>CM072094.1:13564584-14871461 GCA_036850905.1 Luffa acutangula | reverse complement strand
TCATTAGAGGAGCAGTGGTACTTAAGGACCAAGAGGTAGCCCAGGGGTAAAACGGTAATTTGACCTTGCTGGGGTACGAACACACGTGAATGGCTAACTTGCTGTTGATGGTCGATATCCGTGAACACAGAAATATATCTGCAGTGAGAAGAGTGCAGTTGTGGTTCTATAGTGGAGTGAACCACAGTTAACGAATATTGATTAACTTGGTTAATGAGTTTAACCGGTTAATCTCATATCGTTGGAGCTTCTGATCTGTAGGTCCATTAGGTCCCACCGGTAGCTCACTAAGGGCTTTGAGGAAAATTTCTAAGGGTGGATTGAATATTCGAAGGGGTTCGATTAATCGGTTAAAGTATGAATTGGATTCATATTAAAACTATAGGTTAAAATTAATGCACATTTGATGTACATTAATTCTATAGTTAATATGAGAGAGATATAATTAAATATATGATATTTAATTATAATGTTAATTAATTGATGAATTAATTAATATGTTGTTTTAATTTGAATTCGATTAAATTTGATTTAATTGAATTATATTAAAACTTTAGGTTATGTGGTATAATTATGTAAAATTGTTTTATATAATTATTATTAAATTAAATATTTATTTAATTTAATGTATTTAATTATTTATTAATTAAATAATAAATCAACCATCAGTTACTTTAACTGATGGAGATTTATTCTCCACTACCTGGCTTCACGATAGGAGGAGAGAAATTATAGGAAGTGGTTTCGTTACTTTTGTGGTGCAGTTGAAGGCCTATTCTCTCGATCGTGAATTACTCTCTCGCTTAACGCTCATTCTCTGGGGATTCTCCATTCTAGTTTTCACAGAGAACTATTCAATTCTCCAGAATTCCCTTAGAAGTTCCTAGTTCCTACAAACTACCTCTTGCATAATCCTTGTGAGAATACGGGTGTTCAAGTTCTTGGGAATTTTTCCAGCGAAGGGTTGCATTTGAGTTGCTGTTTTGGGGCGTTTTCTTCAAGGGAATTAGGCGAAACCGATCAAGTTCATCCTACGAAGTAAGTGTTACTCAATCCCTTGATCACTAGGATCTATTAGCATGATTAAGAATTATTTCTAATAGATCTAGCATGCTTTTGTAACCATTTTACAGCTTGTTTATTATGTATTTTAGTTGCTGTAAAAAATTTTATGTTTGTGATCCGTAACAGTATTTTAATCATGATTGAAAATCAGTGTGATTCTTTGATCGTTTCCGCTGCGCTAGGGCTTTAATCCCTGAAGTCATGTCCCCAGCCCCCCACTCGGTCTCGTCCCCAAGAAGTTAGACTTATTGAGTTGGTGTGCAGGCCACTCTAACCCATACTAATCAAAGGACAATCCCTCGTGAGAAGGAGATCATGACACACTTAGGATTAAGACTGAGTTACCTAGGTCATCTTATTGAAACAGTAACCTAACTAGCTAACGGTGTTACAACTAGTGGTTTATTATTTCGTGGTCCGGTCTTATGCAAACTCATTGCATAGGATACCCCCGCTCACATGTCTCCTACATGGACGTCTTGGATCAATACGTCTGTATCGAATACAAAGCGAGTCGTATCACATAGTGTTACCAAGATAAGGTAACCAACCTTATCCCTGTACTATAGACCTTTTAGGTTGTTACTTGAACACTGATCCCTGTATGTCCTCACATACTAGTTCAAATTACATATAAACAACCTTGGATCTTAGTTTATTGGATTTAGGTTATATTGTGCAATTTGATGTGCAAATTGCTTACCGAAAGTGAACGGGTCAAGTTATAATATAGTGAATGTGAAATTCGAATGTCGTCTTCTGGATTGGTGTCTAGTCAATTTTAATTACCGGAAATACTCTTGACCAATTTTATTTAGGGAACGAAATGAAGTGAATGAAAGTAAAGCAAACACAAAACAATGCAAAAATATGACAATCTAATGGACAACGGTCTTTGGGATGTGATTTCACCGATTGGGATTATGGATTAATTAATGGATTAATAACATGCTATGATTCATAAATCTTGGTAAACTAAAATCACACATATCTCTCCCGAGCATACATGATTCTCCCACATGCAATTGAACCCGATATCCATATCTAAATTCAATAAACATACAAGGCAATAAGGATAACCTTTTTAACGATTTCTAGAATTAACTATAATCTCCCGATTTCTAGCTAAATCCTAATTATGCATAATGATTTCTAAGCTAAATTCTCTCTCCCGAGTTAGATTCATGCACAAACATCAATCAATTTATGACCGGTAAATTGAAAGCATTAAGGACAAAAATATGAATAAATGAATCAATAACATAAATCCATAACATCAATCCATAATTGCCCCAACGGCTACATCAATCCCTAAGAGTAAAGACCTAGCCAACCATACAACGCGTTACTGTTGGGTTTTATGCCCTAAAACTCATAGATAGTAAATGTACATTTGACCGAACATTAATAAAGTGATGTATTATTCAGTGTTTGTATTATATCTTGTCTTATTAACCCTAATCCAATAAACTAAACATCCAAGGCTAATAGAATGAGGCTTGAACTAGTATGTAGGGACATGCGGGGATCAATGTTTAAGTTTTAGCCTAAAGGGTTTGTAGTATAGGGATAAGGCTGGGTACCTTATCCTGGTGACACTATGGATACGGCCCGCTTTGTATATTGATACAAACGTAGTGATCCAACGCGTTCATGTGGTTGACATGCGAGTGGGGGTATCCTGTGTAATGAGTTTGCACAAAGACCGGACCGCGAAATAGTTTACCACTAACTGTAACACCGTTAGTAAGTTCAGTTTCTATTTCACTAGGATGACCTAGACAACTTGGCCTTAATCCTGAGTGGCTTATGGACTCCTGTCCATGAGGGATTGTCCTTTGATTTGTACGGGTGAGAGTGGCCTGTTCGCCGACTCAATAAGCCTACCATTTTGGGGACAAGACCAAGTGGGGAGCTGGGAACGTAGTCTTACAAGATGGAATTCACTCCTTCTCGCTATTAGGGTAAGTAGAGGTGTGTTCCTTTAAGTGGTGTCTCCGGGTCTTGAACAATGGGCCCTACCCTCTTTATGGCACGAGAGGAATTTATGTTTGCTGGTTAGACCACAAACAGGTTGTTCATTAGAGGAGCACTGGTACTTAAGGACCAAGAGGTAGCCTAGGGGTAAAACGGTAATTTGACCTAGCTGGGGTACGAACACACGTGAAGGGCTAACTTGCTGTTGACGGTCGATATCCGTGGACACAGAAATATATCTGCAGTGAGAAGAGTGCAGCTGTGGTTCTTTAGTGGAGTGAACCATAGTTAACGAATATTGATTAACTTGGTTAATGAGTTTAGCCAACTAATCTCATATCGTTGGAGCTTCTGATCTGTAGGTCCATCAGGTCCCACCGGTAGCTCTATAAGGGCGTTGAGGTAAATTTCTAAGGTTGAATTAAGTATTCGAAGGGGTGCGAATATTAAACTAAAATATGGATTTGATTCATATTAAAACTATAGGTTATAATTAATATACATTGGATGTATATTAATACTATAGTTTTATGAGAGAGAATAATAATAATTGAATATATAATGTTCAATTTTATTATTTTAAAATTAATTAATTTTTAATTAGTTAATTATTTTAGTTTAATTAAATTTGATTTAATTAAACTATAAGATAAGAGGGATATTAATTTAAATTAGATTTAAATTAATGTTATTTTTATTAATATTGATTAATAAAAATTTTAATTAATCATATTTTAAAATTATGATTTTAAAATTATGATTAATTAAATAAAATTAAAAACATCAGGTAACTGATATTTCAGTTACCTGATATTAAGCGTGGGTTTTGAATATGTGGGAATGAGTTTTTCAGAACCCCATCACTCACCCCAGACTCCCTCTCTCTCACCCTATCTCTCTCTCATTCTCTGATCGTTTCCGCTGCGCTAGGGCTCTTATCCCTACAATTGGTATCAGAGCCAAATCGTGTTTTGAATATTGATTTGGGATTTGCGATTGGCTCTAAGGTGGGATTTGCATAATGTATGTATTAAATTTTGCGATAAACTGTTTGGGTTTTAATTGGCCATAGATTTTATGAGTTTTTTATGCAATTATTTGTATAGGCCCCTGTGTTTTTGGGCATTAATTCATGAAATCGAGTCTGTACAGTCCGGGTCTAGAATAGGTTGAAGATCGGTGAAGAACGCGGTATCAATCGAGGCCAATTGGAACTGTTCAGCCGCTGTTTTTTGCCCAGAATCGAGGCCTACAGCGTCTCGACGTTGTCGCGATTTCACCCAGCGAACGGTTGAAATTGCGTCAGCGTCGGGACGCTAAGCTTACAGCGTCTCGACGTTGTCGCGATTTCATGCGACGGTTGTTTTACGTGAAAACGTGTGCTGAAACCCTAATGGGTAGTTTGGTTCATGCAGTTAGGGTTGAATTGGGACCAGTTTGGTCCGGTTCAACCCGGTTCATGGGCGGTTCGGGATTTTCAAGGCCGGTTCGAAGTGGTTCGGGTCGGTTTGTGGATTCTAGACCAGTTATGGAGCTATATTTTATGTAATAGGATAGTTTTAAAGTTTTAATTAGTGTAATTTTTGCTTTAATTATCCTAGGGGCCAATTAAACCCGTTTATTCGCTATTTAAATGCTTTGTGGATGTCATTTAAATTTTAATCCCACCTTAGGATATAAAGCATGCTCATGCATTATGTATGTTATAATGTGATTATAATATTTGATGATAATGCATGGATTTTCATGATTTATTTAATATATATTTGAGTTATATTAAATTCATGAAAATGTAATAGTATGATGCATGCAATTACATAGTTTTAATATAAGAGTTATATTAAAAATAAATTGTTTGCAGCATGCTAAGGTGTTTTTCCATTTTTGGCAATAATAAAATTGTTTATTAATTTAAAATGGAAATCAAGTTGCATTGAGTATGATACATCCATAGGTTAATATAAGAGTTATATTAATTTCATGCAATGCAAAGTTATATAGTTTAAATTTGATTAATTAGAATATGATTGTTAATTGATTTAAACTATAGTATGCATGATTATAGGGCTAATCATTAAAATTTTGAAATAGTTTAAAATTTATGATTAGACACTGTCAATCTATAATCAAGAAATGCATGTCCACATAGGATCTTAGGTTAAAATGAAATAATTTTAATGAGTTAAAATTAATTAGACCTAAGATCATTTTCTAATAGGATTAGAAATTCTTACTTAGTTTTAAAATAGTTTTAATAAACTAAGTAGGACAAACATTCCTGAGATTATAAGGGAACTCTACCAGTGAAGTTCTGTCTAAGGATTGGAGGTATTTAAGTTGACGGTATACGGAACACCTCCTACCTGGGAACTGATCTGGAACACCGGAGTTGAATTAATCTCAAGTTAATGTTAGAATAATGTCGCTAGGTAAATTAAATTTGTTTAATGCACCTAGACATTAGGTCTTATTATAATAGTTATAATAGGACTAGACTTAGATAAATGACTTAGCCGGATTTATCTAGGTTTAATCAAACCCTAAAATATTCGATAGGTTGCTTTAGTGGGAGGAAAATTACAAAACTTGATTTAAATCGAGTTTTGCTCCTGCGTCCCTGTATAGTTCACACCGTGAGATCCATGCTCGGCTTCGTGTCGTCGTAGAGCGGCCTCCCTTCGGAGAGTGTTTGCATGGGTCAATACCAAGGTGAATGGGGAAAGTAACTATAGTAAGTGGGAGCGAGACGCGTGTCAACGTATCCTTCGGTCTCCACCCCTAGGTCACAACGTGAGATTCCTATGATCTGCCTGCGTGTTGCCCTGGAGCAACCACCCCTTCGGAGGGCCTAATCATAGGATTCGGAACACCGTGAACTCCTGAATAGGATAGGATCGCTTAGGCTAATTGATGCGCAATTTGCTTACCGCAAGTGTACGGGTCAAGTTATATTATAGTGAATGTAAATTCGAATGTCGTCCTCTGGATTGGTGTCTAGCCAATTTTAATTACCGAAAATACTCTTGGCCAATTTTATTAAGGGAATCAAATTGGATGAGAATATAATTAAATCAAACACAAAAATCAAGCAAAAAGTGACAATCTAATGGGAAGAATTGGTCTTAGGGATTTAATTTCACCAATTGGAGTTATGGATTAATAAACGAATTAACAAATACTATGATTCATAAATCTTGGCAACTAAAATCACACATATCTCTCCCGAGCATTCATGATTCTCCCATATGCAATTGAACCCGATATCCCTATCTAAATCCAAGAAACATACAAGGCAATAAGGCTAACATTTATAACAATTTCTAGAATTAACCTTAATCTCCCGATTTTTAGCTAAATTCTAGTTATGCATACTGATTACTAATTTAAATCCTCTCTCTCGAGTTAGATTCAAATATAAACATCAATCAATTTATGGCCGGTAAATCGAAAGCATTAAGGATACAACATATGCATAAATGAAATCAATAGCATAAAAACAGTAAATCAATCCATAACGTGCCCAACGGCTATATCAATCCCTAAGAATTAAAGCCTAGCTACTCATACACAACGTTACAATATAGCGAGAGTCTAAAACAGCCATCAAACTATCTAAAGTAAGGGAAAATAGAATTAAACTCATTGTAGGCCGAGACCGAACGTCCCCGTCACGATCCCCACGAACAATGGGTTGATTTCCAACTTGCCCCCTTTGCTTCAGCTTAAGAATGCCCAATTTTTGCTCTATTGTCGGCTCCAAAAATACCCAAATCGAAGTCCTCCATAACCTAGCCGAAAGGATGCTTAAATAGCAGATTTTTCGTCGTAGCGTCGAGACGCTAATAAGACAGCGTCTCGACGCTGCCTCTTGTACGCGCGTGTCTGGAAAAGGAATTGCGGTAGCGTCGGGACGCTTCCTATCACAGCGTCGAGACGCTGTGAGTCTGCCGCGTATTCTAATTAAGGAAACGTAGCGTCGAGACGCTCCAAGAGTGGTGTTTCGACGCTAATGGGCAGAATGCCCTCTCTTGGCTCCTTGTTACTTGAATCTTTTCGGTTCTTTGGCATCTTTTCACGTCCCGAACACCCGATTAACTCTTATTCCACGTTTTAACTCTAATCAATGCTTTCCTACAAAATAAACAATTAAGTGCAATAAAATGGCCAATAATCATCAAAGACTAGCTAAATTTAATAAGTAAACATAGCTATCTATGCTCTCTATCACTAATTACCAACAGTTGTCTTTCCTAACGGTAGCCTGTTGGTCCGTGCCTCTGAGATCTGAAAGTGGGAGGGTTACACTTACGGGGAAGAGTTAATTGTTAACGAATCCTTGACCGAACAACAGTGGTTAATATCTAATGGAATATGAGTTATTCTGGTATTAGAAATTGACTGAGAAGAGTCTCATTTTAGAGGAGGAACAACTGATCACCCTTCGGTGGCTGTTCTTCTAAACCTCTAAAGCATCGTTGTGAAACACAATCATAGTTTTATTAGGGTTCTTTGATTGGTTGTTTGCAAAATTGATTGGATGCATGCAATTGTTTGTATTGCTTGTGTGATGGGTTAAGGCAAAGATAACTAATACGGTCGCTTGTTTGTTTTTCAGCAATGTCTTCCTCTATTATATCTCTGCTTAAAAATGAACAACTTACCGGCGAAAACTTTCCACAATGGAAATGGAATCTTAACACTATACTCGTGGTAGAAGATTTAAGGTTCGTCTTAACGGAGGAATGTCCTCCCGTTCCCCCTCGCACTGCCGCTCAGGTAGTAAAAGACGCCTACGAACGCTGGACTAAGGCCAATGAAAAGGTCAAAGTCTATATACTGGTCAGCTTGTCTGAAGTATTGGCCAAGCGTTACGAGAACGTGGGAACAGCCAGGGAGATTATGAATTCCCTGCAGGAGATGTTTGGACTTTCGTCCTACCAGCTCCACCACGACGCCTTGAAGAACGTCTTCAATGCCAAGATGCTGGAAGGTCAATCTGTTCGGGAACACGTCTTGGACATGATTAACTAGTTCAACATAGCTGAGGCAAATGGCAGGGTTCTCTGCGAGCGCATTCAGGTTCCGTTCATCCTTCACTCGCTGCCTGCGAGCTATCTGTCTTTCAGGACGAACGCGAGCATGAATAAGATTCAGTTTAACCTGACTACCCTCCTCTCGGAGTTACAGATTTACGAGTCCTTGCAGAAAAGCAAGGGCAAAAATGTGGTTAAAGGAGAGGCCAACGTGGCCCATTCCAAAAAGAAGTTCCAGAAGGGTTCATTCTCAGGGACTAAATCTGTACCCCAGGCTTCTTCATCGAAGCAGATCCAAAAGAGGAAGGGAGACAAGGGGAAGGTTCCTGCACAGGCTGTGCAAGGGAAGGGAAAGGCCAACGTCGTGACTGACAAAGGCAGGTGCTTCCACTGCAACGCAGATGGACATTGGAAGCGGAACTGTCCCCGCTACCTTTGTCACACCCCCTCCCGGACCACCTCTAGCTTAGCCCGAAAGACGGCGTGAAGCCAACAGACATCATCACCTCTAACGATCCCTGTTGACCCTACTGAAACTTTGAACCTGATAAACATACTAATCATGGATATAAATTATTCCATATGAACCACAACACAACGGAAACCCCGAAAACATATCAACATACACGAGGTGTCGCCATGACATATCTCGGTTTGTAAATAACCTGGTATAGATATCATAACCAAAGACATGTACAACTAGGATTTATACAACCACGACCTCTAGGACTATATTATCCAATCCTTACAAAACATTTACAATAAGGATGGACTCAATTTACAACTCCACCCACGTACTGAAGCTTGATCCGGAACTTTCAGCAGACGTTGACAGTGTATCAGGCACCGGGAGCTCGATCTCTACCTGAAAAGTAGAAAAACATTTTGAAAGAATGAGCTACGAAGCCCAGTGAGTGACTAACTTTAAAACTCTAAATCCGGACGTCAAAAACACGAGATAAACCTTTGAACGTATAAATATGCTCAATCAAAGCGTTTAACATAGACGTGTAATGGAAAAGGTTTTCTTAAATATCTCGCAAGTTCGTCAATAAAAATCTAGCAAGGCATATCAAGTACATCAAACGTTTTAACTAACATGACCGATCTACGTTGTGTAGGGCACGCCCAGTACAACCAACGTTACTAGTCCTACGATGTAGTGGGGCCCGCCCAGCACTCCCATCGTCTTTGTCGTAGTGGGGCCCGCCCAGCACTCACGACAACATCGTTGTCACGGAGTACACTCAACGTCAACAACGGAACATAACCTGTGTGCACACGGTACCATATAGCCTCGGGCTCAATATCTCAGTCATGTAGTCAATAAAAATCTCAGAAATCACATGAAAACATTAAAACATGCCTGCTTATCGTTATCTTTCGTAAAACTCAAGCTTACTCAGCTTGCTCGTGAAAAACTTTAAATCATTAAACAATATTTTCTAACACATGCTTTACTTTTAAAAAAAAACATATCGTTTCAACTACTTTTCATAAAGCCATTAGCCACGTGCTCGTATATAAACCTTATAAGAAAATCTAAGCTCAAAACTTATGTTTGAAACCGTTCACAAAACCATGTATCATTCATAGAAAAGCATGTAAAACATATAATCATGAACAACCGTTTAAGAACATTTTCGAAATTCATTTTGTCACTCACAGTCTTATCTAGTTCCCCGGTTTGTAGACTCGACCTATTTCCTCTTGGCCTGTCAAATAACCAAAACCGAGCATGAGAACCATAGATAGCTTTGTCTTTCCATGCTCATAAATTTGTAAACAATTGGATTAAAAACCACATCCACATTCTACTTTTCCAGATTTTCCAGATTCTATACCCTAACTTCCGACACCCATAACCTTCTCAATACTTAAACCAAAATTAATGCAATACACATAAAATTCTTCATTTTCGAACACTCTACAACTTACCTGAAGAAATGAAAACGAGATTCTCAACCAATTTCTCCAGAAACGCCCCGAAATCAGACAACACAGATTCGAGCTTCTCTGTTACCCTTTATCTTTCTCCTGACATTAAACATACATACAGTCATTTTTGGCTCACAGAATCTTCACAAAAGGTTTAGCATATTGAATAAGATTTCCAACCATACCAAATAGAGCTTCTGATTCGACTTGTGCACTCCAGAATACTCAAAACATCAGAGAACACCAGAGATCCTCCTGGTTTGCTCGAAAATCCTGTGCTCTGTTTTCCATTCCAAAAACCATCAACTTCCCATTCGATTTAGGTCAAGCTTACTTCATGAAGTTTGTTATAAAATGAACTAACGTTCAATAAAATCAAACCTCACCTCTTGATTCCTTCTGTGTAGCCCAAACCGACTAAAACACCAGAGGTTGACAGGTTGAACACAGTTTCTGCAATGGCTGGCTTTGCATGAGCTTTTCCCTATCTTCTTCAACCTCAAACCACGAAATTCTTCTTCTTCTTCTTCCTTCACTCTCTCCTCAAAGTTCTCTGAAAGTTTCAATGGAAAAGGATGAAAAATGAGATGGAAATGGGCTGATAAAACATGTAGTCGGTGGTGGGTTTGGTGCTGTCCAATTCCACTTGCTTTCTTTTTCTTTCTTTTTTTTTTCTTTTTTTTTTCACTTTTGCTGATTTCTTTTTTTTTTTTTTTTTTTCCTTTTCCTTTTCCTTTTCTTTTATTCCTAAATTAATAACTTCCAACCAATTTAATTCAACCATGAAACCACCATAGATGACAAGAGAAAATGTTCCAAGGAAAGTCCCGGGTTTACAACTTACCTCCCCCTTTTCAAATTTCGTCCTCGAAATTTATAAGTCCTTAGGTGAAGAGTGTCGGGTAACTCCTCCTCATCTGATCTTCTGACTCCCAAGTTGCCTCCTCAACTCCGTGATGCCTCCAAAGAACCTTCACGAGTGGGATCGTTTTGTTCCTCAAAACTTGTTCCTTTCTGTCGAGGATCTGAACTGCTTCTTCCTTATAACTCAAGTTTTCCTTCAGCTCAATTGGTTGCACTTTCAACACATGGGATGGATCTGGTATATATTTCCTCAACATGGACACATGAAAAACATCATGTATTCGAGCGAGTTCCGCTGGCAACTCCAGTCTATAGGCTGCTGGTCCAACTCGTTCTATTATCTGGTAAGGACCAATATATCTAGGACTCAGCTTACCTTTCCTCCCAAAGCGAAGAACACCTCTCCACGGAGATAACTTCAAGAAAACCTGATCTCCAACCTGGAACTCTAAGTCTCTTCGTCGCTTATCTGCATAGCTCTTCTGTCGATCCTGTGCTATTTTCAGATTCTCCCTAATTAGCTTAACATTGTCTGACGTAACTTGTACCAACTCAGGACCAACTAGCTTTCGCTCTCCCACTTCGTTCCAGCACACAGGAGTCCTGCACGGTCTGCCATACAAAGCCTCGAATGGTGCCATGCCTATACTAGACTGATAGCTGTTATTATAAGCGAACTCCATAAGTGATAAGTGAGTATCCCAACTTCCCTTAAACTGAAGGACACATGCTCTCAACATGTCCTCTAAGGTCTGGATGGTCCTCTCAGACTGACCATCTGTCTGGGGATGGAACGCTGTACTGAACTTCAACTTTGTTCCCATTGCTTTCTGCACACTAGGCCAAAACTTAGAAGTAAACCTCGGATCCCTATCTGAAACTATGGACACTGGCACTCCATGTTGACTTACAATCCTGTCGACGTATAGTTTAGCTAGCTGATCTAGTGTAGACGTCGTTTTAACCGGTATAAACCGTGTTGTCTTGGTGAGTCTATCTACTATTACCCATATACCATCATCTCCGCTAGAAGTACGGGGTAATCCAAATAGAAAATCCATGGTAATATGCTCCCACTTCCACTCCGGCACTGGCAGTGGATTAAGGAGTCCTCCTGGCCTCTGTCTCACTGGTTTAACCTGTTGACAGATCAAGCATCTATCGACATATTCAGCTATCTCCCGCTTCATACCAGGCCACCAATAAGTTTTCTTCAGAGTTCTATACATCTTGGTGCTTCCTGGATGCATAGCGTAAGCTGAACTGTGAACTTTCTCTTATATAGTACTCTTAAGCTCACTAATACTCGGAACGCATAGTCTTCCCTGTTTAACTATGGCTCCGTCTGCTCTCAACTCATATTCTGCCTCTGGGCCTTGCTTGGACTTTATAAGCATCTTCTGTATGTTACTATCCTCTGGCTGTCTTCTCACAATCTCTGCTACTAGAGAAGACCTAACTTGAAATTGAGCTAAAAGACTCCCTGAGCTTCCTGCAGTCATAACTGCCTTGAAACCTCTTAACGCACTTAGCAAGCTCGCTCGAATACCACACAAGGCATTCTTCGGAAGTCTCGACTTCCTACTTAATGCATCTGCTACCACGTTAGCCTTATCCGGATGATATTCTATGGTACAGTCATAGTCTTTAATCAGTTCTAGCCATCGCCTCTGCCTCAGATTCAGCTCTTTCTGATCAAAGATGTACTTCAAACTCTTATGATCTGTGAAAATGTGGCACTTCTCACCGAATAAATAATGTCTCCAGATCTTCAGTGCGAAAACAACTACTGCTAGCTCAAGATCATGGGTAGGGTAATTACACTCATGCTTCTTCAACTGCCTTGAAGCATAAGCTATTACCTTTCCTTCCTGCATCAGCACACAACCTAATCCTTGCCTCGAAGCATCACAATAGATCACATACTCCTTCCCTGTTACAGGAAGTGCTAGAATAGGCGTTGTCACCAATCTCTTTTTCAGGTCCTGGAAACTCTGTTCACATTTGTCTGACCACTCAAACTTAGCATTCTTCCTTGTCAAGGCTGTCAAGGGTAACGCTAACCGTTAGAAATCCTCAACAAAACGTCTGTAGTATCCTGCTAGGCCGAGGAAACTACGTACCTCTGTTGCACTAGTTGGTCTTTCCCAGTTGACAACAACTTCCACTTTCTGCGGATCAACACTAACTCCGTCCGCTGAAACTACATGCCCTAAGAATACCACTTGATTCAACCAGAACTCACATTTGCTGAACTTAGCGTATAACTGTTTATCACGTAGTGTCTGCAGAACAATCCTTAGATGTTCCTCATGGGCTTCCCTGTCAATTGAGTATACCAGAATGTCATCGATGAACACTATCACAAACTGATCTAAATACTGGTGGAAGATCCTGTTCATGAGGTCCATGAAAACTGCTGGCGCATTCGTTAAACCGAATGGCATCACTAAAAACTCATAGTGCCCATACCTCGTCCTGAATGCTATCTTAGGAATATCTGATTCTCTAACCTTCAACTGGTGGTATCCTGACCTCAGATCAATCTTAGAGAACACTGCTGCTCCCCTTAACTGGTCAAACAAGTCATCGATGCGTGGTAGAGGATACTTGTTACGTATCGTGACCTTGTTTAACTGCCTGTAATCAATACATAATCTCAGGGTACCATCTTTCTTCTTCACGAATAACACTGGAGCTCCCCACGGTGATACACTTGGCCTGATGTATTCCTTGTCAACTAGTTCTTGCAATTGCACCTTCAGCTCCTTAAGCTCGCTTGGAGCCATCCTGTATGGTGCCTGTGAAATAGGTGATGTTCCTGGTAACAGTTCAATAGTGAACTCCACCTCTCTATCAGGCGGCAAACCCGATAGATCAGCTGGAAAAACATCAAGATATTCATTCACCACAGGAACATCTTCTGGTTTCAGCTTTTCTTCTTGCACCTTTACTACGTGTGCAAGAAACGCTGTGCAACCTTTCCTCAACAACTTCTCAGCTTTAAGAGCTGAAATCAAACACGTATGAATAATCTTCCTCTCACCCCTGAAAACCACTTCAGTCAAACCTGGTTTCTTAAAAGTCACGTCCTTCGTATGGCAATCCATAGAAGCATAATGAGTGAATAAGAAATCCATTCCCAAAATCACATCCAACGCCTGCAACTCTAGGGGAAGAAGATCCACTAACATACAGAGACCTTCTACTACAACCTCACAATCACGCAACACTTCCTTGACTAACAAAACGTCACCAACTGGAGTGCATATGACTAATTCCTCATATAAAGGCTCTAGCATCCTATTCAGCTTAGTTAAAAACATGCTAGAAACAAAGGAATGCGTAGCGCCTGGATCTAATAAAACACGTGCAGGTACATTACATATCAAAATCGTACCAGTGATCACATCTGGTGCATCCTCTGCTTCCTGTTGAGTCATGGCGTAGACTTTTCCCTGCTGCCTAGGTCTCCCCACAACTCCCTTTTGCCTTGCACCACTAGTGCCTTCTCCTGCGCCTGCTAAGACTCTCGGCTGCTCAACTGTGTGGGACTCAACTCCCGGGTCCCTCTGAATTGTTGCCTTCAACTGTGGGCAATCCCTCTTGAAATGCCCTGGTTGTCCACATTGGTAACACACACCAGCGCCAACAAGACACTGACCTCGATGATTCTTGCCACAACTTGCACATGATGTTCTCCTGGATTCACTAGCAACGGACTCCTAACCCGTCCGCGGTCTTGCTACTGAACTCGCAGACTGACTGGGGGCTCTCTGACTCTGCCTCTGATAGGCACTACCCGAACTTATTTGCCTCGATAACTGGCCACCAGATCGACGCTTGAAGTCTTGACGGCCTGAAACATTCACTCCTGGTGCAAACCTCCGCTGCTCACGACCTCGAAAACCACTAGCTGTTGGAGCTCCACGACTAGGCTCCGCAACCGACCTTTCCTCTATAATACTCTGCTCCACACGTAAGGCAGTCTCTACTAGCTGAGAAAAATCCGTCCACTTTGCAAAAGCAGTAACTGGGGTACGTATCTCAAAACGTAGCCCTCTCTCAAACCTGCGACATCTGTCACTCTCAGATGTCACAATCACTTCAGCATACCGTGAAAGCTCGGTATACTTCCTCTCGTACTCAGCCACTGAAAGTGACCCTTGTTTCAGCTCCAGAAACTCATCTCTCTTTGCCTCACAATATGTGGCGGGATAGTACTTTTCCTCAAATATGCCTCTGAATGTCTGCCAATCTAACGTACGTGCATCACTGCGCCTGGCTATAATAGACTTCCACCATCCCTCTGCCTCCTTCTGCAAAAGGAATGTGGCTAATTTGACTTTTCGCTCCTCAGGACAACTCATCACGTCGAAGCATTTCTCCAACATATTCAACCAGACCTCGGCGTCAGCTGGATCTGTGGAACCCTCAAACACTGTGGCTCCCAACTTCTTCAACCGTTCAATCCCATACGTCTTTTCCAGATCACTAGGCCCTGCTCTCTCTGACCTACCGATCTCCTGTGCAGATCTAGCAAATTGATCACTCCCTGCCTCATTCTGACCTCTCGGGGTACTAGATCCCCTTTCAGATTGACTTTGGGTAGGATCCTGCGTCCCGTCCTGATTCTGCCTGCGTTGTCTGCTGGTACGTGGTGGCATGACTCCTATAACATATCGTCACATCAGACATGCTATAGATACTTAACTCAGATGCATGATACTAAACTTATACACACATTCTAGTCTTGACTAGACTCCCTCTCAACAATACTCGGACCATACTCCGCTAGTTCTATATGAACTGACCCAACGCGTAACTGTTTACTTCCTGGTTTCTTCTTAGCACTAACTACCATGTCTCTTTTCCCATGGAGCTAACTGCTCTGATACCAAGTTGTCACACCCCCTCCCGGACCACCTCTAGCTTAGCCCGAAAGACGGCGTGAAGCCAACAGACATCATCACCTCTAACGATCCCTGTTGACCCTACTGAAACTTTGAACCTGATAAACATACTAATCATGGATATAAATTATTCCATATGAACCACAACACAACGGAAACCCCGAAAACATATCAACATACACGAGGTGTCGCCATGACATATCTCGGTTTGTAAATAACCTGGTATAGATATCATAACCAAAGACATGTACAACTAGGATTTATACAACCACGACCTCTAGGACTATATTATCCAATCCTTACAAAACATTTACAATAAGGATGGACTCAATTTACAACTCCACCCACGTACTGAAGCTTGATCCGGAACTTTCAGCAGACGTTGGCAGTGTATCAGGCACCGGGAGCTCGATCTCTACCTGAAAAGTAGAAAAACATTTTGAAAGAATGAGCTACGAAGCCCAGTGAGTGACTAACTTTAAAACTCTAAATCCGGACGTCAAAAACACGAGATAAACCTTTGAACGTATAAATATGCTCAATCAAAGCGTTTAACATAGACGTGTAATGGAAAAGGTTTTCTTAAATATCTCGCAAGTTCGTCAATAAAAATCTAGCAAGGCATATCAAGTACATCAAACGTTTTAACTAACATGACCGATCTACGTTGTGTAGGGCACGCCCAGTACAACCAACGTTACTAGTCCTACGATGTAGTGGGGCCCGCCCAGCACTCCCATCGTCTTTGTCGTAGTGGGGCCCGCCCAGCACTCACGACAACATCGTTGTCACGGAGTACACTCAACGTCAACAACGGAACATAACCTGTGTGCACACGGTACCATATAGCCTCGGGCTCAATATCTCAGTCATGTAGTCAATAAAAATCTCAGAAATCACATGAAAACATTAAAACATGCCTGCTTATCGTTATCTTTCGTAAAACTCAAGCTTACTCAGCTTGCTCGTGAAAAACTTTAAATCATTAAACAATATTTGCTAACACATGCTTTACTTTTAAAAAAAAACATATCGTTTCAACTACTTTTCATAAAGCCATTAGCCACGTGCTCGTATATAAACCTTATAAGAAAATCTAAGCTCAAAACTCATGTTTGAAACCGTTCACAAAACCATGTATCATTCATAGAAAAGCATGTAAAACATATAATCATGAACAACCGTTTAAGAACATTTTCGAAATTCATTTTGTCACTCACAGTCTTATCTAGTTCCCCGGTTTGTAGACTCGACCTATTTCCTCTTGGCCTGTCAAATAACCAAAACCGAGCATGAGAACCATAGATAGCTTTGTCTTTCCATGCTCATAAATTTGTAAACAATTGGATTAAAAACCACATCCACATTCTACTTTTCCAGATTTTCCAGATTCTATACCCTAACTTCCGACACCCATAACCTTCTCAATACTTAAACCAAAATTAATGCAATACACATAAAATTCTTCATTTTCGAACACTCTACAACTTACCTGAAGAAATGAAAACGAGATTCTCAACCAATTTCTCCAGAAACGCCCCGAAATCAGACAACACAGATTCGAGCTTCTCTGTTACCCTTTATCTTTCTCCTGACATTAAACATACATACAGTCATTTTTGGCTCACGGAATCTTCACAAAAGGTTTAGCATATTGAATAAGATTTCCAACCATACCAAATAGAGCTTCTGATTCGACTTGTGCACTCCAGAATACTCAAAACATCAGAGAACACCAGAGATCCTCCTGGTTTGCTCGAAAATCCTGTGCTCTGTTTTCCATTCCAAAAACCATCAACTTCCCATTCGATTTAGGTCAAGCTTACTTCATGAAGTTTGTTATAAAATGAACTAACGTTCAATAAAATCAAACCTCACCTCTTGATTCCTTCTGTGTAGCCCAAACCGACTAAAACACCAGAGGTTGACAGGTTGAACACAGTTTCTGCAATGGCTGGCTTTGCATGAGCTTTTCCCTATCTTCTTCAACCTCAAACCACGAAATTCTTCTTCTTCTTCTTCCTTCACTCTCTCCTCAAAGTTCTCTGAAAGTTTCAATGGAAAAGGATGAAAAATGAGATGGAAATGGGCTGATAAAACATGTAGTCGGTGGTGGGTTTGGTGCTGTCCAATTCCACTTGCTTTCTTTTTCTTTCTTTTTTTTTTTCTTTTTTTTTCACTTTTGCTGATTTCTTTTTTTTTTTTTTTTTTCCTTTTCCTTTTCCTTTTCTTTTATTCCTAAATTAATAACTTCCAACCAATTTAATTCAACCATGAAACCACCATAGATGACAAGAGAAAATGTTCCAAGGAAAGTCCCGGGTTTACAACCTTGCTGAGAAGAGAAGAGAAAAAAAGGTAAATTCGATTTACTTGTGTTAGAGACTTGTCTCGTTGAACATGATGAGTTTGCCTGGATACTGGATTCGGGAGCCACTAATCATGTTTGCTCTTCTTTTCAGGGAAATGATTTCCAACAGCTGGCAGACGGTGAAATGACGCTCAAGGTTGGAACAGGAGACGTCGTTTCAGCTCTTGCAGTGGGATCTGCGAAATTATTCTTTAGAAATAAGTTTTTAATTTTGGAGAACTTGTTTTTGGTTCCTCGAATTAAAAGGAACCTTATTTATGTTTCAGCTTTGTTAGAACAAGAATACTCTATTTCCTTTCAGCTTAATGAAGCAATTATTTCAAGGAATGGTATTTATATATGTTCTGCTCAGCGTGAGAATAATTTGTTTGTGTTAAGACCAACTGATGCTAAGGCTATTTTAAGTCATGAAATGTTTAAAACGGCCGAAATGCAAAATAAAAGGCAAAAAGTTTCTCCTTTAAGTAACAACACGTATCTTTGGCACCTTCGTCTTGGTCATATTAACATCGATCGGATCGATTGTTTGGTTAAAAATGGACTTCTAACTGATATAGAAGATACATCTTTACCACCCTGTGAATTGTGTCTCGAGGGTAAAATGACCAAGAGGCCTTTTACTGGAAAAGGTTATAGGGCCAAAGAACCACTTGAACTAATACATTCGGATCTTTGTGGTCCAATGAATGTAAAGGCTCGAGGTGGTTATGAATATTTCATCTCTTTCATAGATGATTATTCTCGATACGGTTACTTGTACCTGATGGGCCATAAGTCTGAGGCTCTTGAAAAGTTCAAAGAGTTTAAGGCTGAGGTAGAAAATCTGTTAGGTAAAACAATTAAAACACTTCGATCAGATCGAGGTGGAGAGTATTTAGATCAGCGGTTCCAGGACTATATGATAGAAAATGGAATCCAATCACAACTCTCAGCACCTGGTACACCTCAGCAGAATGGTGTATCAGAAAGGAGAAATAAAACCTTGTTGGACATGGTTCAATCTATGATGAGCTATGCTCAATTGCCTAGCTCGTTTTGGGGGTATGCAGTAGCGACTGCAGTACATATTCTTAACAACGTTCCCTCAAAAAGTGTTTCTAAAACTCCTTTTGAGCTCTAGAATGGGCGCCAACCTAGTTTGTGTTACTTCCGTATGTGGGGTTGTCCTGCACATGTGTTAGTGACAAATCCTAAGAAATTGGAACCACGTACGAGAATATGCCAATTTGTTGGGTACCCGAAAGAAACGAGAGGTGGTCTTTTCTACGACCCTCAAGATAATAAAGTATTTGTATCGACAAATGCAACTTTCTTGGAGGAAGACCACATTCGAGATCATCGACCACGAAGTAAGTTAGTATTCGGAGAAGCTACAGAAGGATCATCAAGGGTTGTTGATGAACCTGGTCATTCAACAAGAGTTGTTGGAGAGTCCAGATCTTCTCGTCAGTCTAGTCCTCCTCACGTAGTGGGAGAGCTTCGACGCAGTGGGAGGATTGTAATACAACCTAACCGCTACTTGGGTTTAACAGAAACACAAGTAGTCATACCTGATGACGGCGTAGAAGATCCATTGTCTTATCGTCAGGCAATGAATGACATAGATAAGGACGAGTGGGCCAAAGCCATGGACCTTGAGATGGAGTCTATGTACTTCAATCAAGTTTGGGAACTTGTAGATCCACCTGAAGGGGTCAAACTCATTGGGTGTAAATGGATCTATAAGAGAAAAAGAGACGCTGCTGGGAAAGTACAGACTTTCAAAGCAAGACTTGTAGCAAAGGGTTATACCCAACGAGAAGGGGTGGACTATGAAGAAACCTTTTCTCCAGTTGCTATGCTTAAGTCCATAAGAATTCTCTTATCCATTGCCACATTTTATGACTATGAAATTTGGCAAATGGTTGTCAAGACAACTTTTTTGAATGGCAACCTTGACGAGAGTATTTTTATGTCTCAACCCGAAGGGTTCATAACCCAAGGTCAGGAGCAAAAGGTTTGCAAACTAAATCGATCCATTTATGGGTTGAAACAAGCCTCCCGATCTTGGAATATTAGATTTGATACAGCGATCAAATCTTTTGGTTTTGACCAGAATGTTGATGAGCCTTGTGTATACAAGAAGATCAACAAGAATAAAGTAGCTTTCCTCGTACTTTATGTTGACGACATCCTACTCATCGGGAATGATGTAGGGTATCTGTCTGATGTAAAAGAATGGCTAGCAGCTCCATTCCAAATGAAAGATTTAGGTGAGGCCCAGTATGTTCTTGGCATCTAGATTATTCGGGATAGAAAGAACAAATCGCTAGCTCTGTCTCAAGCAACGTATATCGACAAGATGTTGGCTCGATATTCGATGTAGAACTCCAAGAAGGGTCTGTTGCGTTTCAGGCATGGGGTTCATTTGTCTAAGGAACAGTCTCCTAAGACTCCTCAAGAAGTTGAAGATATGAGATGGATTCCCTACGCCTCTGCAGTGGGTAGCTTAATGTATGCCATGCTATGCACGAGGCCTGACATTTGTTATGTTGTAGGGATTGTCAGCAGATATCAGTCGAATCCAGGGTTAGACCACTGGACCGTCGTTAAAGGAATCCTCAAGTATCTTAGGAGAACGAGGGATTACATGTTGGTCTTTGGGGCTAAAGAGTTAGTTCTCACTGTTTACACCGACTCTGACTTCCAAACTGACAAGGATTCTAGGAAATCTACGTCAGGGTCAGTTTTCACCCTTAACGGGGGAGCTATAGTTTGGAGAAGTATAAAGCAAGGATGCATAGCAGACTCCACGATGGAGGCTGAGTATGTCGCTGCTTGTGAAGCAGCTAAGGAAGTTGTTTGGCTAAGGAAGTTCTTGACAGATTTGGAAGTTGTTCCGAATATGAACTTGCCCATTATGTTATACTGTGACAACAGTGGGGCTGTAGCCAATTCAAAGGAACCTCGCAGCCACAAAAGAGGTAAACACATTGAGAGGAAGTATCATCTGATTCGTGAGATTGTGCAAAGAGAAGATGTGGTCGTGACCAAGATCGCTTCCGAGCACAACATTGTTGATCTGTTTACGAAGGCCCTCTCGACTAAAGTGTTCGAGGGTAATCTAGAAAGTCTAGGTCTGCGAGATATGTATATAGCGTAATCTAGGGCAAGTGGGAGATGTGTAATGGGTGTAAGGATGCCCTAGTTTATTGTATTTTGTATATTTACCTATTATGTAATGTACAACATACATGTACCATTTCCAGCTTTGGATTAAATTGTATATACTTTCCCTGTAACTTGAGTTTTAGTTCAAGTGGGAGTTTGTTGGGTTTTATGCCCTAAAACTCGTAGATAGTAAATGTACATTTGACCGAAAATTAATAAAGTGATGTATTATTCAGTGTTTGTATTATATCTTGTCTTATTAACCCTAATCCAATAAACTAAACATCCAAGGCTAATAGAATGAGGCTTGAACTAGTATGTAGGGACATACGGGGATCAATGTTCAAGTTTTAGTCTAAAGGGTCTGTAGTATAGGGATAAGGCTGGGTACCTTATCCTGGTGACACTATGGATACGGCCCGCTTTGTATATTGATACAAACGTAGTGATCCAACGCTTTCATGTGGTTGACATGCGAGTGGGGGTATCCTGTGCAATGAGTTTGCACAAAGACCGGACCGCGAAATAGTTTACCACTAACTGTAACACCGTTAGTTAGTTCAGTTTCTATTTCACTAGGATGACCTAGGCAACTTGGCCTTAATCCTGAGTGGCTTATGGACTCCTGTCCATAAGGGATTGTCCATTGATTTGTACGGGTGAGAGTGGCCTGTTCGCCGACTCAATAAGCCTACCATTTTGGGGACAATACCAAGTGGGGAGCTGGGAACGTAGTCTTACAAGATTGAATTCACTCCTTCCCGATATTAGGGTAAGTAGAGGTGTGTTCCCTTAAGTGGTGTCTCCGGGTCTTGAACAATGGGCCCTACCCTCTTTATGGCACGAGAGGGATTTCTGTTTGCTGGTTGGACCACAAACAGGTTTTTCATTAGAGGAGCACTGGTACTTAAGGACCAAGAGGTAGCCCAGGGGTAAAACGGTAATTTGACCTAGCTGGGGTACGAACACACGTGAAGGGCTGACTTGCTGTTGACGGTCGATATCCGTGGACACAGAAATATATCTGCAGTGAGAAGAGTGCAGTTGTGGTTCTTTAGTGGAGTGAACCACAGTTAACGAATATTGATTAACTTGGTTAATGAGTTTAGCCAACTAATCTCATATCGTTGGAGCTTCTGATCTGTAGGTCCATCAGGTCCCACCAGTAGCTCTATAAGGGCGTTGAGGTAAATTTCTAAGGTTGAATTAAGTATTCGAAGGGGTTCGAATATTAAACTAAAATATGGATTTGATTCATATTAAAAATATAGGTTATAATTAATATACATTGGATGTATATTAATACTATAGTTTTATGAGAGAGATTAATAATAATTGAATATATGATGTTCAATTTTATTATTTTAAAATTAATTAATTTTGAATTAGTTAATTATTTTAGTTTAATTATAGGGGCATTTGCATCAATAGCAAAAAAGAAAATGGAAATTGCAAGCGTGTCTTCCATTTATTGGGTTTGCAGATATAGCAAAAAAAGTTTGGCCTGGCCCAAACAATAACGTAAAAAGACTAAAATAACCTCAGCTCGTCGTCCACTGATATACCAAATATCTAGTATATTAAACCCTAAAAATATACTAGATATTTGGTATATCAATCAACTGATATACTAAATAATATATAGTATATCAGATGTATATTTCGTGAATATATCAACTGATATACTAAATATATAGTATATCAGATGTATATTTCGTGAATATAATATGCTTTACACATGAGCTTTCATTAGTTTAGATATCTTTGATATACTTCAAGAATTAGATATATTAGCTTTATTTTGGGACAATATGTTTGGTAGAGGATTTAAACCTCTAACCTCTTGGTTGAATGTGTATATATCAGTGATTTTTTTTTAATAACAAGTCTATCATTGATGTATTTAGCTACTCATAATCAAGTATATTTATTAATTATTTGAGTAGTAAAAAAAATGAGGTATATCAACGGTGTATCAACTTTCATAACAGGTATAGAAGACAAACATTTATTTTATAAAAGACAAACATTTCATTTAAAATATTTAAATAATACAACATAATTCAATAAAGAGAAAAGAAAATATAAAAAATATAAGTAAAGAAAGTAACATATCAAGTATATCATTGGTATATCAAATATTAGTTTATCAAATCAAGTATATATTAGATATATCATTAGTATATTAGGTATATCATTGTATTCATTCAAGTATATCAAATTTGGTATACTTTATATTTTGTATATCAGTAAATATAAAGTATATCAGATATACTACTAATATACCAACAAGGGTAAAATTGGAATAATAAAAAAAACGCAAATCAGATTTTTAAAATTTTGCTATATTTGCAAACCTAAAAAAATCATAGCTAAATTTGCAAATATCCTAATATTTTTTGCTACCCATTGCAATTCCCCTTAATTAAATTTGATTTAATTAAACAATAAGATAAGAGGGATATTAATTTAAATTAGATTTAAATTAATGTTATTTTTATTAATATTGATTAATAAAAATTTTAATTAATCGTATTTTAAAATTATGATTTTAAAATTATGATTAATTAAATAAAATTAAAAATATCAGGTAACTAATATTTCAGTTACCTGATATTAAGCGTGGGTTTTGAATATGTGGGAATGAGTTTTTCAGAACCCCATCACTCACGCCAGACTCCCTCTTTCTCGCCCTATCTCTCTCTCATTCTCTTCTCTCCCTCTGTGGATACAGAGAATATTTTTCCAGAGAAAAACCTTAGTTTTTGGGGGTTCCCACAAGCCACTCAAGACACATTCCCTTTGAGAATACCGGTGAATCCTCGTGGTGGTGTTCGTGGCGATTTTTCCAGCGATATCAAGGTTCAATTGCTTCTGGTTTTGAGAGCTATTCGGAGATTTTTTGGCGAAACGTTCAAGAATTTCTTCAAGGGTAAGTTTTTCTTGAACTAGGATCAATAGGATCCAATATTATAGATTAGATCTATAAATTTTTTATATTTTCCAGCATGCTTTAATGATTTTAATGATTTTTACAGCATGATTATTTCTACTTTTCTTTCTGTAAATTTTATGGTTTTGCCGTCGTATTGGTTTCCTAATCGATTTTTAAACCGATAAGGTTCTCTGATCGTTTCCGCTGCGCTAGGGCTCTTATCCCTACAGTTACAATATAGCTACGATCTAAAACAGCCATAAACACTAACTAAGGTAAGGGGAAGAAGAATTAAACTCTATGTAGGCCGAGACCAAACGTCCCCGTCATGATCCCCACGAACAATGGGTTGATTTCCACTTTGCTCAACTTTGTTTAGCTTCAAATACTCTGTTTTTCCTCTGTTTTACGGCCCCAAGATGTCAAAAAGAGAATCCCGAATCAGCCCTAATCGAAAATTATAAATAGGGCTGAATTTCTGTCGTAGCGTCGAGACGCTGAGAAGACAGCGTCTCGACGCTGTCGCCTTATCGCCGAATCAGGAATGGAAAAACACACAGCGTCAAGACGCTAAGGTCATAGCATCGAGACGCTGTGACTTATTCACGCCTAATCAGAAAAGGAAAGGCAGCGTCGAAACGCTCAAGGAGCAGCGTCCCGACTCTGGTGTGCGGTTGACTCTAATTTGACTTTTTCTTCTTTGATTCTCTTCGGTTCTTTTTGCATCTTTCCACGTCCCGAACACCCGATTAACTCCAATATCACGCTTTAGCTCCAATCAACAATTTCCTACAAAATAAACATTAAAGTGCAATAAAATGGCCAATAAATCATAAAAGACTAGCTAAATTAATTAGGGAAAACTAGCTAGCTATGCTCGCTATCAAACACCCTCAAACTTAAGCTTTTGCTAGTCCTCGAGCAAACTAAAAATCAAGCATACAGTAGAAGAATGGATGCAACGAACATGACTCAATCCTCAAGGCTCAAAGGTCACTAGTCAAGCAAGCAAGAGACATGCACATAAGGACCAATGAGGGAGACAAATTAAAATTTTTCCAAAATTAACTTGCACAAGCGAGATCTAACTTAACGAGATCAGACTCTACTAGCTCGGGATTGGATTATTAAACTCTCAGCTCATCTTCCCTCTACACTGGCACTAAGGCTTCACTAACGAGTTAATGGAACAAATTAGTTTATTTTCCTCCATACTTATGTGCTTATAATTGACAATTAAATTAAGCATTTATATGTGGCACTAGCTTTCACACACCTATTGTAGGGACCCTTAACCTGAGTTTTCTCTGGTTGGCCTAACTGATCACAACAGGGGTAGCTCTTTTTGCCTAAAACTTTATTACTCATTGCATAATGTGCACAAGCCATGGCATAATAATTTCTTTTCTTTCAAAAGTAACACAAGAATGATTTTTCTTTCATGATCATGATAGCATATATTCTTTTCTTTCCTATTAAGCAAGATCAAACCTGCTAATTTGCAAGAGAAATTAACTCTTTAGCTCTTCCCTACACCTATCGAGGTGACAACAAGCATATGAACCTAATAATTCGCTCCTAAGCATTCAACTCCAAATCTAGTCAAGACAAATACTCTACTCATGCAAGACATCTCCTAGAAAAAGTTTAAAAAGTCTCCCTTTTTGGGCATTCATGCTTACAACTCATCGCAAGCTTGAAAATTGACAAGAAAGCTTATCCTAGGACATCATAGTCATGCAAAAATAGCATCCAGAAAACAACCAAATGCTTAATTCAAAGAAAGCTCAAAACTATAGCCCGAACTCAGATGCTCAAGGGCTCCACAAACATGATATTTCACCCCCAAACTTAAAACATGCATTGTCCTCAATGTATAAAGAAAATATGGCATCATCAATCATGAGAACAATAAAAGAGTAGAAGGAGTGAACAATACTGGCCTGAAAGGACGATGACTTTTTTTATGGAGGCTTGAAAGTAAAGGAAAGTCTGGAACCACGACCTACAAAACAAAAACAACAAATCAAACTCAAAAAGAAAATCACAACTTAACTTACTTGGGTTGCCTCCCATAAGCGCTTGTTTAACGTCATTAGCTCGACGTGTTGACCGAATAGGCATCAAGGTGGTCTAATGTCAGGTGATCCATCAACAGTGCTCTTCCTAGCACCTTTCCTATATCCCACCAACATGGCCTCTGATGTGTTCTTAGGGTCCTCAAAAGTTTTTAAGATCTCCTTTTCTTGTTGGACTATGATGATCAGCCCCCTGCGCTCAATATCAATTATAACTCTCCCTGTAGCAAGGAATGGTCTCCCTAATATGATAGGCATGGCAGGATTCTCTTTAATATCTAAAACAAAGAAATCAACAGGAAGGAAAAATCTACCTACTTTGATCAGCACATTCTCAACAATCCCATATGGACTAACCACAAACTGGTCAGCCAACTGGAGTCTAACAGAAGTAGATTTTATTTCTCCTATATTCAGCTTTTTGCACAAAGATAATGGAATGATGTTTATGCTAGCCCCTAGATCACATAGTGCTCTACACGAATAAGTACCAAAATTACAAGGAATAGTAAAACTCCCTGGATTAGACAATTTCTCTGGTACTTTCTGTTGGACACGAGCACTGCATGTCGATGCGAGATATACAGTCTCCATCTGCTTTTCCTTCTTCTTTTTGTTGAGCCATTCCTTCATGAACTTCTTATAATGAGGCATCTGCTCCAATGCATCTGCAAAAGGAATGTTAACAGTCAACTCTGTAAAAGCATCAAGAAACTTATTAAACTGAGCCTTAGAATTTTTCTTTTTTCTATTCTTTGACTTAGGAACTAAAGCAGTAGGAGAAGGGATAGAGGGCTCAGGTGTAAGCTTATCAGCTTCGTTTGAGGTGGTGCCCTCCTCAACTTCTCCAGAAAGTTCCTCAGTTTCAGTCGTCTCATCATCCTCAGCTACTTGAGTTTCCTCCTCGTGATGCACAGTGACGACCTTGCAATACTCCAATGAAGATTTCTCATGTTCAACTGGGGCTTTACCTTTATTCATAGTGTTGACAACATTTACCAGTTGTCCCAGTTGAGTCTCGATGTTCTTGATGGCTGCAGAATGACCATTGACAGTGGTGTTTATGGCAATCACGACCTCCTCAAGCTTATTTGATCTGTTACTTGATTCTGCAATAAAAGCTCCAACGAGATCCTCTAGAGATTTCTTACTTTCTTGACTTTGAGGGGTAAAGGCAGGAGGATTCAGAACATTCTTATTATTTGCATACGAAAAATTCTCATGATTTCTATTACGAGGGTGATAATGTGTAGGTGTAGAATTATTATTGTACCCCCTAGAATTATAATTTGAAACATACTAAACATGTTCAAGATTTTCCTCCTGAGTCTAAGATGCAAGGGCAGCTGCAGACTCAATCGATTGAGCATTCCCTGTACCTGAAAAACTTTAAAAATGCATTAGCAAGGGAAGACATCTGGGTCTGAAGTGCACTTACGTTGTCAATCTCGAACACTCCAGTAGCAATCTTTTTCGGTCCCGACCGCTCATATGGCCACCGATAGCTATTGGTGGCCATTTCCTCTAGCAAAGTCCTAGCATTCTCAACAGTTTTGGACAACAGAGTCCCATCTGCAGCTACATCAACGATAGTTTTTGTACTGGGAGTTAAGCCATTATAAAATAATTGAACCTGAAGTTAGTCGGGATAGCCATGCTGATGGCACTTTCTCAGCAACTCTTTAAATCGCTCCCAAGCCTCGAACAGCTACTCATCAAACAGCTGCTGGAACGCCCCAATCTTGGTCCTCAGTTTGACTGTCTTGGCAGGGGGGAAGAATTTCTTTAAAAATGTCGGACTAAATCCTCCCAGTCACGAGCTTTATCCTGCAAGGAAAAAGGAAACAAACGTAAGCGAATGGCATCTTCAGAAATACCATTTAGTTTTACCATCCCACAGATGTCTAGGAAGGATTTCAGGTGAGAATTTGGATCCTCCATGGGTGATCCTCTGTAAGCACAATCTCGAGCCATCTGAATGAGACCCGTTTTCAGCTCAAAATTGTTAGCATTGATCGGGGCATAGACAATCCCCGACTGTTGCTCCTGAAAGACCGGCTGAAAGTAGTCCTTAATAGGCTTAGGCTCCTCAGGGTTAGGATTGGCCATTTGGATATGATTTTCTTTACTTTCCCTTCGAATTCTACTTAAAGTTCTCTCGATCTCCGGGTCAAAGGGAACTAAGGCCAACTCCCTAACCTTTCGCATGCACCAACTTCAATAACCTAAAAAGGAAAATAAAAGAAAAGGAAAGAAATTAGAAAAGGAAATAACTAAATCTAAAAAAAACTATGATCTATAAAAGGAAAAGATAAACAAAAAAGGAATGCAAAAACAAATATGACAAAAACAAATAAGGAAACTAGCAAATATGGAAAAAAACTAAATATGGAAAAGAAAAACAATAAAGGGAAAAAAAGACAATCTTCCTAAAAATAAAAACACCAAAAATAAAATACACCTAAACTAAGACCGGACAATTTTTCTACGATATTAAAATTGACTAAATATGCCAATCCCTGGCAACGGCGTCAAAAACTTGATGTGCAAATTGCTTACCGCAAGTGAACGGGTCAAGTTATAATATAGTGAATGTGAAATTCGAATGTCATCCTCTGGATTGGTGTCTAGTCAATTTTAATTAACGGAAATACTCTTGACCAATTTTATTTAGGGAACCAAATGAAGTGAGAATGAAAGTAAAGCAAACACAAAACAATGCAAAAATATGACAATCTAATGGACAACGGTCTTAGGGATGTGATTTCACCAATTGGGATTATGGATTAATTAATGGATTAATAACATGCTATGATTCATAAATCTTGGTAAACTAAAATCACACATATCTCTCCCGAGCATACATGATTCTCCCACATGCAATTGAACCTGATATCCCTATCTAAATTCAATAAACATACAAGGCAATAAAGATAACCTTTTTAACGATTTCTAGAATTAACTATAATCTCCCGATTTTTAGCTAAATCCTAGTTATGCATATTGATTTCTAAGTTAAATCCTCTCTCCCGAGTTAGATTCAAGCACAAACATCAATCAATTTATGGCCGGTAAATTGAAAGCATTAAGGACACAAATATGCATAAATGAATCCACAACATAAATCCATAAAATCAATCCATAACGTGCCCAACGGCTACATCAATCCCTAAGAGTAAAAACCTAGTTAATCATACAACGCGTTACAATATAGCTATGATCTAAAACAGCCATAAACACTAACTAAAGTAAGGGAAAGAAGAAGTAAACTCTATGTAGGTCGAGACCGAACGTCCCTGTCACGATCCCCACGAACAATGGGTTGATTTCCACTTTTCTCCTCTTTGTTCAGCTCCAAATGCTCTGTTTTTCCTCTATTTTTCGGCTCCAAAGTGTCCAAAAGAAGTCCCCCAAAAAGCCCTAATCGCAATCTTTAAATAAGGCAAAAATTGGTCGTAGCTTCGCGACGCTGTCGAGGTAGCGTCGCGACGCTACCGCGAAATTAAGGATTGAACTCCATTTGACTCCAACTTCTCAATTAAGCTCAACATAATAATTTCCTACAAAATAAACATTAAAGAGCAATAAAATGGTTACGAATTACTCAAAGACTAACCAAAGTGTAACGGGAAAGATAGCTCGCTATGCGCGCTATCATCGCATTACGGAAAACTTATTTAAAGATTTAGTTATCGCAATTCTCTACTTAGATGCGTTCAATCAGCGCATCTTTGATCTTTTCCAGCCTTATTTAATTTAAATTTAGGAGATAAATAACTTGCTTTTTGCAAGTTATCAAATCCCCAAACTTAAATTATTGCTTGTCCCCAAGCAATGCTCTCTATCCACTCTATGAAAAAAGCTTAGCTCTACTAATTTGGGCTTTACATCCTAATTTTCCTCACCCTTTTCTCCACAACTAAAATAAAGGATTTGGCCTTCAGCTAGCTTTCCCTTTTGGCTAAAGATTCTTCCTGCGCTAGACACTATTTTCTGCGACAACACAGAAGACTTTTTTTTTACTAATAGGCTCATGCACAAGGTTGTATATGTAAAATTATTGTTGTTATTATTTTTTTTAAGCAGAAAGCATAAATGTTTCGACATCAAAACGCATGTTTTCGTTTTGGCTTACCCACATTTGTGATAAAAGGTATCCAACTACGACCATTACATTTTTTAACTGCCCTTAACTACCCTAAACGCTCATGGGGCCTGTTTTCTCTTGTTCTGGGGTTCACCTGAAATAAGGGGAGTTGATAAAGGAACTATCTCAATTATGCTTGAGAACTCCCTTTATTTCAGGTGAACCCCCACAACAATAATAAGAATAACCTCATTAACAAGATGATAAAACAACCCCAAGAAAGTTAAACAGATTTGGCTTGGAAGGATGATCAAAGATCAAGAAGAAAGGAGAACTCGTTCCTAACTTCAAGATTTTGAACTCTTCACAATATAATTGATCAAACTAGATTGAAAGTTCTAAGCATGCATTCTAAACACAAGAACACAAAGAAAGCATAAAAGCTTGAGAGAGACAACTCAATCTGAGATTTCATTCAAATTCAACTTCAACTTGTTGTCTTCAAATGACAAATTACATCGTGGGACCTTGGATAGCCGTAAAGAGGACAGAACAGAGCATTTGGAGGCTGAAAACTAAGGGGGAGACTTGGAAATCAACCCATTGTTCGTGGGGATCGTGACGGGGACGTCGGGACTCGGCCTACATTGAGTTTTCTTTTTCCTTTTCTTCCTTTAGTTAGATTTATGGCTTTCATATGTTTAGTTGAGCTTGTATTTACATTCATTAGTAGCTAAACTTGTAGCTTAGGGAGTGATGTAGTTGATTAAGTTTATGGATTGATTTATGGTTTAAGTTGTGCAATGTTATTGTGTTTGTAATCTTGATTTAATGTTTTCAATTAATTGGCCATTAGTTGGATGATTTAAGTTTCGAATCTATCTCGGGAGAGGGGATTTGATTTAGACTTACTGAAGATTGCATGAATAAAGTTTACTTTCTAATTCTTGACGGTTTTAGATTATCTTTAGAATTGGTTAAAAGATCTCATTGCCTTGCATGTTGATAAACTTAGATAGGGATATCAAGTTGGTTAATTTGCATGAGAATCAATTATACTCGGGAGAGGTAGTTGTGATTAAAGGGTCTTTGGCTCATAATTTCATTGTGCATAATAACTTATTCTTTAAAATCAATCCTAAACGAAATCGGCGAAATCAATTCCCTAAGTAGTTTTCCCAATTGAATTTCCATTCTTTTTACTTGCTTTGATTTGTTTTTATCATCACCTATTCATCACTGTTTGATCCCTAAATAAAATTGGGTAAGATAATTCACAATACTTGATTTGCTTAAAAATCCAATCCAGAGGACGACATTCGAATTTACTATTCACTATATTATTACTTGACCCGTGCGCTTGCGGTAGGAAAAGTCCACATCAAGTTTTTGGCGCCGTTGCCGGGGATTGGCACATTTAGTTAAATTGATATTGTGAAAAAATTGCTTGATCTTAATTTAGGGTGTATTGTTATTTTTTTTAGGTTGATTGCATTTTTTCCTTATTTATTTTTCTTTCCATATTTGATTTTCTAGGTTAGTTTCTTTATTTGTGCTTTGCCATATTTATTTTTGTGCATTCCATATTAGGTTAGTTTGTTTCCTTTTCTAGATTATATTTTCCATTCTTAAATTAGTTGTTTTCGTTTCTTTATTTATTTCCATTATTGTTTTTCTTTTCTTTTTAGAGTAGTTTTGATTTTTGCATGCGTAATAGTAGAGAAGTAGCACCATTTGATCCCGAGATAGAAAGAACAATTCATAGGCTTCGAAGGGAAAATAGAGAAATTATTCAAATGACAGATCAAAATCCACCTGAGGAGCCTAAGCCTATTAGAGATTATTTTCAGCCTGTGTTTCAGGGGCAACAACCGGGGATTGTCTATGCACCGATTAATGCCAACAACTTTGAGCTGAAAACCGGCCTCATTCAGATGGCTCGAGACTGTGCATACAGAGGATCGCCCACTGAGGATCCAAATTCTCATCTTAAATCATTTTTGGATATTTGTGGGACGGTAAAGATTAATGGTGTCTCTGAGGATGCTATTCGCTTACGTTTATTTCCCCTTTCTTTGCAGGATAAAGCACGAGATTGGTTGCAGTCTATTACTCCTGGGAGCATCACCACTTGGGATGCTTTGGTCCAGGCCTTTTTAAAGAAATTTTTCCCTCCTGCAAAGACGGTCAAGCTGAGGACCGAGATTGGGACATTCCAACAACAATATGATGAGCAGCTGTTCGAAGCTTGGGAGCGATTCAAAGAGCTACTGAGGAAGTGTCCTCAGCATGGTTACCCCGATTGGCTTCAGGTACAGTTGTTTTATAATGGTTTAACTCCTAGTACAAAAACGATTGTTGATGCAGCTGCAGGTGGGACTCTGTTGTCCAAGACCGTAGAAAACGCTCGCACACTTTTAGAGGATATGGCCACCAACAGCTATCAGTGGCCATCTGAGCGGTCTACACCTAAAAAGATTGCTGCTGGAGTGTTTGAGGTTGATAAAGTAAGTGCACTCCAGGCTCAGATGACCTCCCTTGCTAATGCTTTTATGAAATTTTCAGGTACAGGGAGTGCACAATCAATTGAATCAGCTGCTGCTTTAGCATCTAGACCTCAGGAGGAGACTATTGAGCAGGTTCAGTATGTATCAAATTTTAATTCTAGGGGATATAATAATAGTTCTACACCTACACATTATCACCCTAACAATAGGAACCATGAAAATTTCTCTTATGCTAATACTAAGAATGTTCTTAATCCTCCTAGTTTTGCCCCTCAAACTCAAGATAATAAAAAGTTAGAAGATCTTGTTGGAGCTTTCATTGCAGAGTCTAGTAACAGGACAACCAAATTAGAGGAGGAAGTCATTGCTATCAACACCACGGTGAATGGCCACAGTGCAGCCATAAAGAACATTGAGACTCAGCTAGGACAGTTGGTGAATGTTGTAAGCACCATGAATAAAGGTAAGGCCCCAGCTGAACAAGAGAAGCCCCAGATGGAGTATTGTAAGGCAATCACTGTGCACTAGGAGGAATCTGACGAGGAACCTGAATCTGAAGACTATGAAACGCCTACAGGGGAAGCTGAGGAGGACACATCATCTGATGAGGCTGAACAGCCTAACCTTGAGCCTCCTATTCCTTCTCCCACACTGATGGTTCCTAAGGAAAAGAAAAAGAAAAAGAAGAAAAAGAACAATCAGGTTCAGTTTGATAAATTTATGAATGCTTTTATGAATCTGAATATTAATATTCCTTTTGCAAAGGCATTAGAGATGCCCCAATACAACAGGTTCATGAAGGAGTGGTTAGCAAAGAAGCGAAAGGAAAAGAAAGTTGACACTGTTTATCTTGCTTCCACATGCAGCACCAGAGTACAACAGAAAGTACCTGAAAAAGTATCAGATCCAGGGAGTTTTTCTGTTCCTTGTAGTTTTGGTACTTATTCTTTCAGAGCATTATGTGATTTAGGTGCTAGCATTAATATCATCCCATTGTCCTTGTGTAAGAAGTTAGACATAGGTGAGATTAAATCTACTCCTGTAAAGCTCCAATTGGCTGATCAATCTGTGGTGAGACCAGTTGGTATTGTAGAGAATGTGTTAATCAGAGTAGGTAGATTTTTCCTCCCTATTGATTTGTATGTTATGGACATGATAGAAAATCCTTCAATGCCTGTCATATTAGGAAGACCATTCCTCGCTACTGGGCGAGCGATTATAGATATTGAGCGCAAGGAGCTCACTATTAGAGTCAAGAACGAAAAAGAGATCTTTAAAGCAGTTGAAGACTCTAAAGATGAAGTGCTTTTCATGGGCAACAAGAAAGGTGCAAGAAAGAGCACCTCTGTTGGATTCACAGAACAAAAGCCTCCTTGAAGCACGGTCAACACGTCGAGCTAATGACGTTAAACAAGCGCTTATGGGAGGCAACCTAAGTAAGTTAGTGTGTTTTCTTTTTGTTTTTGATTTATTGTTTGTTTTTGTTTTGTAGGTCTTGTTTTCTTCCTCTCCTTTGCTTTCAAGCTTTCAAGATTCAGAGTTCTCAAGCAAGAAGTCATCATCATTCCAGGCCAGTATTATTCACTCCTGTCATTCTTTTCTTGTTCTCATGCTTGTTTATGCCTTATTTTCTTTATACATTGAGGACAATGCATATTTTAAGTTTGGGGGTGGATTAGCATGTTTGTGGAGCCCTTGAGCATCTGAGTTCGGGCTATAGTTTTGAGCTTTCTTTGAATTATGCATATGGTTGTTTTCTGGATGCTACTTTTGCATGATTATGATGTCCTAGGATAGGCTTTCTTGTCAATTTTCAAGCTTGTGATGAGATGTAAGCATAAGTGCCCAAAAAGGGAGACTTTTTAAAATTTTTCTAGGAGATGGCTTGCATGAGTAGAGTATCTGTCTTGGCTAGATTTGGATTTGAATGCTTAGGAGCGAATTATTGGGTTCGTATGCTTGTTGTCACCTCGACAGGTGTAGGGCAGAGCTAAAGAGTTAATTTTTTGCAAATTAGCATGTTTGATCTTGCTTAGGAGAAAAGAAAAGAATATCTGCTATTTATGCTCATAAAGAAAAATCATTCTTGTTGTTACTGTTGAAATAAGATAATAATGCCATGGCTTGTGCACAATATGCAATGATTAATAAAGTTTAGGCAAAAAGAGCTACCCCTGTTGTGATCAGTTAGGCCAACCAGAGAAAACTCAGGTTAAGGGTCCCTGCAATGGGTGTGTGAAAGCTAGTGCCACATTTACATGCTTAATTCAATTGTTAATAAAAGCACCTAAGTATGGAGATAAACAAACTAATTTGTTGCATTAACTCATTAGTGAAACCTTAGTGCCAGTGTAGAGGGAAGATGAGCTGAGAGTTTAATAATCCAATCCCGGGCTAGTAGAGTCTGATCTTGTTGAGTTAGATCTCGCTTGTGCAAGTTAATTTTGGAAAAATTTTAATTTGTCTCCCTCATTGGTCCTTGTGTGCATATCTCTTGCTTGCTTGGTTATTGACTTTTGAGCCTTGAGGATTGAGTTATGATTGTTGTATCCATTCTTCCATTGTATGTCCGATTTAGAGTTTGCTCGAGGACTAGCAAAAGCTTAACTTTGGGGGTATTTGATAGCGAGCATAGCTAGCTACTTTTACTTATTTAATTTAGCTAGTCTTTTATGATGTTTGGGCCATTTTATTGTGCTTTATTGTTTATTTTGTAGGAAATGGTTGATTGGAGCTATAATGCCATATTAGAGTTAATCGGGTGCTCGGGGCGTGAAAAGATGCAAAGGAATGAAAAGAGTAAAAGTGAAAAAAAAAGTCAAATCTCGGTCAACAGCAGGCTAGCGTCTCGACGCTAGCTCTTGAGCGTCTCGACGCTCACATTCCATATCAGATCAGGCGCGTAAAGCTCACAGCGTCGAGACGCTATGATAGGAAGCGTCCCGACGCTACCATTTTTCCTTATTCAGAACGCGCGTATAAGAGGCAGCGTCTCGACGCTAAGACGAAAAAATCAGAATAAAAGCTTATTTTCGGCTAGGTTTTTGGAGAGTTCGATTTGGGACCTTGGATAGCCGTAAAGAGGACAGAACAGAGCATTTGGAGGCTGAAAACTAAGGGGGAGACTTGGAAATCAACCCATTGTTCGTGGGGATCGTGACGGGGACGTCGGGACTCGGCCTACATTGAGTTTTCTTTTTCCTTTTCTTCCTTTAGTTAGATTTATGGCTTTCATATGTTTAGTTGAGCTTGTATTTACATTCATGAGTAGCTAAACTTGTAGCTTAGGGAGTGATGTAGTTGATTAAGTTTATGGATTGATTTATGGTTTAAGTTGTGCAATGTTATTGTGTTTGTAATCTTGATTTAATGCTTTCAATTAATTGGCCATTAGTTGGATGATTTAAGTTTCGAATCTAGCTCGGGAGAGGGGATTTGATTTAGACTTACTCAAGATTGCATGAATAAAGTTTACTTTCTAATTCTTGACGGTTTTAGATTATCTTTAGAATTGGTTAAAAGATCTCATTGCCTTGCATGTTGATAAACTTAGATAGGGATATCAAGTTGGTTAATTTGCATGAGAATCAATTATACTCGGGAGAGGTAGTTGTGATTAAAGGGTCTTTGGCTCATAATTTCATTGTGCATAATAACTTATTCTTTAAAATCAATCCTAAACGAAATCGGCGAAATCAATTCCCTAAGTAGTTTTCCCAATTGAATTTCCATTCTTTTTACTTGCTTTGATTTGTTTTTATCATCACCTATTCATCACTGTTTGATCCCTAAATAAAATTGGGTAAGATAATTCACAATACTTGATTTTCTTAAAAATCCAATCCAGAGGACGACATTCGAATTTACTATTCACTATATTATTACTTGACCCGTGCGCTTGCGGTAGGAAAAGTCCACATCAATACTAATTGAAAAGACACCATGAAAGGACACAACCCTTCATCTATGTAGCCTAGATTCAACCCCAACACTTAAAATTCATACATGAACCATCATAAATACAAATACATGAATTAAATAGCTACATAATGTTTTAAATATGATGGATGAATCTAGATTTTTAGATTCATTATGTCTTTTGGTTGAATAAGTGTCTTCCCAAGCTTTGAAAGGATGCAACTTTTCACCATAGTAATTGATGGAGTTGATTCGTCACTTATTTCCTTATCATTCTCCCCTTCTTCGAGAATATTCTTCCTCGAATCTAAACGCTCTCCTTGTAAAGCAGCTTTATAGTCATCATCTTGATCGTGTGAAACATGTTTGAGTAGGACCAAATGTGTATTTTCTTCGTGAAGAACACCTCCCCCTTCGTTGTTGATCAAAATTTTCAAACTTGATAATCCAATGTGATTTGATTGATACATCAGAAACACTTGGAAAACAAACCCCACGCTCATGACTTTTTTTACTTAAACACTTTTTTTCACATTCGCTCATTTCTCTCTCATTTTGATCATTTTTCTCCATTGTCTCACTTTTCACACACTCTATTTTCTCTCTTTCTCACTCTCTCGATTCACCTCACTTTTCTCTTGAGATTTTACCTCAACCTCATTCTCAACACATACGTCAACCATGCCCTTGTCTTTTATACTAACCTCAATATGTTTCTCTTCCTCTTCTGGATTTTGATGATCACCCCCATTTTGAATGTATTGGTCACCATCATCTTGATGTTCTAAACAATCTCCGTCAATTTGATTGGATTGTGCAGCTTGAGCCTTCTTGGCTTGGTCTCGCAAATCCATCTCTTTGCATATTTCTAAATAATCATTCATGGCTTGACGTATCTCGGCCAAATTTTCTCGAACACCGTTCCAAAATTCAGCATCAATTTTGTAGGTTTCACGATGTCTTCTTCTTTGGGAAAACATGGCTGAAAAGAAGAAATGAACCTCACAAGCAATTCCTCACGTTCTTACTCTCTTGGAAGATGAAAGGTCACTCATGTTTTCACTCAAGAGATGTAGAAATACTCTTGAAGACTTCTAAAATCTCAAACTTCTGCAAATCTTATGGTATTCTTATGAGAATCATGCAAGAACACATCAATATAGCCAAGAATGTGAAAAGTGATAAAATCTCAAAGTTAGAAAATCAAGTTTGGAAAGATGCAGTGGACAAAAACGATATATTTTTTTCCTTTTTTTTTTCAGCAAGCACGATAAGAAACAAAATGAAGCAAAGGTAAGAAGATGAAGAGTCACACGAAATGGATAGATTGAAATTTGAAAGAAAGAAAAATGAGATAGAATGGAAAGCAAGTAAAGATATAATCTGTTTAGAGCCAAAGCTCGGATACCAAATGATAAAGGAATCAAAGATGCTTTGATATCAAATGATAAAGGAACTATCTCAATTATGTTTGAGAACTCCTGATAAGGAAATAAGTGACAAATCAGCTCCATCAATTACTACGGTGAAAAGTTGCATCCTTTCAAAGCTTGGAAAGGCACCTATTCAACCAAAAGACATAATGAATCTAAACATCTAGATTCATCCATCATATTTAAAGCATTATGTAGCTATTTAATTCATGTATTTGTATTTATGATGGCTCATGTATGAATTTTAAGGGTTGGGGGTTGAATCTAGGCTACATAGATGAAGGGTTGTGTCCTTTCATGGTGTCTTTTCAATTAGTATAAATAGGGATGTAATTTGTCATTTGAAAACAACAACTTGAAGTTGAATTTGAATGAAATCTCATATTGAGTTGTCTCTGTCAAGCTTTTATGCTTTCTTTGTGTTCTTGTGTTTAGAATGCATGCTTAGAACTTTCAATCTAGTTTGATCAATTAGATTGTGAAGAGTTTGATATCTTGAAGTTAGGAACGAGTTCTCCTTTCTTCTTGATCTTTGATCATCCTTCCAAGCCAAATTGGTTTAACTTTCTTGGGGTTGTCTATCATTTCGTTAAATGGGGTTATTCTTATTATTGTTGTGGGGGTTCACCTGAAATAAGGGGAGTTCTCAAACATAATTGAGATAGTTCCTTTATCATTTGGTATCGGAGCATCTTTGATTCCTTTATCAAAACCATTAGATGTAACATTGTTAACTAGTTAGGTTACTGTTTCAATAGGATGACCTAGGTAACTCAGTCTTAATCCTGAGTGTGTCATGAACTCCTTCTCACGAGGGATTGTCCTTTGATTAGTATGGGTGAGAGTGGCCTGCATGCCGACTAAATAAGCCTACCTTATTGGGGACGAGACCGAAAAGGGGGCTGGGGACATAACAATACAAGATGGAATTCACTCATTCCCACTTTTAGGAGAAGTAGATGAGTGTTCCCTTAAGTGGTGACTCCAAGACTTGAACAAAGGGATCCCGCCCTCTCACTGGCCCGAGAGGGACTTTCTATTTAATGGTTGGACAATAAACTGGTTGTTCATTAGAGGAGCGTTGATACTTAAGGAGACAGATGTAACACAGGGGTAAAATAGTAATTTGACCCAGTCGTGATTACGAACACTCGTGAAGGATTGACTAATCGGTATAGGTCTATATCCGTGGACACAGAAATGTTCTACAGTGAGAAGAATTCAGTCGTGGGTCTTTAGTGGAATGACCCACAGTTAATGAATATTGGTTAACCTGATTAATGAGTTTAATCGGTTAACCTCATATCATTGGAGCTTCTGATTTGTAGGTCCATTAGGTCCCCCTGCTAGCTCGTAAAGAGTAATTAGGAACAATTATATTTTGAGAGAATTTGAATATAGTTCAAAATCATATTGGAAATTAAGTTAATTGTATGAGATACAAATTAATATAATGTATAATGATACATTAAAATGTAAAGTCTAATTTGAAATTAAACTTTATTATTATGAGAGAAATAAATATTTGAAGAAGTTCAAATATTAATATGAATTTGATTCTTATTAAATTTATAGGATATAAGAAAATTGGAAGGAGTTCCAATTTTAATATGAATTTGATTCATATTGTAGAATTAATTAATTGAAGGCCTGAAATTAAATATAATATTTAATTGGGTAATTAATTAATTAACTAATAGAAGGTCTGAAATTAAATATATGATATTTAATTCGTGATTAATTAATTTAAAGAATTAATTAATTGGAAATTAATCAATTATGGAAATGATTAATCACTTATGGAAGTAATTAATCATTTATGGAAATGAGTTAATCACTTATGGAAGTGATCAATCATTTATGGAAAAGATTAATCAATTATGGAATTGATTGGTTATGGAATTGATTGATTTATGGAAAAGATTAAATCAGTTATGTAAATAATTGATTTTAAATGAATATTTTATTCATGGCCTTTCCCCTATAAATAGAACACTAACCCTAGGGTTTAGGTAACACAACATATGGCCACCATAAGGCCTTCTCATATTCTCTCAACTCAAGAACTCTAGGGAGAATTTTCTCTCTAGAGTTTTTCCCATTCAAGATTAGGTAGTCCCACAACTACGTTCCTAATCTCAGAGTTACAACGGGGAAGATCTCGTGGTGGTGTCCGTTGAAGTATTCAGAGTCGTCTACGGAGGTATGTTTTTCACAACTTAACATTTGCCAAGGTATTGGTATTTTGTAGGACAAAATTAATTTACAAACGGTCCAATTGCTTCCGCTGTAACGGAATTTTGAATTTCAATCCTTCATATATATCATCCAAAAAACCGAGAGTTACTCCTCCTTCCTAGAGTTTACTGAGTAACCAGGGGTATTCCTGACACCCATGGTTTGTCACTGCATGAAAGGTTTACTGAGGGAAGTGAGTATTAGTCCAAGTTTGGGATCTTTGCTCGTAGCTAGATATCTTCACCACAAAGTGTCGATAAGCTAGAACAAAGGTAAATGTGACAACAAGGACACTCTTGGGAGAAAAAGAAGTTGAATAAAAAGAGCACCGACAGTCAAATAAGTTTGGGGGAGATAGAAAAGGTCTAGTAACTCATTTATGCTCAAGGAACCTCAAAGATTAGTTTTTCTTAACTAAAATAACTACACTAGGTTCAATGAGTAGTAGTTAGGTAGTTTAAACATATTGGTTATGATGGACTAGGGAGAGTTTTTCTTTGAAAAAGAACAATAGAAATCTTCATGTCTAGGAAACTTAGAAGTTGTGACTGGCACTAGAGTAGAAACCTCTCCTGAAAGGCAACTTTTTAGAAAACAATCTTGAGAAACATGTTTACTTGATTCCATATGGTTTATTCATGAAATTTTGACTTGCAATTAAGATCGATGCTAGTACTATGATTGGCAATTACATATAATCCATAACATTTTGGTTTGCAATTATTATTCAACTCTCACATTCTGATTGGCAATTAAAAATTGATCTCTAATGTTTTGATTGGCTATTGCTTGAGGACAAGCAATGAGTTAAGTTTGGGGGTATGATAAGGGTAAAAAAAATATACATATTTTACCCTCATATTTAGCTCATTATCTTGTCAAAAGTTGTATGTTTTAGATCAAATTTCCTATTCCCGAGTTCTAAAAGTGTTAAAATTGATGAATTAGAGTCATGAATGCCAAATTATGCTTATTTGTGCTTAAAAGGACCTATTTTGATGAGAATTTGACTTAATTTGGTATGTTGTAAAAAAAACCGTGGAAAGTTGGAAAAACCAAGAAATGCGATCGCATTTCTGGGAAGGCAAAAACCAAACGCGACCGCATTTTTGGGCAGATAGAGGTAGTTTCGAGTCCATCACGGGTCGTTTTGAACGAGTGTTTTGCGCACCTAACTGGCTGTTTTGACTCTGAAACTGATTGGGCTATCTACCAGCACCATTTTCGTGGCTCCTCAACTACTTCCCACACTATATAAGGCCTTGATTTGAAGAGAAATCCAAGCAAAACTCACTAGGAATAAGAGAGTGGTGACAGAACCCTAGTAGACGCCCATAAGTAGGGATGCCCGAGGTCCTTCTTAGAAGACTGAATTCTAACCTTTAGTTAGACATCAGACCCAAGTGTTTGTAGAGATTTTCACCCTATTCTCATTTGTAAATGAGAGTAGAGTGTCAAGCGAACACTAGAAGGATTGGATAAAAGAAAAAATAACCCCTAGTTTTAGTTACTGCACCTTATTTCCAGCAATTGTTCTTTTCATTATTTCTGTATTTTTACTTCATTGTGTCAATGAAAAGTTATTCTCTTGCATCTTATTTCATCATGTGTAGCTAAATTCCATTGAGGGGTTCAATGTAGTGAATTCCCTTATGGTTTAAATAGCTTGAAAGTGTTTATTTGCTTAAGTTCTATTCATTACATGTCACTCTTTATTGAATATCATTATGAATCTTGTTGAGTTTAAATTGATCACTTAGACTTTGCATGCTATGTGAGTTTGTTCTCGAAAGGGACAAATAATACCGATTTTCATAAAGGTGATATAGGAGAAATGGCTCGAGAGAGTGTATTCAGTGTTATAAGGAAAGGCTGCCTAAGGTGCCTTATAACAACTATAGGGTTATAGATTGCATGCATGAACTATCTATGTCAGAGTCGAGTCACAGAAATTTGCATAACGGTACTCGCTTAGCCTTCTAACGATTATTGGGAGCAAGGCCAAATAGAAGTTAAATCTGACCCAATGCATGAATAGACTTAGGTTTAATAATCCATGATTAGAGTTATTTGTCTTAGGGTTGAAACTATATTGAATACCTCGCTTATTTATCATTGTTATTTCTTTACTTGTTTATTTCTTTGTTTTACAAAACTCATCATCAATTATTTCTTTTGGTTACCTTTTTTAAAGCAATCTTTGAGAAGTTTTTTCTTCAAATCTGTGTTTCCAATTTAGTCCCTGTGGGATCGATACCTTTGGAATACTTCCAGAGATTTTATTACTGCATGCGATAGTGTATACTTGCACTAGGTTGGCTGAATTATCCTTATTCTTATTTCTCATCTTTTCTAACATTCATATTCAGTACCAACACGCATCAGCATCTCATCCATCAGTTAACTGATGGTTAATGGTTTTATTTTATATATAAAAAAATATTTATTAAAACAAAACCATTAATATATTTACCAATTAATTAAACCAACACTTGATTTAATTAACTTACCATACAAATCATATTTATATGATTATTCTCATATAACCTAAAATTTTAATACAATTTAATTAAATCCAATTTAACTAAATTAAATTAAAACAAATAATTAATTAATATGCAAACTAATTAATTATTAAATTGAATATCACATATTCAATTATATTTCCCTCATATAACCTATAGTTTTAATATGCATCCAATGCGCATTAATTTTAACCTATAGTTTTGATATGAATCCAATTCATATTTTAAATTTAATATTCGAACCCCTTCGAATATTCAATTTTTCCTTAAATTAATTTTGAATCAATATTCAAAATAAGTTTATATTATAAAGTTTGATATAATTATAAATTTTATTGTTGGGATTGGTGCCCTAAAACTCGTAGATAATGAATGTTAAACGAATTATATACTTGATCGATAAAGTCGTAGTCGAGATTCATTCAGAATTGAATAAGTTGCACGTTAAATAACCCAAATCCAATAAACTAAGATCCCTGGCTATAGGATGAACACTTGAGTTTTATGTAGAGACTTAAAAGTGGATCAGGCTCGAGTAATAGCCAAAACAGTCTATAGTATAGGGATAGGGTTGGGTACCTTATCCTGGGGACACTATGAGACGTGGCCCACTTTGTAGATAGTACAGACGATGTGATCCTAAATCGTCCATGTAGAGACATGCGAGTGGGGGCGTATTATGCAATGAGTTTGCATAAGACCAGGACCGAGAAATAAGTCACTCTTACTTTATAATGTCGTTTACTGACAAGACTAACTATTCCATGTGATGACCTAGGTAACTTGATCTTAATCCTAAGCTAACTAATGAACTTCTGTTTATTCGGACTTATCCTTAGATCTGCATGGGTGAGAGTGGTTGAGCATCGTCGACTCAATAAGCCTCACATTTCAGGGATAGGAACGGGTAGATAGCTGAGGACATAGTTCTGCAAGAAGAAATTCACTCCTACTCGAATTAGGGATAGTAGAGAGGTTGTTCCCTTAAGTGTTGTATCCGGGGCTTGAACAAATGGATCTCGCCCTCTCATTGGCCCGAGAAGGACTCCGTTTGTTGGTTAGACCATAAACCAATTGTTCATTAGAGGATCAGTGGGACTTAAGAAACAAGAAGTACTATAGGGGTAAAACAGACATTTGACTCAGTTATAGTTACGAACAACCTGTGAAGGATCGACTTACTAATCATAGTTATATCAGGTGGACAGAAATGTATCTACAGTGAAGGGAGTGCAACTACAGGGCTATAGTGGAGTGTCCCGGTAGTTAACGAATGTTGGTTAGCTAGGTTAATGAGATTAGCCGTTAACCTCAAATCGTTGGAGCCCATGATCTGTAGGTCCATTAGGTCCCTGATGACAGGCAAAAATGTCATTATTTTCCTATTAATTTTAGCTAGTTTTATGCTTGAATTGTGTACTTTAATGCTATTTTCTATGTAAATTTCAGAAAACTGAGTCAAAGAAGAAAAATCGGAATTTTGAGAGATTTTGGATGATTTTGGAGGCTTTTGGAGCAATTTGGAGAATTACATTGAAGATCCAAATCCAAAAAACCAAAAAGAATGAGTTAGAAGCCCAATTTCATGAATTTCAAATCTTAAATTATCAAGTTGGGTAAAAAAAAAGTCCAAAATCCATTACAAGAAGCATTTGGGCCAAAAGAAAGTTGGAGGCCTAAAAATGGAGTCAAAATCGGGCCATTATTGAAGATTCAGGGCCTAGCGTCGAGACGCCAAGCCTAAAGCGTCCCGATGCTAGGCAGCCGCGTGGAAAGATCCAGAATCGTGGTAGCGTCGAGACGCTGTCCAAGTAGCGTCGAGACGCTGCGACATCTTGGAGCCCAAGAAAAGATGACGTCAGAGCGTCGCGAAGCTGTCTACGTAGCGTCGCGACGCTACGCCTGCTGGGAGCCTATAAAAGGAGCCTTTTGCATCCATATTTGGGGTGCCAATTTGTGGGTTTTCACCCCATTCTAGAGTCTACACAAAAATTTGGGATTTTTGGGAGAGTTTTGGAGCTTTGTTGAAGATCTTTGGAGCTCGGGATCGAAGGTGGTTGGCACGGGATCGAGGAGATCGACACTTTTATGAGCATTTCTCTTCCCTTTTCCTTTATATTTTAGTTTCTAGAATTGTTGTGATTAGGAATTATTGAATTTTAGTGATTATGAGTAGTAAATTCCTAAATTCTATGAGATTGATATAGATGTTGAACCTCTGCTGAAGTAATGAATTGATGTGGTTTAATTGTCATTATTGTTCATTTGTGCATTTTGTCCGTAATGCTTTTAATCAATTGATCACTAATTAAATGAATCGTTACTAAGTGGAAACTCGACGGAGAGAAGCTTAGACTAGAACTGAATGCATGACTAACGGTTATTTACCCGGGTGACACGGGATAAGATAAATAACGTTAGAGGTTGTACTGAAGGGTCGTAATGCCATGCTAAGTAAATAAAGATGAGACCGAAAGGAGATTCTTTATTGAAAGGTATGAGATGGGAGGAGACCGACAGGAGAGTCCTTGTCATTAGGCTTCTAGACTTATGAATCAAATGATTGGTTAATCCATATTAGTTAATTGATTAAGCATTAAAGGTCCAATTGTCGAAATCAACAACTCTAGAATTATCCCATCAAATTGTGTCTCCATTTATCTTTTGCTTTCTAGATTAGATTTTTATTATTCTTTTCGGCATTAGATTTTGTTCTCTAAATAAAGCTAAGCAAGATTATTCATGGTAGTTAATTGAATAAATTCAATCCCTGTGGAGACGATACTCTATACTCAAAATCACTATATTACTTGTGACGACCCGTACGCTTGCGGAATTTAAAATCGTGTAACAGTCCCCCTGCTAGCTCATACGGATTATACCTTAGAACATAGTGATAGGAAAGTTTGAATCGTTCGAATTAGGTTTAGGGAATTAGTGTCGATTATATACCATATTATCAACACAATAGTTTAATTATGGATTAAACTATTAATTGAGCGAGTAAAGTATGTAAATATGATTTAAATACAATATATATGAATAGGGATTCATATTAGGTGCATAGTATTAATTTGATATATGATATTAAATTAATATTACATAATTGATTAAATTGTTTAATTAATTATGAAGGTTTTCATATAACACATGTGGAAGCAATTTTAGGATCGGAGGCACTTAACTACATCAATTTTAGAAAAAGAAAACATGTTGTCCAAATACCGTAAGCAAAGAGCAGAATTTGTACCAACCTTTTTGGAGACCGATTCAACAACTCCCTTTGATTCCTTTGATCATGAACGGTGTGTGGACCACCTCTAGTGTCTTCCCTACTATTCTTTGGGCCAAGAATTACTTGTGGGAGTCTATAGAGATAGGGAATGGGAAGGGAATGCTTGAAGGTTCAAGCAATAGAGAGATATATGGAGATGAGTGTGTTTGAGACCATAATCCACCAGCATAACAATATGGTAAATTGCTCTCTTAGCTTTGAATCTGATTCAAACTCCTTATATAGACATCTTCCATGCAAAGAGAAGCCTCATGACACTAGACACATGGTGAAATTGCAACTCAAAATGGATTATAGGTGTTTAATTCACAACACATGCAACTAGTGCATGGTTGTGTTGTTTTCCACTATGCATCAACATGCAAGAGTGGGAATCCCACTAAATCCACTAAATTGAATCTATATTCTGAATTTTCAGCTTGCAATTCACTTTTATTTCTATTCTAAATTGAAATTGATTTCTAGGCAATTAATTTGAGACATTTCCAAGTAGTTTGATATGATTAATCCAATTAATCATTGTTACCTTGTGCCATTCATTATATATGATTCTTAATCCATATATATTGTATTTAAAACACTTTTAAATTCTTCATCTCTCATTTTCTAATTTAATTCATAATTAAATTATTGTGTCAAACACAATTTTAAGATAATACCCTTTTTCTCGATTTTGAACGATTCAAAGAATCCTATCAATATGTTCTAGGCTTTAATCCGATATGAGCTAGTAGGGGACCTAATGGACCTATAGATCATGGGCTCCAACGATTCGAGGCTAACCGAATAATCTCATTATCTAAGCTAGCCAACATACGTTAACTATCGGGACACTCCACTATAACCCGATAGTTGCACTCCCCTCACTATAGATATATTTTCGTCCACTTGATTTAACCATATTCAGTAAGTCGATCCTTCACAGGTTGTTCGTAGCTATAGCTAGGTCAAAATTCCGTTTCACCCCTATAGTACTTCTAGTTCCTTAAGTCTCACTGATCCTCTAATGAACAATTGGTTTATGGTCCAACCAATAAATCAAGTCCCTCTCGAGCCAATGAGAGGGCGGTATCCCTTTGTTCAAGCCCCGGAGTCAGCACTTAAGGGAACAACCTCTCTACTATCCCTAATTTGGGTAGGAGTGAATTCCTTCACGCACGACTATGTCCCCAGCTATCTACCTGTTCCTATCCCTGAAATGGGAGGCTTATTGAGTCGGCGATACTGAGCCACTCTCACCTATGCCCGAATAAACAGGAGTTCATAGTTAGCTCAGGATTAAGATCGAGTTACTTAGGTCATCGCATGAAATAGTCAGTCTCGTCAGTAAACGGTGTTATAAAGCGAGAGTGACTTATTTCTCGGTCCTGGTCTTTTGCAAACTCATTGCATAGGACGCCCCCACTCGCATGTCTCTACATGGACGATTTAGGATCACATCGTCTATACCATCTATAAAGTGGGTCGCGTCTCATAGTGTCCCCAGAATAAGGTGCCCAACCCTATTCCTATACTATTGACCGTTTAGGCTATAACTCGAGCTTGATCCACTTTTATGTCTCTACATAAAGCTCAAATTTTCATCCTATAGCCATGGATCTTAGTTTATTGGATTTGAGTTATTAAAAGTGCAATTTTACTTTATTCAGTAATGACTTTACTGAATTAATCTCGATAACGCCTTTATCGAATAATTTTGTTTAACATACAGTATCTACGAGTTTTAGGGAACCAATCCCAACAAATTATTGTTTTAATTTAAAAATGATTATGAATTGTTTTTTAATTAAAATTGAGATAGAGATTTCAATCTTGAATTTATGGAAATTCAAGATTAGTGGATTGAATTAGGTGATATCAATTAATCTAATTAATGTCACATGATTAATTGAAATGGTTCAATTAATTGATAATTTGAAAGGCAATTGAGAATTGCATTTTAAATTAAATCCAAGAGTAGAAATTAACTCTTGCAGAGATGGAGATAGTGGAATTACACAACTAAATCCACTCTTGCATGGATGAAGAAAGTGGAATAACACCTCCCATCATGCAAAGATGCATGTATTCTCCATTGCACACCTAGAATCCACTATGGACATTCTCCTCTCCATGTGTCTTACATCTATGAATCTAAGATGCATGAAAATCCTCTATAAATAGGGGATTAGAAGATGGAGAAGTATGGAATTTTGGAGTAATGTTATGCTGCCAAAATTCACTCTCAACCTCACTCTCTCAATTCTCTCTAAAAGCTTGTAGTGTTCAAGCATATCCCTTACATCACCATAGACTCCCACAAGTCGTTCTAAGGCCGGAGGATAGCGGGGAAGACACTAGAGGTGGTCCGCACGTCGTTCGTGATCAAAGGAATCAAAAGGAGTTGTTGAATCGGTCTCTAAAAGGTTGGTACAAATTCTGCTCTTTGTTAACGGTATTTGGACAGCATGCTTTCATTTTCTAAAATTGGTGTAGTTAAGTGCCTCCGATCCTAAAATTGCTTCCACATGTGTTATATGAGCACCTTCATTTATATTATAATGTATCTTCATACATTATATTATTTCCCTTAGAAATTTTACCTTAACACCTTAAATGTGACCTAAAGGACCTACAGATCAGAAGCTCCAACGATATGAGATTAATTGGTTAAACTCATTAACCAAGTTAATCAATGTTCGTTAACTGTGGTTCACTCCACTATAGAACCACAACTGCACTCTTCTCACTACAGATATATTTCTGTGTCCATAGATATTGACCAATAACAGCAAGTCAGTCCTTCACGTGTGTTCGTAACACCAGTTGGGTCAAATTACTGTTTTACCCATGAGTTACCTCTACATCCTTAAGTCTCAGTGCTCCTCTAATGAACAATCTGTCTGAGGTCCAACCATCAAACAAAAGTCCCTCTCGTGCCACAGAGAGGGTAGGGCCCTTTGTTCAAGACCCGGAGACACCACTTAAGGGAACACGCATCTACTTACCCTAAAGTCAGGAAGGAGTGAATTCCTTCTTGTGTGATTATGTTCCCAGCTTCCCACTCGGTCTTGTCCCCAAAATGGTAGGCTTATTGAGTCGGATTGCATGCCACTCTCACCCATACAAATCAAAGGACAATCCCTCATGAGCAGGAGTCCATAACCCACTCAGGATTGAGACTAAGTTGCCTAGGTCATCCTAGTGAAATAGAAACCTAACTAGTCAACGGTGTTACAGCTAGTGGTTACTATTTCGCAGTATGATCTTATGCAAACTCATTGCATAGGATACCATCACTCGCATGTCCCCTACACGAACGCGTTGGATCATTACGTTTGTATCAAATACAAAGCGGGTCGTATCCATAGTGTCAACAGGATAAGGTACCCAGCCTTATCCCTATACTATAGACCCTTTAGGCTGTAACTTGAACAGTGATCCCCGTATGCCCCACATACACTTCAAGTCTCATACTAACAGCCTAGGATGTTTAGTTTATTGGATTGGGGTTATTTAGGCAAGATAAACACAATACTAACAATAATAAGTGAACAATGCATCAAATATCATTTTATTAATGTTCTGTCAAATGTTACATTTACTATCCACAAGTTTTAGGGCATAAAATCCAACAAGTTCCACTTAAAAATGCTTGATTCAATTAAAATTTAAAGCACTTAGGTATGGATAAAAAAAACAATCTAATTTGTTCCATTGGCTCATTAGTAAATCCTTAGTGCCAGTGTAGAGGGAAGATGAGTTGAGAGTTTGATAATCTAATCCCGAGCTAGTAGAGTCCAATCTAAGTAAGTTAGATCTCTCTTATGGAAGTTAATTTCGGAAGAATTTCATTTTTTCTCCTTCATTGGGCCTTATGCGCATGTCCCTTGATTGCTTAATTTTTTACTTTTGAGCCTTGAGGATTGAGTTATGTTTGTTGCATCTATTTACAACCCATGTCTAATTTTTAGTTTGCTTGAGGACTAACAAAATCTTATGTTTGGGGGTGTTTGATAGCACGCATAACAAGCTATTTTTCCCTATGTTTATTTGTTAGTCTTTGAGAATAAATTGGCATAAATCATACACTTTTATTTTCTTTTTGTAGGGATTGAATACTGAAGTTAAATTGGAGAAATTGGAAAGCAAAACAAACGAGAAAGAATCAAAGTGGAGGCTTAAAAAGTATGAAGACTCGAGAGGTAGCGTCTCGATGCTACATATTTTCCAAATCCGATTTTGGCGGTAAACAGGAATCTGTTATAACAGGAATGCGGTTTGGTCGAGCTTGGGGGTTCTTTTGGTGGATTTTCAGGCCTAATTCCAATTAGAGACCTCTTGTGGGAGCTAGAGGAAGCTTGAAGAGCGAGATTGAAGACAATAGCTCGTGGATATCGTGATGGGGACGTGCGACATCGACGGGATTAGATTTTTAATCCTTCTTTTCCTATTCTTTAGTTGTTAATCATGGATTTTATCTTTTCTAGCTTGTATTGTAACGTGAACCATGAGTATCTAGATTCTTAATTCTTAGGGATTGATGTAGTCCTTTGGACGTTGTTGATTGTTTTTGGATGTATGCTTAGCTTTCATTTATCCATAGCCTTTACTTAATGCTTTGAATTGATCGGGCATGAGTTGAATGATGTTTTGTCTAAATCTTGTTCGAAAAAGAGGGTTTAGCTTAGATCTTGTTATGCATAACTAGGATAGTCTTAAGATCGAGAGATTTAAGATAGTCTTAGAAATCGTTAAAAGGATTAGACTTAAGGTCTTGCATGTCAATGAATTTAGATAGGGATATTGAAGTCATTGCATGTTAGAGAATTATTTATGCTCAGGAGAGATAAATATGAATTTTGTTTATCCTAGATTTATGAATCTTAGTATGATAAATCATCCAAGTAATTAATTCATAACCTCAATAGGTGATGTAACGACCCGACTTCTTAATAAGCCTTTAAGGGACCGTTACGACCCTGCATGCTTTGGATGCCTTTTTAAATAAAAATAATTTGAAACATAAACACTAATTTAAACAAAAACTTTAAAACAAAACTTTTATTCGGGATCCCTAAATTTTAAAGGTTTTAAATATTCTTAAACATTTGCTAAAATATAAATATACATGGCCTCAAGAAAATTTCTCAAACAAATTTATAAATCAATAAAGTAAAGCAGAGTTCTTAAAGCGGAAGAAAAATATGAAACTCAAGTCCTCTCATGGTTGTCTATCGGATTCTCATCAATCGTCTTTCATTTGTCCTTGCCTTTACCTGAAAAAAAAATTTGAAAAGAATAAGTGTTTTAAATACTCATTAAGTGACCCTACTATTGAGGTTGGGTCGCGCTTTAAAATCATTTTAAAAATCAACAACAAATTTAATTTTGGTGGCTCTAAACTTTATTTTTTTACAACTTACTAAGAATATACATCAATTTCATGCATATCCTAAACACATCAATTTCATGTGTCTTCTACGGAGGCCGTCAATTTCACGAAACCTCGAGGTCGTCAATTTCATGAACCTTGACTTAGGTACATCAATTTCATGTCTCTAAGTCTTATCTCTGAATGTACATCAATTTCATGTACAGTTATAAAACTCATAAATAATTTAAACTAATTCCTTTAATGGAATTTTGAGAGACCACCAACTCAGTTATTTTAAACAGCAACTAATGCAATCAATAATAATAATTTTCATGCTTTCAATAACTTTTCATAAACTCACGCATAATTGAAATCACAAATTGTCATGCTCAACTTTCATGCTTTTAATAATCATAATAAATTTCAAGAACAACTCATAAACACAAATATTTTAGAAAATCAAATATTCACACCCAATTAAAAAGGGTTCAACAGTAAGTTCACTTATCTTGGCTTAATTATCACCAAATCAATCCTCTTTAAACTCCTTGATTCAAAGACTTTGGCAAGCCAATAACAAACCTTTAGCTTGCTTAGTTGATAACCCAAAGACAGAATCGCTCACAAATGCTAAAACTCTTAGACCCACAACTCAAACTTTCTAGTAACGCCAAGAACTTGCTGAACGGGTTTCAAAAATCAGTGGGTATTCAATTAAACTTATTATTCAACCAAGAAACGACTTCTAAACACTTACCCACTACACGAAACGCCAGAAAAACAGAGGAAACGACCACTACGAACTGCTGTTCGTGCGCCCTACTGCCAAAGCCACCGGAAACCGTACCTGAAGGGAGCTTGTCGGAACTACGAGTGTCGCCGCTGCGAACCTGAAGAACCGCTGCACATGACCAGCCTGAAACACAACCCACTACCGGAGAGAAGACGCGTGAGACGCCGCAAGGACCGTCTGCTAACGTTGCTGCCGTCGCGAACTTGCCAGAGGAACTTGTGCCGCCGTCATGGTCCCGAGCTTGCCTTTGAGAGCCACTGTTGGTCGGAGTTAAAGGTACACTGGGACGGGTTGGAGCTACACGGTCGTGTAGGAGGGAAAGAGAAAAGATGAAGAAGACCTCACCTAGGGCTCCGTGCGGCTCTATTTAAAAGAGATGACTTAGGGCTTAGCTTGGCTCCAAAGACAATTTATTTACAATTTTGCCATTCCAGTCCAAATTTTAAAATTTCACCAATTTCCAAAATTTCAATTTTCCCTCTTAACTCAAATTAACTCTGAAGCTAAATAAATTTGAGATTTAACTTAAATTACGGACGTTACAGGTGAAGTCAATTCCCTAAGAGTTTTCCCTCCAATTGAATTTCCAACCTTTTAATTCTTGTCATTTGATTTCATTCTATCACTAAGTTGTTATCTCTAAATAAAATTGGGCAAAAGTATTCACGGTAATCAATCTAATTAGAAAACCAATCCAGAGGACGACATTCGATTTTCAATCACTATATTATCACTTGACCCGTACACTTGCAGTAGCAAATTTTCGCATCAAAAAACTCCTAATTTGCTCGAATTGAATTAGTGCTATTTCAAACTTTAAAATAATTATCTACGTGTGAACTTTGTGAGTTTTCCACTCCCTTCAATTGTAATTAATCAAGGAAAAGTGAAGCCTTGTAAAAAGATTCACGGTCCATTTGGAATACATTATAATTGAAATGTTTTTCAAGAATACATTTTTTTAAAAAAAATAATTTGTATGAAAATTGTTTAGAATTTAAACACTCATATGTTTGGTTACATTTTCTCATGAGTGTTTTTATACAGAAGTTACTATATACTTAAAACTCTTTTTAAAAAATTTGGTTTCAAGTGTTTCTCTCAAAATGGTTTATTTCTCAAACTCATTTTTTAATAAGTCGTTTTTAGTGGTTGTCAAACACTAGAATTTTTTTAAAATGATTTTTTTTTCAAAATTAAACACTCAAAAAGCTGAACCAAACATATCCCTAATTGTAATTAATCAAAAGTTTGCGTGTTTTATTGAAAGTTGTAGACTTTTAAGAACTAATTAACTATAATTAAAATTTTAAAATCTTTTGGACCAAATTTAATCACACCTAGGTAGGTAATTTTTTTAATCAGTTGGGGGACAAGATATAAAATAGTGGGGGCAAAATATATAGTTTATCAATTTTTATAGAATTAAGTTAATCCCAATGTGAGTTAGTGCTTGATGACTCTATAATCAATTTTATATGTATTTATATTCACTTTGCCTGCAAAAGTAAGAGTATCCAAGTTGTTCATTTGGATTGGAGTTGTACTTAGTGGGGAAAAGCCTAACTTTTTGGGCAGATGCATGAAGCTTTACCATATTCAATTAAAAAAAGAGAAAACAAAATCGTTTTTCTTTCAAAGCTTTAGGAAGGATTTGAGGAACTCAAAAAAAAACAAAAAAACAAAAAAACCTTGAAAGATTTCAATATTAATCTCAAACTTGAAACTTAACTTTTACAATTGAATCAATTTAGACTCTGATGAGTGATTTAAACTATTTTCTTTTTTTTTTTTTTTTTTTGAATCACAGACTTTTCGGTTAGTTTTATGTCGGTTGAGCTATGCTCATGTTGGCTTTAAACTATTTCCATTTAATTTCATTTAAATTAAACTCAAAATCACTTAAATAAAATTATTTACCTTCCAAAATCCTACCAAAGTACAAGAAGAATTATTAGGTAATGCTTCCTATATAAGTTTACAAAAACTAAAGGAAGGAAAGATAAAGATCACGCATGAAAAGTCACCACCATCCATTTGATTTCAACATTTCTATTTAATATTATATGAAAGCTTCCATAACCATTTTAAAACATAATCCTAAGCAAGGATCTAGAGATTTATTCATTTATGAAAACTTATTATTGATACAATTATTAATATGAGATTTTAACTTTTTAAGTGATACAATCCGAAGTTAATGGATATAAATCGATCTTTTTTAATTAAAAAAAAACACATATTTTCAAATTTACCTTTTAATTAATTAAATATTTTCAATTCAAAGTTTTTTTTTTTTTTTTAATCTAGAAAAGATGAAATTGAAAAGTAAATTGGATTGACCTAACCTATTTGGCAGCTGGAAATTGCCGAGCACAAGTGATCAAAGATTTAATCAATTCCATTGGTATTAAATTGTCGTTTTGCTGACTCATAGATATGGCATTCACGGTTTGATACTCATAAATTCCAATGGGTTTAGATAAGATCCAAAGTTCAAATCACAAGAATAAAATCATTCTAATCTTATCAAAATTGAAATCATTACAAATGAGTTTTTTTAATATTATATATTTATTATATGTTATCTCTTAATCATTAACAAAAAAGAAATCTTGCAACTTGAGAAGAAGGCTTTTTTACAACCAAAAAAAAAAAAAAAACCATAAGAATGTATTAAAGTTATCTATAGAGAAACTAGGAACATAGTGAAACCATTTAGCCTAAAATATGTTATTCAAAATGAAGTCAACAAATTTCAATTACAAAAAATAGAAAAATAGAAATATAAAATTTCTATCTTATTCCCATATTTACTCTAGCTAGTGCATACAATATTATTAAAATTCTATACTATTTTTTAACAAATATTTATCATCAATAGAATCGCCATTATTAATTAAACTTTTGTGGAGACTAGATTTTTTAACTAAATTGAATAAAATAATTGTGAAAGTATGTATTATTATATGGTTTAACTTTTTTGAAACAAAAAATGGGACTTTTATTATGTCACTTGGCCAATTTGACAACGGTCATTTTCGACCAATGAACATAGCCACTCTGGAAAATTTCACTACCTAGGTATTACAGATTTCCAACACTCTGGCCCTTTTAGCAACAACATCCGCTATTTTGTTACCACTTCTATGGATATATTGAAATTTAATATCCTCAAATAGGGAAGAAATATCCCAGATATTTTCAACTATTCCTTCCAGACCACTCCAAACTACAGCTTCTTTTGTAATGAATTTGATTGTTAAACTTAACAATATACTTTTATTATTCAATATGTATATTAGACATTAGATGTGTATATATTTCATTCAAATATTTAGTCTTTTCATGTTAATATAGATAGTCAAATTGAAAATACTTATTCTCTAGAAAGGAAAAAAATAAGCAAATATATATATATATGTGAAAGACATAAAAATAAAAATTAAGGTTATCAATATATACACACATTTGGGGGAAAATGTGAGAAGACGAAAAATAATTAACTTTAAAAAATACTAATTTTTCTTCTAAAAAAAATACTAATTTTTTAGTTGGGAAAGTTGAATTTAAAAAACTTTATTGTGCCACTGCTAGCCTATTATATAGTTGAAAAATGTTACCATTTTAAAATTTTTTGAAATTCTATTATTAGAATTAAATGTAAAATCATTTAAAAAATAATTAAATATAACGTTTTAATTTTTTTTTTTTTTTTTGATAATACGTTTTATAAATTTTATAATTAATTTTAAGTAATAAACTTAATCTTTTATATTCAATATCGTGATCCAACTTTTCACTTTTTTCTGCAATTTTATGAATCCATTTAAATTAATAATTTTATTGTATTTTTATATATTTTAATGGATACTTTATGAGAGGGGGAAATGGGACTATGATACTGGTATTTTAATCTTCGAACTTTTAAAGATTCCTTTCACATGTGATAAAATTAGTATTTTTTTTTAATTGCTAAAAGCATTTTTTTTCAATAATTTTTAAACTAACTTCTCCAAGACTGCTCGTGTGTTGCACATAGTGGTAATTTGCACTTAGTTTCTTCAATCTCTCAAAGCTATCTAGAAGTTATGGAACAACACAGAAACCAAAGGCATTAGAAACATATATCTGCTTCAATTTTTTCAAATCCCTCTTTTGCATCACTATCTTTTATTTTCAATTTTATTATATTCCTTTCCAATTTCCAACGATTATATACTTTTTTTGGAAAGTTAACGTATGTGAGGACTTTGAAGACATTTCATACACAATCATACAATTAAATTTGAGAGAGATTATGAAAAGGGTTAAACAAAGAAGGTGATTGTACATTTCAAATTCACATACATAGATGACAAATTCTAATCACAACTATTCATGCAAACATACCAGATATCAATTTTTATCTATTTAAAAAAAAACAAAAATCCCACAAACAATTCATCCTTATCATCCAACAAAGTCCATCTTAGGTAGCCAATGATGACATCTGGGCTCTGACGGATGGAAAGTTAAAAAAAAAAAAAAAAAAAAAAAAAAAAAAAAAAAAAAAAAAAAAAACTTCAATGAAGGCAACAACATACAAAACAAACTTCTATTGCTTGAGGGGATGATGAATGCATATGGGAAGAGGGATGGAAGTTCCATTTACATTGGAAATGAAATTGAATTGATGACCATTGAATTATGGAATTAATTCATGCATTAATAGGAGTGGGATTCAAGACATTAACAAAAAATAATTAAGGTTCAGTTTTTTTTAATAAATAATAATAATAAGTTTAATTAAATTTTTTTTTAGAAACTAATAAGTTTAATTAAGGTTCAATTAAATCACATTTAATCATTTAATAATTAATAATATTAAGTTTAATAATAATTTTTTTTCTTAATTTTAATAGATTATGTATTAATCTCATCATTTTTTTAGTTAATGTCAATATTATTTATTTTTATTTTTATTTTTTTAATACTTAATGTCAATATTAAAGATGGTGGAAGAGAGAGAAAGGTATTAAGAGGGAAAGACTAAAAAACGTAAAAATGGAGTAGGAGAGAGACAGGTAGAGTTGGGGAGGAATTGGTGGGAGAGAGAAAAATGTATAATTAATTAAGAGAGATAAATACTTAAATGAAATTCAAAAAGGAAAACTTAGTCATTTTTAAAACAATTAAGGTTAATATTGTCCAAAAAAAAAAAAGTTTCTTCCGTACTTTTATATATAACTAGTTTTAGCACGTGCGATGCACGTTTGTATATCAACTTATTCTTATTTTTTCTTATAACAACCAAATAATTCTATGGAAAATAGAAATGATAAATTATTACTAATATAATATGATATAATTTATAATTTTATAAATGCTTTAAATTAATTTATGTAATTTTCGTTTAGTAAACTTGTTAATACCTATCACATTTTTATTTAACAATAACATGTATATTTTATTTTATTTTTTTTATTTGTATAATAAGTTTTATTTAGAATTAGAAACAATTTATAAAAAAATCATTAAAACCAAACATGTTGGCATTTTGTAACATATATATTGTTGAATTAAAGGTTCTGGTTTGAACTCTCACCTTCACATTAAAGAAACAAATTAAAGCATATTCAAGCATTTTAAATAAAAAAGTACAATAATAAAAAAATTTTAAAAATAATTTAAAAAACTATAGTATGTATAAAATAACATTAAAAAATAATAGGTAGGAAAAATCAAAGCTCCTCATATGTATCCTTAAAATTGCAGGTTAGTTTCTACTTTAAAAAATTGATTAATTATATGGAGTAAAAAAATATCTAACAAAATTAGCATGTGTGTTTAATTTTAAATTTTTTTAAAAATTGTCATAAGTTCCTTCTATTTTACAAATAGATAATTTTATTTTATTATTGAATGTTAGTATAATCATAAAAATGATAAAGATTCAAATAAATTATTATTAACAATAAAATCAAGTCAACGGTGGTTTTTATACAAATAGTTATGATTTTTCTTTTACACTGATAAAATGATATCAAAATTAACTTATATATTTCTTATTCGTCAATATATATATATATATATTACAATAATATATTTTTTTAAAACTACTTATTCGTCAATATTTTAATATTTATTCCAACAAAATATTAATCATATTCTTAATTATTATTGTTTTTTAAAAATTATTATTAATGATTACCAATATATATATTTTTAATGTTTCTTAATTGTATTCTTAATTTTCTTAAATTTGAACTTTCACATGTTGTGAAAAATGAGTAGGAGAGACAACTTTAGAGTTGAAAGAAATGAAATAATTATAAAATTTTTGATCTTCCAAAAATTTTATATTCTACCTTTTCACATTCTATATGTGCATTTAATTTCTATGGGTGCATTATTGCATTAGCTCATATATACAACAATCTTAGTCAACTTTAGGTTACATTTTATTGTTTTTAATAAATGAATTAAAAATGTATAGGTATTTTTATATTTTTTTTTTATTTTGAAAAAGTTGTTTTACGTGATTTGGGCTTTTTTTTTAATTACCTTGTTTTTTTATTAAAAATTCTAAATATTTCAATGCTAACTTTTTGTTATGTACGGTTTTTTTTCAACCTTAATAAAGATAAAATTAATTACCTAATTTGAATTCATATTATAATTATAATCAAAGAAAAATTATTTAATTTCGTTGAGAATGTCACTTTTTGTATTTCAATCCTTCATATTTCATATAAATTATTGTAGATAAATAATTATTAGTTTATTATTGATAATTAATTAATGTATTGTTTATAATTAATTAGAAAATTTGTGTGACATTAGGTACATGACTATTTTCTCAACAAAAGAAACATACTTTGTAATTGAATCAATTAAGTTCTTATTTTTTCAACAAACATTTCAAATACAAAAAAAAAAAAAAAAATACATGGATTATAAGAGAGAAATAACAAAATAAACAATAAAAAAAAAATCAAGATCTTAGCTATACATTCATTTATTCAAATAGATTTGCTAACTTGGTCACAATGGATAGACAAATACACTATTATTCAAGTTCATCAAACTGGAGTTGTAATGTGTTGTTGCAACTCCAAGGGTATGGGATATAGATAACGATATATGCATCATTTGCATCTTAGATGTAACACCAACATTTTGATATGTTTTGAAGCTTGGAGAGCTTTTGAGAGTAAGACAATGAAAGAACAAAAATAAAGAAAGAACAAAATTAGGTGTGTGGTGAAAAAATGGTGAAGAAAACCCATTTTTATAGTAGTAGAATGTGAGGGTTATAAAACCTTTTGAATTCTAAATTAAACTCATTTAAGTGGTAGGAAAAACCTTTAGCATTCCAACTTTTTGAATTCTAAATTAAACTCATTTAAGTGGTAGAAAAACCTTTAGCATTCTAACCTTTTGAATTCTAAATTAAATTAAACTCATTTAAGGGGTAGGAAAAACCTTTAGCATTCCAACTTTAAGATACTATAAATTTGTTATTGATAATTATTTATTTATTAATTAATATACTATTTATAATTAATCGTTAATGACATATCTTGTAATTTAGTAAATCAAAGGAAGGGCAAAGGTGTCCAAAAATGTTTTTCCAACATCATCACTTTTTAATATAGAAGATATAGATTATAGATTATAGATAAAAGGTTTTTATTTAAATAATCTGAAATTGCAAAAAATTAAACAAGGTTTAGCAAGTCAACTTTGGTGCCCTTAAGATTATTTAAGACCAAGTAGGGACGAAATTTCACTTAAAAATAGAGTTTCTTTATATGGTTTCCGAACAATTTCCTTAATTGTCAAATGGCAGTTAAAAAACTAATGAGCCGAGAATAATGCTTTTTTGGTACGGTATTTCAAAATAGTTCTTTTTGTTTTTTTTTTTTTTAGATTAAATAGTTCTTTTTGTTTTCTTGGAAGAATATGGAGTTATATGTGTATACAATATACTATTAAACATTAATAAAGGAGAAAATTTGCCAAATCGAGCATAGTTTAACGATAATTGACATATATCCTTGACCAAGAGGTCAGAGGTTCGACTAAAAAAAATAATAATGGACATCGAACTATCAATTTTTAGATGATAATTGAAAGCCAAAAACGAGTATGTCAGCTGTAATTGGCATGTTCTCACTTAACCAAGAGGTCAAAGGTTTGAATCCTCCCTCCTGAAGTTTAGGATGAAAATGGATAGTTTACTATCAAAATTGATTCTTTTTCCCTAAAAATTTTAGGGATGGTAGCAAAGTGAAAGCATGACAAACAAAATTATATTTTTATCCCGGATCAAATTTTAGATTGATTACCATGATTCAAACCCATAACTGATAAATGAATTATTTGAGAAATATAGATTATTTGCAATCAAATTATTATAAATCTATACTATAAGCCCCACGGGTAGATCATTCTCACGTTTAAGATTAAGAATTGGTTTTAAAAAAAATTCACATTTAGGTTTTATTTTTTTAAAAAAAAAAAAAAAAATCTCATCTTTCATAAGATTAAAAATTGGTTAAAAAAATCTCATTCTCACTTTTAGGTTTTTTTTTTTTAACAAAAAAGAATCTCATCTTTGATAAGATTAAGAATTAGTTAAAAAAAAAAAAAAACATTCCCACGTTAAAAAAAACATTCTCTCGTTTAGGTTGTTATCTATCTATATCTATATCTATACTATATCTATCTATATCTATACTTCTATACTATATTAAAAGCGCTTAAGGGAGAAACTTTTGATTTCCTTTTCGGCCCCTTTTTAATCTTGAAATTCCTTATTTGTCCTTCCTATTTAATTATTCAATATTTTATTATTCAGATTCCCACGGATAGATCATTCTGAATTGGTTTTAAAAAAAATCACATCTTTGTTAATCTATATCTATACTATATTAAAAGACGCTTAAGAAAAAAAACTTTTGATTTCCTTTTAAGTCCCTTTTTAATCTTCAAATTTCTTATTTGTCCTTCCTATTTAATTATTCAATATTTTATTATTCAAATTCACACGAATAGATCATTCTGAATTGGTTTTTAAAAAAAAATCTCATCTTTGATAAGATTAAGAAGTAATTAAAAAAAAAATCATTCCCAGTTTAGAAAAAAAAAAATCTCAAATCTCTTTTTCGTTTAGGTTTTCTTTTTTTAAAAAAAATAAAAAATCATCTTCATTCCCTCTTTTACGTTTTCTTAAAAAAAATTAAGAATTAGTTTTAAAAAAATCATTCTCACATTTAGAGAAATAAAAAATCTCAAATCTCTTTTTCGTTTAGGTTTTCTTTTTTTTTAAAAAAAATCGTAAAAAAAAAAAATCATTCCCACGTTTTTTTTTTTCTTAATCTCATCTTTCATAAGATTAAGAATTGGTTAAAAAAAACATTCCCAGGTTATGTTTTTTTAAAAAAAAAAAAAAAAAAAATCTCATCTTTCATAAGATTAAGAATTGGTTAAAAAAAATCATTCCCACTCTTGGTTTAAAAAAATCATTCCCATGTTTAGATTGTTTTTTAACAAAAAAAAAAATCTCATATTCATTCCAAATTCTAATTAATTTTCGATAAAATCATTTCGAGGTTTTTTTTTTTAAAAAAAAAAATTCTCATCTTTCATAAGATTAAGAATTTGTTAATAAAAAAAAAAAGGTCATTCCCATGTTTAGTTTTTTTTTTAAAAAAAAAAAAAAATCTCATCTTCATTTCAAATTCTAATTAATTTTCGGTGGTAAAAATTAGAAGATTTTTTGAATTGCTTTTTTCTTTAAAAAAAATCTCATCTTATCTTTGGTAAGATCAAGAATTGGTTTTTTTTTAAAATATTTTTTTGTATAGGTTTTCTTTTTTAATAAAAAATCTCATCTTTGATAAGATTAAGAATTGATTTTAAAAAAAATATCATCTTCATCCTCACATTTAATTATTAATTCTATTTAGTTTTGTGGTTATAATAAATAAAATTTTTAAAATTAAATTTTGTGAAATCTAAATTTAGATCAATTATTTTGGATTGTTTTCATTTTTCAAAAATAAAAAGATAATTGAGTTTAATTTTCGATTAAATCAAATCAAGTTTTAAAACTAAATTTGAAAAATTAAAATTAAAATTAATTGTTTTTAATTTTCAAAATTTCTAATTTAAAAAGATTTATGATAACCACCCATTCACTTTTTTTTTTTTTTTTTTTTGAACATCAGAACGTTTCATAAAACCAAAAGAACCGCTTAGAGAGCTACAATACAAAGAACAACCAGATAACCCCACACCCTCCACACACACACGGAGGGCGGGCTCAAAGCTAGGCCAAAATCACCAACCATTGTGCAACACTTTCCCACACGAAACGCGAGACCCCAATCTAAAGACAGTCGAATGACTTCATCTGCAATCCAGCTAGCTTCCACCTCCTCAAACATTTCCACCCCAAGCCAGCCATTTAGAGTACTCGGTCTATCTACCTCAAGAACGTGTCCTGGTATCAACATTGGGCCTACAAACAATATTACCATCAAAGAGTAACCATGCACATAAACCAAAACAAAGGTTAAGGCTAAACATTAACCAGAAACTCCAACCAATCCCCAAAAACCCCCTACACCTTGATCAAGACTACCGCTCTATAGTATGACTCTATCGTATGTTGAAAGTCGTCATGCTCAAGACCAAGAGCTACATATGCTAAACCCATAACCTGTGAGAAGTTGTTGCAAGCTAACAAATCAGAGACAAATCAAAACATTCCCAAGAAAATCTTGCACGTGAGCAAGCAGAGTCTCACCTAAAACAGTCTCTACCAGCCCAGAACTAATTTATAAGGCCCTCCACCCATCTTCCCCCTACACTGGAACCCTATAAATAGTGGTCTAAACCACCACGGAAAGAGATGGGGTGGGGCTTTTGTGATGCATGAAAAATTAAAAAAAGTGGCATTCCTACCCAACGTAAGTGGGGGAAGACTCATTCCTACACCATCTTTAGTAATGTGAGTTTAGGGTAAATATATATAATTTTTTCTTATTTCTTTTAGATTTTGTTAGTTTATATTATACTTTCGCCACCCTTACGAGTTTTATATGAATAAAAAATATTTTATGTTTATTTCTTTAATAGAAGTAGAAGCGAGTTGTCTTTCTTATTCTTTTTGAAATGGAAAAGAAGATCGATCACTTTTATCTTCTTTTTTTTTAATTGATCTCTCTCCATGATGTGCTTTTCTTCGACCTTCAAAATTTTTCATATATTTTTGAGATTTTTTTTAGACAAGATGATAGGGAGTAATTATTAATTGATTCCAAAATTAAGAATTTGGAAAATATAAATGCATATATAGGTAATTTGAAAGACTTTTCATCTTCAATCTTAAAAAAAGGTTTAATAATTTATATATCTAAATAGTATTGAGAATTAAAATGTGCAATAAAGAAAGAACTTTTAAAATTTGATATGGTATAAAGTATATATTCATCATATTGATTATAAACTATTTTTATTAGAATGGTTCAATTTGGTCACATATATTTAAACATGATCAATTTTTGCAATAATTATAAATTCATGTGTGTATTAGTTTCAAAATAAATAAATAAATTCATGTGTGTATTTATTCATTTTTATATTTTTTTGGTACATAATTATCAAGTCATATTTCAAATTTTCTAATTAACTACTTATACTTTAAAAGTATTATAACATGTGCAACGCACATAGTTTCAAAAAAAAAATCTATAAAATTAAGAATTGGTTTTTTTTAAAAAATCTCATATTTGATGAGATTAAGAATTAATTTAAAAAAACATCTTCATTCCCACGTTTGTGTTGTTTTTTTTTTTAAAAAAAAATAATTCTCATATTTGATAAGATTTTTTTCTTTAATTATTAATTCTTTTTGGTTTTCGGTGGTTATAATAAATAGAATTTTTAAAATTAAATATTGTGAAATCTAAATTTAGATCCATTGTTTTGATTTTTCAAAAATAAAAAGATACTTGGTTTAATTTTCGATTAAATCAAATCAAGTTTTAAAATTAAATTTGAAAAACTAAAATTCAAATTAATTGTTTTTAATTTTCAAAATTTCTAATTTGAAAAGATTTCATAACCACCTGATTCACTCGAACCCTATAAATAGTGGTCTAAACCAAGAGATGGTGGTGAAGCTTTTGTGGGGCAAGAATTTAAAAAATTGCAGCAAACATGGAGAAAACCCATCCATCTTTACTCATGTGAGTATAGCCTTTTCATTTAGTTTATTTTTCAAGTAGACTAATGTATCCTTAGAAGATTTTGTTAGTTTTATGAGATTTTATTAGTTTATATTATATTTTCGTCACCTTCAGAGTTTCATATGAATAAGAAATACTTTCTGTTTATTTATTTAATAGAAGCGAGAACACCTTTGTGTGAGTTCATTAGTATTGTCTTTCTTATTCTTTCTGAAATGGGAAAGGAGATTGATCACTATTATCTTCTTCTTTTAAAATCGATCTCTCCCCATTATATGCTTTTCTCCGACCTTCAAAATTTTTTAGATTTTTTTAGACAAGATGATAGGAAGAAAATGATATTTTTATTTAATTAGTGCTCATTTAAGGTTGGATTAAACATAACTTTAATTGGATTATTAATTATTAATTGATTACAAAATTAAGATTTTGGAAAATATAAATACTTACCTAGGTAATTTACAAGACTTTTCGTTATCTTCAATCTTAAAAAAAAATGTTTAAGCGGGTGAGATTTTTTATATTTGATTTATATCCATGATATTGGTTATAAATGATTTTTATTAGAATGGTTCAATTTGGTCACATAACATATTTGCAATAATTATAAATTCATATGTATTTATTCATTCTTATATTTTTTTGGGTACATTATCAAGTCATATTTCAAATTTTCTAATTAACTACTTATACTTTAAAATGTAATGTATTATAACATGTGCAACGCACCTAGTTTCAAACTAGAGGTTATAAATTTCTTCTAAAAAAAATAGGTTATCAATTTTACAAACTAAATATTTACGAATGTTTCAAAAAATAAAATTACCATTCAATTTTCTTTTAAAATGTTACTATCATACAATTGAATCAAGTAGATGGAGCTTAAGGAATACACGCCAATCTGAATATAGTTTAATGGATAAGACATCAATTACTATATCTGTTATAGGCAATTTTGGACCACCCCGATGTACGAGGAGCTGACGAGGACAACCGGGGAGAAATCAAGCTGGGATACGGACCAAGGAGGCGGAGCCGGCACCGAGGCCGAGCACATGGTCGGCCTCGGCCATGGGTCGAGGCCGACCCTGGGCCCGCTCGCGCGGGTCGAGCCCGTTCGGTCTCGTCTGGTCCCCACCGCCTCTGGCTGCCCCGGTTTCGCCTGGTTTGACCTAAAACACCTCCGAATCCCTAAAAACCCTAGGAGGATGAGCAGGTATTTATACCCCTCTTCGCCACTGAAGAGGGGGACCCGAATTCTATCCCTAAACAATATTCTATATTCTCTACTCTCTACTCTTGCTCTTACTTTTCCACTCCCTACCGTTCTATTTGCTGACTTAAGCATCGGAGCCGGTGTGGCGAGCACCACACTGGTGTGCAGGTTTACTGTCTTGCAGGCCACGTCTTCCCCCTCATCTACAAATTTACCGTTGGTGGCACGTGAAGGTCAGGTGAGTTCCTCTGGCCAAAATCGACCATCAACAATATCAAAAATCGATGGTTCGATCTCCAACTCTATAATTGTTAAACTAAAAAAAAATACACCCCAAAATGAATGAGGTAGTTGATCAATTACACACTGCTATAATGTTACTGATCAACTACAACATAAGGAGAGGTTTGTATTCGAATTTCTAATCTTTTAATAGAAAATATTCATCTTATTCTTAACTAGTTGAATTAGGTTCAAAAATGACCAAATGTCTTTCTTAAATTTTTACTATTTCGTCATTATGTATCATGTAATGTAAGCTCAACTTTATCTAATTTTACATTTAAAATGAGTATAATTAAACACTATCAAAACGTCAAAGACTAAATTACAAATTCTAAAACAATAAAAACAAAATTAAAAAAAAAAAAAAAACAAACAAACAAACAATTGGGATTAAAAGATATATTTAGCTTAAGAAATATATAAAAGAACCATTTTTTTTTTTAAAAAAAGGCTAACTAAATAATAACATTTTTAGAATGTATTTAAAATTCCTCTTACCTTTTGGCTTTTATAGAAAAAAAAAATCCTTCAAATAATTAGATTCTCTCCCATTTGACTCATATATACACAAAAGGAGAGAGAGAAAGACAGAGAAAGAGAGAGAGAGAAGAGATTTTCTTGTTTTTTTTAAAAAAAATGTTAAGTAAAAGCTGTAATCGTTCACTCACATCAAACAAATCTGAAATGTTTAAAACCCCATTTTTATAGCCTTTCATTTCTGGTCACAGTTGGGGGTTCGTTCAACTTCAAGTGTCGGCCTTTCTTTTTTTCTTTTTTTCTTTTTCCAAATCTCAATAAACCTGATTCATTCTTCATAAATCTGAAAACGACCCATCTCTCAAATTCCTCTCTTCACTACAGTAATGGCCCGCTCTCCTCTTCCCTCAATTCTTCTTCTTTCTCTCTTCTTCGCTCTCTGTTTCACCAATGGTACTTATATATTTCTCTCTTCTTTTTTCTTTTTTTTTTTTTCTTTCCTTTTTAATCTTTTAATTTAATGGGTTTTTCTTTTCTGCTTTGTTTTTGTGGTGAATCTCAAGGATTTGGAAGGAAAATGAGGATGCTGGAGGCTGATGAGCCACACCATGCCTCCAGACTTCAGTTCAAGGCAAAGATTTTCTTTTTTTAATTTTTTTCTTGAAAATTTTAAAAATTTGTTTGTTGGGTTTTTGTTTATTTTAATAAAAATTGCAGGAAAGTGGAGGAAAATCGAGGATGATGATGATGGAGACAATGGATTATTCAGATCCAGAACCAAACACCAACGTAAAAGGTGGTTACGTTTCTCCACCTCCTCCCAGTCATGGATGAATTAATTCAATTCACCCAGGAAAAATTATTAGTCGTTCGGTGCAATGAGGTCTTGAGATGTAAATCTTCAAGTTTCATCTCCTAATAACCGACGGATACAAGGTCGAGGTACTTTTCTATTTCTCTCTCTCATCGTAGCAAGAGCACCTAAAAATTTCTCGATATAAGGGTTTTGTTGATTTTTTTTTTTTTTTTTGGAAATGTTTGTTTTGTTCATAGTATTTGTTTGGGAAAGGTAGGGATAAAAGAAGCAGTTCATGAGTGTCAAGTGAACTAATTATATTTTGTTCTTGTAAACAGATTTGTTTTTGTGGTTTGGATGTGGATCAATAAATGCTGCATTTTATTAAACTTTCCTTTTTCTTTTTCTTTTTCTTTTTTTTTTTTTTTTTTTTTTAATAATGGGAAGAAAGTTATAAGTCTAGGAAAAAAAGGAATAAGAGAAAGATATATACTTTTGTAAGAAATGTGAAATTGGAAAGGTGTAGTCCATTTTAGCTAAAACAATTGACTTCGAACGCTAACGATTATGTCATATTCTTTTTTTTCTTTTTTCTTTTTCTTTTTTTTTTATGATCTCACGATTATGTCATATTCTCATAGGTAAAGTTAGTTGATTTTAGTTATATGTTTAATTAAAGAGATAATTGCAAATTAAATACCCATAATTTGTGGAATCTACTAATTATATGAGAGTGTGAGTATAACCAGAACAATTTGGTTTAATATTTTGGCCAAAACCAATTCAAAATTGATCGGTTCAAGAATTAATGACAATAACTACATAATCGAGAACAATCAAATAAAAAAAATTAAGGTCTCGATAACTATTTGGTTTTTGGTTGTTTGTTTTTGAAAATTAAGTTTGTTTTCTCCTAAATTTCTTACCATTGTTTTCATTTTTGTCAAGAGCACATTTGAATTCCTAGGCCAAATTCCAAAAACAAAAACAAGTTTTTGGAAACTACGGCCCCGTTTGATAACCTTGGTTTTTGGTTTTTGAAAATTAAGTCTATAAACACTATTTTTACCCACGAGCTTCTTTGTTTTTTATGTACCTCATTTCCCATGTTTTTAAAAACTTGTTTTTGTTTTTGGAATTTGGCTAGGAACTCAAATGTCTCCTTAAAAAAAATGAAAATCATTGTAAGAATTGAGAGAAAATAAGCGGGGCAACAAGAAAAATGGCTATAAATAAATAGGTGGTTTGCAAGATCCGTGGTTCGAATCTCCCTCCCCACATATTGTACAAGACAAAAATGTCCTCCCAACAAACTTCTTAACGTTTAAAACCAAAATCAGGGATTAAGAAAGATAAAATACACCCCTAAAAAATAAGTTGGAGACATTTTAGGAGGTTTGAAATTAAAAAAAAAATCCCTAAAAATAAGTTGTAGACATTTTAGGAGGTTTGAAATTAAAAAATCCAAGAACAAAAAATTATTTTGAAAATCAGACGATGTATCATATTGTTACTACAGGAAAGAGTTGTTCCCCGTAAAAAGGAGTAAATACCTTTATTAGGGAAGGAGTACAAAGTTCAACCCCTTCAGAGAAACACCTTCGAACTCCATTAATCGGAAACAACAGTCCGATTTATTACCTGCAACTAAGAATACCTGAAATTTTTTTTTAAAAAAATAAGAACACAGTAATTATAATACCTTAGCTGCTGCAATTATGAGTTGTCATAACACCGCCCACCATCCCACCAGAACCGCCTTCATGCACCAGCTCGTCCGTCCATCTTCATCTTCCACAACCCTCCCTTCCCACCATTTCCCCCCTTGAAAGACTTAATCCTCCATTTCCCATCATTTTCCACCCCCCAACACAGAGTGTATCCCAATCCCTACCTCTCGCATCGCGCCAACGACCCACATCCGTCGGTACCTTCTTCCGTCGTGTCGTCGAGACTCTTGCTTGCCTCACATCCTCCATCGATTCTCCTTCTACGCGAGGACGGTAAAATTTCTCAGAAATTCAAACCAAGGTAACAACTTCATTCTCATTCCCTTATATTAGCAACAAACTGATACATTCCCCCAAGATTTTAGGGATTTCGTTATTACATTCCCCGAGTGGTATGTCCTGATAAATACCATTTCTATTAGACATGAACAACTTCATTCCCATTCCCTTATATTAGCAACAAACTGATACATTCCCCCGAGATTTTAGGATTTCGTTATTACATTCCCCCGAGTGGTATGTATTGATAAATACCATTTCATCGTTATTACAACTTCTCTGGAAAAAGTGTGCTTGTGGTATACTCATATGTATGTGTGCGTACACATTGACATGTCTAATAGAAAAAATGCTTTGATTTGTCTGTACTATTATATACATCCATGGAATGGTCTAATGTGTCTACTTGTGTGTGTATACACTTAATCCCTCTGTATTTGAGTTAATCACCCCCTGTATCGTGTATGTCTGGAATGCCCAATAAAAATACACTTTGTCTTTGTCTGTGTTGCTATATGCAACCATAATAACCCCCGTACCATGTTCACCTGAATGCAAATACCTGATGAAATGCCATAACTGATATCTGTCTATAGTATACATACGTGTTCCGCATGCATCCTGTGTGTATGCATACTTACCCCAGTCCCACCCCCCATATGAGTTATATATACGCTGTAGTTTATATGTACTGTCATCTGTCTGTATGTACTGCTACTTACGACTTTTATTGTTGTTCTTTTGTAACATGGATAATGAGGGGCAAAATGTGAGGGATAAAATCTTTTTTTACCGTTGGAAAAGCTGAACCTAAGCCTATAAAATAGGTAGATCTTTTTATACACTTGAACACAAACCGCCAACTGAACTCCCTATAAATCGGGATTCATCCATCCCGAAAAAAAGGGGAGAAACTGAATGAAAACAAAAAAAAATCTGTTAACGGCGTTTGTCTATAGTCGTATATACTAGGGGTAAAAATGTCAAAAAAAATCTAGAAAACAATTCCTGAAAATGCGGTGGCCACCCCTGCAAATTCTGAACATTTGTAGCCAAAAAACAAGAAGGCTTTTTTTTCTAGGTATTTAGCACAATTCCCCTTTTTGTAATCATGGGAAGAAGGTAAGGAACAAAACAAAGAAACTCATTAGTGGAAATAGTGTTTATAGGCTAAATTTTCAAAAACAAAAAACAAAATGATTATCAAACAGGGCCTAAGCAAATTGAATTTGATCTTTTTTTACAACAAATTTTAAAGAAACCGAATTAATTGACCATTAATAGCCTTTTTTTCTTTAGTACAAATTAATAGCCAATTATCGCTTGCTTCCATTAGTTTGATTGATTTTTTTATGTTTTGACTTTGGACACCTAATTTCAGTGATTTATTTTAAAAAATAATAATTAAAAATAAAACATCAACAACAACTACATGGATCTATAAAAGATTTTTTTAAAATTATTTTCTTAAGTTAAAGAGCATGGCGGAGGAATTCAACCTCTAAACTAAATTATTTATAGTTGAATGAAGTATTAATTTGAATCAGTTTAGTATGAGTGTCGTAATATAATTCTATTAACATCAATGACTTATTTTGGATAGGATATAACTTAAATGTTTTTCTTTAACGATATTAAGAATCAGTACTAAATGACTTTTAAAGTACTTATTATTATTATTTTTTAGACACTTAAAATGTCATCCCAAACGTACTAATAGTGTGGAGAAGTAGATGAATTTAGGCTCAAAGTCAACATTTAAAATTATTTTTACAGGCTTCACAAATCACCTTATGAACAATATAAGGAGTTCTAGATTTAGGATCTATTTGAAATGACTTTTGTTTAAAAGAAAAAAAAATGTTTTTAAACACTAAGAAAGTCATTTCAAACATATGCAACATTGTTTTACAAAAATGTTTTTAGAGCGAATATAATTTTTTTGTCCATTATTATTAACCCTCTCAAATATATCGGTTTACAAAAGATGAGAGGTAATTGAGAGTTTGAAACAAAGATTATCTTTTCTTTTCTTCTAGTTTTTAGTTTTGAGCTTCTAAAAAATATATATATGGTCTATCCATATTTGATTGTGTCATAACAACTTTATAATTTAGATTAGATTTACCGTTGGATGAATTGTTGAAATTGATTCTAAAAACAAAGATATACATAAACAACCAACTATCATAGGATAAGTTTTATCAATAGTCATTTGAGTCAGGTACTAAATTCATCGATAGGTCCTCTTAAAAAGATCTACTATAAATTCATGAGTGTTACTGATCTAAATAATCAAAAGGGGTTATTCATCGTCGTTTCTTTTTAAAATAGTCACTTGAACGAGAGCTTTCAAAAATATTGTAAGCTAAACTTGTGAGATGACAAAATTCCATCAAGAACAATGTCAGATTAGTTGATCTTAGAAAATATTATTCCATCCTTTAAGTTAAGTTGTGTTAAAAATTTATTGGTTGGAACAAATATTATCATTTAGTTGAGATTAACTTAATACAAGTTATATATAAAAAAAAAGGGAAAAATACACTTTTGGTCCCTGAGGTTTGGGTTAAGTGACACTTAGGTCCTGAGTTTTCAAACTCAACAAAAATACCCCTGAGGTTTGAGATAAGGAGCATTTTAGTCCCTACCGTTAATTTTTCTGTTAAATCTTAACAGTTGCTGACGTGGCACTATTATTTTAATAAAAAAATATTTTATTAAAATAAAAAAATATTAATATTTTATTATTTTATTATTTTTATTTTAAAAAATAAAAAAAATAAATTTTTTTATTAAAATAATAGTGCCACGTCAGCAACTGTTAAGATTTAACAGAAAAATTAACGGCAGGGACTAAAATGCTCCTTATCTCAAACCTCAGGGGTATTTTTGTTGAGTTTGAAAACTCGGGGACCTAAGTGTCACTTAACCCAAACCTCAGGGACCAAAAGTGTATTTTTCCCTAAAAAAAACATTAACAAGAAAATAATTGCAAAAAGTCCAAAGACACCACCACCAACCAAAAGAAACAAATATGTAAAAAATATATATATATTTGCAACACAATTGTCTTTTTCAAATATATATCAAATAACCACTGTATTTAGAAAACAAATCAACATAAACTTCTTTTTGTTCTCAATTCCAATGTCAATGCTATGAGATTATATGATTGAATAACGATTATTACAAAGTTGAATCTTTTTGAACTATCACTACTATAAATTTGAGTTTTTATGACATTGAAAAATTGTCACAAGCACATTTTATGATTTTTTTTTTTTTTTTTTGCGTTTTAGAAGCCCCCATCAAGGAAAGTGTATACATGACGCTATTAAAAAAAACTGTCATAATTATTGTTTTCACAACACTCACTAGCTCTCAAGAAAATTATATTAATGACATTAAGTAACTGTCACGATAAATTTTTTTTGACAATTAAACATTGTAAATAAATAACTCATGAAATCATCTTTCTGTCAAGATATATATACTAATGACCGTTAATTACTATCAACAAAAGGTTATTGATGACAACGGGTCAATGTCGCAAAAATTTCAGCAATGACAGTGTTTTATTGTCAAACAAAATTGTTCATTGACAGTTTTTTGTTGTCAACAAAAAAAAAAAGCCATGATAGTTATAAAATTGTCAAAAAAATGCTTATAATGATACTGAATAGATGTCACCCAAATAATTTATGACTTTGATGAACCGTCATAAGTAGTGATACATCACTATTTATTTTGTCTAATACCTGTGAATAAACATATGTTTCCAAAATAAAACACTCAAATCTTGACACAAAATAAATATATACATAAATAACAACTTTTATATATCATTGAACCTAAATTGGTCAAATTTTGTCAAATATGTATATACAAACTAACAGAACAATATTCACAACAATTCCTACACTGGATTTCAACTATGAGAGAATATACTATATGTTTCTTTTGTCACTAACCCAACAAAAAGGTCATACATCAATTGTCCATAATATGGTTTTTCTTGACTTCGTTGAGTTCCTGCAAGACACAACCAACAGAACAATATTCATTATAGATTTGAATGCAAATATTTCTTACATCAAGATAAGAAACAATAATATTCATTTTAACAATATGTATGAGTTATACCTTTAAAATGGTGTCAATATTCCCAACTCAATAATATTCATCCATAAGCTCTATATCACTGTAGTTGCTAGAAAAAGAAACACAAGAGAACAACATCACAATGGAAGGAAAAACAAACAAAAACACATTTAAAGTAAACCTAAAGCACATAACTTGTCCTACTTGAATAATTAATAAAAGTAGTTAGTGGGCTAAAACTTCCTAAGTGACATTTTGACTCATACAAACTTAGGAAGTGTTTATGTTCAACCTAACACATATAACTTACTCAAATTAAACTCACTCCAAATCCAATAATCTCACCCAAGCATACTCTCAAATCCCCCCAACCACATTTAAAAACACTTCAAAATCTTACAAACGTACTCTCAAACTAACGTTAAAAAAATTGTCTAAAACTCACCAAAACACACTCCAAATATCACAAACTCATCCAAACTACTTAAAAGCAAACAAATACATCTTAACTCACTCAAACTCACTCCACATCCCACAAACTCACCAAACTAACCTTTAAAAGCCAAAACAAATGTGTCTAACTTACTCCAAATCCCACCTAAACATACTTCAAACCTCACAAACTCACCAAAACTCACCCTTAAAAGTCAATGCACATATATATATATATAAATGCTTAAGGCCATATATGGGTCGGTATAATATAATTAATTTTGTTGGATAGGGGTATATATTTCTAGAAATCTCCATGCACATAAGAGTATATACATATAGTTAATACAATAATTAAACATTACTCGGTTCTCGCCATCTTCCTTGATAATGTAAAATACTTTAAAAACCTCGACTTTGAGGACCTTATTGACACAATCCAAAATTGTAAGGACTATTACTCAGCTACAACTTGTATCCAAAATTTTAAGGACTATTACTCAGCTGCAACTTGTATTTAACTAAATTTATTGGGGTAAAAACATCACTTACCACTGAATTAAGGAAATCAACATATATCCTTCTCCTAGTTGCATTCTCCTTAGTGGATTTGGTTCAACACTGCCTCTGTGTATATTGGTATATATCTATCGGCTCAACATCCACACTGACAGCACAGTCAGTACTGTATTATGTTGATATGTACAGTTACATGAAATCCTTCCTTTGTTGTTTGTATTTTTCGTTGAATTCGGGCTTGCATCGTCCCTACGGATACTAGTATCCACACTTTCAACATATACGACAAGGCAACAATCGTGGTACATCCTGTTACATACCATAGCAAGCAACCAGGCAAGATCTTTGTTCTCAGAAAAACTTATAATCTGAAACTTGTTTTCACCATTATTGAAGAGGTAGATCTGTGAAATTTTCTTTTGAGCATCAAGTCTAATAAGGTTTGTGATGGAATCGGTGTCCAAACGTTATCGTATAGGATCGAAACTCAATGGGAAGTCATTATTGAAAAAATTCTGGTGGTGCAAAGACAGTGGAGATGAAATTTGAATTCTAGAATTTAGGCAAAGATTGGAACGTTGATCGTGAAGAGATGAGTGAGAATATAGAAAAAGCTTTATTGGGACTGAGAAAATATAGGATAAAATTAGTTTTTTTTTTTTCTTTTTAACAAATATTGAGGGAAAATCCACATGACTTTAAGATTTTTCGGCGGAGAAAAATCTTATGTTGACTTTTTTAAAAAAATAAATATTGGTAGTTGGGTTGGGCAGAGCTGTAAATTATACACCAGGGATAAAATGAGGAAAACAAAATCGATTCACAGTTCCTAAAATCACGGTAGTCATCCCTCAAATATTAAACTACTTTAGCCATAAAATAAAAGGGGTTTTTTTTTTAATTCCCTAGCAATTTACCTTCAATTCCCCTATATATAAATGCTTAAGCCTATATATGTTGCTCTATAATATTATTAATTTGGGTTAACGGCAGGAATAGCTAAAATAAAATATTGGTTTTGAAAAAAAAACCAAAAATCTTTTTTATCGTAAAAATGGCAAAAGGATAGGATTGGAAATTTACTAATTGCTTCAAACTGACCAAAATACCCTTGAATGGAAAAAAAAAAAAACTATAGTTTCCTAATTTTAAGCAAAAAATATGTTTTTTTAATCTCTAAAGATTCTCAAATAATATACTAATGTATCCTCAAAATCCAACAAACTAAAATTTGGATATAGTACTGTTAAATTCAAAAAATCTAAAAACGGAAACATTCTTCAACAAAAAAAAAAAAGAAGAAAAAACAAAACATAAAATTACTTTGTAATTCAAGCATTAAAACTAAATACCAAAATACCAAATACAGTGTATATGTGGGTGACCGAATTGTGTTTGTAATGTCTAATTGTGTTTGTATTGTGAAAGACATTGACCTGAGATAGTGTATATGTGAGTAATTGAATCGTGTGTGTAATGTGTAAGACATTAAACTTAAGAGTTAACAAAGCAGTACCTTGTAAACCATCATATAAAATACCAAATACAATGTATATGTGGGTGACTGACCGAGTTGCATGTGTAATGTGTAAGACAGCTTGAGAACAACATAATGGGTGATCGTCAAATACAACTCAAGAACAACAAATTAACCTTGTAGTACATACATTGATGTTGATCCCCTAGCATCTTCTGTATCATTTGGATAAGATTTGTATCTATATCGAGACTATCAAGATCTACTTGGTCCATGTTTCCACTAAGTTTTCGATACCATAGGCAAAAACCTCAACTTTCACCCACAACCATTCCTCTCTATGCATACCTTCAAATGATTTTCATCCAAATGAGTTTCTTATGGAAAAATCCACTTTTCCTTGGCAAACCAAAAAAAATCCCCTTCACAACAATCAAAGTGTTGAAAAAAATTCATGCTCCAGACTAGACAATCAAGAACCTTTAGGACAATGACAAAATAACACCACTTCCCTTTCCCTTCAAACCATTAATGTGCATCATTTGTGCTTGACCAGTGATGATATTTTGCATAAAATTTGAGCAACAAAAAATTTACAGCAATGGATCTGTAGATGGAGTTGTCATGGTGGAAGGGTTGCACTGAAGAAGATGATCGCATGGAAGCGCGAAACTCGTCAATAATGCTTCTACCGTTGATGGAGAGGTGGTCGATTGTCATAGTTGTTGACGAGGAATCTACTGCAGGGAGGGAATGTTGGGCAGATAAGTAGTGATCGATTTGGCAAGATTTATTATTTGATTTTAAATCAAATGCCTAGATGTGATTTAAAAAAAATTCAAAGATATAAGATTCTTAAATCTAGGGGAGGCGTTATTCAGTTGCTCCAGCGTGAGGGCATGTTCGTAATTAAAAAAAAGTCGGGTCATGTGGTTCTCACGTGTGGCTGTATTTCTACGTTTTTTTAAATTTTGTTGGAAAATTTTGCAAATTTCTATAAAAACAATACTTTGGCTACATACGAGGTATCTCCTTATACAACACCATTATAATGTTGACATTTAGGAGAGATAAAAAAAAATTAAAAAATTAAAAAAAAAAAGTCTCATTTTCTATCTTTTTCTCTTTTAGTTGTCAAGATTTTAGTAGGGTGAGTAGGGATCTCTATATACTTTTTTTTTTTAAAAAAAAAAAAGGTCTCTACATAGTAAAGTATTGTTCTTCGCATATTACTTTAGATGCATTCAAGCTTTTAGGTTAATGTGTTAACTAGGAAATTATTTACATATTTTATGAAAGTGCACCTTTTAGTTTAGAGTGAAATTACCTTAGTTAATATTGAAAGTCTAATTAATTAAAGAAGAGTTCAACTGACTCATTCAAGATGTTTGGATCTCACAGTATATTATTTTTTTTTCTAGTTCGACAACATTTTGATGTAGGAGGATTTGAACTCATGACCGCTTGGTCATAAGCACACACTTTATGTTAGTTGAACTATACTATTGTTGGTCACAGTATTTTAATTATTAATAAACGTTTAAGAAGGTCTAATTGAGCATTATATATATATTAATAGTTGATTTGATCTTTTTTTTTTTTTTTTTTGATAAAAGTTGATTTGATCCATTATTAATTAAAAGAATAATGCATTTCCTAATTAATGCATTTTCTTTTTAAAAAAAATTAAAAGAATAAAAGACCCAAATAGGTTTGAGGTAAGATTTTCGTGTAAAATCGTTACATTTTCAATTGAAAATTTCAAAGAACAAGAAATAAGAAAGTTGTTACAAATACACTGTATATTTAATTATAGATATCCATTTTAGGGCATATTCAACCCCACCATTTTAGGACATATTCAACCCCACCATTTTAGGGCAACTCCCCATGACTCCTTAACTTTAGACTCAAGACTCTCCCTCCCTCTCCTATTTTAGGTCTTGTAAGTTGTAACCATCCCTATTGTACTAGTATAAATAGGGAGGTTCATGAAGGGTTAAACAACAACTAAATTTGAATGCAATTCATTTGCTTTCTTCTCCCTACCTTTGTTCTCCCTACCTTTGTTCTCTCTATTTCTCTAAGTGTTCTTAGTGTTCTTGTTATTGTTCTTCACGTTTTATAACACGTTATCAACACGATTCTCGTCCATTTTTGTTCAGTTGAAGGTAGGGTTCATTTTACTTTGCAAATGTCTTTTGTACGTTTCACATATACAGTGTACATGTATTATAAATACCTCGTATATACACTGTGTATATTGAACGTTGACAACATATGTTTTATGCAAGATTATCGTATTATTTGTTAATATGCATACTATATGTGATTAGTAAGGTATCATATTTATGTATGGATGATCTTAACATTTGAATCATTTTTATTGTTTATGATTTTATATTTTCCAATGACATTTATGTTAATTACATTATCCTCATAATTGAAATGTTGATAGTATACTTATATCCTTATTATTTCTGTAATAATCTAGAAAGCTTAATGCATATTCAATAAGCATGATGCACATATATACACTGTATATATCTCAATTTTAAATTATGTGCATCTTCTAAACTTTCTCGCTTTGCTACTGTATATTGATCTCGTTAATTTATGTATTCTTTGTTCAGTATAATTTTCACATGATTCTCTGTATATTTTATATCATGTGCATTTAATACATATACAAAATATTTGCTATTCTGTCACAACTTTATATACAGAACATGTTATATATACTGTTATATATTTTATACAAATATTGCAACATGTTGTTTACAAACAATTGTTCTTATTTGGGTTTCATACGTATGTTTGAATATATTTGTTTGTGTTGGTTAACTTTTGAAATTCATAATAAACACATGTATTAGTTCAAATTTTCCCATGACAAAGTTTGCAAGACTTGTATAGTAGTTAGTTGCTCTTCCTAAAGTTAAGTTTGATATTATGCACACGAAATTGCATAAAAATGCTCCATTTGATTGAATGCACCTGAAGTTGCATCATTTTCAAATCAAGAATTGCTCATGATTAAATGCACCTGTAGTTGCACAAGTTTAATGCTCACTTTAATTAAATGCACTTGTAGTTGCATAATTTTAATCAATAAGTGATTTTAAACAAGTGAGCATATGTTAAGAATAATGTTTCTTTCTTCACAATTTTAGATATGCTCCAGTAGTAGCAATATTGAGAAAGAAAAATTTTAAATATTGTGATGAGCAAACACCATGTCTTCTTGAGATTAAAGCAGTCAAATGAGCATTTGATGAAAAATCATGAATCTCGACCAATTGTTTCAATATCATTCCCTGAAGTGAATATTGTATTATCGAATATTTGTGGTCAATGTCGAGATCATGATTAATAATAAAGGAAGAAGCAATTATTCATCTAGTGGTGGTTACTGAAAGAAAATTTTCATATTTTAGATATGATATAAAAAAATGCATTAGTTTTATGCCTGTTGTACAAAAATGAGAACCATGTGTGAAAGCAAACTTTGCAATCTCCTGGAGAGATGATTAATCTAGGAAATATGAGATAAATGTTGTAAATCTTATTAAATCCCCTGAAGAGAAAATGAACATCATTAAATGAGCAACAAATGTTATATTAAATTATATGAATATCATTTCATTTAATGTTTAATTTATGTTTATTTATTAAGTTCAGTTTTATATTTAATTTCTTATTCTGGGGCTCACTATGTGTTATTTTATTTTCCTGAAGAAACATGAATATTTCACATATTTTGGTTGACTCCATGATGAACAATGAAGATTTATGTTTGGCAGATTGCGCAACAACACACACTATCCTTAAAAGTAGGAAATATTTTTCAGAATTGACAATGCTATAAGCAAAAGTCAATACAATATCAGGTCCTGCAGACTTGATTGAAGGTTTTGGAAAAACAAATATTATTTTGCCTAGAGGAACAAAATTTACAATTGATAATGCTTTGTTCTCTAGTAAATCAAAAGGAAACCTACTGAGTTTTAAAGATATACGTGGTAATGGTTATCATCTAGAGACTGATAAAAAGAATAATATAGAGTATCTTTATATTATATCAACTGTCTCGCAAGAAAAACATATATTAGAAAAGTTGCCTGCCTTTTCTTCTGGATTATATTACACGCATATTCGTGTTATTGAAACATATGCAACAATGAACCTGAAGTTCAATGATCTAGATATATTTTCTGTTTGGCATGACCGATTGGGTCATCCTGGGTCAATAATGATGAGAAAGATTATTGAAAACTCACATGGACATCCATTGAAGAACCAGAAGATTCTTCAATCTAATGAACTATCATGTGCTGCTTGCTCTCAAGGAAAATTAATTATTAGACCCTCACCAGCTAAAATTGAGATTGAATCCCCTGCATTTTTAGATATTTTATGGTTCTAATTGACGTACGCATCCAGTAGATGGTCGCATGTGTGTTTATTATCAAGTCGAAACCTTGCATTTGCAAGATTACTTGCTCAAATAATTAAGTTAAGAGCACAATTTCCTGATTATGTAATTAAGAAAATTCGTCTTGATAATGCTGGTGAGTTTACGTCCCAATCATTTAATAATTATTGTATGTCAGTTGGGATAAGTGTTGAACATCTTGTAGCTCATGTTCATACACAAAATGGTCTAACTGAATCATTTATAAAACGTCTGCAATTAATTGCTAGACCGATGCTTATGAGAGCAAGGCTTCCAATATATGTATGTGAGGTCATGCAATTTTACATGCTGCATCGCTGATACGCATTAGACTAGCAACCTATCATAAATACTCTCCAATACAATTAGCTTATGGCCAGCACCCAAATATATCTCACTTACGAACTTTTGGAAGTGCAGTCAGTATATGTTCCAATTGCTCCACCAAAACGTACTAAGATGGGTCCTCAAAGGAGGTTAGGAATATATGTTGGATTTGATTCCCCATCAATTATTAGATATCCTGAACCCCTGACGTGTGATGTATTTACTACACGATTTACTGATTGTCATTTTAATGAGACAAATTTTTCAACATCAGGGGGAGAGATTAAGAAGTTGGAAAATGAAATTACATGGAATGCAGCGTCATTGTCTCATTTAGATCCCCGTACAAATCAATGTGAATTAGAAGTTCAAAAGATAATTCATTTGCAATATATTGCAAATCAAATGCCAGATGCATTTACAGATGCTAAAAAAGTGACCAAGTCACATATACCAGCTGCAAATACACCATCGAAAATTGATATCCCGACGCAGCAAGTTATCATAACTAATGATTCTGCGACACGCCAGAAGCGTGGTAGACCAATGGGTTCCAAAGATAAAAATCCTCGAAAAAGAAAAGTAGTCAATAATCAAAATGACTTAAATGATAATGTGGATATTCAAGAAGAAATCCTGAATGTGACTACTCATGAGAATATCGAAGATGGTGAAATACTTGAGGATAATAATGAAATTTCGATAAATTATGTAATGAATGGAAAAAGATGGAACCGGAACAATATAGTTATTGATAACATTTTTGCGTATAATGTTGCTTATGACATCATTTCTGAAAATGATGATTATGAACCAAAATCTGTCGAAGAATGTCGACATAGAAAGGATTGGCTTAAGTGGAAAGAAGCAATCCAAACAGAATTAAACTCACCTTCAAAACGTGAGGTTTTTGGATCAGTGGTCCAGACACCAGAAGAGGTCAAACCTATGGGATACAATTGGGTATTTGTAAGAAAAAGAAATGAAAATAATGAGGTCACAAGATATATAAAGCAAGACTTGTTGCACAAGGATTCTCGCAAATGTCAGGTATTGATTATGAGGAGACATATTCTCATGTGGTGGATGCAACAACATTGAGATATTTGATTGGTCTGACTATGTATAAAAAGCTTGGCATGCATCTTATGGATGTAGTTACAACATATTTATATGGATCTCTCGATAATGATATTTATATGAAAATCCCTGAAGGATTAAAAATACCAGAGTCATATAATTCAAATCCTAGAGAATTATATTCGATCAAATTACATAGATCTTTATATGGATTAAAACAATCAGGACAAATGTGGTATAATCGCCTGCAAATCAAAGGAGGATACATTAAAGGAGATAGAACGAACCATATCTCACCAAAGCTCTTCTACACTCACGATTTTGAAGAAAATGACGATATCACTGTTCAACAAATTTCTTCAAAAGACAACTTGGCAGACTTATTTACGAAGGCATTACCTACTGCAACATTTGAGAAGTTGGTGCACAACATTGGAATGTGACGACTCATAGATCTCAAATGATGTTTTCATGAGGGGGAGCAAACATACTGCACTCTTTTTCCCTTCGCTATGGTTTTTCCCACTGGGTTTTCCTAGCAAGGTTTTTAATGAGACAATAAATAATGTATATAAATATAATGTACTCTTTTTCCTTCACTAGGGTTTTTCCCAATGGATTTTTCCTAGTAAGGTTTTAATGAGGCATATATTTCATATATAATGGATATCTAAGGGGGAGTGTTACAAATACACTGTATATTTAATTATAGATATCCATTTTAGGACATATTCAACCCCACCATTTTAGGGCATATTCAACCCTACCATTTTAGGAAAACTCCCCATGACTCCTTAACTTTAGGCTCAAGACTCTCCCTCCCTCTCCTATTTTAGGTCTTGTAAGTTGTAACCATCTCTATTGTAATAGTATAAATAGGGAGGATCGTGAAGGGTTAAACAACAACTCAATTTGAATGCAATTCATTTGCTTTCTTCTCCCTACCTTTGCTCTCTCTATTTCTCTAAGTGTTCTTAGTTTTCTTGTTATTGTTCTTCACATTTTATAACAAAACTATTGTTTTTATTTATTTTTTCAATAAAAGATAAAGTAAAAAAGAAAAAAAAAAGTGGAAAATGCAGTTATATTTTTGTTTTATTAAAAATGAGAAAGTGAGAAATAAGAAATAGGATGCGAGAAATAGGAATCAAGAATATCACGACATAACCATAAACTGAAATTGGTGTATTGAGACTGTTTTTGAGAAATTGCATGATTTGAGTATTTTTACCAGAGATGTTATGATCTTTGTTGAAAAGTAGAAAATTTTTAATCTTTTTAATCAATTCTTTTCACCCATAAGGTTGTCATTATCAAACCAACAAAGTGAGTGATTAAGTGCTAGTTTATTTCCTTAAATCTTGCATATTTCTTCTTTATTATGTGATTAAAATGACGGATTTAAGTATAATCTTGTTTCACGCTATTTCAAAAGATTTGGGTTTGTAAAGGACAATTTGGACATAGAAAAAGAGTCAAAATGGTCCAAATATCAAAAAGTCAAAGCAAGTCAACGCATGCCATGAAATCAACTAAGAACCAATGATGGCAGCATTGAAAGGCCAATGAAAGCAGCGCTCAACGCTGCAGATCTGAGGCTCAGCATCAAGATGTTGGCCTTGACGTTAAAGTGCTCTGGGACTGTTGGATAGTCGATCTTCGTCCGAAGCGTCAAAGCACTGTGCATAGTGTCTTGACACTCCTTAGAGTGTCTTAATACTCTTGGTTGGAACTATTCATCTCTTCGAATCTAGGTCATGACAGCTCGATTTTCACCGAAATTAGCTGCAATCTTCTCATGTTCTTTGTATTAGCTTTAATTTCTTTGTATTAGCATTAGATTAATTTAATTTTCCTTAGTTTAGGATGACTAATTGAGCCATGGAGCTTTGATAGCGCGCATAGCGAGCTACTTTTTTCGGTTTATTTTAGTTAGTCTTTGAGTATTATTTGGTCATTTTTATGCACATTAATGTTTATTTTGTAGGAAATGAATTCTTTGAAGAAATATTGAATAAGGAAGTTGATCGGGTGTTCGGGACCAAAAGAAGAGCAAAAGAAGCAAAAAGAATCAAAGTTTGAGGCTAAAGTTTGAGGCAAACTCGAGAGCTAACGTCACGACGCTGGTTTCTAGGCGTCTCAACGTTGGTTTTCCTTTTCTGTTTTTGGCGATGGTAGGGACAACGTCGCGACGCTACAGACAATTTTCCTATATATACAATCTTTTGTGCTATGGATTAGGGGAGTCCATTTGGTTAGATTTTAGCCCTAATTTCGACTAGAGACCTTCTATGGGAGTTGAAGCAAGGCCAAGGAGTGGGAACCAAGCTTGAAAACGTGGAGATCGTGATGGGGACGTGTCGGTTTCAACGGATTCAAGAGTTTTCCTTTTCTTTCGCTTTGCTCTTGTTGTTTTTATGGCTTTTCTTTCAATTAGTGTTTGTAGTTTCAAGACTATGAATTGCTAGTTGTTTGTCTTAGGGATTGATGTAGTTGTTTTAGTTTGTTGGATTAATTTTTTGGTATGAATGTGCTTTTGTTTTATCTATGCAATTATGATTAAATGCTTTCAATTACTTGACCACTAGTTGAATGACTTAAGTCTTGAATCTAACTCGGGAGAGAGGATTTAGCCTAAGATTTAATTTACTAATTGCATGAATAAAGTAGAATTTCTAAGATCGTGACAGAGTTTAGAATTCTTTAGAAGTTGTTAGAAGAACTAAACCCAAAGTCTTGCATGTTAATGAACTTAGATAGGGATATCGAGTTGGTTGCATGCATGAGAATCAATTATACTCGGAAGAGATATTTGTGATAAAAGGTTCCTAGACTTGGTAGAATAATTGCATGCTAAATTCATCCCATTAATTAATCCTTAATCTCAACAATGAAATCAATTTCCTAAGAGACTTTCCATTTGAGTCTCCACTTTTTATTTTATGCCTTTTGTCTTTAGATTTATCTTTTGCATTAAGTTTTGATCCCTAAATAAAATTGAACAAAAATATTCACTATACTTAGTTTAACTTAAAAACCAATCCAGATGACGACACTCGTTTAATCACGAAAACACTATATTATTACTTGACTCGTACACTTGCGGTAAGTAAATTGCGCATCAAGCTTGGTTAGGGCATTCTGATGATCAGCTATGCTTAAATCATTGTAATTGAGGACTCTTTGATGCAAGTTTGGTTTTAATTCTTGAGATTTTGTACCTTAATGCTATGATTTATTTGCTTTAATGTATTATTGAATCTCTTGTTTTAATTAGGATTGATAGAGTAGCTTGAACTCCTCGGATCTGTTCTAATTATTGAGTTAATTTGTAGCGTTAAATTTAGCATGGGATATTTTGGCGTTTTATCCTAAATTGCAAATTGCATGTTAGATTTAGGATTCAATAATTTGACTGGCATGAATTTAGGCTTTTCCTAGTTTATGATTTAGTTATCTAGTGATCCATGATTCTTAATGTTGTCGGGTGCTTTTTAATTCGTACGGTTAATTAGTTATCCGATTAGGGTTTAGTCTTGATGCATTGGTCGGATTAAACACCTTAGGAGTCCTTACGCTTGCCAACTTTTCCGGTTAAGTAGATTGACATCATAAAATTAAATTGTTAAAATGAAGAATCAATTATTGAATTAATCCAAACTGAAATCGGATTTCCCAATTACGTGATCCCGAGGTAAGATTAGTTAATCCACCCCTTTTCATTTCTTGTTATTTTAATATTTGAATTTTTATTTTTCTCGCTTTATTTCTTTCCTGTCTAGCCCCTCCCCAGTTACTAATCGAAAAATCGTAAATTAATTAAATTAATTTTGGTTGCTCCATGCGTTCGGCCTCGACCACTTCTACTCTAAAGTACCTAGGAACCGATGAATTATAAATTTTAATTTGATTTTGGACCTTTGACAAGTCCAGTGAGATTTGATAAATCAAAAGTTCAAAGTAATACAAGGAAAGAAAGTTGTCAAAAGTTTTTTTTTCTTAATGCACCAAAGTACCAATTTACTGCCCTATCCAATATTGAAGTATAAACCAAAAATTTTTAGCAAGAGATTTTGGTACCCAAAATTGTTTGAGTCATTCATGGTTAGTGTAGTTGTGCAGTCCAATTAAAAAGTAATGGTGTTTCTAATGAAACAATAGAAATGATGTTGTTTTAACTCAAATTGAAATTCTTGTTCATATAGGAAAAAGGAATTGTGCAATATGGAGCATATAAATAGAGTCCTTAGTAGATCACCCCAAGCTCCCAAGCAAGGAAATTATTGTACAAGAAGCTTTAAGGGGCTGTTTGGCCCATGGTTTCGGAATCAGAATCCTGGGAATCAGAAACCTGGGGGTTTGTTCTGGCGTGTTTGAAAGCCTGGGAATCAGAAAACAGTGTTTGGGGTGCTGTGTTCTGAACCCTGGGAATCAGAAAACGGCGTTTGGGGTGTTGTGCTGTGTTCTGAACCCTGGGTTTGTGCATCTTTCTTTTTCCACTTTTTCCTTCCGTTATTTACTCACTTCATTTCCTTTTCTAGAGTTAAGTGAAAATCCTTGACATGATGAACTATTGGGAAATATTTGAGATGCTCAATTAAAGGTTTAATCTCATTGTAACATACTATGGTCTATGAACTATTGGGAACTATTCTAAAGTCTTATTTGATAACCATTTGATTTTTGGTTTTTAGTTTTGGTTCTTGGTAATTGATCTTATATTTGTACTACTCTATCACCTATGAGTTTCTTTGTTTTGTTATCTACTCTTTATCAATGTTTTCAAAAACCAAACCAAGTTTAGATAACTATAATACAATAATTAAAAACTAAAAACCAAATAATTGTGAGACTTAAATGATCATTATTTCTTCAAAAATCTACTTCTCCATTGAGTAGAGCAGAGTCCACATTCCACTCTCTCGTCCTTTAAAATCCGTTACTTAATATATACTTTTCCTAGTGTCTAGTTAATCGTTGAACTTTAAATATTGTCAATTATGCACCAAAAATTTTGAACTGAATGGTTAACTTTAGTCCACAAATTGTTGACTTAACATACATTGAGGCTTTATTTAGATCTGCAACCTTACTTAAGTGTAAAAGTGATTACAGTGGGTTGAATCAGGTGTTATTTGTTAGCAACCATACCGTCGTATAGGCCTGAAAATGTCCACCTATTATTGAAAAAAGTGTGACCAAAATTTGTGTAAATTATCAAACTTGTTCTGAGGTCAGTAGTAAGCGAATTATAGTGGTGTAGTCCAATTTTGTCACGACAGTCTCATGATATTGTTTTTTGTTTATGCCTCAATGCAGACAACCAATGTGAACTTCATATCCCAAATGACACTACGTTGCAGTAAAAAAAACACCAAATTTGTATTCTAAAAGCACTTTTATTCAACTTTGAACTTTCTACGCTTACACCATCTACACAAATAGGATAAATACACCAAACTCGACGCTGAATTTACATAAGATTCCTCCCTTCTTGTTCTTAAAACAAACTACATTACACAGAGATACACACAAACCATGGAGAAAAATGAACAAGCGATTGCACAAAAATGATGACGTGAAGACTTAGATACATTACAGAGGCTGGAAAGCCATGCCTTTTGTCATAGGTGAAGTTCTATTCTGCTCTGTTCTTCTTTGTTCTTCTTTGTTCTGTTTCGTTTCCTGTTTTTTTGTTGTTATGAACTTAACCACCTAGCCATTTTCAATTGTCATTGTACCTTCCAATCCGAACTCAAACCACAAAACAAACATTAAAAACAACATCAAAATCATAATAAGCCGACATTATATAGATTGTCATTTTCTTGAATTGAAACAAATAATATCAACCAAACATGAACATATCCAGCTACAAACATCCAAGGTAGAAAAAAAAAAGAATAAGCCGACATTATATAGATTGTCATTTTCTTGAATTGAAACAAATAATATCAACCAAACAGTGAACATATCCAGCTACAAACATCCAAGGTAGAAAAAAGAAAATAATTGAATAAAATTGCATAGTTGCAGGCCTTGGATCAGTCAGAAAAAATTTGTTCAACCAAAAGAAAAGAATTATATTTTCCTCATTCGAACTCAATCCACAAAACAAACATTAAGCCACAATATTCTCAATTGGAGGGTACAAAACAGAGCCAACATTATACTTTTTTTTTTCAAAACAACATCAGAATCAAATAAGCCAACATCGAAAAATTCAGAACCAACAATACAAGAAATAAAAAAGTTTATGACAAAATCAAGGAGGCCTTAGGTGTTAAAGCATATCATTGGCATAAAAAAAACCTCAACACATTAAACAGATTCATCGTCATCGGCCAAAGGTTAAAGAAATGAACCTGTTCAGTGGACAATGAAAGCCCCCCACCAAACTCCACTCGTCTGACCACCTCCCTCATACCAAGCCTTGGACGCTACCTCACAATCCCATCGAGAATAGAGAACACTATTTTTGAATGGGAGGAAGCCACGATACAAGGAAATTGATGGAAATTTGGAGGCGGCAAGAGGGAGGGTCGAGTTTATGGAACGACAAGGGAGAGATGGAATCACGTCCACTACATGCTTCATAATCCCCCTCCCCACTCCAATGCCCGCCAGAATCCACCCTTCCTTCGTCGTTAGCAAATACCGCATGTCAAAAACAGAGGAATTAGAGGCATAGAGTGAAAAAATGGGTTCAAATCAGCAACAATTAGAGATGAACAACAAATCCCATCTCAGAATGGACAGAAAAAATGAGAAAATGAGACAGGATGGAGAGAACACAAACCCAAGTCAACAAATCCCACTCGTTCCTCGTTCCTTTGCGATCGATTCGATGTTCGATCTGTTAAGCCTCACAGCTCGTTGTCTGGCGACATGCTAATGGAGAGAAGGGCGGAAGAGAGAGCAGAAGACGAAGAGCTATTAGGGTTAGGGCTTATTCGACGAGGAAAGGAATAGTGAAGGGAGAAAGGAAGACGATGAAAAAATGGAGGAGCAGAAAATGCGTGAAGAGTGAAGGGAGAGAGAGAGAAATGCAATAATGAAGTAGCGAAAAACGCGTGAGGGAGAGAGAAGATGCAAAAACTTAGGAGGTTGTGTTTCAAAACCGGCTAAAAGAAAACGGTGGGGTTGTGTAATAAAATCGACCCATTTAAACACGGTGGGCCAAACATGGTTTTGGGTTTCAAACCCAAAACCATTCCAACCCTAGACTATGGGCCAAACGCCCCCTAAGTGTCCTCAAAATAATTCATCCTTAAATAGTTATGAACATAAACTTGATGTAACGAATCATTTTTCAAACTATCTTTTTCTTTAATCAACTTTTCAAGCAAGTTATCATTTTGACATCAATGAAATTACAAATGAAATTACAATTATGTGGACAATACATCTTAAATATTAAAAACTAAAAACTAAAAGCTAGGTGTATATAATATATATACATCTAAGAAGAGAAGAGAAGAGAGAGAGAGAAAAAAAAAATTGAAAAACAAATCAAACACTACCCCAAGATTAGTCAATTGAAAACTCACTCATCATGTTGGGCATGAAAAGCTTTGAATAACATTAAATCTATACATTTAGCTACAAGTAAAACAACCTTATTATAGCAGAATCCCATATGCCTGAAATGGTGTATGAAAAGTGGGGAAGTAGTGATTCTCATTTCAAACAATTAGGAACTAAAATTTACTGAATAAGCCTGGCAAATCCCAAATACACATGGGCCTACTAACACACAGACTCCAATGAAAGGGGCTGAGAATATTAACACATCACCATTGGTATTTTGCAGCCACAAGGACTTCTTCATACTTCTCAGCAGCATGGTCCCAGCTGAGGTCTTGGCTCATCCCTCTTCTCTGGAGTCCTTCCCAACTCTTCTTGTATTGTCGATACGTCAGTAAGCAGTTCCCTAATGCATTTATTAGCTTATTAGTCTCCGCGCTATCAAACGTCCACCCGTACCCTGATTCGCTGAATGGATCGAAAGGTACAACGGTATCTCTTAGACCCCCAACACTATGAACTACTGGTATTGTGCCATAGTTCATTGCATAGAGTTGGTTCAGTCCACAAGGTTCGAATCTTGATGGCATGAGTAAGATGTCTATGCCAGCCGTTATTCTGTGTGCCATCTTGACAGAGAAACCGACCCATCCCCGGACTTTGTCGCGATGTTGGTTCTCGAAGTCTCTGAGCATTTGTTCTAAATCTTGCCTGCCAGTACCCAACATGACTAGTTGGACATCCTGACCCATCATCCATGGAATAGCCTCAGCTATTATATCAACTCCTTTCTGGTGATCCAATCTCCCAATAAAACCGATCAGAGGTACATCCTCACGAACAGGCAACCCAAGCTCCTTCTGCAGAGCTGCTTTACATTGGGGCTTGCCAGTCTGAAGTGTTTCTAATGAGTAGTTTGTGTAACCATCTGATGTGAGGTGAACATCATACTGTGGACTCCACTCTTTTGAATCAATCCCATTCACAATACCCTTCATCTTCCAGTCAATGTCATTGATTATTCCATGTAAACCCCAACCTCCTTCAGATGTTTTAAGCTCCCAAGCATATCCATGACTAACCGTGACCACACGATCTGCTGTCTTTAAACCGGCTGCAAAAATATTGAAGTGCTCACCACCAACAGGATCATACAACTTGAAATGATCGATATAGTGTTCAGGAAGGTCCACATGATAAAAATCATCGACCGGGCCCCGACCCTGCACAACCAACAAATTTGGTGAAATACAAACGTCAATTCTTTTTTCTTCGCCACCCCTTTGTAAGAGAGAACTAATGTGTAAATGATGCAAGGAAATATGCATAAATTTTGTTGATGCAAGAAGGATTTTCACTCCTACAACTCCATGTTAATTTGTTAAGGTGTTCTGACCCATACTATTACTAAGAGAGAAATATATATGTATATATTATCACGCTCTTTCTCCTTTTCCCTTTTGCATTCCATTAAACTGCTAAAGTACAGAAGGGGGAGGGCTATACATTCTTCCAGTAGGTCAAGGGAGTTGCAAAAAAAGCTCCTCAGATTAGCTTTAATAAAAATAAATCACAAAGAAAAATAAAAAATAATGATCTTAAAGGAGGTTTTACTTTTCGGAAACCTTAATGCATACAATGCATTGGATAATTAGGATTCTTTTTCGGATTATTTCTATGGTTAAGTTTAAGTTACCATACACCAGAGTCAAACAAAATTTCCAACTCATTTTAGAGCTTTTCATTTTCAAGTAAATTATGCTAGGAAACGAAGAATAGCTTTTGTAATGCCCAGAAGCAAATTATAAATAGATTTCTCATTTCTGAGGGGGAAAAAAGAGACAGGAACTGTCCATGTTCCACATTCTAGAGTCCTCTCTTCCTGATCTGGCCCAATGCCTTGGACTTCATTCAAAGCTTGGCCTCCTCCTCGTGTCCGTCACCACTTGCAAAGAGATCAAAATTGAGACAACGGTATGAAGAAAACCAAAAAAATGAATAGGCTATTTCAGAGCATAATGGTCTGAATTGGACCATATTAGCTGTGACTCTTAAATGTATCAACCGTAACTCGAGATGACTCGCATTGTATCATGCTTCCAATTAGATGGCTAACAATAAAGAATATTCACAATATATTGTATCCTCATAAAATATAAAAGAATACTAACTTTTGCAGCTATACTGAAACCCTATATCATTTTTGTGTAAGCTTTCATCAACTTCAGATGGCATGTTTTTTTTCATTAGTTAGTGAATATCTTGATAATAAAATACAACCTTTCATCAATTTTATCGTAGAGTCTTAATACACATATTTTTAGAATATTTTCATTGTTTGTTGATAATTGTTCAAGTCTTCTATTCATCTTATTTTGTATCACACTTGATACAATACCAATCCAAGCCAGATAACCATATTTATTACTATATCTACCAAGTCAATGACTGACATGGAGATTTTGAAGTCTAAACCATGATCTTCGACCAAAAGGAGAAGGTTTCAAATTTATTGGCTTCTCTTTTCACAAGATTACTTTCCTAAAGTTCCAGGTCTGCTCTATACCATTCAAAGCCTCTGTCAAGCTATAAAATACTAGTAAGAGAGTGCCAAAGGCTGAATAACTGGGTCTCTCAGTTCCTCCCAAATGCTTATCCTATTACCATCACCTAATTTGAGGAAGTAAACAGGTTTGGAAGAGTCTTCACAGCAAGCAGTTTGGATCCAAGAGATTTTACTTTTACCCAAGTCGGGATTCGGCTTAAAGAAGTATCATGCTTTAGTGAGTAATGCTACAAGTGTGGGCTATCTCAATTTTAGTTGGTTCTTTGAAACTTACACCCCTCACTTGTAGCATTACTCACGAAAGCATGATACTTCTTTAGGGACCAAAACAAAAACGGAGCCTCAAAAGTTTGTGGACTAAAATGAAAAACAGGTTAAATTTTAGGGACTTAAACCATATTAATACTTTTCTAATTTCTCAGAAAACCCTCAAATATACAGCAAAAATCTTTTCAATGTTCTTGTGAACCCAATTATTCAGATGTTCATGTCCAACAAACGGAACCACTATCATTTGAATATCTTAATACCCACAAAATAAAAAAACTCTAGATAGCTTTTCTGGGAAAAAAAAAGAAAGAAAGATCTGGCAGGGTCAAAATTGGGTTCTTAGAAAGATCTGGCAGGGTCAAAACTGGGTTCTTGAGGGTAGAGCATAAATATGCACAGCACTGAGCTCTTGTGAAAAGCCAAAGCTCTTGATTTATCAACTACTCTAAAATAGGGAAACTAACCTTCAGAGATCTTGTTAAATGTAAGAAAACTTTATCTTCTAACCAACGGATATGAGTATAGCCTAATTGGTTAAGATATCAGCAACTGTTTTAAAGATGGCAAGTTTGAATCTCTAAGTTGAACTGGGAAAAAAAAAGTATGAGAAAGATAATTCGTCAAGGTGATCCTCTGTCTCCTTTCTTATTTATTCTGGTTTCAGATTGTTTGAGTAGACTCCTTTCCCACAGCGCTAGTTTGGGTAAAATTATGGCTCATCCAGTTGGTGCTTCATCTTTTAGTCTGAATCATTTACAATTTGCGGACGATACACTTTTATTCTCTTCTTTTGATTCAGATGCTTTGAACAAGCTTTTTGAAGTTATCAATATATTTGAATTGACTTCTGGTCTAAATGTCAACCTTGCCAAGAGTGAAATCTTAGGGATCCATATTGATGATACAAAGTTGGAAGATATGGCTGCTAAATTTGGTTGTAAGCGTGGTTTTTGGCCTAGCACTTATCTTGGACTTCCTTTGGGCGGTAACCCGAAAAACTCTGTTTTCTGGCAACCAGTTATTGAGAAGATTCAGCATGAATTACATAGTTGGAAATATGCCTTTATATCCAAAGGAGGAAGGCATACACTCGTCCAAGCCACTCTTTCGAGTATGCCGACATAGTTTCTGTTTTTGTTTAAACTTCCAAGTAAGGTTGCTAAATCTCTTGACAAGCTAGTACGGGATTTTTTCTGGGAAGGTTCTCAAGAGGATGGTGGTATGCATAATGTTAATTGGGATAAGACTCAGCTTCCGAAATTACTGGGAGGTCTTGGCATTGGCAATTTTCAGCTTCGAAATACAGCCTTGTTAGCTAAATGGATTTGGAGGTTTTTGCACGAAGAAGAATCTCTTTGGCGTAATCTCATTATTGCTAAATATTACAACTCGGAGGATGTTAGACATTGGCCTATTCCCATTCAAAGGGGATCTTTCAAATCTCCTTGGCGCTTTATTTGTACTACTATCGATCAGGTTACTAGTCGTATTCATCGAATTATTGGTAATGGTTGTAGCACATTTTTTTGGAAGGATTCATGGCTGAATGGAGTGATTCTCTCAAATCTCTTCCCTCGCCTTTATCGGTTAACTACCAATCCAAACGCCAGGGTTGCAGAAGTATGGAACTCTACAGAATCAGCATGGAATCTGAGTCCTCGTCGTCACCTTAATGAGTTTGAGATTATTGAATGGGCAAATTTATCCTATCTTTTGTCTCCTATTCGACTTCGGAATATGAATGACTCTTGGTCTTGGCCCCTTGAAGCATCCAAATTATTCTCTGTTAAATCCTTGATGGTTGATCTTTTGGGTGGTTCTAATACTACTTTGAATAATTTATATTCGGTGATATGGAAAGATAATCTAAAAAGATAAAAATCTTTCTATGGGAGCTTAGCCTTGGGGCTATCAATACAGCGGATCGTCTTCAACGTAGAATGCCTCATTTTTCCCTTTCGCCATCTTGGTGTGTTATGTGCTCATCAAATATGGAGAATAGGGGTCATCTATTTGTCACTTGTTCTTTTGCTACCAAGTATTGGAATTTGATGCTTGAAGCTTTCGGATGGCATTTACCGATGTCAAATAACATTCATGACTTTCTGGCGTCTATTTTTTGTTGGTCATCCTTTTCAAGGAACAAAGAGGATTTTATGGCTGGCTTTTAATAGAGTCTTCTTTTGGTTTCTTTGGAACGAAAGAAATGGAAGAATTTTTAGGGATGTATCCTCAACCTTTGATTCTTTTTTTGAAAAGGTTCTTTTCTATGCGTTGTATTGGTGTAAATGTCAACACCCTTTTGCTTCTTATAGCCTTTCTTCTTTGATTGCTACTTGGAATAATTTCTTGTAATCCACCTATAGGTGTGTATCCTTATTTCATTTATCAATGAAATTATGTTTCTCTTCAAAAAAAAAAATAATAATAATAATAATAATTCATCGGCTATAGAACTATGATCAAGCAAGAACCATGGTTGGAATAACAGAGGCAGGGGATGGGGAGGAAATGTTGGGGAAGATAGAGCATTTCGAGAAGCATCTATTTAAATTTCCAATAGAGATCAACGAAAATGCAATTTATCTGATTCTATTTTCCTTCACACAAATATTGATGGAAAAGTTTTGCGCTTCATTTACAATGGTTTGAGTAATAGACTGAATCATATAAATTGCACAAAACAACTGTAACATACCTGGTGAGCTATGTTGTGAATTACGAGGATGGATCTCGTGAATTTCATCATACCATTGTCTCGATAATATGCCTTCAAATATACAGGTAACATTGCAGTATGCCAATCATTTGCGATGAAAACTAAATTTCCATCTCCATAACATACACCACCACATGGGACATGCCAAGGAACCTGGAGAAAAGGGGGCAAATATTACTTTCAAAATAATATATGATCACCTTTTAGTCGTACCACAAAAGGTGAGAATGTTATTGGAAAATAACAACTCTCAAATATAGGAAAGAACCTAAATTTTAGGCAAATTGAAATGAAAGAATGTACAAGGACATATAAAAGAGAAAAATAAACCCACAAAAAGAATTCTACGACAAACTACAAGAAGGATTCTAATCCAAAAGAATTAAATCAAGCTGATAATTACAAAAAGCTCAATGGACCAAACACCCATTAAGCGTAATGACCTCCAAATCTTCCTCCCAAGATCTCTCCACCCCTCTAAAAATCCTACTAGTACTCTCCAAGTAAAAAACAATAGTAAAACTAAAAAAGAAAACCCTACCACAGAATTCTTTCCTTACAAGAAAGAGAGGATTCAAGAGCACCTCCTCAAACATAGAGCACCTCTACTGTGAGCTAAGAAAGGGCTAAAAGAGCGTATGCACTAACTCCAAGAGGGAATAAGTCAACTGAGAATCCCTGACAATCCCAAACAAATGATCGATGTCCTCCAGTCGAAGTCCAAGTGTTGTCCCATCATTAGCATCTTCAAGAATATCGAAGTACTAATGTATTAGGGGTCCTTTTGTAATATTCCCTTTTCTGTTCCCAATTTTCTAGAAATATAAGTGTTAACTATCCCCTATTTCTCATTTCTCATTTCTCCTATTTCTCATTTCTCATCTTTTATCTTTTAGAAACATTAGAAAAATTGTATACAAATTTTGGAAACGAAAAAAATACTGGATTTCTTGTTTCCCATTCCACTTTACAAATATATACAAAAGGCATTATTTTCTCATTTTTGGTTTATAAAATGCATAATGGACACTAAAAAGTTAGATGTAACATAATAATTTTGAATATTTTATACTAATTTTATTTTTCATGTAACACTTTACCTTTTAAAAAAATATATACAAAAGGTGGAGAACAAGACAAAATAAAAAATAATTAAGGCTTTATTTGATTACCATTTGGATTTTGGTTTTTGAAAATTGTGTTGTTTTCTCACATTTTCTTCATATTAGTTTTCATCTGTCTTAGGGAAAGATTTGAATTCTTAACCAAATTTCAAAAACAAAAACAAATTTTCAAAAACTACTTTTTCTAGTTTTCAAAGTTTGGCTTGGTTTTCCAAAACAATAGTAAAAAGTAGATAACAAAGCAAAGAAAACCATAGGTGGAAGTAGTGTTTATAAGCTTAATTTTAAAAAACCAAATGGTTATCATCTCGGACATAAATAGGACAGTTATCAAACATATTCTTCAAAAAATGGTAGCCAAACACATTCACATTTTCTTCATATTAGTTTTCATCTTTCTTAAGGAAAGATTTGAATTCTTAACCAAATTTCAAAAACAAAAACTAACTTTTCTAGTTTTCAAAATTTGGCTTGGTTTTCTAAAATAATAGTAAAAAGTAGATAACAAAGCAAAGAAAACCATAGGTGGAAGTAGTGTTTATAAGCTTAATTTTAAAAAACCAAATGGTTATCATCTGGGACATAAATAAGACATAAATAAGACAGTTATCAAACATATTCTTCAAAAAATGGTTGCCAAACACATTTCTTTTTTGTTTCAGTAAAAGAATTAAAAAAAAAAAAACAAACAAACAAACAAACAAACAAGTACCAATGATGTTTTCTTTTTTTTTTTTTTATATCCGTAAGTGTCCGGGCCAGCTTACGCGCACCTCGACTAATCTCACGGGACAACCGCTTGACCCTACTACATTTGGTTGCCAACGAAACTCGTAGGATATTAAATATCCTAGGTAGGTAGCCACCATGGATTGAACCCATTCCCTCTAAGCCCTTTATTTTTTCTATGGTCCTTATTAACCATTAGGGCCAACCCATGATGGTTAGTACCAATGATGTTTTCATTTTTCTTTCTTAAAAAACAAGGGAAAAAGAAGGTAAGAAATGAGAATGGTACAAAATGGACATTAGATTTGATGGTACTACCCAGAAGTAATGGTGTAAGTAACATCAGCAGAAGAAACAACTGCTTTAAGCTGTGCCCTGCATAAACTATTATAGACGCTTCCATGGTCTGCATCAAATTTTGACATATCTGTCCCTTTCCAGAATTCCCTTCCAGAAACTGAAAATAAGTTAGGCCCGTTTGATAATCTTATGGTTATGGCTTTTGGTTTTTGAAAATTGTACTTGTTTTCTCACAATTTCTTTACCATGGCTTTCATCTTTTTTAAGGAAACATTGCAATTCTTAAGCCAAATTCAGAAAACAAAAACAAGTTTTCAAAAACTACTTTTTTAGGCCACATTTCATAACCATTTGGTTTTTGAAAATTAAGCTTATAAACACTACTTCCACCCATAAGTTTCTTTGTTTTGTTATCTACCTTCTTCCTATGTTATCAAAAACTTGTTTTTGCTTTTGGAATTTGGCTAACAATTTAAATGTGCCCTTAACAAAGATGAAAACTATAGAAATAGAGAAAAAACAAGCATAATTTTCAAAAACCAAATAGTTACCAAGTTTTCAAAAATTGGCTTGGATTTTGAAAATGTTTGTAAAAACTTAGATAACAAGCAAAGAAACCCATTGCTGGAAGTACTATTTATAAGCTTAATTTTCAAAAACCCAAGTAGTTATCAAATGAGGCCTTAACTTTGGGGGGAAGAATTGCCATGCACGAGCAACCACTCTTTTTGCTTTTCATACAGAAAGAATGTATGATGGTTCTAAGTAATGGTCAGAATATCAGATTTTGGGTAGATCCATGGATTGGCAACACGCCTTTAAACTCTCTCTACCCAAACCTTTTCTCTCTTTCCAGATGCTAACAAAACAATAGCCAGCCTTAAGTCAAGCAACTCAAGGTGTCAAGCAACTCAAGGTTCTGGGACCTTAGAATAGGAATTTGTTGACTGACTTTCTCCCATGAGCAGAATTGAGGGCCTCTCTCTCTCTCTCTTCCCTGCCGGATCAAGGTGTTGGCTTAAATATTGCGGATCTACAACTGCAAATCTCTCCTTCAAAGCATTTCCTAAGGGAACTTCTCCCTCCATCAAGAGCTTGATTCAATTTTCTGAAGACGTAAGTACCCATAGATATAAAAAATATATAGTTATTAAGAGTTTCTCATTGTATTGACAACATCCAAAGAAGAATTCCCATCTCTAGTTCTTTCTCCAAGGCAATCCCTCCTTGAAAGTGGGATAATCAATCCCAGGACCATCTGTTAGGAGCAGCCTTTGTCTGCTCTTTTTCGGGTAATCTTTGGAACTCTCTCCTTGAGACTTCTGGTTGGGAGCAGCCCTTTCATTCCAATATCTCAAGCAACCTCTACTCCCTACTGCTGAATCACCCTTTCAGAAAGATGAATAAAATTTTGTGGCTGAATTTGATTACAAGTTTCTTTGGAACAAATGGCTTGAAGGAACAATGGAAATTTCGTGGAAAGGAGAGAAACCTCATTTATCTTTTAGATCTCATTTTGTATAAAGCAGCCACAGCCACTTGGTGTAAGTTAGATAAATCATTTTATCATTATTTGCTTGCTAATATTTAAGCTAATTGGAGGGATTTTTGTAACCCCCGTTAACCTTGAATGTCCCTCCCTTTTCTATATTCCGTTTCATTAATGAAATTTGTTTCTCTTAAAAAAAAAAAAAAGAAAAAAGAAAGGGAAGGAAAAGGAGATGCCCTTTAGCCAGTTTTACCTCAACAGCTGCCTTGCAAAAGAGTGCCATACGCTTCAATATATCCTGAACAAATGAACAAAAGTGCATGTAAGATGTGAGTACTTGAAAATGATAATGAATTGATTGCTTGGATAATAACTTGGAGGGTAATAAGATTTGACCAAGACTATGTTAATGAATGCCTTTAAAAAATTTGTAGAAAGAAGCAGAAAGCGAAAAACTGAGATTTCATTGCCCCTTCCTAGCAAATTATTGTAATGGATATCAGAAAAATTAATATAATTGCTATATCGATTATTATAATAATCTTAATAGTTAATACTATAATCACTATCAGCATTAATTAATTATTATCTTCATCTCGCATCCCTAAACTGAGGCTTTACATTAGATAGGCGGGGTTAGAGACCAAAATTTACAACATGAAGAAACATAAGAATCAAAGAAGATTAAAATATTGTATTTCCAGTAAAGTTGGATAGGCCACCATTGTATTTCTGGAGATAAAACCAGGCCAGAGACTACCAAATTGAAGATTAATCAAACGTCATACGACAAATTTTCCATGGCATTAACATGGGATATCAAATTGAAATTAACTTACACAAAATTTACCTATCAAGCTAAGTTCATCACTTCATCCCTTCAGAAAACATAAGGTAAAATCAGAGGTGTCATCATCTTACCAGATGGTCCCCTCCATATATATTCTGCTCCCTGTGGTGAAACATGTTATTGTCAATGAAGACAAAATCAACTCCATCTACATATGTCTGGTAGTATGCAACTTCATGATCCTGCAAGATTAAAAATTTACATATATGTGATAAAAGACTGGAAAAATTGAACAGAAAGTTACAGCTCAAAGTAAAAGTTGTTGCACACCTGTCCATCCAGTTTATATCTTTTCCGAACACCTGTATCTTGGAGGCCGGCATAATTTGCATATCGAGGTACTGTAACCTACAAAGAAGAAATTAAACATAAATGGGGACCAAAGCTGAGACTAATGTAAATAATTAAAGTAATTCCATTAATTTTAAAAATAATTAGAACCAAAATTGGTGTTTACAGTTAGATTGTCAAATGCATCGCTTCTATTTTTTGTTTTTCAAGTAAAGTCAAAAAGACCTAGCTGACAAAAATGTTTGTTAAGTAAAAGAAGATTTTTTATGTATTAAAGTGAAAAGTACTACCATCACCCTGTGCCCACGACGAGCCAAAGCCTTTGGTAAAGAGCCAGCAACGTCTCCAAGCCCACCTATAAGAAATCTTCAAATATCAGTACGTAATCCATATATAAGGATGAGAACAGAGATATATACAAAGAAGCAGGGTGTGTAGACACATATATACACACTTTTGTATTGTTTAATGACAAGTTAAAAAGTTTAAGAGCAATAATCGGAATCATAATCATAGGAAGCCAAGCTGAAGTTGATGGATGAAAAAAAGGCTTAGAGGTATTCGGTGCAACTAATGGAGAAAGACCACATTTTGTACAAATTAAACTAGAGATATATAGCTGGAACGATAAGTGAAGTACAATGACCAAGGCAGAACAGTATTTAGATCTTTATCCAAATGATATTTTTCTCAACATTCTTCCCTTTTAAGTCAAATACATTCATATTGAAGTTTGAATGTTTGAAATTTTCAATGAATTTCATGAATCACAAATGTTGAACTCGAAATTATTGTGTATAGTTTTTAAATTCCCCCCCCCCCCCCCAAAAAAAAAAAAGTGACGATAATGAATTTTTGTAAGAATACTAAAATGTGTCAAATGTTTTCACGAAGAAAAAAGGAAAATGATCCTAAAAGGATTTCACAGGCTAAGATTATCCACTTAATAGTAAAATACCAGTTTTTGACCAAGGAGCACATTCTGCAGCAACTATTATGATATTCATGACATTAACCCCAGCCAAAGGAGGAGGCTTAGCATCCACACTTGCAGTTTCAGCAGCATCACTATCAACCTTCAGAGTTGGTTCACTTGGTTGTCCATCCTTTCCTTCTTTAATAGTGGAATACGAAGATTTACTGGAAAGAAAAGCTGGAAGAAAATCAGAAGGTTTGGTCTTTGAGCTGCCTTTCAGGTGATCTTCAGAATCTGGAATATCAGAGGATTTTGTCTTTGAACTGCCTTTCAGCTGATCTTTGGGATCTGGAAGAACATCAAAAGATTTTGTCTCTGAACTGCCTTTCAGCTGATCTTTGAGATCGGGAAGAACACCGGAATAATTTATCTTTGTAATGCCTTTCAGCTTATCTTTGGGATCTGCACCAGACATTTTCTTTTTAAGATCTACAACTTGCTTCTCATCATTTTTATTAGAAGACCTACTGGAAGATGACAGTATAGCATCCAGTTGCTCCCTCATGGCTACATTGCCATTGATGACAGATGGACTACTTCCATTCAAACCATCAAAAGTACTTTCATCATTACGTGATGGAAAATCAGGACGGGGGAATGAGCTATCCGTTTGATCATTTGAATCTTGTTCTTCCTTGGAGTCAAGAGAAGTACCTTTTATGGATGAAACCAATTTCTGTCTCTCTGCAATCTACAGAACACGACAAAGTTAAATTCAAATATCAATATTTGGCTCCTACAAATGGAAATTCAGAAAAACCACGAATCTGAGATGGCTAACAGGACCATTTTCTGCAAACTATTGCATTTGTAAGTCCAAGAGTACTCCTATAAGAACACAACTGATATTACAGCAATATTACAGCATAAGATTAGGCCTCCAAATCCATTATACCGATAGTAGTAGAAGTTTACACAAGGCAGAATGATGTCTAGGAGAACAGGTACTGGGCAGTTATGGTTTTCGGTTTATGTTTGTTATTTGCATGTTTGCCAGCTATATGTATATCTTTCTACATGTGTTTATCGTTAAGAAGACATTTGTCCCGGAAGAATTTGGGAGAGTATCAGACCTCTCAAATGTTTGTGATTCCATTGACTATTCCGACAAAAGGTTGTAATTATGATTTCTTGCATATCATTGCCAATTGGGAGGCTTTCTATAACCTTTTTCCTTTGGGGATATCTCATTCCCCTTCTTTTGTACATGCCACTTTGATCAAGTTATTATCAGATTCTTATAAATAAATAAATAAAAGGTTGTCATTATCTCTAGTACTATCACATAATTTGAGGGTTTCCTAGCTAGCTGATCACCATCAGGCAACTCTGCCATCCCAATTGATTTTAGTTTATCTGATAGCAAAGCCTCGAGTCCAACAAAGCATACATATTAAGGAAACATGGACTCTGGCACAAAATTACAATTTCAGAAAGAAAAAGCAAAATAACTATAATAAAAAAAATTTTAAAAATATATATATATACACCTGCTCAAGTAGCTCTTGCTGCATTGCAAGAACTTTCTTGCTCTTTTCAATGGTGGCCTGAATTGCTTCCTCCGGATCATTGTTAGAACCTGAAGAAGTTGCTTTTGCTTGCACAGGCTTAGGCCAATTACCACTCCTCGCGACCATTTTGTCCCCCAAAAACCCCACGCCTTCCACAGGCCTCTGATTCTGCTGCTTAAGTGAACAGGAAGCCCGATGATAGTTCTTACTAAGAACGAACATGGAGCTCTCAGTCTTGGCCTCGATGGTGAAGGGCAGTGACCCCAAGGACGCCATTTCTAAGAACAGACAAAAAAACCCAAGTGAGGAAATGGAAAATCAAGGACACCCAGATGAGGTCCGCATACAATAGAGGGTTAAAGAAGGAGGGAGTGAATCAAGAGAGGTTTTTAAGAGCAACAACGGAGTAAACAGAACAAAAAAATCGAACTATGAGGGCACTGAAATTGGTCCCACAATTGGAGGAATCAGAGATGGGAAATGGGCTGTGAATCTGTGAGGCTGAAATTAACTGAGAAATTGGGAACAGAAAATTTGGTGGCATGGATTTGGAAGACTGTCAGTTCTGAGGCGGTGTCCACAAGATATTCTCCTTCGTCTACACTCTCCATTGAGTGATAAGAACGTAGTATAATGGGCTTCGTTTTCAGATTTGGAAAAACGTGTTTTTTCTTTTTAATTCTTTGCGAAGTAATTACATTTGCTTGACATTGACACGGGGTTCCATGAAAAAAAATCATAGAAATTAGGATTGTTCAAATAACTCAATAATCTGAACAACCCGATAGGTTAGATTAGAAAATTTTTCAGTTTGGATTCATTTTTTTTTTTTTATTATTTTAACAAAGAGGGATTTGAACCTCCTATAGTCAAAAGTACTCCATTACTAACCTATACTCGTTTTGGCAATTCAATTCAATACCAAATTAAATAATAATAAAAAAATTATCCTAAAGTTTTAAACTTGGATACATGAGCATTCATACCCTCTCCTCTCCTTCATTGTAGTTCACTAAGATGTTCACGAGACAGAATGGAGACAAGAAAGGTTTCCATGGGGAAGGCTTCCCATCCTCATCTCTATCCCTATGAAATTTTCCATTTAATTACATTAGGATCTTAATGAATATTCTCCACGAAAAAATCACTCGGATCGAGTTCTCTACCAGGAATCATTCCCTTCTTTTTTCTCTCCTTTTGTTTTTTAAATTTATTAGTATTTTAACACGTGCGTTGCACGTTTATATATTTAATTATGTATTTTTCTTATGATTAATAAAACAATTTATAAAATATATATGAAATATTAATATAATATCATACAAAATATATATATATATATATATATATATATATATATATATATTAAACATACAATATATATATTTATTAATAATTAAAACTAATTTATCTAAATTTTCTCTTCACATAATGTACTTTTTTATAATTAAAAATATATAATTACATTTTAGAGACAAAGACAAATTTTACAACTTTTAATTAAAATAAAAAATTTTATATTGAAAATTATAAATTCTATTGTAGTTTTTTTTAAAAAAAAAATAAAATAAAATTTAATCAACTCACTATGAAATAAAGGATTGAGTGTTTTCTTTTAAGCTATATATATTTTTTTTTTTTGGCGGGGGCGCGGGAATAATTATGATAATACACTTTAATTATTGCTATTATAAATAAACAAAAAAAAATTAATAAACATGTTCAATTTCTAGTAGAAATTAAATTTAAAAGTCATTGGATTACCAAAATCAAATTAAAGCATGCAAAATGTTTTAAATTAAAATAATTTAAATTTAAATTTTAAAGAAACAACATTGAAATTTTTCAAAAAAAAAAAAAAAAGAAACAACATTGAAAAGAAAAACACAATAGTATAATAAGTTTCCTCTTTCGAAAAAAAAACTCAAAATATCTTGAAAATAACAAATAAAATTGAATAGAATAATTTTAAAATAAAAAATATCAATACGTATAGACAAAATTTTGATACCTAGAAAAACTTGAAAATAAATAATTCAAACAAAAATAATTATAAACTTAAACCTTAACCTTTCTAATTCAAACACATCAATTAAAAAGTCAAACTAAAAAGATACTTGAAATATAAACAAACAATTGGAAGAAATTGAAAAATAACTTAAATATAAACGAACAATTGGAAGAAATTGGGAGAGATAAGTAATTATAAACCTGAAAAAGAAAGTTGGAGGAAAAAAAAGAAATTAAAGTCAGCCAGTCATAACATAAAATATTTGAGAATGACTTTCTTCTAATTAAATTGATAAAATTAAACAAAAATATTATAATTATAATTCAAGAGATGTACCTGAAACCAACCATGGAGGGGATGAATAGTTTTGATGTGAAAACTAATGGGAGAAGCAATTTATAGAGGGAAGTTAGATTCAAATTCTAATTTGATTAGAGTTTGGATGAAGTGTATATAGATCATTTGATAATTTGATTAGATTTTGGATAGAGTGTATATTGTTTTTTATCTTTTACTTTTTAATTATAATAATTAGATTTAACTAAAATAATTATCTTAAGATTTTTTTTTTTCAAATTTTAATTTTTTTTTGTTATTCTCACGTAATGGTTTTTTCTTTTCTTTTTTTTTTTAATTTTTTTAAAATTTTTTAATTAAAATAATTATCTTACGATTTGTTTTTTTTTCAAATTTTAATTTTAATTTTTTATTCTCACGTAATGGGTTTTTTTCTTTTTTACTTTTTAATTCAAATAATTATCTTTAAGATTTGTTTGTTTTTTCAAATTTTCATGATTGGTTTTCATATTAAATTTGTGAAAGTAATTTTTTTTTATCTTCACGTAGTAGTTTTTTTTTTTTTTAATTAAAATAATTATCTTAGGATAATTCATGGAGGGAATTTAGATTCAAATTCTAATTTGATTAGATTTTGGATAGAGTGATAATTTGATTAGATTTTGGATAGAGTGATAATTTGATTAGATTTTGGATAGAGTGTATATTATTTTTTAGTTTTTTACTTTTTAATTATAGTAATTAGATTTAACTAAAATAATTATTTTAAGATTTGTTTTTTTCAAATTTTTTTTTTGTTATTTTCACATAATGGGTTTCTTCTTCTTCTTCTTTTTTTATTTTTATTTTATACTTTTTAATTAAAATAATTATCTTAAAATTTGTTTTTTTTTTCAATTTTTCATGATTGGTTTTTCTATTAAATTCATGAAAGTAATTTTTTTTATCATCACGTAGAAGTTTTTTTTCTTTTTAATTAAAATAATTATATTTAACTAAAATAATTATCTTAAGATTTTTGTTTTCAAAATTTCATATTAAATTTCAAATTGGTTTTTAACTTTTTTTTTTAATGCAAATATGCCTTATTTTGAATTTTAATATATTATATTTTGATTTTTATCAAATTATGAAATTTGATTCTAAAATTTGAGAACTAATTATGTAATTATCTTAAATTTACAGGGGTATTTTAGTCTAAAAATGTTTTTCACGGATCCTTTCAAATTTTTTTTTGTTATTCTCACATAATGGGTTTCTTCTTCTTCTTCTTTTTTTATTTTTATTTTATACTTTTTAATTAAAATAATTATCTTAAGATTTGTTTTTTTTTTCAATTTTTCATGATTGGTTTTCCTATTAAATTCATGAAAGTAATTTTTTTTATCATCACGTAGAGGTTTTTTTTTCTTTTTAATTAAAATAATTATATTTAACTAAAATAATTATCTTAAGATTTTTGTTTTCAAAATTTCATATTAAATTTCAAATTGGTTTTTAACTTTTTTTTTTAATGCAAATATGCCTTATTTTGAATTTTAATATATTATATTTTGATTTTTATCAAATTATGAAATTTGATTCTAAAATTTGAGAACTAATTATGTAATTATCTTAAATTTACAGGGGTATTTTAGTCTAAAAATGTTTTTCACGGATCCTTTCAATTTTTTTTTTTTGTTATTCTCACATAATGGGTTTCTTCTTCTTCTTCTTTTTTTATTTTTATTTTATACTTTTTAATTAAAATAATTATCTTAAGATTTGTTTTTTTTTTCAATTTTTCATGATTGGTTTTCCTATTAAATTCATGAAAGTAATTTTTTTTATCATCACGTAGAGGTTTTTTTTTTCTTTTTAATTAAAATAATTATATTTAACTAAAATAATTATCTTAAGATTTTTGTTTTCAAAATTTCATATTAAATTTCAAATTGGTTTTTAACTTTTTTTTTTAATGCAAATATGCCTTATTTTGAATTTTAATATATTATATTTTGATTTTTATCAAATTATGAAATTTGATTCTAAAATTTGAGAACTAATTATGTAATTACCTTAAATTTACAGGGGTATTTTAGTCTAAAAATGTTTTTCATGGATCCTTGCTTTTTAATATATTATAGATTATAGATTATATTTGGATTTTTATCAAATTATGAAATTTGATTCTAAAATTTGAGAACTAATTATGTAATTATCTTAAATTTACAGGGGTATTTTAGTCTAAAAATGTTTTTCACGGATCCTTGCTTTTTAATATATTATAGATATAGATATAGATATAGATTTAATATATTATAGATTATAGATTATAGATTATAGATTATAGATATAGATTGATGCAAATATGCCTTATTTTGAATTTTAATATAATATATTTTGATTTTTTATCAAATTACGAAATTTGATTCTGGAATTTGAAAACTAATTATGTAATTATCTTAATTTCACGGATCCTTACTTTTTAATAGATTATAGATTCTCAATCAAATAATAACTCTTAAAAAATCATATGTGTTAAATGGATAATTTCCAATAAAATTTTCATTTAAAGAAAAAAAAATTAAATATCCCAATGAAAACAATAATATTCCATGAGCAAAAATATAACTAAAATATTCAACCACAATAATTTCTAAAAGTTTAAAGGGTAAATTATAAAAAATACCCCTAAATTATGGGATTCATTTCAAAAATATTTATGAACTTTAAAATGTTTAAAAAATACCCCTAAGCTTTAAGGGCCCATTTGGTTTAAGGTTTTATAGATGCCTGGGAATACATGATGCCTGGGAATACTATGCCTGGGAATAAGATTGCTGGGAATCAAAGATAACTGTGTTTGGTTGTGCATGGGAATGTCAGCAGGATTTTATGAGAACAAATTATGTCTGTATTTATTTTTTAGAATTAATCAGGTAAACTTTATGTAATTTTAATAAATTAATCAATAAAATAATCAAAATTAATTCAAACTATTAATAAAAATTAATGAAATAATAATCATGAAATGATTTTAATGGGATAAACTATGTTAATTTAACAAACTAAAATTATTTAATTAATTTTTTAATAAATATCTTTAACTACAATAATTTAATATATTGTATTCATAAAAATTAATTAGATAAATATTTAATAATAATATGATTATTTATTTATTATAAGGAAATTTAAAAAAGTAATTAATTGATTATAAATAATCGATAAGTAATTCATTATAATTATTGAAAAATGAATTTTTATACTAAATTCATTTAAATGATTTTAATTCAATAATTAAATATATTCTCGGTAATATTGACTAGTTAATTATAATTTTAGTAAATATGTAATTACATCCCTTTAATAAACTTGGACTAAGTATTTGTTTAAAAGTCATAGAAAAAAGTGTTTGTTTAAAAAAATGAAATTCTTGACAAATTATTATTTAATCTAATTAAATAATTTATTATATTATTTTTAATTTAGTATCCATTAGTTAATTAATTAACTATATTCAAAATAAAATTGCATATAAAAATAAAAAAGAAGAGATGGGAAAAGAGAAAACTCATGTTTTTGCAAGGGCATAGAAAACCCTTGCTTATGAGCATAAATGATGCATGTGAATGCGTTATTTCCTAGGCCCACCACAGAAATCTTGAAACAAACAAGGGTATTAGAAATAGGGGTGAGCATTGTAGACCGAAAAACCGATCCGAACGACCGAAACCGACCAAACCGACGTTGGTCGGTCGGTTTTCTAGAAGTTTCGGTCGGAGTCAGTTTTCTAGAAAAATCGACCAGTCGGTCGGTCGGTGGGCCTAAAAAGGCCCAAACCGACCGACCTACATTAATTTAAAAAAAAATAGTAAAGTAAATGAAAAGAAATCAGCCGCCTGACACACCATCCATTCCTCTTTTCATAATGATGACCAATAATCCTATATAGGATAGGTACTCATTATTTATGTTTTCTAGAAAAAAACCTTTTTATTATTTTTTTTTCTCACATGCAGATGCTTTAGTTCTCTTTCTTCTTTACTTCCTCTTCCTCTTCGTTATTTTCTCTCGTTTCACTCTCTCTCTTTTTCACTCTCTTTTTTTATCTTTGTTGCAAAACCAGACTTCGTGTAACAACCCAAATAAAAAAAAATAAAAAAAAAGGGAAATGGGGGGACTTTTTCCCCCCAAAATTTCGTTAAAGACAAAAAAAAGGGGGCATCTCTCTCCCTCTCACGATTTTCTCTCTCCCTCTCACAATTTTCCCTCTCCCTCTCGGCACTCTCCCTCTCACGTTCAATCTCTCCCTCACAGCCCCTCTCCCTCTCTGCAACCTCTCTGCTGCACGCCCACGCTGACGCCGCCTCTCCGACCGCCGCAGCACGCCACGACGCCAGCGCCGCCCTCCTCCGGTGACACGCAATACCCACGGCGGCAGCCTCGTTGTTGTTCGAATTAGGTGAGCGTTCATGGTGCATCTTGCGAAAATCTCTCCTTCTTCGTCGATCTCTCACTCCCAATCTCTCCCTTCTCTGTTTTTGTTGATTTAGCAGCATGAGGGTGGTTGTGAGTAGCCTCGTTTTCCGGCAGCAGCACTGCAGACGCGGACAACAGCGAGGAGGGACTGTTTTCTACATTTTTCGAGTGTTTTAGGTGAGTTCTCGCAGTGGGTAAGTTGGGTTGAGGCTTATGTGGGTTATTTCTTGCTTTTAAACGATTACCCATTCACTTTTTCTCCCGTTCAGCAAGCGTACCCATTCAATTTCGGCGATTCGAGCAATGGGTCTTTGAGTTTGAGCATGTTTGTACAATTCCAGCTTTGGGTAGGAGCAATTAAATCAATCTTTGGTTGATTAAAGTGTTTTAGAGAAGTACCCATTAAGATTAGCCATTGATTTCAAGGTACCCACAACGTTTGAAGGTCCAATCGTCGAGTTGGAGCGATTTTAGGAGTTGGACAGCAAGCTTCGACTTGGTTTGTGTAAGTTTTTGCCTCTTTAAATCTAGTTGTTCATGAAAATAATTATGAGAATTAGATGTCCCTAATTCTAAGGCCACTCTTGTGATTTTAGATGGAGTTGCTTGTGTCATGAGCGACGTCGCATTGAATTAGTTGGTTTGTGCATAAATCAAGTATCTTCTTGCACTAAAGTAAGTAACCTTACTACTTGGAAAGCCTTGGCTAGGCTAAGCTATTTATTATGATTTGTTACATGCTTTGAATAACACAGTGCGAGAGACATTCATCATGTATGGTTTGAGTTATGAGATGTTGGATTATGTGTGTTTTGGTGTTATTGAACATCCTGATTATGTGCATTTGTCTGAATGGTATACTCTGAATATAGTGTTGGTTCAAAAGTATCAAACGCTTAGATTATGAGAAATGTTCTAGTTGTGCTGAACACTTTGTCTGCTTTATGTTTAGAATGCTCTGGTTGGATAAGTTTTATATGCTCTAAATGCTCTGAATGCTCTGGATGCTCTATGTTGGGGACGATAGGATGTTTTATATGGTTGAGTCGTGGATGCGAGACCTAACTCGCTTTGTTTTGGAAGTTCGGGGTCTAGTCTATTAATCCGAAGTGTTTGTGGAAATTTGTAGTTGGGCAGTTTGTATATAGAAGTGTATTCTCTTGTTCGCAGGTGATAAGAAAATTTGGGGTCAGTTATACGTATGTCGTTATGCTGCCGAATTTTCGGTAGCATTACAGTTAATAACGAGGCTAAGTTTAGTAATGACACTTGGATTATGGTATGCTGAATTTGGTCGTGGCTGTTTAGACTATACATATGTCTTTTTTATTTAGGGTTTGGACGTTATGACATATGTGCTTGAACGAGATGAAAGGCAAGGTAGTTAGTACATGTGAAATTAGCCCTTCAGAGACCTTTATGGGAAAGAAACTTGATGGGTAGGTTGCAAGCTAAACCAGACTCTGTTAACAGGGGCCCTAACACGAAATGAGGATAGGTTACTTATTCCAGTAGGGATCGTGGCAATTAAACACCTAGGACTGAAATGTTTATAGACTGAGATGAGGAGCTAAATGGGCGGGACTCGGCTTCGCAGACTAGGTGCCATCTACTATCTGTGGGAGTAAAGTTCCGACTACAAACCCATGGACGCCCCACCAGTGAGTTGGTAGTTATAGTGCTATGCACACATAGGTGCCTTGATGGGTGAGACTTGGCTTCACTGACTGGGTGCCTTCTACCATCAGTGGAAGTAGAGATCTCTCGCGATGCCCACTTGTGTACCTCCAGTGAGTTGGTAAGCATGTGACAGGCTGGTTAATGGTCCACGTGACCCGTACGTCATGATAAATGTAATGAACTGAAATGAAATGAAATGAAATGAACTGAACTGAAGTGAAATGAAATGAAACGAAATGGAATGACTATTAGGCCCTTTAATAGCAACTAACCCCCAAATATCCATGTAATGCTTGTAAATCTCCTCCCAATAGTAGCGTTACTTACTGAGTATTTTTAATACTCATTCTTTTCAAAACGTTTCCTTTCAGGTACAAGCAATGACATACGGAGCGCGTGGCGGACTGCTGCCGACGAGCCATGGATTTCCTTAGGATAGACTTCCGCATTTTATGTTTTCAAAATTCCTTCTTTTGGAACTTGTTATGGGATTTTTTTAAGATTTTATTCTGCTTAAAGTATTTTGCTTGAATGGCTAAGATTTCTTCTTGTTCTGTTTTAACTGGGATCCCAGGCTGAAAAGTTTCACGTATTTTCTAAGCATGTTTTACTTTAAATGTCATTTCATCGTTGTTCTTAGAAAAAAAAATGAAATGTATGTGGTAATGGCCCTAGGAATTTATCATGAGAAGGTGGGTCGTTACAGTTGGTATCAGAGCTCTAGGTTATAGGTTCTGTAGACTGGTTTACATCGTAAACCTCAAGTATGTCCATGGCTTATCAGCAAGCATCCGGTCACCGCCAGGTATGTCAATGTTTATGTTATGTGAAGAAAGGAAAAAAAAGGGGGATTCATGAATGGATTTATGAATGTGATGTTTTTTTTTTTTTTAAATGCGTGTTGTTATGTATTGATGTGGGAATGAAAGTGTTTAGGGCTTAAAGGAAGCTTTACCAGTATGAAGTATATGCTTAAGTGTGAGATTAAAGTAGTCCATATGGACAAGGGAAGAAAAGAAAATCTTAAGAGAGTAATGTTTTTGAAAGGTCACGAAATATCAAAGATGGTGTCTCTTGAGTAAAACCTTGAAAGGAGCAATGCATCATGACTATTCTTGTGGGGTTCAATGTTTGTGCGGACTTGTAAGGTATTTTTGGATTTTTATGAGCCACTCCTAAAAGAATGAAAAGTGAAGAGAAGCAGTATAAATGATAATATGAGGAATTCTTTTAGGTTTCCTAACTTTGTTGGTCGACAAAGAAAGTTAGATAGCTTGAAAAATAAAAAGGGACATGAGTTTCAAAACGGAGAGAATGTGTTGTGTGTTTGAATTGAAAGGTTACTTCTCCAAACATTTCGAGCGACTTTGATTTGATTCATCCCTTTGTTATAATGAAGAGGCCCCAGTTCAATCAGACCAAGAGAAAAATTTTGAAGTTTAAAAGCAAGGCCACGTAACTAAGCAAAATCTCCCCATAGGTTCATTTTGGAACTCCAAATGAAAGATCTATGAGAATATTATAAGTGGAGACATGTTTTTTTGGTGTTGAAGGTATTTCTCACTCGAAAAGTGAAGGACGACATCTTAAGTTTGATGACTATATATATATATATATATATATATATATATATATATATATATATATATATATATTTGAGAAAAGGAAAAGTAGTGTGGAAAAGTAGTATGGAAAAGTTTTGCTGTCTGAGGAGACAAAAGAAATTAAAATGTTTAGACTCCAAGATCATGAGTATGACTCGATTTCTATTATGTGGTTTGTGTTTAGAAGTCCTTAAAATTGGTGCAAGGAATCTTGTTACTATTAGAAAGTTGGAACCCTTGTATGCATAGATTGAAAACAATTGTGTAAGAGATGTGGGATATGAAACTCGACTTTAGTTTGAGAATGTTCCTCCAAAAGCAAAGGGCCAAGCTAGGCCAAACTAGATAATGGAAGAGTTCTTTGGCAAGCATCTATCTTAATTCAGAGTTGGAGGAAACTTTTAGTTGGTGCAGATTGTTAACAATGGTTGCCAAAGAACTATTGAAAGGGAAATTTGAAGCTTTACTACTGAACAGGTAGGTTGTCGGGTGTGCTGTCGAAGTTTGAGAGATTTTGACTTTGGAACCAAATTAGTACAAGAAACTAATGAAGTCAGCTTGGAATTTATGGAAGAGATTTGCTGGTATAAGATAAAGGGGGTTGGACCTTCCAAGCTTACCATCGACATCAGACGTAGACCTCATCAAAGAGTTCGAGTTGGGAACAACTCTCATTCCTAAAAACTTCATGCATAGCAACCTCAATAGGGTTGAAGATGTCCAAATCACAAACATAGGAATGACAAGAAAAAGATTTCATAGGACCTAGTATTTCGCCGGGGGTGAATAGTTTTGTTCACAAGAAGGAAGATGGATCCATCGCGGCTATGCTTCGATTGACAAGAGTTTAATAAATGACAGTAATGAACAAGTGTTTTCTCCTCACATGAATAATCTTTTGACCAACTTCATGGAGCGAAAGTATCCTAAAAGGCAAGTTATATTTGGAATACCATCAATTGTGCATCGAGGAGGTTAATACCTCCAAAGGCCACCTCCTTAACCAAGTACAACCATTATGGATTTTTTTTTTGTGATGCCTTATGGACTCATGAATACCCTTGCAACCATCATGGATCTCATGAACCAGGTTTTCAAGAGTTTTCTAGACTTGCTCATCAAAGTGTTTATAGATAGCATATTTGGTTTATGTCAAGCCTAAGGAACAACATGAGTTGTATCTTCGGCAAGTTTAGATGACCTTGAGAAGTAGTGAGTTATATGTCAAATTTTCTAATTATGAGTTTTGACTGGACAAATTTTCTTTTCGCAAGCATGCAGTTGCTAAGGGTAATATTGTGATGGGTAAATCCCCATGGAAAAGGGGCAACTTTCGTCTAGCTTGTGATTGCGTGTAACTGATAAGTTTTTCTCTTGAATAAATCTTTCTCTTAATATATCTCCTATTGTTTCTCAATTTTTGGAGAATGTGGGGTTGTATAATTGGGCCTCCGCCCCGGAACGTCAAATGAAATAGGTGGCCGGGTTCGTAAGTTCTCTGTTCCAAACATAGTGGACCTTTTAAAAGTGGAAGTAGTTTGCAATCGGCCTAGACTTGACATACTGGCAGAGATTTGTAGTTCCCTTAGTCTAGCAAATTACCGTGGGAAGTTTGTTCAAAACGTTTCCAGTCTGACCCAGTGGACTCACAGAAATCACCAAGTGAAAATGCAAAAAAAAAAAAAAAAAAAAAGAGTATTCATAGGAATATGAAGCACTCCCTCGCATAGGAAGGGCTCAACATAAGACAAAAAGATGGTTGGAATTGGTAAAGACTTGTGATTGTGAGACCAACTAGCACCCTAACAAGGAGAATGCGGTGATTGATGCACTAGTAGGAGAACATAAAGTATGATGTTCTGGGTGTCATCTCATGGTTCGTTACTAAGAGAGCTTGATTGTCCAGAAATCGAGTTGTCAGCGGGGGGGCGTGCTAACATGATTGACTCTCAACTTTCAATGGTGTCTAGCTTGAGAAGAAGCAATTTGTTTATGTTCAACAAGAGGGTTTAGAATGGTTACTACCTTAGTAAGATAGGTTAAGAAGGTTTTACTCGCACTCATGTTTTAGTCTCGTTGCACCAAGGGAGACTATGTGTTCCAATAGATTATCCTTTCAAGAAAGAGTTGTTAGAAAACTCACAAGACGCCTTTCTTAGAAATTTTTGGTAGTACCAAGATGCATAAGAGTTTAAAATGAAAATGTTGTTGTGAACTTCACTAAAGGGCTACCAAGGTCAATGAAATGTTATATAACAATTTGGATAATTGTTTACCGTCTAACAAAGATTGCACTTTTTGCCCTTTGTAAGGCCACCCATCACGTGGAAGTGAGAGTAGCTTTGCAGTAATTGAAAAGTATCTTTGACTAAGAGGATAGGGGTTTGAGTCCCTCCCAAACGTCAATGTTGTAAGTGAATTAAGTTTTTCCTAATGTTTGGTGGTGAGGAAAAACGGGCCTCAGGAGGAGATCATAAGCTAGTAGTTGTATTTACTATTTATTTATTATTATTAAATAGTTGAGTTAATGTGGTCTTTGGCGTGCTAAAGCATTTCATTATGTGATTCTATTGTTTGATGTTGGGAAGAAATTTGTGGTAGTTTTGGCGACTATGTTACGATCGAGTCTTTGCATTGAGGTTTGGTCTTGTCACGTACCTTGAGATGCTCTTGAATGTGTAATAAGTACAATGCCTTTCTCTTAGGTGTTGTGGCCTTATTGGCTTAATCAGGTTATGCTTGATGTGAGGTCTGACTCGTTCTTGTTGTTTGTAAGTTTGGGTATGTGATGTTGTTCTCAAGTGATGTGGACAATTGTTGTATGGATTGTTCTGGTTATAGAAGTGTGTTAATCTTGTGTATCAGGTGCATAATAAAATTTCGTAGTTGTTGAAGTTACGTCGTTGTGCTGCCGAAATTTTTTCAGGACGTTGCATGGTTCATGTGTCATTGTTAAGAAAGTGTAGTGAGAACCATTCCAATGTGTAAAGAAATCAAATACTCGGTTTGGTAAAAGTATTATAACGGAATTAAAGGACTAAAGAAGTGGCTTGAGAAAGAGAAGGTGAAATTGGGGCTAGTACCAAAACATGTTTCAGGACTGGCAACTTTCGAGGACGAAAGTTCTTTTAAGGTTAGTATGATGTAACAACCCAAATAAAAAAAAATAAAAAAAAGGGAAATGGGGGGACTTTTTCCCCCCAAAATTTCGTTAAAGACAAAAAAAAGGGGGCATCTCTCTCCCTCTCACGATTTTCTCTCTCCCTCTCACAATTTTCCCTCTCCCTCTCGGCACTCTCCCTCTCACGTTCAATCTCTCCCTCACAGCCCCTCTCCCTCTCTGCAACCTCTCTGCTGCACGCCCACGCTGACGCCGCCTCTCCGACCGCCGCAGCACGCCACGACGCCAGCGCCGCCCTCCTCCGGTGACACGCAATACCCACGGCGGCAGCCTCGTTGTTGTTCGAATTAGGTGAGCGTTCATGGTGCATCTTGCGAAAATCTCTCCTTCTTCGTCGATCTCTCACTCCCAATCTCTCCCTTCTCTGTTTTTGTTGATTTAGCAGCATGAGGGTGGTTGTGAGTAGCCTCGTTTTCCGGCAGCAGCACTGCAGACGCGGACAGCAGCGAGGAGGGATTGTTTTCTACATTTTTCGAGTGTTTTAGGTGAGTTCTCGCAGTGGGTAAGTTGGGTTGAGGCTTATGTGGGTTATTTCTTGCTTTTAAACGATTACCCATTCACTTTTTCTCCCGCTCAGCAAGCGTACCCATTCAATTTCGGCGATTCGAGCAATGGGTCTTTGAGTTTGAGCATGTTTGTACAATTCCAGCTGTGGGTAGGAGCAATTAAATCAATCTTTGGTTGATTAAAGTGTTTTAGAGAAGTACCCATTAAGATTAGCCATTGATTTCAAGGTACCCACAACGTTTGAAGGTCCAATCGTCGAGTTGGAGCGATTTTAGGAGTTGGACAGCAAGCTTCGACTTGGTTTGTGTAAGTTTTTGCCTCTTTAAATCTAGTTGTTCATGAAAATAATTATGAGAATTAGATGTCCCTAATTCTAAGGCCACTCTTGTGATTTTAGATGGAGTTGCTTGTGTCATGAGCGACGTCGCATTGAATTAGTTGGTTTGTGCATAAATCAAGTATCTTCTTGCACTAAAGTAAGTAACCTTACTACTTGGAAAGCCTTGGCTAGGCTAAGCTATTTATTATGATTTGTTACATGCTTTGAATAACACAGTGCGAGAGACATTCATCATGTATGGTTTGAGTTATGAGATGTTGGATTATGTGTGTTTTGGTGTTATTGAACATCCTGATTATGTGCATTTGTCTGAATGGTATACTCTGAATATAGTGTTGGTTCAAAAGTATCAAACGCTTAGATTATGAGAAATGTTCTAGTTGTGCTGAACACTTTGTCTGCTTTATGTTTAGAATGCTCTGGTTGGATAAGTTTTATATGCTCTAAATGCTCTGAATGCTCTGGATTCTCTATGTTGGGGACGATAGGATGTTTTATATGGTTGAGTCGTGGATGCGAGACCTAACTCGCTTTGTTTTGGAAGTTCGGGGTCTAGTCTATTAATCCGAAGTGTTTGTGGAAATTTGTAGTTGGGCAGTTTGTATATAGAAGTGTATTCTCTTGTTCGCAGGTGATAAGAAAATTTGGGGTCAGTTATACGTATGTCGTTATGCTGCCGAATTTTCGGTAGCATTACAGTTAATAACGAGGCTAAGTTTAGTAATGACACTTGGATTATGGTATGCTGAATTTGGTCGTGGCTGTTTAGACTATACATATGTCTTTTTTATTTAGGGTTTGGACGTTATGGCATATGTGCTTGAACGAGATGAAAGGCGAGGTAGTTAGTACATGTGAAATTAGCCCTTCAGAGACCTTTATGGGAAAGAAACTTGATGGGTAGGTTGCAAGCTAAACCAGACTCTGTTAACAGGGGCCCTAACACGAAATGAGGATAGGTTACTTATTCCAGTAGGGATCGTGGCAATTAAACACCTAGGAGTGAAATGTTTATAGACTGAGATGAGGAGCTAAATGGGCGGGACTCGGCTTCGCAGACTAGGTGCCATCTACTATCTGTGGGAGTAAAGTTCCGACTACAAACCCATGGACGCCCCACCAGTGAGTTGGTAGTTATAGTGCTATGCACACATAGGTGCCTTGATAGGTGAGACTTGGCTTCACTGACTGGGTGCCTTCTACCATCAGTGGAAGTAGAGATCTCTCGCGATGCCCACTTGTGTACCTCCAGTGAGTTGGTAAGCATGTGACAGGCTGGTTAATGGTCCACGTGACCCGTACGTCATGATAAATGTAATGAACTGAAATGAAATGAAATGAAATGAACTGAACTGAAGTGAAATGAAATGAAACGAAATGGAATGACTATTAGGCCCTTTAATAGCAACTAACCCCCAAATATCCATGTAATGCTTGTAAATCTCCTCCCAATAGTAGCGTTACTTACTGAGTATTTTTAATACTCATTCTTTTCAAAACGTTTCCTTTCAGGTACAAGCAATGACATACGGAGCGCGTGGCGGACTGCTGCCGACGAGCCATGGATTTCCTTAGGATAGACTTCCGCATTTTATGTTTTCAAAATTCCTTCTTTTGGAACTTGTTATGGGATGTTTTTAAGATTTTATTCTGCTTAAAGTATTTTGCTTGAATGGCTAAGATTTCTTCTTGTTCTGTTTTAACTGGGATCCCAGGCTGAAAAGTTTCATGTATTTTCTAAGCATGTTTTACTTTAAATGTCATTTCATCGTTGTTCTTAGAAAAAAAAAATGAAATGTATGTGGTAATGGCCCTAGGAATTTATCATGAGAAGGTGGGTCGTTACACTTCGCCTCACCGGAATCACGTTTTTCCTTCGCTGGAGTTTAACGCCGCCATGGACTACTTTCTCTTCCTCTTCATTCTCTTTCTCTCCTTTCACTCTCTCTCTCTCTCTTTCACTCTTCTTTTATCATTGTTGGTAAAATCAGAATCTTCGCCTCGCCGGAATCACGCTTTTCCTTTGCTGGAGCTTAACGCCGCCACAGACTATTATGGTTTTGTAACTTTTGTTTCTTCTCTGTTCTCATCTCTTTTCTCTCTATTATTCTGTTTTATCGATCTTTTCTTCGATCAACGGATTCAACACACTCTCTTTTGTATTTTCACAACTCCGGCGAAGTTCCAAAACCGACCGAAACCGACCGATTTTTGCTTGTGGTCGGTCGGTCGATTTCACATAGCTCTTGAAACCGACATGCACCGACCGCCGGAAACCAACTTGTCGATGGTCGGTGTCGGTTTGAGCCCAAAACCGACGCCGACCGACAGATGATCACCCCTAATTAGAAACCCTTGGTCATTCCCATCTCCAAAAACCTTGTACCAAACGAGCCCTAAAGGGCGTTCAAAAATAACTTCACTGTTATGTTTTTGGATGGAAAACGTTAAATTTTCAATTTCATTAAACCCTCGATCTTTCAAAAAAATTCAAAAATACTCTTACTCAAAAACATTTATTCTTTTTTCTTCCTCCCTCTACAAATTCTGCCTTCATGAAAATTAGTGAGAAAATTTACTTATTTGTCATGTATTCATAGACCGAGATTTTTTCTTCTCTCTCAACACAAAATCTCAAGAGCTTGACTAAATTCTTGTGTTGAAGTTTCAAGATGACTTTGTTGGGTTTTGTGCCCTAAACTCGTGGTTTGTAAGGTAAACAATTTATTTATTCAATAAACATAATGGTTATTTTATTTCGACTTTTAGACTTGCATAACTCAAATCCAATAAACAATAATCCAAGGTTATTTAATGCAAGTTAACCAGTATGTGGTTGACTGATGGACGACTTGTCGAAGGTCGTTGTTCACACGTAACTTCGAAGATGGAGACACGTGGAATAAACAATGTATTGTATTGATGTAATATGCGTGTGGGTGTACAATCCCTAACTTTAATCCTCTAATTCTCTCTCTTATGTGTGTGAATGTGTTTCACTCAAGGACTGGAACGCTTGATCTCGAGTCTGTAGCTTCAATAGATTCTTGGAGCTTGAAGTCTTCCGGTCTTGAAGGAGTCTTCAGTCTTCCAGAAGTGTTGATGTCCTAAAGAGTCTTTGATCTTCAAGGAATGTTGAAGTCTTGAAGGAGTCTTCAAGAAGTGTTGATGTCCTGAAGAGTCTTTGATCTTCAAGGAGTGTTGAAGTCTTGAAGAGTGTTTGGTGTTCAAGAGGTGCTCAACACTTGAATTTATGGATTGCAGAGAGTCTTCGGTCTTCAGACTTGGTGGAGTCTCTCTGGATTCTCTGGTTCTGCTTGAGAGCAATAAAATTCTGAACTCTTGTCTTTGTGAGAGTCTAGAATTTCTAAACCCCTGAAATGGAGGAGAACCCCTCTATTTATAGAGTTCTCCATGGATGGGCCCTGGTTACTTTTGGGCCTAACAACTTGGACTTTTTTTTTTTTTTTTTTTTTAGAAAATGAATCAACTTCATTACTTAGAGACAAACACAACTTACAACACACTTTTCGTGGGATTGGTTACCCATCGATAAAAACCATAACGAAAAATTCTCTAACCACAACATAGATTGATTGTGCATTAAAGCATCCTTCGCTAGAGCATCTGCTCTCCTATTTTTATCCCTTGGGATATAAGAAAAACACACTGAAAGGAAACCTTTGCAGAGATCATTAATTTCTGATATCCAGTGCCGAACTTCCAGCCATCCGCCAATCTCTCCATTGATCATCCGAATCGCATTTAGAGAGTCCGAGTACACATGAACTTTTTGTATTGCCATGCGTGCAGTCAATCTTAGGCCATGCATTATAGCCTGGACTTCCGCTGCGAACGGTGACAAAGCTGAACTCTCATGCATCTCCATAGCTCCACAAATGTTGCCCGCTTCATTAACCACTAAGACACCCAGGCCAGCCCCATCTAAGGTCGGAAGGACAGTCGCGTCTGTGACTAGAGTAGCAACCCCGTCAGCTTCCTGTGCACATGCGTCCGAATGGGTTTGGGCCAACACAACCTTCTGTTTCCCCCTTGAAATTTCTACCCAATAGTGAGTAACCCACTCGCACTGTTGTGTCCATTCAACAATCGGATTGCCCAATATCCATGTGTTTCTATTGTTCCATATGGACCAAAACGCAATACAAGCCTTCTCAAAGTCTTCTTCCATCAGCTGCCTTGCAAGGTGAATTAAACGATCGGAAAAATTATTCCCCACTTGAATATGATCATCTACACGTGGAAAAATGTGGTCACAAACCATCTTTGCTCTCTTGCATCCACAAAGTGCGTGGTCAACTGTTTCGATCTTCTTATTACACATGTCGCACTTGGGAGATACATCCATCTTTCTTCTCCAAAGGCAATAACCTGTTGGTAAGCATTCGTGAAATGCTTTCCAAATGAAAACTTTAATCTTAGATGGACGTTTTGAGTTCCATAGAGCACCCCACCATTGCTTGGTGCAATTGGTAGACGATGCCACGATATCAACTGTTGACATAATTGCCTGTTTATAACCACTTTTGACCGTGTAATTTCCATTCTTAGAGTAATGCCAAATCCATTTATCTTCCTCATTAACAGCGCTGATGGGAATAGCCGCAATTACATTAGCATCTTCCTTGGTTACGAAATTTTTTATTTTCGCAACATTCCATCCCTTGGATGGAGTTATAAAATCCGCGACCCATAGATTATCGTTGATATGCCAATTCGAAGGGGTTTAAAACTAGTCTCCTTAGGAATCCACAGGTCTTGGAAAATCTTGATAGATGCTCCATTGCCAACTTGTTTACGCATCCCGTGGGAAAGTAGGCCACGAGCCCATACAAATCCTCTCCAGAAAACCGAGCAGTTGGATTTAACAGGGGCAGATAAAACACACATATTATGGGCATATCTTCCATGGATGACTTTGGATACTAGGAGACCCGGGTTTGTAAAAATTCGCCAAACCTGTTTTGCTAATAAAGCCCTATTGAAGACTTTTAAGTCCCGAAAATTTAACCCGCCTAACTCTTTTGGTTTACACATAAAATCCCATCGCTTCCAATGAATTTTCTTTTTCAACTCTGTAGAGCCCCACCAGAATCTCGCCATCATTTTATGCAGGTCATCACAAAGGGTAATCAGAAGTCTGAAACAACTCATTATGAAAGTAGGAATAGCTTGTGCCACACTTTTTATGAGAACCTCTTTTCCTCCCATGGAGAAAAATTTTCCTTTCCAACCCTGTAAGGTTTGCCAAACGCGTTGTTTGACCCCTTTGAAATCCTCTTTCCTATTTCTAGAAAAAGACGATGGCACGCCTAAATATTTGCCCAAATTATCAACAACCGCCATGCCCATGGTATGTTTCAAAGATGCACGGAGTTCTGCAGGCACATTCGGTGAGAAGAACTTTGCGGATTTTTCCACATTAATGACCTGTCCTGAGGCCAGTTCATACTTTTTAAGAAGAGAAGAAAGCGTTGTCACTTGACCCACAGACGCTTGACAAAAAATAAGACTGTCATCCGCAAAGAACATGTGGGATACTTCGGGACAAAATTTTCCAGCTTTAATACCAGTTATTTCTTTGCAAGCAGTTGCCTCACTCAATAAAGCGGATAACGCCTCAGAGCACAACAGGAATAAATAAGGGGACAGAGGGTCGCCTTGGCGTAGGCCATGCTGCGGCAAAATATGACCGGATGGAATGCCATTGAGTAATAAAGAGAATTTTGCAGATTTAACACAATTCATAACGATGGCAACCCAGTCAGAATGAAAACCCATTTTCAACATCAAGCTTTCTAAAAAGTTCCATTCAACCCTATCGTACGCTTTACTCATATCTAATTTCATAGCGACCCAACCTTTACGACCTTTAGGCCTAGATTTGATAGTATGCGGACATTCATGACCAATAATAATATTATCAAAAATTGATTTCCCTGGGACAAAAGCTGACTGGTTTTCTCAGATAACATCCTGAAGGACCCATTTCATACGGTTCACTAAGACCTTAGCAACAATCTTGTATGAGACATTGCACGAACTTATTGGTCGAAAATCCGACACCAATCTTGGTTGCTTTACTTTTGGTATGAGAGTTATGAATGTTTCATTCCAAGCACCTATAGACCGCTTTTGATTTAAGATATCAAGGCAGTTAAGAATAGTCGTTTCACCAACCTCGTTCCAGTACTTCTGGTAGAAAAGAGCGGGGAAACCCTCTGGTCCTGGCGCCTTTGATGGATGCATCTGCTTCACAGCCTGAGTTATCTCGTCTCTCGTGAACGGTTCCAGTAATTTGTTGTTCATCTTATCCGTCACCTTCCTTCGTATGTCCTGTAAAGCATTATCAAAGCATTCTAGAGGCGGGTTATTGGAAGAAAAAAGAGAATTGAAATACGAAGTAAACGCCGTTTCCACTTGAGCGTGCTCTGAAACCCACTCGCCAGTATTGAATGTGATTCCCTTAATTGTGTTTTTACTTTTTTTCATCGACGCACTTTTGTGGAACCAACGCGTATTTCTATCGCCCCATTTTAGCCAGTTGTCACGGGATCGCTGCTTCCAATATATTTCTTCCTGCTCCAAAGCCTTATCCAACAAATCCTCCACCTTGTTGATTGCATGAAAATCCCACGGCCGAGGCCTACTATATAGGTCTTGAAGCATTGCATTAGCTTTATGAATGTCTTTACGAATTTTAGCCAATGTTCCCTTTCCCCAAAGTTTCAAACCTGAAGCCACCCCGTTGTAAGAAAAAATCCAAACGAGGCACTTTATTCGCCATAGTTTCCCATTGACTTGTACTAGAAATTAGATTTCGACACTCTGGGTTGTGGGACCATACCTCTTCAAACCGGAAACGGTTATGGCGAGGGGGAACATGCATCCCTTCGGCTAGCTCCTTGATTACGTCCAGCATGATTGGACGGTGGTCAGAATTGACCCAATGTAAATGGGTGACAGAGAAATTAGGAAATAGCTGATAAAAGCCCTCGTTTACTATAAAACAATCTAATCTCTCGTTAATTTGGTCCGAGTCTCTTTGTCTGTTTGACCAAGTAAAAGTATCACCTAGATAATCAGAATCTTGTAGGCCACAATCATCCAACACCGATCTAAATTTTTCAAGTTGAGATTCTCGAATAGGCGCACCTCCTTCTTTGTCCTCATATAAAAGCGTAGCGTTGAAATCACCACCTATGATCCAGGCCGAATCATCGTGATTATACAAACGCCGAAGTAGCTCCCATGTGTGGTCTCTTTGGCTAGCTTGTGGATGACCATAAAATCCAGTGAAACGCCAACTTTTAGATTCCCATTTTATTAAAGCGTCAATGTGATGAGATGTAAATGATCGAATAGTGACCTCAATATCATCCTTCCACAACAAGCACAAACCCCCGCTACGACCCATACAATCCACTGAGAAACATCCAGAATAATTGAAAGACAGTTTTATTTTATTCAAATTTCGTGCATTCGCATTACACTTTGTTTCAGACAAAAACAGTAGTTGAGGATTATAATGACGTAAACCGTCACTAACAGCTCTGAATGTCCGCGGATTCCCCAGACCACAGACATTCCAACATAGCGTTTTCATGGCTCTCGGTGGGGCTGTTCAACAGCCTCCACCTCTGGTTCTTCATGGTCAGACGAATCCCCATCCTCAGTTCGAGCACGCTTCTTGGTACCATTAATCATACCCTCAACCATTCTCTTTTTGTAAATTTTTCCTCCAGACGAAGCCCCAAATTCCATATTACTATGTCGGGCCATACGTTTCCAAGTCTTTGAATTAGGAAGGCCCAATACAACTTGACGCTGATTAGGAATAAGCTCAGCAAAAGACTGGGCTTGCTGGGGGAATTGGCCCATTTTGGGGAGTAGTCTCATTCTTCATCTCAGTTTGATTTTGGCCTGACTTGAAAGGGCCCATTTGGCCCACCACCTCACCATTTTTAATTTCACACTTCAGCCCGTTGAAATGGGGAAGGTTTAAATCTTCTGGTAACTTTCCATTCAGCTGCCGCATTGATGGGTTAGATCCGTTACTGGTTTCCTGATTTTTTGCCCCTAATTTCTCCACATTTGGCTCCAAATGGATCTGTGAATTAGGAATCACGAAAAAATCGTTATACTCAAGCCTCTTTTTTACCTTATTTACCTCAGCCGTATTAACTTCAGCCTTGAATGCATTGAAGTCAGGAATAAATCCGCTATTAAGTGTTGGCGGAGGCGCGTTATTTTTTGCTGGTGGTGGCGCGTTCTGAACCTCCACCGGCGCCGACGATATGTCCATGGACTTCGTGCCAGAGTCCGTCATCAGAGATCCCATGCCGGTTCCTGAAGACCCCCCATTTTGGTTCAGTAAACAAGGGAAACTTGTATTACCTGCTACCGGTGTGGCGTGGAGGGCAGTCGCATGATCGACAACCATTCTATTATTGCTCAGGGGACTGTTGCTTGGAGATCGGAAAATGGTAGTTGTGCGTCCCGTGTATTGAAGCCACATACCATATTGCTTGCATTGAGAGGGTGAACCAGCAGCAATATAGTAAGCACTGCAATCCTTCACACCATGTCCTATTATTCCACAGTATCCTCACAGATCAGGAAGTTTTTCGTAACGGATTGGAGTCCAGCAACTCCCTAATGGTTCCTCAAGATTCACTTTGATACATCGCCGGAGAGGTTTAGTGATATCGAGAGTAACACGAACACGCAAACTCTCCTTCCAACCAAGATTGCGCCCACCGTTGTCATATTCTTCAAAACGTCCTATAGAATTTCCCAGACGAGCCGCCATGGAGGCATTAAATAATTCCATAGGGAGTTCGTAAAAATGCACCCAGAATGCCACGAACTTGAACTCCATTGCCGTTGGTTTGACCATACGGATAGGTTTGGAGAGAACAAGTAGGAACTTGTCAAATAGCCACGGTCCCTGTCGGAGGATACGAGCCTGTTCCTCCTCTGATCGAAGAGAGAAGAGGAAGAGATTTGGTCCTAGTTTCTCCACTGTAAGGCTCGTCGGGATATTCCACGCGTTTTTGAAGTTTTTCCTCATTACGTCTCCGGCGATGAAATGGGGCGAGAGGAGTTTACCAATGAGGCTGAAACCCAATGATCTGCTGGTGACTTCCGCTGCTTGCCGGTCGACATCAACCTCAGTCCCTTCTTCATCAGCAGTGAGGTTGAAATTCTCCCAGTGGCTAAGGATATCGTCAAGAGCCATGGAAACAGAGGGTAATGTTCTGGCCTTTAGAAATCCTGCAAAAAAGAATAAAAAATTTTGGTTGCACCGATTGCGATGAGCAACCACCATACTTCGTGCCATTTAAAGACTCGAAAGCAAAACCGTCCACGATCGCAAGCACACAATCTCAGCGTAATTAGGCCAAATTACGGATACAATGCAGCAGCGAGATTCTTGGGGAAATTGATCTTGGAGGGAAATGAGGATTGATGGAGGGAGATACACATCCAGCCAGGCTGTGACGCTGAAATTCCGACGGTTATGAACCGCCGTGGAAGCGCCGGGATGAAGTCGGCGAAGTTATCTCTTCGAGAGAGAAAAAACTTGATCCTATTAATTCACCAACAACTTGGACTTGAGCTTTATTGGTTTTGGCTCAATTATTTAGTCTTGGGTTTGGTTCATATTTGACCCAAAACCATATGACCCAAATATTTAAAAGACCCAAATTTGATCCAATTAATTATTTTGTTAATTAATTGGTCAAATTAATTAATTTGATCAAAATAATTTATTTTCTAATTAATTGATCAAATATAAATTTGACTCTTTAAATTTATATAATTGGCCAACTTTGTCTTCAAATTAAATTTGGGACACATGTCAATTTATAATTGGTCCCAAATTTAATTATTTGTAATTTCGCCATGAATTTTAAATAATGGCGTAGCAATTTGTGATTGGACAAAATTTCTCCTTCAACAAATGCCCCTTTTCGAGATTTAGGCACAAGCCATGTGGGAGTGAATCTCGAAAAAGATATTTTGGAATAAAAATGCAAGGTATTTGTTCTTGATTTTGACTCCATTTGGTGTGCTAATTTAATCAAAATATGAATTTTGGTCAAAATTTTGATTTTTTTATTTGACACACTCTTATCGCCAATTAATCAAAATTTGAAGTTTGGTAAAAAAAATTTGATTTTCCTTATTTGGCAGCAAACTTTGATTTGAGCTTTAAGTTTGGGCAAAATTTGGTTTATGCCCAAATTTTGATTTGAGGCAAAATTCTACCCAATTTTAACTCGCATTTGGAATAGAATTTGAGGTTTGGACTTTGGTCCATTTGGGATAAAATTTGGATTATGCCCAAAATTTAATTTAAGGTGAAATTTTACCAAATTTTGACTTGAATTTGGAATGAAATTTGAATTTGAATCTCAAATTTTGATTGGGAAGAAAATTTGGAATATGCCCAAATTTTTATTTTATAAATTTTGAATAGAATTTGAGCTCTATTCACCTTGGCTTGAATTTGAATCAAATTTGGGAGAAAACTTGGAGTATGTCCAAATTTTGTCAAAATTTTTTATTTTGAATTTGAATTCTAAGCTTGAATTTTGAATAAACCTTGAATTTGAATTTGGATCAAGCTTGAAATTGAAATATTTGAATTTGGAATTTGATCTGAGCCGAAGTTGGAGATTTTTGCTCCAAATAGGAATGAGAAAATTTTATCCATATTTAAATTGTATTCACCAAGATTTGACTTCAAGTAAAGATTCTGATACGAGACCCAACCTTATTTGAAATCAAGATATTGGGTTTATTCTTAATCCTCAAGTCTTTCTTTCTAGGGAAAAATACACTTTTGGTCCCTGAGGTTTGGGTTAAGTGACACTTTGGTCCCCGAGTTTTCAAACTCAACAAAAATACCCCCGAGGTTTGAGATAAGGAGCAATTTGGTCCCTGCCGTCAACTTTTCTGTTAAACCCTAACGGTAAGCTGACGTGGCACTATTATTTTAATTAAAAAAATTAATTTTTAATTTTTTTAAATGAAAAATATAAATATATTAAATATATTATTATTTTTAAAATTCTCTCTCTATCTTCTCAATCTTCTTTCTTCTCCACCTTCTTTCTCCCTCCATCTTCTTCCTTCCCCCTCCCATCTTCTTCAGCTCCAGTGGCTGGCCGCCGCCAGCTGCCGGCTGCCGGCGACGGCGGCGGCGGTCGTTAGAATTTTTTTTCTTTTTTTTTCTTCTCTTCTTCTTCTCTTCTTCCCTTCTTCTTCTTTCTCTTCCTTTCTTTTGTTTTTTTTTAAAAAAGAAGGGAGTTTCGGGGAGGAGGAGCCGGAATCGGGGAGGGAGGAGTTCCTCCTCCCCTTCCCGTTTCAGAAAAAAATAATAATAAAATTCTGGCGACCGCCTCCGCCGCCGCCGTTCGCCGGCAGCCGGCGGCGGCCGGCCACCGGAGCTGAAGAAGATGGGAGGGGGAAGGAAGAAGATGGAGGGAGAAAGAAGGTGGAGTAGAAAGAAGATGGAGAAGATAGATAGAGAATTTTAAAAATAATAATAAAATAATAATATATTTAATATATTTATATTTTTTATTTTAAAAAATTTAAAAATTAATTTTTTAATTAAAATAATAGTGCCACGTCAGCTTACCGTTAGGGTTTAACAGAAAAATTGACGGCAGGGACCAAATTGCTCCTTATCTCAAACCTCGGGGGTATTTTTGTTGAGTTTGAAAACTCGGGGACCAAAGTGTCACTTAACCCAAACCTCAGGGACCAAAAGTGTATTTTTCCCTTCTTTCTATATATACTCGAGTGTCGAGATATGGGTATTCATCAAGCAAGTTGGATAGAAATAGCCTTCCTCGAAAACGTGTGGAGTCGTCGAAAGCGTGGTTGCCCTCTCCGATTTCCAATCAGTAAGATGCGTGGTGGGTTTGATTCGAGCAAACTGTTGTTTGTGGAAGAAGATTATATGGGTCTTATGCCGAAGAGGGATACAAAATTTTCATTGCTTCAGAAGGGTGCAGTGTCGACGCTTGACTTGCCGATTCCAACTATGGTCGGCCGTACCGCCGGACTCGCCGGTGGATCACTTGGATCTGGCCGCCGTTCGTTGCGCTACATTGTCAAGGGATCGTGGGTCAACACGTCAAAGAAGCCAAGCTCACATCCGATGGAATTGCTTTGTTGCGCGAGTTAACGCCAAAAGTAAGGACCTGCTGTTGTCGAGTTGCTAATACCGTCGTCGTATCAGTCACTTGCATCGCAGCCGTGGTCTGGCTATTTCTAGCAGATGGGTTTGCTTCAAGTAAAGAGATGAGCATGGTGACAAAGCCATCGGGGAAAGAGAGAAAATTGATTTTTTTTTTTTAAATTTTCTTTTCTACTTTTTCCTTTGATGTGCATGTGCCTGAAGCACTATTTTTTTTTATTTCAATGTTTAATGCCCTCATTCACAATTGGCATCCAACCAATTTTTTTTCTTTTATTTTTTTGGAAAATTTCAGTGGGTGGCAAATTAGACCAAATTAATAGCAAATATAGCACCATGTAAAAAAAATTGCAAATATAGCAAAATCTATCCGAGTCTATCTGATAGACTTCGATTATCAGAGTTTATCAGCGATAGACTCTGATTAATCAGATCTATCAGTCTACTAATAGACTCCGAATTATTCAGAGTCTATCAGTGTCTATCGCTGACAAAACTTTGGTTAATTATAATCTATCAGTGACTATCACTGATAGGCTCTGATTAATCAAAGTCTATCATTGATAGTCACTGATAGATTTTGATTAATCGAAGTCTATCAACGATAGACACTGATATACTTTGAATAATCATAGTCTATCAGTGATAGACAGGGATAGAATCTGACAACAGTTTTTTGGTCTTGTACAATTAATTTTGCTATATTTGCAATTAGTTTGCAATGGTGCTATATTTGCTATTAATTTGGTCCAATTTGTCATCTATGCAACTGCCCCTATTTTTTTTTCAAACGATTTTCAGGTTTTTTTTTTCATTTAATTTTTGTTTCTATTTTTTCTTAATTTTTTTTCTTCCGCCTACTTCCTTCATTTTCCCCTTTTTTAACTTGTCTTGATGATGCACTTGCTTTGCCTTTTTTTTTTTTTTCGTCTGCATACTTTTTTTTGTCACCTGATTCCTTCTTTTTTTTCTTTGACTTGTTTTGCTGTTGCACTTGCTTTGTTGTCTTTTTTTTTTTTTTTGCTAATTATCTTCTTTTCTTTATAGAATTTGGAACTAACAAATTTACTTTGACAATCTTCAAGGGCACAACATCAACCTTCGTTCACAACTTGAAAGGTATATACATATTCAAACTTTTTTTTTTTTTTGAATATGCATATATTCCATTGACGTCTTTATTGCATATGCACATAATGCTTTGATTGTGCCATAAATTTTGTCTCCTACCTTTTTTTTTTTTGCTCATAAAACTTTGCCTATATTGCAATTACAAGCACTGTGCTTTCATCCACCATCCAAAAGGTAAGTACGTAGGTAAGTGATTTTTTTTAAAGGCATACATATCCTTGTTGTCTTCAATTTGCAGGTACAATGTCTTTCAGCATGAGTGCACGGACATGTTCCTTGGACTTTTACCGCCGCCATGTCTTTCAGCATGAGTGCAGGAACATGTTCCTTGGACTTTTGCCGCCGCCACGCCTTCCAGCATGAGTGCAAGGACATGTTCCTTGGACTTTTGTCGCCGCCACGCCTTCCAGCATGAGTGCAAGGACATGTTCCTTGGACTTTTGCCGCCGCCACGCCTTTCAGCATGAGTGCAGGAACATGTTCCTTGGACTTTTGCCGCCGCCACGTCTTCCAGCATGAGTGCAGGAACATGTTCCTTGGACTTTTGCCGCCGCCACGTCTTCCAGCATGAGTGCAAGGACATGTTCCTTGGACTTTTGTCGTCGCCACGCCTTCCACCATGAGTGCAAGGACATGTTCCTTGGACTTTTGTTGCCGTCATGCCTTCCAACATGAGTGCAAGGACATGTTCCTTGGACTTTTTCCGCCGCCACACCTTTTAGCATGAGTGCAGGAACATGTTCCTTGGACTTTTGTCGTCGCTACGTCTTTCATCATGAGTGCAAGGACATTTTCCTTGGACTTTTGCCGCCGCCACGCCTTCCAGCATAAGTACAAGGACATGTTCCTTGGACTTTTGTCGCTGCCACGTCTTTCGACATTAGTACAAGGACATGTTCCTTGGACTTTTGTCGTTGCCACGTCTTTCGACATTAGTACAAGGACATGTTCCCTGGACTTTTGTTGCTACGACGTTCCCCAACCCAAGGACACATGATGTCATTCCCACTTGGGCTCCATTACTATTGCAACGTTTTTCAACATTAGTACAAGGACATGTTTCTTGGACTTTGTTGCTACTATGTTCCCTGGCCCAAGGACACATGATGTCATTCCCACTTGGGCTCCTTTACTGCTTCAACGTAAGAACCTTCGAACTTGTTGAAGGAACAACGATACAATACAGTGTAAGAGGAAGGACCTTCGAACAACGTAGCGTGAGAACCTTCGAATTTAGAGAAGGAACAACAAAGAAGCAATGTGAGAACCTTCAAACTTGGAGAGAAGGAACAAGGAACTACAAGAGGAAGGAACTACAGCGAAGCAACGTGAGGAAGCAGAAGCAGCGTTAGAACCTTTGGAGGAGTAGAAGCAACGTAATGTCAGAACCTTCGAACTTGGAGAAGGAAGGAGCACAATAGCGCAACGTGAGAACCTTCAAACTTGAACAAGGAAGTAGCGCAACAACGAAAGTCGACAACCTTCGAACTTGGAGAAGGAGCAACGAGAAGCGTGCATCGGAGAACCTTCGAACTTGGAGAAGGAACAACGCAGTAGCGTACAACGTAAGCACCCTCGAACTTGGAGAGAAGGAACTGCTCCGAAGCGCATGAGAACCTTCAAACTTGGAGAGAAGGAACTGCAACGAAGCGCATGAGAACCTTCGAACTTGGAGGAAGGAACTGGAGCAGTAACGTAACAACATGAGAACACGTGAAAACCTTCGAACTTGGAGAAGGAACAGTAGCATAGCGCATGATGAACCTTCAAACTTAAAGAAAGAAGTAATGCAGCAACGTAGCTTAGCGTAGCATGAGAACGTTCGAGCTTGGAGAAGGAAGCAGCGCAATGTCAGAACCTTTGAACTTGGTGAAGGAAGCAGCACAACGTTAGAACCTTCGAACTTGGAGAGAGAATGGTGCAGCGCACAGCAGCACAACGTGCGAACTTTCGAACTTGGAGAAGGAAGCAACGCAACAGCGCAACGTGAGAACCTTCAAACTTGAAGAAGGAACAACAAAGAAGCGCCACGTGAACCTTCGAACTTGGAGAAGGAACAAAAAAACAGCGTAGAGTGGGAACCTTCGAACTTGGTGAAGGAAGCAGCATAGCGTCAGAACCTTCGAACTTGGAGTAGGAAGTAGCACAACTGCGCAACATGGGAACCTTCGAACTTGGAGAAGGAATAACAGAAAAGCAGCATAACAACACGTGCAAACCTTCGGACTTGGAGAAGGAGCAATGCATGAGCGTGCAACGGAGAACCTTCAAACTTGGAGAAGGAACAACGTAGTAGCGTACAACGAAAAAACCCTCGAACTTGGAGAGAAGGAACTCCAACGTAATGCGTGAGAACCTTCGAACTCGGAGAGAAGGAACTCCAAAGAAGCACTTGAGAACTTTCGAACTTGAAGAAGAGGGAACAACGAACTTAGGGTGAGTGAAAACACCAAACTTGAGGCTAACGAGACATTGAATTTGGTGGAATGAAGTTCTCGTTTATTCATCCAACTCGTAGCTTCATATTCATAATGGTGCACAACTTCAATTTGTTGTGTTTCCCCCAGTAGTGATGAGTTTCTTCAATTTGTCTTATCGTGCTTCAATATTTATTGCACCTTCTTTTTATTTATTTGCAGAGACTGAACTTACAGTTTTCTTTAAGCTGCCTACGTACCCTTTGAAGAAAATGGATCAAGTCATAACGTAGTTCAAAATTTTTTGCACTCACCTTTTAAGCTCGTGTGAGCTAGGAGCATCATTCAGTTTAGACTCTTACGATAAGGAGTTTTTTACATCTTAAAAGCTCTTATCTTTATCATGGTCTTGATCAGATCCTTCATTTATAGGATTAGTCAAGATAATGAGATTTGACTTCACCTTCAAGGAACCTTCTGTATTTATGAGAACTGAAGACTTCATCTTCATACGTGATGGGATTCTACTATGAAGCTTCTTGTCGTTGTTTACTTCATCGAAAATTTTCACCTTCAAGTTATCCATTTTTCTTTGAGGTTGATCGTCTGTTACTTTGAGGCGATCAAAGACGGATGTTGAAGATCGACTTTTCTTCGATGTGGAGACACTTAGTCTTTGGAAAGCTGAAGGTCGAGTGAAGGTGGATGTCGGACATTGATTTTCTTCTTCTGTCGCGACCATACTCATTCTTTGGAATACCGAAGGGCGAGTAGTTGGAGGCTTGATGCGATCGAAGACGGAAGTCCTTTGTTCACTCTTATTGGAATTGTCAACTTCTTCTACGTCGATGTAGTAGGAAGTTACAAAGTTTCCCTTTTCTTTTTTGTGGGAAGTTTTGGAGAAGAGTTCCTTTGTAGTCACAGGTTGTCGAGGTTGAGAAAACTCTTTACTTCTCTGCCTCTTGGGTTGAAGTTTCTTAAGATCCTTCTTTTCTTTGATGCTTGCCCTTTTATTTGATTGTAGCAAGATTTGATTGAGCTACTTCATCAAGGTCGAGCTCAATTTTTCCTTCCATAGCTAGCTTTAGAATTAAGTCCTTTAGGACGAAATATCTTTCTACTGGATGACCAATAACTCGATGATACTTGCAATACTTGGGATCATCGACTTTCTCCATCTCTTCTGGTCGTTTACACATAGGAAGCTCTATCAGTTGCGCTTCCAGTAGTTGTTCCAACATGTCAGGGATGTTGGAATCAGGGAAAGGATAGATTTTCTTCTGTCTTTCCTTTAAAGTTAAGTGATGCGTTCCATTTGTTTGTCGTTTTTCTTTCGAAGACGACTTGGGAAGGGTTGTGTTTACAACCATAGATTCTTCCATAGTCTCTTCGTCGTTCCTTCCTTCTTTTCTCATGTTAGGGAGTAGAAGGTCTTGGTTTTCTCGACTAGCAATATTTAGCTCCATATCGTGGGCGTGAGTTGCTAGTTCTTCAAAGGTGCGAGGCTTTATACCTTTAAGGATGTAGAGGAGTTCCCAGTGCATGCCTTGAATGCACATCTCAACAGAAGAGAGTTTAGTGAGGCGATCTTTGCAATCTAGATTCGTGGCTCTCCAACGATTTATATAGTTAACAACGAGTTCACCTTTTAGTTGTTTAGTGTTGGTGAGCTCGGACATGCTAACGGTTCGTCTAGTGCTGTAGAAGAGATTGAAAAACTCTCTTTCGAGTTCCTCCCAACTGTTTATTGACTCAGGTTCTAGATCAGTGTACCAGTCAAAAGCATTTCCTCTAAGTGTTCGAGCGAACTGCTTGACTAGTAGGTCCCCTCGAGTACCAGAGTTCTCGCATGTCTCAACGAAGTGGGCAATATGTTGTTTAGGATTGCCCTTTCCATCAAACTGCTGAAATATTGGTGGCTGATACCCGATTGACATTCTCAAGTTATCAATGCTCTTAGTATAAGGTTTGGAATACAAGAGGGAATCTTGAGTAGGTCCACCGTACTGAGCTCTGATACAGTTTGTGATCATATCTTGGAGCTGTTGGATGGATAGTGAAGCGACCGAAGCAGAACACTGTGTTTGATCATCTTGCACTGTAGTCTTTCCTTTGTCATGATTTTTTATGACTTGGGTTGACTTGATTCGGCGATATGTTGTTCTCAATTTGACTCTTTAGTTGCGTGATTTGAGAATCTTTTTCTACAATCGCCTTCATCAAGGTGTTGATGTGTTCCTGCATCTCAGTCATTCTTTCTTCCATAGTTCTTGTCTCAGTCATCATGACAGTCACTACGTCAGAATCTGGTTCAAACAAAAGGTTATACTTAACAAGAAATTTATCATTAGTATATGCCCCCTGCAAGGTTGTTTCTTGGCCTGCAACGATAGAAGTTGTATCTTCTTGCAACGTCAGTTCATTGAAGCAACAATGAGCAGTAGAACCTATGTAAGACTTGTTCATGACAACGACCATTGAGGAAGTCTTGAACGACATGTGTACACTTGTGTTTTGAGATAAGAGAGAGAGATGAGAGGTAGAGATGGTCCCACTGGGCGTGCCAATTTGTTCACACGTAACTTCGAAGATGGAGACACGTGGAATAAACAATGTATTGTATTGATGTAATATGCGTGTGGGTGTACAATCTCTAACTTTAATCCTTTGATTCTCTCTCTCATGTGTGTGAATGTGTTTCACTCGAGGGCTGGAACGCTTGATCTCGAGTTTGAAGCTTCAATGGATTTTTGGAGCTTGAAGTCTTCCAGTCTTGAAGGAGTCTTCAGTCTTCCAGAAGTGTTGATGTCCTAAAGAGTCTTTGATCTTCAAGGAATGTTGAAGTCTTGAAGTAGTCTTCAAGAAGTGTTGATGTCCTGAAGAGTCTTTGATCTTCAAGGAGTGTTGAAGTCTTGAAGAGTGTTTGGTCTTCAAGAGGTGTTCAACACTTGAATTTATGGATTGGAGAGAGTCTTCGGTCGTCAGACTTAGTGGAGTCTCTCTGAATTCTCTGGTTCTGCTTGAGAGCAATAAAATTCTGAACTCTTGTCTTTGTGAGAGTCTAGAATTTCTAAACCCCTGAAATGGAGGAGAACCCCTTTATTTATAGAGTTCTCCATGGATGGGCCCTGGTGACTTTTGGGCCTAACAACTTGGACTTGGGTTTTATTGGTCTTGGCTCAACTATTTAGTCTTGGGTTTGGTTCATATTTGACCCAAAACCATATGACCTAAATATTTAAAAGACCCAAATTTGATCCAATTAATTATTTTGTTAATTAATTGGTCAAATTAATTAATTTGATCAAAATAATTTATTTTCTAATTAATTGATCAAATATAAATTTGGCTCTTTAAATTTATATAATTGGCCAACTTTGTCTTCAAATTAAATTTGGGACACATGTCAATTTATAATTGGTCCCAAATTTAATTATTTTTTATTTCGTCATTAATTTTAAATAATGACGTGGCAATTTGTGATTGGACAAAATTTCTCCTTCAACAGTCGTATCAAATAAATTTATAGTCCACAACCTCTAGAGCTAACTTGTCGCAATAACAGCCAAGGTCAATCACAGGGAGTCTATGCAAACAAATCTTAATTTCCTTATTTGTTCAAGAAACCAAAAAAAGGGGGGGTTTTATATATTTTGAAAGAAAGTAATTATGGAAAGAGAACTAGTTATGGAAAGAAAACTAATTATGAGAATTAATAGAAAAGGAAAGTAGGAGCAACAAATAAAAGGAAAGAAATCAAAATCTTAGGAATCATGCAATCGGGACTGTCATAGTAAGTTCAATTCAATTAAATCATAAATCTCACTAAACAATCAATAACATATCTAAGCTCAACGTACTCCGGGAACAACCCAAAAGTCGTGATCCTACTATCACAAACATGCAAACGCTAAGTTTGATTCTAGTTTAAATTAATTAATTGGCCGATTAACTAATCTGAAATGCATTGGGATCTAACCGAATTAATACACATGCAACGGGCAACAAACCTCAATTACAATTGATTAAATCCTTTAGTTCTAGGAACGTATGAGGAATATCAAAACATTATTCTATTTGCTACTTAAACTTAGCAATTAAATTTAGATAGACCGCAGTCAAGGTTGTCAATCTTTCCTAGCACAATCTAAACTTATATGCAAAGAACTAAATTCACATAGATATGCATTGAGAACTAAAACACAAGAGATTTCATTAAAAGATCTTGAACTTACATTTGACGTTTTACATGAATGGGGAGCCTAGCCGCTCATGGAACACGAACAAGCTTGAATCTTCCTTGTTTACATCATGAAAAGCAATAAAACTAGCCTAAAATATGAAAGAAATGGTGGAGAAAGTGAGGGGAAAGGGCTACAAGATTGTAGTATGAGATGATTTCTAAACCTAAATCAAAGCTCCCTATTTATAGAACTTCTTGGCCTTCAAATCGTGGAGTTTGGCGCTGAAACGAGGCCTCAAACATGGAAGGAATCGTGCAAGAAAAGGAAAATTTCACAAAAGGAAAGTCGATAGCGACGAGACGCTATCCTCTCGAGTTTTTGGCTTGAACTTGCTGCAGGCATGGCGTTGAGACGCTGTTGTGGAGGGTCTTGACGCTATGTTTTGACCCCAAGGGCATTTTGGTCTTTTCACGCTCCGGTTTTGCTCATTTTAGCCCCGATTTGGCCTCGAACCTCAAATATGGACCTGTACACATATTATACTCATTTTAAAGCATTTTTCACCAGAAATTCAATAAAGATATGCAAATTGGGAGATTCTAAGTGTATAACAAATTAGACCTATCATTGACATACAAGTGGATCATGTTCAAGTAATAACCTGAAGGGTCTATAGTAGATGGATAAGGTTGGATACCTTATCCTGGTGACACTATGGATATAGCCCACTTTATATTAGATACAAACGAATTGATCCAAATCGTTCATGTGGAGACATGCGAGTGGGGGTATCCTATAGAATGAATTTGTATAAGACTAGACCGCGAAATACTTAATCTTTTTTGTAACACCATTGACTGAAAATATTAATATTTCATACCATGACCATATGTAACTTGATCTCAATCCTCAGTGAGTTGTGGACTCTTGCCTATGAGGGATTGTCCTTTGATTTGTGTTGGGTTTTATGCCCTAAAACTCATAGTTTGTAAACGGTAAACAAATTCTATTTTTCAATAAAGTTGTTATTGAGGTTTATTCAATAAAGTTATTATTGAATAATAAGTGAATTGCACATTATATAACCCCAAATCCATTAAACTAAAAATCATCTTGCAGTAGCATTCAAGTAATGTCTCTTGATTTCACCCGTTTCAGCCTGTGATTTATAAATGGCTTCCATACAAAATAGGAAACGGTCTCTCCAACGCATAAATGGTTGAGAATTCACGTTTTCATCATCTTTGGTAAAATCAAGTCCACCGCGTAGACATTCATAAACAACTCTACTATAATTCTTAGCGGATAATCCCAATTTTGGTTTAATAGTACATCCCAATAGAGGGCGACCATACTTGTTCAATTTATCTCTTTCAACTTGGATACCGTGAGGTGGGCCTTGGAAAGTTTTAATATAAGCAGTAGGGATTCGCAAATCCTCCAGACGTAGAGCACGCAGAGCCTTGAATCCAAATACATTACCCACAATGGAAGTAAACATATTAGTAACAGAACATTCTTCAAAAAGGTCTAAGGGATAAGCTACATAAGCAATATATTGATTTTCTTCCCCAGAAATAGGCTCGGTGCCATAACATCGTCCTTTGTAACGATCAAGACTGGTAAGCCCATCGGCCCACACAGTTGTCCACGTACCAGTAGAAGATTCAGACATAAAAGTGGATTAAGTTCAAGTAATAGCCAAAATGGTCTATAGTATAGGGATAAGGTTGGGTACCTTATCCTGGGGACACTATGGACGCGACCCACTTTGTATATGATACAAATGATGTGATCCTAAATCGTTCACGTGGAGACATGCGAGTGGGGGCGTCCTATGCAATGAGTTTGCATAAGACTAGGACCACGAAATAGTCACTTTTACTTTATAACACTGTTTACTGTTAAAACTGACTATTTCATGCGATGACCTAGGTAACTCGATCTTAATCCTAAGCTAACTATGAACTCCTGTTTATTCAGGATTATGCTTTGATTTGATTGGATGAGAGTGCCTCGAGTTCGCTGACTCAATAAGCCTACCATTTGGAGGATAAGACCAGGTAGATAGTTGGGGACATTGTCCTACAAGATGAAATTTGTTCCTACTCGCTTTTAGGGATAGTAGATAAGTTGTTCCCTTAAGTGTTGACTGCAGGTCTTGAACAAGGGGCCTCACCCTTGATGACATGCAAAAATGTCATCATTTTCCTATTAATTTTAGCTAGTTTTATGCTTGAATTGTGTGCTTTAATGCTATTTTCTGTTTAAATTTCAGAAAACCGAGTCAAAGAAGTAAAATCAGAATTTTGAGAGAATTTAGATGATTTTGGAGACTTTTTGAGCAATTTGGAGAATTACATTGAAGATCCGAGTCCAAAAAGCCAAGAAGAATGAATTAGAAGCCCAAATTCATGAATTTCAAGTCTTAAAGTATCAATTTGGGTCAAGAAAAGTGCCCAAAATCCATTACATAAAGTATTTGGGCCAAAAGAAAGTTGGAGGCCCAAAAATTGAGTCAAAATCGGGCCATTATTGAAGATTCAGAGCCTAGCGTCTCGACACTAAGCCTGGAGCGTCTCGACGCTAGGCAGCTGCGTGGAAAGATCCAGAATCGCGAGAGCGTCGCCACGCTGTCCAAGTAGCGTCTCGACGCTGCGAAGTCTTGGAGCCCAAGAAAAGATGACGTCAGAGCGTCTCGACGCTGTGCCTGCTGGGAGCATATAAAAAGAGCCTTTTGCAATGAAGATTGGGTGCCAATTTGTGGGTTTTCACCCCATTCTAGAGTCCACACTAAAATTGGGGATTTTTGGGAGAGTTTTGGAGCTTTGTTGAAGATCTTTGGAGCTCGGGATCGAAGGAGGTCGGCGCGGGATCGAGGAGATCGACACTTTTATGAGCATTTCTCTTCCCTTTTCCTTTATGTTTTAGTTTCTAGAATTGTTGTGATTAGCAATTATTGAATTTTAGTGATTATGAGTAGTAAATTCCTAAATTCCATGAGATTGATTTAGATGTTGAACCTCTGCTGAATTAATGAATTGTTGTGGTTTAATTGTCATTATTGTTCATTTGTGCATTTTGTCCGTAATGCTTTTAATCAACTGATCACTGATTAAATGAATCGTTACTATGTGGAAACTCGACGGAGAGAAGCTTAGACTAGAACTGAATGCATGACTAACGGTTATTTACCCGGGTGACACGGGACAAAATAAATAACGTTAGAGGTTGTACTGAAGGGTCGTAATGCCATGCTAAGTAAATAAAGATGAGACTGAAAGGAGATTCTTTATTGAACGGTGTGAGATAGGAGGAGACCGACAGGAGAATCCTTGAAATTAGGCTTCTAGACTTATGAATCAAATGATTTGTTAATCCATATTAGTTAATTGATTAAGCGATTAAAGGTCCAATTGATAAAATCAACCACTCTAGAATTATCCCTCCAAATTGTGTCACCATTTATCTTTTGCTTTCTAGATTAGCTTATTGTTATTCTTTTCAGCATTAGATTTCGTTCTCTAAATAAAGTTAAGCAAGATTATTCGTGGTACTTAATTGAATAAATCCAATCCCTGTGGAGACGATACTCTATACTCAAAATCACTATATTACTTGTGACGACCCGTGCGCTTGCGGAAAATCGTGCAACAACCCTCTCATTGGCCCGAGAGGGAACCAATTTGATAGTTGGACCACAAACCAATTGTTCATTAGAGGATCAGTGAGACTTAAGGAACAATAGGTAATTATAGGGGTAAAACAGTAATTTTGACCTAGCTATAATTACGAACAACCTGTGAAGGATTGACTTACTAATCATGGTTATATTGAGTGGACAGAAATATATCTACAGTAAGGAGAGTGCAGCTGGGGGTTTTTGGGCGATTACCGCAAGCGCATGGGTTGTCACAAGTAATATAAAACGGTAGGTAATACCGAGTATCGAATCCACAGGGAGGCGAAGCGAAAATTAAGCAAAGCAAAAATCTCTTGAGCACTAAAAATAATTGGGAGAAATAATATTTAGGGAACAACTCATGAAATTAAAGAAATTTAAAATTCAAAGCAATTAAAGAGAAAATTTGATCAGTCGAGAAAAATAAAATGTGGAGAAAGAGTTTCTTTTAAATGGGAAAAGGGGTCTTGAAAATCAATTATTAGCTAAATATTTATTATAATTATCCTATCTCATTGCCCAACTAATTATAACCCTAGAGTCTCCGTTAATCACATAGGTTCTCCTGTCGGTTTCCCCTAATTGTAATTAATTCATTTTAACAATCTAAGTGTCCTTAGCGCCATTAAAAATCATTAGTTATTACGCTATGATTCATTTTAGGAATCTAAGTTTAATCAACTAATCCCGTTGTCACGACGGGCAATTAAACTAGTTGCATGGATTACGATCTATCCTAATTTCTCTCCGTCGAGTTTCCATTAAGAATCGAATCATCACACAATTGGCCAGGTTGCATAAAGCATTAAGCACATGCATACACATAATTAGAAAAAAGGTCAAGAGACAAGTAATTATAACAACATTTTGACTATAATTTCATTTCAAGACCCCAAATTGGGGTTTAGCTACAGATAGCTAAAATATCCACAAAATTTACAATGGAAAGCATAATTAAGAGCATAATAAAAGGAAAGGAATTGACCGACGAAAAACCTCTTCGCTGACGCTCGGAGTCTCGCCGAACACTCCTTGAGCCTCCTAGGATGCTCCCCAAAATTCTCCAAAATTTTTCCACTAAAGAAAAGCTCTAAAAAAGGCTAGAAAGCCTTGAGAGAGGCTCCAAAGGAGCCAAAGGAAGGAAAGAATGGAGGAATTGGTAATTGATTGATGGTGAAATGAGGCACCATGGGGTGCCTTTTATAGGCCTGGATAGGGGGTAGCGTCGCGATGCTGTGACGCAATCAGCTTGGCGCCCAAGAAATGGACAGTGTCGCGACGCTGTCTTCACAGTGTTGGACTACTCCGCTCACCGCAAGCGCACGGGTCGTCACAAGTAATATAAAATGGTATGTAATACCGAGTATCGAATCCACAGGGAGGCGAAACGGAAATTAAGCAAAAATAAAGTTTTTTGAGCACTAAAAGTACTTGGGCGAAATAATATTTAGGGACAGATCATGCAATGAAGAGGAAATTAAAATTCAAAGCAATTGAAGAAAATAAGCTGATAAATAAATAAAAAAAATAAAATATGGAGAAAGAGTTTTCTTTTAATGGGAAGAGGGGTCTTGAAAATCAATTACTAGTTAAACAATTGTTATAATTATCTTATCTCATTGCCCAACTAATTCTAATCCTAGAATCTTCGTTAATCACATAGGTTCTCCTGTCGGTTTCCCCTAATTGTAATTAATTCATTTTAACAACCTAAGTGTCCTTAGCGCCATTAAAAATCATTAATTATTACGCTCTGATTCATTTTAGGAATCTAAGTTTAATCAACTAATCCCGGTGTCACAACGGACAATTAAACTAGTTGCATGGATTATTATCTATCCTAATTTCTCTCCGTCGAGTTTCCATTAAGAATCAGATCATTACACAATTGGCCAGATTGAATAAAGCATTAAGCGCATCCATACAAATAATTAGGACAAGGGCAAGAGACAAGAAATTACAACAATATTTGAACTATAATTTCATTTCAAGACCCCAAATTGGGGTTTAGCTACACATGGCTAAAATATCACAATAATTACAATAGAAAGCATAATTAAGAGCATAAAAGGAAAGAAATTGACCGTTGAAAAACCCCTTTGCTAACGCTTGGAGCCCCGCCGACTACTCCTTGAGCCTCCTAAGATGCTCCCTAAAAACTCCCCAAAATATTTCCCACTAAAGAATTCTCTCAAAAAGGCTAGAAAGCCTTGAGAGGGGCTCCAAAGGAGCCTAAGGAAGAAAGGAAAGGAAATGATTCCTTTGTGGATTGTTGGATCATAAATGAGGCACCAAGAGGTGCCTTTCATAGGCCTGGAATGGGGGTAGCGTCGCGACGCTACATTGCACAGCGTCGCGACGCTGCTATGCACACGTCTTGTTGCCCAAGAAATGGGTAGAGTCGCGACGCTATCTACACAACGTCTCGACGCTGACCCAATTTTCAGAATTTTCCAGCTTTGATTTGGGCTGATTTTTGGGCCTTCTCTTCACTTCTTTTTGGGCATTTTCATCATAGTTGTCTTCTTTGGGTCCCCTTTTGATCCAAGCTTGGATTTGGGCTTCATTTGCTTCATTTTTGGCATTTTTTCTCTCAAAATCACCAACTTTGCTCCTAAGGACCAAATAACGGAATTCATTAAATATTTTCATTAAAAACACGATTAAAACACAGAAAAGCTTAATACATTGGGACTAAAATAGTGACATTTTTGCTCGCTATCACACCCCCAAACTTAAGCTTTTGCTAGTCCCGAGCAAAATAAATTCTAAAGATGCATGAAATAGAATCGCTCAGGCCTCAATGATTTTGGAATTCTTAGGATAGAATGGAAAACATGCAAGTGGAATGAGCAAGCACCGCATACTCTTTGAAGAAATCTTAAACTATTAATGAATAGTATGCTCAAGACTTATCTATTGATTCTTTTACTAACCTAGATTAGTCTTATGGCTTTCTCTATTTGTTTTTCCCCTACACTGGCTAAGAGCCCCTAATAGGTCGGATTCCTTCTATCATGCAAAAAAAAAAAAGAAACTAGGGTGCCTGTCATTTTTTCTTTTTCATGGGGGAGCAGAACTCACAAATGATTTTTCTTTTTCTTTTCTTTTTCTTTTGCTTCTCCCCCCAAACTTGCATTTTGATTTCTAATGGTACTAGCTTTCACACTACGGTGCAGGGACCCTTAACCCGAATTTTATTCTTTGGTTGGCCTAACTGATCACACCACAGGTAGCTCTTTTTACCCCTAGGTTTTTTCTTTTGTGCAAGCAAAAATTTTCTTTTTCAACAGATTTTTCTTTTCTCTCTTTTTCTTTTGTTGCTTTTGCTTTTCTCTCAGCAGGCATAACATTTTTTTCTACCTAGCTCTTTAGAAAAATCAAGCATTAACTTCCTAGTATTAGAAACTAAGCCTATCGGGGTGACAACAAACTTTAAAAACCATAATAAGAATCTAGATTTTCATAGACGTCATTAGGTAAGGCTATTGCATGCTTTAGACATCAAAACTAAGTATCAAAAAATTTTAAAATTTCACAATTTCTGCCGTACTCCCAGATTCCACAACATATAAACCATTTTCTCCCAAAATTTCTAAAATCGCATCCTTGGCTATAATAACTATCTATTCATGCATCCAACAGAATTTAAATATGCTCAACACAACGAAAGCCTCCCCCCCAAACTTAAACTAAACATTGTCCCCAATGTTTTAAAAACATTAAAGCATAAAGAGGGATACTGAGACTTCCCTGAGCTAGGAGCACTTTATCTTCTTCCTTTGGATCCAGAAAAATGGGATTTTTGGAATTTTGGGATTTGCTAAGGTGATCCTGCAAAACAAAATTGGATCACAGAGCAAAGAAAATTATTTACCGCAAAAACAACTATCTAAACTTTAATCCTTGGGTTGCCTCCCAAGCATCGATTTCTTTATCGTCTTTAGCTAGACGAGGCTCGACACGCTCATGGAGGCTCAAATAAAAGTTTTTATCATCCTCCGGGCCCTGCTAGAAATCACGCACCGAATTGCATACAACAAATAGGGGAGAAAAAAAACTTTCCCCTGGCCCATCTTCACTAAAGAGATTATCATAATAACATTTCAGAAAATAATCAGCTGCATCAAATCTCTTTTCCAAATCTCTATTCACAAAGCAATTGTTAACAGAGTCATCAAGCGTTACAATATCTACCGGTCTAGGATCTAAAGATGGCCTATCAATCATTCCAGTCCATTCATCAGAAAAAATATCTACATGCTCAGGGGATTCCTCAGACTCAGTATTAAAAAATGATTCAACTAAGCTGTCATATGACTCATCATCAGAAGAATTAAAGAATTCAACAATTTTAGGATCAGACTCTATACTATGCACAGATTCGAGCTCCTCTGGGTCAATTTCTATGCTATATACATCATCAGGACACAAATCAGAGGTATTAACATTGTTAGGGTTCATGCATTCAGGAATGTCAAGATCAGACTCAATAGATTAAGTGTAATCATGATCAGACTCAAAATTATCTATCAAGCAATCTTTTTTATGCGTTTCATGCTCATCCTCAATGTCAGACAATTCAATATCATCATCAAAATTATCCATTTCAGGCAAATCTAATTCATTTTCAAAGGAAGGTAAATCATTAACTGCAGATCTTTCATTCTCACAAGTAGGCAAGTTTAAATCATTTTCAAAGTCAGGCAGTTCTAACTCATTCTCAAATAGAGGATCATCTAAATATGCATCATGATCAAAATCCCCATCATTCATAAGCATTTATCCTAAGCCTAGGCCGAGATTATAGTCTACCTCTTCATCATCATCAGTCAAGTATTCAGGACCAACAGAAAAACATGTATGCAAACTACAAAAAGATTCATCTTGGCCAAAAATACAAAACAAGACTTTTTCATCATCAATGTTCAAGGTAAGCTTACCTGTATGCACACTAATCTCAGCCTTACCAGTGGCTAGGAAAGGTCTGCCTAGAATAATGGGCACCTCTTTGTCCTCCTTCATGTCCAGTACCACGAAGTCTACGGGAAAGATGAATTTGTTGACTTTCACCAGCACGTCCTCCACAACACCCATCGGGTGGGTAATCGATCTGTCAGCAAGCTGGAGAGTGACGTCGGTGTCTTTCATTCCTGTTAAACCAATCTTCCTGTAAACAGAATAGGGCATCAAATTTATACTTGCTCCTAGATCACATAAGGCCCTATCGAAGGATACTTCTCCTATGGTGCAGGGAACAGTAAAACTCCCTGGATCTTTCTGTTTAGAAGGCATCCTTCCAGAAACAATGGTACGGCTATTCTCAGACAATTTAAAAATTTCTTTTTTTACACTTTTCTTTCTAGAAAGCATTTCCTTCATGAATTTCCCATAATTAGGCATGTTATATAAGGCTTCTACTTATGGAATATTCATAGAAAACTTTTTAAACATTTCTAGAAACTTTTGAAACTGCTCATCTAATTTGACATTTTTAAAGCGTTGAGGAAAAGGCAACTCCCTGTAATCAAAGGTTGGACATTCACCCCTCCGCTTGGGCGGGCTAATATGCGAACCTCTGTCATGGTGGTTGCATGGAACCATTTCTTCCTCATTCAGTTTCTTTCTATGCCTGCCATCCTGCTTTTCATCTTCTTTTCTACCTGCAAAATTGTTAGAAAAATCATAATTCAAATCAATAGAGTTGGGAGGATGTTGGAACCTTTCAGAGGAGGCTTTTTGTGCCTCAGCCCTTTCATCTTCATCCCTTCTCTTTTCTTCTTCCTTCTTCTTTTCTGAACTGTTCTCCAGTTGTCTACCACTTCTCAGTGTCACCATCTTACACTGCTCTTTCGGGTTAGGCTCAGTATCACTTGGAAATTTTCCCTTCTGAAGGGCATTCACTGCTGAAACGATCTGTCCTATTTGCACTTCCATGTTTTTTAGAGCTGCGTCGTGGTTATTTACTGCCGTCTGGAGATTCACGTTCAACACTCTTTGCTCTTTAATAAACAGAGCCACCATATCCTCCAGGTTATTTTTCTTTTTAGGTGCACTGGATGATGCAAAATCTGGGGGCGGCTGCAAAACATTCTTCGTATTTGAATATGAGAAGTTCTCGTGATTGCGCAGACTGGGGTGGTAGAATTTCGGTACTCCTTGGGCAAATGGTCTATTTCCTACGTACTGGACTTCTTCTACATCTTGACCTTCCTTCTTTGAATGACCTTCAGCTAAGGTGGAAATGGACTTGACCACCTCAGATGAAGTCAGCTTGTTCAGCGCATTGGTAAGAGATGCCATCTGCTTCAATGAACTTGACTCAACCAATTCATATAATCCAGCCTTCTTTTAAACTGCTCCCCGCTCGGTCGGCCATTGATAACTGGTTGCCGCCATTTCCTCAAGCAGATCTTTGGCTTCTGTCACTGTTTTGGAGAGAAAACTTCCTCCTGCTGATGTGTCTATGACTGTCTTTGTAGAGGGATTCAATCCATTGTAAAATAACTATACTTGAAGCCAATCAGGATATCCGTGTTGGGGGCATCGCCTAAGCATTTCTTTGTATCTCTCCCATGCTTCGTACAACTGCTCCTTGTCAAGCTGCCTAAACGTTCTGATTTCAGTTCGGAGCTTGGTAGTCTTGGCAGGCGGGAAAAATTTCGTCAGAAAAGCTTGGGCAAGCTCGTCCCAAGTACTAATGCTGCCCGTCTCGACTGATTCGAGCCAATCCTTTGCTTTATCCTGTAGAGAAAATGGAAACAGCCTTAATCTTATCGCGTCTGCCGGAACTCCGTTCATCTTCACCGTCCCACAAATTTCTAGGAATGATCGCAAATGTGAGTGGGGGTCCTCGGAAGGATGTCCCTTAAACGAGTTATCGCGCGCCATCTGAATCAATCCTGTCTTTAACTCAAAATTTGTAGCTTGGATTGGGGCGTAGACAATTCCAGAATTCTCGGTGGGAAGAACTGGCTGTAAGAAATCTCTAATTGCCTTGGGAGCTTCCTCTTTATGGGCCATTGCTTCTGCTAATCTTTTCTCTCTTCGAATGGTTTTAAGAGTCCTGTCAATTTCAAGATCTAGCGGAAACAAATTAACCACCTTGTTCCTTCGCATACAATGCTCCCAGTCAATCAAAAGAACCAAACAAAAAACAAGAATAAAATAATATTCACAAATGAAAAAGAATATTTACAACTAAATTACTATTTATCCCTTTCTTTTCGATGTCAAGAAAAATTAATTTGCTTAAAAATCAAGCCTCCCCTGCAGCGGCGCCAAAAACTTGTTGTGGTGTAAAGACGACTACTCCTTAAGCCTCCTAAGATGCTCTCCAAAAACTCCCCAAAATATTTCCCACTAAAGAATTCTCTCAAAAAGGCTAGAAAGCCTTGAGAGGGGCTCCAAAGGAGTCTAAGGAAAAAGGAAAGGAAACGATTCCTTTGTGGATTGTTGGATCATAAATGAGGCACCAAGAGGTGCCTTTTATAGGCCTGGAATGGGGGTAGCGTCGCGACGCTACATTGCACAGCGTCGCGACGCTGCTATGCACGCGTCTTGTTGCCCAAGAAATGGGTAGCGTCGCGATGCTATCTACATAGCGTCTCGACGCTGACCCAATTTCCAGAATTTTCCAGCTTTGATTTGGGCTGATTTTTGGGCCTTCTCTTCACTTCTTTTTGGGCATTTTCATCATGGTTGTCTTCTTTGGATCCCCTTTTGATCCAAGCTTGGATTTGGGCTTCATTTGCTTCATTTTTGGCACTTTTTCTCCCAAAATCACCAACTTTGCTCCTAAGGACCAAATAACGGAATTCATTAAATATTTTCATTAAAAACACGATTAAAACACAGAAAAGCTTAATACATTGGGACTAAAATAGCGACATTTCTGCTTGCTATCACACAGCGTCTCGACGCTGTGCCATTTTCCAGATTTCCCAGCTACGGTTTGGGCTTCTTTTTTGGCCTCCACTTCAATTCTTTTTGGGTTTTTTCTTCATGGTTGACTTCTTTTGTCTCCCCTTGACCCAAGCATGGAAATTGGGCTTGAATGTCTTCATTTTGGGCACTTTTTCCCCAAAATCCACAACTTTGCTCCTAAAGACCAAATGAAAAATTACATTAAATATTTTTAATAAAAACACAATTAAAGCACAAAAAAGCCTAATAAATTGGGACTAAAATAACAACATTTCTGCTCGCTATCACACCCCCAAACTCAAGCTTTCTCTAGTCCCGAGCAAAATAAATTCTAAAGATGCATGAAATAGAATCACTCAAGCCTCAATGATTTTGGAATTCTCAAGATAGAATGGAAAACATGCAAGTGGAATAAGCAAGCACCGCATACTCTTGAAGAAATCTTAAACTAGTTTGAACTTAAGATTAATGAATAACATGCTCAAGACTTATCTATTGATTCTTTTACTAACCTAGATTAGTCTAATGACTTTCTCCATTTGTTTTCCCCCTACACTGGCTAAGAGCCCATAATAGGTCGGAGTTCTTCTATCATGCAAAAAAAAAGAAGGGAAAAATACACTTTTGGTCCCTGAGGTTTGGGTTAAGTGACACTTTGGTCCCTGAGTTTTCAAACTCAACAAAAATACCCCTGAGGTTTGAGATAAGGAGCATTTTGGTCCCTACCGTCCAATTTTCCGTTAAATGCTAACAGATTGATGACGTGGCCAAATTTTTTTAATTAAAAAATTAATTTTTTTAATTTTAAAATAAAAATAAAGAAAAAACAATAAAAAAACAATAAAAATATTATTATTTAAATTATTTTTAAAACTTAACTCTCCACCCACTTCTTATCTTCTTCCCTCAACCCCTCCATCTTCTTCTTCACATCTCCGGCGGCCGGGGCCGGCGGCCGGCCACTGCTCGCCGCCACCGGACTTCTTCCACATCTTGACCTTTCTTCTTTGAATAACCTTCAGCTAAGGTGGAAATGGATTTGACCACCTCAGATGAAGTCAACTTGTTCAGGGCGTTGGTCAGAGATGTCATCTGTGCCTTCAATGAACTCGACTCATCTTATTCATAAATTCCAGCCTTCTTAGAAATTGCTTCCCTCTCGGTCGGCCACTGATAACTGGTTGCTGCCATTTCCTCAAACAGATCCTTCGCTTTTGTTACTGTCTTGGAAAGAAGACTTCCTCCTGCTGATGTGTCTAGAACTGTCTTGGTGGAAGGATTCAATCCATTGTAAAACAACTGCACTTGGAGCCAATCCAGATATCCATGTTGGGGGCACCACCTAAGCATCTCCTGAAGGGAATAAAAGTCCCCACGTAGCGGAAGCGCATCGATTGGACCTTACGCCGTATATTAATTAACATTAAAATACCGTTACGAAAACTCAAACAAACTTTAAACACACTTTAAAGTTGTTGGAAAATCAGTTTAAACATGCTGAAAAATAAATCTAAATTTATTTTCATGCTTTTCTAAAGAAAAGGGGAAGAACCGTTACAAACCTTCGTTGTAGACTTGACCGTTCTTCGCCAACGACGCTCCAACGAACAAAACGCTGCAGCCTCCTTTGAGTTTCTTCGCTGGAAAATCCTTCTTGAATGACACAATAACCACAGAGGTTACACCGGTATGTCTCTAAGTTTAGGAGGCAAAAGACTTGTGTGAGTCTTTCTCTAAGAGGGAGGCTAGAGAGAATTCTAGGTCTTGTCTTGAGAGTCTAAGAGCAAGAGCAGAGTGTCCTGGACCAATTAGGTCTAGTGTTCTATTTATAGAAGAGAGACCATGAATAAAATATTCAATTAAATCAATCTTTTCCAAAATTGATTCAATATTATTCCTTATTTAATCAATCATGATCAATCAATTCCATAATTGATTCATCTTTTCCACAAATGATTAATTACTTCCATAAGTGATTAGATCATTTCCATAAATGATTAATCACTTCCTTAAGTGATTAATTATTTCCATAATTGATTAATTCCCGGTTAATGAATTTTTTAATTAATTAACCACCAATTAAATATCACATATTTAATTTCCGGCCTTGAATTAATTAATTCACCCAAATAGATTTTAGGCCTTAAATTAATTAATTCATTATTTGAACTCTTTCAAACTTCCATAAATTTATATTTGAATTTCTTCAAATATTAATTTCTCTGATAATAATATATCAATATCTATTATATTTGTTTCCCTTAGTAAATTGAACATTTTCAATTTACTTTTATTACTTAGTTGCCTCAAATTACTTTATGAGCTACCAGTGGGACCTAATGGACCTGCAGATCAGAAGCTCCAACGATGTGAGATTAATTGGTCAAACTCATTAACCACATTAATCAATATTCGTTAACTGTCTGTACATTCCACTATAGATTCACAGTTGCACTAATCTCACTGCAGGCATATTTTCTGTGTCCACGGATGTAGACCAATATCGACTAGTTAGTCCTTCACGAGTGTTCGTAACACCAGCTGGGTCAAATTTCCGTTTTACCCCTGGGTTACTTCTATTTCCTTAAGTACCAGTTCTCCTCTAATGAACAACCTGTTTGTGGTCCAACCATCAAATACCAGTTCTCCTCTAATGAACAACCAGCTGGGTCAAATTTCCGTTTTACCCCTGAGAGGGTAGGGTGATAGCGAGCAGAGCTAGCTAGTTTTCCCTAATCTATTTAGCTAGTCTTTGATGATTTAATGACCATTTTATTGCACTTTAATGTTTATTTTGTAGGAAATGGTTGATTGGAGCTAAAGCGTGATATTTGAGTCAATTGGGTGCTCGGGACGTGAAAAGATGCAAAGGAATGAAAATGAGTCAAAGAGAAAAAAAGTCAAAATTGGGTCAACAGCAAACTAGTGTCGAGACGCTAGCTCTTGAGCGTCTCGACGCTCACATTCCATATCTGAATAGGCGCGAAAAGGTCACAGCGTCTCGACGTTGTGACCTTAGCGTCTCGACGCTGTGTTAATTCGTTTCCAGAAACGCGCGTTTTGAAGGCAGCGTCTCGACGCTGTCTTGACAGCGTCTCGACGCTATGACGAAAAAAACAGAATATAATGTCTTTTGCGGCTAGGTTTTTAGGGGGAGAAGTTTATGGGACGTTTTAGAGCCGTAAAATAGGGCAGAACAGAGCATCTTGGAGCAAAAGCAAAGGGAGCAAGTTGGAAATCAACCCATCATTCGTGGGGATCGTGACGGGGACGCTCGGGCTTGGCCTACATTGAGTTTTTCCTTTCCTTTCCCTTTTCTTTAGCTAGATTTTATGGCTTTTACATGTTTAGTTGAGCTTGTAACACCAATCATGAGTAGCTAAACTTGTAGCTTAGGGATTGATGTAGTTGATTTTATGGCTTTTACATGTTTAGTTGAGCTTTTTGTTTTTGATTTATTGTTTGTTTTTGTTTTGTAGGTCTTGTTTTCTTTCTCTCCTTTGCTTTCAAGCTTTCAAGATTCCAAGCTTTCAGTCAAGAAGTCATCATTATTCCAGGCCAGTATTGTTCACTCCTTTCATTCTTTTATTGTTCTCATGCTTGTTTATGCCTTATTTTCTTTATACATTGAGGACAATGCATGTTTTAAGTTTGGGGGTGGATTAGCATGTTTGTGGAGCCCTTGAGCATCTGAGTTCGGGCTATAGTTTTGAGCTTTCTTTGAATTATGCATATGGTTGTTTTCTGGATGCTATATTTGCATGATTATGATGTCCTAGGATAGGCTTTCTTGTCAATTTTCAAGCTTGTGATGAGTTGTAAGCATGAGTGCCCAAACAGGGAGACTTTTTAAAATTTTTCTAGGAGATGGCTTGCATGAGTAAAGTATTTGCCTTGACTAGATTTGGATTTGAATGCTTAGGAGCGAATTATTGGGTTCATATGCTTGTTGTCACCTCGATAGGTGTAGGGTAGAGCTAAAGAGTTATTTTTTTTTTGCAAATTAGCATGTTTGATCTTGCTTAGGAGAAAAGAAAAGAAAATCTACTTATCATGTTCGTAACGAAAAATCATTCTTGTTGTTATTGTTGAAAAAGAAAAAAGTCATGACTTATGTGCGCAATATGCATTGGTTAATAAAGATTAAGGGAAAAAGAGCTACCCCTGTTGTGATCAGTTAGGCCAACCAGAGAAAACTCAGGTTAAGGGTCCCTGCAATGGGTGTGTGAAAGCTAGTGCCACATATACATGCTTAATTTAATTGTTAATTATAAGCACCTAAGTATGGAGGAAAACAAACTAATTTGTTCCATTAACTCATTAGTGAAACCTTAGTGCCAGTGTAGAGGGAAGATGAGCTGAGAGTTTAATAATCCAATCCCGGGCTAGTAGAGTCTGATCTTGTTGAGTTAGATCTCGCTTGTGCAAGTTAATTTTGGAAAATTTTTAATTTGTCTCCCTCATTGGTCCTTGTGTGCATGTCTCTTGCTTGCTTGACTATTGACTTTTGAGCCTTGAGGATTGAGTTATGATTATTGCATCCATTCTTCCACTGTATGTTTGATTTGTAGTTTGCTCGAGGACTAGCAAGAGCTTAAGTTTGGGGGTGTTTGATAGCGAACTGAGCTAGCTAGTTTTCCCTAATCTATTTAGCTAGTCTTTGATGATTTAATGGCCATTTTATTGCACTTTAATGTTTATTTTGTAGGAAATGGTTGATTGGAGCTAAAGCGTGATATTTGAGTCAATCGGGTGCTCGGGACGTGAAAAGATGCAAAAGAATGAAAAGGAGTCAAAGAGAAAAAAAGTCAAAATTGGGTCAACAGCAGGCTAGTGTCGAGACGCTAGCTGTTGAGCGTCTCGACGCTCACATTCCATATTTGAATTGGCGCGAAATGGTCACATCGTCTCGACACTGCGACCTTAGCGTCTCGACGCTGTGTTAATTCGTTTCCAGAAACGCGCGTTTTGAAGGCAGCGTGACAGCGTCTCGACGCTATGACGAAAAAAAAAAACAGAATATAATGTCTTTTGCGGCTAGGTTTTTAGGGGGAGAAGTTTTTGGGACGTTTTAGAGCCGTAAAATAGGGCAGAACATAGCATCTTGGAGCAAAAGCAAAGGGAGCAAGTTGGAAATCAACCCATCGTTCGTGGGGATCGTGACGGGGACGCTCGGTCTTTGCCTACATTGAGTTTTTCCTTTCCTTTCCCTTTTCTTTAGCTAGATTTTATGGCTTTTACATGTTTAGTTGAGCTTGTAACACCAATCATGAGTAGCTAAACTTGTAGCTTAGGGATTGATGTAGTTGATTAAGTTTATGGATTGAATTTATGTTTAAGTTGTGCAATGGTTATTATGTTTGTAATCTTGATTTAATGCTTTCAATTAATTGGCCATTAGTTGGATGATTTAAGTGTTGATTCTTGCTCGGGAGAGGGGATTTAGCATAGACTTATTCAAGATTTCATGACTAAAGTTTACTTTCTAATTTCATGACGGTTTTTAGATTAACTTTAGAATTGGTCAAAAGAACTCATTGCCTTGCATGTTAATAAACTTAGATAGGGATATCAAGTTGGTTAATTTGCATGAGAATCAATTACATTTGGGAGAGGTAGTTGTGATTAAAGGTTCTTGGGCTCATAATTCCATTGTGCATAATAACTTATTCCTTAAAATCAATCCTAGACTAAATTGGTGAAATCAATTCCCTAAGTGTTGTCTCAATTGCTTATCCACTGTTTGCTTGTTTTGATTTAGTTTTCGATCTTTCATTCATCACTTTGATTTCCCTAAATAAAATTGAGCAAGATAATTCACAATACTTGATTTAGCTTAAAAATCCAATCCAGAGGACGACACTCGTTTATACGAACACTTTATTATTACTTGACCCGTGCGCTTGCGGTAAGGAAAATTCCACATCAAGTTTTTGGCGCCGTTGCCGAGGATTGGCACATTTAGCTAGATTGATATTGTGAAAAAATGGTTTGATCTTAATTTAGGGTGTATTTTTACTTTTTTTAGGTTGATTGCATTTTTTTTCCTTATTTGTTTTTCTTTCCATATTTGTTTTTTTTAGATTAGTTTTTCCTTATTTGTTTCTTTCTTTATTTGTGTTTTGCCATATTTATTTGTGCATTCCATATTAGGTTATTTTGTTTCCTTTTCTAGATTATATTTTCCATATTTAGATTAGTTGTTTTCTTTTCTTTATTTCTTTCCATAATTGTGTTCTTTCCTTTTTATGGTAGTTTTGTTTTTATATGCGTAGTAGTAGAGAAGTGATACCTTTGGATCCCGAGATCGAAAGAACAATTCATAGGATTCGAAGAGAAAACAGAGAAATTATTCAAATGGCTGACCAAAATCCACCTGAGGAGCCTAGGCCTATAAGAGATTACTTTCAGCCCGTGTTTCAGGGGCAACAGTCGGGGATTGTCTATGCCCTGATTAATGCCAACAACTTTGAGCTGAAGACAGGTCTCATTCAGATGGCTCGAGACTGTGCATATAGAGGATCGTCCACTGAGGACCCAAATTCTCATCTCAAATCATTTTTAGACATTTGTGGGACGGTAAAAATTAATGGAGTTTCTGAGGATGCTATTCGCTTACGTTTATTCCCTTTTTCTTTGCAGGATAAAACACGAGATTGGTTGCAGTCCATTCCCCCTGGGAGCATCACCACTTGGGATGCTTTGGTCCAGGCCTTTTTAAAGAAATTTTCCCTCCTGCAAAGACGGTCAAGCTGAGGACCGAGATTGGGACATTCCAACAACAATATGATGAGCAACTGTTCGAAGCTTGGGAGCGATTTAAAGAGTTGTTGAGGAAGTGTCCTCAGCATGGATACCCTGAATGGGTTCAATTGTCGGTGCAACTGCAGGTGGGACTCTGTTGTCCAAGACCGTGGAAAATGCTCGCATACTTCTAGAGGATATGGCCACCAACAGCTATCAATGGCCATCTAAGCGGTCTGCACCTAAAAAGATTGCTGCCGGAGTGTTTGAGGTTGAAGAGGTAAGTGCACTCCAGGCCCAGATGACCTCCCGTGCTAATGCTTTTCTAAAATTTTCAAGTACAGGGAGTGCACAGTCAATTGAATCAGCTGCTGCTTTAGCATCTAGATCTCAGGAGGAGACCATTGAGCAGGTTCAGTACGTATCAAATTTTAACTCTAGGGGATATAATAATAATTATACACCTACACATTATCACCCTAACAATAGGAACCATGAAAATTTCTCTTATGCTAACACTAAGAATGTTCTTAATCCTCCTGGTTTTACCCCTCAAACTCAAGAAAATAAAAAATTAGAGGATCTTGTTGGAGCTTTCATTGTAGAGTCTAGTAACAGAACAACCAAATTGGAGGAGGCAATCATTGGCATCAACACCACGGTGAATGGCCACAGTGCTACCATCAAGAACATTGAGACTCAACTGGGACAGTTGGTAAGTGTTGTAAGCACCATGAGTAAAGGTAAGACCCCATCTGAGCAAGAGAAAACCCAGATGGAGTACTGTAAGGCAATCACTGTGCACCAGGAGGAAGTTGAAAAGGAGTCTGTGTCTGAGGATTATGACACTCCTACTGGGAAGCTGAGGAGGACCCATCATCAGATGAAGCTGAAAAGCCTGAACCTGAGCCTCCTATTCCTTCTCCCACCTTGATGGTCCTCAAAGATAGGAAAAAGAAAAAGAAGAAAAAAAAACAATCAGGTTCAGTTTGATAAATTTATGAATGCTTTTATGAGTATGAACATTAATATTCCTTTTGCAGAGGCACTAGAGATGCCTCAGTATAACAGGTTCATGAAGGAATGGTTAGCTAAGAAGCGAAAGGAAAAGAAGGTTGACACTGTATATCTTGCTTCCACATGCAGCACCAGAGTACAACAGAAGGTACCTGAAAAAGTAGCAGATCCAAAGAGTTTTTTTGTTCCTTGTAGCTTTGGTACTTATTCTTTTAGAGCATTATGTGATTTAGGTGCTAGCATTAATATTATTCCTCTATCTCTGTGCAAAAATTTAGATATAGGTGACGTTAAATCTACTCCTCTTAGGCTTCAATTGGCTGATCAGTCTGTGGTTAGACCAGTTGGCATTATAAAAAATGTTTTAATGAGAGTAGGTAGATTTTTCCTCCCTATTGATTTATATGTTATGGATATGGTGGAAAATCCTTCAATGCCTGTCATACTAGGAAGACCATTCCTTGCTACTGGGTGAGTGATTATTGATATTGAGCGCAGGGAGCTCACTGTTAGAGTCCGGAATGAAAAAGAAATATTTAAAGCAGTTGAAGACTCTAAGGGACACTCGGAAGTGCTTGTCATGAGCTACAAGAAAGGTGCAAGAAAGAGCACCTCTGTTAGATTCAAAGAAAAGAAGCCTCCTTGATGCACGATCAACACGTCGAGCTAATGACGTTAAACAAGCGCTTATGGGAGGCAACCCAAGTAAGTATAGTTGTGCTTTTCTGTTTGCTTTTGATTTATTGTTTGTTTTTGTGTTGTAGGTCTTGGTTCCAGTTTCTCCTTTGCTTTCAAGCTTTCATGAGAAAAGTCATCATCATTCCAGGGCAGTATTGTTCACTCCTTTCGTTCTTTCTTTGTTCTCATGCTTGATTATGCCTTATTTTCTTTATACATTGAGGACAATGCATGTTTTAAGTTTGGGGGTGGATTAACATGTTTGTGGAGCCCTTGAGCATCTGAGTTCGGGCTATAGTTTTGAGCTTTCTTTGAATTAAGCATATGGTTGTTTTCTGGATGCTATTTTTGCATAACTATGATGTCCTAGGATAGGCTTTCTTGTCAATTTTCAAGCTTTCGATGAGTTGTAAGCATGAGTGCCCAAAAAGGGAGACTTTTTAAACTTTTTCTAGGAGATGGCTTGCATGAGTAGAGTATTTGTCTTGGCTAGATTTGGATTTGAATGCTTAGGAGCAAATTATTAGGTTCATATGCTTGTTGTCACCTTGATAGGTGTAGGGAAGAGCTAAAGAGTTAATTTTTTTTGCAAATTAGCATGTTTGATCTTGGTTAGGAGGAAAGAAAAGAACATATGCTTACACTGATCATGAAAGAAAAAAAAATCATTCTTGTGATTACTTTTGAAAGAAAAAAATTTATGCCATGGCCTGTGCACATTATGCAATGAGTAATAAAGTTTTAGGCAAAAAGAGCTACCCCTGTTGTGATCAGTTAGGCCAACCAGAGAAAACTCAGGTTAAGGGTCCCTGCAATGGGTGTGTGAAAGCTAGTGCCACATACACATGCTTAATTTAATTGTCAATTATAAGCACCTAAGTATGGAGGAAAACAAACTAATTTGTTCCATTAACTCATTAGTGAAACCTTAGTGCCAGTGTAGAGGGAAGATGAGCTGAGAGTTTAATAATCCAATCCCGGGCTAGTAGAGTCTGATCTTGTTGAGTTAGATCTCGCTTGTGCAAGTTAATTTTGGAAAAATTTTAATTTGTCTCCCTCATTGGTCCTTATGTGCACGTCTCTTGCTTGCTTGACTATTGACTTTTGAGCCTTGAGGATTGAGTCATCCTTGTTGCATCCATTCTTCCACTGTATGTTTGATTTATAGTTTGCTCGAGGACTAGCAAGAGCTTAAGTTTGGGGGTATTTGATAGCGAGCATAGCTAGCTATTTTTTCCTATTTAATTTAACTAGTTTTTTATGATTTATTGGCCATTTTATTGCACTTAATTGTTTATTTTGTAGGAAAGTGTCGATTAGAGCTAAAGCGTGGAATCAGAGTTAATCGGGTGTTCGGGACGTGAAAAGATGCCAAAGAATCGAAAAGATTCAAGTAACAAGGAGCCAAGAGAGGGCAATCTGCATACCAGCGTCGAGACGCCACTCTTGGAGCGTCTCGATGCTGCCTTTCCTTGTTTAATTTGGGCGGCAGAGTCACAGCGACGCTGTGACAAGAGCGTCTTGGCGCTATCGTTTTTCCCTTATTCAGCATGCGCGCCAGGCGACAGCGTCGAGACGCTGTCTCCTTAGCGTCTCGACACTATCGGCAGAATTTCCTATTTATACTTATTTTCATGCTACGGATTGGGGGAGACCAAATTGAGAAATTTTAGTCCTAATTTCGACTAGAGACCTACTGTGGGAGCTGAAGCAAGGACGAGGACTGGGAATCTCACTTGGTGGCACGAAGATCGAGACGGGGACGTGCCGTGTTTGACGACATTAAGTGTTTCCTTTCCTTTTCCTTATCTCTAGCTAGATTTAATGGCTTTTTCATGTTTAGTTGAGCTTGTAACGCTATGTATGAGTAGCTAAACTTGTGGCTTAGGGATTGATGTAGTCGTTTTAGATTTTGGATTGATTTATGGTATGAGTTGTGCAATGGATGTTATGTTTGCAATCTTAATTTCATGCTTTCAATTAATTGGCCATTAGTTGAATGATTTAAGTGTTGAATCTTGCTCGGGAGAGGGGATTTAGCTTAGACTTTATTAAGGTTGCACGACTAAAGTTTTTATTCTAAGCTCGTGACGGATTCTAGATTAGCTTTGGAATTGGTCAAAAGAACTCAATGCCTTGCATGTTAATAAACTTAGGTAGGGATATCAAGTTGGTTAATTTGCATGAGAATCAATTATACTCGGGAGAGGTAGTTATGATTAAAGGTTCTTAGGCTCATAATTTCATTGTGCATGATAACTTATTCCCTAAAATCAATCCTAGACTAAATTGGCGAAATCAATTCCCTAAGTGTTCTTTCAATTGAATCTCCATCGTTATTTGTTTTGATCTAGTTTTTGTTCTACCATTCACTACTTTTTATTCCCTAAATAAAATTGAGCGAGATTATTCACAATACTTGATTTAGCTTAAAAATCCAATCCAGAGGACGACACTCGTTTTTACGATCACTTTATTATTACTTGACCCGTGCGCTTGCGGTAGGAAAATTCAACATCAGTTGTATTATGCAATCTTATCTTATTAACCCTAATCCAATAAACTAAACAACCTAGGCTAATAGAATGAGACTTGAACTAGTATGTAGGGACATACGGGGATCAATGTTCAAGATTTAGCCTTAAGGGTTTATAGTATAGGAATGAGGCTGGGTACCTTATTGGTGCGGTAGAGGCTGAATGATGGATGTGAGATAAGATGGTAGATAATAATAAAGATAAATTCAGGCAACCTTAGTGCAAGTATACACTATCACACGTAGTAATAAAAACCTTAGAAGTATTCCAAGGGTATCGATCCCACGAGGACTAAATTGGAAATTCAGATTTGATGAAGAAACTGCTCAACTTGATTGCTTAAAAATAGGTAACCAAAGAAATAAGTTTGATCGATTGGTTTTTACAGAAATAAATAAAACAAGCAAATAAATAATAAAGAATAACAATAAGAAATAAACGAGGTATTCAACATGGATTCATCCCTAAGGCAATAACTTTAATCATTTAATATTTAATCTTAAGCCTATTCAATGCATTGGGTCATATTTAACTTCTATTTGGCCTTGCTCCCAAGAACCGTTAGAAGGCTAAGCGAGTACCGTTATGCACATTTCTGTGACTCGTCTTCGTCATAGATAATTCACGAATGCAACCTATAACCCTATAGTCGATATAGGGGGCCTTAAGCAGCTTGCCTTATATTGCAGAACAATCTCTTTTGAGCTTTTTCTCTTATATCACCTTTATGAGAACCGATATCGTTTGTCCCATTCGAGATCAAACTCACATAACATACAAAGTCTAAGTGATCAAGTTAAACTCAGCAAGATTAGAGTGATAATCAATAAATATTGACATGCATTGAACACAACTTAAGCAAATAAAACACTTTCAAGTTATTGAACCGTAAGGGAATTCACCATATTGAACCCCTCAATGGAATTTTGATACTAATGGTGAGATAAAGTGCAAATGAATACATTTTCATTGAAATAAGAATGTAAAGAATACAAAATAATGAAAAGTATCAAAAGCTGGAAATAAAGGAGGTAGCTAAATATTTTGGGTTTTTCTATTTACTCAATCCTTCTAGAGTTCGCTAAGACACTCCACTCTCTCGCTTTTACAAGTGGGAATGGGTGAAAGTCCCTACAAACCCTAAGGTTTGATGTCTAACTCAGGTCAGAATTCAGTCATCTAAGAAAAACCTCGGGCATCCCTACTCATACGCGTCAACTAGGGTTCTGTCACCACCTTCTTCTTCCAAATGAGTTCTACTTGAATTTGACTTTGAATCTAGAGCTTATTTAGTGTGAAATATGGTTGAGGAGCTGCGAAATAGGTGCTGGTGGGTAGTCCAGTCGGTTTCGGGGTCAACACGACCAGTTAGGTGCGGAGAAGACTCATCAACAACAACCCGTGGACGACTCGGAACGACCTCAGTTTTTCCAGAAATGCGGTCACATTTCATTTTGCCGTCCCAGAAATGCGGTTGCATTTCTGGGCAAATTCCAACATTTCCTCTGTTTTTCTGCACATCAACAAACTTAGTCAAATTCTCTAAATATCAAGCCTTTTTAAGTAAAAATGAGCATAATTTGACAAAAGTGAATCTCAACACCCTAACTTAATAACTTTAACCTATTTTGAGCTCGGGAACAGTACAATTGATCTAATCATGCAATCTTTGACAAAGAAATGAGTAAATATAAGGGTAAAATAGGTATATTTTTTTACCCTTATCACACCCCCAAACTTAACTCATTGCTTGTCCTCAAGCAATTGCCGATCAACATGTTAGAGATCAACTTTTTAATTGCAAATCAGAAGGTAAGAGCTCCATATTAATTGCAAACCAAAACGTTAGAGTTCATGTGTAATAATCAATCATGGTACTAGTATCAACTTTGAATTTCAAATCAAGTGACATGGAATCAAGTAAACATGTTTTTCAAGATCGTTTTCTAAAAAGTTTGCCTTTTAGGAGAGGGTTCTACTCTAGTGCCAATCACAACGTCTGAGTTTCCTAGGCATGAAGATTTCTATTGTTCTTTTTCAAAGCAAAACTCTCCCAAGTCCATCCTAACCAATGTGCTTAAACTACCAAACTTCTACTCACAGAGCCCAGTGTAGTCCTTTTAGTTAAGAAAAACAATCTTGAGGTAAAATGAGCATACATGAGTTTCTAGACCTTTTATATCTCCCCCAAACTTATTTGACTGCTGGTGCTCTTTTTATTCAACTTCTTTTCTCTCAAGAGTATCCTTGCTGTCATCTTTACCTTCGTTCTAACTTATCGACACTTTGTGGTGAAGATATCTAGCTACGAGCAAAGTTCACAAGCTCGAAATGATACTCACTTCCCTAGGTAAACCTTTCATGCAGTGGCAAACCATGGGTGTCATGAATGCCCCTGGTTACTCAGTAAATCCTAGGAAGGAGGAGTAACTCTTGGTTTTTCATTTTTTTTTCATTTTTTTAAGCACTAAGCACATATTCTTTTTCCAGCAGTACACATTTACAAAGATATTTACATAGTAAAGCATAAAACATAAAGCACCCCCCCCCCCCCCCAAACATAAAGTTAGACAATGTCCTCATTGGCTTTGTTTTTTAGGCATGGGCTTAACATGAGGCGTTTTGTTTTCTAAAACTTCAAGGCTAAACTCTCCTAGAGTGTTAGAAAGGTTAACCACGAGGAAGTTTAGACTTTAAGAAAATTTTGTAAGGAAAAAGACTAATGAAAAGCCTATGACTAGAAAATAATTACGTTGTGACGGTGGCACTTTTGAGATAGAACAAAACTCTAGTTATCATCATCAAGGGCTTAAAAGAAAACTCGTTTGAAAACATGCTTTTCTTCCAAAACATTTTAAAGCAAATATTCTTTAAAGTTGATTTTTCTCTTAAAAAAGTTCATAGGTAAAGCTAAAAAAACAGTAAGCAGATTTTTTTCAAGACAAGATTAAAACCCAAGTTTACCTATCCTAAACTATCCACAAACTATCTAAACTACCCTATGATCATAACTATTAACAACTAAACAATTAAAGCAATCAAAACAGCAACTAAGAAACTATAAACAAAATTTAAACATGCTAAAACTAAAAAAAAAAGCAAGCAATAAAAACAGTGAAACAATATTATTCACAAAAAATTTCAGTCAAAGGGGATCAGAAAACTCCCCTAGTCCTCGTCCGAGGAATTCTCTTTCTCTTCATTCTCTTCTTCATCGTTCTCATCCTCCTCTTCATCAGAATCCTTGTCCTCTTGAGGCAGCAGCGACTGAGGGAAATCTGGAAAGACTAGAGCCATGCTTGGGGCGATAGAGAGATAAAACTCTCTAATGGCTTCATCCCGCTCCTTTGCATATGCCCAATATGTTCTAAGGTGTCCCTAAGTTAATCTATCTGGCGGTAGGCAATAGCTAGGGCCTCAGAAGATGGTGAAGGCCCCGTGAAAGGAGTGTGCTGGGATGGAGAAGCTACGTTCGACCGTGATTGAGGAGTAGCCTGAGATGTGAAGACTGTCTCTCCTCTAGATGTTGTTGTGCTGGAGCTTCCCGATCAAGGACATGTCAATGGTTGGCTTGAAGAAATGACGCTCCTCGTCCTTGCCTGGAACAATCTTCACTCTTTGACAAAGCTGGGTGATCACCTGCCATTTTTCTTCCATAGGCTAGGATCTCCTCTCTTATTATGCTCCCCACGTTGATTTCCAACCCCTACATAATGCAGTAGAGGAGCATCACTCTATCTACTGAAATCGTGCTATCATGGGTGGTTGACATCAAATGGTTTTTGATGAAGTGAAGCCAAACTGTCGATTATGGCTTTAGGTCGCTTGGCATTAGGGACTTCACTTTTGTTTGAGATTCTTTCCATTGGACACCCTTATTGGCCACAAGGTTCAGAGCTTCCTTTAGTTTTTTGGCCGAAGGGTTCCTTATAACATCGTTCCCTCTCGGCTGTAGGGGTGCCTTGATCCTGTACACCCTATTAATGTCGACTAAGGAGAAGCTGACCATCTTGCCTATCACCACCGCCATGCTGATGCTTTCCTCCCTCAGGTCGGCGTAAAATTCATGAACCGAAGGCACTACAGCCTCCTGAGGGTGAGCACAGAACTCCTGCCACTTGTAATGTGAAATGACTCTACTCACGAACTCTGGCAGTGCTCCAGCTCTGTTAGAGAATCCCTTCTCATTGAGGAAATCTCTCTTTCTCATGATCTCCATCCGTTCTTGGAAATTATCATCTTTGAATACCTCGGGGAAAGAATTTTTAGGATATGCAGCTTTAGGTGATTTGTCCTTTGGCTTGGCGGGTGAGACGGTAGAAGGAACTGTAGGAGAGGCGTCCCTGGACCTAGTCCTCGGTCTCTTGGAAAAGATTGGATCATTCTTGTTCTTTGTCCTCCGTTCAACTTTAATCTCTCTCTTTCTCTTTCTCCTCAATGCTGTAGAGACAGGGACTTGGTCGTCATCTAGCTCTCTTATCTCTGAATCAGATTATGTTTCAGAGTCAGTCGAGGTCTCGACCTCCTTGCTTTCTTTTTCCTCTTCACCCCCTTCTCTCCTAAAGAGGTGCTATCAGCTGCTGGTGGGTCATCTTTGAATAGAGGTTCGAAAACCTCATCAACAGGCTGCTCAATGGTGGCTTCGGCTAGGCCTTCTTCAGAATGCAGCCCAGATGGGTCGCATTCTGTCATTCTTCTACTTCTCTTTCTTTTTCTTTTTATGGACTCTCTTCACTCGGCCATAGTTGGGCCTCTTCTTCTACCCTCCCTTGCAGCAATTCAGCTTCACTTTGGGCCTTGTGGAGTGGCTCAAAGGCAACAAGGAAGTCTTCAGTTTCCTTTCTTCTTTTTTACTCTTCTTTCAATTCTTCTCTTCTCTTTTTCTCTTCCTCAAGGAGTCGCAAATCAATGGCTGCCCTCTTGAGGTTTTCCTTAAACTTTTTTTCTTCTTCAGCTTCTAAGGCCCTCTCGGCCTCTTGCTCTTCTTCTCTCATTCTTTTCTCTTTGCTTTCTTCATCATCTCTCCTTTTTGCAAAATCATCTTCCTCCATCATATGTTGATTTTCCATCTCTCTCTCAGCTTCAGTCTCCTTCAAAGCATCTTGTTCAACCCTGTACCCTTCAGCAATCACAAGAGCCTTTGCTACAGCTTGGCAGATTATGTCGTCGAACACATCTGGAGGCACCCTTGCGATTTTAAGGGGCTCAATCACAAGTGGCTTTTCGGGCACATTTTTCTTAGGAATCATCTTCTTTTCACTATAGTTAACAAAGGTTTGGCCCTACAAGATGAATAAGGTTTAGTTGATGGTTCAGAATGCTTACCTGATGAAGTTCCGTCTTGTCGAGAGCTTCCAGCTGCCTTTGCGGCTTCTTCTTCAACTTGCCGATTTCCTTCTTCTTCAAGAGCAGCATGTCTTTGAGCTCCCATCTCTTGGATCATCGCAAACCACTCCCGCAAGCGTTTTCTAAACTGTTGAGTGGCAGGTTTTTGGGTTTGGCGGACGACAGTGGTGCGCGTGAACCTTCTCGGTGAAGACAAACTCTGATTCTCCCTCGACGTGGCTGGCATTATCGAAGAGGATGGAGTTTGAACGTTGGGTGCAAGGTTCACGATCGCCGGTGAGAAACCCGTGGGTCTCATCCTTCTTGTGCCGTGCATGGGTCTTTCGGGTTGCTCCTCTTGCCGTCGGTCACTTGCTTCAGCTTCGTGGCCGGTTCGAGCACTCTGAGATCGAGTGATCTTGCGTGATGATGATGGCCTTTGCATGTTCTTCATCTTCTTGAATATGGGTTTTGCGGTTTCAAGATGAGAGAATATGGAGCGTTTGAGGTTTTGACTTGAATGCAAAGGAGTTGAGTGGTTGGTGAAAAAGAAAAGAACATAAGTCAACTATTTATACTTTTCCAATTAGGTCACGTGCAAGTCAAACGAAATTCGTGACTTCCCACTTATTTTTTAAAATGCGGTCGCATTTCCAAATACACTGGGGAGAAATGCGGTCGCATTTCACCCAGTTTTCCTGCCTTCTCTAATTTTTTTCTGACTTTTCATTTTTCCTTTGCTTTTCTTCTTTGCTGAAACACTCATAAACATGTTAGAAAGTTCACATGCTTAATCATGATTTATTATTTATTATTTTTTTCTTTTTAAGAAAAATTAAGTAAAAATGTTTTGATCAATTCAACTTCCACGTAAGTCCCCAGGTAGAGGTGTTCCCTACGGTCAACTTAAATACCTTAGCCTAGCCAGGAGTTTCCTTAGACAAAGTTCCCTCTTGATAAAAAATATTTTATTCTAAACTTGCAAATTCACATTTTCGTACATATATTTTCTTCCTCTTTTTCCTCTTTTATTAACAAAAGACAGGGTACAAAATAATATGGACTTTTCAAAACTCCCAGTTAAATCCTCAGGAAATGGTGTTCCCTACGATCAACTTAAGTACCTTTTCCTAGATAGGATTTTCCTAGACAGAGTTTTTACTCTCATCCAGATATTTTTGAGTTCCTGTCTGCATTATAATTTCACTATAGATCCAGTTAATATACAAAATAAATTATCAAAATGTAGAAGTCATACCAGGTCAATCACGGAGACATGGGCTTCCTCATTCTCGAAGCCCTTCCCCCAATATGGTGTGATCCTTTGTCGTTTCATGGGTTGCTTAATTTCTTCAACTTCAATCTTTTTCCGACCTTTTTCTCTTGGTTCATCATCTCCAAGTATATCCTCCAAAGTTTCTCTTTTCATTATTTCCTACAAAGTAGACCGGGAGAGTTCATCAATCATGGAACATTCCTCGAAGTCTCCTGGATATTTCATTGCATTCATCATATTAAACGTGACTTGCTAATCATTGACCCTCATGGTCAATTCTCCTTTCTGCACATCTATTAAGGTTCTGCCAGTGGCTAGGAACGGCGTCCTAAGATGATTGACACGTTCTTGTCAGCTTCACAATCTAAAATGATGAATCTGCAGGGAAAAAAAACTTGTTAACCTTGACTAATACGTCTTCAATCTTTCCGATAAGATGAGTAAGTGATCTGTCTAACAACTGTAAGGTTACAGGTTTTGGTTGCGCTTCACCTATCCCCAACTGTTTAAAAACCGAGTATGGCATTAAGTTGATGCTCGCTCCTAAGTCGCAAAGCTCTGCCTACATCCCTGCCTCCAATGGAGCATGGAATGGTGAAACTTCCTGGGTCCTTGAGCTTGAGAGGGATTTCATTCTTGACCAGTGCACTGGAACATTCAGTGAGTGCAATAGTTTCGTATTCTATCAAAGAATATTCTCCCAACCTTCTCTTCTTTGATAGAATATCTTTTAGGAACTTCACATAGGTAGACATTTGTTAAAGTGCTTCTACCAATGGGATATTGATGTGTAACTGCTTTAATACATCTAAAAAATTTTTGAACTGTATATCCTGTGAGGCATGTTTGAATCTCTAAGGGTATGGAGGAGGTGGTCTGTATTTTGGATCTATTACAATTTTTTGAGGTTTTGCGGTCGCATTTGCGATTGCATTCCCCTGTTTTTTCTCCAACTTTGATTTTTCTTCTTTTTCTACCAAGGCTTCATGCTCCTTGGTCTTTTCTTCTTTATCTTTTTTATTCTATAAAGTATCTTAGGTAATGTCTGACTTCTTTTCAAAAATCTTTTATTGAGCTTCTTATGGGATTTCTGCTTCTTAACTTACTGGATACTTTGGGCCATTGTATTCTAATCCGTTTCTTAAGGTTATTGCCTTGCATTTCTCCTTCCTTTCTCTGTGTGGGATCTCGGTTTTGCTAGGCAACGTCCCTTGTGGTCTATTCTTAATCTCCTGAGCAATTTGTCCAAGCTGAACTTCCAAATTCCTTACTGTAGCGTTTGATGTGCAATTTGCTAACCGTAAGTGTACGAGTCAAGTAATAATATAGTGTTTTCGTGTAAAACGAGTGTCGTCCTCTGGATTGGTTTTCGAGCAAATTAAGTATCGCGAATACTTTTGTTCAATTTTATTTAGGGATCAAAACTCAATGATAAAGATAAATCTAAAGACAAAAAGCATAAAATAAAAGTGGAGACTCAAATGGAAAGATTCTTAGGGAATTGATTTCATTGATTAAGATTGAGGATTAATTAATGGGATGAATTTAACATGCAATTATTCTACCAAGTCTAGGAACCTGTTATCACAACTATCTCTCCCGAGCATAATTGATTCTCATGCATGCAACCAACTTGATATCCCTATCTAAGTTCATTAACATGCAAGGCTTTGAGTTTAGTTCTTCAAGCAACTTCTAAAGTTATTCCAAATCCCGTCACAAACTTAGAATTTCTACTTTAGTCATGCAATTAAATAAAGTAAGTCTTAGGCCAAATCCCCTCTCCCGAGCAAGATTCAACACTCAAATCATTCAACTAGTGATCAAGTAATTGAAAGCATTTAACCATAATTGCATAGGTAAAATAAATGCATATTCATACCACAAATCAATCCAACAAACTAAATCAACTACATCAATCCCTAAGCTACAAGTTTAGCTACTCGTGAATGAAAATACAATCTCAACTAAACATATGAAAGCCATAAATCTAACTAAAGGAAGAAAAGGGAAAAGAAAACTCAATGTAGGCCGAGTCCCGACGTCCCCGTCACGATCCCCACGAACAATGGGTTGATTTCCAAGTCTCCCCCTTTGTTTCAGCCTCCAAAGTCCTCTGTTCTGCTCTGTTTACGGCTATCCAAGGTCCCAAATCGAACTCCCCAAAAACCTAGCCGAAAATAAGCTTTTATTCTAATTTTTCGTCTTAGCGTCGAGACGCTGCCTCTTATACGCGCGTTCTGAATAAGGAAAAACGGTAGCGTCGGGACGCTTCCTATCATAGCGTCTCGACGCTGTGAGCTTTACGCGCCTAATCTGATATGGAATGTGAGCGTCGAGACGCTCAAGAGCTAGCATCTCGACGCTAGCCTGCTGTTGACCGAGATTTGACTTTTTTCCACTTTTACTCTTTTCCTTCCTTTGCATCTTTTCACGCCCCGAGCACCCGATTAACTCTGATATTGCATTATAGCTCCAATCAACCATTTCCTACAAAATAAACAATAAAGCACAATAAAACGGCCCAAACATCATAAAAGACTAGCTAAATTAAATAAGTAAAAGTAGCTAGCTATGCTCGCTATCAGCGTCGTTTCTTGCCATATATTCCTTCATAAGAGTCTTTAGATTTGACTCTTGACTCTTCACTGGAACTTGTTGGAAGTTTTTCTGTGGCTGCTGTTGTGTATGAGGTTTCCCAAATTGGGTTGTGTTGGAATTACTTGACCCGACTTGTCCTCCCCAAGAGAAGTTTGGATGTTGTCTCCAACCTGGGTTGTACGTGGCCGAATAAGGATTCCATCTGTTCTGGCTCTGGTTCCCCTGTTGATCTACATAAAAGACAGACGCTGGATTCAGTGGACAATTATCAGCAATGTGTTCCTCACCACAAATTTCACAACAGAGAGAAGAGATAGCATTTGCAGGGGCTATGTTGGCTTGATTGTTCATGGTCATGCCCATCATGATGTTGTGGATGGCCTTGATCTGGGCTTGCATAGTAGAATTAGCCTCTGTTTCCACTGCTTTCACTGGATTCTTTATAATTGTGGTTGGCTCAGTCTCTCCCCAATGTTGATTGTTGGTGGCTATGGTGTCTAAGATAGCATGCGCCTCATTTGCAGACTTCTTCAAGAAAAATCCGTTTGCAGATGTATTGACTAGTGCCTTCGAAGCTTGATCTAACCCACTATAAAAATGCTCCAAGATAATGCAAGCAGACAATCCATAGTGTGGACACTTCCGAACCAGCCTTTGAAATCTTTCCCAAGCTGCATCCAAAGGTTCATTGTAAGATTGTCTGAAAGCGATAATTTCAGCTTTATACTTGGCATTTTTATTGGAGGGAAAAAAAATTCTCTAAGAATTTCTCAGCAAAATCATTCCAAGAAGTGATGGAGTTTGGAGGGAATGAATCCAACCAAGTTTCAACATCCCCCTGCAAAGAAAATGGAAAAAGCATTAGTTTCAAAGTATCCTCAGGCACTCCTGTGACTTTAAAAGAATTGCAAACTCTAAAAAATTGTGTGGATCTTCATTTGGAAGTCCAGAGAATTGGCCCATGGTATTCAAAATTTGGAACATCACTGGTTTATGTTCAAACTATGGAGCATCTATTGGTGGCTAAAAAATTCCTGGATTTAATGTCTGAAAAATTGGTAAAGCATAGTCCCTTATTGCTCTATTGCGGTCTTCAGCAATATAAATTGGATTTTCTTGTTGTGGCACCGGTGGAACTAGAGGAACAGGCAGAATTCTCCCACCATTTTCCTCCCTTCCACGATTCTGTGGATCAACTTGAGAATCGACTTCAGGAGGTTCCATTGGGAAACTCTTGTATGTAAGAAGCTTCTTCTAGAGATTCATGTGCGATCAACTCTTCTTGTTCCTTTCTCTTTTGTCTTTGTTCCTTCCTTCGACGACGAAAGGTTCTTTCTGTCTCTGGATCAATGTCAAGGAGTGGACATCCCTTGTTCACGCACTAACTTCAACATGCAAAAGCAAAACAAATGCAAATCAAAGTCAAATTCCCTTTGAGACAGAATATGCGGTCGCGATTTGATCGCAATTTCAAAAACAAAACTGGTTTCAGTTTTGGTCCCCAACAACGGCGCCAAAAACATGGTGTGGCAGAGGCTGAATGATGGATGTGAGATAAGATTGAAGGATTGAAATTCCCAATTCCGTTACAGTGGAAGCAATTGGACCGTTCATAAATTAATTTTGTTCTACAAAATACCAATACATTGGCAAAAAGTTAAGCAGTGAGAAACATACCTCCACAGACGCCTATGAATTCTTCAACAGACACCACCACAAGGGCATCCCCACTATAACTCTGAGATTAGGAATGTAGTTGTGGGACTACCTAATCTTGAATGAGAAAAACTTTTAGAAAGAAAAGTTCTCTCTAGAGTTCTTGAGTTTAGAGAATATGAGAGGGAGGCTAGAATGAGACCTTAGGGTTAGGGTTCTCATAACCTTTCCTTTTATAAGAGAGGAAACCCTAATGTGAGGTTAGGAAACAATCTTGACCGTTAGATCAAAATCAATTAATTAATTGATTAAATCAATTAATTAAATGTTAATTAATTAATCATATTAATTAATTAATCTCATGCACATTTAAATCTTATTTAAATGTAATTAATTAATCTCATGTATTTAATTAATTCAATTAATTAATTTCATAATTAAATATCGCCCATATTTAATTAATTACACATTAGAATCATGTTCTAATAATTCCCTCATAGACTATAGTTTAATTAAATCTCATTTAATTTAAAACTAAATTGAATAACTAATTAATTCATAATTAATTAATTACTTTAATAATTAAATATCATACATTTAATTGAATATATATATTAACTCTTTCAAATGTATTATTCTCTCATTAAAGTTTAATCACAAATTAAACTTTATATTATAATGTATCACTATACATTATATTAATTGTATCTCATATAATTAGTTTGATTCCCAAGATGAATTTGAACTATTCAAATTCTTTCAAGATAAATTGTTCCCAATTACTCTTTACGAGCTAGCAGGGGGACCTAATGGACTTACAAATCAGAAGCTCCAATGATATGAGGTTAACTGACTAAACTCATTAATCGGGTTAACCAATATTCATTAACAGTGAGTCACTCCACTAAAGACCCACAATTGCACTCTTCTCAATGTAGAATGTTTCTGTGTCCATGGATATTGATCAATAACGGTAAGTCAATCCTTCACGAGTGTTCGTAACTTCAGTTGGGCCAAATTACCGTTTTACCCCTGAGTTACCTCTGGCTCCTTAAGTACCAGTGCTCCTCTAATGAACAACCTGTTTATGGTCCAACCAATAAACAGAAAGTCCCTCTCGGGCCAATGAGAGGGCGGGATCCCTTTGTTCAAGACCCGAAGTCACCACTTAAGGGAACACTCATCTACTACTCCTAGAAGTGGGAAGAAGTGAATTCCATCTTGTGTTGTCATGTCCCCAGCCCCCCTCTTGGTCTCGTCCCCAAGAAGGTAGGCTTATTGAGTCGGCGTACAGGCCACTCTCACCCATACTAATCAAAGGACAATCCCTCGTGAGAAAGAGTTCATGACACACTTAGGATTAAGACTGAGTTACCTAGGTCATCCTATTGAAACAGTAACCTAACCAGTTAACGGTGTTACATCTGGTGGTTTACTATTTTGTGGTCCGGTCTTATGCAAACTCATTGCATAGGATACCCCCGCTCACATGTCTCCTACATTTACGCCTTGGATCAATACCTCAGTATCAAATACAAAGTGGACCATATCACATGGTGTTACCAGGATAAGGTACCTAGCCTTATCCTTGTACTATAGATCTTTTAGGTTGTTACTTGAACACCGATACTCGTATGTTCCCACATACTAGTTCAAGTCACATGTAAACAACCTTGGATCTTAGTTTATTGGATTTGGGTCAAATTGTGCAATATTTAACAATAACACTTTATTGAAACAAGTATACAATTTGTTTACATTTACTATCTACGAGTTTTAGGACATAAAACCCAACAAAGATGGTAGATAATAATAAAGATAAATTCAGCCAGCCTTAGTGCAAGTATACACTATCACACGTAGTAATAAAAACCTTAAAAGTATTCCAAGGGTATCGATCCCACGAGGACTAAATTGGAAATTCAGATTTGATGAAGAAACTGCTCAACTTGATTGCTTAAAAATAGGTAAGCAAAGAAATAAGTTTGATCGATTGGTTTTTACAGAAATAAATAAAACAAGAAAATAAATAATAATGAATAACAATAAGAAATAAACAAGGTATTCAACATGGATTCATCCCTAAGGCAATAACTTTAATCATGTAATATTTAATCTTAAGCCTATTCAATGCATTGGGTCAGATTTAACTTCTATTTGGCCTTGCTCCCAAGAATCGTTAGAAGGCTAAGCAAGTACCGTTATGCACATTTCTGTGACTCGACTCCAACATAGATAATTCACGAATGCAACCTATAACCATATAGTCGATATAGGGTGCCTTAGGCAGCTTGCCCTATACTGCCGAACAATCTCTTTCGAGCTTTTTCTCCTATATCACCTTTATGAGAACCGATGTCGTTTGTCCCTTTCGAGATCAAACTCACATAGCATGCAAATTCTAAGTGATCAAGTTAAACTTAACAAGATTAGAGTGATAATCAATAAAGAATGACATGCATTGAACACAACTTAAGAAAATAAAACACTTTCAAGCTATTGAACCATAAGGGAATTCACCATATTGAACTCTTCACTGGAATTTAGTTACTCATGGTGAGATAAAGTGCAAAAGAATACATTTTCATTGAAATAAGAATGTAAAGAATACAACATAATGAAAAGTATCAAAAGCTGGAAATAAAGGAGGTAGTTAAATATTATGGGTTTTTATATTTACTCAACCCTTCTAGAGTTTGCTAAGACACTCTACTCCCTCGCTTTTACAAGTGGGAATGGGTGAAAATCCCTACAAACCCTAAGGTTTGATGTCTAACTCAGGTTAGTATTCAGTCATCTAAGAAGGACCTCGGGCATCCCTTACTCATAGGCGTCAACTAGGGTTCTGTCACCACCCTCTTCTTCCAAATGAGTTCTGCTTGAATTTGACTTCTAATCTCGAGCTTATATAGTGTGAAATATGGTTGAGGGGCTGCGAAATAGGTGTTGGTGGGTAGCCCAGTCGGTTTTGGGGTCAAAACGACCAGTTAGGTGCGAAGAAGACTCGTCAACAACGACGCGCGGACGACTCGGAACGACCTCAGTTTTTCTAGAAATCCAGTCGCATTTCTAGACAGATTCCAGCATTTCCTCTGTTTTTCTGCACCGCAACAAACTTAGTCAAATTCTCTTAAAATCAAGTCTTTTTAAGCACAAATGAGCATAATTTGACAAAAGTGAATCTCAACACCCTAACTTAACAACTTTGACCTATTTTGAGCTTGGGAACAATAAAATTAATCTAAGCATGCAATATTTGACAAAGAAATGAGCTAAATATAAGGGTAAAATAGGTATACTTTTTACCCTTATCACACCCCCAAACTTAACTCATTGCTTGTCCTCAAACAATTGCTGATCAACATGTTAGAGATCAACTTTTTAATTGCAAATCAGAAGGTAAGAGCTCCATATTAATTGCAAACCAAAACGTTAGAGTTCATATGTAGTAATCAATCATGGTACTAGTATCAACTTTGAATTTCAAATCAAGTGACATGGAATCAAGTAAACATGTTTTTCAAGATCGTTTTCTAAAAAGTTTGCCTTTTAGGAGAGGGTTCTACTCTAGTGCCAATCACAACGTCTGAGTTTCCTAGGCATGAAGATTTCTATTGATCTTTTTCAAAGCAAAACTATCCCTAGTCCATCCTAACCAATGTGCTTAAACTACCAAACTTCTACTCACAGAACCTAGTGTAGTCCTTTTAGTTAAGAAAAACAATCTTGAGGTAAAAATGAGCATACATGAGTTACTAGACCTTTTCTATCTCCCCCTTATTTGACTGCTGGTGCTCTTTTTATTCAACTTCTTTTCTCCCAAGAGTATCCTTGCTGTCATCTTTACCTTCGTTCTAGCTTATCGACACTTTGTGGTGAAGATATCTAGCTACGAGCAAATTTCACAAGCTCGAAATGATACTCACTTCCCTAGGTAAACCTTTCATGCAGTGGCAAACCATGGGTGTCATGAATGCCTTTGGTTACTCAGTAAACCGTAGGAAGGAGGAGTAACTCTTGGTTTTTCATTGTTTTCATTTTTTTAAGTACTAAGCACATATTCTTTTTCCAGCAGTACAAATTTACAAAGATATTTACATGGTAAAGCATAAAGCATAAAACACCCCCCCTCCAAACTTAAAGTTAGACAATGTCCTCATTGGCTTGGTTTTTGTGGCATGGACTTAACTCTCCTAGAGTGTTAGAAAGGTTAAACACGAGGAAGTTTAGACTTTAAGAAAATTTTGTAAAGAAAACGACTAATGAAAAACCTATGACTAGAAAACAATACAGTTGTGACGGTGACACTTTTGAGATAAAACAAAACTCTAGTTATCATCATCAAGGGCTTACAAGAAAACTCCTTTGAAAAGATGCTTTTCCTCCAAAACATTTTAAAACAAATATTCTTAAAGTTGATTTGTCTCTTCAAAAAGTTCATAGGTAAAGCTAAAAAAACAACAAGCAGATTTTTTTCAAGACAAGATTAAAATCCAAGTTTACCTATCCTAAACTATCCACAAACTATCTAAACTACCCTATGATCACAACTATTAACAACTAAACAATTAAAGCAATCAAAACAACAAATAAGCAACTAAAAACAAAATTTAAACATGCTAAAACTAAAAAAAAAAGGCAAGCAATAAAAACAGTAAAACAATATTATTCACAAAAAAATTCAGTCAAAGGGGATCAGAAAACTCCCCTAGTCCTCGTCCGAGGATTTCTCTTCTTCATCGTTCTCATCCTCCTCTTCATCAGAATCCTTGTCCTCTTGAGGCAGCAGCGATTGAGGGAAATCTTGAAAGACCTGAGCAATGCTTGGGGCGATAGAGAGATAGAACTCTCTAATGGCTTCATCCCGCTCCTTTGCATATGCCCAATATGTTCTCAGGTTGTCACTGAGTTGATCTATCTAGCGGTAGGCAATAGCTAGGGCCTCAGAAGATGGTGAAGGCCCCTTGAAAGGAGTGTGCTGGGATGGAGAATCTACGTTCGACCCTGATTGAGAAGTGGCTTGAGATGTGGAGGCTTTGTCTTTACTCTGGATGCTGTTCTACTGGAGCTTCCCGATCAAGGACAGATCAATGGTTGGCTTGAAGAAATGACACTCCTCGTCCTTGCCTGGAACGATCTTCACCCTTTGACAAAGCTGGGTGATCAGTGATCCAAAGAAAAGCTTGTCTGCCCTTTTTCTTCAACATGCTAGGATCTCCTCTCTTATTATGCTCCCCTCGTTGATTTCCAACCCATTCATAAAGAAATAGAGGAGCATCACTCTATCTACTGAAATCGTGCTATCATGGGTGGTTGGCATCAAACGGTTTTTGATGAAGTGAAGGCAAACTGCCGATTCTGGCTTTAGGTCGTTTGGCATTAGGGACTTCACTTTTGTTTGAGATTCTTTCCATTGGACACCATTATTATTGACCACAAGTTTCAGAGCTTCCTTTAGTTTTTTGGCCGAAGGGTTCCTTATAACATCGTTCCCTCTCGGATGTAGGGGTGCCTTGATCCTGTACACCCTATTAATGTCGACTGAGAAGAAGCTGACCATCTTGCCTCTCACCAGTGCCATGCTGATGCTTTCCTCCCTTAGGCCAGCGTAAAATTCATGAACCAAAGGCACTACAGCCTCCTGAGTTTGAGAACAGAACTCCTACCACTTGTATTGTGAAATGACTCTACTCACGAACTCTGGCAATGCTCCAGCTCTGTTAGAGAATCCCTTCTCATTGAGGAAATCTCTCTTTCTCATGATCTCCATCCGTTCCTGGAAATTAACATCTTTGAATACCTCGGGGAAAGGATTTTTAGGAGATGCAGCCTTAGGTGATTTGCTCTTTGGCTTGGCAGGTGAGACGGTAGAATGAATTGCAGGAGAGGCGACCATGAACCTAGTCCTCGACCTCTTGGCAAAGATTGGATCATTCTTGTTCTTTGTCCTCCGTTAAGCTTTAATCTCACTCTTTCTCTTTCTCCCCAATGCTACAGAGATAGGAACTTGGTCGTCATCTAGCTCCTTTATCTCTGAATCAGATTATGTTTCGGAGTTAGTGGAGGTCTCGGCCTCTTTGGTTTCTTTTTCCTCTTCATCCCTCTTCTCTTCCGAAGAGGTGCTATCATCTGCTGGTGGGTCATCCTTGAATAGAAGTTCAAAAACCTCATTAGCAGGTTGCTCAATGTGGCCTCGATTAGGCCTTCAGAATGCGACCCAGATGCGGTCGCATTCTGTCGTTCTTCCTCTACTTCTCTTTCTTTTTCTTTTTTTGAACTCTCTTCACTTGGCCCTAGTTGGGCCTTTTCTTCTACCCTCCCTTGCAGCAATTCAGCTTCACTTTGAGCCTTGTGGAGTGGCTCAAAGGCTGCAAGGAAGTCTTCAGTTTCCTTTCTTCTTTTTCATCTTCTTTCAATTATTCTCTTCTCTTTTTCTCTTCCTCAAGGAGTTGCAAATCAATGGCTGCCCTCCTGAGGTTTTCCTCAAACTTTCTTTCTTCTTCAGCTTCTAAGGCCCTTTCGGCCTCTTGCTCTTCTTCTCTCCTTCATTTCTCTTCGTTTTCTTCCTCATCTCTTCTCTTTGCAAAATCATCTTCCTCCATCATATGTTGATTTTCCATCTCTCTCTCAGCTTTAATCTCCTTCAAACCATCTTGTTCAACCCTGTATCCTTCAGAAATCACAAGAGCCTTTGCTACAGCTTGGCGGATTATTTCTTCGAACACGTCCGAAGGCACCCTCGTGATTTTAAGGGGCTTAATCACAAGCGGCTTTTCGGGCACATTTTTCTTGGGACTCCTCTTTTTTTCACTATAGGTAACAAAGGGTTTGGCCCTACAAGATGAAGAGGGGTTAGTTGATGGTTCAGAATGCTTACCCGATGAAGTTCCTTCTTGCCGAGAGCTACTAGCTGCCTTTGCGGCTTCTTCTTCAACTTGCCAATTTCCCTCTTCTTCAAGAGAAGCACGTCTCTGAGCTCCCATCTCCTGGATCATCACAAATCAATCCTGCGAGCGTTTTCTAAACTGTTGAGTGGCGGGTTTTTGGGTTTGGCGGACGACATTGTCGAAGAGGAGGGAGTTTGAACGTTGGGTGCAAGGTTCACGATCGCCGACGAGAAGCCCGTGGGTCTCGTCCTTCTTGTGTCGTGCATGGGTCTTTTGGGTTGCTCCTCTTGTTGTCTGTCACTTGCTTCAGCTTCGTGGTCGATTCGAGCACTCTGAGATCGAGTGATCTTGCGTGATGATGATGGCTTTTGCGTGTTCTTCATCTTCTTGAATATGGGTTTTGCTATTTCAAGATGAGAGAATATGGAGAGTTTGAGGGTTTGACTTGGCTGCAAAGGAGTTGAGTGGTTGGTGAAGAAGAAAAGAACATAAGTTAGCTATTTATACTTTTCCAATTAGCTCACGTGCAGGTTAAACGAAATTCGTGACTTCCCACTTATTTTTGAAAATGCGGTCGCATTTCACCCAGTTTTCCTACCTTTATTTGTTTTTCTGACTTTTCATTTTTCCTTTGCTTTTCTTTTTTGCTGAAACACTCATAAACATGTCAGAAAGTTCACATGCTTAATCATGATCTATTGTTTATTATTTTTTTTCTTTTTAAGAGAAATTAAGTAAAAATGTTTTGATCAATTAAACTTCCAGGTAAGTCCCCAGGTAGAGGTGTTCCCTACGGTCAGGTTAAATACCTCAGCCTAGCAAGGACTTTCCTTAGACAAAGTTCCCTCTTGATCAAATATCTTTTATTCTAAACTTGCAAATTCACATTTTCCTTCATATATTTTCTTCCTCTTTTTCCTCTTTTATTAACAAAAGATAGGGTACAAAATAATATGGACTTTTCAAAACACCCAGGTAAATCTCCAGGAAAAGGTCTTCCCTACGGTCAACTTAAGTACCTTTTCCTAGACAGAGTTTTTACCCTCGTCCAGATATTTTTGAGTCCCTGTCTGCATTATTATTTCACTATAGATCCAGTTAATATACAAAATACATTATCAAAATGTAGAAGTCATACCATGTTAATCACGGGGACATGGGCTTCCTCATCCTTGAAGCCCTTCCCCCAATATGGTTTGATCCTTTGTCGCTTCATGGGTTGCTTGATTTCTTCAACTTCAATATTTTTCCCACCTTTTTCTCCTGCTTCATCACCAAGTATATCGTCCAAAGTTTCTCTTTTTATTATTTCCTGCAAAGTAGACCGGGAGAGTTCATCAATTTCATCAATCATGGAACATTCCTCGAAGTCTCTTGGATATTTCATTGTATTCATCACATTAAACGTGACTTGCTGATCATTGACCCTCATGGTCAACTCTCCTTTCGGCACATTTATTAAGGTTCTGCCAGTGGCTAGGAACGATCGTCCTAAGATGATTGACATGTCTTTGTCAGCTTCACAATCTAAAATGATGAAATCTGTAGGGAAAACAAACTTGTCAACCTTGACCAATACGTCTTCAATCTTTCCAATAGGATGAGTAAGTGATCTGTCTGCCAACTGTAAGGTTACAGTTGTTGGTCGGGCTTCACCTATCCCCAACTGTTTAAAAACCGAGTATGGTATTAAGTTGATGCTCGCTCCTAAGTCGCACAAAGCTCTGCCTACATCCCTGCCTCCAATGGAGCATGGAATGGTGAAACTTCCTGGGTCCTTGAGCTTGGGAGAGATTTCATTCTTGACCAGTGCACTGGAACATTCAGTGAGTGCAACAGTTTCGTATTCTCCCAACCTTCTCTTTTTTGATAGAATATCTTTTAGGAACTTCACATAGGTAGGCATTTGTTCAAGTGTTTCTACCAATGGGATATTGATGTGTAACTGCTTTAATACATCTAAAAACTTTTTGAACTGTATATCCTTCGAGGCATGTTTGAATCTCTGAGGGTATGGAGGAGGTGGTATGTATTTTGGATCTATTACAAATTTTTGAGGTTTTGCGGTCGCATTTGCGGTCGTATTCCCCTATTTTTTCTCAAACTTTGATTTTTCTTCTTTTTCTACCAAGGCTTCATGCTCCTTGGTCTTTTCTTCTTTATCTTCTTTATTCTGTAAAGTATCTGAGGTAATGTCTGAGTTCTTTTCAAAAATCTTTTCTCGAGCTTCTTCTGGGATTTTGTCTTCTTGACTTATTGGATACATTGGGCCATTGTATTCTAATACGCTTCTTAAGGTTACTGGCTTGCATTGCTCCTTCCCTTCTCTGTGAGGGATCCCGGTTTTGCTAGGCAATGTCCCTTGTGGTCTATTCTTAATCTCTTGAGCAATTTGTCCAAGCTGAACTTCAAAATTCCTTACTGCAACATCGTTTCTTGCCATATATTCCTTCATAAGAGTCTCTAGTTAGGATCGACTAGCTTACAAAAGAGGGCAAGAGAGAAGATTTCTCACTCCGATGCCTTGGCAATACAACTTGGATGTCTTTTATAGACCCCAAATTTCAAAACTAATTGAATACATAAAATTAAAAGATAAGATCGAATCATCAGGATAGGATCCCTGATAGATTCGTTAGAAGATACATATTACATTATTTGAATAAATCCTAACAATCTACCACGTGAATATTACAAGATAAAAACCAAAATGTACAAAGGAATAAAAATGTACAAAGGACAAAAGTAAAGACAAAAATGAAAAACAACAAAAGGTAAAATCAAAGAAAAAGTAAAAGACGTAATGATCTTGCATAGGAAGGAAGAAAGATATTTCTTATACGTAATTTTTACATGGAAAAGATAAGGATAGAAAAGATAAGGATGCCGGTCAATATTGGAGAAGATCATGCAACTTTTATTTTGATCTGATTTGATATCTTGTCGGCAAAATTATTAATTCTTCTCTTCGTTTGATCACCCTAGGCTGATTACTGACTTACCAACGAACTCACTGCCTCACCAATAGGACTTACTGCCTGGAACACCAAACTAGGTCCTCCCAAACTAGGAGAATTATCAACGATCTTCGTTTTCAAGATCTCATAATCTTCACTTTAATTGCTCTGTTGCTTCAAAATAACTTCTTCAAAATGTTGACTGGCAGAAATGTATTTATAGTGTAAACTTAGAATATTTACAAAGTTTACACCTATTAAAGATGAGAATATACACGTTTTTTTTTATTTTTAATTTTCACTTTTTTTATAATAATAATTTTACAATTAAGATGAAAGTACTTCTTTATGAAGTATCCCTTATGAACACCATTTGTTTCTTTGTGAAACAGGAAATTTTAATTGATTCGGAGCTCACATGGGTTGTGAGTCGAGGTATGGATCATCCAGATCGTAGTCTTGTTCGTTCTCTTCTCCTTGTGCAGAAGAAGCAGGTGACTCGCTTGTAGTGGAGGCTGCCATTTGTAGAATCAACTGGAAGTCTGCATCAGAGGTTGTCTGTGCTAGGGCTGCCAGAAGTTTAGACTTGTCATTAACGAATTCTAAATTCCTTTTTATGTCGATATCTTGTAGATAGCCGTTCTGTGCAAACCATTCTTTAATTTGCTTGAGGGTGGCGTGTTGAAAATTATATTTTTCCCACCACTTGATCTTCAAGATCGTTGTCACTGTCTTGTATTGTGGATGGTTGCTTGTAGAAAAATTCCACCAAAATATCCAAGGAATTTGAAAATATAAACAAAATCTAATTGAATTATGAAACATTGTTTTTTGAATGTTCCTTGCAAAATGATAGTACGATTCTTGCAAGGGTGTTGGTAAAATATCATCCGTCATTCCGAATGTATTCCACCATTGAATGAACCAAAGAGGAAATGTGATTTTGTAGGCATTTTGACAAAAGGATATGAACCAAGAATGATTGTAGTTTGAATACCACATAACGTTATACTAGGCTCTTACATAGTCCCGATATGAGTATGTTTGTGGTGCGAATGGTTTTGAAAAGGATTTATCGGTATAAAGACCTTGATTCCAATGGGTTGGATTTAAGGCTTTGAAGATTTTGAATTTGGAATAAGCGATCTTAGATGGATCATTCTTGTCTGGAATATGGGTTATTTCTGCTGACTTGGTGTCAACAAGAATAAACTCATAAAAGGTTATTGTTTTTTGAAGGTTTTCAGGCATAAAGTTAAAGCCTGATGGATACATATTTGAAATGGTCTCTTCAAGGTTGAGACCTTGAAATTCTGGTTCAATGATGGGTTCAGTGATAACCAGAGATTTTTGAAAATAGGATTTGATCTTAGGCGAGGTACAAACCTCTTTTCTGGTGTAACAGCTTGAGAATAAGAAAAAGGCGACGGGGTTGATGACCCTATCCTTGAATCTGGTGAGACTGGAGGTCTCAATTGAACAACTCCGCCAGAAGGACGGACTAGGTTGGCTGAAGGCCTTGGTGGAGTGGATGACTCCATTGGAGACATTGGACATATGCCGCCCGTTCTTGCTCTAGATCGGGTTACTGGAGTAAACCCTAAATCCATAGCGTATTGATCAGCACTCATTGGTGGAGGTGCTGAAGAAGAGGAAGCTGGGCTTTTGCCCTTTGAAGAGGATACTTTTGCCTTATTTCCGCTCATTCGCTATTTTTTCTTTTAGAGAGAGGGAGAGAGAGAGGAGAGAGTTTTGGAGTTAGAAACTCCCTTGAGAGATAACTTGCTAGATGATTTTGTTATCCTTTTATAGGCAAAACTTCAAAATCAAAATATGAGAGAATTACTTGCCATCTGACAAAAATTTGTTTTGAAACAAGATTTTTGACATCTTTTTCTAAAACGAATTTCGATGCTCTAGAATCTGTATTAATAGTAAATCTTTCATTAATTAATTCTCCTTGGAACTTTTGAACACAAAGGACAATTGCAAGTAATTCTTTTTCACTGTTGAATAATTTTTTTGAGAATTGTTCCAGACTCCTTGAGTGGAATCAGATTATTGATTTGTTCTTATCAATACACTGTTTGAGGATTCTTCCATATCCTAAATCTGATGCATTCGTTCTTATCAATACACTGTTTGAGGAAATTCTTTTGAGCAAATCTTGTTTATTTGGAATTGGATATCTTATCCATTCTAAAACTTTGTTCAAGGGTTTATAATTGATTACTAACCTTTGCACACCACGCTCCTGTTTGGCTGCGTTGTTGAGATAGAAGGCTGCACATGACCATGGACTTTTTGACGGCCTAATCAGTCCTTTATTGATTAATTCCTGTATTTCCTTTTTACAGAATGTTATTAGTTCTGCATTCATTTGTAATTGTCTTGCCTTTGTTGGAATATTTGATTCATTGAAATCTTTAATATATGGAAGATTTATTATATGTTTCTTCCTATCCCAAAAAGCATTTGGCAGATTTGAACATATCTCTTTTTCAATTTTGTTCTCTATTTCTTTTATTTTTAATTTTATTGAGGGATCATTGAGATTTTCTTCTATTCTTTTATAACTTATTTCTTCTTTAAGAAATAGAATTTGCTTTTGCTTTCTCTCGATTTCTTCTATTTTTAATTCACTTATTTCCATAATATCATATGGAAGAATTGGAGTTATAAATTCAAAGATTATTTCTTTGTCATGAATTTGACTAACTAAAGCTTTTTAGGTTATTTTGATTGGGTAGAGTTGTGTTAGGAACATAGTTCCTAGAATTAATTCTTGCTTTAAATCTTTTACTAATAGTAGGGAATTTATAAAGCAGAATTCTTCATTACAAATATGTACATTTGAAAGTTTATATTGAATATTTAGGCTTTGTCCATTTGCACTACTTAATTTTTCAGTAGTTTTTTCAAAGTATTTAGTTGGTATTAACCCTTGTTGTATGCAATTTTGTTCAGCTCCTGAATCTATAAGAGCCTTTAAAGTAATTTGAAAATCTTATATTTTAAGGTTAGTGATGACATACAAAAATGTCATCATTTTCCTATTAATGTCAGCTAGTTTTGTGCGTGAATTGTGAGCTTTAATGTATCTTTATGTTGATTGTGTAGAAAACCGAGTTCGAGAAGCAAAACCAAGAATTTTAGCAATTTTGGGTAGGAAAAGAAGACTTTAGGCCATAGAAGAAGAAAAGAAAAGAGAACATTTGAAGTGGAGGTCCAAAAAGCCCAAAAGAAAGAAGAAATGAGGCAAAAATCCTTGTTTAAGGCTTCTAGAAGGCCTAGCGTCTCGACGCTAGGTGATCAGCGAAGAAAATTCCAGAATCGCAATAGCGTCGCGACGGTGCGACAACTTCTGCGCCAAGAAAGCATGACGTCGACGTTGTGACGTAGCGTCTCGACGCTACCGAGTTGTTCAGCAAGAAATGTCCAGCCCCTTTCCCTATAAAAAGCCCCCTCTCCCAAGGTGAAAATCATCCCATATTGGGGAGCTCTCCCCTAGCTCAACAGAGAGAAAAAGTGAGAAGAATTGTGAGGAAAAAGGCGGAATTGATCTAGATTCCAAGGCTCGGGATTCAAGATGATCGTGACGTGAGCTTGGGATCAACTTATCGGTTATTTCTTCCTTACTTCTTTGTAATTTCTTATTTTAATTTGAGTTAGGCCTATGGATCAAGATCACTTGGGCAAAATTATTCCCATTTGTGAGTAGATCTTGAGACCTAGGGTCGTTATTCTAGTTAATTGGATATTGTAGCGCAATTACTTGGATTATGTAATGAATTTCTTCATATTTCATCTATGCAATTTTTGCTTAATGCCTTTAATCTCTTGATCACAGATTAATTGTTATGTTGGTCTAAATTGATACTCGACAGAGAGAAATTAGATTAGATCCTAATTGCATGGCTAACGATTGCTTGGAGCACGAGAGTGAAAGAGAATTGTTAGAAATTAATTACGAAGTTGCTTAATGCCATACTATGATTAACTAAGGAGATAGACACATGAATTAGTTATGTTAGTATGAGCTGTGAAGGAGCTTGAAAGAGAAATCCGCTTATAATTACTTCTAGATTTATGAAATTGAAGATTATTAGTTACATGCATCCATGTATTTGAGCTACATATCCAAAAGGCTAGATAACACCCTAGGTCAAGTTCCCTTAATAAGATATTTTCTTTGATTTGCATGTTTCTTTTTATTAGTTTCTTTAATTCTCGCTTTATCATTCGAGTTGATCTTCTAAATAAAATTAAAACATGATGATTCTTGGTAATTAATGGAATTAATTCAATTTCCCTGAGGATTCGATACTCGGAATACTTCCTGTTTTATATTACTTGCGGCCCGTGCACTTTGCGGTCGACAGTTACCAACGAATACCATTTTTGATATTGTGATTTTATTACTTGATTTACTAAGAAATCTTCTCCTTCATTATCTGAATTATTAGTACTTATTTTGAGATTATTTATCTCTTGTTTGATTTGTTCAATTTCATTTTTATTTTCTTGAATTTCTTTTTTGAGATTGTTGATGCGCAAATTGTTAACCGCAAGTGTACGGGTCATGTTATAATATAGTGAATATGAAATTCGAATGTCGTCCTCTGGATTTGTGTCTAGCCAATTTTAATTACTGGAAATACTCTTGACCAATTTTATTTAGGGAACTGAATTTAGTGAGAATGCAAGTGAATCAAACACAAAATAATGCAAATAGTGACACTCTAATGGAAAACAATGGTCTTAGGGATTTGATTTCACCAATTGGGATTATGGATTAATTAACAGATTAACACATGCTATGATTCATAATTCTTGGTAAACTAATATCACACATATCTCTCCCGAGCATACATGATTCTCCCATATGCAATTGAACCCGATATCTCTATCTAAATTTAATAAACATACAAGGCAATAAGGATAACCTTTTTAACAATTTCTAGAATTAACCATAATCTCCCGATTTCTAGCTAAATCCTAGTTATGCAAATTGATTTCTAAATTAAATCCTCTCTCCCGAGTTAGATTCAAGCACAAACATCAATCAATTTATGACCGGTAAATTGAAAGCATTAAGGACACAGATATGCATAAATGACAACAATAGCATAAAACCGTAAATCAATCCATAATGTGCCCAACGGCTACATCAATCCCTAAGAGTTAAAGCCTAGCTACTCATACAACATGTTACGACATAGCTATAGTCTAAAACAACCATAAACACTAACTAAGTTGAGAGAAAGAAGAAGTAAACTCTATGTAGGCCAAGACCGAACGTCCCCGTCACGATCCCCACGAACAATGGGTTGATTTCCACTTTGCTCCCCTTGCTTCAGCTTCAAACTCCTCTGTTTTGCTCTGTTTACAGCTCCCAAATGTCCCAAAAGAATCCCCTTTTTCAGACCTAGCCGCAACTAATTTATAATCTGATTTTTCGTCGTAGCGTCGAGACGCTGTCGCCTTATCGCACGCGGCTGGAATGGAAATTACACAGCGTTGAGACACTAAGGTCGCAGCATCTCGACACTGTGACCTTTTTGCGCCTAATCAGATATGGAAGGGCAGCGTCTCGACGCTGGTCTGCAGTTGACTCTCAGTTGACTTTTTCTTCTTTGGTTCTCTTCGGTTCTATAGCATCTTTTCACGTCCCGCACATCTGATGATCTCCAATTTCACGTTTTACCTCCAATCAACAATCTCCTACAAAATAAACATTAAAATGCAATGAAATGGCCCATAGATCATAAAAGACTAGCTAAATTAATTAGGGAAAACTAGCTAGCTATGCTCGCTATCAAACACCCCCAAACTTAAGTTTTTGCTAGTCCTCGAGCAAACAAAAAATCAAGCATACAGTAGAAGAATGGATGCAACAAACATGACTCAATCCTCAAGGCTCAAAGGTCAATAGTCAAGCAAGCAAGAGACATGCACACAAGGACCAATGAGGGAGACGAATTAAAATTTTTCCAAAATTAACTTGCACAGCAAGATCTAACTTAATGAGATTAGACTCTACTAGCCCGGGATTGGATTATTAAACTCTCAGCTCATCTTCCCTCACTAAGGTTTCACTAACGAGTTAATGGAAAAAATTAGTTTGTTTTCCTCCATACTTAGTTGCTTATAATTAACAATTAAATTAAGCATGTATATGTGGCACTAGCTTTCACACACCCATTGCAGTGACCCTTAACCCGAGTTTTCTCTGGTTGGCCTAACTGATCACAACAGGGGTAGCTCTTTTTGCCTAACTCTTTATTAACCACTGCATAATGTGTACAAGCCATGGCAAAAAACTTCTTTTCTTTCAAAAGTAACAAAAATAATGATTTTTCTTTCATGATCATAATAAGCATATATTCATTTCATTCCTCCAAAGCAAGATCAAACATGCTAATTTGCAAAAATTTAACTCTTTAGCTCTACCCTACACCTACCGAGGTGACAACAAGCATATGAACCCAATAATTCGCTCCTAAGCATTCAAATCCAAATCTAGCTAAGACAAATACTCTACTCATGCAAGCCATCTCCTAGAGAAAGTTTAAAAAATCTCCCTTTTTGGGCACTCATGCTTACAACTCATCGCAGGCTTGAAAATTGACAAGAAAGCCTATCCTAGGACATCATAGCCATGCAAAAATAACATCCAGAAAACAATCATATACTCAATTCAAAGAAAGCTCAAAACTATAGCCCGAACCCAGATGCTCAAGGGCTCCACAAACATGCTAATCCACCCCCAAACTTAAAACATGCATTGTCCTCAATGTATACAGAAAATAAGGCATAATCAAGCTTGAGAAAAATAATCACGCCGATGCAAGATATACAGTTTCCAACTGCTTTTCCTTTTTCTTCTTGTTGAGCCATTCCTTCATGAATTTTTTGTAATGAGGCATCTGCTCCAAGGCATCTGAAAAAAGGAATATTAACATGCAAACCCATAAAAGCATCTAAAAACTTGTGAAACTTAACCTTAGAATTTTTCTTTTTCTTTGATTTAGGAACTAAAACAGTAGGAGAAGGGATAGAAGGCTCAAGATTAAGCTTTTCAACTTCATTTGAGGTGGTGCCTTCTTCAGCTTCTCCAGTGAGTTCCTCTGGTTCAATAGTCTCATCCTCCTCAGCTAATTGAGTCTCCTCCTCGTGATGCACAGAGACGGCTTTGCAGTACTCCAATGACGATTTATCTTGCTCAGCTGGGGCTTTACCTTTATTCATGGTGTTGACAACACTTACCAGGTTTCCCAGCTGAGTCTCTATGTTCTTGATGGCTGCAGAATGACCATTGACAGTAGTGTTTATTGCAATCACGACCTCCTCAAGCTTATTTGTCTTGTTACTTGATTGTGCAATAAACGCTCCAACAAGATCCTCTAAAGACTTTTTACTTTCTTGCTTAGGAGTGAAGCCAGGAGGATTCAGAACATTCTTATTATTTGAATATGAAAAATTCTCATGATTTCTATTACTAGGGTGATAATGTGTAGGTGTAGAATTATTATTATACCCCCTAGAATTAAAATTTGAAACATACTGAACCTGCTCGAGATTTTCCTCCTAAGTCTGGGATACGAGGGCAGCTACAGACTCGATCGATTGAGCACTCCCTGTACCTGAAAATTTTAAAAACGCATTAGCCAGAGAAGACATCTGAGCCTGCAGTGCACTTACGTATTCAATCTCGAACACTCCAGCAACAATCTTTTTCGGTCCCGACCGCTCAGATGGCCACTGATAGCTATTGGTGGCCATCTCTTCTAGCAAAGTCCTAGCATTCTCAACAATTTTGGACAACAGAGTCCCACCTACAGCTGCATCAACAATGGTTTTTGTACTAGGAGTTAAGCCATTATAAAATAATTGAATCTGGAGCCAGTCAGGATAGGCATGTTGAGGTCACTTCCTCAGGAACTCTTTAAATCGCTCCCAGGCCTCGAACAGTTGCTCATCAAAATGCTGCTGGAACGTCCCAAGCTCGGTCCTCAGCTTGACCGTCTTAGCAGGAGGGAAGAATTTCTTTAAAAATGCCTGGATTAAGCATCCCAGATGGTAATGCTCCCAGGTGGAATCGATTATAACCAGTCCCTCGCTTTGTTCTGCAACGAAAAAGGAAACAAACGTAAGCAAAAGGAATCTTCAGAAACAACATTTAATTTTACCGTCCCACAGATGTCTAGGAAGGATTTCAGGTGAGAATTTGGATACTCCATGGGTGATCCTCTGTAAGCACAATCTCGAGCCATTTGCATGAGACCTGTTTTCAGCTCGAAATTATTAGCATTGATCGGGGCATAGACGATCCCTGACTGTTGCTTCTGAAAGACCGGCTGAAAGTAGTCCCTAATAGGCTTAGGCTCCTCAGGATTAGGATTGGCCATTTGGATATGAATTTCTTTACTTTCCCTTCGAATTCTACTTAAAGTTCTCTCGATCTCCGGGTCAAAGGGAACTAAGGCCAACTCCCTAACCTCGCATACACCGTCACAACTAACCTAAAAAGGAAAACAAAAGAAAAGGAAAGAAAATAAATTAGGAAAGAAACAAGAAAAGGAAAATAATGAATCTAAATAAGGAAAAAATAATCTACAAAAGGAAAAAAAATAGACTAATATGGAATGCAAAAACAAATATGACAAAAACAAATAAGGAAACTAACAAATAAGGAAAAACTAATCTAAAAAGGAAAAACTAAAAAAATCTATCTATGGAAAATTCAAACAAATATGGAAAATCTAAATATGGAAATCAATCAACAAAGGGAGAAAAGTGCAATCAACCTAAGAACAAAAATAATAAAAATAACAAAAAATAAAATTCACCCTAAACTAAGACCGAACAATTTTTCTACGATATTAAAATTGACTAAATATGCCAATCCCTGGCAACGACGCCAAAAAATTGATGCACAAATTGCTAACCGCAAGTGTACAGGTCAAGTTATAATATAGTGAATATGAAATTCGAATGTCGTCCTCTGGATTTGTGTCTAGTCAATTTTAATTACTGGAAATACTCTTGACTAATTTTATTTAGGGAACCGAATTTAGTGAGAATGCAAGTGAATCAAACACAAAATAATGCAAATAATGACACTCTAATGGAAAGCAATGGTCTTAGGGATTTGATTTCACCAATTGGGATTATGGATTAATTAACAGATTAACACATGCTATGATTCATAAATCTTGGTAAACTAATATCACACATATCTCTCCCGAGCATACATGATTCTCACATATGCAATTGAACCCGATATCCCTATCTAAATTCAATAAACATACAAGGCAATAAGGATAACCTTTTTAACAATTTCTAGAATTAACCATAATCTCCCGATTTCTAGCTAAATCCTAGTTATGCAAATTGATTTCTAAATTAAATCCTCTCTCCCGAGTTAGATTCAAGCACAAACATCAATCAATTTATGGCTGGTAAATTGAAAGCATTAAGGACACAGATATGCATAAATGACATCAATAGCATAAAACCGTAAATCAATCCATAACGCGCCCAACGACTACATCAATCCCTAAGAGTTAAAGCCTAGCTACTCATACAACACGTTACGATATAGCTATAGTCTAAAACAACCATAAACACTAACTAAGTTGAGGGAATCAAGAAGTAAACTCTATGTAGGCCGAGACCGAACGTCCCCGTCACAATCCCCACGAACAATGGGTTGATTTCCACTTTGCTCCCCTTGCTTCAGCTTCAAACTCCTCTGTTTTCCTCTATTTACGGTTCCCAAATGTCCCAAAAGAATCCCGTCTTTCAGACCTAGCCACAGCTAATTTATAATCTGATTTTACGTCATAGCGTTGAGACGCTGAAGAGACAGAGTCTCGACGCTGTCGCCTTATCGCACGCGACTGGAATGGAAATTACACAGCGTCCAGACGCTAAGGTTGCAGCGTCTCAATGCTGTGACCTTATAGCGCCCAATCAGATATGGAAGGGCTGCGTCGAGACGCTCAAGGAGCAGCGTCGAGACGCTGGTCTGCAGTTGACTCTCAGTTGACTTTTTCTTCTTTGGTTCTCTTCCGTTCTATAGCATCTTTTCACGTCCCGCACACCCGATTATCTCCAATTTCACGTTTTAGCTCCAATCAACAATCTCCTACAAAATAAACATTAAAATGCAATGAAATGTCCCATAGATCATAAAAGACTAGCTAAATTAATTAGGGAAAACTAGCTAGCTATGCTCGCTATCAATTGTTGATTTCAAATTGTAGATCTTTAATTGAAGTTGGTTTGAAGTCTTCTTTTCTTTGAAGTATTTCTTTAAGACTCCTAGATTTAATTTCTTTCTTTTTAATTTGAAGTTCAGAATTACTTGAAGATTCTAAAGATTGCTTTAGAGTTTTTAAGATTGTATTTTTCATTTCTTCATCTTTGATATGATCTATAGATTTAAAAAGTACTTCTTGTTCATTGGTTAGGACATTTATACATTGTCTTTCACATGTTTTTCCACATGGTTTGACTCCTTCATATTCTTTACTTTCACTTTGACTCCATATTTCTGAGTCAGTTTCATCTAGCTCTTGAATTCTAAGTTCATATTCGGAGTTGTCTGAATAATCAAATGAATATTCTTCATTTTGATCTAGTTCATTTACTCTCTTGTTTGGACAATTATTTGCATAATGTCCTTCTCTTTGACATTTGTAACAAGAGATTTTCTTTTACCTTTTGATTTATTATTTTGATTTGGACGGGTGTTTTGTCTTGAATTTTTTATTTTATAATATTTTCTCGGGATGTATTCTCTTTGAGTAGGTCTTTGTACATATTGTCTCCGGTAATGGTCTTTATAATATCTTTTATTATTGTTTTTTCTAACATTTTTTCTTCTAGAGGAATTTGGTTCTTCTACTCTTTCACATCCATATTGAGAGCAAAAGGCTCTCATTTCTTTTACTTTTAATTTTTCATTCTTTTGAACTTTCTTTTGGACCTTTATCTCATTGCAGATTTCTAAGCCGCAATTAATGATATAGGCTGTTATTTGTCCAAACGATAATTTGTCACATTCTATGCTATTTTCATAATGTTTATTGAGGGCTATATATACCCTTTCTGCCACAAAACTGGGAAGTCCATCTATGAACTTTTATTTCCAGTGTTGTGTATTGATGTATGTCATATAATAGACTCTTGCTAAGAACATATCTTTATACCATTTAAAATTTGCTAGATTTGTACACCTTAAATTCTTTTGAATTTTTCTTTGATTGTCTTCGAATAGGGTACTGGTTCCTGTAGTAAAATGGAAGGATATTGCATAGATCAGTGTTTCTACTGCGTCTTCTATTTCTTCTTCTACTTCGATTTTCCTAGTAGTAGAAGTTGACGGCCAGCTTTGGAGGACGTTAGTGGTTTCAATTTTGACTTCTTTGGTCTTTTTGACCTTAGATTTATGTCCTTTTATATTGGCTTTTGATTCAGTAGACAGAGCTTCCCACCAAGCTTTCAGCATTCCTGAAAACCCGTTTACAATCATTTTTGCTGCTTCATGATTCGTATGATTATTAGCTTCAAAAGCAGCTGTTGCTATTAGCATTTCATTTAGCATGTCTGTAATTTGTTTATCAGACATTCCATCTATATTCCAAGCATATAAGGAATTGTCATCGTACTGAGTATTTCTCAGAAATTTGTAATTTTGTTCGTAATTTAAATCTGGCATAGTAGGTTTATGGTACCAGTTTAAATTATCATTTGGATTGGTTGTTCTATAATTTCTAATTCGGTTTAATCCTTGAGATTCTTCTGTTTGAAGGACTGAAAATTGTTCTATTATTGAGTCTATGTCACTATCATTAAAGACGTTTATTTGATTTGAAGTTTCTCTTGAGGTTTCTCCTCCTAAGTTTAAGGCTTTTAACCTTTTATCAATTTCTTCCATAATTTGAGTTTTTGATGTTTTTAATTTGACCTTGTCTAGAGGGCTAAACAATGGTTTTACTATTGGTTTTGGAGGATCTATTAATTCTTCTAAATTATATACTTGTTCCGCTGTTGAAGTTAGCATTCTATTTGAATAGTTATTTTGAATTTGTATACTTTTAATTTCTTTATTTGTTGGAGGCTTAGTTTCTTCTGCCTCTTTAATTAATTCAAAGGGTTTGGCTATAATTTTCTCATTATAGAAGCTATCGAATTCGACGTCTTCCATTGGAGGAAAATCACTTTGAATTTCTCCTCTTCTTATTGTTTTCCATTTTTCTTTTTTGTTTATGGTGCAAATATGAGAATATTCTTCTCTTTGATTGAACCATCTAAAAAATGATATATGTTCTTGGAGTTTTTCTAGAGTCTTAAAATACTCTTTTTTAAAGTTTTTTCTTTGTTCTTCTGTGTATGATTTAAAGAAGCGTTTTCTGTCTTCTTTATTTTCTTGAGCCATAAATTCCTGTTGTAAGGCTTGTTTGTCTATTTTTAATTCATTTTCTAAAATTATGACATTCAATTGACTTTTAAATATTGATTTTGTTTCCATATCAGTTTGGGTTGGAGAAGGTGGTTTTTCTTCTTCATATTGAAGATTTGGGATTCCGTGTTCTAATTTTACTAACTTAATTCTTAATGAATTTGTCCTATTTAAATTTTGATAGGCTTCTGGCCATATACCAGAAGTACTTGGTCTTGAACTCATGAATTCTTTTTTACTCATGTTTTCTTTCACCACAGGGAATTGAGGTATTTCATCTTCAAATTTTATTTCTACTATCTCATCTGGATGTTCTATTATATGGGAAAGTTCCTTTTCTCTTTTTTGAGGGACAAAGGCATTATTGATTGTCCATTTTGGATTTCTCGTTATATCATCCCATGATAGCATTTTTGGAATACTAACAGAGGATTTGTTGATATTTGTTTCTATAAGCATAATTTTTCCCTTTGGGGATTGGACCAATGTTTTTGGTTCCATTGAAGATGTTAATGTTTTATATGTTATTTTGTATAAAAGTGTCATCTTTTTAACACCTTCTTCAAAGTTTAATCCTTGTCCTGTAATATCAAGACTTAAGGTTTTGAGAATATGGGGGTCATCTAGAGCCACCATAAAATTTGGATAGCAGGTGAAATATACTGGTCCTTCTGCTAAATTTGATTCTATTATTCATAATAGAGAATTAGTAAAATCTTTATGACATTTGTCTCTAAGAATTGCTAGGACAGGAGTATCTAATCCTGTTCTAAACATTGGTCTAAGAGCAACTTGAACTGCTCCTATATGTAAAAATTGAAAATCTTTCCTATGTTTTAGGATATCATCTTTTGGAAATAATTGAATAGAATCAACGTTTCCATATACATGAATTTTTTTTTCAACAATTTTTATACATTGTTGTTCTCTAAAATTGAATGTATTATGGATATAAATTTTTTTGTTGTCAAGCTTGGGTAGTCCCCACCTTTGAAGATTATTTTCTATCTTTGCTATATGCAAAGCTTCATCTGAAATTTCTCCATAGCTTGAAGAGGCCATATGTTGGTCCTCTACTTCATTTTGAGTTAGTTCTTTTGAAGAAAGATTTTTAAATAGTATCTTTCTTAGGAGAGACATTGATTTAGTTAATGAAAATCATTTAATTAGATTTTACTCAAATAATTTTCAATCTAATATAACTATCTTTCTAGAAATAGATTATTAGAAGATTTTTACCTCTGATCACTGTTTCGGCAAGAAGGCAAGGTAGGTTTACCAACGGCTTTACTGCGCTTCAACGCGTCTTACAACCTGAAACACCAACCGCAACAGTCCTTCACAGCTGTCCGTCTCAGCGATTGAGCATAACAATATTCCAATGATCTAATCTTTTGAAAGAAAGCTTAATTGGATTGATAATAATTTGAATATCACCTAAAAAAGAATGATATTCTATAACTCTCAATCTCTTCCTCCCCGAAAAAGAATTTGAAATCAACAATTGTAATTGAAAATAATTGAATTGAATTCAGTTGGCTCTGATACCAAATGAAAAGCTTACGACACTGCGCTAGAGATTGCTAGACGTAAAGAAAGATTAGGATCGACTAGCTTACAAAAGAAGGCAAGAGAGAAGATTTCTCACTCCGATGCCTTGGCAATACAACTTGGAAGTCTTTTATAGAATGCTCACTCTAAGCTCCCCAAAGTTTTCCCACTCTTAACTCTCAAAAAGGCTAAAAAGCCTTGAGAGAATGCTCAAGGAGAGCAAAAGAAAGGAAGGAAAGGAATGATGGTGAAAATGATTAATGATGAAAATGGGCACCAAGGGGGTCCTTTGATGTGCAATTTGCTTACCGCAAGTGTACGGGTCAAGTAATAATATAGTGTTTTCGTGTAAAACGAGTGTCGTCCTCTGGATTGGTTTTCTAGCAAATTAAGTATCGCGAATACTTTTGTCCAATTTTATTTAGGGAGCAAAACTCAATGATAAAGATAAATCTAAAGACAAAAAGCATAAAATAAAAGTGGAGACTCAAATGGAAAGATTCTTAGGGAATTGATTTCATTGATTAAGATTGAGGATTAATTAATGGGATGAATTTAGCATGCAATTATTCTACCAAGTCTAGGAACCTTTTATCACAACTATCTCTCCCGAGCATAATTGATTCTCATGCATGCAACCAACTTGATATCCCTATCTAAGTTCATTAACATGCAAGGCTTTGAGTTTAGTTCTTCAAGCAACTTCTAAAGTTATTCCAAATCCCGTCACAAACTTAGAATTTCTACTTTAGTCATGCAATTAAATAAAGTAAGTCTTAGGCCAAATCCCCTCTCCCGAGCAAGATTTAACACTCAAATCATTCAACTAGTGATCAAGTAATTGAAAGCATTTAACCATAATTGCATAGGTAAAATAAATGCATATTCATACCACAAATCAATCCAACAAACTAAAACAACTACATCAATCCCTAAGACAAACAACTAGTAACTCATAGTCTTTAAACTACAAACACTAATTGAAAGAAAAGCCATAAAAACTACAAAAGGTAAGGGAAAGAGAAAGGAAAACTCGAATCCGTCGAAACCGGCACGTCCCCGTCACGATCTCCACGTCTTCTCGCTTGATTCCCGCTCCTTGGCCTTGCTTTAGCTCCCACCAAAGGTCTCATGTCGAAATTAGGGCTAAAATCTAACCAATTGGGCTCCCCAAATCCGTAGCTGAAAAGAGGAATTTATAGAAAATCTGGCGACAGCGTCGAGACGCTATGGACAGCGTCGCGACGCTGTCGCGATATTGCGTTTTTGGAAATTTTGTCGATAGCGTCGCGACGCTATGATTTTTTTTTATTTTTTTTATTTTTTTTTTAGATTGGAAGCTCCATTTGACTCCAATTGATGAATTAAGCTTCAAACACATACTTCCTACAAATAAAACATAAAAATGCATAAATTTGGGCAAATAATTGTAAAAGACTAGCTTAATTAATAAGAGAAAAATAGCTAGCTATGCTCGCTATCATCCTTATATAGGCCCGGAATAGGGACAGCGTCACGATGCTATGGGCATAGCGTCGCGACGCTGTGACGTCATCAGCTTGTCCGCCAAGAAATGGAACAGCGTCGCGACGCTGCGCGGTTTCAAGAACATACAGGTGCGGTTTTGGGCTTGAAACTTGGGCCAACTTCATTTCTTTTGGATCTTTTTTTGGATTGTTGACTCTTGGGCTCCCCATTTGACCCATGGTTGGATATTTGGCTTGGAATGCTCATTTTTGGGTCTTTTTTCACCAAAAATCCATAATAAGCTCCTAAAGACAAAATAATGAATTATTTTAGATTTCTTCAATAAAAACACAATTTAAGCGCTCAAAAGCTTAATAATTTAGGATTAAAATAGCGACATTTTTGCCCGCTATTAGAGATCCCATTAACAAACAGGTGGTGTGCATGTTAATCAATGACTAGAATGTCTCATAAAAGAACACATACATGAATGAATCAAGCAATCTAGGTCTGACCTGAAAAGTTTCTCCATTACCCAACTTCACATTAGTCATAAACTTCCTGTCAATAGTGCTAGCCGCAACCGATAGCGACCGTGGAGAAACGTTGAGAACCAACCTTCTTCTTTTTCACTTATGATGCGATGCTAAAATCCTAGAAGGTTTTCTGATCAGTGGGGGTTTTTTACGAATACGAAAAATGAAGTGAGAGATAACTGAGAGAGTGTGAGAGAAAACTCACCGAGAGGGCGACGACACTGGTGTGGTACGACAGATCTGGAAGAAGACGAAAGAGAAATCGAAGGGGAGGGAAGTTGCTGCGTCGGAGTGATGCGAATTTGTGACCGATGGTGGAGAGTAAGGTCAGAGAGGAGAGGGAGGTTGGCGGTTGTGATCGATTGAGAGAGAGGAGTCGAGAGAGAGGGGGTAGAGAGGGGATTGAGAGGGAGAGAGGGAGATCGAGGGTTTTGTTTCTTTTTCTTCCAAATTTTCTTTTTTTTTTTTTTTAAACCTACATCATATCTTTAATGTTGGGCAATGAGGTCTTCCTAATACTTTCCAGCGCCTTTTTTTCACTCGTCCGACATTAAATGTCCAGCATGTTTTCATATGATATTATATGTGTTCAACGTGTTTTTTTTGTCCGACATTAAATGTGTAATTTGTTGTAGTGTCAATATGATTAGGAGATTGGTCAAGAGTATACTTCTAAGAAAGTTAACTCTCTGTTATCTTATAGGTCATGCCTTAAGGGAAATATGACTAATAGATTCTTTTGCTTGAAAAGAACTATAGAGCCAAAAAGCCCTTGGAGCTTTTACATTTGGATCCTTATGGTCCAATATGTTAAAGCAGTGGGAGGACATGAATAATTCATCTATATTATAGATAATTATTCAAGTTATGGGTATCTCAACCTAATGCAACTTAAGTCTAAAGCTCTTGAGAAATTCAAAGTGGCTTGAGACTGAAGTTGGAAACTTATTAGGTGAGATGATATAAACACTTCGATCTGATCGAGGTGTAGAGTATATGAGACTTGAGATTCCAAGACTATTTTATAGGTGGTGCGTGGCTAGTTGAATGGATGGAATGTGAGATAAAAGATGATAAGTGAAATAATAAAGAAATATTCAGCCAACGCTTAAGTGCAAGAATACACTGTCGCACGTAGTAATAAAAAAACCTTAGAAAGTATTCCAATGGTATCGATCCCACAAGGACTAAATTGGAAATTCAGTTTTGATGAAGAAACTGCTTGAATGATTGCTTTTGGAAAAGGTAACCAAAGAAAATAATAGATTGATTGGGTTTTTGAAAAGATAAATAAAACTAGCAATAAAACAATAAAGAATAACAATGAAATAAAACGAGGTATTCAACATGGATTCATTCCTAGGGTAACAATGATACTTATGCAATATCTAACTTAAGAGTGTTTAATGCATTGGGTCAGATTTAACTTCCTTTTGGCCCTTGTTGCCAAAAACCGTAAGAAGGCTAAGCGAGTACCGTTATGCCCATTTCTAGGACTCAACTCCAACATAGATAATTCACGAATGCAACCTATAACCCTATAGTCGATATAGGGTGCCTTAGGCAGCTTGCCCTATACCGCCGAACAATCTCTTTCAAGCTTTTTCTCCCATATCACCTTTATGAGAACCGATATCGTTTGTCCCTTTCGAGATCAAACTCACATAGCATGCAAAGTCTAAGTGATCAAATTAAACTTAGCAAGATCAGAATGATATTCAATAAAGAATGACATGCATTAAACCCTACTTAAGCAAATAAAACACTTTCAAGCGATTAAACCCTAAGGGAATTCACCACATTGAACCCCTGAACGGGATTGGCTACTCATGATGGGATAAAGAGAAAATGAATACCTTTTCATTGAAAGAATAATGTAAATAATACAAAGTAATGAAAAGATTCAAGAGTTGGAATTAAAAGAGATAGCTAAATATTATGGGTTTTTTGTTTGCACAATCCTTCTAGAGTTCGCTAAGACACTCCACTCTCTCACTTTTACAAGATGGGAATGAGTGAAACTCTCTACAAACCACAAGGTTTGATGTCTAACTCTCTCTCGGGTTAGAATTTGGTCATCTAAGAAGGACCTCGGGCATCCCTACTCATTGGCGTCGAGCCAGGGTTCTGTCACCACCCTTTTCTTCCAAGTGAATTCTGCTTGGATTTGACATCAAATCTTGAGCTTATATAGTGTAGAAATTGGTTGAGGAGCTGTGAAATAGGTGCTGGAAGGTTTCACAGTCAGTTTCGGGGTCAAACCAACCGGTAGGTGCGAAGAAGACTCGTCAACAACAACCCGAGTGCGACTCGGAACAACCTCTGTTTTTCCAGAAATGCGTTCGCATTTCCATTTTTCCTTCCCAGAAATGCGGTTGCATTTATGTGGAATTCCAGCTTCAACTCTGTTTTTTGCACAACAACAAACTAAGTCAATTTTGCTTCAAATCAAGTCTTTTTAAGCATAATTAAGCATAATTCAACAAAAGTGATTTTCAACACACTAACTTATCAAATTAACATATTTTGAGCCCAAAAATAGTAAAATTGACCTAAACACTCAATATTTGACCAAGAAATGAGCTAAGAATAAGGGTAAAATAGGTATATTTTAGAGTAATTGCAGTGGGTGGCAAAATAATTATCTATAATAGCAAATTTAGCACAAAGTAAAAAGAATGTCAAATATGGCAAAAAAAAAAAAAAAAAAAAAAAGAATAATTCTCATTTTACCCTTCTCTTTCTCTCCCATGCCATTTACCCTTTTTTCCCTCATTTCTAGTGTATACGATTTTTTTTTCGCATTTATGAGCATGTGTATGATTTCTTCTTCTTTTTTCTTTTTTTTTTTTTTTTTTTTTTTTTTTTTGCTTTCTTCTTCTTTTTTTTTTTGTGCATTTATGAGCTTTTATGATTTTTTTTTCTTTTTTTTTATAATGAGCTATTACGATTTCTTCTTTTTTTTTTTTTAATTTTTTAATTTTTTGTGCATTTATGAGAGTGGAGTTCTTATGTGATTAATATGCTTTTTTTCCCTCTTCTGTGCAGTTTATTGTTATGATTGTTTCTTCTTCTTTTTATTCTTCTTTTTATTATATATATATTGATAATATGTGGGGTGGGGGATTCGAACCACAGACCTTGTGGTTATCAGTACAACTTTATGTCAATTGAGCTAAGCTCTTGTTGGCTTTCTTTTTAATTCAAGAATATCAAGAATACAAAAATAACAATTATGGTGAGTGTTTGTATAGGTATATCAAAGTATATCACTGATATACTCCGGTTAATCATAGTCTATCACTGACTATCAATGGTCGAACTCTATCAGGGCTATAATTGATAGATAATGAAATACAAAGAATACAAGAATAACAATTTTATGGTGGTGGTCACGGAGCTTGTGTGTTAGGCTTTAAAAATTATATTGTTGATTGAGAGTCGCTTGTTCGTAATGGTTATTTTTGGATTTTATGTTCTAATTACCACAAGAGACTTAAATATTTTGTTCAATTTATGATTGTAGTATAATAATTTTGGATGAGTTTCTAATTACCGAGATGATTGCAATGCAAAGTACTTTACTGATAGATTTCAATTAAATTGATTTCTATATGTAACAATCATTGGTAGACTTCAATTAATTGATAATTAACTGATTTCTATCCGAGATAGAAACTGATAGACTTCAATTAACTAATTTCTATCCTCGATAGAAAATGATAGATTTGAATTAAACTAATTTCCATAAGTGATACAAGTCAATAGACTTTAATTAAATTGATTTCTGATAGAAACTAATAAACTTCAATTAAATTGGTTTCTATCAGTGATAGAAACTAATAGTCTTGAATTAAATTGATTTCTATCAGTGACAGAAACTGATAAGCTTGAATTAAACGGTTTTCTATTAGTGATTATCACTGATAGACTTAAATTAAACTGATGGATAGAAACTGATAGCCTTGAATTAAACTGAACTAATAGCCTTGAATTAAATTGTTTTTTATCAGTGGCTATCACTGATAGGCTTGAACTAAACACGATAAAAACTTATAGATTATGATCATCGAAGTCTATCAGTGATACACACTGATAGACTTCGATTAATCAAAGTCTATCAGTGTTTATCACTAATAGACTCCGATTAATTGAAGCTTATCATCAAAGTCTATCAGTATTTATCACTGATAGACTCCGATTAATCGAAGTCTATCAGTGACTATCAATAATAGGGACTCATAGACTATTGGAGATACTAAGGGTATTTTCGTAATTTAACGTATTTTTTGCTATTTCCGCAAATAATTTTATTTTTTTTGATATTTTTGCAGTATTTTTTGCCGGTTTTTGCAATCTGTGCAAAACCCCCTATATTTTTTAGGTTAAATTATTAAAAATACCCTTGGACTATGGGCTAAGTTTCAATTATACCCCTAGAGTTTTAAAAGTTTCAATTATACCCTTGGAGTTTCAAGTTTGTTTTTAAAATTTTCCTTCAAACGTTTTCTGTTAAATTTTTTAACCCCTGATGATTACATGGCAACAAATGGTTACTAAATTCTAAAAATACAAGATGCACACCTCTGCATTTACTTTCTGCATGTCTTGTAGAGCCTCTGGTCGTGCATTAGAAAATCTCCATTGCATATATCTATTACATAATAGACACAATTGGTGAGCATCTTCAATATAATTAGCACCCTTTTTACCAAAGTCTGCAATGAAACTAAACACCGAAGTTGAATTGTTGGATTGACTGGAATTGGTCGACCTGATTCGAGATGGACTTGACACCCCTAGGGAGAAGGAGTTGATGGTCTTGGTCGGGTTGGACTTGATTCTCTAGAAACAGAGGATGATGGCAACGACTGAGATTTTAATTGGTGAAGGTAGAAAAGATCCAAGTGATGGCAACGATTGAGATCTGATAGCAAGTGTTGATTTTAACCTATCAAGCAAGCCATTAGACGCCAGCTTTGGAATTCCTAATGCTTGCAATGGACAATCGTCAATTGAATTTGTTCAATTTTCCATTCTAAGACCATCATCAAGGGGAAGAATCCTTGTAGAACCATTATTAGATTTCTGAAAAAGTTTGTTCATAGAATCAGATGAAGTTTTCCTCAATGAAGATAACCCAATTTCTGAAAATGGTCCACCTGAATTCTGAATTATTTTATCGGTAAGATCCACACTTCGACTTAATGCATTTAATGATACCTTCCCACCAAGTCTACTCGGCCATCACTGCTGATCTACAAGCCGGGTATATGCAAGCCATCAATTGGCTTAGAATTCTCCAACCGGTCAGGCACATTCTTTCCTTTAAGAGGATTTCTCTTCTCTCTGGTGTAGGTTTCTTTGAAACCGTAGGCATTTCAACCTGATTCTGAGCAAAATTTGAAAAGACGACCTCAATGTTCGATCAGATGGAGATACAAGGACTAGTTTTTCCTTCTTATTAACAGGAATAGAAATTATGTCAGATTGGAAATTGACACTCAAACTCCGCATGGTCGAAGGCCATAAACTTTGTGCCAATCAACCCCTCGCCGTCCTTCTTGAAGACAATCTTAAATCAGCAAATAAGTCATGGCCTGAGTTGATGGACTCGTCGGAGAAGGAGGCGTGGAAGGCCGCTTCCTCTCAGCCATTGGGCTCTCTTCTGCATCAATCATAAGGAAGTAGCCAGAGTTCTTGAGGCATTGGGCGACGAACAGTGCCGAGGCGTGGAACAGAGAGTGTCTATCGTATGTCGTCTTCCTCCACTGACCACTGTCGTCTTCCCCTTTCAACTTCTCAATTTTTTCGCTAACCCTAATTTCAGTTTTTCAGAGGCTGCCTTCCCTTTTTACATATACCTCATCAGACGTTAAATATTTTAACGGAAAGAAGCTTGAAGGACAATTGTGAAATAAACTTGAAACTCTAGGGGTATAATTGAAACTTTTAAAACTCTAGGGGTATAATTGAAACTTATCCCATAGTCTAGGGGTATATTTAATAATTTAACCTATTTTTTACCCTTATCAATAGGACATGGAATTACATCCCAACTCTCAAACCCTTGAAATACCTTAGGAAAACGGTGTATCAAATAGGAGAAATAGAACCCTATTGGATATGGTTCGATTCATTATGAGCTATGCTCATTTGCCTGACTAGTTTCGGGGTCATGCAGTGTTGACTGCAGTACATATATCGAACAACGTTCCATCAAAAGTGTTTCTGAAACATCTTTTGAATTGTGGAACAGGCGTAAAAGTAGTTTACGTTATTTTTTGGGAGTCCAACACACGTACTTGTGGCTAACCCAAAAGAATTTGGAACACTATTCAACAGTATACCTATTCCTAGGCCACCTCAAGGAAACGAGAAATGTGGAAACTTCTTCAATCGAAAGGAGAATAAAGAATTTGTACCAACAAATGCTACATTTTCAGAAAAAAACCACATGAGAAATATTAAGCCACAAAGTAAGGTCGTTTTAAGTAAATTAACTGATGGAGATACAAAAATATCAACAAAAGTTGTTGATAAGTCAACAAGGGTTATTGATGATGCTGGACCTTTAACAAGAGTTGTTGATAGGGCCAATACAACTGGTTAGTTACATCTATCTCAAGAGTTGAGAGTGCCTCAATATAGTGGGAGAGTTGTTTTACGATCTGATCGTTACATGGGCTTAATTGAAGCCCAGATCGTCATACCTGATGATGACATTGAGAATCCATTGTCTTAAAGCAAGGCAATGAATGATATTAACAATAACCTATTGGATTAAAGCAATGGACTCAGAATTAAAATATGTGATTTCAATTCCGTCATGGATCTTGTAGATCTATCTAATGGGGTAACACTTATGGATAGCAAATAAATCTACAAGAAGAAACGAGACATAATCTTATGGTTAGACTTGTGGCAAAGGGTTATACCCAGAGACAGGGGACTATAAGAAATTCTTATCTCCTGTTGTCATGTTGAAGTCTGTTAGAACTCTTGTCCATTTTGAATGGATTTCAAGACTACCCTTTTGAATGGTAATCTTGAGAAGAGTATCTACATGTCTCAACCAAAATGGTTCATTTAGCAAGATCAAAAGCAAAATGGTTTGCAAGTAAAGTGATCCATTCATGGATTGACCTAAGCAATTCGATCATGGAATATAAGACTTGATACTGTGATCAAATCTTTTGGCTTTGATCTGAACATTGATGAATCTTCTCTTAACGAAAGATCGTCAATAGTTCAGTAACTTTATTAGTGTTGTATGTGATTGATATCCTAGTCATTAGGAATGATGTAGGTTATCTTACTGATTAGTAAAATGAGCTAACCGCTCATTTCCAAATGAAAATTTGGGAGAAGCTAAGTTTGTTCTTCGGATCCAAAATTGTTAGTAACCGTAAGAACAAAAATCTAGCCTTGTCTCAAGTATCTTATATCTACAAAATGTTAGTTAGATATATGATGCAGAATTCAAAGAAGGGTTCATTACCTTTCAGGCGTGGAATTCATTTTGTCTAAGAAACTGTTTCCTAAGATACCTCAAGAAGTCGAGGACATGAGACAATGCCCTAGGCAATAGCAGTTGTCAGTAAGTATCAATCTAATCTACTATTTGATAACTGGAAAACCGTTAAGAATATCCTCAAGTATCTGAAGAGAAAGATGAACTATATGCTCGTGTATGGGACTAAGGATTTGATCCTTACAGGATACACTGACATGGATTCTAAGACTACATCAGTATCCATGGTCAATCTTTACGAAGGAGCTATAGTATGGCATAGTTACAATTTTTTCCATGTAGGCCGAAAATATAACTGCTTGTGATGCAGTGATAGAGACTGTAAGGCTTAGACAGTTTATGAATGATTTGGAATGTGTTCCAAATATGAACTTGCCCATCACACTTTATATTGATACTGTGGTGTTGTGGCAAATTCAAAAGAACTTTGCAGCCCAAGACAAACAAGCACATTGAATTAAATGGAATATTCACGAAGACTCTCTCGGCTAAAGGGTATGAGGGTCATTTAGAAGGTCTAGGTCTACGAGTTATGTACAAAGATGAAATCTAGGACAAGTGGGAGAAATGTAATGGGTATTGTGATACCATTATGTAATGGGTATAGTGATGCCCTAGTTTATTGTATTTGTACATTGTATATGTTTTATACATGTATACACGCACTGCTGAATAGATTATTGTACATCCCACTAAACTAGAGTTTTAGTTCAAGTGGGAGTTTGTTGGGTTTTATTCCCTAAAACTCGTAGATAGTGAATGTAAACAAATTGTATACTTGTTTTAATAAAGTGTTATTGAGTTTTTGCAATAAAATGTTATTGTTGAATATTGCACAATTTGACCCAAATCTAATAAACTAAGATCCAAGGTTGTTTGTATATAGCTTGAACTAGTATGTGGGGACATACGGGGATCGATGTTCAAGTAACAACCTAAAAGGTCTATGGTACAAGGATAAGACTGGGTACCTTATCCTGGTAACACTATGTGATACAGCCCGCTTTGTATTTGATACAGACGTATTGATCTAAAGTGTCCATGTAGTAGACATGCGAGTGCAAGTATCTTATGTGATGAGTTTGCATAAGATCGGACTACGAAATAGTAACTGCTAGTTGTAACACCGTTAACTAGTTAGGTTTCTATTTCACTAGGATGACCTAGGCAACTTAGTCTGAATCCTTAGTGGATTATGGACACCTGTTCACGAGGGATTGTCCTTTGATTTGTATGGGTGAGAGTGGCCAGTACGCCGACTCAATAAGCCTACCATTTTGGGGACATGATCGAGTGGGCAGCTGGGAACATAATCACACAAGATGGAATTCACTCCTTCCCGAATTTTGAGGAAGTAGATGATTGTTCAATTAAGTGGTGTCTCTAGGTCTTAAACAAATGGCCCTACCCTCTGACTAGCTCGAGAGGGGTTTCTGTTTGATGGTTGGACCACAAAAAGGTTGTTCATTAGAGGAGCACGTGTACTTAAGGCGATAGAGATAACTCAAGGGTAAAACGATAATTTGACCCAACTGGAGTTACGAACACTCATGAAGGACTGACTTGCCGTTATTGGTCGATATCCGTGGACATCGAAATATTCTGCAGTGGGAAGAGTGCAGCTGTGAGTCGTTAGTGGAGTGACCAACAGTTAACGAATGTTGACTAACTTGGTTAGTGAGTTTAGTCAATTTGTCTCATATCGTTGGAGCTTCTGATCTGTAGGTCGATTAGGTCCCACTGGTAGCTCGAAAAGAGACTTGGGGCAGTTACTTATAAATTGTAAATTGAAAGTGTTCAATTTATTTAGGGAAATCATATAATGTATATTGATACATTATAATATAAAGTTTATGAAACTTTATAATATAATTTTGAATAAATTTCAAAATTAATTCTTGAGAGAAAATATTTGAAAGAGTTCAAATAATTAATATGAATTTGATTCATATTAATATAAACAATTTAATAAAATCTCTAAGATTAAATATGTGATATTTAATTGGGTAATTAATTAATTATTTATTTATTAAATTAGATATGAATAAGATAATAGATTTGATCTTATTCATGACCTTTTCCTATTAGGAAAAGGTCTTGGCCTTTACCTATAAATAAGACGCCTAGGGTGGGGATAAAGGCATCTCATTCATTCTCCTTCTCTCAGAGATCTCTCCTAAAAGACTCCCACCAGTCTCTTGCTTCAAGAAGTCTTAGAGATATACCGGTGTAACCAATTGGTGGTGTTGGCACAAGAGGTTGCTGGAATTTTCTGCAAGATCGTGAAAAAGGTAGTTTTTCGGTCAAGGCTTCTTCCAATAGTAAGTACTCTTGAACCTTGATCATTCTGATCATCTAGATTAGATCTAGGCTATTATTAAGCATGTTTATAACCGTTGTACAACACTTTAAACATAGTTTTATTGTTGTAATCTTTTGCAAATTGTATTGGTATTTCAAATAAAAATCAAAGACTATGAGTAGGTTCGGTGATTCTTTCCGCTGCGCAGGGCTTTTATCCCTTCAATTGTTATCAGAGCAGATCATAGATCTAATCTTGTTTCTCGAAAATTTGCATTGGCTATTGGTGGGATTTAATTCTGCATTTTATGTATGAGATTATGCTAGTAGATGTTTAAGGTTTTGACATATAGATTTGCAATTTTAAGTTAATTTGATCAATGTAAGGGTCCTTTGTTTTGGGTATTTTAATTGCAATCGAGTTTGTAAGTATGTGTCGCTCGTGTTTTGGTGATTTGCGGCAAAGAATTGAAGAAAATTGGCCAAAAAATTGAAGAAAATATAGGCTGGAAGAAGAAGAAAACTAGGAAAAAGAGGTTGCAATCGAGGAAAAAAAATGGCAGCGATGACGTCATCCTTGTAGAAAAAGACAAAATAGCTGGCGCAGGGCTGACATCAGCCCTAAGGCGTGATCCAAACGCGGCTCAGCTTGGTTTGGCATGGTCCAGTCAGTTCTTTGCGGTTTGGCGCTGGTCGGCTCGATTCAGCGTAGGTTGTCTCAGTTCGGCGCGTGTCTTTGTGGTTCAACGTGGTTCATCAACGGTTCATCCATATTTTGACTGGTTCATGAGATATTTGACCGGTTCCATCGGGTACACACGGTTCTTGACCGATTGTTGAGTTGTTTGACCTGGTTCAACGGGTTTTTGATCGGTTCTCGAATTTTTTGACCGTTTTCCCTCGAATTTTGACTAGTTCTCACCAATTTTGATGGGTTTGAGTGGTTTTTTTAGTCGGTTTTGTGCGGTTTGAGCATTTTATGGTCTAGTTCATTGCGTTTTGACCGGTTTATACATTTTTTAAATGGTTCATGCAGTTTCAGCCTGGTTCGAATCTGGTTCAGGCTGGTTCACGACTAGATAGGGAATTTTTAGATTAATTATTGTAATTTTTCTAATTTATTTTGTCCTAGGATGCCAAAACCTGCCTACCTAGCTATTTATTTTGCTTTATGGATGTCATATAGCTTAAAATCCAACCATAGGTTAAGCATATTCATGCATTTTTAATTATAATTGTTATAATATATGAATTATGCATGAATTTAATTTTCATGAGCTTTTAATATAAAGTGTTATATTTATGGATGAAAATGGTAATGCTTACTTTTAATTTTCTTGGGTTATTAATTTAAGAGTTAGATTAATTAAAAGGAAATTAAATTGTATTGAACATGATATTACCTTAGTTTAATATAATTGTTATATTTTTGGTATGTCATGTATGCTAGTATATGGTTTATATATTAATTAGAATTTGATTGTTAATTTATTCACCATAGTAGCATGTTATAAGATTAACTCATTAAAATTTATAAGTGTTATAAAATTAATGAATAGAAATCGTTAACCTATAACAAAGAATTGCATGCAAACATAGGATCTTAATTATGAAAAATTGTTTAATTTTAAAATGTTTAAAATTAATTATACCTAAGATCACGTTTCTAATAGTTTTAATTGACTAAGTAGGAAAAACATTGTAATAGATGATTATTCTCGATATGGTTACTTATACCTAATGGGTCATAAGTCTGAAGCTTTTGAAAAGTTCAAAGAGTTTAAGACTAAAGTAGAAAACCAATTAGGTAAGACGATTAAAAAACTTCAACCAAATCGAGGTGGAGAGTACATGGATCATAGATTTCAAGACTATATGATAGAACATGGAATTCAATCCCAACTCTTAGCACCTGGTACATTGATAAGGGTAAAAGAAATATACCTATTTTACTGATTGCTAGACAGAAGGTCGATTAATTAAAACATAATTTGTCGCATATATGCGTTAATCCAAGTATAAATTAACACAATCAAGTAGTACCTAGAAAGTTCTAGGGTCGAATCCACAGGGAAGGGCGGTTAAAGATTTTTAATAACTTGTTGACTAAACTCTTGGACGCATGGTATCATGGCAATTGAAAAAGATGTTGTTTGGAGTTGATTGGTAAAACAGTGCAGTAAACATAAAATATGCGATGAAAGTTAAAGGAAAATATCAGATGACAAAGCTATCAAGGCTTTTGCTGCGGCGACCGCATGCGTTTATAAGTAATCTTGTAGTGCATACTTTGACTAATTGATCCATTAATTCCTAAGTGAGAAATAATCATAAGATTCCCTTCCGGTACTACTCATGCGTTTGGCGTAGAACTAACAACTATTTTGTTTGATTAGTTCATGTGTTGGTCCAGTTCTCTAATAACTTGCAAGTGATTGCGTTAGTCCTAAAACAATCTAAGTTCATTCATGCATTATCTTATTGCGGCAGAATTTTCTTTAACACTACCAAGACTACATGTAATGCGCTAGCTTGGTCTACTTAGATATTTCCACATGCGTTACCTGTTAGGGATTTATCATGTTGCTACCGCATCCGGCTTGCCAGGCGGGAGTTAGTAATGTAAGCATTATCGCATCTAAGTAGAAAACATTAATTTCCCATTCAATCAAAGTGTACACATACAAAATAAACTTATCACCGCATGGGTGCCTACGCTAAGCCTTGATAAAAGAAAATTAGCTCATGCTGACAAAGAAATACACCAAGCAATACATTCTAGCACAATACAAGTCTACCCTACAATGGTATCCTTTCTTCTGACTTTTCTATCCTTGCTCTCTGGTCTCGCCTCCTCTCCTCTATGTCCTTCTCTTGGGCAGGTGGATGTTTCTTATAGGCTGAGGAGGCTGACTTCTCCAAGAAATTGGCATGCGTGCCCTAGTTATCTTTCGCCAGCTAGCACATCAGTCATATGTTAGCGCGATCCTTTCATCCAGCTTTCATTGTACGAATAGCTCTGGGATCTGTGCCTGCGCTGAAGAAAACTTAGGGAACAAAACAACTATACTTTTCATGTGTTAGCGCCTTAAAAACATATAATTTCTTACCGCATCTATGAATATTGCCTTCCGCAGAAAACTATCGTAATTCCCTTATCTTTATGCGCTAGATTAGCGCGACTATGCTCTTTTCAGCCTTATTTAGCTTAATTTTAAGGGAGAAATAACTTGTTTATTGCAAGTTATCATTTACCCTTATATTTAGCTCATTATCTTGTCAAAACTATATGTTTTAGATCAATTTTACTGTTCCCAAGCTCAAAATATGTTGAAGTTGTTAAGTTAGGGTGTTGAGAATCACTTTTGTCAAATTATGCTCATTTGTACCTAAAAAGACTCAATTTTAAGGAAATTTGACTAAGTTTGTTACTGTGCAGGAAAATAGAGGAAATGTTGGAATTTACCCAGAAATGCGACTGCATTTCTTGGAAGGCCATTATGAAATGCGACCGCATTTCTGGAAAAATTAAAGGCAGTTCCGAGTTGTTCGTGGGTCATTTTGAACGAGACTTCTTCGCACCTAATCGGCTGTTTCTACCCTGAAACTGACTGGGCTACCTACCAACACCTATTTTGCAGCTCCTCAACCAATTCCAACACTATATAAGCTCGTGATTCGAAGTCAAATTCAAGCATAACTCATTTGGAAGAAGAGGGTGGTGACAGAACCCTAGTTGACGCCTATGAGTAGGGATGTCCGAGGTTCTTCTTAGATGACTAAATTCTAACCATAGTTAGACATCAAACCTTAGGGTTTGTACGGATTTTCACCCATTCCCACTTGTAAAAGCAAGAGAGTGGAGTGTCTAAGCGAACTCTAGAAGGATTTGATAAAATAGAAAACCCCTAGTATTTGGCTACTGTCATAATTTCCAGCTTTTGATACTTTTCATTTATCTATATTCTTTACATCTTATTTTCAATGAAAATGTATTCATTTGCACTTTATCTCACCATGAGTAGCTAAATTCCGTTGAGAGGTTCAATATGGTGAATTCTCTTATGGTTCAATAGCTTGAAAGTGTTTTATTTGCTTAAGTATTGTTCAATGCAAGTCATTATTTATTGAATATCATTCTAATCTTGTTGAGATTAACTCGATCACTTAGACTTTGCATGCTATGTGAGTTTGATCTTGAAAAGGACAAACGATATTGGTTCTCATAAAGGTGATATAGGAGAAAAAGCTCAAAAGAGATTGTTCGGTGGTATAGGGCAAGCTACCTAAGGCACCCTATATCAACTATAGTGTTATAGATTGCATTCGTTAATCATCTATGCGGAGTCGAGTCACAGAAATGTGCATAACGGTACTCGCTTAGCCTTCTAACGGTTCTTGGGAGCAAGGCCAAATAGAAGTTAAATCTTACCCAATGCATTGAATATGCTTAAGTTAAATAATCCATGATTAAAGTTATTGCCTTTGGGATGAATCCATGTTGAATACCTCGTTTTATCCATTATCGTTATTCTTTTATTTATTAGCTTGTTTAATCTATTTTTCTAAAAAACAATCATCAATCATATTTCTTTGGTTATCTATTTTTAAGAAATCAAGTTGAGCAGTTTATTCTTCGAATCTGAATGTCCAGTTAGTCTTCGTGGGATCGATACCCTTGGAATACTTCTAAGGTTTTTTATTACTACGTGCGATAGTGTATACTTGCACTAAGGTTGGCTGAATTTATCTTTATCATTATTTATCATCTTATCTCACATCCATCATTCAACCTCTGTCGCACCATACACCTCAGCAGAATGGTGTATCAGAAAGGAGAAATAGAACCTTGTTAGACATAGTTCGTTCTATGATGAGTTATTCTTAATTGCCTAACTCGTTTTGGGGGTACGCAGTAGAGACTGCAGTTCATAATTGATAGCGAGCATAGCTAGCTACTTTTACTTATTTAATTTAGCTAGTCTTTTATGATGTTTGGGCCATTTTATTGTGCTTTATTGTTTATTTTGTAGGAAATGGTTGATTGGAGCTATAATGCCATATTAGAGTTAATCGGGTGCTCAGGGCGTGAAAAGATGCAAAGGAATGAAAAGAGTAAAAGTGGAAAAAAGTCAAATCTCGGTCAACAGCAGGCTAGCGTCGAGACGCTAGCTCTTGAGCGTCGAGACGCTCACATTCCATATCAGAGTAGGCGCGTAAAGCTCACAGCGTCGAGACACTATGGTAGGAAGCGTCCCGACGCTACCGTTTTTCCTTATTCAGAACGCGCGTATAAGAGGCAGCGTCGTGACGCTAAGACGAAAAATCTGAATAAAAGCTTATTTTCGGCTAGGTTTTTAGGGAGTTCGATTTGGGACCTTGGATAGTCGTAAACAGGACAGAACAGAGCATTTGGAGGCTGAAAACTAAGGGAGAGACTTGGAAATCAACCCATTGTTCGTGGGGATCGTGACGCGGACGTCGGGACTCGGCCTACATTGAGTTTTCTTTTCCCTTTTCTTCCTTTAGTTAGATTTATGGCTTTCACATGTTTAGTTGAGCTTGTATTTACATTCATGAGTAGCTAAACTTGTAGGTTAGGGATTGATGTAGTTGATTAAGTTTATGGATTGATTTATGGTTTAAGTTGTGCAATGTTATTGTGTTTGTAATCTTGATTTAATGCTTTCAATTAATTGGCCATTAGTTGGATGATTTAAGTTTCGAATCTAGCTCGGGAGAGGGGATTTGATCTAGACTTACTCAAGATTGCATGAATAAAGTTTACTTTCTAATTCTTGACGGTTTTAGATTAACTTTAGAATTGGTTAAAAGATCTCATTGCCTTGCTTATTAATAAACTTAGATAGGGATATCAAGTTGGTTAATTTGCATGAGAATCAATTATACTCGGGAGAGGTAGTTGTGATTAAAGGGTCTTTGGCTCATAATTTCATTGTGCATAATAACTTATTCTTTAAAATCAATCCTAAACGAAATCGGCGAAATCAATTCCCTAAGTAGTTTTCCCAATTGAATTTCCATTCTTTTTACTTGCTTTGATTTGGTTTGATTATCATCTTTTCATCACTTTTTGATCCCTAAATAAAATTGGGCAAGATAATTCACAATACTTGATTTGCTTAAAAATCCAATCCAGAGGACGACATTCGAATTTACTATTCACTATATTATTACTTGACCCGTGCGCTTGCGGTAGGAAAAGTCCACATCAAGTTTTTGGCGCCGTTGCCGGGGAATGGCACATTTAGTTAAATTGATATTGTGAAAAAATTGCTTGATCTTAATTTAGGGTGTATTTTTACCTTTTTAGTTTATTGCATTTTTTTCCTTATTTGTTTTTCTTTCCATATTTGATTTTCTAGGTTAGTTTTTCTTTTAGTTGTGTAATCTTTTCCTTTTTTTTTTGTTCTTGTTTTTCCTTTTCTAGATTAGTTTCCTTATTTGCATTTTGCCATATTTATTTTTGCATTCCATATTAGGTATTTTGTTTCCTTTTCTAGATTATATTTTCCATATTTAGATTTGTTGGTTTCTTTTCTTTATTTATTTATTTCCATATTTGTTTTTTCTTTTCTTTTTAGGGTAGTTTTAATTTCGCATGCGTAGTGGTAGAGAAGTGATACCATTGGATCCCGAGATAGAAACAACAATTCTTAGGCTTCGAAGGGAAACTAGAGAAAATTTTCAAATGACGGACCAAAATCCACCTGAGGAGCCTAGGCCTATTAGAGATTATTTTCAGCCTGTGTTTCAGGGGCAACAGTCGGGAATTGTCTATGCACCGATTAATGCCAACAACTTTGAGCTGAAGACCGGCCTCATTCAGATGGCTCGAGACTGTGCACACAGAGGATCGCCCACTGAGGATCCAAATTCTCATCTTAAATCATTTTTGGACATTTGTGGGACGGTAAAGATTAATGGAGTCTCTGAAGATGCTATTCGCTTACGTTTATTTCCCTTTTCTTTGCAGGATAAACCACGAGATTGGTTGCAGTCTATTACTCCTGGGAGCATCACCACCTGGGATGCTTTGGTCCAGGCCTTTTTAAAGAAATTTTTCCCTCCTGCAAAGACGGTCAAGCTGAGGACCGAGATTGGGACATTCCAACAACAATATGATGAGCAGCTATTCGAAGCTTGGGAGCGATTCAAAGAGCTACTGAGGAAGTGTCCTCAGCATGGTTACCCCGATTGGCTTCAGGTACAGTTGTTTTATAATGGTTTAACTCCTAATACAAAAACGATTGTTGATGTAGCTGCAGGTGGGACTCTGTTGTCCAAGACCGTGGAAAACGCTCGCACACTTTTAGAAGATATGGCCACCAACAGCTATCAGTGGCCATCTGAGCGGTCTACACCTAAAAAGATTGCTGCTGGAGTGTTTGAGGTGGATAAAGTAAGTGCACTCCAGGCCCAGATGACCTCCCTCGCTAATGCTTTTATGAAATTTTTCAGGTACAGGGAGTGCACAGTCAATTGAATCAGCTGCTGCTTTAGCATCTCGACCTCAGGAGGAGACTATTGAGCAGGTTCAGTATGTATCAAATTTTAATTCTAGGGGATATAATAATAGTTCTACACCTACACATTATCACCCTAACAATAGGAACCATGAAAATTTCTCTTATGCTAATACTAAGAATGTTCTTAATCCTCCTGGTTTTGCCCCTCAAACTCAAGATAATAAAAAGTTAGAAGATCTTGTTGGAGCTTTCATTGCAGAGTCTAGTAACAGGACAACCAAATTAGAGGAGGCAGTCATTGCCATGAACTCAACAGTGAATGGCCACAGTGCAGCCATAAAGAACATTGAGACTCAGCTGGGACAGTTGGTGAATGTTGTAAGCACCATGAACAAAGGTAAGGCCCCAGCTGAACAAGAGAAACCCCAGATGGAGTATTGCAAGGCAATCACTGTGCACCAGGAGGAATATGAAGAGGAACCTGAATCTGAGGACTATGAAACGCCTACAGGGGAAGCTGAGGAGGACACATCAGCAGATGAGGCTGAATAGCCTAACCTTGAGCCTCCTATTCCTTCTCCCACACTGTTGGTTCCTAAAGAAAAGAAAAAGAAAAAGAAGAAAAAGAACAATCAGGTTCAATTTGATAAATTTATGAATGCTTTTATGAATCTGAATATTAATATTCCTTTTGCAGAGGCATTAGAGATGCCCCAATACAACAGGTTCATGAAGGAGTGGTTAGCAAAGAAGCGCAAAGAAAAGAAGGTTGACACTGTTTATCTTGCTTCCACATGCAGCACCAGAGTACAACAGAAAGTACCTGAAAAAGTAGCAGATCCAGGGAGTTTTTCTGTTCCTTGTAGTTTTGGTACTTATTCTTTCAGAGCATTATGTGATTTAGGTGCTAGCATTAATATTATCCCATTGTCCTTGTGTAAAAAGTTAGATATAGGTGAGATTAAGTCTACTCCTGTAAAGCTCCAATTGGCTGATCAATCTGTGGTGAGACCAGTTGGTATTGTAGAGAATGTGTTAATCAGAGTAGGTAGATTTTTCCTCCCTATTGACTTGTATGTTTTGGGCATGATAGAAAATCCTTCAATGCCTGTCATATTAGGACGACCATTCCTCGCTACTGGGCGAGCAATCATAGATATTGAGCGCAGGGAGCTCACTATTAGAGTCAAGAACGAAAAAGAAATCTTTAAAGCAGTTGAAGACTCCAAAGATGAAGTGCTTTACATGGGCTACAGGAAAGGTGCAAGAAAGAGCACCTCTGTTGGATTCACAGAGCAAAAGCCTCCTTGAAGCACGTGCAACACGTCGAGCTAATGACGTTAAACAAGCGCTTATGGGAGGCAACCCAAGTAAGTTAATGTGTTTTCTGTTTGTTTTTTATTTATTGTTTTTTTGTTTTTGTTTTGTAGGTCTTGTTTTCTTTCTCTCCTTTGCTTTCAAGCTTTCAAGATTCCAAGCTCTCAAGCAAGAAGTCATCATCATTCCAGGCCAGTATTGTTCACTCCTGTCATTCTTTTATTGTTCTCATGCTTGTTTATGCCCTATTTTCTTTTTACATTGAGGACAATGCATATTTTAAGTTTGGGGGTGGATTAGCATGTTTGTGGAGCCCTTGAGCATCTGAGTTCGGGCTATAGTTTTGAGCTTTCTTTGAATTATGCATATGGTTGTTTTCTGGATGCTACTTTTGCATGATTATGATGTCCTAGGATAGGCTTTCTTGTCAATTTTCAAGCTTGTGATGAGATGTAAGCATAAGTGCCCAAAAAGGGAGACTTTTTAAAATTTTTCTAGGAGATGGCTTGCATGAGTAGAGTATTTGCCTTGGCTAGATTTGGATTTGAATGCTTAGGAGCGAATTATTAGGTTCATATGCTTGTTGTCACCTCGATAGGTGTAGGGAAGAGCTAAAAAGTTAATGTTTTGCAAATTAGCATGTTTGATCTTGCTTAGGAGGAAAGAAAAGAATATATGCTATTTATGCTCATAAAGAAAAATCATTCTTGTAGTTACTGTTGAAAAAAAAATATATTATGCCATGGCCTGTGCACAGTTTGCAATGTTTAATAAAGTTTAGGCAAAAAGAGCTACCCTGTTGTGATCAGTTAGGCCAACCAGAGAAATCTCAGGTTAAGGGTCCCTGCAATGGGTGTGTGAAAGCTAGTGCCACATATACATGCTTAATTTGATTGTTAATTAAAAGCACCTAAGTATGGAGATAAACAAACTAATTTGTTGCATTAACTCATTAGTGAAGCCTTAGTGCCAGTGTAGAGGGAAGATGAGCTGAGAGTTTAATAAATCAATCTCGAGCTAGTAGAGTCTGATCTTGTTGAGTTAGATCTCGCTTGTGCAAGTTAATTTTGGAAAAATTTTAATTTGTCTCCCTCATTGGTCCTTGTGTGCATGTCTCTTGCTTGCTTGGTTATTGACTTTTGAGCCTTGAGGATTGAGTTATGATTGTTGCATCCATTCTTCCATTGTATGTCTGATTTAGAGTTTGCTCGAGGACTAGCAAAAGCTTAAGTTTGGGGGTATTTGATAGCGAGCATATCTAGCTACTTTTACTTATTTAATTTAGCTAGTCTTTTATGATGTTTGGGCCATTTTATTGTTCTTTATTGTTTATTTTGTAGGAAATGGTTGATTGGAGCTATAATGCCATATTAGAGTTAATCGGGTGCTCGGGGCGTGAAAAGATGCAAAGGAATGAAAAGAGTAAAAGTGGAAAAAAGTCAAATCTCGGTCAACAGCATGCTAGCGTCGAGACGCTAGCTCTTGAGCGTCGAGACGCTCACATTCCATATCAGATTAGGCGCGTAAAGCTCACAGCGTCGAGACGCTATGATAGGAAGCGTCCCGACGCTACCGTTTTTCCTTATTCAGAACGCGCGTATAAGAGGCAGCGTCGCGACTCTATCTTGACAGCGTCTCGACGCTAAGACGAAAAATCAGAATAAAAGCTTATTTTCGGCTAGGTTTTTAGGGAGTTCGATTTGGGACCTTGGATAGCCGTAAACAGGACAGAACAGAGCATTTGGAGGCTGAAAACTAAGGGAGAGACTTGGAAATCAACCCATTGTTCGTGGGGATCGTGACGGGGACGTCGGGACTCGGCCTACATTGAGTTTTCTTTTCCCTTTTCTTCCTTTAGTTAGATTTATGGCTTTCACATGTTTAGTTGAGCTTGTATTTACATTCATGAGTAGCTAAACTTGTAGGTTAGGGATTGATGTAGTTGATTAAGTTTATGGATTGATTTATGGTTTAAGTTGTGCAATGTTATTGTGTTTGTAATCTTGATTTAATGCTTTCAATTAATTGGCCATTAGTTGGATGATTTAAGTTTCGAATCTAGTCCTAAAACAATCTAAGTTCATTCATGCATTATCTTATTGCGGCAGAATTTTCTTTAACACTACCAAGACTACATGTAATGCGCTAGCTTGGTCTACTTAGATATTTCCACATGCGTTACCTGTTAGGGATTTATCATGTTGCTACCGCATCCGGCTTGCCAGGCGGGAGTTAGTAATGTAAGCATTATCGCATCTAAGTAGAAAACATTAATTTCCCATTCAATCAAAGTGTACACATACAAAATAAACTTATCACCGCATGGGTGCCTACGCTAAGCCTTGATAAAAGAAAATTAGCTCATGCTGACAAAGAAATACACCAAGCAATACATTCTAGCACAATACAAGTCTACCCTACAATGGTATCCTTTCTTCTGACTTTTCTATCCTTGCTCTCTGGTCTCGCCTCCTCTCCTCTATGTCCTTCTCTTGGGCAGGTGGATGTTTCTTATAGGCTGAGGAGGCTGACTTCTCCAAGAAATTGGCATGCGTGCCCTAGTTATCTTTCGCCAGCTAGCACATCAGTCATATGTTAGCGCGATCCTTTCATCCAGCTTTCATTGTACGAATAGCTCTGGGATCTGTGCCTGCGCTGAAGAAAACTTAGGGAACAAAACAACTATACTTTTCATGTGTTAGCGCCTTAAAAACATATAATTTCTTACCGCATCTATGAATATTGCCTTCCGCAGAAAACTATCGTAATTCCCTTATCTTTATGCGCTAGATTAGCGCGACTATGCTCTTTTCAGCCTTATTTAGCTTAATTTTAAGGGAGAAATAACTTGTTTATTGCAAGTTATCATTTACCCTTATATTTAGCTCATTATCTTGTCAAAACTATATGTTTTAGATCAATTTTACTGTTCCCAAGCTCAAAATATGTTGAAGTTGTTAAGTTAGGGTGTTGAGAATCACTTTTGTCAAATTATGCTCATTTGTACCTAAAAAGACTCAATTTTAAGGAAATTTGACTAAGTTTGTTACTGTGCAGGAAAATAGAGGAAATGTTGGAATTTACCCAGAAATGCGACTGCATTTCTTGGAAGGCCATTATGAAATGCGACCGCATTTCTGGAAAAATTAAAGGCAGTTCCGAGTTGTTCGTGGGTCATTTTGAACGAGACTTCTTCGCACCTAATCGGCTGTTTCTACCCTGAAACTGACTGGGCTACCTACCAACACCTATTTTGCAGCTCCTCAACCAATTCCAACACTATATAAGCTCGTGATTCGAAGTCAAATTCAAGCATAACTCATTTGGAAGAAGAGGGTGGTGACAGAACCCTAGTTGACGCCTATGAGTAGGGATGTCCGAGGTTCTTCTTAGATGACTAAATTCTAACCATAGTTAGACATCAAACCTTAGGGTTTGTACGGATTTTCACCCATTCCCACTTGTAAAAGCAAGAGAGTGGAGTGTCTAAGCGAACTCTAGAAGGATTTGATAAAATAGAAAACCCCTAGTATTTGGCTACTGTCATAATTTCCAGCTTTTGATACTTTTCATTTATCTATATTCTTTACATCTTATTTTCAATGAAAATGTATTCATTTGCACTTTATCTCACCATGAGTAGCTAAATTCCGTTGAGAGGTTCAATATGGTGAATTCTCTTATGGTTCAATAGCTTGAAAGTGTTTTATTTGCTTAAGTATTGTTCAATGCAAGTCATTATTTATTGAATATCATTCTAATCTTGTTGAGATTAACTCGATCACTTAGACTTTGCATGCTATGTGAGTTTGATCTTGAAAAGGACAAACGATATTGGTTCTCATAAAGGTGATATAGGAGAAAAAGCTCAAAAGAGATTGTTCGGTGGTATAGGGCAAGCTACCTAAGGCACCCTATATCAACTATAGTGTTATAGATTGCATTCGTTAATCATCTATGCGGAGTCGAGTCACAGAAATGTGCATAACGGTACTCGCTTAGCCTTCTAACGGTTCTTGGGAGCAAGGCCAAATAGAAGTTAAATCTTACCCAATGCATTGAATATGCTTAAGTTAAATAATCCATGATTAAAGTTATTGCCTTTGGGATGAATCCATGTTGAATACCTCGTTTTATCCATTATCGTTATTCTTTTATTTATTAGCTTGTTTAATCTATTTTTCTAAAAAACAATCATCAATCATATTTCTTTGGTTATCTATTTTTAAGAAATCAAGTTGAGCAGTTTATTCTTCGAATCTGAATGTCCAGTTAGTCTTCGTGGGATCGATACCCTTGGAATACTTCTAAGGTTTTTTATTACTACGTGCGATAGTGTATACTTGCACTAAGGTTGGCTGAATTTATCTTTATCATTATTTATCATCTTATCTCACATCCATCATTCAACCTCTGTCGCACCATACACCTCAGCAGAATGGTGTATCAGAAAGGAGAAATAGAACCTTGTTAGACATAGTTCGTTCTATGATGAGTTATTCTTAATTGCCTAACTCGTTTTGGGGGTACGCAGTAGAGACTGCAGTTCATAATTGATAGCGAGCATAGCTAGCTACTTTTACTTATTTAATTTAGCTAGTCTTTTATGATGTTTGGGCCATTTTATTGTGCTTTATTGTTTATTTTGTAGGAAATGGTTGATTGGAGCTATAATGCCATATTAGAGTTAATCGGGTGCTCAGGGCGTGAAAAGATGCAAAGGAATGAAAAGAGTAAAAGTGGAAAAAAGTCAAATCTCGGTCAACAGCAGGCTAGCGTCGAGACGCTAGCTCTTGAGCGTCGAGACGCTCACATTCCATATCAGAGTAGGCGCGTAAAGCTCACAGCGTCGAGACACTATGGTAGGAAGCGTCCCGACGCTACCGTTTTTCCTTATTCAGAACGCGCGTATAAGAGGCAGCGTCGTGACGCTAAGACGAAAAATCTGAATAAAAGCTTATTTTCGGCTAGGTTTTTAGGGAGTTCGATTTGGGACCTTGGATAGTCGTAAACAGGACAGAACAGAGCATTTGGAGGCTGAAAACTAAGGGAGAGACTTGGAAATCAACCCATTGTTCGTGGGGATCGTGACGCGGACGTCGGGACTCGGCCTACATTGAGTTTTCTTTTCCCTTTTCTTCCTTTAGTTAGATTTATGGCTTTCACATGTTTAGTTGAGCTTGTATTTACATTCATGAGTAGCTAAACTTGTAGGTTAGGGATTGATGTAGTTGATTAAGTTTATGGATTGATTTATGGTTTAAGTTGTGCAATGTTATTGTGTTTGTAATCTTGATTTAATGCTTTCAATTAATTGGCCATTAGTTGGATGATTTAAGTTTCGAATCTAGCTCGGGAGAGGGGATTTGATCTAGACTTACTCAAGATTGCATGAATAAAGTTTACTTTCTAATTCTTGACGGTTTTAGATTAACTTTAGAATTGGTTAAAAGATCTCATTGCCTTGCTTATTAATAAACTTAGATAGGGATATCAAGTTGGTTAATTTGCATGAGAATCAATTATACTCGGGAGAGGTAGTTGTGATTAAAGGGTCTTTGGCTCATAATTTCATTGTGCATAATAACTTGTTCTTTAAAATCAATCCTAAACGAAATCGGCGAAATCAATTCCCTAAGTAGTTTTCCCAATTGAATTTCCATTCTTTTTACTTGCTTTGATTTGGTTTGATTATCATCTTTTCATCACTTTTTGATCCCTAAATAAAATTGGGCAAGATAATTCACAATACTTGATTTGCTTAAAAATCCAATCCAGAGGACGACATTCGAATTTACTATTCACTATATTATTACTTGACCCGTGGGCTTTCGGTAGGAAAAGTCCACATCAATATTCTAAACAATGTTTCCTCAAAAAGTGTTTCTGAAACACCTTTTGAGCTATTAAGGGGGTACTTCCGTAAATGGGGTTGTCCTACACACGTGATGGTGACAAATCCTAAGAAACTGGAACCCTGTTCTAGAGTATGCCAATTCGTTGGTCACCCTAAAGAAACGAGAGGTGGTCTATTCTACGACCCTGAAGAAAACAAAGTGTTCGTATTGACAAACACTACTTTCTTGGAAGAAGACCACATTAGAGATCACAAACCACGTAGAAAACTAGTATTAGGAGAAGCTACAAAAGAGTCAACAAGGGTTGTTGATGAAGCTAGTCCTTCAACAAGAGTTGATGTAGGAGCCAGTTCTTCACGTCAATCTCATCCTCCTCACATAGTGGGAGGGCCTCGACGCATTTGGAGGATTGTGATACAACCTGACTGTCACTTGGGTTTAACTAAAACACAAGTGGTCATACTTGATGAAGGTGTTGAGGATCCATTGTCTTATCGTCAGACAATGAATGATGTAGATAAAGACGAATGGGCCAAAGCCATGGACCTTGAGATGAAGTCTATGTACTTCAATCACGTTTGGGAACTTGTAGGTCGACCTGAAAGGGTCAAACCCATAGGGTGTAAATGGATCTATAAGAGGAAAAGAGATGTTGCTGGGAAAGTGCAGACTTTCAAAGCAAGACTTGTAGCAAAAGGTTATACCCAAAGGGAAGGGGTGGACTATGAGGAAACCTTTTCCCCAGTTGATATGTTGAAGTCAATAAGAATTCTCTTATCCATAACAACATACTATGACTATGAAATATGGTAAATGGATGTCAAGACTTGATAAGACCTATTTATTATACACTAAGAATCTCACAATTTGCTTATCTTCATTGAATTTCTTGCGAAAAAATGCTTTAAAATGAGTATAATATGTCTATAGGTCCTTACCGGAGCTTTGGAAGCGATTCGGGGCTTAAACGAGCAAAATCGGGGTGTAAAAAGACCAAACTGCCCTTGGAGCTGTCGCAGCGTCAAGACGCTGCCGTCGGAGGGTCGGGACGCTGCTCAAATTAGGAAAAAAGGCATTGGCAAACAGATGAAACGGTAGCGTCGCGACGCTCTTACCATAGCGTCTCAACGCTACGTCAATCAGCAGATTTTTTCCATAGTTGAAGGTCTAGCGTCGCGACGCTGTGTCCTAGCGTCTCGACGCTAGGCAGATTTCTAGAATTAAAATTTTTAATATTTGGCTGAAATTTTCCATGTTTGAAGACCCAATTCAACACCATTCTACCACGGATTGAAGGCCAAGAATCCCTATAAATAGAGGCCTTTCGTGTAGGTTTAGAATCATCCCTCAACACAAAATTCACTAATACTTTGTAGTCCATCTCTCTCCCCATTTTCCACCATTCTTCTTAGTTTTAGTTTTTATTGCTTTATTTGATGTATTCCATGAAGAAGCAAGCTTGCTCTCATTCCATGAGAGGCTAATCTCTTCATTCATGTAATCGGGTTGTCAAGAGTAAGTTCATATTCTATTAATGAAATTTCTTGTTTGAATCATCAAAGCATGTTTATGTGATTTTAGTTCTTTTTCTATAAATTTAGTTTGTGGTAAGAAAGATTGACAACCTTTACCACACCCTCTCTAAATTTACTTGTTAATTCTTAGTAGAATATAGGTTAACGTTATGTTCATACGCATGCGTCCCTAGAACTAAATGATTTAATTAATTGTAATTGTGGTTTGTTGCACGTTGCATGTAAATTAACTCGGCTAGATCCCATTGCGGTTTAGGTTAATTAATCAGCCAATTAATTAGTTTAAACTAGAATCAAACTTAGTGTTTGCATGTTTGTGATAGTGGATCATGATTCTCGGTTTGTTGTTGGAATACGTCGGGCTTAAACATGTTTTGACTTATTAGTGAAATTGATGATTTAATTGAATTGAACTTACCATGACTTTCCTGGTTGCATGATTTTTGAGGTATTGTTATCTTTCCTTAATTTGATTTCCTACTTTCCTTTTTCAACATTTTCCTTATTAGTTTTCTTTTCATATCTACTTTCTTTCCACACACAAAAATCCCCCCCTTTTTGGTTACCTAAAGCAAACAAGGAAATTAAGATTTGTTTGCATAGACTCCCTGTGATCGACCCCAGCCGCTACTGCTACAAGTTAGCTTTAGAGGTTGAGGATTATAAATTTATTTGATAAGAGACCTCGACAATCTCTTCCATCAAATTGGTGTCGTTGCTGGGGAGTCTTCGGTAAAATTTTTCTTTCCTTTTTTGTTTCCATTTGACTTTTCTACTTTATGTCTACAGTTTATGCAAACACGTTCTTCACAGGATAGAGAATTTTTGTTTTGTCCTGACATCACAAGGGAAGAACGTAGACTTCGAAGGGAGGCAAAAAGAGAGTAAGTCAACGAACCACAAGCTATGGCCGAGCAAACATTGAAACAACTCGCGGCCCCAAATCTGAACCAAAACCACTTTGCATCACTTATCCCGAGACTGAAGGTGCATTTGAATTGAAATCTGGACTGATTCATCTTTTGCCTATTTTCAAGGGAAGCGCAGGAGAGGACCCACACAAGCACTTAAAGGAATTCTACATCGTTTGCACGGGAATGAAGCCCAACGATGTAACGGACGAACAAATAAGTTTATGTGCTTTTCCTTTTTATTTAAAAGATATGGAAAAAGATTGGTTATATTTTCTTCCTAGTGGTTCAATTAATACTTGGGCTAACATGAAAAAAATATTTTTAGAAAATTTTTTTCCTACAAGTAGGGCCGCCAATCTTCGTAAAGAAATTTACGATATTACTCAAATTGCCGGTGAAACTCTTTATGAATATTGGGAACGATTTAAAAGATTATGTGCTAGTTTTCCTCACCATCAAATAGTCGATCAATTGCTAATCCAATATATCTATGAAGGTTTACATCCAACAAACCGAGGCATGATCGATGTAGCTAGTGGAGGAGTATTGGTGAACAAAACTGCAGCAGAGGCCCGAGCACTCATATCTTCCACGGCCGAAAATTCTCAACAGTTTGGAACATGAGTTCTCGGTCTATTACTAAAAGTAGCAGTAAAGAACGAGGTAAGTAGTCTTGATTCAAAAATGTCTGAACTTACTGATCTTGTTAAACAACTTGTGACAGGACAAATTACTAAGGAAAAAGTTTGTGGAATCTGTTCAATCCAAGGCCACCCCACTGATTCCTGTCCACAGTTGCAAGAAGGCCAAACTGCAGAAGTCAATGAAATAGGAGGGTATGCAAATCAAAATGGCAAAGGTCAGAAGTACGATCCATATTCCAACACTTACAATCTGGGATGGAGGGATCACCCTAACTTTAGCTATGGCCAAAACAACCATCAGAAACAGAACTTTGGAGGGCAATCTTCCCAATCAGGTATGTCTCTTGAAGATATGATTAAGTCTTTAGATGAATCTACTTCTAAGTTTTAACAGGAGACTAAGGTCGGTATGCAAAATATGGAAAATCAAATTACACAATTGGCCACTTCCATAAGTAGATTGGAGGTCCAATATGGAAAGTTGTCTGCCCAACCAGAAATTCCAAAAAAGGAAGGTCTAAATGCAATCACACTTAGGAGTGGAGTCACTTTGAAGCCACCTCTAATTCCTTCCAAAAATATCGAAGAAAAAACTGATAAGGTAAGTTCTGAACCTTCTGTTGTTTTTTATTTCACTGAGCATGCTCCCTTTCCTTCTAGATTAGTCCAGAATAATAAGAAAAATGAGGAAGAGGACAAAGATGGCTTAGAAGTATTCAGGAAAGTTTCAGTCAACATTCCACTCTTGGAGGTCGTTCAACAATTTCCAAGGTATGCCAAATTTTTTAAAAGATGGTGTACCAAAAAGAAAATCTCCAACAAAAAGGTAAGTGAAAATCTTTCCATGCTTGCCTTCAAACCTTTGCCTGAAAAATGCTTAGATCCAGGTATGTTTTCCCTACCTTGCATGATAGGACATCACCATGTTAAGCAGGCCATGCTAGACTTAGGAGCTTCAATCAATGTTATGCCTATGTCTCTATATCATGAGTTAGGATTAACTAATTTGTATGAGACTAGTGTAATAATTCAATTAGTCGATAGATCTATCATTACCCCTTTAGGTATCTGTGAGAATGTCCTTGTTAAAATAGAGGATTTTGTCTTCCCTGCTGATTTATATATTTTTTGATATCCCTGCACCATTTAACTCTACTTCTGCTTCTATTATTTTGGGTCGTCCATTCATGAAAACGACCAAGGTAAACATTGATGTAGATGCAGGAGTTGTTACAGTAGGATTTAAAGGAAAGACAATGACATTTAGGGTAGTTGGTAATGACCCTAATTCCTCTACCAATCTAAGCACTATTGTTTCTGACCATGATAATTATATTTCTTCTGATGATGAATCCTGTGGAAGCTTTGCACCATTCGTCTACAACAGTGAAGATGACAGCCCGGGTTGATTGGTTCAAACCCGTTGAGCATAACGACGTTAAAAAATGCTTTAAAAAGAGTATAATATGTCTATAGGTCCTTACCGAGGCTTTGGAAGCGATCCGGGGCTTAAACAAGCAAAATCAGGGCGTAAAAAGACCAAACTGCCCTTGGAGCTGTGGCAGCATCCAGACGCTTCCGTCAGAGGGTCGGGACGCTGCTCAAATTAGGAAAAAAGGCATTGGCGCGTAGATGAAGTGGTAGCGTTGCGACGCTCTTACCATAGTGTCTTGACGCTACGTCAATCCGCAGATTTTTTCCATAGTTGAAGGCCTAGCGTCGCGACGCTGTGTCCTAGCGTCTCGACTCTAGGCAGTTTTCCAAAATTGAAATTTTCCGAATTTGGCTGAAATTTTCCATGTTTGAAGACCTAATTCAGCACCATTCTACCACGAATTGAAGGCCAAGAATCCCTATAAATAGAGGCCTTTGGTGTAGGTTTAGAATCATCCCTCAACACATAATTCACTACAACTTTGTAGTCCATCTCTCTCCCCCTTTTCCACCATTCTTCTTAGCTTTAGTTTTTATTGCTTTCTTTGATGTATTCCATGAAGAAGCAAGCTTGCTCTTATTTCATGAGAGGCTAAGCTCTTCATTCATGTAATCGGGTTGTCAAGAGTAAGTTCATATTCTATTAATGAAATTTCTTGTTTGAATCATGATAACTCTCCAAAAGGTAGTTATTTAGGCCTCATTTCTATAGGGATTTGTGTGTCTTTTGTGCTTAATAGGGTTGGTTTTGGATATATATTGTATGTTTTAACTCATTTGGCATAATGGAAGCCTTTGAAGTTATTTTATGTATAATGTATTGTTGAGTGACCGGAGGGAGCAAATTCTGTGCTGGAGCAAAGCGAGGAGCAAAACTGCCACGTCACAGCTCGTTAGCCAATTTAACAAACTGAATTCTGTTAAGCTATTCTGAGGATAAATGAGCAAGGAGAGCCATCCACATGCCTAGGTCAACCTAATTCGAGCCCCCTATCCTTCTATAAAAGGAGATAGCCGCCCAAGTCAAAAGCATTCCATCCTTGGGAGAAAACATTCCATTCTTGGAAAGTTACTTCCACCTTTGGGAGCCGAATAGAGGAAGATTGGAGACCACCAAGAAGACCATCAATTACAAGCTGTTCAAGGAAATTAATATTTTCTTGTATTACCTTGTAGTTATGGACATGCTTACTCAGATTGTAATGTGTGTTTCCATGCATTTTATGAACTAAATATCTTAGGCGTTGGTTAGGGAACATGTGATTGTTGTGCTTAATTTCTAATAATAAATATTGATTTAATGCATCTTGATTAATTGTTGTGCTCATTTCTATTTTATGCCCGCCTGGCCAGCCGGTATGAATATCACTCTCTAGTTTCAAGGATGATTTAGGGAGTGTGTGGCATTTAATCACATTAGATCATTGTGTATAGGTGAACGCCAGTGACTGAGCTAGGGATAGCCAGTTGCCTAGTGTTTGATCGGTAGTACTTCATTGGGGTTGAAACACATTCCAAAAGATCCGGAGTTTCGGGAGGAATCTGCTAATAAGACTGCAGAGTTTTGCATGATCAATAATATTGCTAGAGCATCTTTTAAAACAATTACTAAATCCTGACCAGCGCCAGTCTCTAATCTGTCTGCCTATTTGTTTACTTATTGTTCTATCATTTCTTTTGCTTCAGCATTATTCCTATAAAAACCAATTATTTTTACCATCTTTGAAACCATTGAAAAGTTATACAAAATAGATAAAGTGGAAGCTAGTTCAGACCTTGGATTCGATAATACTTATTACTTGTTGCGAACTGTGTATACTTGCACAGAGTTCTAGAGTCCATTTATATTTTATTTCTTATTACATTTTTACTCACTCTAGGAACCCAACAAATCATCAAAGCATGTTTATGTGATTTTAGTTCTTTTTCTATAAATTTAGTTTGTGGTAAGAAAGATTGACAACCTTGACAGCGCCCTCTCTAAATTTACTTGTTAATTCTTAGTAGCATATAGGTTAACGTTATGTTCATACGCATGCGTCCCTAGAACTAAATGATTTAATTAATTGTAATTGTGGTTTGTTGCCCGTTGCATGTAAATTAACTCGGCTAGATCCCATTGCAGTTTAGGTTAATTAATTAGCCAATGAATTAGTTTAAACTAGAATCAAACTTAGCGTTTGCATGTTTGTGATAGTGGATCATGATTCTCGGTTTGTTGCCGGAATTCGCCGGGCTTAAACTTGTTATGACTTATTAGTGAAATTGATGATTTAATTGAATTGAACTTACCATGACTATCCCGATTGCATGATTTTTGAGGTATTGTTATCTTTCCTTAATTTGATTTCCTACTTTCCTTTTTCAACATTTTCCTTAATTAGTTTTCTTTCCATATCTACTTTCTTTCCACATACAAAAATCCCCCCTTTTTGGTTACCTAAAGCAAACAAGGAAATTAAGATTTGTTTGCATAGACTCCCTGTGATCAACCCCGACCGCTACTGCTACAAGTTAGCTTTAGAGGTTGAGGATTATAAATTTAATTGATAAGAGACCTCGACAATCTCTTCCATCATGACTGCCTTCCTAAATGGTAATCTTTAAGAGAATATCTTTATGTCTCAGCCCGAAGGGTTCATAACCCAAGGTTAGGAGCAAAAAGTTTGCAAATTGAATCGATCCAATATTTATGGGTTGAAACAGGCTTCCAGATATTGGCACATTAGTTTTGATACTGTGATCAAATCTTTTGGCTTTGACCAAAATGTTGATGAGCCTTGTGTATATAAGAAAATCAACAAAAACAAAGTAGCTTTCATAGTACTTTATGTTGATGACATCCTACTCATTAAGAATGATGTAGGATATTTGTCTAACGTAAAAGATTGGCTAGCGGCCCAATTCCAAATGAAAGATTTAGAAGAGGCCCAATATGTTCTTGGAATCCAGATCATTTGGGATTGAAAGAACAAAATGCTAGCCTTGTCTCAAGCAACTTATATCGACAAAATGTTCTCTCGATATTCGATGCAGAACTCCAAGAAGGGCTTATTGCCTTTCAGGCATGGGGTTCACTTGTCTACGGAATAGTGTCCTAAGACACCTCAAGAAATTGAGGATATGAGATGGATTCCCTACGCCTCAGCTGTGGGCAGCTTAATGTATGCGACGTTCTCCCCGAGGCCTGACATTTGTTATGTTGTAGGGATAGTCAGCAGATATCAATCAAATCCGGGGTTGGACCACTAGGTCGCCGTTAAAGGAATCCTCAAGTATCTTAGGAGAACGAGGGACTACATGCTGGTGTTTGGGGCTAAAGAGTTAGTTCTCACTGGATACATCGACTCTGACTTCCAGTCTGACAAGGATTCTAGGAAATCCACGTCGAGATCAATGTTCACCCTTAACGGGGGAGTTGTAGTTTGGAGAAGCATCAAACAAGGATGCATAGTGGATTCACCCATGGAGGCTCAGTATGTAGCTGCTTGTGAAGCAGCCAAGGAAGCGGTTTGGCTAAGGAAGTTCTTGACAGATTTGGAAGTGGTTCCAAAACATGGATTTGGCCATTACATTATACTGTGACAACATTGGGGTTGTAGCCAATTCTAGAGAACCTCGAAGCCACAAACTAGGAAAACACATTGAGAGGAAGTATCACCAGATACGGGAGATTGTGCAACGAGAAGATGTGATCGTCACTAAGATCGCTTCGGAGCACAACATTGTTGATCCTTTTATGAAGGCTCTCACGGCTAAAGTGTTTGAGGGTCATCTAGAGTGTCTAGGTCTACGAGATATGTACATTGTGTAATCTAGGACAAGTGGGAGATGTGTAATGGGTATAAGGATGCCTTAGTTTATTGTATTTACCATTTCCAACTTTAGATTATTTGTACATGTTTTTTCCCATTATCTTGAGTTTTAGTTCAAGTGGGAGTTTATTGGGTTTTATGCCCTAAAACTTGTATATAGTAAATGTAACATTTGACCGAACATTAATAAAATGATTTATCTTGATTGTATTGAGTGAATCTTGTCTTATTAACCCTAATCCAATAAACTAAACATCCTAGGCTGTTAGTATGAGACTTGAACTAGTATGTAGGGACATACGGGGATCAATGTTCAAGATACAGCCTAAAGGGTCTATAGTATAGGGATAAGGTTGGGAACCTTATCCTGGTGACACTATGGATACGACCCACTTTGTATTATGATACAAACGCAATGATCCAACACGTTCATGTAGTGGACATGCGAGTAGGGGTATCATGTGCAATGAGTTTTGTTGGGTTCCTAGAGTGAGTGAAAATATGGTATAAAAGACTCTAGAACTCTGTGCAAGTATACACAGTCCGCAACAAGTAATAAGTATTATCAATCCAAGGCCTGAACTAGCTTCCACTCTATCTATTTTGTATAAATCTTTTAATGGTTTCAAGGTAGTAAAAATGATTGGGTTTTATAAGAATAATGCTGAAGCAAAAGAAATGACAGAACAACAAGTAAACAAATAGGCATACAGATTAGAAACAGGCGCTGGTTAGGTTTTAGTAATTGATCATGCAAACTCTCGCAGAATTATTAGCGGATTCCTCCCAGAACTCCGGATTTTTTGGAATGTGTTTCAACCCCAATGAAGTACGACCGATCAAACACTAGGCAACTGGCTATCCCTAGCTCAGTCACTGGCGTTCACCAATACACAATGATCGTAGTGTGATTAACCGCCACACACTCTCTAAATCATCCCTGAAACTAGAGAGAGGTATTCATATCGGCAGGTCAGGCATGCATAAAACAGAAACAAGCACAACAATTAATCAAGATGCAATAATCAATATATATTACTAAATTTAGGCACGACAATCACATTGTTCCTAACCAACGCCTAAGCTACTTAGTTCATAATATGCATGGAGATGCACGCTACAATCTGAGTAGGCACGTCCATAATTACAAGATAATAAAAGGAAATACTAATCTTCCTCGATCAGCTTGCAATGATGGTCTTCTAGGTGGTCTCCAATCTCTCTTCATTATTCGGCTCCCAAAGATGGAAGGAACTTTCCAAGAATGGAATGTTTTCTCCCAAGGATGGAATAAATTTGACTTAGGCGGCTACTCCCTTTAATAGTAGGATAAGAGGCTTGAATTAGGTCAACCTCGACACATGTAGGGCTCTCCTTGCTCCTTTATCACGAGAATAACTCAACAGAATTCGGTTTATCAACTTGGCTAACGAGCTATGACGTGGCAGTTTCTGCTCCCAGTTTTGCTGCAGCACAGAATTTGCTCCCTCCAGTCGCCCAGCAACATATTCTGCATAAAATAACTTCCAAAGCTTCCATTCTTCCAAATTGGTTAAAACATATAATTTATATCTAAAACCAACCCTATTAAGCACAAAAGACACACGAATCCCTATAGAAATGAGGCCTAAATAACTACCTTTTGGACAGTTATCAAGTTTGCACAAGACCGAACCGCGAGATAGTTAACCACTAGCTCTAACACCGTTAGCTAGTTAGGTTTCTATCTCACTAGGATGACCTAGGAAACTTGGTCTTAATCCTAAGTGGATTAGGGACTCTTATTTGCGAGCGGTTGTCATTTGATTTGTATGGGTGAGACTGGCCTGCACGCCGACTCAAGATGGAATTCACTCCTTCCCGACTTTTGAGGAAGTAGATGAGTGTTCCCTTAAGTGGTGTCTCCGGATCTTGAACAAAGGGGTTTCTGTTTGATGGTTGGACCACAAACAGGTTGTTCAATAGAAGAGCACTGGTACTTAAGAAGGAAGAGGTAACTCAGGGGTAAAACGGTAATTTGACCCAAATGGAGTTTCGAACACTCGTGAAGGACTGACTTGCCGTTATTGGTCGATATCCGTGGACACAGAAATATTCTGCACTGAGGATAGTGCAGTTGTGGGTCTTTAGTAGTGTGACCCACAGTTAACGAATGGTGACTAACTTGGTTAATGAGTTTAGCCAATTAGTCTCGTATCATTGGAGCTTTTGATCTGTAGGTCCATTAGGTCCCACTAGTAGCTGGTAAAGAGACTTGAGGCAATTAAGTATAAATTGTAAATTGAAAGTGTTCAATTTATTTAGGGGAATCATATAATGTATGTTGATACATTATAATATAAAGTTTATGAAACTTTATAATATAATTTTGAATTAATTTCAAAATTAATTCTTGAGAGAAAATATTTGAAAGAGTTCAAATAATTAATATGAATTTTATTCATATTAATATAAATAATTTAATAAAATTCCTAATATTAAATATGTGATATTTAATTGGGTAATTAATTAATTATTAAATTAGATATGTATAAGATAATAGATTTGATCTTATTCATGACCTTTTCCTTTTAGGAAAAGGTCTTCGCCTTTACCAATAAATAGGACCCCTGGGGTGGGGTGAAAGGCACCTCATTCATTCTATTTCTCTCAGAGATTTCTCCTAAAAGACTTCCACTAGTCTCCTGCCTCCATTAGTCTCAGAGATATACCGGTGTAACCAAATAATGGTGTTCTTCGTTGTTGCAAAGCAATCAAGAATCATTCTTGATTTTTAGAGACATTAACAGAGGTTTGCTTTTCTTTTCTTTATTATAGATTTAGATCTAGTTTTGTATGCTTAGCCTTAAGTTTCTATATAATTTGTTCTATGATTTTTGCCAATGTAATGGTCTTTTTTGATAAACAAAGTCAACTACGAATCGGTCCCAATTACGCTTCCGCTTTAACGAAATTAGGGAATTCCAAATCCTTCAATTGGTATCAGAGTCGATCGTAGATCTAATCTTGTTTCTCTAAAATTTGCATTGGCTTTTGGTGGGTACCTTTATGCATTTGATAAATAAATGGTTTGCTAGTAGATGTTTTGGGTTTTTGGCATTAGATTTTGCAATTTTTGTTGATTTGATCAATGTAAGGGCCCGGTGTTTTGGGCGTTTTATTGCAAATCGAGTCTATAAGTCTGTGTCTACCGATTGTGGTTTTTTCTGCTGAGAAAATCGGCGAAGATTGGGATCAAATCGCATGAGTACAGTGCTGGAAATCGAAGATTTTGTGAAACGCAGAGAGACAGCGTCTCGATGCTGCTCAACGACGTCTCGACGCTAGAGGAATTGCCCAAAAACGGAAGAAACGCGCGGATTTTATTTAAAAAAATGATAAATAAACGCTACGTAAGTTAGGACTCGAAACCAACACCTGTCTTGGCAGTTGGGGCGTGCGCTTATTTTCCTTGAGTGCGTGAGTTTGAGCCTACTGGAGCAATTATTTTTTTCCGTGCGGTTCACGTGGTTGCGGTTTTGTTTTGGGCTGGTTCGTACGTTATGGGTCGCGGTTCATGGAGGTTTGACCGGTTCTTGACCTGTCCTTGGCGGTTCAGTGCAGTTAAAGCAAGGGTTGACTGGTTCGCGTGGTTCTTGACCCGGTTCAAGTGATCTGGATGGATTTTAGGGCGGTTCAGTGAATTTCAGGCTAGTTCAAGCTTATTTTAAGCTTGTTTTGCACGGTTCGATGCTAGTTCAACCCCATTTCTTGCCGATTCAAAGGGTTTGGACACAGTTCGATGCTATTTTGGGCTGGTTCTCAGCAGAACAGGGCTTTTATAGACTAATTAGTGTAATTTTACTATTGTTTTGAGTCCTAGGATGCCAAAACCCGTATTTTAGCTATTTATTTTGCTTTATGGATGTCATATAGCTTAAAATCCCACCATAGGTTAAGCATATTCATGCATATTTATTTATAATTGTTATAATATAAGTGTTATGCATGAATTTAATTTTCAGGAGTATTTAATATAAATTGTTATGATTAAATGGATGAAAATTGAGAAACATTGAGCATGAAATTACTTTAGTAAAAATATAAAAATTATATTTATGAAAGTAATTTATATGCTTATTAATTTTCATGAGCAATTAATATAAATGTTATGTTAATGTATGAAAATGGAAATGCTTATTTTAATTTTCTTTGGTAATTAATTTAAGAGTTAGGTTAATTAAATGAAAATTAAAATGCATTGAGCATGACATTATTTTAGTTAATATAATTGTTATATTTTTGGTATGTCATGTATGCTAGTATATGGTTTATATATTAATTAGAATTTGATTGTTAATTTATTCACCATAGTAGCATGTTATAGGATTAATTCATTAAAATTTATAAGTGTTAAATTAACGAATAGAAACCGTTAACCTATAATAAAAATTGCATGCAAACATAGGATCATAGGTAAAAGAATTAATTATTGGTTATAAGGGAACTCTACCGATGGAGTTCTGTCTAAGGTTGGAGTACTTAAGATGATGGTTTACGGAACACCTCCTACCTGGGAACTGACCCAGAACTTGAGTTGAACTAACCACAGTTATGTAAGCATGCAATGTTGCGAGGTTAATTAAAAGAGTTTAATACACCTAGATCTTTAGAGTAAAGACTTTACATTACTATGGTTAAAAGGGAACTCTCCCGGTTAAGTTCAGTCTAAGGCTGGAGGTATTTAAGCTAACGGTTTACGGAACACCTGCTACCTGGGAACAGACCCGGAACCTGAGTTGAAATAACCATAGTCATGTTAGCATACGATGTTGCTAGGTATGTTAAAAGAGTTTAATTCACCTAGAACATTACAGTAAAATTCTCATTATAATAGTTATAATAGGATTAGCTTAGATAAATTGAATTAACCGGATTTATCTAGGTTAATAAACCCTAAAATATACGGTAGGTCACTTTAGTGGGAGGTAAAATCAAAACTTGATTTGAATCGGATTTTACTCCTACGTCCCTACATTCACAACGTGAGATCCATGCTCGGGTTTGTGTCGTTTTAGCGCGACCTCCCTTCGGAAAGTGTTTGCATGGGTCAATAACAAGGTGAATGGGGAAAGTGCCCATAGGGAGCGGGACAAGTGTCAACGTCGTATCCCTCAGTCTCCACTCATAGGTCACACCGTGAGAGTCTTATGATCCGCCTGCGTGTTGTCCTGGAGCAACCATCCCTTCGAAGGGCCTGATCATAGGATTCGTAACACCGTGAACTCCTGAAAAGGATAGGGTCACTTAGGTTAATTACCAACAATTGTCTTTCCCTTCAGTAGCCTATTGGTGCGTGCCTCTGGGATATGAAAGTTAGAGGGTTACACTTACGGGGATAAGTTAATTCGTTAACGAATCCTTGACCGAACAACGGTGGTCAACGTCTATAGGAATATGAGTTATTTTGGAAATAGAGTTGACTGAGAAGTGTCTCATTTAAGAGGAGTAGTTGATCACCCTTCGGTGGGTGTTGCTCTAAACCTCTCAAACATCGTTGCAAAACTATATCAATAGTCTTAGGGTTCTATGATTGCTTGTTTTTTGCTAAACTGATTGGATTGTTTGCAATTGTTTGTATTGCTCTTCTAATGGGTTAGTGCGATAAATAATCAAGTAATTTTTTATTTCAGTGATTCAATGATTAAATATATGCAAAATCTTACGCCTTTTTAATAAATAACGGTGATTATACAACAAACTTAAATGATTAGTTGGTGGCGAATAATTTAAGATTAGTCTTAACAGAAAAATGTTCTCATGCCCCAAATGTTCAATTCATTAAGAAGTGTTATTAAAGAATGTGACATTGAGCCTTGCTCAGCCAAACAAGACTTGTCCAAAGACAGTAAATTCGATTTACTAGTCTTGGAAGCGTAATTTGTGAAGAATGGTGATTCTACCCGAATACTTGATTCATAATCATAAATCACGTTTGTTCTTCTTTTTAAAAGGAATGAATTCCTGGCAACACCTTGATGCTATTGAGATAACTCTAAAAAAAAAAAATTTGAACTAGAGAAGTTGTCTTGGTTGTAGCAATGGGGAACGTTAAGTTTTTTTTTTCAGTGGGAGCAACTACATATTATTAGATAATGTGTATATAATTCCTAAGATCAAAAGATATTTGATTTTTGTATCTTATTGGCTGGAACAATGTTACTCTTTACCTTTCCCTGCTAACGCAGTTCATTTCAAGAAAGGGAGTTAACTTTTGTTCAACTGGACTGATAAATAACATAAATGTTTTAAAACTAATCAAGAGTAAAGCAGTCATGAACGCTGAGTTGCTTGAGGCTGCTACTACTCAAAGAAATGAAAGGCAAAAGATTTCTCCTATAGGAAAATACTTTTCTTTGGCACTTCAGGTTAGGACATATTTACCTCAATATGATTGGGAGATTGGTCAAGAGTATACTTCTAAGCAAGTTAGAAGATGACTCTCTGCTACCTTATAGGTCATGCCTTAAGGGCAATATGACTAATAGATTCATTTGCTTCAAAAGAACTATAGAGCCAAAGAGCCCTTGGAGCTTGTACATTTGGATCTTTGTGGTCCAATATGTTAAAGAAGTGGGAGGGCATAAATAATTCATTTATATTATAGATAATTATTCAAGGTATGGGTATCTCAACCTAATGCAACTTAAGTCTAAGGCTCTTGAGAAATTCAAAGTGGTTTAAGACTGAAGTTGGAAACTTGTTAGGTGAGATGATAAAAACACTTCGATCTGATCGAGGTGTAGAGTATATGAGACTTGAGATTCCAAGACTATTTGATAGAACATGGAATTACATCCCAACTCTCAAACCCCTAAAACACCTTAGGAAAACGGTGTATCAAATAGGAGAAATAGCACCCTATTGGATATGGGTCGATTCATTATGAGCTATGCTCATTTGCCTGACTCATTTTGGGGTCATGCAGTGTTGTCTGCAGTACATATTTCGAACAACGTCCCATCAAAAGTGTTTTTGAAACATCTTTTGAATTGTGGATAACCCAAAAGAAACTGGAACATTGTTCAACAATATACCTATTCCTAGGCCACCCCAAGGAAACGAGAAATGTGGAAACTTCTTCAATCCATAAGAGAATAAAGAATTTGTATCGACATGAGAAATAATAAGCCACAAATTAAGGTCGTTTTAAGTAAATTAACTGATGAAGTGTTGGGTTCCTAGAGTGAGTAAAAATGTGGTATAAAAAGACTCTAGAATTCCTGTGCAAGTATACACAGTCTGCAGCAAGTAATATTATTAATCCAGGGTCTGAGTTAGCTTCCACTTTATCTATTTTGTGTAACTTTCTAATGGTTTCAGAGATGGTAAAAAATGATTTGGTTTTATAAGAATTATGCTGAAGCAAAATAAATGGCAGAACAACAAATAAACGAATAGGCAGGCAGATTAAAGACAGGCGCTGATCAAGTTTAGTAATTGTTTTAAAAGATGCTCTAGCAATATTATTGATCATGCAAACTCTCGTAGTATTATTAGCGGATTCCTCCCCGAACTCCGAATCTTTTGGAATGTGTTTCAACCCCAATGAAGAACGACCGATCAAGCACTAGGCAACTGGCTATCCCTAGCTCAATCACTGGCGTTCACCAATACACAATGATCGTAGTGTGATTAATTGCCACACACTCTCTAAATCATCCCTGAAACTAGAGAGAGGTATTCACATCGGCTGGCCAGGCGGGCATAAAATAAGAATAAGCACAACAATTAATCAAGTTGCAATAATAAATATATTATTAGAGATGAAGCACGACAACTACATATTACTTAACCAACGCCTAAAGCTACTTAGTTCATAATAAGCATGGAAACACGAATTACAATCTGAGTAGACATGTCCATAATCACAAGATAATAAAGAAACTAATAATCTCCTTAATCAACTTGCGGATGATGGTGTTCTTAGTGGTCTCCAATCTCTCTATATTACTCGGCTTCCAAGGAAAGTTGGAATGCTTTTGACTTGGACGGCTACTTCCTTTTATAAAGGATAGGAGGCTTGAATTAGGTCAACTTGGACACGTGTAGGGCTCTCCTTGCTCCTTTATCCCGAAAATAACTCAACAGAAAGTCAGTTCATGAAGTTGGCTAACGAGCTGTGATGTGGCAGTTCTGTTCCCAGTTTTGATGCAGCACAGAATTTGCTTCCTCAAGTCGCCCAGCAGCATAATCTGCATAAAGTAATTTCCAAGGCTTCCATTCTTCCAAATGGGTTAAAACATATAATATATATCTAAAACCAACCCTATTAAGCACAAAAGACACACAAATCCTTATATAAATGAGACCTAAATAACTACCTTTTGGGCAGTTATCATGAAGCTACAGAAATATCAACAAGAGTTGTTGATAAGTCAACAAGGGTTGTTGATGATGTGGACCTTTAACAAGAGTTGTTGATAGGGCCAATACAACTGGTTAGTTACATCTATCTCAAGAGTTGCGAGGGCCTCAATGTAGTGGGAGGGTTGTTCTACAATCTGATCGTTACATAGGCTTAATTGAAGCGCAGATCATCATACCTGATGATGGCTTTGAGGATTCATTGTCTTAGAGCAAGGTAATGAATGATGTTAATAAGAACCAATTGGATTAAAGCAATGGACCTGGAATTAAAATATGTGATTTCAATTCCATCTAGGATCTTGTAGATCTATCTAATGGGGTAACACTTGTGGATTACTAATGAATCTACAAGAACAAACGAGACATAATGGTGAGACTTGTGGCAAAGGGTTATACCCAGAGACAGGGGACTGTAAGAAATTCTTATCAACTGTCGTCATGTTGAAGTCTGTTAGAACTCTTCTCCATTTTGAATGGATGTCAAGACTACCGTTTTCAATGGTAATCTTGAGAAGAGTATCTACATGTCTCAACCAGAATAGTTCGTTTAGCAAGATCAGAAGCAAAAGGGTTTGCAAGCTTAAGTGATCAATTCATGGATTGACCTAAGCAATTTGATCTTGGAATTTAAGATTTGATACTGTGATCAAATCTTTTGGCTTTGATCAGAACATTGATGAATTTTGTCTTAACAAAAAGATCGTCAATAGTTCAGTAGCTTTATTAGTGTTATATGTGATTGATATCCTAGTCATTGGAAATGATGTAGGTTATCTTACTTATTAGTAAAATGAGTTAGCAGCTCATTTCCAAATGAAAATTTCGGAGAAGCTAAGTTTGTTCTTCGGATCCAAAGTGTTAGGAACCGTAAGAACAAAAAGCTAGCCTTGTCTCAAGTGTCTTATATCTACAAGATGTTATTAGATATAAGATGCCGAATTCCAAGAAATGTTCACTACCTTTCAGACGTGGAATTCACTTTGCGTAAGAAACTGTTTCTTGAGACACCTCAAGAAGTTGAGAACATGAGACGAATGCACTATGCCATCGAGATTGTCAGTAAGTATCAATCTAATCCAAGATTTGATCATTGGAAAACCGTTAGAATATCCTCAAGTATCTGAGGAGAAAGAGGAACTATATGCTCGTGTATGGGACTAAGGATTTTATCCTTACAGGATACATTGACATGGATTTTAAGAGATAAGGAATTGAGGAAATCTACATCAGTACCCATGGTCAAACTTTACGAATGAGCTATAGTGTGGCATAATTACTGTCTTGACCATATAAGCCGAAAATATAGTTGCTTGTGAAGCAGCGATAAAGACTGTAAGGCTTAGAAAGTTCTTGACTGATTTGGAATGTGTTCCAAATGTGAACTTGTCCATCACACTTTATAGTGATACAGTGGTGTTGGGGCAAATTCAAAAGAACCTTGCAACATAAGACAAGCAAGCACATTGAATTAAATGGAACAGACCTATAGATTAAGTGATCCATCTACTAATGAATCTACAAGAAGAAACGAGACATAATGGTTAGACTTGTGGCAAAGGGTTATACCCAGAGACAGGGGACTGTAAGAAATTCTTATCTCCTCTCGTCATGCTGAAGTCTGTTAGAACTCTTGTCCATTTTGAATGGTAATCTTGAGAAGAGATTCTACATGTTTCAACCAGAATGGTTCATTTACCAAGATCAGATGAAAAAGGGTTTGCAAGCTTAAGTGATCCATTCATGGATTGATCTAAGCAATTCGATCTTGGAATATAAGATTTGATACTATGATCAAATCTTTTGGCTTTGATCAGAACATTGATGAATCTTGTCTTCACTAGAAGATCGTCAATAGTTCAGTAGCTTTATTAGTGTTGTATGTGATTAATATCCTAGTCATTCGGAAAGATGTTGGTTATCTTACTGATTAGTAAAATGAGTTAGCAACTCATTTCCAAATGAAATTTTGGGAGAAGCTACGTTTGTTCTTCGGATCCAAATTGTTAGGAACCGTAAGAAAAAAAAGCTAGCCTTGTCTGAAGTTTCTTATATCTACAAGATGTTAGTTAGATATAAGATGCAGGATTCCAGAAGGGTCCATTACCTTTTAGGAGTGGAATTCATTTTGTCTAAAAAACTGTTTCCTGATACACCTCAAGAAGTTGAGGACATGAGACGAATGCCCTATGCAATAGGGATTGTCAGTAACTATCAATCTAATCCAAGATTTGATCACTGGAAAACCGTTAAGAATATCCTCAAGTATCTGAGGAGAAAGAGTAACTATATGCTCGTGTATGGGACTAAGGATTTTATCCTTACAGGATACACTGACATGGATTTTAAGAAATCTACATAAGTATCCATGGTCAAACTTTACGAAGGAGCTATAGTGTGGCATAATTACAGTCTAGACCATATAGGCTGAAAATATAGTTGCTTATGAAGCAGGGATAGAGACTGTAAGTCTTAGAAAGTTCTTGACTGATTTGGAATGTGTTCCAAATGTGAGCTTGTCCATCACACTTTAAAGTGATACAGTGGTGTTGTGGCAAATTCAAAAGAACCTTGCAGTCGAAGACAAGCAAGCACGTTGAATTAAATGGAACAAACCTATAGATTAAGTGATCCATCTACTAATGAATCTACAAGAAGAAACGAGACATAATGGTTAGACTTGTGGCAAAGGGTTATACCGAGAGACTGGGGAGTGTAAGAAATTCTTATCTCCTGTCGTCATGCTGAAGTCTGATAGAACTCTTCTCCATTTTAAATGGATGTCAAGACTACCCTTTTGAATGGTAATCTTGAGAAGAGTATCTACATGTTTAAACCAGAATGGTTCATTTAGCATGATCAAATGCAAAAGGGTTTACAAAGCTTAAGTGATCCATTCATGGATTGCCCTAAGCAATTCGACCATGGAATATAAGATTTGATACTTTGATCAAATATTTTGGCTTTGGTCAGAACATTGATGAATCTTGTCTTAAAGATCGTAAATAGTGCAGTAGCTTTATTAGTGTTGTATGTGATTGATATCCTAGTCATTGGGAATGATGTAGGTTATCTTACTGACTAGTAAAATGAGGTAGCAACTCATTTCCAAATGAAAATTTGGGAGAAGCTAAGTTTGTTCTTCGGATCCAAATTGTTAGGAACCGTAAGAACAAAAAGCTAGCCTTGACTCAAGTGTCTTATTTCTACAAGATGTTAGTTAGATATAGGATGCAGAATTTCAAGAATGGTTCACTACCTTTCTGACATGGAATTCATTTTATCTAAGAAACTGTTTCCTGAGACACCTCAAGAAGTTGAGAACATCAGACAAATGCCCTATGCAATCGGGTTTGTCAGTAAGTATCAATCTAATCAAAGATTTGATCACTGGAAAACCGTTAAGAATATCCTCAAGTATCTGACGAGAAAGAGTAACTATATGCTCATGTATGGGACTAAGGATTTTATCCTTACAGGATACACTAACATGGATTTTAAGACTGATAAGGAATTGAGGAAATCTACATCAGTATCCATGGTAACACTTTACGAAGGAGCTAAAGTGTGGCATAATTACAGTCTTGAACATATAGGCCGAAAATATAGCTATTTGTGAAGCAGCGATAGAGACTGTAGGCTTAGAAAGTTCTTGACTGATTTGGAATGTGTTCCAAATGTGAACTTGCGCATCACAATTAATAGTGATACAGTGGTGTTGTGGCAAATTCAAAAGAACCTTGCAGCCCAAGACAAGCAAGCACATTGAATTAAATGGAATATTGTTGATTAATTCACGAAGGCTCTCTCGGCTAAAGGGTATGAGGGTCATCTAGAAGGTCTAGGTCTACGAAGATGAAATCTAGGGCAAATGGGAGAAATGTAATGGGTATAGTGATGCCCTAGTTTATTGTATTTGTACATTGTATATGTTTTATACATGTATTTATACACCCACTGCTTAATTGATTATTGTACATCCCACTAAACTAGAGTCTTAGTTCTAGTTTAGTTCAAGTGGGAGTTTGTTGGGTTTTATGCCCTAAAACTCGTAGATAGTGAATGTAAACAAATTGTATACTTGTTTTAATAAAGTGTTATTAAGTTTCTGCAATAAAATGTTATTGTTGAATATTGCACAATGTGACCCAAATCCAATAAACTAAGATCCAAGGTTGTTTGTATGTAACTTGAACTAGTATGTGGGGACATATGGGGATCAATGTTCAAGTAACAACCTAAAAGGTCTATAGTACAAGGATAAGGTTGGGTACCTTATCCTGGTAACACTATGTGATACGACCCGCTTTGTATTTGATACAGACGTATTGATCGAAAGCGTCCATGTAGTAGACATGTGAGTGGGGGTATCCTATGCAATGAGTTTGCATAAGACCGGACTGCGAAATAGTAACTGCTAGTTGTAACACCGTTAACTAGTTAGGTTTCTATTTCACTAGGATAACCTAGGCAACTTAGTCTGAATCCTGAGTGGATTATTGACTCCTATTCACGAGGGATTGTCCTTTGATTTGTATGGGTGAGAGTGGCCGGTACGCCGACTCAATAAGTGTTGGTATCACGATTTTCCGCAAGCGCACGGGTCGTCACAAGTAATATAAAACGGTAGGTAATACCGAGTATCGAATCCTCAGGGAAATTGAATGAATTCCATTAAGTACCAAGAATCATCATGTTTTAATTTTATTTAGAAGATCAACTCGAATGATGGTGCGAAAATTTAAAGGAATTGATAAAAATAAACATGTAGTAATGAAATGAAAATAACCAATAAAGGGGGGGGGGGGCTTGACCTAGGGTGTTATCTAGCTTTCTTGGATTTGTAGCTCAAATACATGGATGTATGTAACTAATAATCAGGGTGTTATCTAGCTTTCTTGGATTTGTAGCTCAAATACATGGATGTATGTAACTAATAATCAACAATCCCATAAATCTAGAAGTAATTACAAGCGGATTTCTCTTTCAAGCTCCTCCACATCTCATACTAACATAACTAATTTATGTGTCCATCTCCTTAGTTAATCATAGTATGGCATTAAGCAACTTCATAATCAATTTCTAACAATTCTCTTTCACTCTCGTGCTCCAAGCAATTGTTAGCCATGCAATTTAGATCCAATCTAATTTCTCTGTGTCGAGTATCCATTTAGACCAAAAAATCAATTAATCCGTGATCAAGAGATTAAAAGCATTAAGCAAGAATTGCATAGATGAAATATGAAGAATTTCATTACATAATCCAAGTAATTGCGCTACAATATCCAATTAACTAGAATAACGACCCTAGGTCTCAAGATCTACTCACAAATGGAAATAATTGTGCCAAAATGATCTTGATCCATAGGCCTAACTCTGGTTAAAATAAGAAATTATAAATAAGTAAGGAAGAAATAACCGATAAGTTGATCCCACGCTCCCGTCCCGATCATCTCGAATTCTGAGCCTTGGAATCTCGCTTAATTCCACATTTTTCCTCACAATTCTTCTCACTTTTTCTCTCTATTGAGCTAGGGGAGAGCTCCCCAAAAATGGGATGATTTTTACCAAAGGGAAGGGGCCTTTTTATAGTGAAAGGGGCTGGAAATTTCTTGCTGAACAAGTCGACAGCGTCGAGATGCTACGTCACAGCGTCGAGACGCTGTGACGTCATGTTGTCTTGGGGCAGAAGTCGTCGCAGCGTCGCGACGCTACACAGACAGCGTCGCGACGCTATCGCGATTTTGGAGCGCTATGCTGACTACCTAGCGTTGAGACGCTACGGTCCTAGCGTCTCGACGCTACGGTCCTAGCGTCTCGACGCTAGGCCTTCTAGAAGCCCTAATTGCGGATTTTTGCCTCTTTTCTTCAATCTTTTGGGCTTTTTGGGCCTCCCACTTCAATTTTCTTCCTTTCTTGGACCTTAGGACTTTAATCTTCAATGATTATTCTTCAAATTGCCCATAAAGTCCCCAAATTCTCTTAAAATATTAGTTTTGCTGCTCGATCTCGGTTTTCTGTAAAATTAACATAAAAATTCATTAAAGCTCACAATTCATGCACAAAACTAGCTAAACTTAATTGGAAAATGATGACATTTTTGCATGTCATCAATAAGCCTACCATTTTAGGGACAAGACCGAGTTGGGAGCTGGGAATATAATCACACAAGATGGAATTCACTCCTTCCCAACTTTTGAGGAAGTAGATGAGTGTTCCCTTAAGTGGTGTCTCCAGGTCTTGAACAAAGGGTCCTACCCTCTCATAGGCCTGAGAGGGGATTCTTTTTTATGGTTCGACCACAAACAGGTTGTTCATTAGATGAGCACTGGTACTTAAGGAGGTAGAGGTAAAATAGGGTTAAAACGGTAATTTGACCAAGTTGGAATTACGAACACTCGTGAAGGACTAACTTGCTGTTATTGGTCGATATCCATGGACACAGAAATATTCTGCAGTGAGAAGAGTGTAGTTGTGGGTCTTTAGTAGAGTGACCCACAGTTAACAAATGTTGACTAACTTGGTTAATGTGTTTAGTGAATATACATTAGGTCCCACTGGTAGCTCATAAAGAGACTTGAGGCAATTAAGTATAAATTGTAAATTGAAAGTGTTCAATTTATTTAGGGGAATCATATAATGTATATTGATACATTATAATATAAAGTTTATGAAACTTTATTATATAATTTTTGAATTAAATTCAAAATTAATTCTTGAGAGAAAATATTTGAAAGAGTTCAAATAATTAATATGAATTGGATTCATATTAATATAAATAATTTAATAAAATCCCTAAGATTAAATATATGATATTTAATTGGGTAATTAATTAATTATTTATTAAATTAAATATGAATAAGATAATAGATTTGACCTTATTCATGACCTTTTCCTATTAGGAAAAGGTTTTGGCCTTTACCTATAAATAGGACCATTGGGGTGGGGTGAAAGGCATCTCATTCATTCTACTTCTCTCAGAGATCTCTCATAAAAGACTCCCACCAGTCTCCTGCCTCCAATAGTCTCATAGATATATCGGTGTAACCAATTGGTGGTGTTCGCACAAGAAGGTTATTGCGTTTTCGATCTCACAAGCAAGAAAAGGTGAATCGATCAAGGTTTCCTACGAAAGTGAGTTTCTTTGAAAACCTTGATCACTAGGATCATCTAGATTAGATCTAGGTAATTATTAAGCATGTTTATAGCCGTTTTACAACATGTTATATATGGTTTTATTCCTATATTTGTTTGCAAATTGTATTGGTATTTTAATTAGAATCAAAGACTCTGAGTAGGTTCTGTCCACGCGTCTCATTCTTCCGCTGCGCCCGAGGGTTGTCATTCCCTTCAATTGGTATCAGAGTCGATCGTAGATTTTAATTTTGTTTCCTAAAATTTGCATTGGTTCTTTGGTGGGAATTTTCTACATTTGATGTATAAAAGTTTGCTAGTAGATGTTTAAGTTTTTGGCATTAGTTTTGCAATTTTTTTAGTTGATTTTATCAATGTAAGAGCCCGGTGTTTTGGGCATTTAATTGCAATCGAGTCTTTAAGTCCGTGTCAATGGTTTTTGGTGAAATTCAATGAAGATTTGAAGAAATCGAGGCCTAAATCGAAGCAAAACAAAAGCTAGAAGAAGGGAAAAACTGGGAAAATAGAGGTTGGAATCGAAGAAAAGAAAAAAAACGGTGGCACTAACATCAGCATTCCATATAAGACAGAATAGCTGACGTCGGCCCTAAGTCGTATTAAGGTTGGCTCTGATAACCATAGTCATGCTACCTGGGATCCAGTTTCGGTTTGATAGTTTCTTAAGGTTCTTTGATTGATTGTTTGCAAAATTGATTGGATTTGATTGTTTGTATTGGTTGTGTGATGAGTTAAGGCAAAGATAACTAATACGGTAAATGTTTATTTTTCCAGCAATGTCTTCCTCAGTCATCGTTTTATTAAAAAATGAAAAATTAACCAGCGAGAACTTTCCTACGTGGAAATCCAACCTTAATACAATTTTTGTTGTTAAAGATCTCTGGTTTGTCTTAACGGAGGATTGTCCACCAGTTCCCCCCCACAATGCATCCCAAGCGATAAAGGATGTGCACGACCGCTGGACTAAGGCCAACGAAAAGGCCCGTGTCTATATCTTGGCCAACTTAACTGATGTTTTGGCCAAGAAATATGAGAACGTGGCAAATGCAAGGGAAATTATGAATTCCCTTCAAGAGATCTATGTTTGGATTACCATCCTACCAGCTCCACCACGAGGCTCTACAAAACGTCCATAACTCCTGCATAGAAGTGGGACAACCTGTTCGAGAAAATGTTCTCGACATGATAAACCAATTCAACATTGCAAAAGCTAATGGTGGGGTCGTCTGCTAAAAGAGTCAGGTTGCATTTATATTGCATTCACTTCCACAATGTTTTATGCAGTTTCGAACAAACGCTAGCTTGAATAAGATTCAATTCAACCTGACTATCCTTCTAAATGAGCTATAGGTTTATGAGTCCATGCTGAAAAGCAAGGGCAAAAATGTGGTTAAAGGAAAGGCCAATGTGGCCCATTCCAAAAAGTTCCTGAAGGGTTCATCCTCAGGAACTAAACCTGTACCTCAAGCTTCTTCTTCAAAGAAGATACAGAAAAAGAAGGGTGACAAGGGGAAGACTCCTACTAAAGCTGCTTGAGGCAAGGGAAAGGTGTTTCAATTCTGAAGTGGTTAAAAATATGGGATAAATTAACTCTAGAATACTATGCAAGTATACACAATCTAGCAACAAGTGATAAGTATTTATCGTATCCACAGGGTCTTGAATTTCCTACCTCTATTGATTTAATTTGCCTTTTTAGTGATTTCAAATGGTTGGTTAAATTGATTGGGTTTTTAAAATGTTGAAACAAAAGAAATATGAAAGCAGTAAATGATTACGAATAGAGAAAACAGAATGGAAACAAACACAGGTTAAGACTTCTGTAATTGTTTATAAAGATGATCCAGCAATTCTTTTGATTAGTCAATCTCATGTAGTATTATTAGCAAGATCCTCCCGGAACTCCAGATTTTTTGGAATATGTTTCAACTCCAATGAAGCTCTACCGATCAAGCGTTAGGCAATTTACTATCCCTAGTTCAACTACTGGCGTTCACCAACACATAATGGTATAACGTGAATTATCGCCACACAACTCTTAAATCATCCCTGAAACTAGGAGAAGCTATACATACCGGCTAGCTAAGCGGGCACATAATGAAATTGAAGAACAATGATAACTCAAGATGATCATAATCAAATAGAATTTCCAGATTTTATAAATATAACAATCACATAATTCTTAACCTATGCCTACAAAGCAATTAGTTCATGATTGAAAACATAAAACACGTTACAATCTCAGTAATCACATCCATAATGTGAAATACACAAGAAATACTAATCCTTTTAGTAATTGGGGAGATGAAACGACTGCTCCAAACCATCAAGAACATGGAAGAACTTCGTCTTCTTGGGTTGCGTCGCAAATGGTCTTCTTAGGTCTCCATTCTGCCGCCAATTCGACTTCCAGCCGATTAATTCGGTCTCCCAAACGTGAATGAGTTTATCTTTGACGGCTCCTCCTTTTATAAGATGATGTTTAACCTAATTCGGTTAAATTGGACACGTGGCAAGCTCTCCAAGCTTCTTAGATTCGTAATTAATTCAGCTAACGCTACTTTATAAAATGGATTACGAACTGCTTACGTGGCAGTTTTGCTTCCTACTTTGCTAGATCACAGATTTTACTCCCTCAAGTCGCTCAATAATATTTTCTGCACAAAATAACTTCCAAATCCTCCATTCTTCCAAATGGGTTAAAACATATAATATTCATCTAAAAGCGATCCTATTTAACACAAATGATACACAAAATACTATAAAACTAAGGCCTAAATAACCCCCTTTTGAAGAGTTATCAAAATGACAAGGTTGTGGCTAATAAGGGCAAGTGCTTCCACTGCAATGTGGATGGTCTCTGGAAAAGGAACTACCCTCGATACCTTGTAGAGAAAAAGAAGGACAAGGAAGGTAAATGTGATTTACTTGTTTTAGAAACGTGTCTTGTTGAACATGATGAGTATGCCTGAATATTAGATTTCGGAGAAACTAATCATGTTTGTTTTTCTTTTTAGGGAAATGATTTCCAGCAGTTTCAAGATGGTGAGATGACACTCAAGGTTGGAACGGGAGATGTCATTTCAACAAGTGCAGCGGAAGCTGCGAAGTTGTTTTTCAAAAATAAGTTTTTGTTTTTAGAAAACTTGTATGTTGTTGCTAAAATTAGAAGGAACCTTATTTTTGTCTCTGGATTATTGGAACACAATTATTCTATTTCTTTTGAGTTAAATGAAGTGTTCATTTCCCAAAATGGATTACTTGTATGTTCTGCTAAACTAGAAAACAACTTATATGTGTTAAGACCAACCAACACAACAACACTTTTAAATCATGAGATGTTTAAATCGGTTGAAACACAAAATAAAAGGCAAAATATTTCTCCAATAATTAACAACACATATCTTTGGCACTAACTTCTTGGTCAAATTAACATCGATCGGATCAGACGTTTGGTAAAGAATGGACTTCTAACTGATTTAGAAGACGAATCTTTACCACCCTGTGAATCGTGTCTCGAGGGTAAAATGACCAAGAGACCTTTTACCGGAAAAGGTTATCGTGCCAAAGAACCTCTAGAGTTGATACATTCGGATCTTTGTGGTCCAATGAATGTAAAATCTCGATGAGGTTATGAATATTTCATCTCTTTCATAGATGATCCAACGCAATGATGACACTATGGATACGACCCGCTTTGTATTATGATACAAACGCAATGATCCAACGCGTTCGTGTAGTGGACATGCGAGTGGGGGTATCCTGTGCAATGAGTTCTCTGGGTCTTGAACAATGGGCCCTAACCTCTCTATGGCACGAGAGGGACTTCTGTTTGTTGGTTGGACCTCAAACAGGTTGTTCATTAGAGGAGCACTGGGGACTTAAGGACAAAGATGTAACCCAGGGGTAAAACAGTAATTTGACCTAGTTGGGGTACGAACACACGTGAAGGACTGACTTGCTATAATTGGTAGATATCCGTGGACACATAAATATTCTGTAGTGAGAAGAGTGCAGCTGTGGGTCTTTAATGGAGTGACCCACAGTTAACGAATGTTGACTAACTTGGTTAATGAGTTTAGCCAATTAGTCTCGTTTCGTTGGAGCTTCTGATGTGTAGGTCCATTAGGTCTCACTGGTAGCTCATAAAGAGACTTGAGGCAATTAAATATAAATTGTAAATTGAAAGTGTTCAATTTATTTAGGGGAATTATATAATGTATGTTGATGCATTATAATATAAAGTTTATGAAACTTTATAATATAATGTTTTAATTAATTTCAAAAATTATTCTTGAGAGAAAATATTTGAAAGATTTCAAATAAATTTAATATGAATTGGATTCGTATTAATTTAAATTTTAATAAAATCCATAAGATTAAATATGTGATTTTAATTGGGTAATTAATTAATTATGGAATTAATTATTTATTTATTAAAATTAGATATGAATAAGATAATAGATTTGATCTTATTCATTACCTTTTCCTATTAGGAAAAGGTCTTGGCATTTACCTATATATAGGACCCCGGGGTGGGGTGAAAGGTATCCCATTGATTCTCCTTTTCTCAGAGATATCTCCTAAAAGACTCGCACCAGTCTCCTGTTTCAAGAAGTCTTAGAGATACACCGGTGTAACCAATTGGTCGTGTTCACACAAGAGAAGGTTTCTGGAATTTTCTGCAAGATCGTGAAAAAGTTAGTTTTTCAGTTAAGGCTTCTTCTAGTAGTAAGTATTCTTGAACCTTGATCATTAGGATCATCTAGATTAGATCTAGGCTATTATTAAGCATGTTTATAGCCGATGTACAACACTTTAAACATAGTTTTGTTGTTGTAATCTTTTGCAAATTTTATTGATATTTCAAATAAAAATCAAAGACTATGACTAGGTTCAGTGATTCTTTCCATTGCACAAGGCTTTTATCCCTTCAATAAAATGGTGTTTAGTGAACTTTCTGGTGAAGCTACAGATACTCAACAAGAGTTGTTGATGATTCTAGTACATATGATCAGTCCCATCCTTTTCAAGAGTTGACAATTCCTCGACGTAGTGGGATGGTTGTTATTCAACCTAAACACTATCTGGGTTTAGCAGAAACTCCAGCTGTCATAACTGATGATGACATTGAGGATCTATTGACCTATAACCAGACAATGAATGATGTGGATACAGACAAGTGGATCAAAGCTATAAACCATGAGATGGAGTCGATGTACTTCAATCAAGTTTGGGATCTTGTATATAAACCTGAAGGGGTAAGACTGATAATGGTCATTATGTGCGTTATTTAGCCTTAAATACTTAGGTTGTTGTTCAAAAAACAAGGACTTTGTGCTTAAATCATATGTTTTTTAGTCAAATTAGAAAAAGTCTTAGAATCATGTAGAAAATCTTAGAAATATAGAATTCATGCTTAAAATGTCCAAAAAGAGATAGCTTTTGCAAGAATTTATCCAAAGTTAATGTTTTTGTGCAAAGGGCTTTGCAAGGGAAATGCGCTCGCAATTGGAGAGAAAGAGTTAGCAGAGCAAAGGAGTCAAAGTTGAAGATTTGTGCCCACATTTGGTCCTGAGGATGTGAAAGTTGTGTTTGATTTGCACCTGCAAACTAATAAGGAAAGTAGCCCCATCTGAAGACAGAAGTGTCAAGGCATTGCACTAAAGATCTCGAGAGGGACTTGGTTCAGTGATTGTATCACGAACCGATTGTTCATTAGAGAATCAATGGAACTTAAGGAACAAGATGTAACTATGGGTTTAAAACGGACATTTGACCCAGCTGTAGTTACGAACAACCAGTGAAGGGTCGACTTACTAATCATGGTAATATCGAGTGGATAGAAATATATCTACAGTGAGGGAAGTGCAGCTACAGGCTATAGTGGAGTGTCTCGGAAGTTAACGAATGTTGAATAACTAGGTTAATGAGTTTAGCCGGTTATTCTCAGATCGTTGGAGCCCATGTTCTGTAGGTCCATTAGGTCCCTCTACTAGCCCGTATAGGAGTAAAACTTAGAAAAATATGATAGGAGTATTTGAAACGTTCAAATTCGGAATAGGGTACAAAAGTCGGTTATATGCGATATTGACGACATATTGGTTTAATTTCGAATTAAACGAACATTGAGAGTTGGTTGTATTTAAATATTATTTAAATATTAAATATGTGATTAGGGATTCACGTTTGAGAAATTTCATTTGAAGAAAAGTCGGGATTGAGTGAATAATATTAATTTAATATTAGATATTAAATTAATTTGATTTTAATTAAATATAATTAAGAATTTTATTTAATTAACATATGAAAATTATAAATATAATATGAATTTTGAAATTTAGAAAAATGCAAAATTAAAATTGGAATTTTTGAATTTGAGAAATTAAAAAATTCACAATTTTAGGAGGTGGTGCTTAATGACTAATCACCATGATTAGTCCTTCTTGTTACTGAAGGTGTACATATTACACAAGCGGAAGCAATTGAAGATCGAAAGCACTTAAGACATTCAATTTTACTCCTAAAGCATGCATGTTCTAGAAAAGACAGAATAGAGAGTTTAGAAAACACCAACCTTTGTAGCTCACTTATGTTGAACTCCTTGTGGTGTTTGCCTCTCCTATGCTCCTTGGACAACCTCTAGAGTCTTCCCCACTATACTCCGGGCCAAGAACGACTTGTGGGAGTCTATATAAGATAGGGAATGGGAAGGGAATGCTTGAAGCATCAAGCAATGGAGAAGAATAAGAGATGAGAGAACTTTGAGTCCAAATTCCAGCAGCATAACATTAAGGAAATGGCTCTCTTGTGTTTGAATATGATTCAAACTCCTTTAAAGACATTCTCCATGCAAAGCCAAGCCTCAAGACACAAGACACATGGTGTATTTGCAAGCTCAAGTGGATTCTAGGTGTACATTACACAAGACATGCAACAATGCATGAGTGAGTTGTCTTTCCACTTTGAATGATCATGCATTAAGTGGATTTCCAACTAAATCCACTAAATTCAAATTGAAATCAAAATTCAAGCTTGCAAATTACCCCCAATTTCAATTCTAAATTGAAATTGATTGCTTGGTAATTAATTTGAAAATTTTCAAATTAATTTTGATATGATTAATCTAATTAATCTTCATTATCTTGTGCAATTCCATATATATGATTCCTAATACATATATATAGTATTCAAAACACTTTTAAATGCTTCATCTCTCATTTTCTAATTTAATTCATAATTAAATTATTGTGTCAAACACAATTTACGATAATACCCTTTTTCCCGATTTTGAACGATTCAAAGCTTCCTATCTTTTGTTCTAGGCTTAATTCTGATATGAGCTAGTAGGAGGACCTAATGGACCTATAGATCATGGGCTCCAACAATTCGAGGCTAACCGACTAATCTCATTGTCCAAGCTAGCCAACATTCGTTAACTATCGGGACACTCCACTATAGCCCGATAGTTGCACTCCCCTCACTATAGATATATTTCCGTCCACTTGATTTAACCATGATTAGTAAGTCGATCCTTCACAGGTTGTTCGTAGCTATAGCTAGGTCAATAAGCTGTTTTACCCCTATAGTACTTCTAGTTCCTTAAGTCCCACTGATCCTCTAATGAACAATTGGTTTATGGTCCAACCAATAAACTGAGTCCCTCTCGGGCCAATGAGAGGGCGGGATCCCTTTGTTCAAGCCCCGGAGTCAGCACTTAAGGGAACAACCTCTCTACTATCCCTTATTTGGGTAGGAGTGAATTCCTTCTTGCACGACTATGTCCCCAGCTATCTACCCGTTCCTATCCTTGAAATGGGAGGCTTATTGAGTCGGCGATACTGAGCCACTCTCACCTATGCAGATCTAAGGATAAGCTCGAATGAACAGGAGTTCATAGTTAGCTCAGGATTAAGATCGAGTTACCTAGGTCATCACATGAAATAGTCAGTCTCGTCAGTAAACGGTGTTATAAAGCGAGAGCGACTTATTTCTCGGTCCTGGTCTTATGCAAACTCATTGCATAGGACACCCCCACTCGCATGTCTCTACATGGACGATTTAGGATCACATCGTCTATACCATCTATAAAGTGGGCCGCGTCTCATAGTGTTTCCAGAATAAGGTACCCAACCCTATTCCTATACTATAGACCGTTTTGGCTATTACTCAAGCTTGATCCACTTTTATGTCTCTACATAAAGCTCAAGTGTTCATCCTATAGCCATGGATCTTAGTTTATTGGATTTGGGTTATATATGTGCAATTTAATTTATTCAGTAATGACTTTTACTGAATCAATCTCGATAACACCTTTATCGAATAAGTATATAATTCGTTTAACATTCATTATCTACGAGTTTTAAGGCACCAATCCCAACAATCTCCCACTTGAACTAAAACTCTAGTTTAGTGGGATGTACTATAATCTATAACAGTAGTGGATGAATAAATACTTGTATTAATAACGGAGTAAAAATACAATAAACTAGGGCATCTAAATACCCAGTATACTAAGGTATCGATATACCGGTTACAATTCTCCCACTTGACCTAGATTATTTCTCGTACATATCTCGCAGACCTAGACCTTCTAGATGACTCTCGAACACTTTAGCCGTGAGAGCCTTCGTGAATGGATCAGCAATGTTGTGCTCCGACGCTATCTTCGTGGCGATCACGTCTCCTCGGTGCACAATCTCCCTAATGAGATGGTATTTCCTTTCGATGTGCTTGCCTCTCTTATGGTTGCGAGGTTCCTTTGAGTTTGCACATGCGCCGCTATTATCACAATACAAGGTGACAGGCAGATGCATATTTGGAACGACTTCCAAGTCAGTTAGGAACTTCTTGAGCCATACTGCCTCTTTTGCTGCTTCGCAAGCGGCTACATATTTGGCCTCCATGGTCGAGTCTGCAATGCATCCTTGCTTGATGTTGCGCCATACTATTGCTCCTCCATTTAGAGTGAATACCGACCCCGATGTAGATTTCCTCGAATCTTTATCAGTTTGAAAGTCAGAATCAGTGTATCCTGTAAGGATCAAATCCTTCGAACCATACACGAGCATGTAGTCCCTCGTTCTCCTTAGATATTTGAGGATACTTTTAACGGCTGTCCAATGATCAAATCCTGGATTGGATTGATATCTACTGACAATCCCTAGTGCATAACAAATGTCAGGACTTGTACACAACATGGCATACATTAGGCTACCTACTGCAGAGGCATAGGGAAAACGTCTCATGTCCTCAACTTCTTGAGGTGTCTGAGGACACTGTTCCTTAGACAAGTTAATTCCGTGCCTGAAAGGTAATAGTCCTTTCTTGGAATTTTGCATTTTATATCTAACCAACAATTTGTCGATATAAGACGCTTGAGACAGGGCTAGCGTTTTGTTCTTTCGGTTTCGAACAATTTGGATTCCTAGAACAAATTGTGCCTCACCCAAATCTTTCATTTGGAATTGAGTTGCTAGCCATAGTTTAATGTCAGTTAGATAACCTACATCATTCCCGATGAGTAGCATATCATCCACATACAGTACTAAGAAAGCTATAGAGTTGTTGATGATCCTTTTGTAAACACAAGGCTCATCAACGTTTTGTTCAAAGCCATAAGATTTGATCGCAGTATCAAATCTTATATTCCAGGATCTAGACGCTTGTTTTAATCCATAAATGGATCGTTTAAGCTTGCAAACTTTTTGCTCTTGATCCTGAGCTATGAACCCCTCTGGCTGAGACATGTTGATACTTTCTTCAAGATTACCGTTCAGAAAGGCAGTCTTGACATCCATTTGCCATATTTCATAATCGTAAAACGTGGCAATGGATAAAAGTATCCGGATCGACTTTAACATGGCAACAGGGGAAAAGGTTTCTTCATAGTCAATCCCCTCCCGCTGGGTAAAACCCTTTGCCACAAGTCGTGCCTTAAAGGTCTGTACCTTTCCAGCAGCGTCTCGTTTTCTCTTGTAGATCCATTTGCACCCTATGGGTCTAACCCCTTCGGGTTGATCAACAAGATCCCATACTGAATTAAAATGCATGGACTCGATCTCTAAGTCCATGGCTTTAATCCACCCGTTCTTGTCAACGTCATCCATTGCCTGTTTAAAGGTTAATGGATCCTCGATCCCGTCATCAGGTATGACGACTGGAGTTTCAGTTAAACCCAAATAGCGATCAGGCTGTCTAACAACCCTCCCACTACGTCGAGGTCCTCTTATTTCTTGAGAAGGACGTGATTGACTCGAGGTGCCAGTATCATCAACAACTCTTGTTGATGTTTATGTAGCTTCGTTAGATAGTTCACTTAAAACGACTTTACTACGTGGCTTGTGATCTCTGAGGTGGTCTTCTTCTAGGAATGTAGCATTTGTCGATACAAGTACTTTATTTTCCTCTGGATCGAAGAAGTATCCACCTCTCGTTTCTTTGGGATAGCCTATAAATAGGCAAAATCTAGAACGAGGCTCCAATTTCTTTGGGTTTACTTCTAGCACGTATGCAGGACATCCCCAAATTCTGAAATGTCGTAAACTAGCTTTACGACCTTTCCAGAGCTCAAATGGTGTTTCAGAAACACTATTTGAGGGAACTACATTCAAGATATAAACTGCAGTCTCTACTGCATAACCCCAAAACGAGTTAGGCAACTGAGCATAACTCATCATCGAACGAACCATGTCCAACAAGGTTCTGTTTCTCCTTTCTGATACACCGTTTTGCTGAGGTGTACCAGGGGCTGAGAGTTGGGACGTAATTCCATGCTCTATAAAATAGTCTTGAAAACTTAAGTCCATATACTCTCCACCTCGATCGGATCGAAGTGTTTTTATCGTCTTACCTAATAGGTTCTCAACCTCGGCCTTATACTCCTTGAACTTTTCAAAAGCTTCGGACTTATGATGCATCAGGTAGAGATAGCCATACCTCGAATAATCATCAATGAAACTGATGAAATATTCGTACCCTCCTCGAGCTCTAATGTTCATTGGTCCACAGAGGTCCGAATGAATGAGCTCTAAGGGCTCTTTGGCACGATAACCTTTTCCGGTAAAAGGTCGTTTTGTCATCTTGCCCTCAAGGCATGATTCACAAGGAGGCAACGAGTCGTCTTCTAACTTGTTTAGAAGTCCACTCTTGACCAATCTCCCAATCCTATTGAGGTTGATATGGCCTAACCTCAAGTGCCAGAGATAGGTATCTTGAGAAACTCTTCGCTTTTTAGGTTGAGTCTCAGCGGTTTTAAACATCTCGTGATTTAAAATAGCTTTAGACTCAATTGGTCTTAAAACATATAATTTATTCTTCAAGTTTGCAGAGCAAACATCAATACCTCTTTTAGTTATGAACGCTTCATTAACAGAAAAAGAAATTGAGTAACCTTGTTCTAATAAACAAGATAAAGAAATCAAATTTCTTTTAATCTTCGGAACTATGTACACATTATCTAATATCATGTAGCGTTCCTTGGTGAAGAATAATTTTATGTCTCCCACTGCAATAGCCGAGATGACTTCTCCTGTTCCAACTTTAAGAGTCATCTCTCCAGCTATTAGCTGTTGCCAGGAACTCATTCCTTAAAATGAAGAACATACGTGATTAGTGGCACCTGAATCGAGTATCCAGGCAAAATCGTCGTTTTCCACTAAACACGTTTCCAAGACTAATAAATCACATTTAGAGTCGTGGATCATGTTTTTCTTGGCTACGCAGTTAGTTTGAGGACATTCCTCAGTTGAGACCAAACCTAAATTCTTTGCCACGTGTTTAGCGTTTAAGCAAGTATTCTTAGTCGAATGTACTAAACCGTTTAATTTGGCATTTGACAAAGCACATACGTTTTTCAACATATTGCTGAAACAAACAAATTAATCTCTATTAGAAACATGCACTAAACCCATTAATCACATTTATCCAATTAGATTTAGCAAAAGCAATCATCGACCCATATATACAATTGATTTATTTTGCAACGATATTTCAGGGGTTTAGAATAACCGCTACCGTAGGGCAGTTAGCTACTCCTCCTCTGAATCGAGACAATCTCGACCAAATACTATTCCCAGAATAACTCTTACTCCAATAGTTATTAGCTAACGTTAATTTGGTCAAGACCATCTTGTAAGTGTTACCCATCATTTTCAGATTGCAGAGGGCGGCCCCAACAATGCCACCGTAGGGAAGAGCTAATGTTGGGAATGTCCCTAGGAAACCCTATCCATTTCTGGAGTTTGCGTTGTTCCGAATCCCATGCGCAAGCCCTCCGTAGGGTGATCGCTCCCAGGGCGACTCGCAGGCAGCGCATAGGAATCTCACGTGCAACCTAATGATGGAGACCGCAGGATACCTTTGACACGTTTCCTTCTCCCACTTACTATGAACACTTTCCCCATTCACCTTGATATTAACCCATGCAAACACCATCCGTAGGGGGACGCTCCCAGGGCTCCTCGAGGCCAAGCATGGATCTCACGGTGTGAACTTTGGAGGACGTGAGAGTAGAAACTTAATATGAATATTTCGTTTCTATACTTTTCCTCCCACTAAAGTGTCGTAAAGTTTTAGGGTCTATTACTTAGGTAAATTCCGGCTAAATGAATCTATCTAAGTCTATGCCTTATTAAACAAGGTCTTTACACTAAATGTCTAGGTGAATTAAACTCTTTTAATAACCTAGTGACATTGCATGCTAGTAAGACTTTGGTTAATTCAACTCAGGTTCCGAACCATTTGCCGGGAGAGTTCCCTTATAACCAAGGTCTTATGTCCTACTTACTCAAATTTTAAAACTATTTTAAAAAAAAACTAAGTAAGACATATTTCTAATCCTATTAGAAAAGGCGATCTTAGACCTATTTCATTTTAAACCATTTAAAGAATGATAAGATCCTAAGATCCTATGTTAGCATGCAACTCTTTGTTATAGGTTTTATGGATTGTATTCATTAACTATTATAACTCTTATAACTTTTAATGAATTAACCCTATAACATGCTTTCTAATGGTGTTTAAAAGCATATAACAATCAATCATTCAAGTTATAAGAAAAGCACCATTTAGAAACAACCTATGTCTAGGTTTGTATAACGCTTTATACTACGGTGTCTAGGTGATAACACTTTAAAACCTCACACCGCTCACGCATGCTCATAAAACTCGAGTTAACTTAACTCAAGAACCGACTCGATGCCCAGGTAGGAGGTGTTCCGTAAACCGTCAACTTAAATACCTCCAGCCTTAGACAGCATCTTGTCGGGTGAGTTCTCTCGTAACCATTGTTTTACAAGATATCGACCTAAACTATGCAAGTTGATCGAATCGTTGAAGGTTCATTAACCTAAGTGAGCATGCACTTAATCTTATTATAGATTTTAGATTTCTATCTCTTTTTATAACAATTATAAAAACAATCCATAACAAGCCTAATTTGAGAATAACACTTATAATCAAACTAATGAAATTTCATGCTTCATGCTAGGTTAATTTTATCAATTAATAATTATAACTATTATAAGAATAATCAATTTTAATTAACCATTCAAGCATGAATCTCCCTAAATTAATACAACACTTATATTAATTAAACATGAAATTTCCCTCATGCATTTGAATTAATCAATAACACTTATTAAAATTAAACAAATGCATGAACATGCTTTCCTATGGTGGGGTTTTAAAACTATGTGGCATGTTCATAATGCACATACATCCATTTAATTAAATCATACATTCACAATGCATAAAGTAATTACATCAAGCTAAAATAGAATAGTTTGGCAATTTTTAAAAAAACACAAGCAATTTCACTAATTATTGCAATAATAATTAATAAATAAACTTGCAACACGCCCGAGCTTCACGAACCATCCCGAACCGCTCATCCAAGCAATGAACCGGTCATGCAATGAGTGAAATGAGGTTGCAACAGACCGAGCCGGACCAAAAGGCAGCAGCTAAACCGGAATGAAAAAAAAAACTGCTGCTCGAATTAAAAAACAGCTTGCTGGAATTTTCATTTTCTGCTGCGTCTTCTCCGGTTTTTCTTCAATTTTACAGCCTATATGGACTCTAATGACTCTATAAAAATTACAGACTATAGTACACACATTAACGCTCTTACATATCCGAGAAATTACAATTTCATGAAGGTTTGAATGCTCAAAAAAATTGCCAAACCAGAACACTTCCATTTTAGCACACAGAAAATTCAATTTCAAAATGGTACCCACAAAAGCATAATTAAAACGAATTAAGTGCTCTAATCATGCTCTGATACCAATTGAAGGTGTACATATTACACAAGCGGAAGCAATTGAAGATTGAAAGCACTTAAGACATTCAATTTTACTCCTAAAGCATGCATGTTCTAGAAAAGACAGAATAGAGAGTTTAGAAAACACCAACCTTTGTAGCTCACTTATGTTGAACTCCTTGTGGTGTTTGCCTCTCCTATGCTCCTTGGACAACCTCTAGAGTCTTCCCCACTATACTCCGGGCCAAGAACGACTTGTGGGAGTCTATATAAGATAGGGAATGGGAAGGGAATGCTTGAAGCATCAAACAATGGAGAAGAATGAGAGATGAGAGAACTTTGAGTCCAAATTCCAGCAGCATAACATTAAGGAAATGGCTTTCTTGTGTTTGAATATGATTCAAACTCCTTTTAAAGACATTCTCCATGCAAAGCCAAGCCTCAAGACACAAGACACATGGTGTATTTGCAAGCTCAAGTGGATTCTAGGTGTACATTACACAAGACATGCAACAATGAATGAGTGAGTTGTCTTTCCACTTTGAATGATCATGCATTAAGTGGATTTCCAACTAAATCCACTAAATTCAAATTGAAATCAAATTTCAAGCTTGCAAATTACCTCCAATTTCAATTCTAAATTGAAATTGATTGCTTGGTAATTAATTTGAAAATTTTCAAATTAATTTTGATATGATTAATCTAATTAATCTTCGTTATCTTGTGCAACTCCATATATATGATTCCTAATACATATATATAGTATTCAAAACACTTTTAAATGCTTCATCTCTCATTTTCTAATTTAATTCATAATTAAATTATTGTGTCAAACACAATTTACGATAATACCCTTTTTCCCGATTTTGAACAATTCAAAGCTTCCTATCTTTTGTTCTAGGCTTAATTCCGATATGAGCTAGTAGGGGGACCTAATGGACCTATAGATCATGGGCTCCAACGATTCGAGGCTAACCGACTAATCTCATTGTCCAAGCTAGCCAACATTCGTTAACTATCGGGACACTCCACTATAGCCCGATAGTTGCACTCCCCTCACTATAGATATATTTCCGTCCACTTGATTTAACCATGATTAGTAAGTCGATCCTTCACAGGTTTTGCGTAGCTATAGCTAGGTCAATAAGCCGTTTTACCCCTATAGTACTTCTAGTTCCTTAAGTCCCACTGATCCTCTAATGAACAATTGGTTTATGGTCCAACCAATAAACCGAGTCCCTCTCGGGCCAATGAGAGGGCGGGATCCCTTTGTTCAAGCCCCGGAGTCAGCACTTAAGGGAACAACCTCTCTACTATCCCTTATTCGGGTAGGAGTGAATTCCTTCTTGCACGACTATGTCCACAGCTATCTACCCGTTCCTATCCCTGAAATGGGAGGCTTATTGAGTCGGCGATACTGAGCCACTCTCACCTATGCAAATCTAAGGATAAGCCCGAATGAACAGGAGTTCATAGTTAGCTCAGGATTAAGATCGAGTTACCTAGGTCATCACATGAAATAGTCAGTCTCGTCAGTAAACGGTGTTATAAAGCGAGAGCGACTTATTTCTCGGTCCTGGTCTTATGCAAACTCATTGCATAGGACACCCCCACTCGCATGTCTCTACATGGACGATTTAGGATCACATCGTCTATACCATCTATAAAGTGGGCCGCGTCTCATAGTGTTTCCAGAATAAGGTACCCAACCCTATTCCTATACTATAGACCGTTTTGGCTATTACTCAAGCTCGATCCATTTTTATGTCTCTACATAAAGCTCAAGTGTTCATCCTATAGCCATGGATCTTAGTTTATTGGATTTGGGTTATATATGTGCAATTTAATTTATTCAGTAATGACTTTTACTGAATCAATCTCGATAACACCTTTATCGAATAAGTATATAATTCGTTTAACATTCATTATCTACGAGTTTTAGGGCACCAATCCCAACAGTTACACCTCTCTAATGACTCAAATTAATTCCATTTTTCTGGTTGATTCTTGTGCATTTGGAATGCATGATATTCCTCAATAAATTGAGGAAGAGCTGATGGAGAATGATGAGATTTTTCAAACTGAAATGTTGCCAAATTCTCTCTAGAACTTCCATAGTTCAAACTCTCAAAAACACTTGAACCCACCAGCCTTTTACTATAATTCCTATCAATTGAGGATCCCACAATCCGCTCCAAGGCCTGAGGATAGTAGAGAACATCTAAGTGGTCGTCCAGAATCCATTGGTGTGAAGAAATAACTCACGGATTGCACTAACTGGGAGCTATAAGAGGTAGGTGCTTCTAAACTCTGTTTTTCGAAATATGAACATGTCTTCTTGAATCAAAGTGATGAAATTAAGTGTCTAAGATCCTAAATTGTTTCCGCATATTTACGATTAACACTTACAACTCCTTCCCCTATTGGAGCAAGTAGATGTGTGTTCCCTTAAGGGTTGGTTTCAGGTCTTGAACAAGGGCACCCGTCCTCTCCTGAACCGAGAGGAACTTCTGTTTATTGGTTGGACCATAAACTGGTTGTTCATTAGAGGAATCAGTGGTACTTAAGGATCCAAAGGTAACCCAAGGGTAAAATGGTAATTTGACCTAGTTGGCGTTACGAACACTCGTGAAGGATTGACTTACCGTTATTGGTCAATGTCCATGCACACAAAAATATTCTACAATGAGAAGAGTGCAACTGTGGGTCTATAGTGGAGTGTACCCACAGTTAACGAATATTGATTAAATTGGTTAATGAGTTTGGCCAATTAATCTCATATCGTCGTTGGAGCTTCTGATCTGTAGTTCCATTAGGTCCCACTCGTAGCTCGTAAAGGGTATTGAGGTAAATAAAGCAATTTGAAATGTTCAAATTTACTAAGGGAAATAATATAATATATGCATGTTGATATATTATAATATAAAGTTTATATATTAGATTAAACTTTATAAATTTATTTTGAGTTCGATTCAAAATTAATTTATGGGAGAATTAAATATTTGAAGGAGTTCAAATATTAATTTTACTATGAATTTAGTTCATATTAAAACTATAGGTTAAAATTAATGTGCATGGGATACACATTAAAACTATAGATTATACGAGAGAAACATGATTGAATATGATTCAATTATAGGTTAAATTAAATATGTGAAATTTAATTTGGTAATTAATAAATTATTTATTTAATTAATTAATTAAACTAAATTTGATTTAATTGATTGAATTAAAACTATAGGTTATAAGAGGGATATTCATTTAAATATGATTTAAATGAATGAATTAATTCAATTTGATTTAATTAATTATTAATTTAATTAATTAATGGAAAAATACACTTTTGGTCCCTAAGGTTTGGGTTTGGTTAGGTTTCATTTTGGTCCCTGAGTTTTCAAACTCGACAATTTAGTCCCTAAGGTTTGGATTTTGTTTCATTTTGGTCCCTCCATCCACTTTTCCGTTAACTCTTAACGGTTTGCTCACGTGGCACTTATTTTTTTTATTAAAATATATTTTTTTTAATTTGTAAAATAAAATAATTTTAAATTAAACCTAACACAAACCTCAGGCACCAAATGTGTATTTTTCCCTTAATTAATTATTAATTAAATTAAATTAAATTTCATTTTAAATTAATTTCGCACAACTGATGGGATCAGTTATGCCTATACGTGGAGCTAATTCCACGATTTCTTCTCCCTCCTGTAACCGTGCACGACTACCAAAGGGGGGAGGCTAGTCAGTTGCGTTGGTGTCGATGGTCTCTCTCTCAGATGTGTGGGATTCAGTTCTCTCCGGAAGAAAATACTCTCAGTGTGGAAAAATTCTCTACCAAAATTTTCCTATCCCAATAGGTTCCCACAAGCCTCCCTGCCTCAATTCTTGTGAGAATACCGGTGAACGCTTCTTTGGTGGTGTCTTGGTAATTGGCAGAGAAGTAGAGAAGAATATATCAAGATTTTCTTCTAATGTGTTGGCGAAAATAATCCAGAGTCATCCACGTGGGTATGTGACTCTAGATCTTTCTTTTATGTAAAAATTAGAAATAGTTTCTAGTTTTAATTCTAGAAAATTCAGCATGTTTAGACCTTAATTTACAGTAATTTGTTTTGATGAATGTTGTATTTTTTTGCCCAACGTATGAGTATTTGATCTATGATTAAAACTAGAGTTTGGATCCTCTTATATAGTTTCCGCTGCGTGGGACTTTAATCCCTTCATTAGCAGTAACTGAAATTGATCCTAATAAAGAATGGATATTAGATTTTGGCTGCTCCTACCACATGGCCCCTTATAAACACTATTTCTTGGATTTAAAAGACTTAGATGGTGGAAAATTTCTAATGGGAAATAACCAGCAATGTATGATTAAAGGTATTGGTTCAGTTAGATTGAATTTAATAGATGACACTTATAAAATTCTGTCTGAAGTAAGATATGTCCCTGATCTTAAACGCAATCTAATTTCCCTTGGAACTTTAGATAAAGCAGGGTATAAATACAAATCAGAGAGGGTGGTGTAATGGAGATTTTTAACTGGTCTTTGCTAAAAATGACTGGAATTTTGAAAAATATCTTATATACTTTGAATGGCTCAACGCATGTGGGTAAAGTCAGTGTAGCTTTAACAGAAATGAATAATAATGCAATCCTACGACATAAAAGACTAGCTCATGTTAGTGAAAGAGGCTTAATTGAACTCAATAAACAAGGCTTGCTAGGTAATGTAAAATCAGTTAACTTGCCCTTTTGTGAACAATGTACTCTAAGAAAATCAACTAGGGTTTAGTTTAATAGATCTCTATAGAAAACTAAGGGACTTTTAGACTATGTACACTCGGATTTATAGGAGCCTGATAGCTCAATTTATGAGTTATATTTCCTGTTATTTTAGCATTAGTCTTGAGGATTATTTGGCCAAATTTATGTACATTTGTTTTAATTTTGTAGGAATCAAATATTTGGATGGAAATTGAAGCTTTGAAAGAATATTGATGATTTGGAAGCAAACAAATTAATTCAAGTGAAGAAATAAGAGAAAAAGACATTGCCCAAGTCACCCAATCCGAGAGGGTAGCATTGAGACACTACCCTTGGGCGTCTCAACGCTACCGCAAAAGGCAGTAGGGGCGTTTGAGGTAATGTCGAGACGCTATTTCTTCAGCATCTCGACGTTACGCCACTTTCCATAATTTTTAGGGCGTACGGGCAACAGCGTCGAGACGCTGTCCTCAGCGTCGCAATGCTGTCGCGACAAATTTTCAATTATAAATAGATCACGATGCAATAGTTTCGGGGGACCTTTTAGAGAGAAAAAGACGCCTAAAACCAGGAGAACTCGACCAGAGAGTGGAGGAGACTTGAGGTAGCTGATTTTTGTAGCTTAGATCGTGACGGGAACGTGCGGTTATCACGACTAGCGAGTTTCATTCTTCTACCCTTTACTTCTTGTACTGTCATGATGAGATTGATGTCATATTTAGCTTGTATTGTTGAGACCATGAGTAACTAATTTCATATCTTAGGGAGTTGATGTAGCCATTAGTTTGTATGGTTTGATTTCGGGATTTTTGTGATTGTTCGTAGTGTATTTCATTTATGCAATTGAGTACTTCATGCTTGTAATCTCTTGATCACAAATTATTTGTTGTTTTATTTGAACTAATTGCTCGGGAGAGGGTAGTTTAGATTAGATTTATCAATTGCATGACTTAGGTTGTTCTATAATCAAGAGATTTAGGATTACTTGAGAAACCGTTGAAAGAATTGAACTTTAATGCGTATGCTAGTTGTAGAAATTAGATAGGGATATCAATTTCTTAGTTTGGCATAAAGGTTTAATTGTGCTCGGGAGAGACAGTTAAATAATTAGTAATTCTTGGTTTATGGAAGTGTTGCAACGCATGTTCAATCATAATCAATCCCTAAATTAATTCATATATCTAATCGGTGAAATCAATTCCCTAAGGCTTTTCTCCATTAAATTTTCACACTTTTTAATTGTTTTGAGTAATTTTGGATTTATTTGCATGATGCTATGATCTGTTCTCTAAATAAAATTGGGCAAATATACCTTTAGTAATTAGGTGAGCTAGAAAATCAATCGAGATGACGACATTCGATTTTTAATCATTATATTATAACTTGACCCGTACACTTGCAATGCGCAATTTGCGTAACAGAGCCAGCAAGAGTCTCAACTTTAGGAGGAGCTAGATAATTTTTTAGTATTATAGATGACTATTCTCGAAAATTGTGGGTGTATTTGTTGAAAAGTAAGAATGAGGTATTTGAAACTTTCTTGCAATGAAAGACTTATGTTGAAAATCAAACAAACCGGAAGATTAAGGTGATTAGAACAGATAATGGTTTAGAATACCTCAATGAAAACTTTAAGAACATGTGTATAAAGTTAGACATCCAAAGACACTTAATAGTCTCTAATACTCCTCAACAAAATGGCCTAGTTGAAAGATACAATGGAAGCCTTTTAGGGAGAGTTCGATGCCTGTTAGCTAATGCCAAGTTACCTAAAATATTTTGGGGGGAAGTCGTTGATCCAACAACATACCTTATTAATAGAAGTCCTTGCTTGGCACTAAATTTGAAAACACCATAGGAAGTATGGACTGGTAAACCTCCAAATCTAAGTCACTTAAAATTGTTTGGATGCTCTGCTTACGCCCACATTAAACAAGATAAACTAGCTCCAAGATCACAAAAATGTATCTTCTTAGGATATCCAAAAGGTGTGCAAGGATACAAATTATGGGTCTTAAATCATGGAGAATCTAGATGCATTATAAGTAGAGATGTAAAATTCAATGAAAATTAAATGTCATGAGAAAATGAGGGAAGTTTAAATTATTAGAAAAATAAAACAGTAGCTGAAGCCTCCTTTGACATTGAATTAGAAGCAGAAAATCAGAACAGTGGCCATGAAACTTCGTATTTAAATTAGCAAAACAAAGAATTAAATCAACAATCAGCACAGGACTTTGAAAATTCAGAAGAACACATGGAACAGTAGGAGTAAATCCAGTTAATTAGACCCCACACGTGGATGAAAACTTAACTAATTACCAGTTAACTAGAGATAGACAGAAATGTGTTATAAGACCTCCTGCTAAATTTGATCTTGCTGATTGTACTATTGAAATGCATGATTCTGCAACTTATGCTTTGTTCTATGATGAGCCATATGATAATTTAGAACCTTGATAACGTGCATAGCTAGCTACTTTTACTTATTTAGCTTAGCTAGTTTTTTTTATGATGTTTGGGCTATTTTATTGTGCTTATTGTTTATTTTATAGGAAAGCGTTGATTAGAGTTAAATCATGGAATAAGAATTAATCGGGTGTTCGGGACGTGAAAAGATGCCAAAGAACCAAAAAGATTCAAGTAACAAGGAGCCAAGAGAGGGCATTCTGCCCATTAGCGTGAGACGCCACTCTTGGAGCGTCTCGACGCTACGTTTCCTTAATGAGAAGATGCGGCAGACTCACAGCGTCTCGACGCTGTGATAGGAAGCATCCCGACGCTATCGCCTTTCCTTTTCAGACACGCGCGTAAAAGGGGCAGCGTCGAGATGCTGTCTTAATAGCGTCTCGACGCTACGACGAAAATCTGCTATATAAGTTTAGTTTCGGCTAGGTTTTGGGGACTTTCGATTTGGGGACTTTTGGAGCCGACATTAGAGCAGAAAGAGGACAGAATTGAGCTGAAGCAAAGGGGACTAGTTGGAAATCAACCCATTGTTCGTGGGGATCGTGACGGGGACGTTCGGTCTCGGCCTACAACGAGTCTATTTCTCTTTTCCCTTACTTTAGATAGTTTTTATGGCTTATTTAGACTTAGTTTATATTGTAACGAGGATTATGTGTAGCTAAGTTTAATTCTTAGGGATTGATGTAGCCGTTGGGCACGTTTTGGATTAATTTACGGTATTTATGCTCTTGATGTCATTTATGCATATGTTGTATGCTTAATGCTTTCGATTTACTGGCCATAAATTGATTGATGTTATATTTGAATCTAACTCGGGAGAGAGGATTTAAATTAGTAATCAATATGCATAACTAGAATCTAGCTAAAAATTGGGAGATTAAGGTTAATTCTAGAAATTGTCATAAAGGTTAGCCTTATTGCCTTGTATGTTTATTGGATTTAGATAGGGATATCGGGTTCAATTGCATATGGGAGAATCATGTATGCTCGGGAGAGCTATGTGTGATTTTAGTTGCCAAGATTTATGAATCATAGCATGTGTTAATCCGTTTCTTAATCCATAACTCCAATTGGTGAAATCAATTCCCTAAGACCAATTATTCCCATTTGATTGTCACTTTTTACTTTAGTTCTGTGTTGATTAATTCATATTCTCATTCTATTTGATTCCCTAAATAAAATTGGCAAAGAGTATTTTCGACAATTAAAATTGGGCTAGACACCAATCCAGAGGACGACATTCGATTGCAAAATCACTATATTATTACTTGACCCGTACACTTGCGGTAAGCAATTTGCACATCAAGTTTTTGGCGTCGTTGCCGGGGATTGGCATATTTAGTCAATTTTAATATCGAAGAAAAATTATCTGGTCTTAGTTTAGGGTGTATTCTATTTTGTTGCTATGTTTGTTATTTTTGTTTTTAGGTAGATTGCATTTTTCCTTTATTGTTTTTCTTTTCCATTCTTAAATTTTTCCATATTTAGTTTTTTTTTTCCATTTTTGTTTGAATTTTCCATTGTTAGATTTTTAGTTTTACCTTTTTAGATTAGTTTTTCCTTATTTAGATTTAGTTATTTTCCTTTTCTTGTTTCTTCCCTAATTTGTTTTATTTCCTTTTCTTTGCCTTTTTAGGTTAGTGTAGTCGGTGTATGCGAAAGGTTAGGGAATTGGCCTTAGTTCCCTTAGATCCAAAGATCGAAAGAACTTTTAATAGACTTCGAAGGGAAAATCAGAAAACATCCAAATGGCCAATCCTAATCCTGAAGAACCTAAGCCCATCAGGGACTATTTTCAGCCGATCTTTCACGAGCAACAGTCGGGGATTGTCTATGCCCCAATTAATGCTAATAATTTTGAGTTGAAAACAGGTCTCATTCAGATGGCTCGAGATTGCGCTTACAGAGGATCACCCATGGAGGATCCAAATTCTCATATGAAATCCTTCCTAGACATCTGTGGGACGGTAAAGTTAAATGGTGTTTCTGAAGATGTCATTTGCTTACGTTTATTTCCTTTTTCATTGCAGGACAAAGCGAGGGATTGGTTACAATCTATTCCACTTGGGAGCACTACCACTTGGGATGCTTTAGTCCAGGCATTCTTAAAGAAGTTCTTTCCTCCTGCCAAGACGGTCAAGCTGAGGACCGAAATTGGGACATTCCAGCAACAATTCGATGAGCATCTGTTCGAGGCTTGGGAGAGATTTAAAGAGCTGCTAAGGAAATGTCCTCAGCACGGATACCCTGACTGGCTACAGGTTCAATTATTTTACAATGGATTAACTCCTAGCACGAAAACTATTGTTGATGCAGCTGCAGGTGGGACTCTGTTGTCCAAGACTGTTGAAAGTGCTAGGACTTTGTTAGAGGATATGGCCACCAATAGCTATCAGTGGCCATCTGAGCGGTCAGGACCCAAAAAGATTGTTGCTGGAGTGTTCGAAGTTGACAACGTAAGTGCACTTCAGGCTCAGATGTCTTCCTTGGCTAATGCATTTTTAATGTTTTCAGGTTCAGGGAATGCTCAATCAATTGAGTCTGCAGCCGCCCTTGCATCCCAGACTCAGGGGGAAAATCTCGAGCAGGTTCAGTATGCTTCGAATTATAATTCTAGGGGGTATAATAATAATTCCACACCTACACATTATCACCCTAGCAATAGAAATCATGAGAATTTTTCTTATGCTAATAATAAGAATGTTTTGAATCCTCCTGGCTTCACTCCTCAATGTCAAGAAAATAAGAAATCTTTAGAAGACCTTGTTGGAGCTTTTATTGCAGAATCAAGTAACAGGTCAAATAAGCTCGAGGAGGCCGTGATTGCAATAAACACTACTGTCAATGGTCATTCTGCAGCAAAAAAGAATATAGAGACTCAGCTGGGACAACTGGTAAGTGTTGTCAACTCTATGAATAAAGGTAAAGCCCCAGTTGAACAGGAGAAATCTTCATTGGAGTTCTACAAGGTCGTGTCTGTGCATCACGGGGAGGAGATTCAATTAGCTGAGGAGGATGAGACTACTGAACCAGAGGAACTCACAGGAGGAGTTGAAGAAGGCACCACCTCAAACGAAGCTGAAAAGCTTAATCTTGAGCCTTTTATCCCTTCTCCTACTGTTTTAGTTCCTAAATCAAAGAAAAAGAAAAATTATAAGGTTAAGTTTGAAAAATTTTTAGATGCTTTTATGGGTTTGCATGTTAATATTCCTTTTTCAGATGCCTTGGAGCATATGCCTCACTACAGAAAATTCATGAAGGAATGGCTCAACAAGAAGAAAAAGGAAAAGAAGTTGGAGACTGTATATCTTGCATCGACGTGCAGTGCTCGTGTCCAACAAGGAGTACCAGAGAAATTGTTTGACCCAGGGAGTTTTACTATTCCTTGTAATTTTGGTACTTATTCTTGTAGAGCACTATGTGATCTAGGGGCCAGCATAAATATTATTCCATTATCTCTGTGCAAAAAGCTTAACATAGGAGACATAAAATCTACTTCTGTTAGACTTCAGTTGGCTGACCAGTCTGTGGTTAGTCCATATGGGATTGTTGAGAATATCCTGATTAAAGTAGGTAGATTTTTCCTTCCTGTTGATTTCTTTGTACTAGATATTAAAGAGAATACTGCTATGCCTATTATATTAGGGAGACCTTTCCTTGCTACAGGGAGAGTTATAATTGATATTGAGCGCAAGGAGCTAATCATCAGAGTTCAACAGGAGAAAGAGGTTTTAAAAGCTTTTGAGGACCCCAAGAACACATCAGATACCATGTTGGTGGGCTACAGGAGAGGTGCTAGGAAGAGCACCAGTGATGGAAAATCTGACAGGAGACCACCCTGATGCATAGTTGGTCAACACGTCGAGCTAATGACGTTAAACAAGCGCTTATGGGAGGCAACCCAATTGAGTTAGTTATTCCTTTCTTTTGAGTTTTATTTATTGTTTGTGTCTGTTATGTAGGTCTTGTTTTCTTTCTCTCCTTTGCTTTCATACTGTCAAGTTTCCAAGCATTTAGTCAAGAAGTCATCATCATTCCAGGCCAGTATTGTTCACACCTCTCATTCGTTTATTGTTCTCATGCTTGTTTATACTTTATTTTTGTTATACATTGAGGACAATGCATACTTTAAGTTTGGGGGTGGATTAGCAGGTTTGTGGAGCCCTTGAGCATCTGAGTTCGGGCTATAGTTTTGAGTTTTCTTTGAATTATGCATATGGTTGTCTTCTGGATGCTACTTTTGCATGATTATGATGTCCTAGGATAGGCTTTCTTGTCAATTTTCAAGCTTGTGATGAGTTGTAAGCATGAGTGCCCAAAAAGGGAGACTTTTTAAAAATTTTCTAGGAGATGGCTTGCATGAGTAGAGTATTTGTCTTGGCTAGATTTGGATTTGAATGCTTAGGAGCGAATTATTGGGTTCATATGCTTGTTGTCACCTCGATAGGTGTAGGGTAGAGCTAAAGAGTTAATTTTTTGCAAATTAGCATGTTTGATCTTACTTAGGAGAAAAGAAAAGAACATCTGCTATTTATGCTCATAAAGAAAAATCATTCTTGTTGTTACTGTTGAAATAAGATAATAATGTCATGGCTTGTGCACAATATGCAATGGTTAATAAAGATTAAGGCAAAAAGAGCTACCCCTGTTGTGATCAGTTAGGCCAACCAGAGAAAACTCAGGTTAAGGGTCCCTGCAATGGGTGTGTGAAAGCTAGTGCCACATATACATGCTTAATTTAATTGTTAATTATAAGCACCTAAGTATGGAGGAAAACAAACTAATTTGTTCCATTAACTCATTAGTGAAACCTTAGTGCCAGTGTAGAGGGAAGATGAGCTGAGAGTTTAATAATCCAGTCCCAGACTAGTAGAGTCTGATCTTGTTGAGTTAGATCTCGCTTGTGCAAGTTAATTTTGGAAAAATTTTAATTTGTCTCCCTCATTGGTCATTGTGTGCATGACTCTTACTTGCTTGACTATTGACTTTTGAGCCTTGAGGATTGAGTAATGATTGTTGCATCCATTCTTCCATTGTATGCTTGATTTGTAGTTTGCTCGAGGACTAGCAAAAGCTTAAGTTTGGGGGTATTTGATAGCGAGCATAGCTAGCTACTTTTACTTATTTAGTTTAGCTAGTTTTTTTATGATGTTTGGGTTATTTTATTGTGCTTTATTGTTTATTTTGTAGGAAAGCGTTGATTAGAGTTAAATCGTGGAATAAGAATTAATCGGGTGTTCGGGACGTGAAAAGATGCCAAAGAACCAAAAAGATTCAAGTAACAAGGAGCCAAGAGAGGGCATTCTGCCCATTAGCGTCGAGACGGCCTCTTGGAGCGTCGAGACGCTACGTTTCCTTAATGAGAAGATGCGGCAGACTCACAGCGTCTTGACGCTGTGATAGGAAGCGTCCCGACGCTATCGCCTTTCCTTTTCAGACACGCGCGTAAAAGGGGCAGCGTCGAGACGCTGTCTTAATAGCGTCTCGACGCTACGACGAAAATCTGCTATATAAGTTTAGTTTCGGCTAGGTTTTGGGGACTTTCGATTTGGGGACTTTTGGAGCCGACATTAGAGCAGAAAGAGGACAGAATTGAGCTGAAGCAAAGGGGACTAGTTGGAAATCAACCCATTGTTCGTGGGGATCGTGACGGGGACGTTCGGTCTCGGCCTACAACGAGTCTATTTCTCTTTTCCCTTACTTTAGATAGTTTTTATGGCTTATTTAGACTTAGTTTATATTGTAACGAGGATTATGTGTAGCTAAGTTTAATTCTTAGGGATTGATGTAGCCGTTGGGCACGTTTTGGATTAATTTACGGTATTTATGCTCTTGATGTCATTTATGCATATGTTGTATGCTTAATGCTTTCGATTTACTGGCCATAAATTGATTGGTGTTATATTTGAATCTAACTCGGGAGAGAGGATTTAAATTAGTAATCAATATGCATAACTAGAATCTAGCTAAAAATCGGGAGATTAAGGTTAATTCTAGAAATTGTCATAAAGGTTAGCCTTATTGCCTTGTATGTTTATTGGATTTAGATAGGGATATCGGGTTCAATTGCATATGGGAGAATCATGTATGCTCGGGAGAGCTATGTGTGATTTTAGTTGCCAAGATTTATGAATCACAGCATGTGTTAATCCGTTTCTTAATCCATAACTCCAATTGGTGAAATCAATTCCCTAAGACCAATTATTCCCATTTGATTGTCACTTTTTACTTTAGTTCTGTGTTGATTAATTCATATTCTCATTCTATTTGATTCCCTAAATAAAATTGGCCAAGAGTATTTTCGATAAGTAAAATTTGGCTAGACACCAATCCAGAGGACGACATTCGATTGCAAAATCACTATATTATTACTTGACCCGTACACTTGCGGTAAGCAATTTGCACATCAATACTATCTCTTATACTTAACCCAAGAAATATGAAAATAAAAGTCAATGGTATGAAGCAATGCTTGATGAAATGAGCTCTCTTTGAAGGGGATAAAAGCCCCTACACAGTGGAAGTGCATCGATTGGATCTTACGCCATATATTAATTAACATTAAAATATCGTTACGAAAAGGCAAAATAAATTTAAACATGCTTTAAAGTTGCTGGAAATTTCTATAAACATGCTTGAAAATCAAATCTAATTTATTTTCATGCTTTTCTAAAGAAACGGGAAAGAACCGTTACAAACCTTCGTTGTAGACTTGACCGTTCTTCACCAACCACGCTTCAACGAACGAAAACGCAGCAGCCTCCTTGTAGTTTCTTCGCTGGAAAATTCTTCTTCAAAGACACAATAACCACAGAGGTTACACCGGTATGTCTCTAAGTCTAGGAGGCAAAAGCTTGTGGGAGTCTTTCTCTAAGAGGGAGGCTAGAGAGAATTCTAGGGTCTTGTCTTGTGAGTCTAAGAGCAAGAGGAGAGTACTAAACCAATTAGGTCTAGTGTTCTATTTATAGAAGAAATGCCATGAATAAAATATTCAATTATATCAATCTTTTCCAAAATTGATTCAATCTTATTCCTTATTTAATCAATCTAAGATCAATCAATTTCATAATTGATTAATCTTTTCCACAAATGACTAATTACTTCCATAACTGATTAGATCATTTCCATAAATGATTAATCACTTCCTTAAGTGATTAATTATTTCCCTAATTGATTAATTTCCGGTTAATGAATTCTTTAATTAATTAACCACCAATTGAATATCTCATATTTAATTTTCGGCCTTGAATTAATTAATTTGCCCAAATAGATTTTAGGCCTTAAAATTAATTGATTCATTATTTGAACTCTTTAAAACTTCCATAAATTTAATATGACTCAAATTTATATTAATATTTGAATTTCTTCAAATATTAATTTCTCTCATAATAATATATCAATACATATTATATTGTTTCCCTTAGTAAATTGAACACTTTCAATTTACATTTATTACTTAGTTGCCTCAAATTACTTTATGAGCTACCAGTGGGACCTAATGGACCTGCAGATCAGAAGCTCCAACGATGTGAGATTAATTGGTCAAACTCATTAACCAAATTAATCAATATTCGTTAACTGTGTGTACATTCCACTATAGACTCACAGTTGCACTCTTCTCACTGCAGACATATTTTCTGTGTCCACGGATATAGACCAATATCGACTAGTTAGCCCTTCACGAGTGTCTGTAACACCAGTTGGGTCAAATTACCGTTTTACCCTTGGGTTACTTCTATTTTCTTAAGTACCAGTTCTCCTCTAATGAACCACTTATTTGTGGTCCAACGATCAAATAGAAAAACCGTCTCGTGCCATTGAGAGGGTAGGGCCCTTTGTTCAAGACTCGGAGTCACCACTTAAGGGAACACTCATCTGCTTCCCTAAAGTCGAGAAGGAGTGAATTCCATCTTGTACGATTATGTTCCCAGCTCCCCACTCGGTCTTGTCCCCAAAATGGTAGGCTTATTGAGTCGGCGTATTGGCCACTCTCACGCATACAAATCAAAGGACAATCTCTCATGAGCAGGAGTCCATAATCAACTCAGGATTAAGACTAAGTTGTCTAGGTCGTCCTAGTGAAATAGAAAACCAACTAGTTAACGGTGTTATAACCAATGGCTACTATTTCGCGGTCTGGTCTTATGCAAACTCATTGCATAGGATACCCTCACTCGCATGTCTCCTACACGAACGCGTTGGATCATAGCGTTTGTATCAAATTCAAAGTGGGCCATATCCATAGTGTCACCAAGATAAGGCACCCAGTCTTATCCCTATACTATAGACTTTTTAGGTTGTTTCTTGAACAGTGATCCTCATATGTCGCCACATATAGTTCAAGACTCATATTACATCCTATGATGTCTAGTTTCTTGGATTAGGGTTATTTTAGGTAAAGACAGATATAAAATAACTAATAACATTTAATGGAAAAATATATCAATATTATTTCATTAATATCCGGTCAACGGTTACATTCACTATCTACGAGTTTTAGGGCATAAAACCCAACAATCTTGAGAAAAATAAGACATGGATATTAGTGGGAAAACCTGAAGGCCATAAATTAGTTGACTGTAAATGGTTGTATAAAATTAAACCAAGCTCAAAAGGTGATGAAAAACCTAGGTTTAAAGCTACACTTGTAGCTAAAAGGTTCACACAAGAATATGGAGTAGATTATAATGAAATTTTCTCTCTTGTAGTTAGATACTCTTCAATTTGTGTAATGTTATCCATAGTAGCTCACTTTAACTTAGAGTTAGAGCCAATGGATGTAACTACATCTTTTCTACATGGAGAGTTAGAGGAAGATATATACATGAAACAACCGCCCAATTTTAAAAATTAAAATGATAAAACATTTGGTGTGTAAACTTTTAAAATCACTATATGGATTAAAGCAATCACCTCGTTAGTGGTATAAACGTTTTGATGCTTTCATCCAAGGTTGTGGTTTAAGAAGGAGCATGTATGATAATTGTGTATACATAAAGCATGAGAAAGGTGTTGCTTCAGTTTTCCTATTACTCTATGTGGATGATATGCTTTTAGCATCACAAGAAGTTAGTAAAATTCAGGAGTTAAAGTTGTAATTGAAAGTTGAGTTTGAAATGAAAGACATAGGGGCAACTACTAAAATTCTACGTATGAAAATCACTAGAAATCGCAATGCGGGAGTGTTAACTCTATCTCAATCAGAATACCTTGAAAAACTAGTGAAAAAGTACAACCTAGAAGCTGTCAAATGTGTTTCAATCCCTTTAGCTCAACACTTTCGACTATCTAAGACTTATTCACCAAAAATAGAGGAAGAGAAAAATGAAATGCTCAGGATCCCTTATTCAAATGTAGGCAGCCTTATGTATGCAATCACTTGTACTTGACTTGATCTTGCTTTTGCTATGAATTTAGTGTGCCAATATATGAGTAATCCAAGTAAACCACATTGGGAGGCAGTGAAATGGATAATTCATTATGTAAAAAGCAGTCTAAATACAGGGTTGGTATATATGAAAGGGGATTCGAATGATAATTGTTTAGTAGGGTATGTCGATGCAAAATTTGCAGCTGATTTGGACAAGAGAAGATCGACATCCGGGTATGTTGTTACTCTGTTTTAGAATACTATAAGCTGGAAATCATCACTTCAATTAGTAGTTGCACTTTCTACTATAGAATTTGAATACATATCTTTAGTTGAGGCTGTCAAGGAAGGAATTGTTGGGTTTTATGTCCTAAAATTCGTAGATAGTGAATGTAAACAAATTGTATACTTGTTTTAATAAAGTATTATTAAATTTCTACAATAAAATTTTATTGTTGAATATTGCACAATTTGACCAAATCCAATAAACTAAGATCCAATGTTGTTTGTATCAAGGATGAAAATATCGCGATATATCGACGATATATCGCCGAAATATCCAATTTCTTGCGGGTCCGATAGAGATATGGGGGGTTAATTCTTTTTTACCATTTTATCGCGAAATATTAAAAATATCGCCGAAATATCGGCAAAATATCGTTTCAGCGATATATCGAATGGTAATCAGAAAAAAACACGGAAACACGGATGAAAAACGCAGAAATATCGCTGAAAAATCGGCTGGAAATAGCGGAAAAATCGAACGGATATATTATTATATTTTTTTGCACGTTGTTTGTATACAATAATTTGAAATTGCTTTGTTGGTTTAAATGCAAATTGAATCTCCCTCCCTTCCTTTGTGCGTGGGTTTGAATCCTAACTTTTTCAAATTTTTATATATTTTTTCTTTCTTTCCCTCTTCTCTCTCTTCATTCCACCACAATCCCACTCTTCCCTCCCCCCCCCCCCCCTTTTGTTTAATTTCACCAATTTTTAGTTCAATTATATTGTGTCTAGTACAACATTTTTATTTTAACATTTATAATGTTTACTTTTTAATATTATAATATGATTATAAATTTAATTTGTATAGTATACTAATTATTTTTATTTTTTAAAAATTCAATAGTATATTTCTAATAATTTTGTATATCTTTGATCATTTTAATTATTGTGTCTACATAAAAGTTTTTATCAATGAAATATTCAAGTTCATATTCATTTTTCGGTCTTCAATATTATCTATTATTGTATTACTATTCATATTTAGCTTATAATTATTGATATATATGCTTAAACTAATAGTTTATCACATAAATAAGCTTAGTCCAAAGTTTCATAACAAAGTTTATAATATTTCTATGAGTTTCCGTGATATCCGTGATTTTTTTTGAAATATCCGTCGATATATCCGTAAATCTAAGTTACCGATATTAATACCGATATCGATATTTTCATCCTTGGTTTGTATGTAACTTGAACTAGTATGTGGGGACATACGGGGATCGATGTTCAAGTAACAACCTAAAATGTCTATAGTATAGGGATAAGGCTGGGTACCTCATCTTGGTGACACTATGGATACGACCCGCTTTATATTATGATACAAACGCAATGATCCAACGCGTTCATGTAGTTGACATGCGAGTGGGGGTATCCTATGTAATGAGTTTGCATAAGACCGGGCCGCGAAATAGTTAACCACTAACTGTAACATCGTTAGTTGGCTTGGTTTCTATTTCACTAGGATGACCTAGACAACTCAGTCTCAATCCTGAGTGGATTATAGACTCCTGTTCACGAGGGATTGTCCTTTGATTTGTATGGGTGAGAGTGGCCAGCACACCGACTCAATAAGCCTACCATTTTGGGGACAATACCGAGTGGGGAGCTGGGAACATAATCACACAAGATGTAATTCACTCCTTCCCGACTCTAGGGTAAGTAGAGGTGTGTTCCCTTTAGTGGTGTCTCCGGGACTTGAACAATGGGCCCAACCATCTTTATGGCACGAGAGGGACTTATGTTTGTTGGTTGGACCTCAAACAGGTTGTTCATTAGAGGAACACTGGGGACTTAAGGACAAAGATGTAGACCAAGGGTAAAACGGTAATTTGACCCAACTGGGATACGAACACACGTGAAGGACTGACTTGTAGTATTGGTCGATATTCGTGGACTCAGAAATATTATGCAGTGAGAAGAGTGCAGCTGTGGGTCTTTAGTGGAGTGACCCACAGTTAACGAATGGAGACTAACTTGATTAATGAGTTTAAGTCGATTAGTCTCGTATCGTTGGAGCTTCTAATCTGTAGGTCCATTAGGTCCCACTGGTAGCTCGTAAAAAGACTTGAAGCAAATAAATATAAATTGTAAATTGAAAGTGTTCAATTTATTTGGGGAATCATATAATGTATATTGATGCATTATAATATAAAGTTTATGAAACTTTATAATATAATTTTTTAATTAATTTCAAAAATTAATTCATGAGAGAAAATATTTGAAAAGTTCAAATAAATTTAATATGAAATTGATTCATATTAATTTTAATTTTAATAAAATCCCTAAGATTAAATATGTGATATTTAATTGGGTAATTAATTAATTATGGAATTAATTATTTATTTATTAAAATTAGATTTTATAATAGGTTTGAACTTATTCCTAAACTTTTTCCTATTAGGTAAAGGTCTTCGCCTTTACCTATATATAGGACCCCTGGGGTGGGGTGAAAGACATCTCATTGTCTCTCATTCTCTCGGAGATCTCTCCCAAAAGACTCCCACAAGTCTCCTGAAGGATTTGGATGGAATTCTCCAATTCCGATAAAGCGGAAGCGTAATTGAGACCGATTCGTAGTTAATTTTGTTTATGCAAAAATACTATTACATTGGCAAAAAACATAGAACAAATTCTATACAAAATTAAGGCTAAACATACAAAAATTATTAGATCTAAATCTAAAGGGGAGAAGCACACATACCGTCGTTGTCGTCTCTGAAATATCAAGAACGCCTTTCTTGATTTCATAGGGATCATACGTCAACAATTGGGACACCACCAATTGATCTTCCCTGTTATGACTTTGAGATTAGGAACGTAGTTGTGGGACTACCAAATCTTGAATGAGAAAAACTCTAGAGAGAAAATTCTCTAGAGTTCTTGGGTTGAGAGAGAATATGAGAGGGAGACAAGAGAGAGTGCATTCTTGTGGCCTTATGTTGTAGTACCTAAACCCTAGGGTTAGTGTTCTATTTATAAGAGAAAGGCCATGAATAGAATATTCATTTAAAATCAATTATTTTCATAACTGATTTAATCTTTTCCATAATTAATCAATTCCATAACCAATCAATTCCATAATTGATTAATCTTTCCATAAATGATTGATCACTTGCATAAGTGATTAAATCATTTCCATAAGTGATTAATTACTTCCATAAGTGATTAATCATTTCCATAATTGATTAATTTCCAATTAATTAATTCTTTAATTAATTAATCACCTATTTAATATCATATATTTAATTTCAGACCTTCTATTAGTTAATTAATTAATTACCCAATTAAATATCATATATTTAATTTCAGGTCTTCAATTAATTAATTCTATAATATGAATCAAATTCATATTAAAATTGGAACTCCTTCCAATTATCTTATATCCTATAAATTTAATATGAATCAAATTCATATTAATATTTGAACTTCTTCAAATATTTATTTCTCTCATAATAATAAAGTTTAATTTCAAATTAGACTTTACATTTTAATATATCATTTATACATTATATTAATTTGTATCTCATACAATTAACTTAATTCCCAATATGAATTTAAACTATTCAAATTCTCTCAAGATATAATTGTTCCTAATTACTCTTTATGAGCTAGCAGGGGGACCTAATGGACCTACAGATCAGAAGCTCCAATGATATGAGGTTAACCGATTAAACTCATTAATTAGGTTAACCAACATTCATTAACTGTGGGTCATTCCACTAAAGACCCACAACTGAACTCTTCTCACTGTAGAATATTTTTGTGTCCACGGATATAGACCTATACCGGTAAGTCAATCTTTTACGAGTGTTCGTAACTATAGTTGGGTCAAATTACCGTTTTACCCCTGTGTTACCTCTGGCTCCTTAAATACCAGTGCTCCTCTAATGAACAACCTGTTTATGGTCCAACCAGTAAACCGAAAGTCCCTCTCGGGCCAGTGAGAGGGTGGGATCCCTTTGTTTAAGACCCGGAGTCACCACTTAAGGGAACACTCATCTACTTCTCCTAGAAGAGGGAAAGAGTGAATTTCATCTTATGTTGTCATGTCCCCAGCCCCCCACTCCGTCTTATCCCCAAGAAGGTAGGCTTATTAAGTCGACGTGCAGGCCACTCTCACCCATACTAATCAAAGGACAATCCCTCGTGAGAAGGAGTTCATGACATACTCAGGATTAAGACTGAGTTACCTAGTCATCCTATTGAAACAGTAACCTAACTAGTTAACGGTGTTACATCTAGTGGTTTAGTATTTCGTGGTCCGGTCTTATGCAAACTCATTGCATAGGATACCCCCGCTTGCATGTTTCCTACATGGACACCTTGGATCAATACGTCTGTATCGAATACAAAGTGGGTCGTATCACATAGTGTTATCAGGATAAGGTACCCAGCCTTATCCCTATACTATAGACCTTTTAGGTTGTTACTTGAACACCGATCCCCGTATGTCCCCACATACTAGTTCAAGTCACATGTAAACAACCTTGGATCTTAGTTTATTGGATTTGGGTCAAATTGTGCAATATTTAATAATAACACTTTATTGTAGAAACTCAATAACACTTTATTGAAACAAGTATACAATTTGTTTACATTCACTATCTACGAGTTTTAGGGCATAAAACCCAACATATCCTACTTCAAGAAGTCTTAGAGATATACCGGCGTAGCCGATTGGTGGTATTCGCACAAGAGGGTTGCTGTGTTTTCAATCTTATTGGCAAGAAAAGGCAAATTGATCAAGGTTTTCTACAAAAGTAAGTTTTCTATGAAATCCCTGATCACTACGATCAATTTAGTTGATCTTTTAGCATGTTTATAGTCGATGTACAACCCATTAAATATTGATTTATTGTTGTAATATTTTGCAAATTGTATTGGTATTTCAATTAGAATCTAAGACTCTGAGTAGATTTGGTAATATTTTCCGCTACGTGGGGCTTTTATCCCTTCAGGAATATGGTTAAAAGGTTTGGTAAATGAACTGATTGGGTGTGATGATATACTTACTATTTATAGTGATAGTCAGAGTGCCATTGCATTATCTAATAACCCTCTTTATCATGATAGACCAAAGCATATTGATAATCATTTTCATTATCTGAGAGAAAAGGTGCTCGCAACTGAAATAAGTTTAGAAAAGATTCAATCTTCTAAAAATCTAGTAGATATGCTTGCAAAGTCCCTAATAAGTTTGAGAAAAACTTATCTTATGAACCTACTTAAAGTAGGTGTTGGTTGATAGTTTCTGTGTGTTTTAGACTTTTACAGGGCAGCTGGTTGATTGAGCTTAGATTTATGAACATATATATAGGTCAAGAGAGCGATTTGTGAAAATTGACCCACATATATGTCCTCTATGGATGCCAAGCTGGAAGAATTATAAAGCAAATCTCAGCCCAGTTTTCTTTCTCTTTATATTTGAGTATATTCATGTGTATGGACCTAACCCTATTAAAAGGTCCATTTTTGTATTGATTAAAGACTATGTATAAATACTCCTTATCTGCTACCATTTTAGGGCAGAGTGAATGGGGAGAGTTTGAGCGGTTGTGAGATGTGGAAGAAATTAAGGGAAGAAAGGTTTGTGTGTGTGTGAAGAGTTTATTTCCAAAGCTCGTATTCTCCAACTATATTCATTTTGTGAAATGAGATCAAGATGCACTTGTTGGGTTTTATGCCCTAAAACTCGTAGATAGTGAATGTAACCGTTGGCCGGATATTAATGAAATAATATTGATATATTTTCCATTAATTGTTATTAGTTATTTTATATTTGTCTTTGCCTAATAATAACCCTAATCCAATAAACTAGACATCCAAGGTTGTAATATGAGTCTTGAACTATATGTAGCGACATATGGGATCATTGTTCAAGAAACAGCCTAAAGGGTCTATAGTATAGGGATAAGACTGGGTGCCTTATCCTGGTGACACTATGGATACAACCCACTTTGTATTTTATACAAACGCTGCGATCCAACGCGTTTGTGTAGGAGACATGCGAGTGGGGGTATCCTATGCAATGAGTTTGCATAAGACCAGACCGCGAAATAGTAACCACTGGTTATAACACCGTTAACTAGTTGGTTTTCTATTTCACTAGGATGACCTAGACGACTTAGTCTTAATCCTGAGTTGATTATGGACTCCTGCTCATGAGAGATTGTCCTTTGATTTGTATTGGTGAGAGTGACCAGTACGCCGACTCAATAAGCCTACCATTTTGGGGACAAGACCGAATGGGGAGATGGGAACGTAATCGTGCAAGATGAAATTCACTCCTTCCCGACTTTAGAGAAGCAGATGAGTGTTCCCTTAAGTGGTTACTACGAGTATTGAACAAAGGGCCCTACCCTCTCAATGGCACGAGAGGGTTTTCTATTTGATGGTTGGACCACAAACAAGTTGTTCATTAGAGGAGAACTGGTACTTGAGGAAATAGAGGTAACCTAGGGGTAAAACGATAATTTGACCCAGCTGGTGTTACGGACACTCGTGAAGGACTAACTAGTCGATATTGGTCTATATCCGTGGACACAGAAAATATGTCTGTAGTGAGAAGAGTGCAATTGTGAGTCTATAGTGAAATGAACGCACAGTTAACGAATATTGATTAATGTGGTTAATGAGTTTGACCAATTAATCTCACATCGTTGGAGCTTCTAATCTGCAGGTCCATTAGGTCCCACTGGTAGCTCATAAAGTAATTTGAGGCAACTAAGTAATAAATGTAAATTGAAAATGTCAATTTACTAAGGGAAACAAATATAATATATATTGATATATTATTATGAGAGAAATTAATATTTGAAGAAATTCAAATATAAATTTATGGAAGTTTGAAAGAGTTCAAATAATGAATTAATTAATTTAAGGCCTTAAATCTATTTGGGCAAATTAATTAATTCAAGACCGGAAATTAAATATGTGATATTTAATTGGTGGTTAATTAATTAAAGAATTCATTAACCGGGAATTAATCAATTATGGAAATAATTAATCACTTAAGGAAGTGATTAATCATTTATGGAAATGATCTAATCACTTATGGAAGTAATTAGTCATTTGTGGAAAAAATTAATCAATTATGGAATTGATTGATCATGATTGATTAAATAAGGAATAAGATTGAATCAATTTTGGAAAAGATTGATTTAATTGAATATTTTATTCATGACCTCTCTTATATAAATAGAACACTAGACCTAATTGGTTTAGGACACTTGACACTTTGCTCTTGCTCTTAGACTCTCAAGAAAAGACCTAGAATTCTCTCTAGCCTCCCTCTTAGAGAAAGACTCCCACAAGTCTTTTGCCTCCTAAACTTAGAGACATACTGGTGTAACCTCTGTGGTTATTGTGTCATTCAAAGAAGGAATTTCCAGTGAAGAAAATCAAAGACGGCTGCTGCGTTTTGATTGTTGGAGCGTCGTTGGCGAAGAACGGTCAAGTCTACAATGAAGGTTTGTAACGGTTCTTCCTTCTTTCTATAGAAAAGCATGAAAATAAATTTAGATTTATTTTTCAGCATGTTTAAACCAATTTTTCAGCAGCTTTAAAGAGTGTTTAAAGTTTGTTTGTGTTTTCGTAACGGTCTTTTAATGTTAATTAACATACGGCGTAAGGTCCAATCGATGCGCTTCCGCTGCGTGGGGACTTTTATTCCCTTCAATCGGTATCAGAGCCATCGCTGTCCCTATTAATTAATATTAAAAGTTGCGATAGGCTCTAATAGGTGGGATTTATGCATAATGTATGTTCGGTTTGCGTTGAACTGTTTGGGTTAATTTTATGGCCATAGATTTTATTTTTATGTGATTTTGATCATGTAAGGCCCGGTGTTTCGGGTGTATTTTACGCTAAAATCGAGTCTTATGTAAGTCCGGGTCTAGAATAGGTTTTTATGAGATGAAAATCGAAGCAATCGCCGCTGAAATCGAAGCCAAAACCGAAGAAATCGCTGCTGTTTTGCCCAGATTCTGCCTCCAGATGCAACAGTGTCGGGACGCTACCTCAACAGCGTCTCGACGCTGTCTCAATACCGCAGGCGCCAGATATAGAAAACGCACAGCGTCGGGACGCTATCAACACAGCGTCTCGACGTTGTCACGATGGAGGCGCGCATTAGGGTTTCAAAAGGCGTGGTTCAAGGGAAGGCCGGTTCGGTTGGGCTGGGACCTATATGGTCTGGTTCAGCCAACTTTTGGCATGGTTCGTGATTTTGGAGGCCGGTTCGAGGTGGTTCGGGGCGATTCGTGATGACTAGACAAAATTCCGAAGCTGTACAAGGATTTTTAGGATAGAACTTAGCTAAATTAATGTAATTTAATGCTTTATTTTATCCTAGGGGCCAAAATTAAGCGGTTCAATAGCTATTTATATTCTTTATGGATGTCATATAGAATATTTAATCCCACCTTAGGTTATAAACATCCTCATGCATTTTTTATATATTATAAATTGTTATAATGTATGTTTAAATGCATGGAATTGTTTTCATATTTTTAATATAAGTGTATATTAATTATATGAAAAATTGGAAAGCATGAAGCATGTCATTACTTAAATTAAATATAAATAGTTATGTTTAATGTGATGAATGAAGCATGCTTGATTGATTTTCTTGATTGGCTTATAATTGTTATATTTAAAGAAAATCAAAATTGCATGAAGCATGAAACATCCATAGTTAATAATATAATTGTTATATTATTCATGCAATTAGTGTGGTTTAATTGTTTAATTTGAATGAGATTGTTAAATGAATTAAATCCTAGATTCTTGATTATAGGATTAATCATTAAAATTTGAAATAGTTCTTTAATATTAATGATTAGAAACCGTCAATCTATAATCAAGATTTGCATGCAAACATAAGATCATAGGATAAATTGGATTAATTTTAAATTGTTTAAAATTAATTAGACCTAGATCGATTTCTAATAGGATTAGAATCTTTTCTTACTTAGAATTAAAAATAGTTTTAATTGACTAAGTAGGAAAAACATTGCTATGATTATAAGGGAACTCCACCGGTAATGTTCTGTCTAAGGCTGGGGGTATTTAAGTTGACGGTTTACGGAACACCTCCTACCTGGGAACTGACTTGGAATACCGGAGTTGAATTAATCATAGTTAAATGTTAGCATGCAATGTCACTAGGTTTATTAAAAGTGTTTAATGCACCTAGATCTTTAGAGTAAAGACCTTACATTACTGAGGTTATAAGGGAACTCTCTCGGTAAAGTTCTGTCTAAGGCTGTGGGTATTTAAGTTGACGGTTTACGGAACACCTCCTACCTGGGAACTGAACCGAACATTGAGTTGAATTAGCCATAGTAATGTTGACTTGCAATGTTGGGTTTATTAAAAGAAGTTTAATTCACCCAAAAGATTGCAGTTGAATCATTTCCATAATTGTTATAATAGGATCAGACTTAGATAGATTGACTTAGCTGAATACTATCTAAGTTAAACAATCCTATATTAATCCCAGGACATTTTCAGTGGGAGGAAAATTACAAAACGAGATTTAAATCAAGTTTTGCTCATATGTCCCTATATTCACAACGTGAGATTCATGCTCGGCTTCGAGTCGCCTTAGGAGCGGCCTCCCTTCGGAAAGTGTTTGCATGAATCAATATCAAGGTGAATGGGAAAAATGTCTAGAGTAAGTGGGAGTGGGACACGTGTCAATGTATCCCTCGGTCTCCACCCATAATTCGCACCGTGAGAGTCCTGTGATCTGCCTGCAGGTTGTCCTGGCGCAACCATCCCTTCGGAGGGCCTGGTCATAGGATTCGGAACATCGTGAACTCCTGAAAAGGATAGGAGCTCTTAGGCTAATCACCAACAGTTGTCTTTCCCTTCAGTAGCCTGTTGGTGCGTGCCTCTGAGATCTGAAAGTGGGAAGGTTACACTTACGAGGATGAGTTAAAAGTGTTAACAAATCCTTGACCGAACAACGGTGGCTAATGTCTATAGGAATATGAGTTATTCTGGAATTAGAATTAGCTGAGAGGTGTCTCATTTCAAAGGATGAGTGCCTGATCACCCTTCGGTGGCTGATATTCTAAACCTCTGAAACATCGTTGCAAAACTAAATCGATAGTTTTAGGGTTTTGTGATTGTTTGTTTTGCTAAATTGATTGGAATGTGTGCAATTGTTTGCTTGTATGATGGGTTAAGGCAAAGATAACTAATACGGTCATTGTTTGTTTAAATTTCAGCAAAGTCTTCCTCAATTGTCTCTCTGCTTAAAAATGAGAAATTAACCGGCGAAAATTATGTTGCGTGGAAGTCGAACCTGAATACGATTCTTGTTGTCGATGATATGCGGTTCGTCTTAACAGAGGATTGTCCTCCAGCCCCTGCTCGTAATGCATCCCAAGCAGTTAAGGATGCTTATGACCGCTGGACAAAGGCCAATGATAAGACTCGCGTCTATATCTTAGCCAGCTTTTCTGAAGTTTTGGCTAAAAGGCATGAGGGCATGGTAACAGCGAGGGAGATTATGAACTCTCTCCGGGAGATGTTTTGACAACCGTCCTACTAACTCCACCATGACGCTCTCAAATACGTTTATAGTTGTCGCATGAAAGAGGGCACGTCTGTTCGGGAGCATGTCCTGGATATGATGGTCCAATTCAATGTGGCAGAAGCAAACGGGGTGGTCATAGATGAGCGTAGTCAGGTTGCATTCATCTTAGAATCTCTTCCGAAGAGTTTTTTGCAGTTTCGAAGCAATGCAATGATGAATAAAATAACATTCAACCTGACTAGCCTCCTGAATGAGCTACAACTCTATCAGTCTCTTCTTAAGAACAATGGACAGATAGAAGGAGAGGCAAACGTTGTTCACTCTAAAAGAAAGTTCGAGAAGGGTTCATCCTCTGGAACTAAATCTGTAGCCACTTCTTAAAAGAAAACTCAGAAGAAGAAAGGAAACAAGGGGAAAGCTCCCAGTACTGCTGCTAAAAGCAAGGGAAAAGCCAAAGCTATGGCAGATAAGGTCAAGTGTTTCCACTGCAATGTAGATGGACATTGGAAGTGAAACTGCCCAAAGTACCTTGCTGAGAAAAAGAAGGAAAAGGAAGGTAAATTTGATTTACTTGTTTTAGAAACATGCCTGGTAGAACATGATGAGTTTACCTGGATACTTGATTCAGGAGCAACTAATCATGTTTGCTTTTCTTTTCAGGAAAATAGTTCCTTTCGGCAGTTGAACGATGGGGAAATGACACTCAAGGTCGGAACTGGAGAAGTCATTTCAGCTAAAGCAGTGGGAGCTGCGAAGTTATTTTTTAGAAATAGATTCTTACTTTTAGAAAGTTTTTTAATCGTTCCCAAGATTAAGAGGAACTTAATTTCTATTTCATGTTTGATTGAACAATCGTATACAGTTACTTTTGATATGAATGAAGCGTTCATTTACAAAAATAGTGCACTTATTTGTTCAGCCAAATTAGAAAATAACTTGTATGTTTTAAGACCAACTGAAAACAAAGCACTTTTAAATCATGAATTATTTAAAACTGTTGAAACTCAAAGTAAAAGGCAAAAGATTTCTCCATCAAGTAACAATACTCATCTTTGGCATCTTAGACTTGGTCATATAAACATCGATAGGATCGGTCGTTTGGTAAAGAATGGACTTCTAAGTAAGTTAGAAGATTATTCACTACCACCTTGTGAATCTTGTCTCGAGGGAAAAATGACCAAGAGACCCTTTACTGGAAAAGGTTACAGAGCCAAAGAAACCTTAGAGTTAATACATTCGGATCTATGTGGTCCAATGAATGTAAAAGCTCGAGGAGGGTACGAATATTTCATCTCATTTATAGATGATTATTCAAGATATGGTTACTTGTACCTAATGGGACATAAGTCTGAAGCCCTTGAAATGTTTAAGGAGTTTAAGACTAAAGTTGAAAACCTATTAGGTAAATCTATTAAAGTACTTCGATCTGATCGAGGAGGGGAGTATATGGATCAAAGATTCCAGGATTATATGATAGAACATGGAATCCAATCTCAACTCTCAGCCCCTGGTACACCTCAGCAGAATGGTGTGTCAGAAAGGAGAAATAGAACCTTGTTAGACATGGTTCGATCAATGATGAGCTATGCTCAATTGCCTAGCTCGTTTTGGGGGTATGCAGTAGAGACTGCAGTATACATCTTGAACAATGTTTCCTTGAAAAGTGTTTCTGAAACACCTTTCGAATTATGGAAGGGGCGTAAACCTAGTTTTCATCACTTTCGCATTTGGGGTTGTCCAGTACACGTGCTTGTGACAAATCCTATGAAACTGGAACCTCGTTCAAAACTGTGTCAATTTGTTGGTTACCCTAAAGAAACGAGAGGTGGTTATTTCTACGACCCACAAGAAAATAAGGTGATTGTATCAACAAACGTCACTTTCTTAGAGGAAGACCACATGAGAGATCATAAACCACGAAGCAAAATAATATTAGGAGAAGCTACTGAAGAATCATCAAGAGTTGTTGATGAAATTGAACCTTCAACAAGGGTTGATGAAGGAACTAGTTCTTCAAATCCATCACGTCCATCTCAAACGTTGGGAAGGCCTCGACGCAGTGGGAAGATTGTATTACAACCTGACCGCTACTTGGGTTTAACTGAAACTCAGGTTGTCATACCAAATGATGGCATTGAGGATCCATTGTCCTATCGACAGGCAATGAATGAGGAAGATAAGGATGAATGGGTCAAAGCCATGAACCTGGAAATGGAGTCAATGCACTCAGATTTTGTATAGGAACTTACAGATCTACTAAATGGGGTAAAACCCATAGGGTGCAAATGGATCTATAAGAGAAAAAGAGATGCAGCTGGAAAGGTACAAACCTTCAAAGCTAGACTAGTGGCAAAGGGTTATACCCAAAAGGAAGGGGTTGACTATGAGGAAACCTTTTCTCCTGTAGCCATGTTAAAGTCCATAAGAATTCTCTTACCCATAGCCACATATTATGACTATGAAATATGGCAAATGGACGTCAAGACTGCCTTTCTGAATGGTAATCTTGAAGAGAATATCTTCATGTCTCAACCCAAAGGGTTCATAGCCCAAGGTCAGGAACAAAAGGTTTGTAAGCTCAATCGATCCATTTATGGATTGAAACAAGCGTCCAGATCATGGAACATTAGATTTGATACTGCAATCAAATCTTTTGGCTTTGACCAAAACGTTGATGAACCTTGTGTGTACAAGAAAGTCAACAAAGGAAAGTAGCTTTTCTAATACTTTATGTAGATGATATCCTACTCATTGGGAATGATGTAGGATACCTCACTGACATTAACAAATGGCTAGCAGCCCAATTCCAAATGAAAGATCTGAGAGAGGCTCAATATGTTCTGGGCATCCAAATCATTAGGGATCGAAAGAAAAAAACGCTAGCTCTGTCTCAAGCAACGTATATTGACAAGATGTTGTCTCGATATTCGATGCAAAACTCCAAGAAGAGACTACTACCCTTCAGACATGGGGTACACCTGTCTAAGGAACAATCTCCTAAGACACCTCAAGAAGTTGAGAACATGAGACACATTCCCTACGCCTCAGTTGTGGGCAGCTTAATGTATGTTATGCTCTGCACTAGGCCTGACATATGTTATGCAGTGGGAGTAGTCAGTAGGTATCAGTCTAATCCAGGGTTGGACCACTGGGGAGTGGTTAAGAATATCCTCAAGTATCTTCGGAGAACGAGGGACTACATGCTTGTGTATGGAGCTAAGAATTTTTCTTACAAGATACACTGACTCTGACTTTCAAACTGATAAGGATTCAAGGAAATCCACATCAGGGTCAGTATTCACCCTCAATGGAGGAGCAGTAGTGTGGAGAAACATCAAACAAGGATGCATAGCAGACTCAACCATGGAGGCTGAGTATGTAGCAGCTTGCGAAGCAGCTAAGGAGGCAATATGGCTTAGAAAGTTCTTGACTGATTTGGAAGTGGTTCCGAATATGAACGTGCCCATAACACTATACTGTGACAACAGTGGGACTGTAGCCAACTCAAAAGAACCTCGAAGCCACAAATGGGGTAAACACATCGAGAGGAAGTATCACCTGATACGGGAGATTGTGCAAAAAGGAGATGTGATCGTCACTAAGATCGCCTCTAAGCACAACATCGCTGATCCATTTACGAAGGCTATCACGGCTAAAGTGTTTGAGGGTCATCTAGAGGGTCTAGGTCTACGAGATATGTATGCCATCTAATCTAGGGCAAGTGGGAGAAATGTATAATGGGTATAAGGATGCCCTAGTTCATTGTATTATTTTAATATGCATGACATTTCCAGCTTTAGATTATTGCATTTACATCCAACTAACTAGTGTTTTAGTTCAAGTGGGAGTTTGTTGGGTTTTATGCCCTAAAACTCGTAGATAGTGAATGTAACCGTTGACTGGATATTAATGAAATAATATTTTTCATTAATTGTTATTAGTTATTTTATATTTGTCTTTGCCTAATAATAACCCTAATCCAATAAACTAGACATCCAAGGTTGTAATATGAGTCTTGAACTATATGCAGTGACATGTGGGATCATTGTTCAAGAAACAGCCTAAAGGGTCTATAGTATAGGGATAAGACTGGGTGCCTTTGTATTTGATACAAACGCTGCAATCCAACGCGTTCGTGTAGGAGACATGTGAGTGGGGGTATCCTATGCAATGAGTTTGCATAAGACCGGACCGCAAAATAGTAACCACTGGTTATAACACCGTTAACTAGTTGGTTTTCTATTTCACTAGGACGACCTAGACGACTTAGTCTTAATCCTGAGTTGATTATGGACTCTGATAGCGAGCATAGCTAGCTATTTTTCTCTTATTAATTAAGCTAGTCTTTTATCATTATTTTCCCAAATTTATGCATTTTTATGTTTTATTTGTAGGAAGTACATGTTTGAAGCTTAATTCGGCAATTGGAGTCAAATGGAGTTTTCTACCTATAAAAAAAAAAAAAAAAATTCATAGCGTCGCGACGGTAGGAACAGCGTCGCGACGCTATAGACAAAATTTTCCAAAATTACAGATCGCGATAGCGTCGCGACGCTGTCTTGACAGCGGCTCGACGCTACGACGAAATTTTGCTATTTAAGCATCCTTTCGACTAGGTTTTGGGGGGATTGAATTTTGGGACTTCTTGTGGCCGTAAACAGAGCAAAAATAGAGGAATTCAAGGCTGAGGCAAAGGGGAAAATTCGGAAATCAACCCATTGTTCGTGAGGATTGTGACGGGGACGTTCGGTCTCGGCCTACAACGAGTTTAATTCTTCTTTCCCTCACTTTAGTAGATTTTTATGGCTTTTACATGTTTAGTTGAGCTTGTAATTTTAATCATGAGTAGCTAAACTTGTAAACTTAGGGATTGATGTAGTTGATTGTGTTTATGGATTGATTTATGGTTTAAGTTGTGCAATGTTATTATGTTTGTAATCTTGATTTAATGCTTTCAATTAATTGGTCATTAGTTGAATGATTTAAGTTTTGAATCTAGCTCGGGAGAGGGGATTTGTTTTAGACTTACTCAAGATTAACTTTAGAATTGGTTAAAAGATCTCATTGCCTTGCATGATTAATAAACTTAGATATGAATATCAAGTTGATTAATTTGCATGAGAATCAATTATACTCGGGAGAGGTAGTTGTGATTAAAGGGTCTTTGGCTCATAATTTCATTGTGCATAATAACTTACTCCTTAAAATCAATCCTAAACTAAATCGGCGAAATCAATTCCCTAAGTATTTTTCCCAATTGAATTTCCACACTTTTTGTTCTTGCTTTAATTTAGTTTTCTATTAATCACTCATCACTTTTTGATCCCTAAATCAAATTGAGCAAGATAATTCACAATACTTGATTTGCTTAAAAATCCAATCCAGAGGACGACACTCGTTTTTACGGACACTTTATTATTACTTAACCCGTGCGCTTGCGGTAAGGAAAAGTCCACATCAGACTCCTGCTCATGAGAGATTGTCCTTTGATTTGTATGGGTGAGAGTGACCAGTACGCCGACTCAATAAGCCTACCATTTTGGGGACAAGACCGAATGGGGAGCTGGGAACGTAATCGTGCAAGATGGAATTCACTCCTTCCCGACTTTAGGGAAGCAGATGAGTGTTCCCTTAAGTGGTTACTCCGAGTCTTGAACAAAGGGCCCTACCCTCTCAATGGCACGAGAGAGTTTTCTATTTGATGGTTGGACCACAAACAGGTTGTTCATTAGAGGAGAACTGGTACTTGAGGAAATAGAGGTAACCTAGGGGTAAAACGGTAATTTGACCCAGCTGGTGTTACGGACACTCGTGAAGGACTAACTAGTCGATATTGGTCTATATCTGTGGACACATAAAATATGTCTGCAGTGAGAAGTGTGCAACTGTGAGTCTATAGTGGAATGAACGCACAGTTAACAAATATTGATTAATGTGGTTAATGAGTTTGACCAATTAATCTCACATCGTTGGAGCTTCTGATCTGCAGGTCCATTAGGTCCCACTGGTAGCTCATAAAGTAATTTGAGGCAACTAAGTAATAAATGAAAATTGAAGGGAAGTGGATGTAAACCATTTTTAAATGGTTGAACCATTATAAACATCGTGTCTTCTTCTCTTCTCTTTACTCTCACTTTATCTTTTAGTATTTTCTAGTTTTATGTGTTACTGATTTTATCACACCATGGTTTCAAACTTCAATCAAACGATTGAGCAAGAGGAATGCAAAAAGAAATAGATTGAAGATGAAGATAAATCTTTTGGTCGTTAGGGGTTTTAACCCACAACACTTTTTCCTTTTTTTAGTTTAATAAATTACATGTGTAGAAGATGAGTCCATATTTGCATGTCTTGTTTTTTTTTTTTTTTTTTTTTTTGAAAAGAAGGACAGAAAAGAAAACAAAGTCACAAAAAACTACAACAAAACAAAGGAAAAGGTTGGGATGTCCCTTTGAAGCATGTCCTGAGCAACAATGTTGTGAGTCCAAGGAGGATTATCTTCTAACCAAACTTCAGAGTGCTTCATTGTGCGAGCATGAGAAGCCAATTGATGTGCCGCTTTGTTACCTTCTCTTTTTGTTAGCAAAAACCCTATGATTTGCATGTCTTGTTGACACATGACAATGGGATAAAAACTACAATATATTAATAATAAGTTTGAAAATAAATATATTTTAATAAAAACAATATCAATAAAAAAAATATTTGTTAAGACATCTCTTATTTATTTAGGGCTCGTTTGATAACGTTCTCGTTTCCTGTTTCTTGTTCCCGTTTCTCCTTTTTTATGAAACAGACTTGTATGATAACTCATCCCTGTTTCTTGTTTCTAAATTTCTAGAAACGTTTCTAAAAAAGAGGCCAAATTTGAGAAACTACAAAAAGTTGTTTCTCAAATTCTCTTTCTGTTTTTTTTTCCTATCTTTCATGCATGTATCCATCTCTCCCTCTCATTCCTACACTAATCTCTTCTCTTCCTCTATTTTTTTTAACCACTTCCTCGTCTTTTTTTTTTAATTTTTTTGTTATTTCTTTCTCTTTCATTTTTTTATTATTTATGTTATTTCTTACGTTTTTTCCTTTTTTTATCACCTCCGCCGATCTTTGACTATCGGTCGCCGCTGACCTCCACGACTAGTCACCATCGTTGACCTCTGACTATCGATCGTCGCTGACCTCCGTTGAACAGCCACCACCATCAACCTCCGATTATCGATCATCGTCGACCTTCGACTACCGGGTGCCGTCGACCTCCGCCGACCTCCGCTGATCGACTGCCATCATTGACCTCAGACTACCAACCATCGCCGACTTTCGTCGACCTCGGACTACCAGTCGTTGCCAACCTCCGTCGACCTCAAAATACTGGTCGTGGTCGTCCGCTACCGTCGACCTTTGACGACCGACTGCTGTCGACTCCACCAACCGACCACCACCGTCAACCTTCGACTATCGACTCCCATCGACCTCCGTCGACCGACCGCCACCGTCCACCTCTGACGACCGGTTGTTGTCGACCTCCGACTACCAATCGTGGCCAACCTCTATCGTCAACCTTCGACCGCTGTCGACCTCCGCTGACTGGCCTCCACCGACTGACCGCCACCGTTGACCTCCGATTACCAACCTCTACCGACAGGCCACTATCGTTGACCTCCGAATACTGGCCGCGACAGGTCGCTACCGTCAACCTCCGCCGATCGACTACCACCATCCACCTTCGAATACCGGTCGTCGCCCCGCTGCCATCGTTGACCTACGACTACCGGTCGGGACCGTTTGCAACTATAGAGCTCCGTCGAACGACCGCTACTGTCCACCTTTTCGATTACCCATTGTCGTCGACCTCCGTCAACTGACCACCATTGTCGACCTCCGATTACCGATCGTGGTCGACCGCTATTGTCTACCTCCAACTACCGATCGTCGCCGACCTCCGTCGACCTACGGTTACCAATCGCAGCCGACTGCTATCGTCGACCTTCGACTATCGGTCGTCGTTGACCTCTGACGACTCGTCACTATCGATTGTCGACCTCTGACTATCAGTAGTCACCGACGTTTGCTGACCAATCGTTAATGTATACCTCTAACTACCGAGTGCCACAATCGACCTCCGACTACCGGGTGCCGCCACCGACCTCCACTGATTGACCTCCGCCGACCGGTCACGACCTTTGACCTTCGACTACCGGTCGCCACCGTCGACCTCTGACTACCCCGCCAACGACAACTTTTGACTATAATTTTAATGTATGTTATATATAATTTTTATATTATATGTACCAAATTTTATTTCAATTAAAAATCAAGAAACGAGAAACAGTTATCAAACACATATCAGTTTCTGTTTCTTTTTTTAGAGAAACAAGAAATACAAATAGTTATCAAACATATTTATGTTTTTAGTTCCTAAAAAACAAGAAACAAGAAACAGGAAACAAGAAACAATAAACGAGAAACGGAAAACGAGAACGTTATCAAACGAGTCCTTATTTTTTTTTAGAAAAAAGTTTAAATTAAATAATAACATTTTAGTTTAAATTAGGGTAAAATACCCTTTTGGTCCCTCATGTTTCAGGTTCGTTTCCAATAGGTCCATAAGTTTCAAAATCGAACAATCAAGTCCCTACTATTTAAGAAATGGTTCTATTAAGTCCCTCCACCGTTAATTTTTTTAACGGTCCTTCCCAAATACCCCTCTCTCTCTCCTCCTTCGAAACCCCAACACCCCTCTCTCTCTCTTCTTCTTCCAAACTCAACACCCACCCCACTTTTCCTTCTTCTTTTACTTTAAAATCCACCCCACCTCAAAAAGATTGAAGTCTAAAGAGGAAAAATGGAGACAGTGGAATAAAAAATACTTGTATGGCAACTCAACTCCTACGAATGTTGGCCTTGGTGTTGGCGATGATGACTGTTGGTGCTTCACCCGCGTAGGTCTTTGCGTTGGAATGAGTTTGAGAGGGAGAGTTTTTGCGTTGAAGTGTGAGAGAGAGAGGGGGAAGGGGAAGAGGTGGGGGCTGGTGGTTTTTGGGGGAAGGAAAAAAAAAGAGAAAGTGAGGGAGGTGGGGGTTGCGGCTTGTGGCTAGGAGGGAGGGAGAGAGAAACGAAATGGGCCTCATAGCATGGGGAAGGAGATAGAGAGTAGAGATTTCTTTCTTTTTGAGGCGGGCTGGATTTTGAAGTTTGGAAGAAGAAGAGAGAGAGGGGTGTTGGGGTTTCGAAGGAGGAGAGAGAGAGGGGTATTCGGGAAGAGGCTTCGGCGGCGGGGAGGAGGCTCCGGCGAAGGGTGGGAAGAAGAAGAGAGAAGATGAGAGGGAGAGAGGAAGACCACAGGGTGGGGGGAGAGAGAGTAAATTTCTTTTTTCTTTTTTTAATTACTTTTTTAATTATTTATTATTTAATTTAAATTTATTATTATTTTAATTTAAAATTTATTATTTTTATTATTTTTAACTGCCACGTCAGCACCGTTAAAAAAATTAACGATGTAGGGACTTAATAGAACCATTTCTTAAATAGTAGAGACTTGATTGTTTGATTTTGAAATCTAGGGACCTATTGAAAATGAACCTGGAACAGGACCAAAAGAGTATTTTACCTTCAAATTATAACGTCAACGTTATTAAAACGTTATCGAGTTATGGAGCATTAAGGCGGTGCAAACGGACAGCAGTCACAGACTCACAGACTCACAGGCTCACAGCAACTTTCTCAAAAAGAAAAATTTGAAAAGGAAATGACAGCATTACATCTGCTTGAACACGTGTAAATCATGAAGCTAGAGCCATAGGCTAGTCTTGCCCGCACCCAATAATTTATCCCCTGTCTTAACACCGAAGAGATAACATAAATCAAACCCTCCATTTCCACACAAAATTTCAAACCCTCCATTTAATTCTATCTTGAGAAGATCTTCACTAAATGGCAACTTTGGGTAATCTGCCGGAAGAAGTGATGATCGAAATTCTATCTCGGCTTCCACCGGAGTCTCTGGTCCGATTCAAGTCCGTTCGCAAATCCTGGTACGACCTAATCAACGAATCTAAATTTGCAGCGAAACATCTTTCCAATTCTCTTCAACACACACATCTTCTTCTCAAGCGTCTTGTTCCCAAGAACTCTGGAAAGAAGGAAAATATATTCTCCATCCTCAAACTTCCCCTCACCGTCGATCGATCTTTGTCCGTTCTCGATGTCGATTTGCCGTTTGGCGAGGATTTTCAGTATTTCGAAATCCGCGGCCATTCTCACGGCTTAGTTTGTCTAACCGATCTTCGCAAGGATATTTTCCTCTGTAATCCTTCTACCAGAGAGTTCCACAAACTCCCGCCGTCGATTCTTCTCCTCACCGAACCCCCAACTGAGCCTGACGGTTACGATTCGTCCACGAACGCGGTCGGATTTGGGTACGATTCCAAATCTAGGGATTTTAAAGTAGTTCGAGTCGTGAATTTTGTGGAAGGACCTGGATATTTTCACCCTCCGAGAGTGGAGATTTACGATTTGAGCAAAGATAGATGGAGAGAAATTAAAACCCCTGTTCGTGGGTATGTTTTTTGGGCGCCTTCGTTTGAGATGTATCACGAAGGAACCTATTACTGGTGGGCAGATGATGAAAGGGGGACTGAAATTATACAGTCATTCGACATGAGCGAGGAGCTTTTCGGCCGTATTCCGGTACCGGAGAGTTTCGAAGAGCAGCGTGAGAAGTATAGAAGTATGGGTGTTTGGAATGGATCCATTGTTCTGTTTCATTTTACAGCAGAAGGGGATGAAAGAGTTTTTGACATTTGGGGGATGGAGAAGGATGAATCCGGTGGAGTTTCTTGGTCAAAGATTCTGACAATTGGCCCTGTTTCTGGAATTGCGAAGCCATTAGCATTTGTGAGCTCTGATGAACTTTTAATGGAGGCCAATGAAGGACAAGTGATTTTGTACAATGTTAAAACTCAACAGTTCAAGGAGCTTCCAATAAAAGGGCATCCAGCCAGGTTCCAAGCTACCCTTTTCATCAAGAGTTTGCTGTCTGTGAAGGGAGGAAACAGTATCAGTTATGAATTTTAGTCTACTTTTTCAGCTGCTTTAAGTTTAAATTTGTCATTCCTTGAAGATGATTTGAAGTGATATTTAAACAGAATCTTGTATGTTCTTTCCTTGTTCCCCCACCTCTCTGTTGAAGGCTGTAGCTGGGTAACTGTGAGTTTCAGAAGAATAAGCCCTTATATGAAGTATTTAAATTTTTATTTTGAACCTGAAGATGAAAAAGGTTTGTTAGAGTGGTATGTAAATTAATATTAAATTGGTGTTATTTAGCTGTAATCTCTGGGATTAAAATAAATTTGTTATAGGATAATTATTTAAGAACTTATATGATTTAAATGGTAAATCAATTTCTTTTACTCTAAATTTGGATAAAAAGTTCAAGAAACACAATTTTATACAAAATTGAATTTCGTTACCATTTAAATACAGAAGAATTATGAGGGGTGAAAGAAAAGATGAACTGATACTTATAAAAATTTTGTTAGAGAAAAGGGGACTGACTTTTGGGAAAGTTGGTTTCAAAATAAGTTTTTTTTTACTAAAGGTTTCAAAATAAGTTTATTATTCTGCGCGTATATATTTATCAAACACTGAGTTAAAAGTCTCACCTTTTTTTTTTTTTTTTTTTTTTGAAGGATAATGCATTAAAATTGAAAAAACTGGAGAGTTATGACATCATTTAATAGCCCAGGGGTCCAATTCAAAAGCCTCGTCTTCTTTCGAAGTAGAAGAAGAGCCAAAAACATAACAACTAAAATCAGGGGAGGGGAGATGGCGATTCGCGCCAAACGATGGGCCGCACCATTTGTTGATCTCGGATAAAAATCAAAACTAATGTCTCCAATTTCTTCTTTTAGCTGAAAAATCTCTTCTGCGAGAAATGTGGATTCCGTGAGGTCTTCTTCAACCACAATGAGAGGAATGGCCAAATCAGGATGGGACGCTTTCAAGGAAGATATGCAATTGATTTCTTCCAAAATCACTTTCAGGTCGAGCACTCTCACTAACGAATTTTTCTTAATCTTCTTGAAGCCCATGCAAATCGAAGATCCTGAGGAGTCACAAAGGATCTAGCCTACTCCTCCGTTGTTCAGGTTCTCGTATTTGGAGACATCCACATTAAGCTTCCATACATTTTTCGACGGGGGATCCAATCAGCGTGACTCATGAGGCTCATCAGGCAATCGGGCTTCTGAATATTCGATGTAATTTGGTGAGTCTGGTCGGCTTTCCTTTATTGATTGATGTTGCGCTCTATGCTATTGATAATGAGATTGTTGTCTGGTCTGACTTCTTTTTGGAGAACAACATTCCTATGGTTCCAAATGCTCCTGTTAAGTATCTAACAAGTTCTCCTGCACAGAACAATGGAAATAGCCAAACAACACAATAACTGGGCAACAAGAGGCACTGGTATTAATCAGTAAGAATGAAATACACAGTGAAAACAGCCCACAATATCCTTAAGAACGAAATACAGGGAAATACTAGCAAGAACACGAACAAACAGACCGAGAATTCGAGAGTTCGGTCAACCTCTCCCAAGAAAAGCCTACAGCCAAAAAACATAATGAAAAACATACTATCCTCCAGCCTAAAAGGACCTCAGCAGCCAACAACGATGGCAGACCCCACCATCCACGATCCTACGATCCTAACGGTCCCCACTCCCCTGGTCCAGACCGTTATTAGAAGCTTCGGCTGGCTTAATTCCCATTTTACCCCTGCGCTCATAAGTCTTGGTAATTGGGGGCCTAACAGCTCCATAGAATAATAATAGCTCTTTCTAACTCTTTGCTTTCCAAGTTTTCTGATATCTATTCCTAGTAGTGCTCAGGAGCCCAAGAGGATCTGTCTAAGGAAAAAAGGTCCTTAGTTAGGGGTAGGAAAAATTTTCAAACCATTTTGACCTTCTTACCGTTCTAAAACAAGTGCAATGTTGTTTCTTTCTACCGCCCTGCACAAAAAACAGTTGGGATTAGTGTTAATTCCTTTTTTGATAATATTCGTTTGGGTTGGAAGAGAGTCTTTTATGATTCTCTGGCGCAAATTTTTGCCTTAGTAAGCATGGTTTTTAGCTTCCAAAATCTTTTCCATATAGGGCCATGGGTAAACATTCTGGAAGATGATGCCTTCTGAGTCGAGGCAAGGACCCTACAAGATGGTATGCGCTTTTAACGGTAAACGATCCCCTCTCCTCTCTGTTCCAAATAATCTCATCTAGCTTGTTTAGGCCACTTGTAGGAGTATTGAGGATTAGGCTTGCATCCAAAGCTGTGAAATTCTCTGAAATCTCATTCTCCTTCCATTGACCTTGATGATCAATAAGCTCTCTAACCAATTTACCTCTGAAGACTTCTTTGGTGAGGGAAGGGATTTTATTGCCTTTGCTAGCTATCCACGGGTCTTTATCAATACACACTCGATTACCATTCCCAATTTTCCATCTATATCCTTTTTTAAATAGTTCTCTTCCCCAAATGATACTCCTCTAAGTTAGGGACGGATTCCTTCCTAACTCGACTGAAAGAAAATCGTCTGCCTTGAAGTATTTCCCTTTGAGCACTTGAGTGAGGAGGCTATTTGGATTTTTGATAATCCTCCAGCTAAATTTCGCGAGCATGGCTCGATTAAAACGATTTAAGTTTCTAAAGCCTAAGTCTCCCCTGTCCTTGCTAATACAGAGATTTTTCCATCTAACTCAATGAGCTTTTTTAGATCCATTGTTCTCTCCCCCACCAAAAGTTAGCACAAGCCTTGTTGATCTCTTCACAAAGGGAGCTTGGGAGTCTAAAACAACTCATTGTGTATGTCGGAATAGCCTGGACAATTGATTTTATAAGAAGCTCTTTGACTTCTACCGAGAATAATGGACTTTTCCATTGTTGGAGAGCCTTCCATATTCTTTCCTTGATATTTTTGAAAATTTTGTTCTTGTTCCTGTCTGTTTGGGATGGCATCCCCAGATAGTAGCCTAGCTGTTCTGATTTCTCTGTACCCAAGATTTTACTCAGGTCCTCTGCTTTTGATGGGTCCACATTCTTGTTGACCATGAAAAAGATGATTTTGCTAGCTTCACTGATGCTTTTTTACGGTGACTTGTCGAGGGTTCCAGTCAAATGAGGTTTGTAATTCCATGGCACTCAAACTACTGTTGTAGTAACAGTGGTCGGGGTCGAACATAGGGAAGGGGATTCTAGTAGAGTGCAAGTTTTTGTGTCAGACACAATAGGGGGTATTAAATGGGCAGCGTGAAGAAATAAAATAAAAGAATGAATATAAATTTAAGCTAAATAAGGAAAACATGCAACACAAAGAATTTAAGTCTAACTCATGCGAATCAAAATTTATAAGCTTGAGAGAAATGACAATTGGCATAGAATCAACTGAAGCTAACTCATCTACTATTTTTTACTCTCCAATCATGCATGTGGAATCATATGAATCTGGCTCATAATACAATGAAGGCTCAAGCTCAGGCTCACTAACCTCATTAGACTTACCTTCTTGCTGTTGCTCAGAATCTTGGCTATTCGAGGAATGTGAAGAATTTGCCTTTCGTGCTTGCCATATGATGAGTCCAACATACGCTGCCAAGCTCGAAATTATCTTTCTAGCCTCACTGGGTGTTTTATCCAGCGCATCACATTCTCGCTATATTGAGCATCCTTCTATCTTTGGATGCCAGTCCTTCAATGAAGTGCAGAAGTAAGGACTCCTCAGACAGTGGGCGATGAGGAAGCACACATAAGCCATTGAAGCGATACTAGTACTTGTGAAATTCTTCCTTCGGCGATTGGTTGATGTAAATGATTTCTCTAGTGACTACAAGGTCTTTAAGAGATGGAAGATGACTTCAATCAGGAGCTGCTAGATCATGCATCATGCGTTCGACCACGACGCTCAAATTACATGCTTATTTCATCGTTAAGCCTGACAAAGAAAAGGAAAAAGGAAAAAACATAAAAAACCCAAAAACACTATAAATGCACCCTTCCCCCGCAACAACACCAATTTGATGGGGACTTGTCGAGGGTTCCAGTCAAATGAGATTTGTAATTCCACGACACCCAAACTACTACTGTAGTAACAGTGGTTGGGGTCGAACACAGGGAAAAGAGATTCTAGTAGATTACAGGTTTTTGTGCCAAACATAACAGGGGGTATTAAATGGGCAGCGCGAAGAAATAAAATAAAAGACTGAATATAAATTTAAGCTAAGCCAAGTCTTGATAAGGGGAATTTAGCTCATGCTACTAACAGAATACCAAACACATATAGTATACCAAACACATAAAATAGAAAATGCTTGTGCTGAACAAACTTCCTTCTTTTCTTCTTTTCTTTCTCTCTCGCCTGCCACACCCTCACATGAACAAATGGCTGGAATTTATAGGCTTTGAGGATGCTGACTTGTCCAAGAAACTATCTTGTATGCTTCTGATAATGTGCATAACGAGCTATTTTTCCCGGTTTATTATACTTAGTCTTTGAGTATTATTTGGCCGAATTAAGCACTTTAATGTTTGTTTTGTAGGAAATTGATTATTGAAACTAAATTAGAGAAATTGGAGTTGATCGGGTGTTAGAGACGCTAAAAGAGGCAAGGGATTGGAAAGAGATTAAAGTTTGAAGCTTACAATAGCGGGAGACCCAAGAGGGCAATAGGCAGGACAATGTCGACGCTACCTTTCCTTCTGTTTTTGGCGGCAACAAGATAATGTCTAGATGTTGTCCCTTGCGCCTCGACACTGTCGAAGTTTCCTTATAAATAGAACATTATGTGCTACGGTTTTGGGGAGTCCAATTGATGGGATTTTAGCCCTAATTTTGACTAGAGACCTTTGGTGGGAGCTGAAGCAAGGACAAGGAGTGGGAATCAAGCGAGAAGGCATGAAGATCGTGATGGGACGTACGATGTCGACGAATTTGAATTTTATCCCTTTCTTTCCCTTTTATCTAGTTGATTTTATGGCTTTTCTTTCAATTAGTGTTTGTAGTTCCAAGACTATGATTTGGTAATTGTTTGTCTTAGGGATTGATGTAGTTGTTTAGTTTGTTGGATTGATTTATGGTATGAATGTGCTTTTTTTTTTTATTCATGCAATTATGTTATAATACATTTGATTAATTGGCCATTGATTAAATGTGATTTAGTGTTGAATCTTGGTCAGGAGATAGGATTTAGCTTAGACCCTAAGGGGCCGTTTGGCCCACTGTGTTGGTTATAATAGCCCCCGCTATTATAACCAACCCAGTGTTTGGGGCACCAACCAAAATAAGGGGCGGAGTTGGTTATTTTTCCCCCCGTTTTGCTACAGTAACCACTATTCAACTCACCCCAATTATTCTATCCATTCTCTACAGTAACTTTTTACTCTCTTCTTCCATGTGACTCATTGACTTTTCTACCGACGACCGACCGACGACTTTTCCGACGACCACCGACAACTTTTTCGATGACCGCGGTCGACTTTCCGGCCACTTTTCCGGCAATCACCGACGACTTTTCCGGTGACTTTTTTTTTTTTTTTTTTTTTTTTTTTTTTTTAAGAAAATCTTCTTCTCATTTTCATTTCGAAAAATATAAAAAACGAAAATAAAGAAAAAAAAGAGGTAGAAGAAAATGAAAGGAAAAAAGAGGAAAAGAATTTCGATCGCCGAAAAATTTGTTGGTGGTCGTCGGAAAAATCATAAAATTTCTAGGGAGAGTTAGATACTAGGTTGTCTTTGTACATATATATAAATATGAAGTTTTATTACATAATTACTTTTGATAATGAAGTATATGAATGTTTACCTTCATCGTACCATATTTTTCATTCCAAATTATACTTATCGTATTTAAGTTTACCGTGATAATAATAATTTTAAAAAAATACTACTCAAGTTTTTATTTTATGTGATTTCTATTTTATTTGATTCTTTTGATAATAAAGGTAAAATGAGTTTTTAATAAACATTTACCATTTTTATGTTGGAAATACATAAATGAAACAAATATGGTTTTTCTATATGAAATCATAAAATGACTTATTTTGTGAAAAAACCATGACTCTAAACACAAAGAAAATCAACCTTTACTTTAGGTTATTTTTGTTTCCTTTTAAGCTAAACACATAATTTAACCCCTGTACCCAAAACTTTTATTTTTTTTTACAACTAAACCCTTTTTTATTATTAATATTTGAAATACAAAGTTGTATGAGGAAAATAAACAAAAAAAAAGTCAAGAAAAAAAAACAGTCAGCTTGAAACATAGATTATTTGAACCCATACTAAAATAATTTGCATCCCAAAACACTGCACCCCAAACACAGACTATTTTATCCCAGATTATAATAATCTGCACCCCAAACACAGGTTATTTTATCCCAGACTATAATAATCTGCACCCCAAACACAGACTATTTTATCCCAGACTATAATAATCTGCACCCCAAACACAGACTATTATAACCCCCAGACTATTATAATCCCCCAGCTATTATAACCCCCAGCTATTATAACCAACCCAGCGCCCCAAACAGCCCCTAAGTGCATGACTTAAGTAGAATTCTAAGATCAGAAGATTTAGAATCACTTAAGAAGTTGTTATAATAACTAAACCCAAAGCCTTGCATGTTAATGAACTTAGATAGGGATATCAAGTTTGTTGTATGCATGAGAATCAATTATGCTCGGGAGAGATAGTTGTGATTCACGGTTCCTAGACTTGTAAAATAATTGCACGGTAAATTCACCCCATTAATTAATCCTCAATCTCAAACAATGAAATCAATTCCCTAAGAGTCTTTCCATTTGAATCTCCACCTTTATTTTTTGCTTTTGTCTTTAGATTTATCTTTCGCATTAAGTTTTGCTCTCTAAATAAAATTGGACAATATTATTCACGGTAATTAATTCGCTAGAAAACCAATCCAGAGGACAACACTCGTTTTACACGAAAACACTATATTATTACTTGACTCGTACACTTGTAGTAAGCAAATTGTGCATCAGCTCCACTCCTAAATCTGCTAGCTCACTACTTTGCCACATGTTAGCTCCAACATGTCGGACAACTTGCAAATGTACTTCCTCACGTGATAGCTCCAACGCTTGTGACATAAGATAGCTTGGGCAAGAAATAAAGCTACTTTATATGCGTTAGATGAATCATTTTTGCATTTTTCCTGTCGCATCAAAGAATCTCACTCCGAAACCAAAAACTATCGCAATTCTATGATATTATGCGTTGATCCAGTGCATCACTTCTCTGTTCTAGCCTCTTTTAATTTAAATTTAGGTGAGAAATAACTTACTTTTTGAAAGTTATCAACAACGCTTACTAATAGGACCAATTTGGCCTATATATTTGTTCTTAATCTTGCTAGTTTTATGTTAATTATTATGCTTAATTGTATTATTTTGTAGATGTTTGGTGTTGGAGCTTCTCGGGAGTAAATATTCCAAATTGATGTCAATTCGAGGAAATTAATGTGGTTTTGATCCACCTTGAAGTCCTCGGGATGTCGAGGCGATAAAAAAACCAAAGTGGAGCACTCAAGACTCGGAAACAACGTCAAAATGATCAAGAATTGAAGCAGCCAAACAAGGAAGACCCGAGAGGTGGTGTCGAGACACTACCTCACGGCGTCTCGACACTATGAACTCAAAAGACCGCTCAAATCACCGTCAGCATCAAGACGCCGCTTCGTTATTTAAATGCAACAGTTTCACGATTTAGGTTAGAGATCAGCAGATTAGTCGATAGGTTTAGCTATTTTTCCCTTTTCTCCCTCGGTTTTCTCTCAATTTCTCCATTCTCCTTTTGTATTTTATAGTTTTAGGTTAGTTTAGGTTGGTTTCTTGAGCCTTGGACTTGGATTAGACTTGTCTATGGCCGTCTAAGCGTCGTTTTTTGTAGTTGGAACCTCGAGATTTTAAATACATTTGAGTTTTATGAGATTTATTAAGCTTACTATTCTGAATGCTTATTCCTCTTGAGTTTTCTATGCATAATGTATGTTTTACTTGTTGTTTGTGGTTTTAGATTCCTGCTTTTATAATTAGCATGCGCAGTAGGTTAGATTGACGCCCTAACTCGCAACTCGTATGTTAATAATCCGCTAAAGAATCGATTTACAAGTAGCTAATGGATAGTTAATTCATGTTAGCGCATAGACCGATTCATGGGCACGGGTCCCAAGAGTAGTTCTCTGACTTTTTTGCTCTGCATGATAGGTCTAGAGTATTGGATGTTGGTTCAACAGGTTCGTCATTAAATTGGATTTTCCCTAATTAATTATGGGTATTCTAGTCTAGAGCAACAATTAGTTAATCTATCAATCATGGTCAGGTTAATTAATTAATCAATTGCATGTTGGTTCAACAGGTTCGTTGAGTTAGCTCTCTAGGGGTATCTTGATCTTAATGTGGTTATTTAATTTATTAATCTCGACGGGTTAGTAGGGGTTAAGTAATTAGTAATTAGTGATTGAATCGATGGATGGTGTGATCGAGTCAATTGATTTAGAGTACGAATTAGACAACATGCATTTAAACCATTATCTGCTAATCGATGAGTAAAAACGAATGTACTGAACCCGAGTGTCCCCAGCTACAGTGATCGACAAGGTGAGATTAACCAACCGCCCATTTACTTTCCTGCCATTTAATTTCCTGTCATTTACCTTCTCGCAATTTTACTTTTCCTGCAATTTATCCCTCTCTCTTCAATCCCCCTTTTGTTACCAAACACAAAAGAGATTAGAAGTAGACCAGTTGTTCCCTGTGATCGATCTCGACCACTACTGCTACATGTTAGCTTTAGTAGTCGGTGATTATAAATTTATTTGACAACATGAAGACTCGACAACTTCGGATTGCTCACTTACCAAAAGACGAAATTGCACAAAATTGCTCGAACTCAAAGATCCCCTACTTGAATCACCGAAATTCGAACGGAGAGCTTGATGAACGAAACAAACAATGAATGGGTATTCAACCAAATTCTAAAATCAACCAAAACAACCTTCCATCCAACTTACCCAAGGTTGAAATCACCCAAAAACGCCAAAAAACGATGCCTACAACTGCTGGAATAGGAAAACACGCCCAACATCGCAGCTACGTTCTCTTTTCATCGGATAACACCCACGAATTGAGACCCACGACACACGGACAACTTTCTCATGACCTACTGCACACGACAAAAAGAAAACATCGCCGGAACACTGACGGTCTGAAGTTGTCGAGGCTCCGGGTCAAATAAATTTATATTCATCGGTTCCTAGCTACTTTGCAATAGAAGTGATCGGGGTCGATCACAGGGAACAGTTGGTTTAACTCTAAGTTCTTTTATGTTTATATGTAACCGAAGGGGCAAGGAAACTGAAGAAAATAATTAAGAGTAAGGAAAAATATATTGCAGAAAATAAATAGTGGAAAAAATAAAAGGGAGTGGTTGATCGAACTTCAGATTCATGCAATCGGTACGTTCCGTGTTCGTTTGTGACACACCCCGCCCCAACTCTCTCGTAACTATCTAGTGACGTGGTGTGCTGGCAAGAAATCCTAACTAACTATAGAGCTCAAGGCCTCTACATGCTCTTAACCACACTTAGGCTCTTAGGGGACCCAAAAATTTGGGCAGAGTTTCCCCTAAAACATAGCTAAAACACACCTGAGAAGAAACGTCACATACACATATTTCACAAACTGTATCACAACCAGAAATCAGAATTAGAGACTCAAGCGTCTCAATCACAATATTCGGCCCAACACTTTGAGATTCGATAATTTACAACCAACTACGCTTTGCAACATACAACTTTTATATAACTTCCTTCCAAAATGTCATATACATACAAAGGGTGTTCTAAACACGGACTCGAGTGGCAAGATCGGCTTCTGTAGGCTTGTCGAAACTCAGTCGCTACCTGGTAGGAAAAAAAAAATTAAAGAAAAAGAATGAGCTAACGCCAGTGAGTGGTATTTACCCTTTACTATGAAAAATAGTTCCTGAAAGTGTTTGATTCAACCAAACAAATATCGTGAAAAACTCACAACTCAGAAACTCATAACATTTAGCTTGCAAACGAAAAATGTGGTAAAATCTCTTTTTAACATAACTAAAGAATCAACAAGAACTCACTAACCCTGTACCCTTATCTCTAGTCCTACCGGCGCAGAGTCCTCTCAATACGCACATCAGAGCAAACTCTGTCATACTAAGCATAGAATACATTCCACACTTAGTAGAGCAATTCTCTAGTCTTACGTGCACGCAGAACAATCTCTCTCAGGCTAGCCACCCCAACACATGGCCGAAGCCTACCTGCACCGGAGTGGATCCTGAGGATCTCTCTATGTACTATGGAAACATATTCACACAGCACATGGGTAATCTCCTAGGGTACGTAGAGCTAGTGACTTGAAACTATTTTTCTAGTGTAAACTTCTTTACTCAAACTCATCTAAAATCATTTCCTCTTGTAACATAACATTTCATAAACTCAAACAATGTTTCCAAATAACGAAATCATTATGAAAATCTCAGATAAGCTCACAATGTTCCAAACGCTACTAAAATACATATTTCAACTAAGAAACCATAAAGCAATTGAAACATAAACCATTTCTTTTTTTTTTTTTTTTAAAAAAAACATGCTCAACTCTAATCTTTTTCAAACTCATAAATATAGTACTTTTGCTAACGGAAAAATAATTTTTAAAACAACCACTCACAGTCCTATTGTTGAGAGAAATTTGGGTCGTAGGCCGTCCCGATCTCCGTTTGACCTGAAATATTTATTAAACCAACATATAAGTTCCCATTTAACTAAAATAACTAATTTAGCTTAAGCACACATTTAAAATATTCCATGAACTCCCCTTTTTCCCTTTCTTATCTCATGGTTGCCCTTTTTGTCTTTTCCCCCAACTAGACATTCACATTTTCCTTTCTTTCTCTCTCTTCATTTATCACCAAAGTACAACTTCATTAAAAAAAAAACACTCTTCATTTCCAACCACACCTCATTCCCTCACTCTCCTTATTTCACATCACGGTCACCCCCCTCTATTTTTTTTTTCCTTTTTTTTTCCAACTTTTTTTTTAAACCCATTCTTCTCTCTCTACTGTAAGTCTTCTTCAACCTTCCAACTCCACACCAACTCTCGGTTCTTCATCTTCTTCTCTCTTTTATTTTTTTCAACAACCTTCAACCAACAACCTTTCACTCCCATCTTCCTTCTTCTTCCTTACCTCGAAACATATATACAATACCCAAAATCTAACCAAACATATATATAAATACCCATGAATGGATTTGCATCCATGGATGACCACCATTTGAAACAACTCTCAATACTCATTTCTTCCAAAAATTTCTCTAGTAAACTTACCAAATTCGTTGGGGAATGTCGTGGGTGAGCTCAAACGCCACAAAAATCGCACTTCCTCTCCGAAGTTCCTTTCGATCTCTTCGTCTCCCTCGGTCGGTTCTTCTTTTTTTTAAAAAAACTCATTCTCTCTCTTCGTGGGTTTCTTTCTCCAGCCCTTCCTTTTATTTTTTTTTATCTGACAATACCCCTCATTTGCCGCTTAAAAGAAAATAAAATACCGAACTTTTTTTTTTTAAATGAAAGATAAAACTTAAATGGGCTGGGCTTTACAAAATATTACCTCCTTTTAGGAATTTCGTCCTCGAAATTCAGTAACTCCTATCAAGAGAAAAGCTGAGGATATCGAGCTCGCATTTGCTCTTCACTTTCCCAGGTTGCTTCTTCCACTGCATGATTTCTCCATAGAATCTTAACAAGTGGAATGGTCTTGTTTCGTAGCACCTGTTCTTTCCTATCCAGAATCTTCTTGGGCTCCTCCACGTAAGTTACATTCTCTTTCAGTTGCACTGGTTGCGACTCTAGTATATGCAATGGGTCTGGTACATACTTGCGTAACATGGAAACATGAAACACATTGTGAATCCTGGAAAGTTCCATCGGCAATGCCAAACGATAAGCAACTGGTCCAACACGTTCTAGGATCTCGTATGGACCTATATATCGCGGACTTAACTTTCCTTTCCTCCCGAATCTCAACACACCCTTCCAAGGTGACAATCGAAGGAAAACTTTTTCACCCACCGAAAAGTTTAGATCTTTTCGATGTTTATCAACATAACTCTTTTGTCGATCCTGAGCCATTTTCAATCTTTCCCTAATCAGTTTCACCTTTTCTGAGGTGATCTGTACAAGCTCGGGTCCCATCAACTTCCTTTCTCCAGCTTCATCCCAACAAACAGGAGTTCTGCACTTCCGACCATACAACGCCTCAAACGGTGCCATTCCAATGCTGGAATGGTAACTATTGTTGTACGCGAACTCCACCAAAGATAGATGAGAGTCCCAACTCCCTTTGAATTGCAGAACACAAGCTCGTAGCATGTCTTCTAAGGTCTGAATAGTTCTTTCTGACTGACCATCTGTCTGAGGATGAAAAGCTGTACTAAAATGTAATTTAGTATCTAAAGCTTGCTGCAAGCTTGGCCAGAATTTAGAAGTAAATTTGGTGTCCCTGTCCGAGATTATAGACACTGGAGCTCCATACAAACTTACTATCTCATCCACATATAACTTAGCCAACTTGTCAAACGTGTAAGTGATCTTGATTGGTAAGAACCGTGCAGTCTTGGTTAACCTGTCAACTATCACCCAAATTCCATCGTGACCAGCTTGTGTACGAGGAAGTCCAAATAAGAAGTCCATGGTGATATGCTCCCATTTCCATTTTGGAATCGGAAGTGGGTTTAGAAGTCCACTAGCTTTCTGGCGTTCCGGTTTTATTTGCTGGCAGATCAAACATTTAGAAACAAATTCTGCAATCTCTCTTTTCATACCAGACCACCAATAATGCTCTCTCAAGGTTCTGTACATTTTCGTGCTCCCTGGATGCATAGCATAAGCTGAACTATGCGCTTCTTCCAGGATCTCATTCTTTAAATCTGGTTGGTTCGGCACACATAAACGATTACAATTCACCAAAGCTCCATCCTCCCTCAATGCATAGTATGCTCGCTGACTATTCAACACTTCCATCTTTATCTTACATAAAACTGGATCACCATGCTGAGCCTCTATAACTTTATTAATCAAGGTAGGTCTTACTTGAAAATGAGCAAGTAAACCTCCTGAACTATCCACTGCTACCTCAGCATTCAAGCTTTTTAGCTCGCCCAACAGGGAGAAACTAATCGCATGTTGCGAAACTTGTGAACAGATAGGCTTCCGACTCAACGCATCAGCCACCACATTAGCTTTCCCTGGATGATAATCAATCGTGCAATCATAGTCTTTAATAAACTCGAGCCACCTCCTCTGACGTAGGTTCAACTCCTTTTGGTCAAAGATATACTTGAGACTCTTATGGTCTGTATAAATATGACATTTCTCACCAAATAGGTAATGTCGCCAAACCTTCAACGCCAAAATCACAGCAGCTAACTCCAAGTCGTGAGTTGGATAATTAAGCTCATGTTTCTTCAACTGTCTCGATGCATAAGCTATTACCTTTCCTTTCTGCATCAAAACACATCCAAGACCCTGATGAGAAGCATCGCTATACACATCATATTCCTCACCAGGCATGGGAAGTGATAGAATTGGAGCCGAAATCAACCTTTTCTTCAATTCCTGGAAGCTCTGCTCGCACTTCTCTGTCCACACAAACTTTGCATTCTTCTTGGTCAAACTAGTCAATGGAAGTGCTAACTTAGAAAATCCTTCCACAAACCGACGATAATAACCAGCCAAACCAAGGAAGCTACGGACTTCTGTCACAGTAGTAGACTGCTCCCACCTAGCCACTGCCTCAGTCTTCTGTGGATCAACGCATATACCCTCTGCAGAAATCACATGACCTAGAAACATCACCTTGTCGAGCCAGAATTCACACTTGCTAAACTTAGCGAACAATTTCTTCTCGCGTAATGTTTGCAACACAATTCTGAGATGCTTAACATGTTCTTCTCGACTACTCGAGTAAATTAGAATGTCATCGATAAACACTATTACAAACTGGTCTAAGAATGGATGGAATATCCTATTCATAAGATCCATAAATGCTGCTGGGGCATTGGTCAACCCAAATGGCATGACCAAAAACTCGTAATGTCCATAACGTGTTCTGAATGCGATCTTCGACACGTCTGCTTCTTTTATCTTAAGTTGGTGATATCCTGATCGTAAATCGATCTTGGAGAACACTGTAGCACCTCTCAACTGATCAAACAGGTCATCAATTCGAGGTAAGGGATACTTGTTCCGTATCGTTACCTTGTTCAAACGTCTATAATCAATACACAATCTCAAAGTACCATCCTTCTTTTTAACGAACAAACCGGTGCACCCCATGGCGACACACTAGGCCTAATATAGCCTTTTTCGACTAACTCTTGCAACTGCGCCTTCAACTCCTTTAGCTCTGTAGGTGCCATTCTATAAGGAGCTTGTGAGATTGGTGCAGTGCCTGGTATCAGGTCGATGCTGAACTCTATCTCTCTATCAGGTGGTAATCCCGATAAATCATCAGGAAACACATCCGGAAACTCTTGCACGACAGGTATATCTTCAAGTTTTTGCTTCCCAACTCGTGTATCAACAACATGAGCCAAGTAAGTTGCACAATTCTTCCTTAGCAATTTACTGGCCTTCAGTGACGAGATCATACACGATGGCCAAATCTTTCTTTCACCCCTAATGGTAACTTCTGCCTCACCAGATCGTTTAAACACAACCTCCTTGTGATAGCAATCAACTGATGCATGGTACATGGCTAAGAAATCCATTCCCAAGATAATATCAAACTCTTGGATTCCCAATGGTATTAAATCAACAGACAACTGCTTCCCCCCTATTTCAATCATACAATTTCTATAAACATTACGTGCTACCACTGGTTCCCCCACAGGTGTGGCTATCACTAATTCACCAGGCAATAATTCTAGAGTTTTATCTATCCCAACAGTGAACATATATGAAACAAATGAATGAGTAGCACCCGGATCAAACAATACATGAGCATCTTTGTTAAAAATAGTTAACGTACCCATCACCACATCAGATGACTCCCGTGCCTCCTGCTGTGTCATCGCAAAAGCCTTTCCCTGACCACGGGGCCTGCCAACTTGTCCCTTCTGCTTCGACCCGCTCGAGCTGCCTTCCTTGCCTTGACTATCACCACCTGCTGCAGTAGACTTCGCTTGTGTGCCAGAGGGTCCTTGGTTACTAGGAAAAGACGAGGCACCTTGAGATATGCTACCCCCCTGTTGCAACTGAGGACACTCTCTTTTCATATGACCTGACTGACCACAGCTATAACATACTCGGGTCCCCCATAGACACTATCCCTGATGATGCTTGCCACAATTTTGACAAGCTACGCCTCTGCTTTGGCTGGATGCTGGTTCCCCTGACTGCGATGCTTGCTGACCGCCAGAGGACCGTGAAGACCGGCCCGAACCACTACTAGCAGACTGGCTGAGACTGGAATCTGCTCTCGCTGAACCACAATGCCTCGACTTAAAACTTCCATGCCCCCTGACTCCTGGTACAAAACTCTTGTTGCCACCTCTATATGATCTGTCCCTTGAAGCACGTGCACTCTTAGAAGCTTCACTTTGAGTTCTCGCGTCTATCAGACTTTTTTCTACCCTCATGGCAAGTTCCACCAATGTTCCAAACTCCTTCCTTTCTGTGCTGGCCGTAACATGAGTTCGAATTTCACCTCGAAGACCGTCTTCAAACCGCTTGCATCTATCGATCTCATCACTGATTATATTTGCAGCGTACTTGGATAACTCAAGATACTTATGCTCATACTCAGCCACTGTCATCGATCCCTGCTCAAGTCTCAGAAATTCATTGCGCTTTGCATCTTGAAAAGATCGTGGGTAGTACTTTTCGAAAAAGACCCTCTTAAACTCTTGCCAAGCCATTTCTTCAGCGTCTGCTCGTCTACTCAAGATTGACCTCCACCAATCTCGAGCTGCTCCTTGTAGGAGATACGTAGCTAATGATACCTTCTTGTCTTCTGGGCACCCCATAACCTTTAATCCAGTTTCAATATTATCCATCCACTGCTCTGCATCAGCGGGTATGGCTTTACCTAGAAAAGGTTTTGCCCCCAAGGCTATGAGTCGTTCGATCTTAATATTCTTTACTGGATCTTTCTTGAGCATCTTTATCGCCTCTGCTACACCATGGGTGATGCTAACCATCAGTTCTTGCTTTTCCTCTGCACTTCTTTTTCCTCGAGACTCTTCTCGATTGTGACTCGACCCTTCGACACCACCTTCATCCATTATATATACTCTGCAGGTAGCTCTCTGAGTTTCGATGTCTTGTAGCCTACGAGTCTTGCCCCCTGAGACAACAACAAACTGCATGACATACCAACACAACAAGAACAACACGACTCTTTAGGTTAAACTTGCAGAATCTAACATGCTCTGATACCAAATTGACACACCCCGCCCCAACTCTCTCGTAACTATCTAGTGACGTGGTGTGCTGGCAAGAAATCCTAACTAACTATAGGGCTCAAGGCCTCTACATGCTCTTAACCACACTTAGGCTCTTAGGGGACCCAAAAATTTGGGCAGAGTTTCCCCTAAAACATAGCTAAAACACACCTGAGATGAAACGTCACATACACATATTTCACAAACTGTATCACAACCAGAAACCAGAATTAGAGACTCAAGCGTCTCAATCACAATATTCGGCCCAACACTTTGAGATTCGATAATTTACAACCAACTACGCTTTGCAACATACAACTTTTATATAACTTCCTTCCAAAATGTCATATACATACAAAGGGTGTTCTAAACACGGACTCGAGTGGCAAGATCGGCTTCTGTAGGCTTGTCGAAACTTCATTAAAAAAAACACTCTTCATTTCCAACCACACCTCATTCCCTCACTCTCCTTATTTCACATCACGGTCACCCCCCCTCTATTTTTTTTTTCCTTTTTTTTCCAACTTTTTTTTAAACCCATTCTTCTCTCTCTACTGTAAGTCTTCTTCAACCTTCCAACTCCACACCAACTCTCGGTTCTTCATCTTCTTCTCTCTCTTTTATTTTTTTCAACAACCTTCAACCAACAACCTTTCACTCCCTTCTTCCTTCTTCTTCCTTACCTCGCAACATATATACAATACCCAAAATCTAACCAAACATATATATAAATACCCATGAATCGATTTGCATCCATGGATGACCACCATTTGAAACAACTCTCAAAACTCATTTCTTCCCAAAATTTCTCTAGTAAACTTACCAAATTCGTTGGGGAATGTCGTGGGTGAGCTCAAACGCCACAAAAATCGCACTTCCTCTCCGAAGCTCCTTTCGATCTCTTCGTCTCCCTCGGTCGGTTCTTCTTTTTTAAAAAAAAACTCATTCTCTCTCTTCGTGGGTTTCTTTCTCCAGCCCTTCCTTTTTTTTTTTTTTTTATCTGACAATACCCCTCATTTGCCGCTTAAAAGAAAAGAAAATACCCAACTTTTTTTTTTTTTTAAATGAAAGATAAAACTTAAATGGGCTGGGCTTTACAGTTTGGATGGATCTTAATCACAGATTATCTAATAATGAAATTTACGTTTTAAGCCTAACATACTCTTGGAAAAGTCAGAGAGCCATAATATCCCTATTTTATTAGCTCGACCAATGCATCGAAGCTAATCTAATTGATTACTAATTAACCCAATCAAATTAAATAGTACAATTGCATTACGATTAGGATAGTTAGATAGTCAATTTTATAACTAGAAAAAACCTAAATTATAAGATTAACTAAGTGTTCAATTCTAGGCTAACATGCAAAGTGCTACAAATTCAGGGATAACACGCCTAAACTAGAGTCACATGTTTCACCTATTGCTACCAATAGCGAATATAATTAGAATGACAGCAATTAGGGTTGTCAGTCCCACCAATCAAAACTAATTGTTACGAAATAGAATTGAAACACACATAAAACAGTAAATTCAGAATGAAAAGCTGAAAGTCTAATAAAGAACCCAAACTAAACTTACAACTGAGTTCCCAATTACATGAATGTTGAGCTTAGTCCTTCATTTGGAATGCCGAACCTCGCTCTCAGGCTCGATCCACCATGTAAAACTAAGAAATATACTCTAAGATCTAAAGAAATATGAAAATACAGAGAATTTGGGGAAGAAATGCGGCTGGAATCGAAGATGGAGAAAAGAATACAACCCCTAATCGTGAAACTGTATATTTATAATAAGTGACAGCGACTCGACACTGAGCCCAGCGTCGAGACGCTGACAGTCATTCTTCACGCTTCTGATTTCCATATCATCGAGACGCTATATTTGCACCGTCTTGATGCTAGCTCTTGGGAAAATGGCTGAATTTTTGTTCCTGTTAACTTTTTGGTTGACTTTCGCTTCTTTGACTATATTTGACCTTCTTGATCCCGAGAACACCAAAATGACTTATACATCAATAAGACTCAAAATTAGTCAATTTTCACAAATAATAAGGTTAGGATAAACAAGATTTACGAAAATAATTAACACTAATTTGGTGCTATCACACACCGGGAGAGAGATAGAGAAAGAAATCGAGAGGCAAAGGAAGACAAACTTGCACCAAAAATGTCGATGTCGTTAGAGCCCGTGGTCGAAACGAATGCCTGCACTACCGTTCAATGGAAGAGACGAACCACCTGATAGCGAGCAGAAATGTCGCTATTTTAGTCCCAATTTATTAAGCTTTTATGTGCTTTAATCGTATTTTTTATGAAAATATTTAATGAATTCTGTTATTTGGTCCTTAGGAGCAAAGTTGGTGATTTTGGGAGAAAAAGTGCAAAAAAAGAAGCAAATGAAGCCCAAATCCAAGCTTGGATCAAAAGGGGATCCAAAGAGGACAACCATGATAAAAATGCCCAAAAATAAGTGAAGAGAAGGCCCAAAAATCAACCCAAACCGAAGCTGGAAATTCTAGAAATTGGGTCAGCGTCGAGACGCTATGTAGATAGCGTCACGACGCTATGTAGATAGCGTCACGACGCTATCCATTTCTTGGGCAACAAGACGCGTGCATGGCAGCGTCGCGACGCTGAGCAATGTAGCGTCGCGACGCTACCCCAATCCGGGCCTATAAAAGGGCACCTTTGGGTGCCTCATTTGTCATCAGTCATTCACCAATTCTTTCCTTTCCTCCCTCCCTTGGCTCCTTTGGAGCTTCTCTCAAGGCTTTCTAGCCTTTTTGGAGAGATTTCTTAGTGGTCGGCGGGGCTCCAAGCGTCAGCGAAGGGGTTTTTCGACGGTCAATTCATTTCTTTTATGCTCTTCATTATGCTTTTTATTGTAAAGCTATGTGTAGCTAAACCCCAATTTGGGGTCTTGAAATGAAATTATAGTTCAAATATTATTGTAATTTCTTGTCTCTTGCCCATGTCCTAATTATTTGTATGGATGTGCTTAATGCTTTATTCAATCTGGCCAATTGTGTAATGATCTTATTCTTAATGGAAACTCGACGGAGAGAAATTAGGATAGATCGTAATCCATGCAACTAGTTTAATTGCCCGTCGTGACACCGAGATTAGTTGATTAAACTTAGATTCCTAAAATGAATCAGAACGTAATAATTAATGATTTTTAATAGCGGTAAAGACACTTAGATTGTTAAAATGAATTAATTTCAATTAGGGGAAACCGACAGGAGAACCTATGTGATTAACGGAGATTCTAGGATTATAATTAGTTGGGCAATGAGATAAGATAATTATAATAATTATTTAGCTAATAATTGATTTTCAAGACCCCTCTTCCCATTCAAAGAAAACCCTTTCTCCATACTTTATTTTGATTGATCAAATTATTTTCTTTAATTGTTTTTAATTTTAAATTCCTCTTTATTGCATGAGCTATTCCCTAAATATTATTTCACCCAAGTATTTTTAGTGCTTAAGAGATTTTTGCTTTGCTTAATTTTCGCTTCGCTTCCCTGAGGATTCGATACTCGGAATACTTTCCGTTTTATATTACTTGTGACCCGTGCGCTTGCGGAAGTAAATACACACACACGAAAAAGTTTTTGGCGCCGTTGCCGGGGAAGCTTGATTTTTAAGCAATTTTAATTTTTCTGAACATCGAAAAGAAAGGGATAAATACTAATTTAGGTGTAAATATTTTTCTTTCATTATTTTGTGAATATTATTTTATTTTTTTTTTTGTTTGATTCTTTTGATTTACTGGGAGCATTGTATGCGAAGGAACAAGGTGGTTAATTTGTTTCCGCTAGATCTTGAAATTGACAGGACTCTTAGAACCATTCGAAGAGAGAAAAGATTAGCCGAATCAATGGCCCATCAAGAGGAAGCTCCCAAGGAAATTAGAGATTTCTTACAGTTAGTTCTTCCCACCGAGAATTCTGGAATTGTCTACGCCCCAATCCAAGCTACAAATTTTGAGTTAAAGACAGGATTGATTCAGATGGCGCGCGATAACTCATTTAAGGGACATCCTTCCGAGGACCCCCACTCACAGTTGCGATCATTCATAGAAATTTGTGGGACGATGAAGATGAACGGAGTTCCGGCAGACGCGATAAGGTTAAGGCTGTTTCCATTTTCTCTACAGGATAAAGCAAAAGATTGGCTCGAATCACTCGAGACGGGCAGCATTAGTACTTGGGACGAGCTTGCCCAGACTTTTCTGACAAAATTTGTCCCACCTGCCAAGACTACCAAGCTCCGGACTGAAATCGAAACGTTTAGGCAGTTTGACGAGGAGCAGTTGTACGAAGCGTGGGAGAGATACAAAGAAATGCTTAGGCCGTACCGCCAACACGGATATCCTGGTTGGCTTCAAGTACAGTTATTTTACAATGGATTGAATCCCTCCACAAAGACAGTCCTAGATACATCAGCAGGAGGAAGTTTTCTTTCCAAAACAGTAACAGAAGCCAAAGATCTGCTAGAGGAAATGACGGCAACCAGTTATTAATGGCCGACCGAACGGGGAACAATTTCAAAGAAGGCTGGATTATATGAATTGGATGAGTCAAGTTCACTGAAGGCACAGCTGGCATCTCTGACCAATGCGCTGAACAAGTTGACTTCATCTGAGGTGGTCAAGTCCATTTCCACCTTAGCTGAAGGTCATTCAAAGAAGGAAGGTCAAGATGTGGAGGAAGTCCAGTACATAGGAAATAGACCATATGCTCAAGGGGTATCAAACTTCTACCACCTCAGTCTGTGCAATCACAAGAACTTCTCATATTCAAATACAAAGAATGTTTTGCAGCCGCCCCCAGGTTTTGCATCATCTAGTGCGCCTGAAAAGAAAAATAGCCTGGAAGAGATGGTGGCTTTATTTATTAAAGAGCAAACAGTACTGAACGTGAATCTCCAGACAACAGTAAACAACCACGACGCAGCTCTAAATAGGACAGATCGCTACAGCAGTGAACGCCCTTCAAAAGGGAAAATTTCCAAGTGATACTGAGCCTAACTCGAAAGAGCAGTGTAAGATGGTGGCTCTGCGAAGTGGCAGAAGACTGGAGAACAGTTTAGAGAAGAAGAAGGAAGAAGAAAAGAGAAGGGATGAAGATGAAAGGACCGAGACACAAAAAACCTCCTCTGAAAGGTTCCAACATCCTCCCAACTCTATTGATTTGAATTGTGATTTTTCTAACAATTTTGCAGGTAGAAGAAAAGAAGATGAAAGACAGGATGACAGAAAGAAACTGACTGAGGAAGAAGTGGTTCCATGCAACCACCATGGCAGAGGTTCGCATATTAGCCCGCCCAAGCGGAGGGGCGAATGTCCAACCTTTAATTTCAGGGAGTTACCTTTTCCTCAACGATTTAAAAATGTCAAATTAGATGAACCGTTTCAAAAGTTTCTAGAAATGTTTAAAAAGGTGTCTATGAATATTCCATTGGTAGAAGTCTTGTATAATATGCCGAATTATGGGAAATTCATGAGAGAAATGCTTTCTAGAAAGAAAAGTCTGAAAAAAGAAAATTTTAAATTATCTGAGAGTAGCAGTACCATTGTTTCTGGAAGGATACCTTATAAACAGAAAGATCCAGGGAGTTTTACTGTTCCCTGCACCATAGAAGAAGTATCCTTTGATAGGGCCTTATGTGATTTAGGAGCAAGTATAAATTTGATGCCTTATTCTGTGTACAGGAAGATTGGTTTAACAGGTATGATGGACACCGACGTCACTCTCTAGCTTGCTGACAGATCGATTACCCATCCGATGGGTGTTGTGGATGACGTACTGGTGAAAGTCAAAAAATTCATCTTCCCTGTAGACTTCGTGGTACTGGACATGAAGGAGGACAAAAAGGTGACCATTATTCTAGGCAGACCTTTCTTAGCTACTGGTAAGGCTGAGATTAGCGTGCACACAGGTAAACTCACCTTGAACATTGATGATGAAAAAGTCGTGTTTAGTATTTTTGGCCAGGATGAATCTGTTTGTAGTTTGCATACATGTTTTTCTATTGGTTTTGAATACTTGACTGATGATGATGAAGAGGTAGACTATAATCTTGGCCTAGGCTTAGGAGAAATGCTTATGAATGATGGGAATTTTGATCATAATGTATATTTAGATGATCCTCTGTTTGAGAATGATTTAGAACTGCCTGACTTTGAAAATGATTTAGACTTGCCTACTTGTGAAAATGAAAGATCTGCAGTTGATGATTTACCTTCCTTTGAAAATGAATTAGATTTGCCTGAAATGGATAATTTTGATGATGATATTGAATTGCCTGACATTGAGAATGAGCATGAAATGCATAAGAAAGATCGCTTGATAGATAATTCTAAGTCTGATCGTGATTACACTGAATCTATTGAGTCTGATCTTGACATTCCTGAATGCATGAACCCTGACAATATTAATACCTTTGATTCGTGTCTTGATGATGTATATAGCATAGAATCTGACCCAGAGGAGCTCGAATCTGTGCATAGTATAGAATCTGATCCTGAAATTCTTGAATTCTTGAATTCTTCTGATGATGAGTCATATGATAGCTTAGTTGAATCATTTTTTAATACTGAGTCTGAGGAATCTTCTGAGCATGTCGATATTTTTTCTGATGAATGGACTGACATGATTGATAGGCCATCTTTAGATCCTAGACCAGTTGATATTATAACGCTTGATGACTCTGTTAACAATTGCTTTGTGAATAGAGATTTAGAAAAGAGATTTGATGCAGTTGATTATTTTCTAGAATGTTATTATGATAATCTCTTTAGTGAAGATGAGCCAGGGGAAAGTTTTTTTTCTCCCCTATTTGTGGTATGCAATTCGGTGCGTGATTTCTTGCAGGGCTCGGAGAATGATGAAAATTTTTATTTTGAGCCTCCATAAGCGTGCCGAGCCTCGTCTAGCTAAAGACGTTAAAGAAAGCGCTGCTTGGGAGGCAACCCAAGGATTAAAGTTTAGATAGTTGTTTTTGCGGTAAATAATTTTCTTTGCTCCGTGATCCAATTTTGTTTTGCAGGATCACCTTAGCAAACCCAAAAATTCCAAATTTCCCATTTTTCTGGATCCAAAGGAAGAGGACGAAACGCTCCTAGCTCAAGGAAGTCTCAGTATCCCTCTTTATGCTTTACTGTTTTTAAAACATTGGGGACAATGTTTAGTTTAAGTTTGGGGGGGAGGCTTTCGCTGTGTTGAGCATATTTAAATTTTGTTGGATGCATGAATAGATAGCTATGATAGCCAAGGATGTGATTTTAGAAATTTTGGGAGAAAATGGTTTATATGTTGTGGAATCTGGGAGCACGGCAGAAATTGTGAAATTTTAAGATTTTTTTATACTTAGTTTTGATGTCTAAAGCATGCAATAGCCTTATCTAATGACGTCTTTGAAAATCTAGATTCTTATTATGGTTTTTAGAAGTTTGCTGTCACCCCGATAGGCTTAGTTTCTAATATTAGGAAGTTCATGCTTGATTGTTCCAAAGAGCTAGGTAGAAAAAAAATGCTATGCCTGCTGAGAGAAAAGCAAAAGCAACAAAAGAAAATGAGAGAAAAGAAAAATCTGTTGAAAAAGAAAATTTTTGCTTGCACAAAAGAAAAAGCCTAGGGGTAAAAAGAGCTACCTGCGGTGTGATCAGTTAGGCCAACCAAAGAATAATATTCGGGTTAAGGGTCCCTGCACCGTAGTGTGAAAGCTAGTACCATTAGATATCAAAATGCAAGTTTGGGGGAGAAACAAAAGAAAAAGAAAAAGAAAAGAGAAAAATCATTTGTGAGTTTTGCTCCCCCATGAAAAAGAAAAAAAATGACAAGCACCCTAGTTTCTTTAATTTTTTTTTTTTTTTTTTTTGCATGATAGAAGAACTCCGACCTATTAGGGGCTCTTAGCCAGTGTAGGGGGAAAACAAATGGAGAAAGCCATAAGACTAATCTAGGTTAGTAAAATAATCAATAGATAAGTCTTGAGCATGCTATTCATTAATCTTAAGTTCAAACTAGTTTAAGATTTCTTCAAGAGTATGCGGTGCTTGCTTATTCCACTTGCATGTTTTCCATTCTATCCTAAGAATTCAAAAATCATTGAGGCCTGAGAGATTCTATTTCATGCATCTTTAGAATTTATTTTGCTCGGGACTAGCAAAAGCTTAAGTTTGGGGGTGTGATAGCGAGCAGAAATGTCGCTATTTTAGTCCTAATTTATTTAGCTTTTATGTGCTTTAATCGTATTTTTTATGAAAATATTTAATGAATTATGTTATTTGGTCCTTAGGAGCAAAGTTGGTGATTTTGGGAGAAAAAGTGCCAAAAATAAAGCAAATGAAGCTCAAATCCAAGCTTGAATCAAAAGGGGACCCAAAGAGGACAACCATGATAAAAATGCCCAAAAAGAAGTGAAGAGAAGGCCCAAAAATCAGCCCAAACTGAAGCTGGAAATTCTAGAAATTGGGTCAGCGTCTAGACACTGTGTAGATAGCGTCGCGACGCTGAGCAATGTAGCGTCGCAACACAACCCCCAATCCGGGCCTATAAAAGGGCACCTTTGGGTGCCTCATTTGTCATCAATCATTCACCAATTCTTTCCTTTCCTCCCTCCTTTGGCTCCTTTGGAGCTTCTCTCAAGGCTTTCTAGCCTTTTTGGAGAGATTTCTTAGTGGGAAATATTTTTGGGGAATTTGGGGAGCATCTTAGGAAGCTCAAGGAGTAGTCGGCGGGGCTCCAAGCGTCAGCGAAGGGGTTTTTCGATGGTCAATTCCTTTTCTTTATGCTCTTCATTATGCTTTTTATTGTAAATGTTGTGGATATTTTAGCTATGTGTAGCTAAACCCCAATTTGGGGTCTTGAAATGAAATTATAGTTCAAATATTGTTGTAATTTCTTGTCTCTTGCCCATGTCCTAATTATTTGTATGGATGTGCTTAATGCTTTATTCAATCTGGCCAATTGTGTAATGATCTTATTCTTAATGGAAACTCGACGGAGAGAAATTAGGATAGATCGTAATCCATGCAACTAGTTTAATTGCCCGTCGTGACACCAGGATTAGTTGATTAAACTTAGATTCCTAAAATGAATCAGAGCGTAATAATTAATGATTTTTAATAGCGCTAAGGATGTTGGGTTTTATGCCCTAAAACTCGTAGATAGTGAATGTAACCGTTGTCCGGATATTAATGAAATAATATTGATATATTTTTCCATTAATTGTTATTAGTTATTTTATATTTGTCTTTGCCTAATAATAACCCTAATCCAATAAACTAGACATCCAAGGCTGTAATATGAGTCTTGAACTATATGTAGTGACATATGGGATCATTGTTCAAGAAACAGCCTAAAGGGTCTATAGTATAGGGATAAGACTGGGTGCCTTATCCTGGTGACACTATGGATATGACCCACTTTGTATTTGATATAAACGTTGCGATCCAACGCGTTCGTGTAGGAGACATGCGAGTGGGGGTATCCTATGCAATGAGTTTGCATAAGACCGGACCGCGAGATAGTAACCACTGGTTATAACACCGTTAACTAGTCGGCTTTCTATTTCACTAGGACGACCTAGACAACTTAGTCTTAATCTTGAGTTGATTATGGACTCCTGCTCATGAGAGATTGTCCTTTGATTTGTATGGGTGAGAGTGGCCAATACGCCGATGATAGCGAGCATAGCTAGCTACTTTTACTTATTTAATTTAGCTAGTCTTTTATGATGTTTGGGCCATTTTATTGTGCTTAATTGTTTATTTTGTAGGAAAGAGTCGATTAGAGCTAAAACGTGGAATAGGAGTTAATCGGGTGTTCGGGACGTGAAAAGATGCCAAAGAACCGAAAAGATTCAAGTAACAAGGAGCCAAGAGAGGGCATTCTGCCCATTAGCGTCGAGACGCCACTCTTGGAGCGTCTCGACACTACGTTTCCTTATTTAGAATTTGCGGCAGACTCACAGCGTCGAGACGCTGTGATAGGAAGCGTCCCGACGCTACCGTTTTTTTCTTATTCAGAACGTGCGTATAAGAGGCAGCGTCGAGACGCTGTCTTGACAGCGTCGAGACACTATCGGCAGAATTTCCCTAGTTAATCTTTCTTACTTGCTACGGATGGAAGGAGGCCAAATTGAGAGAATTGAACCCTAATTTCGACTAGAGACCTACTGTGGAAGCTGAAGCAAGGACGAGGACCGGGAATCTCACTTGGTGGCGTGGATATCGAGACGGGGACGTGCCGGGATCGACGACATTAAGTGTTACCTTTCCTTTTACTTCTCTCTAGCTAGATTTTATGGCTTTTACATGTTTAGTCAAGCTTGTAATTCTATTCATGAGTAGCTAAACTTGTAGCTTAGGGATTGATGTAGTTGATTAAGTTTATGGATTGATTTATGGTTTAAGTTGTGCAATGTTATTATGTTTGTAATCTTGATTTAATGCTTTCAATTAATTGGCCATTAGTTGAATGATTTATGTTTTGAATCTAGCTCGGGAGAGGGGATTTAATATCGACTTACTCAAGATTGCATGACTAAAGTTTGCTTTCTAATTCATGATGGTTTTAGATTAACTTTAGAATTGGTTAAAGGATCTCATTGCCTTGCATGTTAATAAACTTAGATAGGGATATCAAGTTGGTAAATTTGCATGAGAATCAGTTATACTCGGGAGAGGTAGTTGTGATTAAAGGGTCTTTGGCTCATAATTCCATTGTGCATAATAACTTATTCCTTAAAATCAATCCTAAGCTAAATCGGTGAAGTCAATTCCCTAAGTAGTTTTCCCAATTGAATTTCCATTCTTTTTACTTGCTTTGATTTGGTTTTATCATCATTTATTCATCACCTTTTTAATCCCTAAATAAAATTGAGCGAGATTATTCACAATACTTGATTTGCTTAAAAATCCAATCCAGAGGACGACACTCGTATTTACGAACTCTTTATTATTACTTGACCCGTGCGCTTGCGGTTAGGAAAAGTCCACATCAGCCGACTCAATAAGCCTACCACTTTGGGGACAAGACCGAATGGGGAGCTGGGAACATAATCGTACAAGATGGAATTCACTCCTTCCCGACTTTAGGGAAGCAGATGAGTGTTCCCTTAAGTGGTTACTCCGAGTCTTGAACAAAGGGCCCTACCCTCTCAATGGCACGAGAGGGTTTTCTGTTTGATGGTTGGACCACAAACAGGTTGTTCATTAGAGGAGAATTGGTACTTAAGGAAATAGAGGTAACCCAGGGGTAAAACGGTAATTTGACCCAGCTGGTGTTACGGACACTCGTGAAGGACTAACTAGTCGATATTGGTCTAGATCCGTGGACACAGAAAATATGTCTGCAGTGAGAAGAGTGCAACTGTGAGTCTATAGTGGAATGTACACACAGTTAACGAATATTGATTAATGTGGTTAATGAGTTTGACCAATTAATCTCACATCGTTGGAGCTTCTGATCTGCAGGTCCATTAGGTCCCACTGGTAGCTCGTAAAGTAATTTGAGGCAACTAAGTAATAAAAGTAAATTGAAAATGTTCAATTTATTAAGGGAAACAAATATAATATATATTGATATATTATTATGAGAGAAATTAATATTTGAAAAGATCAAATATAAATTTATGGAAGTTTGAAAGAGTTCAAAATAATGAATTAATTAATTTAAGGCCTAAAATGTGTTTGGGCAAATTAATTAATTCTAGGCCGGGAATTAAATATGTGATATTTAATTGGTGGTTAATTAATTAAAGAATTCATTAACCGTGAATTAATCAATTATGGAAATAATTAATCACTTAAGGAAGTGATTAATCATTTATGGAAATGATCTAATCACTTATGGAAGTAATTAGTCATTTGTGGAAAAGATTAATCAATTATGGAATTGATTGATCATGATTGATTAATTAAGGAATAAGATTGAATCAATTATGGAAAAGATTGATTTAATTGAATATTTTATTCATGGCCTCTCTTCTATAAATAGAACACTAGACCTAATTGGTCATGACACTTGACACTCTTGAAAGACAAGACCTAGAATTCTCTTTAACCTCCCTCTTAGAGAAAGACTCCCACAAGTCTTTTGCCTCCTAGACTCAGAGACATACCGGTGTAACCTCTGTGGTGATTGTGTCAATCAAAGAAGAAATTTCCAGCGAAGAAATACCAAAGGCGGCTGCTGCGTTTTCGTTCGTGGAGCGTCGTTGGCGAAGAACGGTCAAGTCTACAACGGAGGTTTGTAACCGTTCTTCCTCTTTTCTTTAGAAAAGCATGAAAATAAATTTAGATTTATTTTTAAGCATGTTTAAACCAATTTTACAGAAGCTTAAAAGTTTGTTTAAAGTTTGTTTGAGTTTTCGTAACGATATTTTAATGTTAATTAATATACAGCGTAAGGTCCAATCGATGCGCTTCCGCTGCGTGGGGACTTTTATTCCCTTCAATCGGCATCAGAGCCATCGCTGTCCCTATTAATTAATTTTAAAAGTTGCGATAGGCTCTAATAGGTGGGATTTATGCATAATGTATGTTCGGTTTGCATTGAACTGTTTGGGTTAATTTTATGGCCATAGATTTTATTTTTATGTGTTTTTTATCATGTAAGGCCCGGTGTTTCGGGTATTTTATGTAAAATCCAGTCCTATGTAAGTCCGGGTCTAGAATAGGTTTTTATGAGATGAAAATCGAAGCAATCGCCACTAAAATCGAGGCCAAAATCGGAGAATCGATGCTGCTGCCGCCCAGATTCTGCCTCCAGACGCAATAGCGTCGGGACGCTACCTCAACAGCGTCTCGACGCTGTCTCGATACCGCAGGCGCCAGATATGGAAAACGCACAGCGTCGGGACGCTATCAACACAGCGTCTCGACGTTGTCACGATGGAGGCGCGCATTAGGGTTTCAACAGGCGCGGTTCAAGGCGTGGCCGGTCCGGTTCGGACCGGTTCGGGTGGGCTGGGACCTATTTGGTCCGGTTCAGCCAATTTTTGGCATGGTTCGTGATTTTGGAGGCCGGTTCGAGGTGGTTCGGGGCGGTTCGTGCTATCTAGACCAATTCCGGAGCTGTACATGGATTTTTTAGGATAGAATTTAGCTAAATTAATGTAATTTAATGCTTTATTTTATCCTAGGGACCAAAATTAACCGGTTCAATTGCTATTTATATGCTTTATGGATGTCATATAGAATATTTAATCACACCTTAGGTTATAAACATGCTCATGCATTTTTTATATATTATAAATTGTTATAATGTATGTTTAAATGCATGGATTTGTTTTCATATTTTTTAATATAAGTGTATATTAATTATATGAAAAATTGGAAAGCATGAAACATGTCATTACTTAAATTAAATATAAATAGTTATGTTTAATGTGATGAATGAAGCATGCTTGATTGATTTTCTTGATTGGCTTATAATTGTTATATTAAAAGAAAATCAATTTTGCATGAAGCATGAAACATCCATAGTTAATAATATAATTGTTATATTATTCATGCAATTAGTGTGGTTTAATTATTTAATTTGAATGAGATTGTTGAATGAATTAAACCCTAGATTCTTGATTATAGGATTAATCATTAAAATTTGAAATAGTTCTTTAATATTAATGATTAGAAACCGTCAATCTATAGTCAAGATTTGCATGCAAACATAAGATCATAGGATGAATTGGATTAATTTTAAATTGTTTAAAATTAATTAGACCTAGATCAGTTTCTAATAGGATTAAAATCTTTTCTTACTTAGTATTTAAAATAGTTTTAATTGACTAAGTAGGAAAAACATTGCTATGATTTTAAGGGAACTCCACCGGTAATATTCTGTCTAAGGCTGGGGGTATTTAAGTTGACGGTTTACAGAACACCTCCTACCTGGGAACTGACCTGGACACCAGAGTTGAATTAATCATAGTTAAATGTTAGCATGCAATGTCACTAGGTTAATTAAAAGTGTTTAATGCACCTAGATCTTTAGAGTAAAGACCTTACATTACTGAGGTTATAAGGGAACTCTCTCCGTAAAGTTCTGTCTAAGGCTGGGGGTATTTAAGTTGACAGTTTACGGAACACCTCCTACCTGGGAATTGACTCGAACATTGAGTTGAATTAACCATAGTAATGTTGACTTGCAATGTTGGGTTTATTAAAAGAAGTTTAATTCACCCAAAAGATTGCAGTTGAATCCTTTCCATAATTGTTATAATTGGATCAGACTTAGATAGATTGACTTAGCCGAATACTATCTAAGTTAAATAACCCTATATTAACCTTAAGACATTTTCAGTGGGAGGAAAGTTACAAAATGAGATTTAAATCAAGTTTTGCTCCTATGTCCCTATATTCACAACGTGAGATTCATGCTCGGCTTCGAGTCGCCTTAGGAGCGGCCTCCCTTCGGAAAGTGTTTGCATGAATCAATATCAAGGTGAATGGAAAAAATGTCTAGAGTAAGTGGGAGCGGGACACGTGTCAACGTATCCCTCGGTCTCCGCCCATAGTTCACACCGTGAGAGTCCTATGATCTGCCTGCAGGTTGTCCTGGCGCAACCATCCCTTCGGAGGGCCTGGTCATAGGATTCGGAACATCGTGAACTCCTGAAAATGATAGGAGCTCTTAGACTAATCACCAACAGTTGTCTTTCCCTTCGGTAGCCTGTTGGTGCGTGCCTCTGAGATCTGAAAGTGGGAGGGTTACACTTACGAGGATGAGTTAAAAGTGTTAACAAATCCTTGACCGAACAACGGTGGCTAATGTCTATAGGAATATGAGTTATTCTGGAATTAGAATAAGCTGAGAGGTGTCTCATTTCAAAGGAGGAGTACCTGATCACCCTTCGGTGACTGATATTCTAAACCTCTGAAACATCGTTGCAAAACTAAATCGATAGTTTTAGGGTTCTGTGATTGTCTGTTTTGCTAAATTGATTAGATTTTGTGCAATTGTTTGCTTGTATGATGGGTTAAGGCAAAGATAACTAATACGGTCATTGTTTATATAAATTTCAGCAATGTCTTCCTCAATTGTCTCTCTGCTTAAAAATGAGAAATTAACCGGCGGAAATTATGCTACATGGAAGTAGAACCTGAATACGATTCTTGTTGTCGATGATCTGCGGTTTGTCTTAACGGAGGATTGTCCTCCAGCCCCTGCTCGTAATGCATCCCAAGCAGTTAAGGATGCTTATGACCGCTGGACAAAGGCCAATGATAAGACTCACGTCTATATCCTAGCCAGCTTATCTGAAGTTTTGGCTAAAAGGCATGAGAGCATGGTAACAGCGAGGGAGATTATGAACTCTCTCCAGGAGATGTTTGGACAACCGTCCTACCAACTCCACCATGACGCTCTCAAATACGTTTATAGCTGTCGCATGAAAGAGGGCACGTCTGTTCGGGAGCATGTCGTGGATATGATGGTCCAATTCAACGTGGCAGAGGCAAACGGGGCGGTCATAGATGAGCGTAGTCAGGTTGCATTCATCTTAGAATCTCTTCCGAAGAGTTTTCTACAGTTTCGAAGCAATGCAATGATGAATAAAATAACATTCAACCTGACTAGCCTCCTGAATGAGCTACAACTCTATCAGTCTCTTCTTAAGAACAAGGGAGAGATAGAAGGAGAGGCAAACGTTGTTCACTCTAAAAGAAAGTTCGAGAAGGGTTCATCCTCTGGAACTAAATCTGTAGCCACTTCTTCAAAGAAAACTCAGAAGAAGAAAGGAAACAAGGGGAAAGCTCCCAGTACTGCTGCTAAAAGCAAGGGAAAAGCCAAAGCTATGTCAGATAAGGGCAAGTGTTTTCACTGCAATGTAGATGGACATTGGAAGAGAAACTGCCCAAAGTACCTTGCTGAGAAAAAGAAAGAAAAGGAAGGTAAATTTGATTTACTTGTTTTAGAAACATGCCTGATAGAACATGATGAGTTTACCTGGATACTTGATTCAAGAGCAACTAATCATGTTTGCTCTTCTTTTTAGGAAAATAGTTCCTTTCGGCAGTTGAACGATGGGGAAATGACACTCAGGGTCGGAACTGGAGAAGTCATTTCAGCTATAGCAGTGGGAGTTGCGAAGTTATTTTTTAGAAATAGATTCTTACTTTTAGAAAGTTTGTTAATCGTTCCCAAGATTAAGAGGAACTTAATTTCTATTTCATGTTTGATTGAACAATCGTATACAGTTACTTTTGATATGAATGAAGCGTTCATTTATAAAAATTGTGTACTTATTTGTTCAGCCAAATTGGAAAATAACTTGTATGTTTTAAGACCAACAAAAAACAAAGCACTTTTAAATCACGAATTATTTAAAACTGCTGAAACTCAAAGTAAAAGGCAAAAGATTTCTCCATCAAGTAACAATACTCATCTTTGGCATCTCAGACTTGGTCATATAAACATCGATAGGATCGGTCGTTTGGTAAAGAATGGACTTCTAAGCAAGTTAGAAGATGATTCACTACCACCTTGTGAATCTTGTCTCGAGGGAAAAATGACCAAGAGACCCTTTACTGGAAAAGGTTACAGAGCCAAAGAACCCTTAGAGTCAATACATTCAGATCTGTGTGGTCCAATGAATGTAAAAGCTCGAGGAGGGTACGAATATTTCATCTCTTTTATAGATGATTATTCAAGATATGGTTACTTGTACCTAATGGGACATAAGTCAGAAGCCCTTGAAAAGTTTAAGGAGTTTAAGGCTGAAGTTGAAAACCTATTAGGTTAATTTATTAAAGTACTTCGATCTGATCGAGGATGGGAGTATATGGATCAAAGATTTCAGGATTATATGATAGAACATGGAATCCAATCTCAACTCTCAGCCCCTGGTACACCTCAACAGAATGGTGTGTCAGAAAGGAGAAATATAACCTTGTTGGACATGGTTCGACCAATAATGAGCTATGCTCAATTGCCTAGCTCGTTTTGGGGGTATGCAGTAGAGACTGCAGTATACATCTTGAACAATGTTCCCTCGAAAAGTGTTTCTGAAACACCTTTCGAATTATGGAAGGGGCGTAAACCTAGTTTGCATCACTTTCGCATCTGGGGTTGTCCAGCACACGTGCTTGTGACAAATCCTAAGAAACTGGAACCTCGTTCAAAACTGTGCCAATTTGTTGGTTACCCTAAAGAAACGAGAGGTGGTTATTTCTACGACCCACAAGAAAATAAGGTGATTGTATCGACAAACACCACTTTCTTAGAGGAAGACCACATGAGAGATCATAAACCACGTAGCAAAATAATATTAGGAGAAGCTACTGAAGAATCATCAAGAGTTGTTGATGAAGTTGGACCTTCAACAAGGGTTGATGAAGGAACTAGTTCTTCAGATCCATCCCGTCAATCTCAAACGTTGGGAATGCCTCGACGCAGTGGGAGGGTTGTATTACAACCTGACCGCTACTTGGGTTTAACTGAAACTCAGGTTGTCATACCTAATGATGGCGTTGAGGATCCATTGTCCTATCGACAGGCAATGAATGACGAAAATAAGGATGAATGGGTCAAAGCCATGAACCTGGAAATGGAGTCAATGTACTCCAATTCTGTATGGGAACTTACAGATCTACCAAATGGGGTAAAACCCATAGGGTGCAAATGGATCTATAAGAGAAAAAAAGATGCAGCTGGAAAGGTACAGACCTTCAAAGCTAGACTAGTGGCAAAGGGTTATACCCAAAAGGAAGGGGTTGACTATGAGGAAACATTTTCTCCTGTAGCCATGTTAAAGTCTATAAGAATTCTCTTATCCATAGCCACATATTATGACTATGAAATATGGCAAATGGACGTCAAGATTGCCTTTCTGAATGGTAATCTTGAAGAGAATATCTTCATGTCTCAACCCGAAGGGTTCATAGCCCAAGGTCAGGAACAAAAGGTTTGTAAGCTCAATCGATCCATTTATGGATTGAAACAAGCGTCCAGATCATGGAACATTAGATTTGATACTGCAATCAAATCTTTTGGCTTTGACCAAAACGTTGATGAGCCTTGTGTGTACAAGAAAGTCAACAAAATGAAAGTAGCTTTTCTAATACTTTATGTAGACGATATCCTACTCATTGGGAATGATGTAGGATACCTCACTGACATTAACAAATGGCTAGCAGCCCAATTCCAAATGAAAGATCTGGGAGAGGCTCAATATGTTCTGGGAATCCAAATCATTAGGGATCGTAAGAACAAAACGCTAGCTCTGTCTCAAACAACGTATATTGACAAGATGTTGTCTTGATATTCGATGCAAAACTCCAAGAAGGGACTACTACCCTTCAGACATGGGGTACACCTGTCTAAGGAATAGTCTCCTAAGACACCTCAAGAAATTGAGAACATGAGACACATTCCCTACGCCTCAGCTGTGGGCAGCTTAATGTATGCTATGCTCTGCACTAGGCCTGAAATATGTTATGCAGTGGGAGTAGTCAGTAGGTATGAGTCTAATCTAGGGTTGGACCACTGGGGAGCGGTTAAGAATATCCTCAAGTATCTTCGGAGAACGAGGGACTACATGCTTGTGTATGGAGCTAAGGATTTGATTCTTACTGGATACACTGACTCGGACTTTCAAGCTGATAAGGATTCAAGGAAATCCACATCAGGGTCAGTATTCACCCCCAATGGAGGAGCAGTAGTGTGGAGAAGCATCAAACAAGGATGCATAGCAGACTCAACCATGAAGGCTGAGTATGTAGCAGCTTGCGAAGCAGCTAAGGAGGCAGTATGGCTCAGAAAGTTCTTGACTGATTTGGAAGTGGTTTCGAATATGAACGTGCCCATAACACTATACTGTGACAATAGTGGGGCTGTAGCCAACTCAAAAGAACCTCGAAGCCACAAACGGGGTAAACACACCGAGAGGAAGTATCACCTGATACAGGAGATTGTGCAAAGAGGAGATGTGATCGTCACTAAGATCGCCTCAGAGTACAACATCGCTGATCAATTTACGAAGGTTCTCACGGCTAAAGTGTTTGAGGGTCATCTAGAGGGTCTAGGTCTACGAGATATGTATGCCATCTAATCTAGGGCAAGTGGGAGAAATGTATAATGGGTATAAGGATGCCCTAGTTCATTGTATTAATATACATGACATTTCCAGCTTTAGATTATTGCATTTACATCCCACTAACTAGTGTTTTAGTTCAAGTGGGAGTTTGTTGGGTTTTATGCCCTAAAACTCGTAGATAGTGAATGTAACCGTTGACCGAATATTAATGAAATAATATTGATATATTTTTCCATTAATTGTTATTAGTTATTTTATATTTGTCTTTGCCTAATAATAACCCTAATCCAATAAACTAAACATCCAAGGCTGTAATATGAGTCTTGAACTATATGTAGTGACATATGGGATCATTGTTCAAGAAATAGCCTAAAGGGTCTATAGTATAGGGATAAGACTGGGTGCCTTATCCTGGTGACACTATGGATACGGTCCACTTTGTATTTGATACAAACGCTGCGATCCAACGCGTTCGTGTAGGAGACATGCGAGTGGGGGTATCCTATGCAATGAGTTTGCATAAGACCGGACCGCGAAATAGTAACCACTGGTTATAACACCGTTAACTAGTTGGTTTTCTATTTCACTAGGACGACCTAGACAACTTAGTCTTAATCCTGAGTTGATTATGGACTCCTGCTCATGAGAGATTGTCCTTTGATTTGTATGGGTGAGAGTGGCCAATACGCCGACTCAATAAGCCTACCACTTTGGGGACAAGACCGAATGGGGAGCTGGGAACATAATCGTACAAGATGGAATTCACTCCTTCCCGAATTTAGGGAAGCAGATGAGTGTTCCTTTAAGTGGTTACTCCGAGTCTTGAACAAAGGGCCCTAACCTCTCAATGGCACGAGAGGGTTTTCTGTTTGATGGTTGGACCACAAACAGGTTGTTCATTAGAGGAGAATTGGTACTTAAGGAAATAGAGGTAACCTAGGGGTAAAACGGTAATTTGACCCAGCTGGTGTTACGGACACTCGTGAAGGACTAACTAGTCGATATTGGTCTAGATCCGTGGACACAGAAAATATGTCTGCAGTGAGAAGAGTGCAACTGTGAGTTTATAGTGGAATGTACACACAGTTAACGAATATTGATTAATGTGGTTAATGAGTTTGACCAATTAATCTCACATCGTTGGAGCTTCTGATCTGCAGGTCCATTAGGTCCCACTGGTAGCTCGTAAAGTAATTTGAGGCAACTAAGTAATAAAAGTAAATTGAAAATGTTCAATTTATTAAGGGAAACAAATATAATATATATTGTTATATTATTATGAGAGAAATTAATATTTGAAAAGTTCAAATATAAATTTATGGAAGTCTGAAAGAGTTCAAAATAATGAATTAATTAATTTAAGGCCTAAAATGTGTTTGGGCAAATTAATTAATTCTAGGCCGGGAATTAAATATGTGATATTTAATTGGTGGTTAATTAATTAAAGAATTCATTAACCGGGAATTAATCAATTAAGGAAATAATTAATCACTTAAGGAAGTGATTAATCATTTATGGAAATGATCTAATCACTTATGGAAGTAATTAGTCATTTTTGGAAAAGATTAATCAATTATGGAATTGATTGATCATGATTGATTAATTAAGGAATAAGATTGAATCAATTATGGAAAAGATTGATTTAATTGAATATTTTATTCATGGCCTCTCTTCTATAAATAGAACACTAGACCTAATTGGTCATGACACTTGACACTCTTGAAAGACAAGACCTAGAATTCTCTCTAGCCTCCCTCTTAGAGAAAGACTCCCACAAGTCTTTTGCCTCCTAGACTCAGAGACATACCGATGTAACCTCTGTGGTGATTGTGTCAATCAAAGAAGAAATTTCCAGCGAAGAAATACCAAAGGCGGCTGCTGCGTTTTCGTTCGTGGAGCGTCGTTGGCGAAGAACGGTCAAGTCTACAACGGAGGTTTGTAACGGTTCTTCCTCTTTTCTTTAGAAAAGCATGAAAATAAATTTAGATTTATTTTTAAGCATGTTTAAACAAATTTTACAGCAGTTTTAAAGTTTGTTTAAAGTTTGTTTGAGTTTTCGTAACGGTATTTATTAGTTAATTAATATACGGCGTAAGGTCCAATCGATGTGCTTCCGCTGCGTGGGGACTTTTATTCCCTTCAAAGGACACTTAAGTTGTTAAAATGAATTAATTTCAATTAGGGGAAACCGACAGAAGAACCTATGTGATTAACGAAGATTCTAGGATTATAATTAGTTGGGCAATGAGATAAGATAATTATAACAATTAGTTAGCTAATAATTGATTTTCAAGACCCCTCTTAAACTCTTTCTCCATACTTTATTTTGATTGATCGAATTGTTTTCTTTAATTATTTTTAATTTTAAATTCCTCTTTATTGCATGAGCTATTCCCTAAATATTATTTCACCCAAGTATTTTTAGTGCTCAAGAGATTTTTGCTTTGCTTAATTTTCGCTTCGCTTCCCTGAGGATTCAATACTCGGAATATTTTTCGTTTTATATTACTTGTGACCCGTGCGCTTGCGGAAGTAAATACACAGACACGAACACCACTAGTGACCTTGCTGAAGAGAACAACGCGAGAGAGAGAGTTGGTCGGAGATGGAGGCTGAAGGGCTGCTGGCCGATGGGGAAGAGAGGAAGAAAATATGGGGGTTGAAGGAGATGCCTCAATAGAGGACCTCGAGCTACGTGTGGTTGATATAAGATTGAAAACTAAGGTTTAGATGGCTTAGCTTAAGGACCGTTTAATTACAAAACTGTCACCCCAACTTTAATAATTAAAATTTCACCAATTTCCACCCATTTAAATCTCCTTTTTAACACTAAGTTTGCGAAATTAGTTCAAATCAACTCAAAATTAGAGAAATTGCAATTTTCCCTAAATTACTGGCATTACAATTGTTATACTATATATTTTATGAATATAAAAAAAATATTCATATTAGCTTTCATGAATATACATAAATATTTTTTTATATAAATTATTATATATTTTATCTTCATGTATTGAAATATTTCTTTAAATATTATCTCTCACAGTTTTTAATGGGAAAAGAATTAGGAAAATTTGAAAAATATAGAAATGGTAATATGTATTTATTTTCATAGGTTGAAAAAAAGGAGAATAGTGAATATTATAAAAAACATGGTGTAACATCCCTAAAAAAAAAACAAAACGAAAAAAAGAGAAATTTCTCACGGTCTCTTCCTCTCCCCCGATTTTCCCATCTCTCTATAATCCCTCTTCCTTTCTCGATTAACCACAGTCGTCGGCTTCCCTCTCCCTTCTTTGATCTCTTCCACCGTCTCTCCCCCTCACCCTCCGATCTCTCACGTCGTCAGTAACGTCAGATGTGACCCACGACACTAGATTCCGACGTCGTTTGCAGTGGATTTCGTGTGGGTCTTCTTTCCTTCTCTTCCTCGTGATCTTCTTCCCTTTGTGCCAGTTGCTGTTGTTGACCAGCCAACACCGGAGAAGCATCAACGATGCCACAAAGCACAACCCAACAAGCCCTCTTTGAGTTTCCAATGGCTTGGACGTTTTTCAGCGAGTAGATCGGTGCAAACAACAACGTTTTCTTCACATTTTCAGCAGTTTGATTCATTGTTGATGGTGTAGCAGGTGGGTCTTCATTTTTTGGTGATTTTAAGCAAGTTTGGCTTTGGGTAAGTGAGATTTAAAGTATTTTTTAACTGATTATAGCATTTAATTAATACCCATTAATGTTTGGATCTTAATTCTAAGGTACCCATTGAGATTGGAGCTCGAGCCATCAAATTTGGATTGAATTAGAACCAAACCAACAAGATTAAAGTGTTGTTTCGGTGAGTTTCTTTCTCTGAAATTTTCTCGTTAGCGGTTGTATGCTAAGGGAAAGTTAGTAGAAACGTTTCTCCTAATTTTGAGAAAGTTTTGTGTTGTAGAACTAATTGTTAATTAAGGTTGAAATCGACTCCTTGTTGGACTTTTTAGGTGGCTCAAGTTAAGGATCCAAATTACACGAGGTAAGTAATCTTACTATTAAAGCCTTGGCTAGGCCGGGCTACTTATTAAGAATTGTTTTTACATGCTTGAATGTCATCAGACAAGAGGCATTGATTATGTTTGGTTGGAATATGGGGTGTTGGATATTTTTGTTCTGGCGATACTAAACCTTCTAGTTATGTGTGTCCTTGTCTATATTGATGGTCTGAATATTGTTGGTTTATAAGTATCATATGCTCAAATTATGAGGAATAATCCATATGTGTTGAATGCTCGGACTACTTTATGTTGGAAAGTATAGAATGCTCTGGTTGATAAATCTGGTATGTTTTAGATGTTATAAATGCTCTGTTCTGTGTTGGGAACATAATATGTTACGTGATTGGTTGAGTCTTGAATGCTTTGGTCGCCTTGAACGCTAGTTTTGAAAAGCATGATATGTTATGTTTCCGATGACGGACTACTTAGAACTTTGGTGGTATGAGTTAAAGGTCGAGTGGTTAGTGCTTGTTGGACTAGCCATGATGTTTTCCAATATATCATAGATAGGGGACTTGTGGTTAGTTTACATGATAAGGCAGATATTGTTAATAAGGGACCTAATACAAAATGAGGATATGTTACTTATCCTAGTAGGGATCGTGGCAATTAATCACCTAAAATTGAGATGTTTATAGACTGAGATGAGGAGCTAAATGGGCGGGACTCAGCTTCGCAAACTAGGTGCCATCTACTATATGTGGAAGTAAAGTTCTAACTAAAAACCTGTAACCGCCTGGAAAAAAAAATATTGGGTTTTGTTGGGTTTTATGCCCTAAAACTCGTAGATAGTAAATGTAACATTTTGACACGACTGTTTATAAATAAAGATTTATTTCCATTCAATAAAGCGTTATTGATTTTGAATGATTAGTATTGCCTAAATAACCACAAATCCAATAAACTAGTAACCCCAGGCTATGTTATGAAAACTTGAACTTTATGTAGTGACATAAAAGTGGATCAAGTTCAAGTTATAGCCTAAACGGTCTATAGTATAGGGATAAGGTTGGGTACCTTATTATAGGAAAAACTATGTGATGCGGCCCACTTTGTAAATAGTGCAAACGATGTGATCCTGAATCATTCATGTAGAGACATATGAGTGGGGGCGTCCTATGCAAATGAGTTTGCATAAGACCAGTACTAAGAAATAAGTCACTCTTGCTTTATAACGTCGTTTACTCACAAGACTGACTATTTCAAGCGATGACCTAGGTAACTCGATCTTAATCCTGAGCTAACTATGAACTCCTGTTTATTCTGGATTGTCCTTTGATTTACATGGGTGAGAGTGGCTCATCATCGTTGACTCAATAAGCTTACCGTTTTGGGGATAAGACCGAGTAGATAGCTGGGGACATAGTCTTGCAAGTCGTTATTCACTCCTACCCTATTTAGGGATAGTAGAGAGGTTGTTCCCTTAAGTACTGACTCTGGGACGTGAACAAAGGGATCACGCCCTCTCATTGGCCCAAGAGGTATTAGGTTTTGTGGTCGGACTACAAACCAATTGTTCATTAGAGACTCAGTGAGGGCATAAGGAACAAGATGTAACTTCAGGGGTAAAATGGACATTTGACCCAACTCTAGTTACGAACAACGTGTGAAGGGTCGACTTACTAATTATGGTTATATCGGGTGGGCAGAAATATATCTACAGTGAGAGGAGTTCAATTATCAGGCTATAGTGGAGTGTCCCGGTAGTTAACGAATGTTGGTTAACTGGATTAAAAGAGTTTAGCCAGTTAATCTAGGATTGTTGAAGCCCATGAGTTGTAGATCCATTAGGTTCCCTGCTAGCTTGTATGGAATAAACCTTAGAACAAGTGTGATGAATAAATTTGAAACGTTCAAATTCATTGTAGGGAGTTGTCGTTAAATTATGTTTGATATATTTAACGTTAAAGTTTAATTACAAATTAAACTGTTAAATTATAGAGAATTGATGATATTTAATTATGATTTAAATATTACCGACATATTATGTATACGATACATATGGTGGTATAAATATGAATAGGGATTCGTATTTAAAACATTTAAAATTGAGAACGGTTGAGTATGGTGTATAATATTTGATATTATGTCAAATAAGATGTTTATTTATTTGTTTGAAATAATTTTATGTAAAAATAATTACTTGAATTATTTTAGAATAAAAATTCATTAAGATGAATTTTGGGAAATTCATATTTTCAAGAGGTGGTGGTAATTGATGACAAAACTTCATCCTTGAACTTGAATTTGACACCTAAATCACTTCTTGTGTGTTCAATTTTAAACTGATTCTTGCATGTTTTGGTTCTTTAAAAGAAAGAGACATTGAAGAATTAAATGTTCATTGCTGGATTCTTCAAAACAAAAAACTCAAGAACTCTCTCAACACCAATAAACTCTCCCTTTCAAATTCATCTCAAATTCGAGTCTCACAACTCATTCTATGGTTGGAGAATAACGGAGAAAGATCACAGTTCGTGTGAAGAATTACACTAAGGAGCTCACTGATTTCTCATCAAAAGGTTGGTTTCGATAATCCCCTGTTTTCGATTCGTTTTATGCATGTTTTCTAAAACAAAATTAATGAAATTGAGAGGTCATTGATCCAAATTGCTTCTGCTAGTGTCTCATACACTCCTTCAGATTTTTCTTTTACTTGGTCAAGAGGGAGGAGAGGGGGGACCTTTTCCCCCCAAACGTTTCGGTCAGTGGACTGTTTGAAAAAAATAAATCTGAAATCCCTTCCCTGATCTCTCTCTCTCTCTCGTCCCTCATCTCTCACACTCTCCCCCTGCAACTCTCAGCCCCGTTCTCTCTCTTTCGTCTGCACGCCGTTGCCGCAGGCTCGCCCTCCGCCGTTACCTCTCGCCACGCGCCACCGTTGACAACCACACACGCCGCCGCAAGCCTCCGATGTGTCTCTTTCTCTCTCTCTCTTTCTCTCTCTCTCATCTTTTTCTCCCTTGGTCTCACTTTCTCTCTCTCTCTCTACTGTAGATCCGGTCGCGAACCGTCGCCGCTCCTCTCCTCTGGTCACCGTCACGTCTGACAGTGAGTCTTTCTCTCTCTCTCTCTTTCGTCTCTTTCTCTCTCTATCTCTCTCTCTCTCTCTTCTGCAGATCTGTCCAACGTGAATCATTGCCGCCGGGAGTGATTTTGACATGGTCAAAATCAATTTTACCAATGTAAAAATTAATTTCCTCTAAAATAAACATGTTTGGCAAATAGATAAATTGATTTTTAAAAAATTGAAATCAATTTAAATTGATTTTTGAGGAATTTGTTGGGAGGTGATTCTTTATATGGTGATTGACTGGGAATCACCTCCCAACTTTGGCTTTTTTTTTTTTTTTTTTAATTTTAATTTTGAGAAGTCCCAAGTTTGGCTGTTGGTGGATTCTATTGTGAGAACTTGGTTTCTTTGCCTTTTCTTTTCCATCATTTATTATTTATTTATTATTTTTCAATAAAATTTGTTAGTATTGGTAGTTTCTAAAGACTCTTTCATAATTTCTCTCCAATTTTATTATATTTTATTACCATGAGGGGCCAATTGTGCATTTCTTGGTTTCCAAAAATGTAGATATTTCATTATAAATATATATGATTTCCCATAAATTTGTAAGGAGTCATGGCATACATTTTACCTTTTAAATGAAGTGAAAAATATATAGAACGATCATAGTTTATCATAATTCATGAAAAATATATAGAACAATCTTAGTTTATCATAATTCAAAAAGTATACGTAGAACAATTAAGAGTTCATTAGTTTTCTTCTAGTTTCAACCCTATATAGTTTGTAAAATGAAAAGATTATATATGCGTCTATATAAACAATTAACGTAAGCAAACGTTGTCATTCTGTAAAAAAAAAATATGCGGCTTCGCCGAAACTATTTTATGGTCAAGAAATTGTAATATGGGAGCCTCTACCTTAGCAAAAGTTGCCTTGACATGAGTCATAACACCACCCTTTCAAAAAATATTTCATGATTTATTAGAAAAATTAGTCATCTAATATATGTATATAGTTGATATTGACCTAATAAAACGAACATCATCTTTAAGAACTTAATTAAGGGTTATATATATATATATATATATATATAAGGCTGAGTGCCTTATATTTTACAATAGTTTGATTTGAATGGTCCGTTTAGAAAAATATGTGTAGAGATATATTATATAGGCAGTGGGTTTACATGAGACTAAACTTCAACATATTTATTCTAGATTATTAAGTTAAATAATTTATTGAATGTAAAATGTCCTTTTAGTAATTTGGAAATTCTAAAATCACATTTGAAACCAAACATAATATTTCAAAATCACTTTTAAATACATGAAAATCACTTTTTAAAGTCTGAAACCAAACATAAATATGATTGTATGAAAATCAATTTTATAAAATCAATTTCATAAAATCTTTTTTTCCTAAATCAATAATTCAATCATCATTCCCAAACATAGCTATAATCAATCATGATCAATCAATTCCATAATTGATTAATCTTTTCCACAAATGACTAATTACTTCCATAAGTGATTAGATCATTTCCATAAATGATTAATCACTTCCTTAAGTGATTTTCCATAATTGATTAATTCCCGGTTAATGAATTCTTAAATTAATTAACCACCAATTAAATATCACATATTTAATTTCCGGCCTTGAATTAATTAATTCGCCCAAATAGATTTTATGCCTTAAATTAATTAATTCATTATTTGAACTCTTTCAAACTTCCATAAATTTATATTTGAATTTCTTCAAATATTAATTTCTCTTACAATAATATATCAATATATATTATGTTTGTTTCCCTTAGTAAATTGAACATTTTCAATTTACATTTATTACTTAGTTGCCTCAAATTACTTTATGAGCTACCAGTGGGACCTAATGGACCTGCAGATCAGAAGCTCCAACGATGTGAGATTAATTGGTCAAACTCATTAACCACATTAATCAATATTCGTTAACTGTGTGTTCATTCCACTATAGACTCACAGTTGCACTCTTCTCACTGCAGACGTATTTTCTGCGTCCACGGATATAGACCAATAGCCACTAGTTAGTCCTTCACGAGTGTCCGCAACACCAGCTGGGTCAAATTACCGTTTTACCCCTGGGTTACTTCTATTTCCTTAAGTACCAGTTCTCCTCTAATGAACAACCTGTTTGTGGTCCAACCATCAAACAGAAAACCCTCTCGTGTCATTGAGAGGGTAAGGCCATTTGTTCAAGACTCGGAGTAACCACTTAAGGGAACACTCATCTGCTTCCCTAAAGTCGGGAAGGAGTGAATTCCATCTTGTACGATTATGTTCCCAACTCCCCATTCAGTCTTGTCCCCAAAATGGTAGGCTTATTGAGTCGGCGTATTGGCCACTCTCACCCATGCAAATCAAAGGACAATCTCTCATGAGCAGGAGTCCATAATCAACTCAGAATTAAGACTAAGTTGTCTAGGTTGTCCTAGTGAAATAGAAAACCAACTAGTTCACGATGCTATAACCAGTGGTTACTATTTTACGGTCCGGTCTTATGCAAACTCATTGCATAGGATACCCCCACTCGCGTGTCTCCTACACAAACGCGTTGGATCGCAGCGTTTGTATCAAATACAAAGTGGACCGTATCCATAGTGTCACCAGGATAAAGCACCCAGTCTTATCCCTATACTATAGACCCTTTAGGCTGTTTCTTGAACAATGATCCCATATGTCGCTACATATAGTTCAAGACTCATATTACAGCCTTGGATGTCTAGTTTATTGGATTAGGGTTATTTTTAGGCAAAGACAAATATAAAATAACTAATAACAATTAATGGAAAAATATATCAATATTATTTCATTAATATCCGGTCAACAGTTACATTCACTATCTATGAGTTTTAGGGCATAAAACCCAACAGTTGCTAGATGAGTCATGGAACTTCATAGGATAGACTTCCGTTTTTCATGATTTTGAACTCTTTTTTTTGTACATTTCGTTATGTTTTTGTTTTAGTACTGGTTTCGCTTTTGAGATTTTCATTGAAATGGTTAAAATTTTATTTGTTCATGTTTTAACTAGGATCCCAGACTGAAAAGTCTCATTGATTTTCTAAGTTTGTTTTACTTTAACATCGTTTTCACCGTTGTTTTATAAAAGCAATTCAGGCATTGCATGAGGTAATGACCCTAGGAATTAGTCATGAAATGTAGGGTCGATACAAAATCCGTGGACACCCCACCATTGAGTTGGTAGTTAGAGTTTTATGCACACATAGGTGCCTTGATGGGCGAGACTTGACTCCACTGACTGGGTGCCTTCTATCATCCGTAGGAGTAGAGATCTCCAAGGATTTCCACTTGTGCACCTCCAGTGAGTTGATAAGCATGTGATGTGTTGGTTAATGTCCACGTGATCCATACGATATGATATATGAAATGAAATGAAATGAAATAGGTCCTTTAGTAGCAACTAGCCTTAAGTTACCCGTGTAATACATGTAAATCCCCTCCCAATAGTAGCGTTACTTACTGAGTATTTTTAATACTCATTCTTTTCAAAATGTTTCCTTTCAGTTACGAGCAAGGACATATAGAGCGTGTGACGGAATGTTGCTGACGAGCCATGGAAACATGTGATCATGACTTCTGCATAGTATAGTTTACTCATTTTTCTTTTAGTTAGTTTTGTAAATTGTGATTCTTAAGGTTTTAAATGTCTCTATGTTGTTTTTAGGAAACTTATTTTTAATGGAGTTTTTGCAAGTTTTCTTGTTTTATTAGGGATCCCGGGCCGAAAGGCTTTCTTTATTTAAAATGTCGAATGTTTTGTGTTAATGTTTATTTCAAAATGAACATTTTTTTTTCTAAAAGTGAGTAGGCATGCATGTAGTAAAGACCCTAGAAATTAGTCATGAGAAGTTGGATCGTTACACTTGGTTTTGGAAGAAGACAAGAAATACTACTTTTTAGTTAGATTGGACAAGGATAGGGAAAGAGACAGAGCATGCCGACAAATTATTGTTCAAGAGATGCATAGTCAAGTTAATGACAGAAAAGAAATATTGCCTAAAGGAAGATAAAGGAAAAAAAATTGGAATATGACGAGAGCCAAAATAAGAAAGCTAAAATTGAAGTTTAGGAGAGGGTTACCAACTATGTTGTTTGAGGGTTTTTTTTTTTTTTTTTTTTTTTTTTTTTTTAGTTCATGTTCGATATTCTATAATTTTCATTGAATGAGTGTTCACACGTAACTTCGGATATGGAGACACGTGGAATAAACTTTGATTTGTATTAATGTTGTATGCGCGTGAGTATACAATCTCTAGTACATAATCCTCTGATTCTCTCTCTTGTGTGTGGATGTGTTTCACTCAAGGGCTGTAATGCTTGATCTCGAGTTTGCAGCTTCGATGGATTCTTGGAGCTTGAAGTCCCTTGAGTTTGAAAGAGTCTTCAGTCTTCAAGAAGTGTTCAGTACTTGGAAACTTGTAGATTCAAAGAGTCTTCAGTCTTCCGTTTTGAGGAAAATTTCTCTGAATTCTCTAAGTCTGGTTGAGAGCTCCCAAAATTCTGAACCCTTGAAATGGTGGTGAACCCCTCTATTTATAGAGTTCTCGCAGGATGGACCCTGGTAACTTTTGGGCCTAACAACTTGGGCTTGGGTTTTATTGGTCTTGGGCTGAACCATTTAGTCTTGGGTTTGGTTTATATTTGACCCAAAACCATATGACCCAGACATTTAAAAGACCCAAATTTGATCCAAATAATTATTATTTTTTAATTAATTGGTCAAATTAATTAATTTGATCAAAATAATTTAATTTTAATTAATTGATCAAATAGAAATTTTGCTCTATAAATTTATAATTGGCCAACTTTGTTTTCAAATTAAATTTGGGACACATGTCAATTTATAATTGGTCCCAAATTTAATTAATTTTAATTTCGTCATTAATTTTATGTAACGACGTGGCAATTCGTGATTGGTCAAAATTTCTCCATCAACAAATGCCCCCTTTTCGAGATTTAGGCACAAATTATGTGTGGATGAATCTCGAAAAAGATATTTTGTGATCAAAATGCAAGATATTTGTTCTTGATTTTTACTCCCTTTGGTGTGTCAATTTAACTAAAATATGAATTTTGGTCAATTTTTTTTTTTTATTTGGCAGCAAACTTTGATTTGAAGTTTGAGCGAATTTTGGTTTATACCCAAATTTTGATTTGAGGTAAAATCCTACCCAATTTTAACTCGCATTTGGAATAGAATTTGAGGTTTTGACTTTGGTTCATTTGGGATAAAATTTGGATTATTCCCAAAATTTAATTTAAGTAAATTTAAGGCTGCATCCCAAAATTTGGTGGGAATTTGGAATAAAATTTTCATATGGAACTTAGAAAATTTGATTTGGGATAAGAGTTTAATTATACCCAAATTCAATTTAATTCAATCCAAATCTGTGTAGGAGTTTATCAAATCAATTTGAATTTATTTCCCAATTTGATTTAAATCAAATCTCATATCTTTGGGTTAAAATTTGAACCAAAGACTCTCGTTGGAGATAAGATTTATATTCGAACCCATCCAAAAATTGATGAAGATTTCCGTTGGAGATAAGATTTATATTTGAACCCATCCCAAAATTGATGAAGATTTCCGTTGGAGATAAGATTTATATTTGAACTTATCCCAAAATTGATGAAGATTGTCGTTGGAGATAAGATCTATATTTGAACTCATCCCAAAATTGATAAAGATTATCGTTGGAGATAAGATTTATCTATTTGAATCCAACCTTCCATTCTATAAATAAGGTTGAACCTCAGCAGGGGAGAGCACACATCAATTGCAGGGAGCATTCAAGAAAAGATTCAAGTAGGATTTTTTTTTTTTTTTTTGAATTTTCGTTTTTTTTTTTTTTAATTTTTCGTTTTTTTTTTTTTTGCCCCCCCTTTTTTTTAAGGAAGGAAGGAAGGAAGCTTCAACGCTAGAGACTTGGAGAATACATCTATACTCTGACCGCCTTTTGCCCCAATTCGAGAGACAAACTCTAAGTAAATTTTTTTCTTTTTCCTTTTTTTTTCTTAACATTTACTTTTCTGAACTAACACCTCATTGCCGATATTCTCTTCGGAACACAATTTTCATTCGTAAAAAGGTAAATTAGGTGAATTTTTTTTGTAGTGTTGTTTCTTTTTTACTTGTAGGTACAACGTCTTTCAACATGAGTACAAGGACGTGTTCCTTGGACTTGTGTTGCCGCCACGCCTTTCAGCACGAGTGCAAGGACGTGTTCCTTGAGTTGGGACATGTTCCTTGGATTTGTGCCGCCGCCACGCCTTTCAGCACGAGTGCACGAACATGTTCCTTGAGTTGGGACATGTTCCTTGGACTTGTGTCGCCGCCACGCCTTTCAGCACGAGTGCAAGGACGTGTTCCTTGAGTTGGGACATGTTCCTTGGACTTGTGTCGCCGCCATGCCTTTCAGCACGAGTGCAAGGACATGTTCCTTGAGTTGGGACATGTTCCTTGGACTTGTGTTGCCGCCACGCCTTTCAGCACGAGTGCACGAACATGTTCCTTGGACTTGTGTCGCCGCCATGCCTTTCAGCACGAGTGCAAGGACATGTTCCTTGAGTTCAAGGAACATGTCCCAACTCAAGGAACATGTCCTTGCACTCGTGCTGAAAGGCGTGACGGCGACACAAGTCCAAGGAACATGTCCCAACTCAAGGAACATGTCCTTGCACTCGTGCTGAAAGGCGTGGCGGCGGTACAAGTCCAAGGAACATGTCCCAACTCAAGGAACATGTCCGTGCACTCGTGCTGAAAGGCGTGGCGGCGACACGAGTCCAAGGAACATGTCCCAACTCAAGGAACACGTCCGTGCACTCGTGCTGAAAGGCCTTGGACTTGTGCCGCCATGTTCCTTGAGTTCAAGGAACATCTCCCAACTCAAGGAACATGTCCGTGCACTCGTGCTGAAAGGCGTGGCGGCGGCACAAGCCAAAGGAACATGTCCCAACTCAAGGAACATGTCCGCGCACTCGTGCTGAAAGGCGTGGCGGCGGTACAAGTCCAAGGAACATGTCCCAACTCAAGGAACATGTCCGTGCACTCGTGCTGAAAGGCGTGGCGGCGACACGAGTCCAAGGAACATGTCCCAACTCAAGGAACACGTCCGTGCACTCGTGCTGAAAGGCCTTGGACTTGTGCCGCCGCCACGCCTTTCAGCACGAGTGCACGGACGTGTTCCTTGAGTTGGGACATGTTCCTTGGACTCGTGTCGCCGCCATGCCTTTCAGCACGAGTGCACGGACATGTTCCTTGAGTTGGGACATGTTCCTTGGACTTGTATCGCCGCCACGCCTTTCAGCACGAGTGCGCGGACATGTTCCTTGAGTTGGGACATGTTCCTTTGGCTTGTGCCGCCGCCACGCCTTTCAGCACGAGTGCACGGACATGTTCCTTGAGTTGGGACATGTTCCTTGGACTCTTTTTGTTATGACGTTGCGCAACATTAGTCATAGGAAATTTTCCTTGATGCATTTATTATTATTTTAACTTATCTTCGTAAATATGTTATTCTTTTTCTTGTGTTAACTTTCATTTCTTTAAATTTTGCAGAATCATTGTGTGTTTTGCAGAACATATTGTCTCTGAAAAAACGTACCTTGTTCTTCTGAAAGACAACAATCAACCCACAAGAAGCGGACTCAGCTTTTTATAGAAAAACCTATGACTGGACGTCTTGCAGCCCCATGGCCCCCACCACTAAATTTGCATACCATTTCTAATTGGTCCGTAGAAAGGCCTCTAGACCAAGATTCTAAGGCTTGGTTTCTAGAATCTTCAATCCATACACGAAATCCTAACCGACATCCAGAGGTGACGTTAGGGCGCCGAATAATTGATGGATCAGTTCGTTGGGAATCCACCTTGAAAATTTCAAGTGAATTTCTTTTCATTCCTCGCTATTGGGAGTGGTTAGAATCTGTCGTTGGTCGGAGTGAAGCGGTGCTTCATAATTCTTATTTATATGATGCAGTAATGGCTTCCCTTTACACTTACGATCGAAACAATGACATAGTTCGAACTTTTTGTGAAGCCTGGTGTCCTGCAACCAATACGCTTCACACTCATGCGGGAGAACTTTCTATTTCCTTATGGGACCTTTGGACCATTGGGGGTTTGCCCATTAGAGGTAGATTTTATGAGGAAGTTATCCCTAGCTTTAAATCGTTAACTGGTTCCAAGAACCAGGCAAGATATCTTCCAAAAAGTTGCGAGCATCTATTTCATGCATTCTACCTGCTTAGCGCTTCAAGAGCTGACCATTCTCATGTTCCAATTAGCTCCTGGATTTCCTTTTGGTTCAAGGGTGAACAGAGGTACGCAAAGCCTCCTCAACGGAGACCCAGGAAGCACTCTCGTCCTAGCACGACTCATAATCCAGAAGGCACAAATATCAAGCGTGGCGAGTGGTCAGATGAGGAGAACAACTTGTTTCGCAGGCTAAAGATTGACATGAAACACAGAGACCAGACGTACTTGGCGGCTTTTTTATCTTGTTGGCTTTGTGTCTTTGTGTTTCCCCAAGGGAATGCTAACCACATTTGTCCTAGTGTTTTCAAGGCTGCCAGCTTAATGGCTGAGGGGGAAACTTTCAGTCTTGCAGTCCCTGTCCTCGCTAACATCTACCACGGGTTAGGCAAAGTTTCCAATGCCCCTGTTTCAGTTGGACGCATAGATGCTTCTCTCCCCGTGCATTACATTTTTGGTTGGCTCGCCCATTATTTTAGCACCAATTATAAGAATCCAGCAAAAGTTCGAGGTCCTAGCATGGTTGACTTTTCCGGCGAAGGCGGAGCTAAATATTTTGATGAGCTCGAGGCTCGCGAACTGATCCATGGGGGCGCATCCATACTATGGCACACGAACCTCAGTAGGAACAAAAACGAGACCATGAAGTATGAAAAGACTTTAAATTTCATACCTCTTTCTTATTTTTCGAGCCTTCGCTCATGCTATCTGTCAGCGCGATGTAAAGATTCCTTAATTGTCGAACCCTACAACCCCCACAGATTCGGCCGCCAATTTGGCTTCTATCAAGACATACCTAATGACTTAGGAGGAACTTTGCCCCTAGTCACCTTGGAAAACATTTTACACCACTGGCGGGTTTGCCTGCGAACTAGTGCGGAGTTTCAAATATTTCTTCCAGCTCGTACATTGAACCCTCAAGACCATGTCACCTCACGTTATCGAAGTTGGTGGTCTGAAAAGTATGATAATTACCTAGGGGATGGCGTAAGTAAGTTGGTTGACAATACTACTCCTTCTCGAACCCAGCCTAAGCCACCGAAAAAAAACGATTCTAAATTTGGGGGCAAAGAACTCCGTTTGCTCAAGGTTGCCAGGCCTCTAGATGATTCGACCGAAGATGAGAGTCAAAACAGCACTGGAGATCGACACTGGAAAAGAGCCAAAAGACCCAGGAAACATTCTGATCTCGCAGACAAGTCCATCAAGAGTGCCTCTACTGCTTCACAGACTCCTGACGACATTGAGACTTTGGTTGGAATTTTTTTTTCTCTTTTTCTCTTTTTTTTTTATTACTTAAATCCCATTTTATTTCTCTCTTGCAGCTTCCTTCAAATGACCGTGCTCAAGAAGAGGAAGAATGTTCGAGCGATCAGTCTTTGACAAGTCCTGATGCTTTCGTTTCTTCTCTGAAGAACTTCAGAAGCTCCCATGCATCCTCGAGCAAACAAGTCATGAATTCCTCTTCTCGTTCTATCGAGAAAACCCCTCAACATACTCATGAGAAAGTGGTTGCCCCAGTCTTTGAAGTTTCTCAGTTTGATGCTGATGATTTAATTTCCACCTTTCGACGACAAGCTGCTTTATCCCTATGGACAAGCATACAACAGAAGATCGTACGCACCTCTCTTGAAGATGTTGCTAGCCTTGAGCACCTTGAGCAAGAATCTCACAAGGTCTTTGATGTAATGGCAGAGGTCACCACGAACAACTTGAAACCTCTGCAAGAATTTGTAGGAAACTACTTCAAGAAAGTGCGAGAATTCAATGGATTACAATCTTCGCTCTCTACTCATCTGACCCCCTCGAGTAGGGATAACCAGTTGGAGAAAAAGAAGCTCCATTTAGAGAAGGCTTTGTCTACCGAAAATCGTGTTGTTGAGGAGAAAGATGCACTTCAGAAACAACTTGCCTGCTCTGTCGCAGAGGTTGTAGATCTAAAGTCCAAGATTGCAAAACTAGAGGCCAAGTTAACAGATGCAGAGGCCAAGGTAGAAAGCCTGTCCAATTCGGTTTCTGAAAAGGAAAATGACTTAGCTCATGAAAAACTTGCCGTTTCGAGAATACGTGAGGAGATTAGTGACATCGAGTGTGCCCCCACCATTAGTGCTTCAGAAGTTCGCACCCTAGCGATGATTCGTGAGCTTTTGGAGAGTACCCGTGACGAGCTTAAATCACTTCAATGGAATCCTTAATTTATGATCTCTTTACTTCACCCTAAGCTTTTTTTTACCGCACAAGAAATTTTTTAGATATTCTTTCGGTTCATTGTATTAGACATTTTTTTTTTAATTCATTGTATTAGACACTCTTACTTTATTTATGCCTTAATAAAAATTTAGAATTTATCTACAACATGGACTTTTTTTTTTTTTTTTTTGCTTTGACTGAACTTAAGTTTTTTTTTTCCTTAAGCTGCCTACGTACCCTTCAAATGGGAAGAGATCAAGTCATAACGTAGTTCAATGAACAAATTTGTTTTGGGCCGCTCACCTTTTTAACTCATGCGGGCCAGGAGTATCATGTAGTTTATACTCTTACGATAAGGAGTATTACATTTCATGCATAAAACTTTTTAAGAAACTTGCCATTTATTGGGCCTATTCTTAATCCGTCTTTATCTACAACCTTGTATGCTCCGTTTGTGTAGACTTCTTTGACAACGTAGGGTCCATCCCATTTAGGTGTGAATTTGTTCCTTGTGTGTCGTGTCGTGATGATGGGTCTTCGAATAGCGAGTACAAGATCACCAACTTGAAATGTTCGAAGCTTCACGTTCTTATCAAAGGCTTTAGACATCCGTGCTTGGTAGGATTCCAACGCCTGCTGGGCCTCTAACCTCCCTTCATCAAGTGCTTCTAACTCTTGAAGGCGCAACCTAGCGTTATCTTCTGTTGTCAACCCTTCTTGGATGGCCATCCTTAATGAGGGAATCTCTCTTTCTAACGGGAGCACAGCTTCTACCCCATAGACAAGAGAATAAGGTGTGACCCCTGTAGGAGTGCGGTGAGTAGTTCGATAAGCCCACAACACTTCACCAATCCTTTCTTGCCAATCCCTCTTCGTCTTGGAGACTACTTTCTTCAATAAGTTACACAACGTCTTATTGAATGCTTCTGCCAACCCATTTGCTGCGGCATTGTACATAGAGGACTTGTATTGTTTGAAATTAAACTTCTCACACAACTTGTCCATTAGGCTGTTGGAGAATTGTCGTCCATTATCTGTTACGATACGATGAGGGATACCGTATCGATAGATTATATGAGTTCGGACGAAATTCACAACATTCTCTTTCTTGGCTTCTTTCAACGCGACAGCTTCGGCCCATCTTGAAAAGTAATCCGTCCCTACGAGGATATAAGAATGTCCTGCTGAAGACTTAGGTGTTATAGGGCCAACAAGGTCAAGTCCCCAAGCCTCAAAAGGCCAAGAAGCTACCGTTGGATGAAGAGGCTCTGGTGGCTGATGTATGAAGTTTGCATGGAATTGACAGGCTTCGCACTTCTTCGCATATTCCATGGAGTCTCGAATCATTGTAGGCCAATAATAACCCATCCTTTTTAATTGAAACTGAAGTTTCGGACCCGATTGGTGGGCGCCACAAACACCTGAATGTGCCTCTTCTAATGCCTTCACTGCTTCTTCCTTTCCAAGGCATCGAAGGAAGAGTCCCTCATAAGAACGACGATAAAGGGTCTCCTTATAGTAGATAAATCGGGCGCCTCTTCTTCGTATATCGGCCCTATGCCTGGGATCTGTGGGAAGTCTTCCATGTTGAAGATAATCTATAATGGGTTGTCGCCAGTCCTCTTCTTCAATTGCAAAGACAGAAATCATATTTACTTCTTGGGATTGGTCTTCTATTGGCGGCACGATCCACCTCTGACAAAGTGAGATGTTCATTGACATATCTTCTGGAATTGTTAGGGCAGTGGCTAAATTTGCTAGAGCATCTGCCTTTTTGTTTTCTGATCTTGGAACATGCTCCAGTACTATATTGTCAAACCTTTCTAGCAGTTGTCTTGCATAGATGAAATAAGGCTTCAAGTCTTTATGCTTCACTTCATACTGGAGTAAAAGTTGGCTAACGACCAATTTTGAATCACCATAGGCCTCCATATATCTTATGCCAATCTCCAAGACCATTTGGAGGCCAATTATTTGCGCTTGATATTCAGCAACATTGTTTGAGCACAATTCACCAAGCACAAAACTATAGGGGAGCATGTGTTTCTCAGGCGAAACAAAGACGATTCCTGCCCCTGCTCCACTTCTTCGTGCTGCACCATCAAAGTACATAATCCAGGGCTCCGTAATTTCAACATAGAAGACTTCTTCATCAGGAAGATCTTCACATAACTTCCAATCTGAAGGAATTGGATGATTCGCCAGGAAGTCGGCTAATGCCTGCCCTTTGACTGCCTTTTGAGGTACATACACGATATCATATTGTTGAAGTATGATGGCCCACTTAGCTAAGCGTCCAGAAATAACTGGCCTTGATAGAACATACTTGATAGGATCATCTTTCGCGACCAGGTGCACTGTGAAAGCTTGCATGTAATGCCTTAACTTGTCAATAGCGAAGAAAAGAGCAAGGCACATTTTCTCAATAGGTGAGTAATTTATCTCAGCTCCATTTAAGTTCCTGCTTAAGTAATAAAGGGCTCGTTCCTTTCCCTTTTCACTTTCCTGTGCCAATAACGCTTCCAGTGATCCTTCTTGAGCAGCGATGTACAGAATCAATGACTTTCCAGCTATGGGGGCTCCTAAGACAGGAGGGTTAAGCAAATATTTCTTAATGCTTTCAAAGGCGTTTTGACATAAGTTAGAGATGAATCTTCGAATGTAGGCCAGTCGACCTTGCAGGCTTCTCAACTCATGTAAGTTTTTAGGCCTTGGCATCTTTTGAATGGCGTCAATCTTTGACTGATCTATCTCGATTCCTCGATGTCTAACAACGAACCCCAGGAACTTCCCAGAAGTAACACCGAATGCACATTTGAGAGGGTTCATCCTCAATTGGTACTTTCTCAAACGATCAAAGACCACTTTTAGATCCTTCAAGTGATCTTGTCGTCTCTTTGACTTAACAACAAGATCATCGACATAGCACTCAACATGTTTATGCAACATATCGTCGAAGACCTTCTGCATTGCACGTTGATAAGTAGCTCCACCATTCTTTAATCCGAAAGGCATCACTTTGTAACAGTATATCCCTTTTAGGGTTCGAAAGGCAGTCATTTCTTCATCTGCAAGAGCCATTCGAATCTGGTTATAACCCGATGACCCATCCATAAAAGACAAAGTTTCATGCCCTGTGGTGGCATCCACCATGATTTCTGTGATTGGCAATGGAAAATCGTCTTTGGGACAAGCGTTATTTAAATCGCGAAAGTCGACGCAAACTCGAAGTTATCCATTCTTCTTTCTAACAGGAACGATGTTGGCTATCCATGTAGGGTATTTTACCTCACGGATGAATCCTGCTTCTATCAACTTATTGACCTCTATTTCAATTTGAGGGATAAGTTCTGGGCGAAAGCGTCGTTGAGCTTGCTTGACCCATCGATACCCCTCTTTAATTGCGAGATGATGGACCGCTACTTCTGGATTAAGTCCAGGCATCTCTTTATATGACCAGGCGAAGATGTCTCTATACGAAGCGAGTAAACTCATGTATTCACCCTCCTCTTCAGGAGTAAGTGACATGCTTACAAAAGTTGGGCGTGGCTCTTCTGGTGTACCCAGGTTTACCTCTTTAAGCTCATCCACTGTGGATTCGCTGCCGTCTTCAAGTGATAAAGGTGCTTCGTCCTCATCTACCTTAGACACTTCGACCTCCATTTCCTCTTCAACGGTGATATGAAGACAAGAGGTTTGTTCTTCTTCCTGGTCACTATCTCCTTCCGAAGGATTGGTGATGACAACATCACGTCGCTTTACCTTCAAGGAACCATCCGTGTCGACCGTAACAAAGGTTTTTCTTTTCATTCGTGAAGGAACTGCACTACGAATTTCTCCATCGGCCTTCACGATCTTTTCACTTTTCATCGCATCTTCATATTGAAGTCGGTGAGATATTGATGAAGCAGACTATTCTTTTTTGCCTCTTCTCGTGGTAACACTCAACCTCTGAAAAACTGATGGTCGAGTCACATTCGGAGTTAAAAATGTACTCTCTTCTTTCCCAACGGGCACATTTAACCTTTGAAAAGCTGAAGGTCGCGTGACATTCGGAGTTGAAAATGTATTATCCTCTTCCCCAATGGGCACATTTAGCCTTTGAAAAGCTGAAGGTCGAGTGACATTCGGAGTTGAAAACGTACTATCCTCTTCCCCAATGGGCATACTTAACCTTCGAAAAACTGAAGGTCGAGTGGAGCTATTGGTAGGTTGTGTGCTTTCTTTTTCTGTTTCATTGACACTTAATCTCTGAAAGACTAAAGCACGAGCAACTGGCGGCCTGATGCGCCTAAAAACAGAAGTTTGTTGGTCGACACTCTCTTTTTCTTTTGAGTCGTCAACCTCCTCTACTGTTATATGATTTGTGTCTGCCACTTTCGCCTTCCCTCTTCTTGTTATGCGAACCGGCTCTGGCGACTTATACCCAAGCCCTTTTCTTATTGTTGGACAGACAAAGAGGCAACTGACGCGGAGTGTTGCGGTTGGTCCTCCTGCACGACAACCTTCCCTTTATCATTCTTTCCTGCAGCAGGGGTCTGGCTAGACTCAGCCACTTCTCGGTTCTGCAGCTGGTTCTTCAAATAGGCAATCTCAAGATCTCTCTCATCAACTGCCTTCATTAAGAGATTGAGTTTCCTTTCCATCTCTGCCATTCTTTCATCCTGGTCTACGTCAGCCATCATGACAGACATCACATCAGGATTTAGTGTATCCTTTGGCTGCTTAGATGTTGGAACGACAAATTCGAACAGTGGGTTGTCTTTGACTGCAACCCTATCCTTAGAGGATTCTTCAATCAACTTTGAGATCTTGCTTGCAACAGCAAGAGGAGTATGATCCTCTCTGATCTCAATTCCTTGGGAGCGACTACGAGTGACAGGACCTGTGTAAGAGTCGCTTGATGTGGTAACCTTCGCGGAAACTTTCTTTGGTGCCATCACGTTGGTTGGATCTTTAAACCAGAGAAAAAAATGAGAGGTAGAGAGGTCCCACTGGGCGTGCCAATTTGTTCACACGTAACTTCGGATATGGAGACACGTGGAATAAACTTTGATTTGTATTAATGTTGTATGCGCGTGAGTATACAATCTCTAGTACATAATCCTCTGATTCTCTCTCTTGTGTGTGGATGTGTTTCACTCGAGGGCTGTAATGCTTGATCTCGAGTTTGCAGCTTCGATGGATTCTTGGAGCTTGAAGTCCCTTGAGTTTGAAAGAGTCTTCAGTCTTCAAGAAGTGTTCAGTACTTGGAAACTTGTAGATTCAAAGAGTCTTCAGTCTTCCATTTTGAGGAAAATTTCTCTGAATTCTCTAAGTCTGGTTGAGAGCTCCCAAAATTCTGAACCCTTGAAATGGTGGTGAACCCCTCTATTTATAGAGTTCTCGCAGGATGGACCCTGGTAACTTTTGGGCCTAACAACTTGGGCTTGGGTTTTATTGGTCTTGGCCTGAACCATTTAGTCTTGGGTTTGGTTTATATTTGACCCAAAACCATATGACCCAGACATTTAAAAGACCCAAATTTGATCCAAATAATTATTATTTTTTAATTAATTGGTCAAATTAATTAATTTGATCAAAATAATTTAATTTTAATTAATTGATCAAATAGAAATTTTGCTCTATAAATTTATAATTGGCCAGTTTTCAAATTAAATTTGGGACACATGTCAATTTATAATTGGTCCCAAATTTAATTAATTTTAATTTCGTCATTAATTTTATGTAACGACGTGACAATTCGTGATTGGTCAAAATTTCTCCATCAACAATGAGTTTATATATATATATATAGCTTTAATGATCACGTTTCTTCAATCAAAACTTTGATAATTTTAAATTTAAATTAATGTTATTATTATGCCTTCAAATGTAATTCATAATCATTATCATGTCCCTCTAACGTAATTTTAATTTATGTGCTTTATCTATGATTCAAATTTAACTTAAAATAATTTAAAATAAATTTAACTCTTAAAAATTAAAACTAAATACAACAATTTCAAATTTGAGCACAGGAAAAAAAAAAAAAAACCTTAAATTTTTCTTAATGATTAATAGATCAATGTTAAATACAATCATTTGAAAATTTAAATATGGAAATATAGAGGAAAATATGCATAAAATGATGGGTGAGGGTATTGAATATGGAGAGTGTGTTGAATTTTTAAAAAAATATATAATTATGGAGAGCGAGAAAGAAATGTCGAGATTACGGGGAGAAGGGAGAAACCATGGACCTTAGAGAACACTTTGGGCCCGTTTGGTAACGTTCTTGTTTCTTATTTCTTGTTTCTAAATTTATTAAGAAATCTAAGCATTTAATAACTATGTATGTTTCTTGTCTCTCATTTTTTTAGAAACACTCCATAAATTTGTATAGAATTTTTGGAAACAACTAAAACTGGTTTCTCCTTTTTTGCTCCCATTTCAAATTTTTTTCAAAACATAAATAAGAATATAGGTTTATTATTATTGAATGTATAGGTGTTAGGGTCATGAAATTCTATTTTTCTTTATTAAAAATGAAGAAATGGAAACAAGAAACGAGAACGCTACTAAACAGGCCCTTTAATACCACAAATGAAGAAAAAAAGTTTTACATTTAAATAAAAATTTAACAAACATTTTTTTTTACTTGAATGATATAATAATGAGAATTTGCAGCGGGTGGTAAATAAGAATTATATAATTGTAAATATAGCACAATGTAAAAATAATGACAAATATAGCAAAATCTATTAGAGTATATTACTGATAGACACTGATAGACTCTAGTTAATTAGAATCTATCTGATGGACTTCGATTATCAGAGTTTATCAGCGATAGACTCTAAATAATCGGAGTCTATCATTGATAGACACGGATAGAATCTGACGACAACTTTTTGGTCTTGTACAATTAATTTTGCTATACATGCAATTAGTTTGCAATTGTGCTATACTTGCTATTAATTTGGTCCAATTTGCCATCTATGTAACTGCTCCTATAAGAATTACATTTACCATTAAAAATTGCAAAGAACGAAATTGTTGAGTTGAGCTTTGAATATGGAGAGTGAGTATTTAATTAAGTTTTGCTCTAGATGACAATGAATTTGTAGAGATTTCATTTGCATTCCAAAAAACAACGATAAAAGAAGATTTCATTTGCATTCCAAAAAACATAGTAATAACAAGCAAAGATCGTTCCACAGAGCTACATTTGATTGATTTTCTTTTTTCGGATTTAGCTAAAAAGGCAAGCTCAGTAGAATATGTCACCTAAAGTGCAATCCTCTCAACTATAAATGAATATGTCGATCATATCAATGCAAAAATGATAGAGATCTTTCATGAAGAAGCCAAATAATCCATGAACTTTGATGAAGCTACTGATGATACAAATAGTTACTACCAACAGTAATTCCTAAATTCCTTATTACCAAATGGTTTTTCACCACACACACTGATTTTGAAGAAAAACTGTCCTATTTCTCAGAAATTTATACTCATCAAATGGTCTTTGTAATGCAACAAGAATGGTTTGTTGAGACTTTAGGAAACATGTAATTTTTGTTGAAATAACAATGGGACAACATGTTGGAAAACATTTCTTCATACCACGTATATCTTTAACTTCTGCAAATGATGAAGGATAATAGTTCAAATTTAAGAGAAAACAATTTCCAGTCCGACTTAGTTTTGCGATGACCATTAACAAGGCAAAGGACAAACAATACCACATGCTGGAATTTATCTCCCACAACATGTTTTTTCACATGGACAAATTATATGTTGCACTTTCACGACGGATCTCCATGAAAACAACAAGAATTTTGTTAAATTCAAATGTTGAAGATATAACAAAAAATATTGTACATAAAGAAGTACTTATTTAATAGACTAGCATTTTATTTAACAATTTCATTTTATTTTCTTCAAAACTGATATTCCTTAATTTAATATTATATTTTTGGGAAAAGTACACTTTTGGTCCCTGAATTTTCAAACTCAACAAAAATACCCTTGAGGTTTGAGATAAGGAGCACTTTGGTCCCTGCTGTCAATTTTTCTGTTAACTTCTAACGGTTGCTGACGTGACACTATTATTTTAATCAAAAAATTATTTTTTTTTATTTTTTTAAAAATATTAAAAAAATAAAATATTAATATTTTATTATTTTTTATTTTTTCTCCCTTTCTCTCTCTTCTTATTCTTCTTCATCTCCTCCATTTTCTCGCTCCTTCTTCTTCTTCCTATCTCTAGCGATCGGCGGCCGCCGGCGACTGAATTTTTTTTCCTTTCTTTCTTCTTCTTCTCTTTTTTTTCTTTACTGATTTTTTTTTTAAAAAAAAAAGAATAAAGAGAGAGAAAGGGGAGGGATCCCTCTTCCGTCTCCGGCGCCGACGCTTCTTCTTCTTCCTCCTCCTACCACCGGCGGTCACCATCACCGACGAACGCCATCTCCATGTTTTTTATTTTTCTTAAAAGAAATCGAATAACAAAACCAGATCTGGGCTCGTCTTTTCTTCAACTCCGAACCAGATCTGGGACTGCCGTAGATCGGGGATCTCGCGTTCGAGTGGGTATCGCGTGGTTCATTAAAATGAAATGGAATGGGTTGAAATCGCAGAGAGAGTGGGTATCGTGTGGTTCGTTGAGTGGGTATCACAGATCTGTTCGAAATCGTCGAAAATCGCGTCGTCGTTCGAGTGGGTATATCACAGATCGGTTCGAAATCTCTAGAAATGGCGTCGTCGTTGTGGGCTGGGTTGAAATCGTGCAACTACGTGGGCTGGGTCGAAATCGCTGGAATCGCGTCGTCGTTGTGGGTCTCAAAACCGCTGAAAATTGCGAATGGGCTGCTTGTCGTGAAATAGATGAGATGGGAAGTCCACGAGAAGCTTACCGGTGAAAAGAAAATCACGGGGGGAGGGGTGACTGTCGGAGGAAAATGAGAGGGTGATTGTCGAAGGAGAGAGTTTAGAAGAAGAAAAGAAAATGAAGAGAAGAAAAGAAAAGAAGAAAAAGGAGAAAAAAAATTATGCCGGCGGTTGGTCGCCGGCAGTGGTGGTGGGAACATTGAAGAAAGAGGAGGGTGGTGTGAGGCTTTAGAAGAGAAAGAAAAAATAAATAAAACAAAAATAAAAATATATTTAAAATTAATATTTTTAATATTTTTATTTTAAAAATGAAAAAAAAAATATTTTTTTTAATAAAAAATAGGTGTCACGTCAGCGGTCTGTCAGCAATCGCAGGAACCAAAAGTGTATTTTTCCTTATATTTTTGTATTTCTTTTTCTAATAAATATATAGATATACAAATTTTAAAAGAAAAGCTTCACACGTGCAACACACGTCACTGTATTCTACGTTTTTAAGTTTGTGAACCTACTAGAATCAAAATTGAAAATTCAAGATTTAACTATTATAATATACATTTTTTAAAGTTTATCTTTTAAACATAAACTTGAAAGTTTAAGGATTAAACTTACCATTTAACCTTCTAAAAATACAGAACAGTAATTCTACATTGGAACTATAGATGCTAACATGTAACAAGTAAAATGTCCTTGATATAACATTTCATATAACTTTGGAGGACTAGAAAGTGCTATTTTCTAAAATTGAGAATATTTTTTTCGTAGCATTTAAAAAATTAATACTAAAAATAATTTTATAAGAAATAATTGAGTGTTGAATTTCAAAACGTAATTTAAAAATGTTTTATTGCAATTGAGATGTGGAAGTTCAAATCTGGCATTGATAGATAGGGGTGAGCATTGGTCGGTCGGAGTCGGTTTTGGCCCCAAACCGACGCCGACCGACCATGTCGGTTTCCAGAACTGGAAACCGACTTCTTTTTTGCTTTGAAGTTCGCCGACCGATCGACCGACCATTCGGTCGATCGGTTTGGTCGGTTTAAACCGATGACTATGACCAAAGGAAATGGAGGAGCGGCACGACCACAACCGAAACGGCGAGGACAACAGAGAGAAGGAGGCAAATAGAAGCTTCAATGGAGAGGAGCGGTGGTGTGGGGGTTTGGCTTTGGCTGGGTGAGTCGTGAAGGAGAAGAGAGAAATAGAAACTTTGACGGAGCTTCAACAGCACGATGAAACTTCAACAGAGGGGAGCGACCATGTAGGTTGAGTTTTGTCTGTGTGAAGTAGAGGAGAAAAATCAATGGTGGTTCAAGTTAGAAGAAGATGAAACTGAAAGCACCGTGGGTTAATGGGTTTGAAGAAGATGAAAGGTAAAGATTAGAAAGAGAAACAATTTTTTTTTTTAAAAAAAGGTAATGATTACCAATATATGTCTAACCATTTCCCTTTTCTTTTGTATGAGAAGTTTAAAAGACAGCACAGAGATGTGGCCTTTTCTTTTCCTCTCCTCTTTTTTTTTAATAATATGAAGGATGTCGGTCAGTTCGGTCGGTTTGGGCCTTTTTAGGCCCACCAACCGATCGACTAGCTAGTCAGTTTTTCCATAGGAAAAAACCGATTCTGACCGAAATGACTAAAAAATCGACCGACCGACGTCGGTTCGATCGGTTTTGATCAGTCGGATCGGTTTTTCGGTTTGTGATGCTCATCCCTATTGATAGATATATAACCTCAAGCTGCCATAGTTGACATGACGCATACGCCACCTGTCCCCATTAATTCCATAACTTGGACAGTTTATGGGCCAAATCTGTCAATTTTTTTATAAATAAATGTCAAATACCCATATTTTTGGTCAAATCTGGATCCCCATCGATTTCTTATGGCGAAATTTCAGGATATGAAGTTAAATTAGAAAGGATTATTATTTCCCCATAAATTTATGCACACACAATTTATGTCATAAGTTTTCATTTTCAATTGTGGAAAACACTAAAGAAATCCAAAATACCACCCAAAATTAAGGTGTTCATTTGGAAGGTCTATCATCACTGTTTACCAATGAATTATTGCCTATGGAAGCGGGGGAATCCCCAGTCTGTCAAATATGCTTTAGGAAGCAGGAATCCATCGATCATGCTTTATGTGGGTGTAAGCAATCTACGAAAATTTGTGATAGTATGTTTTTCAGAGTAGACAAAATAATTCTGGTACATAATAATTTTGCGGACCGAATTGCTAATTTGGCTACAACATTGTCTAGTGTGGAGTTTGAAAAAGCATGCAATACCTCCTGGTCTATTTTGAATAACAGGAATAGTGTCTATAGAAATGCACCTATTATGGATTGGACACTTCGATGTGAATGGATCAGCAAATATTGGGAGGAAACAAGATCAATAACATCGAAAGACAACATGGGTGAGATAGAGAAAGCTACTTTGAATGACAAAATATATACCACAAAACTTTTTACGGATGCAGCCGTAAACTCAAACCATGTTGGAACGGGATATGGTGTTGTGGTTTTTGGTCCTGATGGACATCTACAAGGCACCATGAAAAAATTTGATCAGGTGACTCTCCTTCCATTGGCAGCTGAAATCTAAGCGGTGATCCAAGGTCTTCAGTTAATCCAACAAATGCAAATAGTGCACGTTTGTGTTTATTCCGACTCCCTCAACGCTATCAACATCATTAAAGGGGAGCAAGAAATTAATGAAATAGAAATAGGAAAGCAGATCTTTTAGCATAGGATGCTTTAGCATGTTCTAATTCCATGTTATGGTTATCAAAATTTTCATCATGGTTGTTGTTGATGGGTCACAACTCCCATTGTAAATGTACTACCGATTGTAGTTGTGTCAAATTAATGAAATTCTGTTGTTTCTCTAAAACAAAACAAAAAAAAATCATTTACTTTGCCTATGCTTAATGTTTTTTGTTTTTGGTGTTTCTGCATAAGTGTTCATTAGTAAATTTAGAAACTAGATTCAAATTGAAATAATAGTGTAAAATGTGATTGGTAATATATTTATAAATCATGAAAATAGTTTGAATCTCAACTATTGTTAATGAGCATGTTTTATGGTATAAATATCATATAACAATTATTTTAATTTAATTTAACAAAATTAAAATGAATTTATAACTTGAAATACTATATTCATCAAAATATTGATTGTTTTTAATTTAATTTCTTTTAACATTTTTAAATTTCAAATTCGGCAAAATCAACATACAAATCCTAATTTAAATTTTATCAAATTGAATCATAAACTTCGATATATTGTAAATTCTTACCCTCAATTTCAATTTGGCTAATTCACCCATTAATTTTAACAAAAGAGAGAAGGTAAAACCTCACTAATTGAATGAAAATCAAGCTTTTTACATAATTAGGTTTTAGTAATGGCAAAAAGGGATCATTAAATAACTCTATCACACCAAAAGTGAGCATGATTCAATGGTAATTGACATGTATCATCAACCAAGAGGTCAGAGGTTCGAATCCCCCACCTCCAAATGCTGTTGAACTCAAAAAAAAAAAAAAAAAAAATTATGCCAAAATCGATATATATAACTTGTTATAATATTGTTTAACAAATGAGAATACTTTTTTTCAAGATTCTTCGAACACAGATCACATACCTAAGGTAATAATTAATGATAACAAATCTTCAATGTTTAAGCTACATATCACAACTCTTATATTCAAGTTCAAGGTACAATTTGATGAAATTGAAAGTTTATGGTAAGAACTGATATAACTAGTTAAGTTTAGGACAAAAGTTGATGTTTTACCTATATTACTTTCATATCCTTTTTCCAATATTTTATGAATGATATTTGTCCAAAGATTAAAAAAAAAAAAATAATACTAATAATAAATTAATTAAACTTTAGAGCAATTTTGGAAGGACTAATCTCAAAATAATGATGAATAATGAGCAAATTCATAAATCTTTACTATCCAATGAGCATGTCGTCGAGACCACTTTCAGCATACATTTTCGTAGGTTTGCAATGGCAATAGTGGAAAAGAGTCAAGAAATAGGACTTTGTTTTTTGTGAGCCACGTGTTTTTCTCTTCTAGGGATCTCATTTCCTCATCCATTGCTTCAATCCATTCTCGGCCATTAGGACCATTTACAGCAGCTTCACAACTGATAGGTTCCTCTATATTTAAGGAGTCAGCAACACTTAGAGCCATGGAAATGTAATCAGCTTCACTGAACCTTGATGGGGGAACAATATTCCTCATTTGTCTGTCTCTAGCAAGTGAGTAATTTTGAAGGTCTTGTTGTTCAGTGGCTGATTCAGTAGCTTCATCTTCTTCTTGAGTTTCAACTTCTTCATGAGAATTCTCAAAGTCAGTTTCTGAACTTGAGGGAAGCAAATTATGCTCCACCTCAATTGTTGTGTCTTTTTTAGATAGGGTACTGTCTTCTGGACTTGGTTGGAGTATAAACATCTCTTGCTCCCTGAAAATAACATCTCTGCTATTTATGCACCGCTTTTCTGTAGGATGCCATAGTATGTACCCTTTGACACCTTCTGTAAAGCCCAAAAACATACATTTCTCTACTCTTGGCTTGAGTTTTCCATGGCTTTGGTGCACAAAACCCACACACCCAAATATCCTGAGATGTTGCAGCTTAGGTGGCTTGCCACTCCACCTTTCTTCTGGTGTTAGGAGTTCAATAGAAGTGTGTGGACATCTATTCAAGGTATAGACAGTGTAGGAAGCTGCCTCTTCCCAATACCTCTCGGGTAACATGGCATTGGACAATTGGCACCTTACTCTCTCCATGATGGTCCTGTTTAGCCTCTCGGCTACTCCATTTTGTTGTGGAGTGTGCCTAACAGTCCTATGCCTAATAATTCCATGAGACTTACAAAAAGAGTCAAAAGGTTCATTACAAAATTCTAACCCATTATCAGTTCGAAAGCATTTGACTGATCTATTCGTTTGTTTCTCAATCATAATCTTCCATTCTTTAAATTTCTCAAAATCTTGATCTTTAGTTTTTAAAAAGAAGATCCAACTTTTCTTAGAATAGTCATCAATAAGGGTTAGAAAGTACCTCAACCCACTTAAGGAATTTGTTGGAGCTGGCCCCCACAGGTTTGAGTGTATGTAGTCCAGAATTCCTTTAGATGATAGATTGGATTTGGAGAAACTGTGCCTTTTTGCTTTTCCAGCTACACAATGTTCGCAAAAACTCATGTTTTCTCCAACCCCTTGAGGAAGTATTCAATGTTTTGACAACACTTGCAGCCCTTTAGAACTGATATGTGAGAGTCTTTTGTGCAATAAGTCTGTTTCTGTTTGATCATGGTCTGTAACTAACAATGTTGTTTGCACCATTTCCCATCCTTAACAACATATAACCCATTTATTTTAATGCCAATGAGGACTGTTCTTGAATCTTTCTTCACTTCAATGGTTCCACTACTTTCTTCATACTTGCATCCGATTGAATCTAACATACCCAAAGAGATTAAATTTCTCTTTTAAGTTTGGAACGTGTCTAACATTCCTTAGTAGCTTAATGGAACCATCTTGTAGCTTCAATGAAACTGAACCAATACCAACTACTTTACATGTGTGATTGTTCCCCATGTATACCATGCCACCATCCCACTCCTTGTAGGTGCCAAACCACCTTTTTGATGGTGTCATGTGAAAGGAACAACCCGAGTCTATGACCCAATCAAACTTCTCCATACTCACTGTTTGATTGCTGCATTCTCCAGTGGTTGCAAGGGCATCTGAGTAAGTGATCGCATTTTCTCCAACCAAAGCCTCAGACTGTTTATTTTTCTCCAACCAAACCCTAGACCTTCAGATGTCTCTCTTTTCTGTGATTGCAGCTCTAACTCTTTAGTTCTAATGGCAGAAATTATGGCATCTGTGGTTATTGATAACCTACCATACTTCAATGTTGTTTTTACTTCTTTGTAGGCTTCTAGGAGCGAATTTAGAAGCACAAAGGCCTCATTCTCCACCCCTATCTTCTCCCCTAAATTCTTGAACTCTGAAGTCAATTTCTTGAAATCATCAAGATTCTCAGATAGTGTCTTGGTTGCTTCCATTCTAAAAGTGAAAAACTTTTCCCTTAGAAACATTTTATTACGAACATCCTTGTTTTCATAAAGACTGTTTAACTTCTGCCAAATCTTTAGGGGAGTGTCTTCATCAATAACTTGCCGCAAGACACTATTGCTTAGGTTTAGGATCAAAGCTCCATAAGCAATTTGATTCATAGTTTCTTTGTCTTCTTCTGATATTGTGGTTGGAAGTTTTGATGGTTCTGTGAGGGCATGAATGGCCTTCTGTTGTCCTAGAACTGCCTTGATTTTAGCTTTCCATAGATCAAAGTCCCCCTTCCCAAAGAACTTCTCAATGTCATATCTAGCCATTGCCATTCTTGAATTCAAGAATGTGTTTCTTGGTTGAATTTTCGAGCTCTGATACAACTGTTAGTGCGAGCCACGTGTTTAGTTACACAACCACACACGAATTAAACTCTTCTTGCACTCACTTCACTCACATGCAGGAGCTTCCCAAGGCAATCACATTCAACCAAATCACTCAGAAAACTTGAGAGAAAATTCTCAAGTTCAGCAAAGAAGAAGAAGATGGTGAAAAACAGAAGATGAAAGAAAGGAAAGGAGCTACATGCAATTAGATCTTGTTGATTACAAAGGTGGAGATTTGTAGAAGAAATTACCTGTGCAGTAAGTTATAACCAACAAGCTCCAATAACACACTCCTAAAAACAAATTACTTCAAGTTCTCAGTAGTATAAGAAGATGAGAGAACTTAGGATGAAAGGATGAGAGAGTAATTTGAGAGAGAAAGAAACTTGCCTTGTAATTCCTTGAGAGTCTTTGAATAAAATCAACGAGCAGCTCCTTTCCACAGTGGACATAGGCCATCGTTGTCGAACCACTTAAATCTCGTCTTGATCTCTCTTGCTTTCGATTCCAGCCTTTGCCCTCTGTTTTTCACCATCTTCTTCTTCTTTGCTGAACTTGAGAATTTTCTATCAAGTTTTCTGAGTGATTTGGTTGAATGTGATTGCCTTGGGAAGCTCCTGCATGTGAGTGAAATGAGTGCAAGAAGAGTTTAATTCGTGTGTGGTTGTGGAACTAAACACGTGGCTCACACTAACAGTGGTATCAGAGCTCGGAAATTCAACCAAGAAACACATTCTTGAATTCAAGAATGGCAGTGGCTAGATATGACATTGAAAAGTTCGATGGGAAGGGGGATTTGATCTATGGAAAGCTAAAATCAAGGCAATTCTTGAACAACAGAAAAAAACACATTGACATCAAATTCCATTTTGTTTGAAGTAAAATTGATGAAGGGGAAGTCGAGGTTTTAAAGATACATACCGAAGACAATGCCGCAGATATACTGACCAAGTCCTTATCTCAATTGAAGTTCAATCAATGTCTTGAAATGGTAGGGTTCTTCCTACCTGAAAATGGTTGAAAATAGAAGATGAAAGAAAGGAAAGGAGCTACATGCAATTAGATCTTGTTGATTACAAAGGTGGAGATTTGTAGAAGAAGATCATTATCGGGTTATTTTTTTCTACTTGGTCAGAATTTAATCAGTTGGAAAGCTACATTACAACCGGTGGTAGCTTTATCCACAACAGAGGCAGAATTTATAGCCCTATCAGAAGCAATTAAAGAAGGAATTTGGCTCAAAGGTTTGTTACGTGACTATGGAATAAAACAAACTACAGTGAAAATATATTGTGACAATCAAAGCACAATCTATTTGTCCAAAAATCAGAAATTCCAAAACAGAACAAAACACATTGACATCAAATTGCATTTTGTTCGAAGTAAAATTGATGAAGGGGAAGTCGAGGTTTTAAAGATACATACCGAAGACAATGCCGCAAATATTCTGACCAAGTCCTTATCTCAATTGAAGTTCAATCGATGTCTTGAAATGGTAGGGTACAAACCCATTGCTTCAAAATGGATCTACAAAGTAAAAGAAGGTATCTCAGGAGTCCTAAAACCTAGATTTAAAGCTAGGTTGGTGGCCAAAGGATTCACACAGAGAGAGGGTATTGATTACTCAAAGGTATTCTCTCCAGTGGTAAAGTTGACCTCAATAAGAATGCTACTATCTCTTGTGGTTCAACATGACTTAGAGCTCGATCAACTTGATGTAAAGACAACCTTTTTACACGGGTATCTAACGGAGAAAATTTATATGAAACAACCAACAGGCTATATCAAAAAGGGACAAGAGGACCTAGTGTGTTTGCTAAATAAATCACTCTATGGTCTCAAACAGTCACCTAGATGTTGGTACTAGAGATTTGATGTCTTCATATCAAAGATTGGCTTTATAAAGAGCTCGTTTAACAGTTGTGTATACATCAACGCAAGATCCTTTAGTTAGAGTGTGTTTCTCCTACTCTATGTGGATGACATGCTACTAGCTGGAAAGACTAAGGAAGATCTAAGTAAGGTGAAGTCATTAATGAAGAAAGAATTTGACATGAAAGACCTAGGTGAATCTAAGAAAATCCTAGGAGTGGAAATTATTCGAAAGAGACATGAATCATCACTCCAGATAACTCAAGCTAGCTACTGTGATAGAGTTCTAATAAGATTTAAAGTGGACAATGCTAAGGCAGTCTCAACACCCTTGGCACACCACTTTAAATTATCAGCTTCTAATTCACCTAAAGAAGAAGACTCAGAACATCAAGCTTTCATGTCTAAAGTGCCCTATTCACAAGCAGTTGGCAGTCTCATGTATCTAATGGTGTCTACCAGACCTGATCTATCTTATGCAACCAGTATGGTAAGCAGATACATGGCCAACCCAGGTAAAAGGCACTGGGAGGCAGTAAACTGGATCCTAAGGTACTTAAAAGGAACTAATCAAGCTGTTCTACACTACCAAAAGAATAACCCAGCAGACAATGAAGTATTTGGTTATGTTGATTCAGATTTTGGAGGAGATCTTGATAAAAGAAGATCATTATCGGGTTATTTTTTTCTACGTGGTCAGAGTTTAATAAGTTGGAAAGATACATTACAATCGGTGGTAGCTTTATCCACAACAGAGGCAGAATTTATAGCCCTATCAGAAGCAATTAAAGAAGGAATTTGGCTCAAAGGTTTGTTACGTGACTATGGAATAAAACAAACTACAGTGAAAATATATTGTGACAATCAAAGCACAATCTATTTGTCCAAAAATCAGTAATTCCACAACAGAACAAAACACATTGACATCAAATTCCATTTTGTTCGAAGTAAAATTGATGAAAGGGGAAGTCAAGGTTTTAAAGATACATACGGAAAACAATGCCACAGATATTCTGACCAAGTCCTTATCTCAATTGAAGTTCAATCGATGTCTTGAAATGGTAGGGTTCTTTCTACCTGAAAATGGATGAAAATAGAAGATGAAAGACAGGAAAGGAGCTACATGCAATTAGATCTTGTTGATTACGAAGGTGGAGATTTGTAGAAGAAATTACTTGTGTAGTAAGTTGTAACCAACAAGTTCCAATAACAGACTCCTAAAAACAAATTACTTCAAGTTCTCAGTAGTATAAGAAGAGGAGAGAACTTAAGATGAAAGGATGAGAAAGTGATTTGAGAGAGAAAGAAACTTACCTTGTAATTCCTTGAGAGTCTTTGAATAAAATCAACGAGCAGCTCCTTTCCACAGTGGACGTAGGCCATCGTTGCCGAACCACTTAAATCTCGTCTTAATCTTTTTTTTCTTTCGATTCCAGCCTTTGCCCTCTGTTTTTCACCATCTTCTTCTTCTTTGCTGAACTTGAGAATTTTCTCTCAAGTTTTCTGAGTGATTTGGTTGAATGTGATTGCCTTGGGAAGCTCCTGCATGTGAGTGAAGTGAGTGCAAGAAGAGTTTAATTCGTGTGTGGTTGTGGAACTAAACACGTGGCTCACACTAATAGAAACCACTACAATTTTAAAATCATGTGTGTGAATTATCTATGATTTAATTAGTCCTAGAAATAGGTGCTCTAGTTAGTTTAGTCTTCTAAAGGCACCAAAAGTAGAGTTGAATAGAAGTTAGACTTAACTCACGGCTAAGTGGACAAAGCAAGTTGCGGACATAATTCGATAGCAATCTTTCTGCGCCCCAGAAATGTGGGCACCTATAGTCAGCATTCTACAATTGACTTGCACTTGTTGAGCAAATTGCGGGCACAAAGGTGGACACATATTATGCTCTAGTCGCCACTTTACTTGAATTTCCCGTCTTATCTCTTATATTTTATTGCATTCTTTTATCTGTTTTCTATCAAACCAAAATACCATCAATATATCAATTTCTTGGTTACTTTTTCTTGGAAGAAAATTTAGAGGAGGTTATTGTCGTGAAAATTACAAAAGTATATTGAACCATTCTCCCTTGGGATTCGATATTTCGAGTACTCTCCATTTATTACTTGATAATGTATACTTGTACTCAGACACCTATCATTGTCATCAAGCGGACATCACATTATCTCACTACCACAGACAAACAAAAAAAAAATACATGAATAGCAGATTGTGCAATAAATTAATGATGGTTGAAAATTTACAAAGTCTGTTAGAGAGAATTGACAAATTAATCTAATTCAATTAACTCGTGTAAGTCAAAATTGGTTGGAGTGAGAGATGACATTGCAATTCAAATTTATTATTATTTTTTTTATTTTGTGTTGGAGCTAAATAAATACTATAAAATCTTTTTAATAGTTTTATATTTATTTTAATGTATGTGTTATATATATTTATATTATATGTACTAAATTTTATTTCAACTAAAAACACAAAAAACAAGAAACAATTATCAAACATATTTCTATTTTTGTTTCTTTTTTTTAGAGAAACAAGAAACATAAATAGTTACCAAACATGTTTATGTTTTTCGCTCTAAAAAACAAGAAACAAGGAATAGGAAAATAGAAATGAGAAACGAAAAACAGGAAACGAGAACTTTATCAAACGAATCCTACACTTTCAATTTTGTTTTCAATAAATTCTTGAATTTCAATTTTGTGTCGAATAGATCCTTAACCTATTCAACGTTTTTTAAGATTTGTCAATGTACTAATAACAAAATTGAAAGTTTAGGGCTCGTTTGATAACGTTTTAGTTTTTTGTTTCTTGTTTCTTTTTGTTACTTGTTTTTTAAGAACTAAAAACAAAAACATGTTTGATAACTATTTATGTTTCTTGTTTCTTGAAAAAAAGAATTAGAAACATAAATGTGTTTGATAATTGTTTCTCGTTTTTTGTTTTTTAGTTGAAATAAAATTTAGTACATATAATATAAAAAATATACATAACATACATTAAAATAAATATAAAACTATTATATATTATAAAAAATATACATAACATACAATAAAATTTGATGCGAAAATTGCTAACCGCAAGTGTATGGGTCAAGTAATAATATAGTGTTTTCGTGTAAAACGAGTGTCGTCCTCTGGATTGGTTTTCTAGCAAATTAAGTACCGTGAATAATCTTGTCTAATTTTATTTAGGGAGCAAACCTCAATGATAAAGATAAAAGGAAAGACTAAAAGCATAAAAATAAAAGTGGAGACTCAAATGGAAAGACTCTTAGGGAATTGATTTCGTTGATTAAGATTGAGGATTGATTAATAGGAATGAATTGACCGTGCAGTTATTCTACAAGCCAAGGAAACTTTTATCACGATTACCTCTCCCGAGTATAATTGATTCTCATGCATATAACTAACTTGATATCCCTATCTAAGTTCATTAACATGCAAGGCATTATTCGGTTCGATCCTTATTATACTTCTAAAGTAATTCCAAATCCCGTCACAAACTTAGAATTTCTACTCTAGTCATGCAATTAAACAAGGTAAGTCTTAGGTCAAATCCTCTCTCCCGAGTTAGATTCAACACTTAAATCATTCAATTAGTGATCAAGTAATTGAAAGCATTAAACAAAATTGCATGAATAAAATAAAAACACATTCATGCCTAAAATCAATCCAACAACTCAAACAATTACATCAAACCCTAAGACAAAAAACTAGCAATTTATAGTCTTTAAACTACAAACACTAATTGAAAGAAAAGCCATAAAAACTACAAAAGGTAAGGGAAAGAGAAAGGAAAACTCGAATCCGCCGACACTGCACGTCCCCGTCACGATCTCCATGTCTTCTCGCTTGATTCCCGCTTCTTGGCCTTGCCTTTAGCTTCCACAAAAGGTCTCTAGTCGAAATTAGGGCTAAAATCTCACCAATTGGGCTCCCGAAATCCGTAGCTGAAAAGAAGAATTTATAGAAAATCTGCGGATAGCGTCGCGACGCTGTGTACATAGCGTTGCGACGCTATGAATATATTTTTTTTTTTTTAGGATTGAACTCCATTTGACTCCAATTGCTGAATTAAGCTTCAAACACATACTTCCTACAAATAAAACATAAAAATGCATAAATTTGGGCAAATAATTGTAAAAGACTGACTTAATTAATTAGAGAAAAATAGCTAGCTATGCTCGTTATCAAGTGTTATGGGCAAAAATTAGCCAATGATATTTTACGCAAGAAGGAATGTCGAGGCCGACCAGGGCCAAAAGCCCGGAAGCTTTTCCAAAAGCCCGGGAGAGACTGAAAGCCTCAGAAAAATCCATAAAAAGGGAGGCTACACACACACACAGGTATGAAAAGATCAGTCCCTAAATACATTCTACGTGTTTTCCGGCCAGGGCTAACTTAAGCATCGGAGTGTGTGTGGTCTACACCACATCGGTGTGCAGCGTTTCCTCGTCTTGCAGGTCACGTTTTTTCCCGCTCTCCTACAAGTTCACTGTTGATCGTCACGTGGAGCGAGGGACAAATTCCTAAGCAAAATTTGACCATCAATAGTTGGCGCCGTCTGTGGGGAAGACGTTGACTAGCAAACGTTGTGTTGGGTAGGTAAGCGCAGCAACAATGGAGGACCAAGATCAACCAATCACAAACGAGACGAGTCCCTTGGTTTGAGTCCAAGCCCAAGAGATTGAGATCGCAAAGATTAAAAGGAGGATGAACGAGATGGGACAGAACTTGACTGAAATCCTTAATTTGTTGAAGAAGCCCGAGTCTGTGAGGCAAGGAAGATCATCTGCGCAGAGATCCCAAGAATGGTAAAGGAATAGTAGATGAGAAGGTAGGGGATTCAGAGAGTGTAACTAGCCAGATGCACCATCCAAGGGATGATCAGACTCCGGAAGGAAGTTGGGCCCAACCACAAAAAGGTCCGTAGGAATTTGTCCTGAAACCAGCACCAGGTATGCATACAGAGAATAATGACAGGAAAAGGTTGGAGGCTCGAGTAGGGTCCAGGGCCGAGTAGGGCTAAAAAGGGCGAGAGAAGGAGCTATCCAAGTGGCTGAAAGAGGAAGACAACCATCGTGACTCCCAAAGGAGAACTGAGAATGAAGATATAGAAGGGCTAATTGGGCAGATGGAACCACCCTTCACTGACGAAATAATGGGAGAGGTACCGTATAATTTAAGGTACCAAACTTCCCGCAGTACGATGGAAAGAAAGATCCGAAGCAGCACTTAGACGCATACCTTACCTAGATGGATTTTCATGGGGTGAATGAAGCGACAAGGTGTCAAGCCTTCGCGTTAACACTGACAGGTTTGGCAAGACAGTGGTTTAGCAAGATACCGCGGAGATCAATCGGTTCGTTCAAAGAATTGGCACGGGCGTTTGTTACACAATTCTTAGGAGCTCGGAGCAGACAAAAACCCCAGATTAACCTACTGATAGTAAAACAGGGGCGCGCAGAAGAGTCTGAAGGATTATATCAACAGGTTTAGTAATGAGGTATTATAGGTAGAAGACTATGACGATGGAGTTGCCTTGACCGCTGTGATTTCCGGTTTGCAGGATGAAAGGTTGCTCAACTTGATCGGTGAGAGCCAACCACGAACATATGTGGAATTCATGACCCGAGCACAAAGGTACATAAGTGCTCAGGAACTGTTGAAATCCAAGCAAAAAGAGAGAGAGAACCGGGGAGTTTCTGTATCCGACCGACATTGAGAAGACAGAGGGAAAGGACGCCGAGTAAAAAAAAGAGGTCGGAGCCGACATGAGCACTCATCGGCCAATGGCCGAGGCCGAGCAGAGGCCAAGGAGCCGCGCGGCTGAAGGTGTACATATTACACATGCGGAAGAAATTGAAGATCGAAAGCACTTAAGACGTTCAATTTTACTCCTTAAGCATGCATGTTCTAGAAAAGACAGAATAGAGAGTTTAGAAAACACCAACCTTTGTAGCTCACTAATGTTGAACTCCTTGTGGTGTTTGCCTCTCCTATGCTCCTTGGAAAACCTCTAGAGTCTTCCCTACTATACTCCGGGCTAAGAACGACTTGTGGGAGTCTATATAAGATAGGGAATGGGAAGGGAATGCTAGAAGCATCAAACAATGGAGAAGAATGAGAGATGAGAGAACTTTGAGTCCAAATTCCAGCAGCATAACATTAAGGAAATGACTCTTGTGTTTGAATATGATTCAAACTCCTTTTAAAGACATTCTCCATGCAAAGCCAAGCCTCAAGACACAAGACACATGGTGTATTTGCAAGCTCAAGTGGATTCTAGGTGTACATTACACAAGACATGCAACAATGCATGAGTGAGTTGTCTTTCCACTTTGAATGATCATGCATTAAGTGGATTTCAAACTAAATCCACTAAATTCAAATTGAAATCAAATTTCAAGCTTGCAAATTACCCCCAATTTCAATTCTAAATTGAAATTGATTGCTTGGTAATTAATTTGAAAATTTTCAAATTAATTTTGATATGATTAATCTAATTAATCTTTGTTATCTTGTGCAATTCCATATATATGATTCCTAATACATATATATAGTATTCAAAACACTTTTAAATACTTCATCTCTCATTTTCTAATTTAATTCATAATTAAATTATTGTGTCAAACACAATTTACGATAATTCCCTTTTTCCCGATTTTGAACGATTCAAAGCTTCCTATCTTTTGTTCTAGGCTTAATTCCGATATGAGCTAGTAGGGGGACCTAATGGACCTATAGATCATGGGCTCCAACGATTCGAGGCTAACCGACTAATCTCATTGTCCAAGCTAGCCAACATTCGTTAACTATTGGGATACTCCACTATAGCCCGATAGTTGCACTCCCCTCACTATAGATATATTTCCGTCCACTCGATTTAACCATGATTAGTAAGTCGATCCTTCACAGGTTGTTCGTAGCTATAGCTAGGTCAATAAGCCGTTTTACCCCTATAGTACTTCTAGTTCCTTAAGTCCCACTGATCCTTTAATGAACAATTGGTTTATGGTCCAACCAATAAACCGAGTCCCTCTCGGGCCAATGAGAGGGCGGGATCCCTTTGTTCAAGCCCCGGAGTCAGCACTTAAGGGAACAACCTCTCTACTATCCCTTATTTGGGTAGGAGTGAATTCCTTCTTGCACGACTATGTCCCCAGCTATCTACCCGTTCCTATCCCTGAAATGGGAGGCTTATTGAGTCGGCGATACTGAGCCACTCTCACCTATGCAGATCTAAGGATAAGCTCGAATAAATAGGAGTTCATAGTTAGCTCAGGATTAAGATCGAGTTACCTAGGTCATCACATGAAATAGTCAGTCTCGTCAGTAAACGGTGTTATAAAGCGAGAGCGACTTATTTCTCGGTCCTGGTCTTATGCAAACTCATTGCATAAGACACCCCCACTCGCATGTCTCTACATGGATGATTTAGGATCACATCATCTATACCATCTATAAAGTGGGCCGCGTCTCATAGTGTCTCCAGAATAAGGTACCCAACCCTATTCCTATACTATAGACCGTTTTGGCTATTACTCAAGCTTGATCCACTTTTATGTCTCTACATAAAGCTCAAGTGTTCATCCTATAGCCATGGATCTTAGTTTATTGGATTTGGGTTATTATATGTGCAATTTAATTTATTCAGTAATGACTTTTACTGAATCAATTTCGATAACACCTTTATCGAATAAGTATATATAATTCGTTTAACATTCACTATCTACGAGTTTTAGGGCACCAATCCCAACAGCGGCCGCGCAAAACCAAAAGCCAAGTTTTACATGTATACACCTCTAACCGCTCTTCTTGAACATGTTTTGGCTGCAATACATGATACAAATCTGCTGAAACATCCAAAAAAGTTAAAATCGGACCCAAACAAGAGAAACAGTAACAAATACTGCATGTTCCACGGAGACCACGACCACACAACTCAAAAGTGTATACATTTAAGGGATGAAATAGAAATCTTAATCCGAGAAGGCTACCTCAAGGAATTCGTGGGGAATGACAGAGGTAAAAGACCATTACCAACAGATCAAGGTAAGAGAGGAAACAACCCATCGCTCGAGATACGAACAATTTTAGGAGGACCATCCGGTGGAGAGTTAGGCAGAAAGCGAAAGGTCGCGATTCGAGAGGCACATCTAGAACCGAGAGAGCCAGGTATGTACTCGCTCCTACTCGATGAAAACTCGCTAAAATTGGAGTTTACAGAGAAAGAGGTCGCGAGAATACACCATTCGCACAATGACGCGCTGGTGGTCACCCTAACGATTGCCAACGCAAAAGTTCACGGGATCCTCGTTGACGGAGGGAGTTCTGCTGATGTCCTCTCAACCTCTGTGTTTGATGCAATGAAGCTAGGAAGGGATTTCCTGAAGCCGAGCCTCACACCATTGGTGGGTTTCTGTGGAGAAAAGGTAAATCCACAGGGGTTCATCGAGTTGTCGGTAACCTTTGGTGAAGGACAACAATCGATCACAAGGTTAGTCAATTTCCTGGTAGTGGACTGCATGTCAGCGTACAATGCTATCTTGGGACGACCAACCCTGCATGGGCTAAAAGCAATGGCTTCCACTTATCACCAAGTATTGAAATTTCCAACTGAATAAGGTGTAGGGGCAGTTTCTGGTGAGCATAAGATGTCAAGGGAATGCTACTTTATGACGCTCAGAAACGTCGACAGGAAGGTTCAAACAACATCGGCCTCGGGAGATGGTCGAGGCCGAGCATTCGAGGGATCAAGCTATCCCCTTCCAATGGAACATTGGTTTCTTTCTGTTATGTTTTCCAGTCTCAAATTTGTTAAGACCCTGTTCGATTTTCTTTTATTTCATCAGCATATCATTCAGAATGTAATCAATTGATTAATTTGAAATAAAGTACTTTGAATTTCGTTTAAAAAATTTACAGCAATTGAAGAGAGGCTCGGGTATTTCCTCGGCCTCCCCAAGTTTTCCCCGACTGAGTGTACGCACCCTCAGGATGAACACAGCACTTGAAGAGAGGCTAGGGTATTTCCTCGACCTCCCCAAGTTTTCCCCGACTGAGTGTACGCACCCTCGGGATGAACGCATCACTTGAAGAGAGGCTCGGGTATTTCCTCGGCCTCCCCGAGTTTTCCTCGACTTAGTGTACGCACCCTCGGGATGAACAAAGCACTTTAAGAGAGGCTCGGGTATTTCCTCGGCCTCCCTAAGTTTTCTCCAACTGAGTGTACGCACCCTTGGGATGAAAAATTCTTGAAGAGAGGTTGATGCATGCCCTCAACCTCCCCAAGTCCCCAACTGAGTGCATGCACTCTTGGGATGAAAAACAAAACAAGTAGAAAGCACATAGGAGCCAGGAAAATCTGCACATAAGCCCAACCATGGAGCAAGCAAGCAGACAACACAGAGGAGCTGGTCGGCCTCATGCCAAGGCTGAGGCCGACCACTTAGAGGCCAAGTCCGAGATCCAACCTCAAAGGCCCAAGTACGAAGTTAGTTTTTCCTTACTCAAAAAATGCATGTTCAAAATATTGAATACATGTTTTTGAGTGGGGGTCTGGGAATAATCATGATTATTGATTAAAGGGCGATAATTTTGACCTTCTTTTCTTACTTGCTTGAGTTAGGAGGGGCTATTTTCAAGCTTCATGCTTATGATTGTAGTTTCTCCTCTTAAAACACTTTATAGCTTTATATACAATCAAAATTGCGTGGAATGTGATGAAAAGATAGTTTAAGCATAAAACACATAGTCTTTCATTCATGGAAGGAAAATACGGGATACATAGTAGGAATAGTAGGAAACAGGATTCAGAAAAGCAGAATTGGAAAAACATAGAGTCAGAAAAAGCAGAGAAGCGTTCGGGTCATCTAGTTGTTGTCATCCCCAGAAAATTCCATGTCTTCGCGTCCGCTTGACGAGCCCTCTAAGGTTGGGTAAGAACTGAGATCGACAATCATAGCCTAGATCTCGCCACGCATTATAGATGAGTCAAAGTTGGGAACGTGTTTTCGCATGCGTCGAACAACCCACTTTGCACCGTCTTCCCACATCTGGTTTTGGGAGAGAATGTACTCATCCGTCTTCTTGAACTCTTCGGCGAGAAACTTGGCGTCAGCTAAGTGAGCCTTAGCCTCAGCCAACTGAACTTTGGTCTTATTCCACTCCGTTTTGTGGAATTCAAGATCAGCCCTTACCTCCTCAAGCAGGCGGTTGGCTCGATTGAGACTTTCCTGGGCCTGGACCAATTCGCGCCTGGGTACACTGTTAGCCTGCAACTCGTTTATCTTATTTGTCAGGCTCATAGCTGAAACAGTGACCTTGGTGAAAACCTATAAAAAGAAAGAAGTTGATTCAGAAACTCTTCCAACAAGAAGCAAAATCACTAAGCGAAAGAAATGGTCAAGTAACCAACCTCACGAAGCTGACGGTGGGCAGATTGGAAACTCTGAGCGGGATCGTCGAAACCCAACTCTCCTTCAGGCTTGTGGGACTGTAGCCCCTGCCATTAGTGGAGGTCATGCGTGAGCATATCTACTGCACTTCCAGTACTAGAATAACCCTCAGAAAGCACGCAGATTGGAAGGGAAGTTTCTCTCTCACGCAAAGGAGTAGGGACGACCGGAGGGCGATTCCGAGTCGATCTCCTCAAACCGGTGGTGGAGGAACGAGTGACCACGAAAGGGGCGTCAAAATCCTCCTCGGTGAGGTCAGTCACGTTTACTTGAGAAGTTCCCGCTCCATTGTTGGTCTTCCTGGCCTTTCGGCACTCCGTATAAATCAAGCGTGGAGGCATAGCTGAAATAAAAGACAAGCCATGCAAGAAGAAGTTAGCATAACATCAACATAAAACTGAGTAAGCACGAAGGATAAAAAGTAATGAAAGCTCACTTGAAAGAGTATGAGCAAGTCTGAGGAACACAAGGTTCTCTTGATTAACCAGATCCGGACCAAAGCGGTGACAAAGGGGAATCTGCTGTACAACGTCAGCAAACTCGCGAGCTTGAGCAGAACGGCGGGCTTTCCGAGGAATTGAGCAAAAGCAAATAAAAAGATGAGTTAGAGAAATCAACCAGAGCAATGAGTGTGCAAATACTCACCATACTCTCGAAAAATAGTAGAAATGACATAATGGCTACCATCCGAGTTTTGTTCTAACCAATTCCCGCTAAGAAAAAACCATCCATTGCTCCTATTTTTCACAGATGTAGGGGTATTGACAATAACTCCTTTTCTTGTACTAATATAATAAAATAAGTGCCCTAAGTTGGGACTCCGACTAATAGAATGCAAAGAAAATAAAATGTTTGGATCCATGGTCACATCTGAGTTGCCATATGTCCACACTAGAATGCAACCAATAAGATGACTCCACCCATTGGGTACAATCTGGGCATGAGCTAGCCCAGTAAGCATCAGAAAGTGTTGAAGTAGTAGGGGAAGAGGGAGACAAACACCAAATTTGAACATAGCCCTATAAAAAGCGACCTCACCCACAGGAGGGGGGAGAAGCTTTCACTCGGATCCGGAATCCTCATATGCACGTCGTCGGGAATATCATACTAGTACCGAAGGCGCTCAAGTTGAGCCTCTGTCACCGAGGACGGCATAACGGTAGGATGTGCAGAAGGCCCAGTGTCCTTAGCTTCCTCAGCATCCTCCTCCTCCTCCTCCGAGAAGGGAGACTCATCATAAAAACTCGAACCACTCTCAGAATAAAACTCGGTATGGACTGACTCCTCACTTACCATGACGTGGGAAAAATAATTTAAAATGGACAGAAAAGAGGAGAAATTTGCATAAAGTAAAGGCTGCCTTAGAGAGAATTTGGAGAAGAAGAGAGAAAGTTGGCGAGTGGAATGGGAAGAATGACGAGGCTATTTATAGAGCCAAAAGTGGAGGGAAATCTGAAAAGAATTTAAAATTTCGGATTCGAAGTTCAAAAAAAAAAAAGGAAAGGATGAGACAAGGCAAAGCTAGGCCTACCACGACAGGCCGAGCGTTCGGCAACAGGTACCCTGTCGCGCCAGGCATGCGCCTGGAGTGGTAGATGGGGGCTGAGCGCCTCGGCCCAGCCCCCTTTCTTGTCTTCTTCCCTTTTGTCCTATTTGCTAACAAGATTTCAACCAGATTTCTATCTCTCTAGTCCCGAGGTCAGTTCCCAACCAACCGGAAAGTTTCTTTTTGAAACTTATGGCAATAATTCAACTATTTGTGCCCCACAAAATCACCACTAATTAAATGGTTGCATCTTCAATTCCAAACCAAATGGTTACTTTTCTAATGGTAGGAGGCAGGATAAGTTTTTTGTTCTCTTATGCATCTTTGTTTACAGGTGAAAATTTTAAATTGATTATTACTCTCCATTGAAAGTCAAGGAAAGCCCATGAACTCCAATAGAGAGTGGGGACTTAATGTTATGGGCAAAAATTAGCCAATGATATTTTACGCAGGAAGGCCCAAACCCATCGAGCCCGGAGATGAAATAAGCCAAGTCAATGAGGCAAGGGGCCGAAACACATTCCGACCCCATATCATGACCCTCGGCCTCGGCCCAAGGGAGAGGCCGAGGGTAAAGGTTGGCCTCGGCCCAATGCTGAGGTCGACTAGGGCCAAAGGCCCGGAAGCTTTTCCAAAAGCCCGACGGAGACTGAAACCCTAGGAAAAATCCATAAAAAGGGAGGCTACACACACGCACAGGTATGAAAAAATCAGTCCCTAAATACATTCTACGTGTTTTCCGGCCAAGGCTAACTTAAGCATCGGATTGTGTGTGGTCTACACCACACCGGTGTGCAACGTTTGCTCGTCTTGCATGTCACGTTTTTCCCGCTCTCCTACAAATTCACTATTGATCATCACGTGGAGCGAGGGACAAATTCCTAAGCAAAATTTGACCATCAACATAAAGTTTACAGTATTTATTTAGCTCCAACACAAAATAAAAATAATAATAAATTTTATCCTTCAAATGTTGTTCAAATTTGATTTGCAATGTAATATCTTACTCCAACCAATTTATCTTTAATGATGTTGGTTTACACGTGATAGTTCAATTAGACTAATTTGTTATTTACAAACTTTGTAAATTTCAACTATAGTTAATTTATTGCACAACATGCTATTGGTATATATTTTTTGTGTTTGTGGTAGTCAAACATTTATTTAAGGTTAAACAATTGAACATATATACCTAAATTTCTTGAATTAAATGATAATTTTTTTCCTTTAAAAATGCATTATTTCTCATTAACCAATGATCCCGACACATAAGATACGTAAGGGAGAAAAAAAATATATATTTTTTGACAATTAATGACAAACATGAAATATCTTATCAATTAATTTATTTAATAAATATATTAAAAACCTACTAAAATTAACAAAAATAATAGAGATTTAAATAGAAAATATAATAACTAAAAGCTCACTAATGAAGAGAGAAAAAAAAGATTAAAAAAGAAAATAGAAAGAAATAATTGAAAAAAGGAAAAAAGATTAAAAAATGAAATACAAGAGATAACAAAAAAGAGAAAAAAAAGAAAAAAGTAAAAAAGACAAGGAAGTGGTATAAAATAGAGAGAGGGAGAGAAGAGATTGTAGAACGAAGGGAGAGAGAGATGAGTACATGCCTGAAAGATGTAAAAAAAAAAAAAAGAAGAGAAACATAATTTAAGAAACTTCTTTTTGTAGTTTCTCAAATTTTGTCTCTTTTCTAGAAACGTTTCTAGAAATATAGAAACCAAGAAACATGATGAGTTATAAAAAATGTTTGTTTCTTAAAAAATGGGAAACGGAAACAAGAAATGGGAAACAATAACATTACCAAACGAGCCCTTGGAGTTCTATTAGATATAAAATTCACTTTTATATTGAAAAGGTCAATTAATTTTTAAAATTTTTAAATATGTTAGGAACTTGTTAGACACAAAATTGAAAATAATTCATGGACCAATTAATTTTTTTTTAAAGTTTGTGGGCCTATTAGAATCAAAATTGAAAGTTCATGGCCTAACTATTATATTACACATTTTTTTTTTTTAACTTTTAAACATAAACTTCAAGGTTGAAAGATTAAACTTATAATTTAATCATTTAAAAATATAGACCACTAGTTCTACCTTGGAACTATAGTTGCTAATATGTAACAAGTAAAATGTCCTTCATATAACTTTTCATCTGATTTTGGAGAACTAAAAAGTGCTACTTTCTAAAATTTAGAATATGTATTTCGTAGCATTTAAAGAAATCTATCCTCAAAATAATTTTATAAGAAATAATTGAGTGTTGAATTGAAAAATGATTTCTTGCAATTGAGATGTGGAAGTTCAAATCTGGCATTTATAGATATATATAAGCTCAAGCCGCCACAATTGACATGACGCATACGCCACCTCTGTCCCCATCCCATAACTTGGACAGTTTATGGGCCAAATCTTACAATCTTTTTATAAATAAACGTCAAATACCCATACTTTTTTGTCAAATCTCGTCCCCTTCCATTTCAATTTTTTATAAATAAATTAGAAAGGATTAATTCCCCATAAATATATGCACTCAATTTATGTCGTAATATATTTAAGCATCTTTTAAAAAAATTCTTCAAATATATTTACGTACACAATTTTTATTGCAAACTTTAACGTTTTCTTGTGTTTTTAGTGTTTGGTAGTAAATTTAGAAACTAGATCCAAATTGATAAAGTTATCAATAATTGAATCCTAAATTTCGATGTATATTGTAAATTCTTACCTTCAATTTCAATTTAGCTAATTCACCCATTAATTTTTACAAAAGAGATAATGTAAAACCTCACTAATTGAATGAAAATCAAGCTTTGGACGTAATTAGGTTTTAGTAATGTAAAAAAGGGATAAACTCTATGAGAGCAAAAGTGGGCATGACTCAATGGTAATTGACATGTATCCTTGACCAAGAGGTCAAAGGTTCAAATCTCCCACCTCCAAATGTTATTGAACTCAAAAAAAAAAAAAAAAAACGGTTAGAATTTACAAATTTTGATATAAATAACCTGTTCTAATATTGTTTTACAAATGAGAATACTTTTTTCAAGACGCGATCACAGATCACGTACCTAAGGTAATTAGAATAGATGGTAACAATCTTTAATGTTTAAGTTACATATCACAACTCTTATATTCAAGTTTAAGGTTCAATTTGATGAAATTGATTGTTAAGTTTAGGGTAAAAGTTGATGTTTTACCTGTATTATTTTCATACCATTTTCCCAATGTTTTGTTAATGATATGAAAGAAAGATAAAAAGAATAATAAATAAATTGCACTTTAGAGCAATTTTGGAAGAGATAATCCCAAAATAATGATGAATAATGATGCACTAACGCCTAAAGAATGATGATGAGTAATGATTATATGAAATTCATAAATCTTTACCAATGGATATGCCGTAGACGCCACTTTCAACATACGTTTTCGACGGTTAGCTAAACGTCAAACGTGATTCATGAATGAGCTCAAAATTTCAAAAGTGTGATATTTAAACTTGGGTTCTTCTTCATTGTTTATTGCTCAAAGCCCATAACTACAATAATTGTAGTGAAATGGAAACATCAAATATTTTAGTATAAATAGACGTGAGTAACAACACCATTCTCACCAAGCTTCCACAACTTGAATGTTTTGGACATGAGAGCAATGGCAATGGCGAAAAGAGAAATTGTCCTTGTGTTGTTTGTCTTAACCATTTTGTTTCCAATGGTTAAATCACAAACTTTCGATAGCTTTTGGATGGTTCAACACTGGCCACCAGCTGTGTGTAGCTTTCAACAAGGACGATGTGTAGGACAAGGCCTACGAAGCTTCACAATTCATGGTGTGTGGCCTCAAAAGGGAGGAACCTCTGTAATTAATTGTCCTGGCCCTACCTTTGATTTCACTAAGGTAAAATTGAAACAACTAAAGCCTCTCATTTTTCTTCATCAAGCATGCATTGATTCTACTCCAATGAACGAATATGACCATGATAACTTATAAATAGTGAATCTACAAGAACTTAGAAGCAACATCAAGTCACGTAAGAGAAGAAAACTCAAATTAATTTCAATAAGAAATTTAGAGGAATTATAAATTTTTCTTTCTTAGATAGCCAACTGATTTCTTCTTTAAGTTTCTCTCCATTTAAGTTTCTCTCCATTTACTAAATACCATGTCATGTTAGTTTATGCGAATATATTGAAAAATGCTATGACATTAGAGAACAACAAGGACTAAATTGAAAAACCACCTACGATTACAAACAAAAACATATATTTTGAGAAAGAAAAAAATACTACTTTTGACATCATAGAGTTGTTTGGCTTTCAGGTTTCAAATTTAGAAAGCAGTCTAAACGTAGTTTGGCCGAATTTGATAACGGGCAACAACAAATGGTTTTGGGGTCATGAGTGGAACAAACATGGAATTTGCTCGATAAGCAAGTTCGACCAGCAAGCATACTTCCAAATGGCCATAAATATGAGGAACAGTATTGACCTTCTTGGTGCCCTCAGAGTTGGTGGGGTAGTACCGAATGGACGCTCCAAGGCGAGGCAAAGAGTGCAAAGTGCCATAAGAGCGCAGTTAGGGAAGGAGCCAGTCCTTCGTTGTAGAGGAGCTGGTAGACAATCTCGATTGCTGGAGATTGTGATGTGCTTTGATGATGATGGTGTCACTCTCATTAACTGTAATCCGGCTAGTTCCAATTGCCCCAACAGCTTCATCTTTTAAAAACTCTTCAAATTTCATGCAATAATGTTATCAACACAATGTGTTGTTGTCTATCCATAATTGAAATAAATTGGTGCTATAGTTCACTGAAGATAAATCAGAGAGAGAGAATAGTTTTACTAATTCTGGAATTCAATATTGAAAATACATACTCGCTTGACAGACCTCATACCACAGTATAAAACACAATATGCTAAGTCACGTGTACCTCAATGATAGGATAACAAATAACTGAAAAGCACTGGCACAAAAAGGAAAAATAGACCAAGAATACATAATGATAAAAGGTTCTCTATTATCCCCCCGCAAGCGAAACAGGGCGACCATGGACTGTGAGCTTGGTTTGCAAACCTTGAAACCGAGCAGTAGGCAATGGCTTTGTCATAATATCGGCCACCTGATCTTTAGAGGGAACAAAGCGAACTAAAAGTTGTTTCCGCACAACACGTTCTCGAATAAAGTGGTGGTCAATCTCAATATGTTTAGAGCGATTGTGTAGCACGGGATTTGCCGCTAAGTATATGTTGCACTGATGTTATCACATAAAAGCAAAGGAGTAGACAGACCAACAACACCAATCTCAGAGAGAATAGATTGAATCCAAATAATTTCAGCTGTAGGATTTGACATACCTCGATACTCAGATTCGGCAATTGAGCGTGAGACAACTTTTTGTTTAGCTGAAGACCATGAGACTAAATTATCACCAAGAAACACACAAAACCCACTAGTACTGCGACGATCATCAGGACAACTAGCCCAATCCGCATCAGTGTAACACGTTAAGGATAATGAGCCCAAGGATGTAAAAGAGATCCCAAAATGAATGGTAGACTTCAAATAGCGAATAATACGTTTAACAACAGTCCAATGAACCGATGTAGGAGCATGCAAAAACTGACAAACTTTATTCACAACAAAACTTAAATCAGGACGAGTCAAAGTACAATATTGTAATGCACCAACCAAGCTTCTATACTTCTGAGGATCTGGCAGAATATCACCATCATTGATAGACAAAGAGGTGCCACTGGCCATAGGTGTAGAAACCGGTTTGCATTCACACATTTCAGCACGCTTAATAACGTCTAAAAAAATACTTTCGCTCACACAAATGTAAGGATTCTGGGCTTCTTGATCTCTATACCCAAAAAATAAGATAAAGGACCAAGATCCTTGATAGCAAACAAGCCATTTAGAGAGCAAATAAGATGACCAATAACATTCAAGCTATTTCCAGTAACCAATATGTCATCAACATAGACTAAAAATATCACCAACATAGAGTTTTTCCGAAAAACAAACATGGAAGCATTTGACCGAGAAGCTGTGAACCCCACTATAGTAAGCAATTACTCAATTTTGTAAACCAAGCACGAGTGCTTTGCTTTAGTCCATACAAAGCCTTTTGTAATTTGCATACATGATGGGGATTATTTTTATCAATAAAACCTGGAGGTTGGCACATATATACGTCTTCACTTAGATCACCATTTAAAAAGGCATTTTGAACATCTAATTGCCTCAAAACCCAATTATAGCGGACAACAAGAGCCAAAATAATTCGAATAGTAGCAGGCTTGATAACTGGACTAAAGGTTTCAAAGTAATCTATACCAAAGGCTTGATCAAAACCCCGAGCAACAAGACGAGCTTTATATCTCTCAACCTCACCATCCGGCTTCCATTTCACTTTATACACCCATTTACAACTTATTACTCTATAATTTGTAGAGGGTGGTACAAGAGTCCACGCGTTTTGTTTTTCACCAAAGCATCAAACTCTCTTGCCATAACATCACACCATTCAACATCCTTAACAGCCACCTTAAAGCTAGTAGGTTCGGAAGGGATTAAAGGGGGAAAAGAGGAAGAAAAAAGCCAACACTTAGATTTATGAATCTCAGCTTTAGAACGTGTAATTATAGGATGAATATTTGAGTTGGAAGTGGGAAGGGAGGCTGGAACTAAAGGTAAAGCAGTATGTTGGGTAATAGACACGATAACGAGAGTGGGAGAGGCAGGGGGTTGGGCATTCGGCAAAACATCTTGTGAGGCAGGGGACTGGGCAATAGGCATGGCAGTGGCTGAAGATAAAACAGGGGACTGGGCAGTAGGTAAGGCAGTGGGTGAAGGAGCAACAGGGGACTGGTCAGTAGGCAGAGTAGTGGGTGAGGGAGCAGCAGGGGACTGATTTGATGAATTGGATATTTGAGAGTGAGAAGTAGCCATGTGGGGAAGAGCAGGCACGGATAATGGGGAAAAACCTGGAGGATGCGAAGGAGACATAGAAGAGGATGGTGAAGCAGTGGAAGAAAAAATGGGAGGAACCACAGGTAAAAAAAAGGGAGTAGATGAATGAAAAGAAGAATCAGGAGGACTATTTTTGACAGGACCAAAGGAGAAAGAAGAATGCGCACAAGGGAAGAAGCTGTCATTAAAAACAACATGCCGAGAAACATATAAACGACCGATCAAAGGATCAAGACATAAATAGCCTTTCTGATTCGAGCTATAACCAACAAAAATACATTCTTTGGAGCGAAAAAGGAGCTTATGAGAGTTATAAGGCTGAAGAAACGGAAAACAAGCGCAACCAAAACACCTCAATAATGAATAATCCGGAGGTTTATTAAAGAGCTTCTTTTATGGAGATTTAAAGTTAAGCACAGAAGTGGGCAACCGATTTATTAAGTAAATAGCAGTTTGAAAAGCGTAACTCCAAAATGAAAAAGGTAAATGAGAGTGAGCAAGTAAAGATAAACCAACTTCAACAACATGACGATTTTTTCGCTCAACCCGGCCATTTTGTTGAGGAGTGTAAGGACAACAACACGATGAACTATACCATGAGAGGATAAAAAAGATGAAACTCGACGAAATTCTCCACCCCAATCAGTTTGTAAGCTTTTTGTTTTGCTATCAAACTGAGTTTCAACGAATGTCTTAAAGTGGAGAAAACAAGAAAAGGTGTCATCCTTGGATTTTAACAAATATAGCCAAGAAAAATGAGTAAAATCATCGACAAATAGAAGGAAATATTTTGCTCCATTAATAGAAACTTGGGGAGAAGGACCTCATACATCAGAATGTACCAAACTGAAAGGTGCAACAGACTCAGAAGTTGATAAAGAAAAAGGAAGACGATGACTCTTAGCAAGCTTACAAGAAGTACAAAATTCAGAAGACAAAACATTAGATTTAGACAAACTACTAGAAGACAAGACTCTTTGCAAGACTTGAGCAGCTGGATGACCAAGCCTAATATGTCAATCTGCTTGATCAACCGAAGAGACAAAAACAGTTGTAGCAGACTTCATGGACTGGACCCGAGGACTTGGGGACTGAGATGACTTTGCACCAAAAGGAAGAACACTCGAGGAAGGCGCCAACTTGTATAATCCATCTTCAAGAGTGCCCCTGAGGAGAACTTGCTTGGATTGAAGATCCTTAACAAGAAAATAAGAGGAATAAAACTCAACGTAAGCTTTATTATCCATGCAAAGTCGAGCAACACTAACGAGTTTTTTTGAAATGTCAGGGGCATACAAAACAGAATCAAGAAAGATAGGATTAGAATAACCATGGATAAATGAAAAACCAATATGAGAAATAAGGATTTTCTTACCATTTCCAACTGTGACCTGCTCACCACCATTGTATGGCATGGAATTGCAAAGAGATGATGCTTCCGGTGTCATATGATGAGTTGCATCGGAGTCTAGGAACCAATTTTCGTCTGGGTGATAAGAATCAATAGACATGGTTGAAAAAGTATCAGGCACAGGGGTGGTAGAAGTTGTAGTTAATAAGGCTTGAGGTGAGGGGGTTTGGTAGGCTAGATTTGTCCTATGATGGCAAATATGTTGGGTTTTATGCCCTAAAACTCGTAGATAGTGAATGTAAACAAATTGTATACTTGTTTCAATAAAGTGTAATTGAGTTTCTACAATAAAGTGTTATTGTTAAATATTGCACAATTTGACCCAAATCCAATAAACTAAGATCCAAGGTTGTTTACATGTGACTTGAACTAGTGTGTGGGGACATACCGGGATCGGTGTTCAAGTAACAACCTAAAAGGTCTATAGTACAGGGATAAGGATGGGTACCTTATCCTGGTAACACTATGTGATACGACCCGCTTTGTATTCGATACAGACGTATTGATCCAAGGCGTCCATGTAGGAGACATGCGAGCGGGGGTATCCTATGCAATGAGTTTGCATAAGACCGGACCACGAAATAGTAAACCACTAGATGTAACACCATTAACTAGTTAGGTTGTTGCTTCAATAGGATGAACTAGGTAACTCAGTCTTAATCCTGAGTGTGTCATGAACTTCTTCTCACGAGGGATTGTTCTTTGATTAGCATGGGTGAGAGTGGCCTGCACGCCAACTCAATAAGCCTACCTTCTTGGGGACAAGACCGAGTGTGGGGCTGGAGACATGACAACACAAAATGGAATTCACTCCTTCCCACTTCTAGGAGAAGTAGATGAGTGTTCCCTTAAGTGGTGACTCCAGGACTTGAACAAAGGGATCCCACCCTCTCACTGGCCCGAGAGGGACTTTATGTTTAATGGTTGGACCATAAACACGTTGTTCATTAGAGGAGCGTTGGTATTTAAGGAGACAGATGTAACACAGGGGTAAAACGGTAATTTGACCCAGCCATAGTTACGAACACTCGTGAAGGATTGACTTACCGGTATAGGTCTATATCCGTGGACACAATAATGTTGTACAGTGAGAAGAGTTCAGTTGTGGGTCTTTAGTGGAATGATCCACAGTTAATGAATATTTGTTAACTTGATTAATGAGTTTAATCAGTTAACCTCATATCATTGGAGCTTCTGATCTGTAGGTCCATTAGGTCCCCCTGCTAACTCGTAAAGAGTAATTATGAACAAATATATCTTGAGAGAATTTGAATAGTTCAAATTCATATTGGGAATTAAGTTAATTGTATGAGATACAAATTAATATAATGTATAGTGATGCATTAAAATATAAAGTCTAATTTGAGATTAAACTTTATTATATTGAGAGATTGATATATTTAAAAGAGTTCAAATATATGTCTAATTAAATATATGGTATTTTATTAGAAGATGAATTATTTAATTATGAATTAATTAATTATTCAATTTCGTTTAAATTAAATGAGATTTAATTAAACTATAGTCTATGAGAGAAATAAATATTTGAAGAAGTTCAAATATTAATATGAATTTGATTCATATTAGATTTATAGGATATAAGAGAATTTGAAGGAGTTCAAATTTTAATACGAATTTGATTCATATTATATAATTAATTAATTGAAGGCCTGAAATTAAATATACGATATTTAATTGGGTAATTAATTAATTAACTAATAGAAGGTCTGAAATTAAATATATGATATTTAATTGGTGATTAATTAATTGGAAATTAATCAATTATGGAAATGATTAATCACTTATGGAAGTAATTAATCATTTATGAAAATGATTTAATCACTTATGGAAGTGATCAATCATTTATGGAAAAGATTAATCAATTATGGAATTGATTGGTCATGGAATTGGTTGGTCATGAAATTGATTAATTATTGAAAAGATTAAATCAGTTATGGAAATAATTGATTTTAAATGAATATTTTATTCATGGCCTTTCTCCTATAAATAGAACACTAAACCTAGGGTTTAGGTACTACAACATAAGGCCACAAGAATGCACTCTTGCATTCTCTCTAGCCTCCCTCTCATATTCTCTCAACCCAAGAACTCTAGGGAGAATTTTCTCTCTAGAGTTTTTCTCATTCAAGATTAGGTAGTCCCACAACTACGTTCCTAATCTCAGAGTCATAGTGGGGAAGATCAATTGGTGGTGTCCCAATTGTTGGCTCTTGGTCCAAAATCAAGAAAGGCATCCGTTGAAGTATTCAGAGTCGTCAACGACGGTATGTTTGCTTCTTCCCTTTAGATTTATATCTAATAATTTTTGTATGCTTAGCCTTAAGTTTGTATAGAATTTGTTCTATGTTTTTGCCAATGTAATAGTATTTTTGGATAAACAAAATTAACTACGAATCGGTCCCAATTACGCTTCCACTTTAACGGAATTGGGGAATTCCAAATCCTTACAAAATAAGGGCAGTATGCCCATATTTCCCACAGATTTGGCATTGTGGCTTATTGTTGATAGATCGAGAGGGCCATTTAGGAGGAGATGGAACTGCTGGTTTACCAAGAATGCTTTGGGCAGAGGACATAGGCTGAGGGGAAAAGGATGGATTGAAGGGAGATCTAGGGTGGGCGGCGACTGTTTTGGAGTTGAACACTTGATAAATTTACTTGGGCAAGATTTAGTTGTTCTACTGCACTCTGCTTTTCCAACCTAGCTTCATATGCTAATAAAAGACTTCTAACGTCTTCCAAGGACGAATTATCAGACCGATTTTGAATCGTGGTTACAAAGGCATTATACTCACTACGAAGACCGTCTAGAATATGAGCTAGGTGATCGCGATAAGAAATAGGCTCACCTATTGCAAAAAACTTATCAGCCACTTCTTTAATTTGAGCTAAATACTGACTCACAGATAGACCCTCTTTCTTAATCTTTTAGAGTTGCGTTTTTAATCCCATAATCCTAGTAGTAGTTTTGGAATCATATGATTTCTTCAAAGAGTTCCATATATTAGTAGCAGTATCGAAACTTGTTGGATCAATATGGCAACCCTAGAGGGGGGGTGAATAGGGTTTCTTTGAATTTAATAAAACTTTTAACTAAAGTGGGCCCAATTAAACAAATTTACAAACTTTTTCATGCAAGAGATTTAAACAAGAAATTCATACAATTTTCATGCAAATAATTTCAACTCAACTTAAGGAAGAAAATTAAAATTAACAAATTCAAGTATCCTATTTAATTTAAATATGAAACTTGATAGGAAATATGAAAAATATAATTTTATGAACCTAATTTATCAAATAGGCACAATTAACAATATGAATAAATTATTGCAATTAATTTTAGAAAATAAAATATAATAACAAATTAATTGCAAAAATTAAAATAAGATAGGGATAAAGAAATAGACACCGAGAATTTTATAGTGGTTCGGCACAACCCGACCTACTCCACTCCCCAAGCTCCTCTTGGGTATTCCACTAGAAAAATCGACTCTTTCCACAGTCAGAGTCCAACCGCTACAACGTTCCTTTTCCGAGAGCAAGAACAAACCCGATCATTTCCACGGTTCAGGATCAAACCGTTACAACCTCTCTTTTTCGGGATCAAGAGAAACCCTTACAATGGATTTAGAAGATGAAGAACAAGAGGAAGAAACTCTCTCAAAGAGTGGATACAAAAATCAAAGCTCACAATCTTGTAAGAAATGACTTCTTACAACTAAAACCCTCAAATGGTTATGAAAAAGTGAAAAGTTGAAGCTCAAAAAATTCTCAAAAATGGTAGGAATGCTTTCCAAGATGAGTAGTATTTTTCAGAATTTTTTCCCCAATTGTTTGAATTTTTTTCGGGCCTTAAATAGACCAAAAAGGGGTAAACTAGTCGTTGGCTGCCACGTGTCAGTCTCTGATTGGCTGCAATAAAAAATATAAAAATTAATAATAAAATAATATTATAATATTATAATTTAAAAATTTGACCGTTTGACTAATATATTATTTTAAAAATCAAGCTGCCACGTGTCGCAATCTAATTGGACCACGTTTCGCCACGTCATCGTCCCATGTCATTTGCCACGTCAGCATTTTTCACCGTTTGAGGTTTCACATCAGCAAAATGGACCGTTGGACATGCCACGTCATCTGACACGTCATCATTTTGACCGTTTACCGTCCACGACAGCCGCCACGTCGGATGCCACGTCAGCACAGTGCCACGTGTCATTTGCACATAAGATTTTCTCCATCAATTTTGTTTTGGCCATAACTTCTTCGTTCGAGCTCCGATTTGAGTGATTCAAAAGGCGTTGGAATCGTTGTTTCGAGCTCTACACCATGGATACTTTAAAACACTAAAATTTTTAATAAATAAAATCAAGTTTGTTATCATCAAAACATTGATTAATTAATTAATTAAGATTAATTAATTTGAGATTTAAGGGCCAAAAAGCCAACAAAACTAACAATCTCACCCATCTTTTCCTCAGAGAGAGAAGAATATATCCAACACATAATAAATCAGTTATACCTTTCCCCAGCAAGAAAATCTGGGTTGGGTTGAAGTTGTTGATCATCCAGAAAACGAGGAGGAGCTTTAATCGATCCATCCAGAAAGCCATTTAGACCATTCACCAATACATCGTTCAACAATTGATTCTTCCATAGCAAGAAGTTGCTATCGGTGAGCTTGACAGACAGGGGCTGAGGGAGGGTTGGATAAGGATTTGGGGCTACCATATTCGGATAGAGGTTGGGGCTACCATACGGATTTTGATTAAAAGGTTGAGGGTAAACTGAAGGAGCAAAAGAAGCTTGCGAGTAGGTGGGATTTGGGTAAAAATTTGGTAGAAATGGAGGACGTGAAGCAGCAGGGTTAGGGTAAAATGGTTGGGCATAAGGCTGGGGAGGATTGTTACCAGGATAAAACGGTGGACTCTGAATGGGAATCGTCGTGTTTTGAGGTGGAGCGACTGGATTTTGAGATGGAGCTGGCTGTCGAGGGACTCGAGCTTGAGATGAAGATTAATCTTGCACTGGAACTACAGGGCGCTGGGTAATCGGTGTAATCACTAGGGTATGAATCGGAGTGGAAGGAAACGCTACTGGTGTGGTGGAGAGGACTACTGAAGAAGAAGAAGAAGAAGACTCGTCTGTCGTCATTGATAGGATCTTTTAGAGATCTGATACAATGAAGCTAAATCAGAGAGAGAGAATAGCTTTACTAATTCTGGAATTCAATATTGAAAATACATACTCGCTTGACAGACCTCATACCACAGTATAAAACACAATTTGCTAAGCCACGTGTACCTCAATGATAGGATAACAAATAACCGAAAAACACTGGCACAAAAAGGAAAAATAGACCAAGAATACATAAAAGGTTCTCTATTATTCACCAAGCTTTCGTTTGCGTAATATTTTAGAGTTGTTTTTATATTTTAATGACATAAATATCAATAATATTGGATGTTAATTAAAAAAAATTCATTTAATTATTTGTGGATCTTTGCTTACAATTTTTGTCAAAATGTTTACACACTTATATCCAAGTTGGACTCAAGTAATTCGATTAAGGTACTAGTTCTCTTATTAGTGATCAATTTGAATGTGACATTATTTGTATTCTTAGGGAGAGATTTGAAAATTTATTTCCACTCCTAGTTTCAACTAAAAATTATTTATTGTTGATTATGATAAATATTTAATTAGTGATGTTAGGAATAAATTAGATTGATTAAAATACTACTTCTACTTTGAGTTTTATTCAATTTTTGTAACGACCCGACTTCTTAATAAGCCTTTAAGGGACCGTTATGACTATGCATGCTTTGGAGACCTTTTTAAATAAAAATATTTTAAAACATAAACACCTAATTTAAAACAAAACTTTTATTCGGGATCCCTAATTTTAAAGGTTTTAAATATGCTAAAATAATTTCTAAAATATAAATGTATATGGCCTCTGGAAAATATCTTAAAACAAATTTACGATTCAATAAAGTAAAACATAGTTCTTAAAGCGGAAGAAAAATAAAATATGAAACTCAAGTCCTCTCATGGTTGTCTATCGAATTCTCATCAATCGCTTTTCATCTGCCCTTGCCTTTATCTGAAAAAAAATATTTTTGAAAGGGACAGTTGCATAGATGGAAAATTGGACCAATTTAATAGCAAATATAGCACAGTTGAAAACTAATTGCAAATTGATAGCGCGCATAGCGCGCTATCTTTCCCGTTACAATTTGGTTAGTCTTTGAGTAATTCGTAACCATTTTATTGCTCTTTAATGTTTATTTTGTAGGAAATTGTTATGTTGAGCTTAATTGAGAAATTAGAGTCAAATGGAGTTCAATCCTAAAAAAAAATAATAATAATAATAGCGTCGAGACGTTACATGACTAGCGTCGCGACGCTAGGCGAACTTCAAGAATCCATAATTTCGCGGTAGCGTCGCGATGCTACGACCAATTTTTGCCTTATTTAAAGATTGCGATTAGGGCTTTTTGGGGGACTTCTCTTGGACGATTTGGAGAGGTAAAACAGAGAAAAAAAAATGGACTTTTGAGGCTGAAACAAGTGGAGGAAAGCGGGAATCAAACGATTGTTCGTGGAGATCATCACGGGAACGTGCGGTCTCGGCCTGCCTAGCGTTCAATTCTCTTTACCCTTTACTTTTGTAGTTCTTATGGCTTGTTTAGACTTAGTTTATATTGTAATTCAGATTATGTGTAGCTAAGTTTAATTCTTAGGGATTGATGTAGCCGTTGGACACTTTATGGATTGATTTTATGATTTTATTGTTATTGATGTCATTTATGCATAATTGTGTTCTTAATGCTTTCAATTTACCGGCCATAAATTGATTGTTTTTTGTGCTTAAATCTAACTAGGGAGAGAGGATTTAGCTTAGAAATCATTATGCATAACTAGGAGTTAGCTAGAAATCGGGAGATAATAGTTAATTCTAGAAATCGTTAAAAAGGTTAACCTTAATGCCTTGTATGTTTATTGAATTTAGATAGGGATATCGGGTTCAATTGCATGTGGGAGAATCATGTATGCTCGGGAGAGATATGTGTGATATTAGTTTACCAAGATTTATGAATCATAGCATGTGTTAATCCGTTAATTAATCCATAATCCCAATTGGTGAAATCAAATCCCTAAGACCATTGTTTCCATTGGATTGTCATTATTTGCATTATTTTGTGTTTGATTCCATTGCATTCTCACTCTTTTCGGTTCCCTAAATAAAATTGGTCAAGAGTATTTCCGGTAATTAAAATTGGCTAGACACCAATCCAGAGGACGACATTCGAATTTCACATTCACTGTATTATAACTTGACCCGTACACTTGCGGTAAGCAAATTGCACATCACAAATATAGCAAAATTAATTGTACAAGACCAAAAAGCTGTTGTCAGATTTTATTCGTGTCTATCACTAATAGATTCTAATTATTCAAAGTATATCAGTGTCTATCGCTGATAGACTTCGATTAATCAAAGTCTATCAATTATAGTCACTGATAGACACTGATAGACACTTATAGATTTTGATTAACCAGAGTTTATCAGCGATAGACACTGATAGACTCTGAATAATCGAAGTATATCAGTAGACTGATAGATTCTGATTAATTAGAGTCTATCGCTGATAAACTCTGATAATCGAAGTCTATCAGATAGACTTCGATAGATTTTGCTATATTTGCAATTTTTTTACATGGTGTTATATTTGCTATTAATTTGGTCCAATTTGCCACCCACTGCAATTTTCCTAACTTTTTTATGTTTAAAGTTCAACGAATAATATTTATTTACTAAAATATGAAGTAAAATTAATTACAATATTGCCAAAATATCGGCGATAACGACGTTTCCAATATTTCAGTGATAAGGGGGTAAAAAAGACTTTACCCCCTCATATCTATGTCGGTATCTCCAAAAATCCAATATATCGGTCGATATCTCTGATTTTTTCATCCTTGCTGATCATCTTCTTCATCCCTCATTACTAGCAGCGGTGAAATTCAGAGGTTCATTTAATCATCAGAGATTACTGGAAAAACTTAATAAGGCTTTGAAAAGTTGGCTTGTAAGGCTTTCCTAGACGTGGCATCCCTTCGCTCACAAAATCAATCAAATAAAATAAATTCATGTCCCTGGCAACAGCTCTAAAAACTTGTTGTCTTCTGGAGTGGTTAAAAATATAGATAAAATTTACTCCAAAATACTGTGCAAGCATACACAATCAGTATCAAGTGATAAGTATTTATCGTATCCACGGGGTATTGAATAGTCTCACTCTATTAATTTTAATTAGCCTTTAGTGATTTCAAAGGTTGGATAAATTGATTGGATTTTAAAATGCTGAAACAAAAGAAATGAGAAAATAGAAAATGTAGATGAATAGAGAAAACATAATGGAAACAGGCACAGGTTAAGATTTATGTAAGTGTTATAGAAATGATCCAACAATTCTTTTGATGAGTCAATCTCATGCAGTCTTACCAGCGGGATCCTCTTGGAACTCCGAATTTTTTGGAATGTGTTTCAACTCCAATGAAGTACTACTGATCATGCAATAGGTAATTGGTTATCCATAACTCAACTACTGGCGTCCACCAACTATCTACAGTCTAGTGTGATTAATTGCCACACAACTCTTAAATCATCCCTGAAACTAAGAGGAGTTATACATACCGGCTGGCCGGGTGGGCATATAATGATATGAGACTCAACAAATAATCAAGATGATCATAATTAATAAGAATTTCCAGATTTAATAAAAGTGACAATTACATTTTTTTCAATCAGTTAGTTCATAACATAAAACTTAAAGCATGTTACAATCTCAATAAATGCATCCATAATGTAAATCTAACAAGAAAATACTAATCCTTTTAGTAATTGCGGCTAAAATGGCTACTCCAAACCATCAAGAACATGGAAAGACTTCGTCTTCTGAGAAAATTTACAAGATGGTCGTCTTGTAGTCTCCAATCGATTTTTGTTTTACTCTAATCGACCTCCAAAGATAGAATACCTTGACTTCATATGGTTGCTCTTATTTATAAGATGAGGTTTAAAGTAATTAGGTTAATTATGACACATGGAGCATTTCCCAAGCCTTATAAATCTGAGATCTAAGCTGAAAACGCTACCTCATTTAATGAATCATGTGCAGTTCACGTGGCCTGTTTTGCTAATGTTTTGCTAGATCAACAAACTTTGCTCTCTCAATCTAGTCAACATTTACATTTTTCTGTAAAGAAACTCCAAAGTATCAATTCTCATAATTGGACTAAAACACAATAATTTCATCTATTAACCTCATGCAGATCAATAGATAATAGGTTATAAATAACTCTCTTTGGGAGAGTTATCAATCCTGAAGGATTGTTGAAGTCTTCCAATCTTGAACAGTCTTCAGTTTTCAAGAAGTCTTGGGGTCTTGAAGTTTTGAAGCCTTGGAGTCTTGAAGAGTCTTTGCTCTTCAAGGAGTGTTGAAGTCTTGAAGAGTATTTTGTCTTCAAGAGTGTTCAACACTTAGGAACTTATGGCTTTAAGGGAGTCTTCAGTCTTCAATAAGCGTTCAACACTTAAGAACTTATGGATTTCAGGGAGTCTTTAGTCTTTAGTTTTGGTGGCCGAGTCTCTCTGAATTCTCTGGTTCGTTTGAGAGCTTCAAAATGTTGAACCCTTGAAATGGAGGAGAGCCCCTCGATTTATAGAGTTCTCCATGGATGGGCACTGGTGACTTTTGGGCCTAATAACTGGGATTTGGGTTTTATGGTTCTTCGGTTTGGTTTATATTTGACCCAAAAACCATATGACCCAAATGCTGAAAGACCAAATTTGATCCAATTAATTATTATTTTTTAATTAATTGATCAAATTAATTAATTTGAACAAAATAATTTATTTTGGATTAATTGATCAAATGGACATTTGGCTCTAAAAATTTATAATTGGGCAACTTTTTCTTCAAATTAAATTTGGGACACATGTCAATTTATAATTGGTCCCAAATTTAATTATTGGTAATTTCGTCATTAATTTTAAATAATGATGTGACAAATTGTGATTGGCCAAAATTTCTCCTTCAACAAATGCCCCTTTTCGAGATTTAGGCACAAGTTATGTGTGAGTGAATATCGAAAAAAAAATATATCTTAGAATCAAAATATGCAAGACATTTGTTCTTGATTTTGACTCTGTTTGATGTGTCAATTTAATCAAAATATGAATTTGGTTCAAATTTTGATCCATTTTTTTATTTGACACATTTATATGGCCAATTAATCAAATAATGAATTTTGGTCAAAATTTTTTTTTCTTATTTGACAGCAAATTTTATTTTGAACTTCAGTAGAATTTATGATCCACTTAAATTTCAAATTGAATTTAGAATAAAATTCAAACTATAACCCAAAACGTTTCACTTGAATTTGGAATGAAATTTGAAGTCTACTTGAATTTTGACTTAATGTTGAATTTTGAGTTGGGGTAAAATTTGAAGTATATCCAAATTTTAACTTGAATTTCGTGTAGAATTTGGTCAAATTTCAACTAGAGATAAAATTTTGATTTTGCCCAAATTTTGTTGAGACAAAAATTGAAATTCAATCACTAAAATTTGGCTCCAATATGGAATTTGGAATTGGAACTTTAATTTGAAATAGAATCTAGATAATCATATTGAGGTCTTACAAATTTTTTTAAAACCTCCATTTTGGTTTGGAGTAGAATCTAGAATTTCAATTTCTCACCCATATTGATTTGAGGTAAAAGATTTTACTCAAATTTAAGTTTGAGTAAAAAAAAACAAAAGTTTAATTCAAATAAAAAGAAACTGCTCTGACTAAAGTTTTGAGATTGAATGGATCCAAATCCAATTTGATGTGGACATTCTAATTTAGATTTTGTATGAAACCTGACTGAATTTGAATTAGATATGAGAAGATTTCTTCCAAATTTGTTGCTATATATAAGCAAGATATATTGGTTTAATCTTTTCATAGTTGTACCGTCAGAAAATGTAAATGGGTATTCCAGACGTTCCTGTTGGTCAGTTCAAGACGCCGATGCTCGTTAGTCGTTAAGGTTTCAAAAGCCACAAGGCCACCACTACACATTGTCGGCAAGGAGAGATCGATCGGAAGTCACCGTCGGCGATGGATGCTGCAAGAGTTTATGCTTGAAGATGGGGCGGCTGTGAGAGAAGAAAGACAAATTTTCTACTTTTTATGTTTCCTTTTTCTTTTTTTTTTTTTACACCTTTCTTTCCCCTTTTTTTTTTTCTTTAAATTTTCAACTTCTTTTTTTTTCTTTTGGCCTTTTTTTTTCGATTTTTTTTAAGAGAGATTTCTTTTCTTCCCTTTTTTTTTTCTTTTTTTTTGTTTGAACACACAAACTTTGCCAATACTTCTATTACAAAACTTTGCCTTAGATTCTTGAAGATGTTGTTCAGACTCATTAAGACGACGCTACGTACATTAGAAGATGATCCAAATAACTCAGAAGGAGTAACACCTACTCCATAACCACGAACACATCCATGTTTCTCTGGTCCAAAACTTGCACAAAAATCTCATCCTCGTTCATGTCAAGTGTACCATCAACTACTTGAGAAGAATATGGTTTGAGTTCCGACTACAAGTACGAGTTCAAAATTTAGAATTCAAAACTAGCACATATATAAATAAAGTTTTAAAGAAAAGAACCCCATCAAAAGTACCAGTAATTATCAATGAACAACTCAAAGTGCTCTTAAATAGAAGAGGCCCAAGCAAAACTAATGCATATCTTAAAATGTTGTAACACAAACACAAAAATAAACAAAAAAAAAAAATAATAGGCAACGAATAAAACAAAAAGAAATGTATACTTCCATAACAATTTTGGTATTAGAATGTCCACTTCAAATACCAAAACAATTTTGAAAGCTCAAGATAAAAGATAACTAGAAAGATATATGATGGTACAAACACAATGCACATTCCAATAGCAATGAATGAAAGATAACTAAAAAGATTTGACATATATTTTTAGCAATTAGCAAGTATATTTTTAGCAATTAGCAAGGGAAACAAAATCTGTCAAACTTGTAGCTATTGGTGGTAACCAAGTTATCAGAGGGGAAATAACATTGCGCTTGATTTTTAGTAATAATATTTGAAGTTTTTCAATATTTGGTGGCACTTTGTTTTTTTTGGTATGTCAACAAGAGTTTGACTCAATTGTCATAAAGCTTGTAACCCGATCAAGAGGTCGGAGTTTCGAATCCCCTTCCCCACATATTATCAAAATATTTATTTTTTGGTTTTCATTGTTTATTTTCATTTTCATTTTACTTTCTTTTTTTTTTATTTCTTTCTTTATCTTTTTATTTTTACTAGGTTTTTACCACGTGCGTTGCACGTGTAATAATTTGAGGAAAATATTATGCACTAAAATGAATATAAAATCAATTAAGATTAGTTCTATACATTCTTATAGAAGTTTAAGCAATATATAGCTAACGATTCATATTTTAATACATACTTATTGTCCATCAATATAATATATATATATATATATTTTAATGATTCTTATATATATCGGTTTACCTTGGATTACTCCACCCACCACATCTCTAAAATGAAATCAATATATTGGTAAATAGTAGGATAATGCGCAGGTTTATCATTCGTCGGGATTTGAAAATCAACCATATTTTTGATTCTTTGTTGTATACTTCTCGTTCTAGTTCTTCTATCTCAGTCATATGAGATAATGAGATCTAAATCCTTGCAAGAACATTTTGATACCTAATATCTCTTGGTTCTATATTTACGGTGATGGATCATATATGATTTATGATTTTGAAGTTTTTCATTGAATTTATCAACGAGTTCATTGAACAAAGTAACCTGAACACATGCACTATGCATATAAGATATTTGTTTACAAAAATGCAATCATATATTTTAAACATGGAGAAAATAACAAAACGTGTAATATAATACTTCATTGTCCATAACAATCAATTTCATAATTCTTACGGGATCCCCCTCTCTGGTTTTGAATTGTTGGATTGAAAATTTTCACTTACACTCCTCCAACCTTTGTGTCTACTGGGAATGATTTTTAACATATCTGACGTCTGCATAAAAAGAAATCTAAGAAATTGTTTGAAAAAATATAATACACAAAAAAAAAAAAAAAAAGCATGACATCAAGATTTTGAATTCAATTCAATGTTTATCCAATTAAGATTTTGAATCTCCCTTCATTTGGAATGAAATTATCATGTTTAATTTTAAATTGAAAAATTTAAATTTAAAAATGATTTTTTTAAAAGGAAAATTGAAAAAATCAAAGTTCTTCCCAATAAACACAAAATGTGAAACAAAAAATTTTAATTGAAAAAATCAAATTTGAATGAAACATGATTTAAAAAAAAAATAATAAAATTGACAAAACCAAAATCCTTCCTACAAAACATGAAAAAAAAAACATCTAATTGAGAAAATAAAATTTTAAGGAAACTTCATTTTTAAATAAAATTAAAAATTGAAAAAATCGAAATACGATACAAAACGTGAAAAAATAATAATTAAGAAACTTGATTTTTTTTAAAAAAAAAAAAAAGAATTAACAAATAAAAATCATTCCCAGTAGACACAAAATGTAAACAAAAAAAACATTTGAATTTAATTTGATTCTGGAATTTGAAAACTAATTATGTAATTATATGAAATTTAAAAGGGTATTCTGGTCTAATTTTTTTTTCAGGAATCCTGGCCTTTTAATATAATATAATATAGATATTAAATTACGAAATTTGATTCTGGAATTTGAAAACTAATTATGTAATTATATGAAATTTAAAAGGGTATTCTGGTCTAAAAAGGTTTTTCAGGAATCTCGACCTTTTAATATAGTATAGATATTAAATTACGAAATTTGATTCTAGAATTTGAAAGCTAATTATGTATTTATCTGAAATTTAAAAGGGTATTCTGGTCTAAAAATATTTTTCAGCAATCCTGACATTTTCATATAGTATAGATATAGATTTTTATTAAATTATGAAATTTGATTGTGGAATTTGGAAACTAATTATGTAATTAACTGAAATTTAAAAGGGTATTCTGGTCTAAAAATGTTCTTCAAGAATCCTGACCTTTTAATATAGTAGATATTAAATTACCAAATAGGATTCTAGACTTTGAAAACTAATTATGTAGGGGTCGTTTGATAACCATTTCGTTTTCTGTTTTCTGTTTTTGTTTTTCATTTTAAAAAAACAGAGTTGTTTGATAACAATTTCTGTTTTTGGTTTTCTTTTTTTAAAAACGTTTTTGAAATTATAAGCAAATTTCAAAAAAAAAAAGTTTTTAAAAACAGATTTCTGTTTTTCAAAAACTCATTTTTCTTCTAATGCTTATTTTCCCTCTTTTACCTATTTCTTTCCGACAAATTCTTTTTTATATTTTTTTCTCTCTCTAAAACATTTTCCTCTCTACAAAATTTCTTTTTCTTTCTCTACAATTTTCTCTCTCAAAACTTTTTTTCCTCTATGACTCATCTATTTCTAAAAATTTATCCATATATAACTTTTATATTCATAATAAACATATTCTACATTTTCTTTTGGAAAAAAAAAAAAAACTCCCAAAATTTTCTCTCGCTACACATTTTCTTTATTTTTCTAATTTATCGTTATTTTTTCTAGCATGTCTTTTACTCTTAACCTTGCTATCTCTCTAAAATTTTTCTTTTTATTTAATTTTTCTATCTAAAATTTATCTCTTCTACCCTAACTTTTTTTTTCCTTTTTCTATAACTAATATCTTTTATGGAGTCTAACTAATATTCTCTCTCTAAACATTTTCTTTCACGTCTCTAACTTTTCTATGTTTAACTTTTCTCTCGAAAATATTTATATTTGTGTCTATAAATTTTCGTTTCAATGTCTCTACACATCTTTCTCTCTCTAAAACATCTTTTCATCTCTCTAATTTTTTAAAAAATGAAAACCAAACACAGTTATCAAACAAGTTTGGTTTTCAGTTTTTTAAAAACAGAAAACAAAAAACAGTTATTAAACATATATGGTTTTTGTTTTTAAAAAATAGAAAACTAAAAATAAAAAACCAAAAAACAGAAAAAACCAAAAACCAAAAACTGAAATAGTTATCAAACAGAGCCGTAATTATCTGAAATTTAAAAGGGTATTCTGGTATAAAAATGTTTTTCAAGAATCCTGACCTTTTAATATAGTATAGATTTTTTTTTATTTAATTTCATTTAATTTTATTAATTTTATTTTATTTCTTTATTTCGTTTTATTATTATTATTATATTTATATATTTATTTTATTATGTTTTATTTTTATTTTTGTTTTGTTTTATTTTTATTTACTTTATATTTTATTTTCATTCTATTTTTATTTTATTATTTTATTTTATTTTATTTATGTATTTATTATTTATTTTATTTATGTATTTATTATTTTTATTATTATTGTTTTTTTTTCTTCCCCACGTTTCCCTCTTCCATTTTTTCTCCAACTCCCCACTCTCTCCCCTATTATTTCTCTCCCTCCCCTATTTTTTCTCCCTCTCCCATTTTCTTCTCCAACTCCCCACTCTTTCCACCCCAAATTAGCAAGACCTTTAAGTATAAAAGGGAGGGGGGAGATGTAGGAAGACAACAACAAAGACAAAAAAAAAAAAGAGAGAAGAGGTGTGAAAGAGTTTAGAGAGAGAAGGGAGAAAAAGAGTGAAAGAGCTTAGAGAGAGAAAAGAGAAAGTGAGTTTGAGAGGGAAAAGTAGAGTTTGGAGAAGGATTTTCAAAAATCCAAAGCTACCGCCGCCGCTCACCGCCTCACCGCCGCCGCCACTACTACCACCACTGCCGCTGCTACCATGCCGCCATTGCCGCCGCCACCGAAGGTAGATACCGCCTCTCATATCTGTAAAATTAAAAAAAAAAGAGAGAAAAAGAAGGGAGATGGATGCAAATCGTGGAAGAGGAAGGAGGAAAGAAAGCATTAAAAGAGGTGGGCCTCATCTCTTTAAGAAGGTGAAAAGAAAGCATTAAAAGGGGTGGGCCCCACCACTTTAAATTTATTTATTTAATGATTATCTTTTGTCTCTCTCCTGCTTTTAAACCATGTTTTATTCATTATTTATTTATTTATTTATTATTATTATTTTTTTACATTTCTACTAAAAATAATTAAAACACAAGAGATTTTTGTATCAATTCTTTTTTTCCCCCTCGAAAGGCATTCTTATGTGTATATACATGTATTTGTTTTTCCTTTCTTTCTTTCTTTTATGTTTTTCCCCCTTTTACTCTTATACTTCCTTGTGATTTTGCGATTTCCAATTAAAATTCTCATCCTAATTAATTGGCTTGAACTTTGAAATTCATGTTAGATTTAAATTCAAAATCTTAAGTTAATTTCAGTTTATTGTTCTTGTTTTCTTTTCCTTTCATGAATTGCAATTATCTATTTCAAATTATCTTTTAATTTAACGAAGCCTATGCAAATCTTTAATTGGATTTTAATTGGGAAGGTTTATATGATTTTCATATTGGATTTTGATTTGTATGCTTAAACTAATGTTAGATTGAATTTAATTTGGAGTTTTCAAAGTAAATTTCCCTTCATTTTCTAAATCAATTTCAAATTGGTTTTTTTAGGCAGAATGAGAAGAGGAAAAAGAACATTAATTATTAATCTTTTTGAAATTAGCCTAAGGTTTTTTTGGAATTAACTTCAATTTACTCAAAAATAAATTTCTTATTCAATTTTTTTTTTTTCAAAATTGAATTTCACTTCATAAAGCCAATTGAATTCAATTTGAAAATTTTAATTGGAGGTCAATTTTGTTTTGGTTTTAAATTAAGTTTTCAAAAGCTTTCAGAATATTAAATCAGGTTCTTCCTTATGGAATGATTTTACCCCTTGTAATTGTTGATTTACATTTTGTCGTTAAAGTGTAACTTAACAAATATGAATAAAATAATTCATGTAGAGCCTATGATGGAGTTGAAATAATTTTCAAATTCTTGAGGTGAAAGATTTTCTTTAATTAGGAAATTTACATGTGATAATAAAGTTATGGGTTAACCCCACTCACAAAATTAAATCCTTACTTTATTTAAAGATAAGGTGAAATTAGTGAGACATTTAATTTTCAATTTTCATTTTTTTTCAAACTTTATTTGTTTATTTTTTGTTAAGACATGGGCCTTTGTTTAATGAATTCAAGTAATAAAATAAAATGCTTTCAAACGGGTGTCGTAGGGTGCTAATACCTTCCCTACACACAACTAACCCCCGAACCTATTTTTGGTTTTTAAGACCCGTTCATTTTTTTGGGTGACCAATCACACCCCAAGATGATTGGTGGCGACTCCAAACCTTTAACCTCGAAAGAGACCCATAGGAAAAGACGTCGGCCGCTCCGCGTCGCAATGACGTTGCGACAGAAGTGATGGAAGCTGTGCATGCAAGAGGATTATTTGGACATTTGGAAGAACCAAATGCTAGGTCTAGACTATCTAATCTGCAAGTTTGTACTGGTTGTATTGTTTTTAATTTGTTAGAACATTCACATTCCCCCTTCATGATTAGTGCAATGTATATTAGGCAAATGCAAGCCTTATATTAGAAGTCATTTCTCGTGAAGATTATGCGAACCGGTATGGTCCTACAACTGGGGAAATTGTTCGACTTGGTGATACAGATTAACCAAAAGAACATAAAAGAAACATAATCTGTAATGCCTCAGGTTTTTGCCAGCTTTACTGAACTCTACACAGCGAAAATAACTTTTATTAAAACCAACAACTCACCCCAAAGAATACTAGCTAAACGACCTTTATTCTTAAATGATATAATAATGAAACTAAACTCTAAGTTCACAATATAAGCAACTCAACAAATCTCACCAATATGAACGACTAATCCAACTAGCCTATCAAAACATAGGTACAAAATAAAACCACGACATCCTAAGCATCTTCCTCGTAGCTCCCCTCCTCATCACCAAGGTCCAGCTCATCGTCCAAACCGGCAACATCTAAAATGTTGGGGGGAAGATGGAGAAGGGGGTATCGATACAACCGTGGTACTGGTAAGCAACTCACAGTTACCAAGTCACAAACAAACAACCAAAAAAACCAACATGTTTGGCACACACATTCAACAGGTTACACAACCACAATAAGAAACATGCTTTTAAGCTACAAACTAACATGCTTAATGATGTGGACTTTTCCTACCGCAAGCGCACGGGTCAAGTAATAATATAGTGAATGTAATTCGAATGTCGTCCTCTGGATTGGATTGTTAAGCAAATCAAGTATTGTGAATTATCTCGCTCAATTTTATTTAGGGATCAAAAAGTGATGAGTGATTAATGGAAAACTAAATTAAAGCAAGAACAAAAAGTGTGGAAATTCAATTGGGAAAAATACTTAGGGAATTGATTTCGCTGATTTAGTCTAGGATTGATTTTAAGGAGTAAGTTATTATGCACAATGAAATCATGAGCCAAAGACCCTTTAATCACAACTACCTCTCCCGAGTATAATTGATTCTCATGCAAATTAACTAACTTGATATCCCTATCTAAGTTTATTAATATGCAAGGCAATGAGATCTTTTGACTAATTCCAAAGTTAATCTAAAACCGTCACGAATTAGAAAATAAACTCTAGTCATGCAATCTTGAGTAAGTCTATATTAAATCCCCTCTCCCGAGCTAGATTCAAAACTTAAATCATCCAACTAATAGCCAATTAATTGAAAGCATTAAATCAAGATTACAAACATAATAATCATTGCACAACTTAAACCTTAAATTCAATCCATAAACTTAATCAACTACATCAATCCCTAAGCTATGAGTTTAGCTACTCATGAATCTAATTACAAACTCTACTAAACATAATAAAGCCATAAAGTCTAGCTAAAGAAAAGGAAAGGGAAAAGAAAACTCAATGTAGGCCGAGTCCGACGTCCCTGTCACGATCCCCACGAACAATGGGTTGATTTCCACTTTTCTCCCTTTGCTTCAGCCTTCAAATCCTCTGTTTCTGCCCTCTTTACGGCTCCAAAAAGTCCCAAAATTCAATCCCCCAAAAACCTAGCCGAAAGGATGCTTAAATAGCAAAATTTTGTCGTAGCGTTGAGATGCTGTCGCGATCCGCAATTTTGGAAAATTTTTCTATAGCGTCGCGACGCTATGATTATTTATTTATTTATTTTTTTAAGGTAGAAAACTCCATTTGACTCCAATTGCTGAATTAAGCTTCAAACACGTACTTCCTACAAATAAAACATAAAAATGCATAAATTTGGACAAATAATTATAAAAGACTAGCTTAATTAATCAGATAAAAATAGCTAGCTATGCTCGCTATCAAATACCCCCAAACTTAAGCTTTTGCTAGTCCTCGAGCAAACTACAAATCAAACATACAGTAGAAGAATGGATGCAATAATCATAACTCAATCCTCAAGGCTCAAAAGTCAATAGTCAAGCAAGCAAGAGACATGCACATAAGGACCAATGAGGGAGACATATTAAAATTTTTCCAAAATTAACTTGCACAAGCGAGATCTATCTCAACAAGATTAGACTCTACTAGCCCGGGATTGGATTATTAAACTCTCAGCTCATCTTCCCTCTACACTGGCACTAAGGTTTCACTAATGAGTTAATGGAACAAATTAGTTTGTTTTTCACCATACTTAGGTGCTTTTAATTAACAATTGAATTAAGCATGTATATGTGGCACTAGCTTTCACACACCCATTGCAGGGACCCTTAACCTGAGTTTTCTCTAGTTGGCCTAACTGATCACAACAGGGGTAGCTCTTTTTGCCTTAATCTTTATTAACCATTGCATATTGCGCGCATAAGTCATGATTTGTTTTTCTTTTTCAACAATAACAACAAGAATGATTTTTTCGTTATGAACATGATAAGCAGATATTCTTTTCTTTTCTCCTAAGCAAGATCAAACATGCTAATTTGCAAAAAATTAACTCTTTAGCTCTACCCTACACCTATCGAGGTGACAACAAGCATATGAACCCAATAATTTGCTCCTAAGCATTCAAATCCAAATCTAGCCAAGACAAATACTCTACTCATGCAAACCATCTCCTAGAAAAATTTTAAAAAGTCTCCCTTTTGGACACTCATGCTTACAACTCATCACAAGCTTGAAAATTGACAAGAAAGCCTATCCTAGGACATCGTAATCATGCAAAAGTAGCATCCAGAAAACAACCATATGCATAATTCAAAGAAAGCTCAAAACTATAACCCGAACTCAGATGCTCAAGGGCTCCACAAACATGCTAATCCACCCCCAAACTTAAAACATGCATTGTCCTCAATGTATAAAGAAAATAAAGCATAATCAATCATGAGAACAATAAAAGAGTAGGAGGAGTGAACGATACTGCCCTGGAATGATGACCTTTTCATGAATGCTTGGCAAAGACAAGAGCACGAGAACTCCTACAAAACAAAAACAACAAGACATAAAAAACAATAACAAAGTAACTTGGGTTGCCTCCCATAAGCGCTTGTTTATCGTCTCTAGCTCGACGTGCTCGTGCAGTCTGTCAAGGCACATAAAAATTCTCGTATTTCTTTGGACCCTTCTTTCTTGAATCAATAAAACTCACTATTGCTAGCAAGCTTACCAGCTTCTCATGGGCCCCTGAAATAGAATTATTTTTGGTATTTTTGACTAAAATAAACATAAAAGGATAAAGATCAAAATAAAGAGACTCTGACTCTAAAACTGACTCGTGAGAATAGAAAAAGGAATAATCAAAATATACAAAGGATGGAAAAGATAAAACAGACGAAGGTTTTTCAACCTCAAACTCTACCTCCTGAACTTCCTCTGACACTACAAGCTCATTTTCTTTTTCTTCCTCACAACCATGTTCTTGATAGGTGCTCCAACTCTCCAATTCATCCCCACTATTCATGCAACTCACCCCTAACTGCTCATCCTCATCAAGATCGAAAGAACTACGCTCATGAATGGGTGCCAATGAATCATCGGTCACATGACTCACTAGACAACTTATGGAAGTGGATCCCAACTCACTAACTTCCTGTGGAGCTTGAAGTCCTCTTATGATTTCATCAATTTTTAGACTCCTCGCTCTAGACTCCTCAATATAATTTTGAACTATGCTTTCCAAGGAAGAATTTTCATTTAAAGGGGTATAACTTGAAGATGAAAAATTGGAATATGGTGTTGAATAAAAAGTCATTCAAATCAATTAAAGCAACAATGATAATTAGGCTTCCAATCAAACAATAACCCAACAAGAACAAATGACAAAGACTCAAACAAAAAAAATCTAATATGGAAAAATCTAAATATGGAAAATATAATCTAGGAAATGAAAGTACTATCTAATTAAGGAAAACAAGAAACAAATATGGAAAATTACAATTAAGGCAAAAGACTAAGAAGGAAAAATATCTAAATAAAGAAAAAAAAATCAAGAAAATAACACAAAAAACAAATAAGGAAAAGATTACACAACTAAAAGAAAAACTAAATTAGAAAAGCAAATATGGAAAGAAAAACAAATTATAAGGAAAACACTAAAATAGGAATGCAACAAATATGGAAAATAAAAACAAATAAGGAAAAAAAATGCAATCTATCTACAAAATAAAAATAAAAAAAATTAAATACACCATAAATTAAGACCGAACAATTTTTCCACGATATTAATTTAACTAAATATGTCAATCCCCGACAACAGCGCCAAAAACTTGATGTGGACTTTTCCTACCGCAAGCGCACGGGTCAAGTAATAATATAGTGAATGTAATTCGAATGTCGTCCTCTGGATTGGATTGTTAAGCAAATCAAGTATTGTGAATTATCTCGCTCAATTTTATTTAGGGATCAAAAAGTGATGAGTGATTAATGGAAAACTAAATTAAAGCAAGAACAAAAAGTGTGGAAATTCAATTGGGAAAAATACTTAGGGAATTGATTTCGCCGATTTAGTCTAGGATTGATTTTAAGGAGTAAGTTATTATGCACAATGAAATCATGAGCCAAAGACCCTTTAATCACAACTACCTCTCCCGAGTATAATTGATTCTCATGCAAATTAACTAACTTGATATCCCTATCTAAGTTTATTAATATGCAAGGCAATGAGATCTTTTGACTAATTCCAAAGTTAATCTAAAACTGTCACAAATTAGAAAATAAACTCTAGTCATGCAATCTTGAGTAAGTCTATATTAAATCCCCTCTCCCGAGCTAGATTCAAAACTTAAATCATCCAACTAATGGCCAATTAATTGAAAGCATTAAATCAATATTACAAACATAATAATCATTGCACAACTTAAACCATAAATTCAATCCATAAACTTAATCAACTACATCAATCCCTAAGCTATGAGTTTAGCTACTCATGAATCTAATTACAAACTCTACTAAACATAATAAAGCCATAAAGTCTAGCTAAAGAAAAGGAAAGGGAAAAGAAAACTCAATGTAGGCCGAGTCCGACGTCCCCATCACGATCCCCACGAACAATGGGTTGATTCCCACTTTTCTCCCTTTGCTTCAGCCTTCAAATCCTCTGTTTCTACCCTCTTTACGGCTCCAAAAAATCCCAAAATTCAATCCCCCAAAAACCTAGCCGAAAGGATGCTTAAATAGCAAAATTTCGTCGTAGCGTCGAGACGCTGTCGCGATCCGCAATTTTGGAAAATTTTTCTATAGCGTCGCGACGCTATGATTTTTTTTTTTTTTTTAGGTAGAAAACTCCATTTGACTCCAATTGCTGAATAAAGCTTCAAACACGTACTTCCTACAAATAAAACATAAAAATGCATAAATTTGGGCAAATAGTTATAAAAGACTAGCTTAATTAATCAGAGAAAAATAGCTAGCTATGCTCGCTATCACTTAAAAACAACCAACTCATGCAATTTCACCACACACTATGCCACACATGCACTAGACTCCACATGATTTCCGCGTCATGCTCTGCAACTACATGATTTCCGCGTCATTCTCATATACACATGAATTCTGCGTCATGTGCTGCGCTAATTACATGATTTCCGTGTCATGCTCCGCTACACATGAATTCTGCGCCATGTGCTGCGCTAGTTACATGATTTCCGCGTCATGCTCCGCACCTACCCCACATGAATTCCGCTCCATGTGTTGCGCCACTCTTACGTGATTTCCGCGTCACGCTTCGCACTCACACCCATGTGATTTCTGTGTCACGCTCCGCTACACATGAATCAATGCACTATGTGTTGTGCCTCACACCCGACTCATGCTACATATCCCCATGCAACATGCTAACCAAACTCACCATACTTGACTCAACAACCATCATGCTTAAGACAAGTACCTACCATGCTTACACCCTTAAGCGAACACATCTCAAACAACATAGAAAACATGATTCATGATTAACACAACCGTTTCAGCATTTAAACTCAATAATTCTTACATAACAACTCATACTCAGTACAAATATAGGAAAAACAGATAAAACAAACAATCATGCTTCATGCAGTCAAACAAGCTTAGTAAGTAGAACTACTTACCTATAGCGTTCCTAAGCAACTCCAACAAGCCTAAAGCAGCCAAGAGAAGCTCCTAAATCACAAAGGCAACTAAAAGGGTTAAAATTTACCTAAAGATCTTAAGATAAGCTTGAAAAGCCAAATCCCACTTACTAGGCCTATTTCCTTGTTAAACAGTCTTCAAACATTCTCCAAAATGAAAACCCAAAAGCTTTAGACCATGGGCAACCATGTCTAAGGCACTACGGTCCATGGGCATATGCTGAACGACCATTACTAAGGCTTTTCAGCCGTTGGACAAAGAGTGAAAAGTCACAGGAATGACATTCTAAGAACTCCTAAAGTTTGGGTATTGCGACAAAGGCTTAGATAATAAATAGGAACCTATTGGCATGCTTCTAAACCACAGACAACAAGCAAATGACTCAATAAGTTATGCTTTAAGAACCTAAAAGGGTTGGGCAACGCTAACAAGGCATTGACACTACATGCTTTTAAACCACATACAACAACAACGATCCATTTTAAAGCATAATCTAGAACCTATAAAGGTTGGGCAACACTTACGAGCCTAGATATACCATGGGTAACGACTAACACATGCTTCTAAGGCTTAAACAACTAATGGGTAGAAAACTACAGCGCTACAAACCAAGGGACAACAAGACACCTTACCCAAACGAACCCGTTTTCACGTTAGACGGGTTATCCTAACCTCTAACAACGCGCTAGAACGATCCTTGGGCGATGGGTATTCGAGTTGAAGTGTATCGAACTCAATCGAACACTTAGACGGCGCTGCAGAACAGAAAATCAACGCTAATGTTAAAATTTCAGCACCTAAACCATTGGGCATTTTTACTTTAAGCTCTAACAAGGATGGGTAGGAGTTAAACTTACCGGAATCGCCAAGCGACGACGAAACACCCACGAATTGAGCAAAGACGACGCCAGATGGCAGCTAATAAGACCTTAAATCCTGAAATACGGAATCCACAGCGAGTGGGTACTTGCTTAAACTTGAATAAAGGTCCAAAGGAGCATGGGTAAGGGATTAAGCTTACCAAAAATTTCAAACGACACCAACAACACCCGAAAGCGCTGCTGGACAGAGACGAAACGCGAAAGACAGGGCTCCAAACTGCTGGCCACGCGAGATCTGACCAAAACATATGCAAAGGGACTAAGATCGAGTCTTAACGACTACAAGTGAGGGAGAAAATGGCTTACCCACGAGATTCTTCTCTTCTTGGTGAAATCCCACAAGAAACTACACGGGTTGGGTCTTGGCCGAAAACCACATAGAGGAAGAGGGAGCAAGGTGCGACGGCGGCGCTTGGTTGACGGCAGAACGGCGGCAGCGGCATGCACTTGGGCTGGACGGAGAGAGAGAGATCACAGAGATGTAGATAGCGAGAAATTGCGCGGAGAGAGAACCCTTGCAGCAGCGGCGAACTCGGGCTCGCTTCACGATGGCAGCAAAACGGGAGCGGCTGTGCGACAATGGCTGGGCGGCGACAGCGAACCTTGACGGCGGCTAGACTACACGGCTGGGGGGCCCTTCACGGCAAGGAGGAAAGAGATGGAGAGGGAAGATGAGGGGTTAGGGTTTTTTTTTCCTTAATTCCTTTTCTTTTCTTCGATTTTTCTTATTTTCTTAAGGGAAAAATACACTTTTAGTCCCTGAGGTTTGGGTTAAGTGACAGTTTGGTCCATGAGTTTTCAAACTCAACAAAAATACCCCTGAGTTTTGAGATAAGGAGCATTTTGGTCCCTGCCGTCAACTTTTCTGTTAAATTTTAACAGTTGCTGACGTGACACTATTATTTTAATAAAGAAAATTATTTTTTAAAATAAAAAATAAAAAAATATTAAAATATTATTATTTTTTTAATTATTTAATTTTTTCTCCATGTCTCTTTACTTCCCTTCTTCTTCTCCATCTTCTTCCTCTTCATCCTTTCATTCTTCTTCTTCATATCTCCGGTGGCTGGCGGCCGGCGGCCACCACTCGCCGGCTACTCTTTTTTTTTTTTCTCTCCCTCTCCTTTTCTTTTTCTTTCTCCCTCTTTTTATTGTTAAAAAAAAATAGAAACGAAGGGGGAAAACCCCCTTCGATTCCGGCGCCGGAGAGGGAGGAGGGACCAAAAGAAAAAAAAAAGAGTAGCCGGCGGCCGGTGCTGGCGCCGGCGAGTGGTGGCCGCCGGCCGCCGGCCACCGGAGATATGAAGAAGAAGAATGAAAGGATGAAGAAGAAGAAGATGGAGAAGAAGAAGGGAAGTAAAGAGAGATGGAGAAAAAAATTAAATAATTAAAAAAATAATAATATTTTAATATTTTTTTATTTTTTTATTTTAAAAATAATTTTCTTTATTAAAATAATAGTGTCACGTCAGCAACTGTTAAAATTTAACAGAAAAGTTGACGGCAGGGACCAAAATGCTCCTTATCTCAAAACTCAGGGGTATTTTTGTTGACTTTGAAAACTCAGGGACCAAATTGTCACTTAACCCAAACCTCAGGGATTAAAAGTGTATTTTTCCCTTTTCTTAATAACCAAAAACCCAAAAATATCTTCCAAGAATAGGATTTCTTTTAACCAACACCCTTCAATCAGCGTGAAATTAAATTTTCATGCTTAAGCTTCTCAACCAACATAGACCAAATCGAACGAGCTTTCAGGGAGAAAACTAATTAATATAACGATTAATTTCAAGATAATATCCCAAACATCTTGGCATAAAAATTAAATCCCTAAGTTCAAGCCAAAATAGAAATTTATTTTTCTTTCAACTCAAAACATGACATTTAAATACACCCAAAGACACGGGGCGTCAAATAATTCAACAAAAATGAACTTCTCACCCAACATGAGACTCAACTAGTTAAGGTATATATCTTCGACCTATTTATCTTCTAACCAATACCTCCTTTCTCCTTTCTCTATTTATCTTTCCAGAAATAGCTACAAGATTGGAAACCTTAATTGTACTCAAAGAAAATACCTCCACACCCCAAATACATTTAGAAGCATGTAATCCAACAAATGAATAATCAAAGCCAACACATATGATTAGCATGAGTCCAAGATTTCAATTTACAAGGATTAAAACAGAACTTCAAGCATGTAAACCAATTTGTAATCTAAGTAGCTTTAAAAAGTATTGTGTACTTACCATTTTCTCTCGTGTAGTTTCATTCACAGTCGTTCCATTATTTCTCAGGTGGGTTAGCTCCCAAATTCTGATTCGACTAGGTTTTGTATTAGTGTTTCGAACCTATTTAAATTAAAAATGTATTAGATTATTTTACTAAATTAAAAAAAAAAAAGTTCATGTAATTGTGATTTACCTCCTTTTCTACTCTTTGTTGTATACTTTGTGAACCACATGTGTGATATATGTTCAATTTAGAACGATTCTTTTGCTTCCTTTCATACATCTCCTACATTTAAAAAATATAGTCACTACAAATTAAAGCAATAAGCAAACATTATTTTATTTCAAGAAAACAAAGTTTTAGAATATAACCTGATATTCAGTTGACTTCCACAACTTTGCAAGATATTCTGCATCTTCTCTTGTAATTTCTTGTGGAATATTGGCCAAAGCTTCAGCAACTGTATCATATTTGTACAACCATTTTTTCTTTAAATTATCTATTCAATTATTATAAGATCGATGAATTTGAAGCAGTACTGAAGCCTCACGATCTTCAACTTTAAATCGCTCCTACAAAGAAAATGGTAATTGTAAATTAATAATACAAGAAGTAAATAAAACAATCACTAAATTTTAATACACATACCAACATAAGCTCAAATAGTTTCCTTTTTGTTGTTGTATCAATAGCTCTCCAACTTTTTACTTGTAGAGGAGTAAAGTTGACTTGTCTAGCTAAGATAGTGCATTGGGCTTTGAAAATATGAACATTATCTCCAACAGGTCTTTTTTTTCCTCCGTGATACTTCAAATCTAATCCCACGGGGTAATTTAACTAGTTTGAGATTACGTGTGGGACCACTTACTTTTCTTTGTCCTGCAAAAGAAGATTCTAAAGGACAAGGGGAAAAAGAGAAAGCAAGTTAACAAAAAATCAAATGAAAATAATATATCCAAAAAAGCTTTTACCTGCATTAACAAACTTTTCATGCCCAATAGTTGATCCAATTTCTCCTGTAAACGATGATGAAGCTTCTAGACCAACTTGTGGTTTAGATTTTGTTGAAGATTGTTGATCATCAACTGTTTGATTAGATGTAGATGCAGTCGTACTATTCTCACAATTATCTACACTATTTCCATCTTTGAACCTGATCTTTGCTTTATGTGATGAGAAGCTTTTCGTCCTTTTTTTCAATCAAATTGTATTGCACTTAAAGAGAAGAAATTGAACATTCAATTAGCATAAGCAATAACATCTAATCTTGAGCACCACAATCAATATTCACAACTATTTCAACTCGGAATAGAAACAATAAAACAAGCAAAAAAGAAATAAAAATGACAATATAAAAGTTTATTGATATTAGATTCCCTCATCGTCATCTTCTTCTTCACAATCTTCATCTGTGTTTATAGGAATCTTGTAATAGTCTCTTGGATCAATTTTCAACACAAAATGCCAAATTGGATTTCTTCTATCTTCAAGGTAGATAACTTGTTCAGATTGGCATGCCAACACAAATTGCTCATTTGTTACCAATGTGTGGGTCGTATTCACATTAGTCAGTCCATGATCATCGATTCTTATTCCTTTACCACGACTATTGATATTCCACCATTTACATATAAATATAACAACTTTACTTCCACTCATATATTGCAATTCAATAGTATCATTCAAGACACCAAAGTACTCTCGACCATCAGTTTCTTTCACTACTACCCCACTATTTTGTGTTTTTCTTAAATCATCATCATCGTTTATACGAAATCTAAATCTATTAACAATATGTCCTTTGTAGCATATTACTTCTTGGGATGAACCTCTAGATAAATCTAATAACTGCTTATCAACTTCATTGCTTCCACCATTGTACAATTTAGTAACCTACATATACAATAATATCATGTTTAATGATGAGTAGATATCAAGATATCAATAAATAAATAAATATCAAAACTATTATATCTTTCTCACTTACATGACTTTCAAACCATTCTACGAACTCCTTATCATATATATATTTTTTTTTGTGCATTTCTAGCATCAACATGTTGTAATCCTTGTATGTGCTCACTAAAAGAAATTTAAAAGAAACTTTAGGTTCCATTTCAAAATATTAAAAAATTATCACAAATGAAAAATTGTACTTACCTAATATATGGTAAGACATCATCACAATTCCTTAAAACATAAAGTGAGTGTTTACTTGGTCGCATAGGACGACCAACTAATTTAAAGATAGATATTCCTTCATAAGAACAATGGTATGAAAATATCTTGTGCAAAACATTACACATTCATTGTCAATGTAATCTTCAGTGATAGAACCTTCAGGACGAGCTCGATTGCGGACATAAGATTTTAACTTACCTAAGTACCTTTCAAATGGATACATCCACCTATATTGAATTGGTCCACCAATTCTAACCTCATTTGGTAAATGGATTAATAAATGCACCATTATATCAAAAAATGATGGAGGAAACATCATTTCCATTTTACAAAGAATTCCTATAATTTCAGCTTCAATAATATTTAGGGTAAAATACCTTTTTGGTCCCTCATGTTTCAGGTTCGTTTCTAATAGGTCCCTAGGTTTCAAAATCGAACAATCAATTCCCTACTATTGTGGAAATACTTCTATTGAGTCCCTCCACCGTTAACAGTGCTGACGTGGCAGTTAAAAATAATAATATAATAGTTTCTAAATTAAAATAATAATAATTATAATAATAAATAAATAAATAATATTTTATTTTTTTAATAAAATAATTAAAAAAAAAATCTTTACTCTCTCTCCTCTTTCTCCCCCACCCCCGAGCCCAAACCCATTTCTCTCCCTCACCTTCTCTCCTTCTTCCCACCTCTTTCTTGTCGACCGGCGCCACCGCCACTTTCCACCACCGCCTTGTAATAAAGCTCTAACATCCAAAGCTTTGTTGATGCCAAATATATATGAATCCATTACTTTACTTCTTCTCCGCCTCCGGCCTACAAAAGCTCTAACATCCACCGGAAATGGCGAACTCCGATCAACTCTCCGCCCGCCAAGTTCACGTGGGCGTCCTCCCAAGCGCCGACACCGGCCATCTACTACCCTGTCTCAGGTCCATCCTCTCTCCCCCATCCACGCTTTCTCTCTCTTCTGTGTTTCTTCCCCAACCGACTCCCCCTCTCTCTCTCCTCCTTCCCCTTCCCTAGTGTCCCTCTCTCTCTCATTTCTTCTTCTTCCTGAGTCCAAGCGCTCTCTCTCATTCTCCTTCTTCCCCTTCCCGAATCCCTCTCTCTCCTTTCTTTTTCTTCCGGAGTCCAATCAGCGGTAATGTTGAACAAAACCTTGTAGGTCTTCAGATCTAAGTAAAATAAAACAACCAAAACCTAGGTTTCAAAATGAAGAAAAAGAAGGAGGCGGCGGTAGGATAAAAAGAAGAAATAGAGAGATGGAATCGGGAAGGGGAAGAAGGAGAAGGAGATAGAGAGATTCGGGAAGGGGAAGAGGAAGAAAGATCAGAAGAAGAGAGAGAGATTTGGTTGGAGAATAAACACAGAGGAGAGAGAATCAGAGATCGAATCCCTTTCCCCACATATTATCAAAAAAATTTGTTTTTTGGTTTTCATTGTTTATTTTCATTTTATTTTATTTTCTTTTTTGTTTTTATTTATTTTATTTTATTATTTTATTTTATTTTATTTTTCTCTTTTTTTGGTCTTCCACTCCCCCTTCCTTCTCCTTCTCCCTCTCCCCCTTCTTCTCCCAACCTTCCACTCTCTCCCCCTCTTTCTTAACCCATTCCTCTTTTCCCTCAACCGTTTCTCCAAGCTCTCCTATATAAAAAGAGAGCTTATGGAGGATGAAAAAAGAACTACTTGGGAGAAAAAATACTAGGAACAAGGAACGAAGGGGCCGAGAGGAGAATAACACAAAAAAGGAGGAAGAAGGAAAGGGGAGAGGCATTTCAATGGTGAAAACCCTCTCCATTTTTTTTCTTCCTCATAATCCTACATCTCGCCACCATTATTTGTCCACCACCGTTCCGACTAACGCAACCCCGCCTCCATCATAGTCTTGATCCAATGAACCTATGCTTTCATTCGCAACGAACCTGCGCACACAACCTCCGATGACCCACGACTTCGTTCTGGTGAGCTGATCCATGGATTAGGTGAGAGGAAAGGTTGGTGGGAGAATGAATTGAAGAATCTCCCTCATTCTTTTATTTATTTATTTTTTTATTATTTATTATTATTTCTTTTCCTTATTTGCATGGAAGTAGTTTTTTTTCTTTAGTTTAAAATGAGGTTTTTTGGTGTTTCTTCTTTCCATTTTGATTTTAACTTAAAGTTTTTTAATTTCAATTTTCAAATTAATTTAAATTATCTTGATTTGGATATCTAAATTCAATTCTAATTTGATTTTAATTTGAAAGAAATTAATCTCAATTTGATTTAGTTTAGGTTTTTTTGTTTTGTTTTTTTTTTTTATTCAATTAACCAAATAATTTCAATCTGATTTTAAATTAAGTTTTCGAAATCATTTTCAGTTTGGTCTAAGTTTGAAATTAAATTTGAGATTTCAACTTTCCTTTGTTTTCGGTTTGACATTGTCCAAATGAATTTCAATTGGAACTTAATTTGGAATTTCAATTTTTCCTCAATTGGTTTTAGTCTCGAATTCAAAGAGTTTCAAAGTGATTTTGGATTTTTTTTCAAATGAATTTCAAATTGTATCTAATTTATTTGGAATTTCTAAGTAAAATTCAAAATAGGTTTTAATGTGGAATTTTAAAATCAATGTCAATTTGGTTTCATTTGGATTTCTAATTCAATTTGATTTTGGTTTTAAATTGATTTGATTTCAATTTGGTTTAATTTGTAAATTTAGAAATTAATTTGAATTTATAATTGGGATTTCCAATTCAATTCGCTTTTTTTTTTTTTTTTTTAAATTCATTCCATTTCAATTTGATTTTAAATTTGATTTCCTAAATACATTTCAAATTACCTTTATTGTGCTATTTCTCGGATAAATTTCATTTCAAATTGGATTTTATATTGAAATCTCTAAATCAATTTCAGTTAGGTTTTAATTTAGAATTTCTAATTTCAACCTTAAATTGGTTTTAATTTGAATTTTTTCAATAAATTTCAACGGGTTCTAATTGGATTTCAAAGTCAATGTCTATTTGATTTTATATCAACAATAAATTTCAATTTTAACTAAATTGGAAATTAATCAATGACTATGAATTTTCAATTAAGTTGGAAATCATTTTCAATTGTTGAAGTTAAATCAATTTTCAAAAACCAAAAGATCATATATATATATTGATGTGGACTTTTCCTAACCGCAAGCGCACGGGTCAAGTAATAATATAGTGAATAGTAAATTCGAATGTCGTCCTCTGGATTGGATTTTTAAGCAAATCGAGTATTATGAATAATCTTGCCCAATTTTATTTAGGGATCAAAAAGTGATGAAAAGGTGATGATAAAAACAAATCAAAGCAAGTAAAAAGAATGGAAATTCAATTGGGAAAACTACTTAGGGAATTGATTTCGCCGATTTCGTTTAGGATTGATTTTAAAGAATAAGTTATTATGCACAATGAAATTATGAGCCAAAGACCCTTTAATCACAACTACCTCTCCCGAGTATAATTGATTCTCATGCAAATTAATCTACTTGATATCCCTATCTAAGTTTATTAACAAGCAAGGCAATGAGATCTTTTAACCAATTCTAAAGTTAATCTAAAACCGTCACGAATTAGACAATAAACTTTATTCATGCAATCTTGAGTAAGTCTAAATCAAATCCCCTCTCCCGAGCTAGATTCGAAACTTAAATCATTCAACTAATGACCAATTAATTGAAAGCATTAAATCAAGATTACAAATACAATAACATTGCACAACTTAAACCACAAGTCAATCCATAAACTTAATCAACTACATCGATCCCTAAGCTACAAGTTTAGCTACTCATGAATGGAAATACAAGCTCAACTAAACATGTCAAAGCCATAAATCTAACTAAAGAAAGAAAAGGGAAAAGAAAACTCAATGTAGGCCGAGTCCCGACGTCCCCGTCACGATCCCCACGAACAATGGGTTGATTTCCAAGTCTCCTCCTTTGTTTGCAGCTCCAAAAGCCTCTATTCTGTCCTCTTTACGGCTCCAAAAGGTCCCCAAATTGATCTCCCTCAAACCTAGCCGAAACTAAGCTTTTATTCTGATTTTTCGTCTTAGCGTCGAGACGCTGCCTCTTATACGCGCATTCTGAATAAGGAAAAACGGAAGCGTCGGGACGCTTCCTATCATAGCGTCTCGATGCTGTAAGCTTTACGCGCCTATTCTGATATGGAAAGTGAGCGTCGAGACGCTCAAGAGCTAGCGTCTCGACGCTAGCCTGCTGTTGACCGAGATTTGACTTTTCTCCACTTTTACTCTTTTCATTCCTTTGCATCTTTTTACGCCCCGAGCACCCGATTAACTCTGATATTGCATTGTAGCTCCAATCAACCATTTCCTACAAAATAAACAATAAAGCACAGTAAAATGACCCAAACACCATAAAAGACTAGCTAAATTAAATGAGTAAAAGTAGCTAGCTATGCTCGCTATCATATATATATATATATATATTTGTTGCTTAATATGTTGAAAAGTTAAAAAGTTAGTTGATTATGGAAACTTTAGGCTAATTTTGTCTAAGAATGGGTATTTAAGCTGACCAAAAGGGAACACCCTGCCTGGAAATTAGCCTAAATATTTTGCAATCAACTTCAATTTGACTTTCCAAATGAATTTCAATTTGATTTAAATTTAGATTTTCAATTGGATGAAAATTGAGGTTTTCAAATAAATCTCAAAATAGGTTTTGATTGAAAATTTTGAAGCAATCTTGATTTGGTTAATATTTGAATCCCAATTTTTCTTCAAACGATTTAAATTAGAAATACCCAAATGAATTTCAAAGTGAATTTTACTTTGGTATTTAAATTCGAATTGTTTAAATGAATCTCAAGTGAAATTTAATTTGAAGTTTCAAATTGGATTTCAATTTCCTATTTTCCAAACAAACTTCGTTGAAAGAGAGAGAAAAGTTCTTTTAAGTTGATTCTGGAAACTTTAGGTTAATTTTGTCTAAGAACGGGTATTTAAGCTGACCGAAAGGGAACACCCTGCCTGGAAATTAGCCTAAATATTTTTTGCAATCAACTTGAATTTCGTCTTAATTTAGAGTTTTTGAAATCGACTTTAATTTGACTTTAAATTGGATTTCTCAAAACAATTTCAAAATGTTTAAATTGAGATTTTTAATTGAATTTCAATTTGGTTTAGTTTGAATTTCTAAATGATTTAACTTTCTTTCAGTTCATTTAAAATTCTTTATTTTAATTTTTTAACTTTGAAATTTCTAATTAGTTTTTTAGTTTGGAAAATAAAAAAAGGATTTCTTTTTGTTGAATGGTGTCATACCACTCATAATTATTAATTCACATTTTATTCCTAAAATGTGAAATAATAGACATGAGACAAATAATATCATGTAAAACCTATGACGGAGTTGAGATAATTTCTCAAATTCTTGTGGTGACAAATTTTCTTTTAATTAAAAGAAGATTTCAATATGACAAACAATTATTGGGTATAACTCCACTCACTACATCAAAACCTTACTTTAATTTGTAAAGCTAAGGTAAGATCAAGTGTGACATTTGTTATTTTTTTTTTATTTTCTTCAAAATAAAGGACCATTCATGTTATAAAAGGATAATTTTAAAATAATATGTGGTAACCGTTTTTAAACGGGTGTTGTAGGGGTGCTAACACCTTCCCTACACTCAATCGACTCCTGAGCTTAATTTTTGGTTTTCAAAGACCAGTTTTTTCTTTAAAACGGGTGACCAATCACACCCAAGATGATTGGTGGCAACTCCAAACCTCTCCTCTCGAAAGAGACCCTTAGGAAATGACGCCGGTCGCTCCGCGTCGCGATGACGTTGCGACAATTTATATCATCCATTTTAACAACTTTTGAGCACAAAATCTTAAAAAAATTGCTCAAGTTAATCAATACATCCCGAACTTCCTTTTTCATCAACCCTTGCAATGCATATGAGAGTAGATATTCCATAATACTATGATAGTCATGACTTTTAAGACCAAATATTTTTCTTCCTTTTAGATTGACACACCTTCCAACAATAGAGGAGAATCCATCTGGAACTTTCAATGTCTTCAAGTACTCATAAAATGCATTTTTCTCATCTAATGATAAAGTGCAATATGAAGCTGGTAAATACACTTTGTTTTCTTCTTGTAATGGATGCAATTCATTTTTTATATCCATTTCTTGAAGATCTAGACGAGACTTCAAATTATCTTTAGTCCTTCCTTTAATATCCAATAGCGTACCAATCACATTTTCACAAACATTTTTTCAATATGCATGACATCTAAATTATGTCGCAACAATAAAGTTCTCTAGTAAGGTAACTCAAAGAATAAACTTTTCTTTAGCCAGTTTTTAGTGCGCTTCCTCTTTTTAACACTATTTCCAAATACATGTTCTCCAAATTGATTCACTTGTTCAAGTATATCACTTCCAGAAAATTGCTCAGGAGGTAATTCTTCTTCAATAAGCCCATCAAACAACTCTGGTTGCAGTCTCCATTCATGTTCTATGGGTAAAAAACGACAATGACCCTTGTAGCACATTTTCCCACTCTTTCTTAAGTAAAGTGATCGAGTATCAAAGTTACATGTAGGACAAGCTAAAGTACCTCTCGTATTCCAACCAGATAAGTTTCAATATGCTGGAAAATCATTAATTGTCCATAATAATGCAACACGCATGTTAAAATTTTGTTTTAGCGAAACATCATAAGTTTTAACCCCTACCTCGCATAAAAACTTCAACTCATCAACTAATGGTTGTAAAAAGATGTCAATATCATTACTAGGGCCTTTGGGCCCAGGAATAAGTAAGGATAACATGAAATAAGGCTCTTTCATACACATCCATGGTGGAAAATTGTATGGGATAAGAATGACAGGCCATACGCTGTAAGAGAGACTCATATTTCCAAATGGATTAAATCCATCACTAGCCAATCCAAGTCGAAAGTTTCGAGGCTCTGAAGCAAATAAACTATATGATTCATCAAGTGTTTTCCAAGCCATAGAGTCAGCAGGATGCCTAAGAACCCCATCATCTACTTGTCCATTAAAATGACATGTCATACTTGATGCAGTCTTTCTCAACATATATAACCTTTTTAATCTTGGAGTTAGAGGAAAATATCGCAAAACCTTCGATAAAGGATAATATAATTTTCAAAGGTTTTTAAGTTCTTTGATAAATATTATATCTTTTTCAAAGGTTTTTAATAACCTCCAATAAATGTAGATATTTATCAAAGGTTTTTGAAATACCTTCGATAAAGGATGATATAATTTTAAAAGTTTTTTAATATCCTTTAATAGATATTATATCTTCTTCAAAGGTTTTTAAGAACCTTCGATATAAGTTGATATTTTTCAAAGGTTATTTAAATACCTTTGATAAATTCATATCTTTTTCAAAGATGTTTTATAACCTTCGATAAAACATGGTTGAAATAGGCCAACTTTTTTGTAGTGTTTGATTTGTATGGGTGAAGTTGCTGTTGTGCAATTTTCCGCAAGCATACGGTTGCCCAAGTAATATTAAAACGGAAAGTATTCCGAGTATCGAATCCTCAGGGAATTTGAATTATATCCATTAAGTACCAAGAACCATCATGTTTTAATTTTATTTAGAACTCCAACTCGAATGATGAAGCGAAATTTAAAGGAATTAATAAAAATAAACATGCAATAAAATGAAAATATCCTATTAAGGGAACTTGACCTAGGGCGTTATCTGGCATTTTGGATATGTAGCTCAATTAACTAGAAGAATGTACTTACTAATCTTAAATTTCATAAATCTAGAAGTAATTTTAAGTGAATTTCTCTTTCAAGCTCCTCCACATCTCATACTAACATAACTAATTCATGTGTCCATCTCCTTAGTTAATCATAGTATGGCATTAAGAAACTTCATTATCAATTTCTAACCATTCTCTTTCACTCTCGTGTTTCAAGCAATCATTAGCCATGCAATTTGGATCTAATCTAATTTCTCTCTATCGAGTATCAATTTAAACCAACACATCAATTAATCCGTGATCAAGAGATTAAAAGCATTAAGAATGAATTGCATAGATGAAATATGAAGAATTTCGTTACAATTTCTAATGAATTAAGCTACAAATCCAATTGGCTAGAATAACGACCCTAGGTCTCAAGATCTACTCATAAATGGGAATAATTTTGCAAAAATGATCTTGATCCATGAGCCTAACTCAAATAACAATAAGGAATTATAAAGAAGTAAGGAAGAAATAACCGATAAGTCAATCCCAAGCTCCCGCTACGATAATCTCGAATCTTGAGCCTTGAAATCTCACTCAATTCCACCTTTTTCTTCACAATTCTTCTCACTTTTTCTCTCTATTGAACTAGGGGAGAGCTCTCCAAAAATTGGGATGATTTGAACCTTGGGAGAGGGGGCTTTTTATAGGTAACGGGGCTGGACATTTCTTGCTGAACAAGTCGGTAGAGTCGAGACACTACGTCACAACATCGCGACGTCAGGTTTTCTTGGAGCATAAGTTGTCGCAGCGTCGCGACGCTACCGCGATTCTGGAATTTTCTTCACTGATTACCTAGCTTCGAGATGCTAGGCCTTCTAGAAGCCTTAAACATGGATTCTTGCCTCCTTTCTTCTTTCTTTTGGGCTTTTTTGGCATCCACTTCAAATGTTCTCTTTTCTTTTCTTCAATTATGGCCCAAAGTCTTCTTTTTCTTCCCAAATTTGGTAAAATTCTTGGTTTTTCTTCTCGAACTCAGTTTTCTACAAAATCAACATAAAAACACATTAAAGCTCACAATTCATGCACAAAACTAGCTAAAATTAATAGAAAAATGATACATTTTTGCATGTCATCACACCCCCAAACTTAAAGTTTTGCTAGTCCCGAGCAAAATAAAGTAATACATCTGAATCATAACTTGCATGCTAACAACTCTATCTTCAATGCTTCTAGCCATGAATACAAACTATTGAAACAAATAAGTAAGCATGAACAACCATAAAGAAGTTTAAAATCTAATCCTATCCTCCTTTGCAAAAAGCGAATCATCATTTGCTTTTTCATGATTTTTACTAGCCTGGAATCATGTATACACTCCTCTATTCATCTTCCCCCTACACTGGCACTGAAGCTCGTCCTTTTAGCCATCATACTTATCTAGCAAGCACTACCTTACTGAGGTGCCCATAATTCTTGGGGCGTCCCCCAAATTTGCTTTTTTTTTTTTTTTGATGAGAATCCTTTTAGATGTAGCGCCTTCGTTCTGGCTTGCCAACATTGGTGATGAAAGCATCCAACTACGTGCGCCTCATCTTTCAGGTTGTCGAGGCATGCTCATTTCTTTTCAGCGCTTTCATGCAAAGGCAAACGATGTGTGTCATGAATGCCCCTGGTTACTAACGCTCTCAAGAAAGTGGAGCATTTTTTTTTAGATGGGCAAATCAAAGCATTTCTTTTTCCCAAAGCTCAGTATTACTTACTATTACGCAAGGAAGCTATCTAGACAAACTTTACACCTACCGGAGTGGCAACGAACTTCCAAAGCATATAACTTTCATCTAGGCTTTCAAAATCATAATAAAACAAGTGAATCATCATATTTTGCAAGGGTATCAAAGAAAAAATTTTAAATTTTCTTGAATTTAGACATGCTTTCAAATTTGCAACAATAAGAGAGAATCATGGCTAAAAGCAAATCATCAAACGTCATCATCATCAGCATGCATTTAATCAACATAAGCATTACTGACGCAAAACCTAAGCAGAGCAAATCTCCCCCCCCCCCCCCGCCAAACTTAAAATATACATTGTCCCCAATGTATGAACATTTAATCAGATAAAGAGAGATCGATACTGCCCTGAAAAAGCAAGAGATTCTGAAACGTCTTGAATTTTCGTCCGAGGAGAGAATGAGAAGCTAGGCATGAATTCACGAGCTTCTTGCACAAGGATCGATCTCAAGGGAGCATTAGGATCAACACAGAAACTAAAATGAAATCTACAAAAAAAACTTTAAAAGCTTGGATTGCCTCCCAAGAAGCGCTTGTTTAACGTCCTGAGCTAGACGGGGCTCGGTCACCCTGGATCCGTCAAAATCATTTTTCGACCTTTCGCTCTTCGAATCCACAATAGTGCTTCACTCTTTGGGCATTGAATTTAAAAGTTAATCCGCTGCTATCCATCAATTCAATTGGTCCAAACGGAGACACTTCCTTGACTATGAACGAACCAGACCATCATGACTTTAATTTTCCTGGGAACAGTCGTAACCGAGAATTGAATAGAAGAACTTGCTGCCCTGGCTCAAAAGAACGCTTCTGGACTATATGGTCATGCCATCTTGCAGTTCTTTCCTTATAGAGCTTAGCGTTTTCATACACCTGGCTCCTAAATTCTTCTAATTCGTTGACCTGCAGTAACTGATACGCAAATTGCTAACCGCAAGTGTACGGGCCCAAGTTATAATATAGTGATTTAAAATCGAATGTCGTCCTCTGGATTGGTTTTCTAATTCCCCTAATTATTAAAGGTATATTTGCCCAATTTTATTTAGAGAAAATAAACAAGAGATATGCAAAACAATTAAAAACTAATAAAAGCAATAAAAGGTAGAAACTCAATGGAGAAAGGCCTTAGGGAATTGATTTCACCTATTAGATGCATGAATTAACTTAACGAATAATTAAGAACAAATTCATAACAAGTTTATAAACCAAGGATTATGAATAATTAAAAGCCTCTCCCGAGTGCAATTAATCCTTTAAGCAAATTAAGAAATTGATATCCCTATCTAATTTCAACAATAAGCCTAAGCAATAAGAACAACCCTCATGACGGTTTCTCAAGCAATTCCAAATCTCCCGATTTACGAATTACCTAAGTCATGCAATTGAAAGTCTAATCTAAACTATCCTCTCCCGAGCGATTAGTTCAGAAACAACAACATACAATCCGTGATCAAGAGATTATAACCATTAATCATACAATTGCATAAATAAACCGCGTTACGAAACGTCCTAAAAAGCCGTAAATTAATCCATACAAACTAATGGCTACATCAAGCCTCTAAGAAACGAAATCTAGCTACTCATGGTCTCTAAAATACAAGCGAAATTTATCCCAAACATGCTACAAATCAATACAAGAAATAAGGGAGAAAGATTAAACTCGTTGGCCGTGATTCCGGTGCGTTCCCGTCACGAACCTCTCGATCCAAGCTCCTCGAATCAAGCTCCCTCGCTCTCTGCCTTGTTCTGTCCGTTTTCTCTCACTAGAAATCGTTTTTCTCCCCCCAAAACAGCTCTCCCAATCTGAAAGCAACGTTTTCTTTAAATACTGTCGATTCTGCGTGACAGCGTCGAGACGCTGAGGACATAGCGTCGAGACGCTGAGGACATAGCGTCGCGACGCTGTCGTGCATACGACCTAATTAAATCTGGAAAGTTCGCAGCGTCGAGACGCTGTAGAGGTAGCGTCTCGACGCTGCCCTGAATGCGTGCGCCTCCTGACTTGCACCCAGCGTTGAGACGCTCCAAGGGCTAGCGTCTCAACGCTAGGCCTTTAATTTCCTTTTCTTAAATTCTTTTCTTGGCCTGAACTAATTATTTCACTCCTAAATTACCGGTAGTGCTCAAAAATGTCGATTTCCATCGAAACACTTGATTCCTACAAAACAAAACCAAATAGAGATAAAAATGCCCAAATAATACTCAAGAATAAAGGTAAAATTATCTAAAATATAGCACAATAAATTGCGCTATCAAATACCCCCAAACTTAAGCATTTGCTAGTCCCGAACAAAGTAAGAATCAAGCCAAGTAAGAATCAAAATAATCTGTCTACAAAAAATACTTGAGGAAGTGTTGCTAATGACTCTTGCCTCAGGAATCCCAAATCACAGATAAATCACACTGAAACATTAATGATTAAACACATTCGTCATGATAAGCCTCATTTATTTCATTCATCTCTCACGTGTGTGTGTGACTAGTTCTCCCTATCTCAGTCCTTTAAGCCCGGAACAGTTTTATGCAGCCCTTCGCTCGTTTTCCCCCTACTCTGGTCCTAAGTCCCAATCATCAAGCCTCTCCACACTCAAGATGGTAATATGCCACTAGGGTGCCTAAACGGGGTACACAACCCCCAAACTTTGAGTTTTTTTTTCATAATCAAAAGTAGTGGTCACTAGCTTTCACACGCCTATTGCAGGGACCCTTAACTTGAGTTTTCTCTGGTTGGCCTAACTGATCACAATAGGGGTAGCTCTTTTTGACCTTGATTCAATTTTTTTTTATTCAACTCATCATTTTTCTCTTTTCTTTCCTTCATTCATTTTTTTTCTTTTTAACATGCAAAATAAGGCATCATTTTCTCCTAAGTGTAACATTACTAACTATCATGCAAATTAACCATCAAATAAGTCCCTAAACCTTTCGAGGTGACAACAAGATCTAGATCACATAACTCTATTCTAAGCTCGCCAAACTAAGATAGGAGACTACGTGCTCAATTGGTGCAAGAGATTCATGAAATAAAATCAACCTGTCTTGAATCTTGTTTTTAATTATTATTGCACAGAATAACTTACCTGCTTTCTGAAATTAGGTGTCCTCATCGGCTGTCATAATCAAAACAACACACTCAAAGAAAACACATCTCAGACAGATAACACAATCAACCCAGATCTCAATGGAAAGAAAAAAAATAATGATTCAAAATGATAGCCTGAATAATCACAAAAAAAACACCTGATAATCCAACAAAAAGAATGGTCAAAGGAAAAATATCAAATAATAATTACAGACCAAAATTAAAAGTAAATACTTTCCACCCCCAAACTTAGAAATTACATTGTCCTCAATGTAAAATAATAAGATATACAGACCAATATGAGAACAAATACAATGAAAAATAAGAAAGAGGGGGAAAGAAAACAACCATGTGCAGAGGGAAGGCGGCAGAGTATCACGCGTCCTCATCCTCGTCCTCAGGCGACTCGTACGGTGGTAAAGGTGGCGGTAAAGGCTGACTCGTACTCATGGCTACCTAACACTGATAGGTGTGGGCATGCATGCTCGTGGAGTAGAGGAAATGACGACGATCTCTACGCCTCTCTCTCTGGTGCTCGCGCTGCTGGCTCTGGATGCCCTGCTGGAGAGTCTGGAACTCTAGGCGATGGCTCTGAAACTCCATACGCAGCTGCTGCAGCTGCTCCTCGATGGAGGGATGTGGAATCTTCTGCTCCTGCTGCTCAGGCTCTGCAGGCTGCTCCTGCTGCTCAGGCTCTGCAGGCTGCTCGTGCTGCTCATGATGCTGTGACGGTGCATGGATAGGGAGAGATGGCTGCGCGCCCTGTGGTCCAAGTCCTCGGTAGTGACTGATGAAGTTCTTGTCGATTAGCGCTCCGGGATGAACCAACTCCTCTTGGGCGTCCCACACGACACCAGCAGCTCGGCAAAGGGCTGTGATCAGTGAAGGATGCCCGAGCCCTACTGTCGTGTAACGTCGGCGAATGTGGCGCATGGAATGATGGATGACTTGGCCGACATTTACTGAGCGGCCTGTGGCGATAGCGAAAAGCAGGATGGCACGACTCTTGGTAACGTCGCTTAGATGCGCCACAGGCATCAACTTGGCACAGAGGAAGGTGTGCCACGCTCTGTAGTCTACAAACAAATCAGTGGTCTTGAATCTCACCACCTCTGCACCAGTCATAATCCATTCTGCCCCTGGCCTACAAATTGTCTGAATGACCTCGTTAACGTCCAATTGGCCATGTAAGTAGGTACTATATTCATCTCTTTCAAAGTCGGGCAGCCCATAGAACCTATTAATGGTGAGGGGGTCGTAGGGGACACGGTGCCCTCGAACAAAGGATGAGGAAGAAGTGTCTTCCATATTGGCATAAAATTCCCTCACTATAGTGGCTACCCCAGGTGCAGGATGATGAACGAAGTCGCCCCAACCCCGCGCAACAATGTTGTTAACTAGGTTTGGTTGCATCTCGGGGTCAGAGCTAAAACCACGCTCAGGAATAAAATTTCTACCCTCCACATATTTGTCAAACCTCGCTGAAGCTTCAGCACTAATGAACCTATCTTGGTCAAAAGGGGGAGGGGGGGAGGAAGAAGAGGCAGCATGTCTCCTAGATCTTTTATGCATTGTGACTAATGGAAAGATACGAAAAATCTAGGAGGAATAAAAATTTCTATCAACAGTCCCACGCCACCAACCACTCCACAAACTACAAAGATAGCCCGTCCGCCACAGATATAAAGTGCCAACAGCAACAACAGAGCTCAAAAACAACAGCAAAAGAGTCCACAAGCTCTAAACAACGAAAATAATCCAATAAAATTTCGCCAAAAGGTCACACAACGATGCTTGAATGGTACCCAATACTCAAAACTAGCAAAACATCAATATTTCAGCATATATGGGCTCAAATACATAAAAACCAGCAGCTAATCCTCTCTAAAACACCCACAAACAGCAACAAACAACTTCAATATTCAGCTCAAAGCACCTCACAGCAACAAGAAATCAATTTTCAGCCCAAAAGTCATATATTTCAACCTCGAAGCCAACTGAAATTAACTCTTATGTTAAGATTTATGCTGAAAAGATGAGGATGATACCAAAGATTTCATACCCACGGCTAAATCGAGCAAAAACGCAAGAAAACAACACGAAAACATGCCTAGACTTGAAGGACACGAGACCCACGGCGAACTCGAGCATAAAACGGGCTGCAAAACGTCCAAAAATCTTCAACTTGCGACGAGAAGAGGCTTCAAATGCTAGACAATCTCTGAAAAATACCAAGAAATCAAAACCCACAGTGAGATTAAGCCAAAAACGCTAAAACCCACGAACTAAACGCTGCAACCGGCCGAAAATCAAGCAACCCACGACACAAACACTTCGAAACTGCAAAAATCGGGCACTAAAGGGTGAAATTCGATAGATTTAGCAAGAAATTTGAAGAAAAACGAAGGAAAACGACGGGGCGGCTAGGGTTTAACTTCAGAATTTTTTTGTTCCCGATTCTGGGCTGTTTAGGCTCTGAATCGCGACAGCGTCGCGACGCTAAGGGCTAAAGCGTCGCGACGCTGTCGCGATTTTAGCCCAAAACACGCGTTTTTGCGCTTTTTTTTTTCTTTTTCTTTACAAAATTAAAATTTCACCTGCATCAAAAAGAAAGAAAAAGTGAGAGAAAAAAGAAAGAAAAAAAATAATAAAAATAAAAATAAGAAAATCGAATTTAAAGAAATCAAATCAAATAAAAATAAAATAAAATAAAATAAAAATGAAACTGAGATAAAAACACTTGGGTTGCCTCCCAAAAGCGCTTTTTTAACGTCGTTAGCTCGACGTCCTGTTATAAAGCTACTGTGGCTAGGTGAGCTCGATGTTATCAATGTGTCGCTCTTCTGAACCAAAGTAGAGTTTAACGCGCTGCCCATTTACTTTAAAGGAACGCCCATCACTGGCCTACAACTCAACTGCTCTATGCGAAAACACCTCTTTGATAGTAAAAGGACCTGACCAACGAGACTTTAATTTACTTGGAAACAAACGCAAACGAGAATTAAATAAAAGAACCTGTTGTCCAGGTTTTAATGGTCTATTTTGAATTCGTTGATCGTGCCATCAAGTGGTTCGCTCCTTGTAGATTTTTGCATTCTCATAAGCTTGAGTCCGAAATTCCTCCATCTCATTGAGTTGAAGTAACCTTTGTTCCCCTGCTTTGGCCAAGTTGAAATTCAATTTTTTTATGGCCCAATATGCTCTATGCTCTAATTCCACAGGTAAATGACATGCCTTACCAAAGACCAAGCGATATGGTGACATACCAATTGGAGTTTTAAAAGCAGTGCGATAGGCCCAAAGAGCATCATCTAACTTAAGAGCCCAATCCTTCCTATTAATGTTAACTGTCTTTTCCAAAATCTGTTTGATTTCTCGATTAGAGACCTCAGCTAAACCATTTGTCTGTGGATGATATGCTAAAGAAATTTTATGTTTAACACCATACTTAGCAAGCAAAGAATTAAACAATTTATTACTAAATTGTGAGCCCTCATCACTAATGATCGCTCGTGGTGTGCCAAATCGTGTAAAGATATTTTTCTGTAGAAAATTCAAGACTACCCGAGCATCATTAGTTTTCGTAGCTACAACCTCTACCCACTTAGATACATAATCTACAACGAACAAGATATATAGATAACCATGAGAAGAAGGAAAAGGTCCCATAAAGTCTATCCCCCAAACATCAAATAATTCAATTTCCACAATAGGGGTTAGGGGTAATTCATGATGTCTAGAAATGTTACCTGTACGTTGGCACCGGTCACAAGACTTAACAAAAGTATAACAATCCTTGAAAATAGTAGGCCAATACAAACCAGATTGTAATACCTTAGCAGCAGTACGTGTGGGACCAAAATGCCCACCATATGGTGAGGAATGACAATCATGCAGAATCTTAACTACATCCTCTGTGGGAACACACCTGCGAATCATCTGATCTGAACAAATTTTAAACAAACAAGGATCATCCCACAAATAAAATCTCACATCATGAAGAAATTTCCTCTTTTGATGGGAATTAAGATCTGGAGGGAGCACACCACCTACAAGGAAATTCACAAAGTCAGCGAACCAAGGTAAAGTAGACTCTACCTTATAAAGCCTTTCATCTGGAAATTCTTCAGCAATAGGAAGAGCTTTCAAAGTAGTGTCCTGTTCAATCCTAGAATGATGGTCAGCTACCACATTCTCACAACCTCGCCTTTCTTTCACATCAAAATCAAATTCCTGTAACAATAAAATCCATCGAATCAAACGAGGCTTGGCATCCTTTTTATCAAATAAATACCTGAGAGTTGTATGGTCAGTATGCACAATAACTTTAGTTCCTAACAGATAAGGCCTAAATTTATCAAAAGCAAACACTACAGCAAGCATTTCTTTTTCAGTGGTAGTGTAGTTTTGTTGTGCATTATCCAGAGTCCTACTTGCATAATAAATGGCCCTGAAGAATTTATCACGTCTCTGCCCTAATACTGCTCCTACAGCATAATCACTAGCATCACACATAATTTCAAAAGGTTGACTCCAGTCAGGTACAACAATAATAGGGGCAGTAGTCAACCTATCTTTCAGCAAATTAAATGCTAGCAGACATTCATCAGAGAAAACAAAAGCAAAGTCTTTTTCAAGCAAATTACATAAGGGTTTAACAATTTTCGAAAAATCTTTAATAAAGCGCCTGTAAAACCCTGCATGTCCTAGAAAGCTTCTGACTCCCTTGACATTCGTAGGAGGAAGTAGTTGTTCAATGGCCGCTATCTTGGCTCTGTCCACCTATAATCCTTTTTCAGATACTTTATGCCCTAAAACTATACCTTCAGTTACCATAAAATGGCACTTTTCCCAGTTTAACACAAGGTTAGTTTCTTGACAATGCTGCAAAACAAGAGAGAGATTATGTAAACAAGCATCAAAAGAGGAACCAAACACAGAGAAATCATCCATGAAAACCTCCATAATCTCCTCGACCATATCAGCAAAGATGGCCATCATGCAACGCTGGAATGTAGCAGGAGCATTACACAATCCAAATGGCATTCGCTTGAAGGCAAAGGTACCATAAGGACATGTGAATGTCGTTTTCTCTTGGTCCTCAGGAGCAATAGCAATTTGATTGTAACCTGAATAACTATTAAGAAAACAATAGTAAGGATAACCTGCAAGTCTATCAAGCATCTGATCAATAAAAGGAAGAGGAAAATGATCTTTTCTAGTAGCATTATTCAACTTCCTGTAGTCAATACACACTCTCCACCCAGTCACAGTCCTAGTGGAGATGAATTCATTCTTTTCATTCTTAACTACAGTCATCCCTCCCTTTTTTGGTACAACCTGCACAGGACTCACCCAAGAACTATCAGATATGGCATAAATAATCTCTGCATTTAAAAGTTTCAATACCTCAGCTTTTACCACATCTTTCATAGCTGGGTTCAAACGTCTTTGAGGTTGAACTGATGGGGTAAAGGTATCCTCCATTAAAATTTTATGCATGACTATGGATGGACTAATACCTTTTATATCAGCGATGGACCAACCTAAAGAAGATTTATGATCACGCAATACTCTCAACAGTTTTTCTTCCTCTACTTTAGTCAGAGAAGCAGATATAATAACAGGAAATGTGGATGACTCACCTAAGAAAGCATATCTAAGATGTGCAGGTAATTGTTTCAGCTCAGGTGTAGAAACTTTAATAGGAACATCATCCTTAACAGTTAATTCCATGACCTTGCATTTCATTTTGCTCTCAACAGGTAAATGATTCAAAACATCACAGAAGAAAGCAATATCCTGGTCTAAATCACCTAAATGCTCAACAGCCAGATTTAACATGCTTATTTTCAGAGGATCAGCAGGCATAACAACATCCCTAATCTCAGCAATAGTAGCATCAACAATATCTATCCTATGACATGTACTAACCTCATCTGGATATTTCATGGATCGATAAATGTTGAAAACTACCTCTTCCTCGTTGACTCTCAAAGTTAGCTTACCCTGCTGCACATCAATCAAGGCACGTCCCGTGGCAAGGAATGGTCTACCCAAAATAATGGGAATCTCAGCATCCTCCTCCATGTCTAAAACCACGAAATCTGCAGGAAAGATAAATTTGTCAACTTTAATTAAAACATCTTCTATCACACCTCTAGGATATGTCATCGATCTATCAGTCAACTGCAAAGAAATAGTAGTAGGCTGTACCTCTCCAAGACCTAATTTTCTAAACACAGACAGAGGCATCAGATTAATACTAGCATCAAGGTCACATAATGCTTTATTAAAAGAAGAACTACCAATAGTGCAAGGAATAGTAAAACTCCCTGGGTCTTTCAGTTTCTGGGGTAACTTTCTCTGTAATATAGCACTACACTCCTCAGTGAGATTCACAGTTTCATAAGCCTCTAATTTCCTCTTTTTGGTCATTATTTCCTTCATGAATTTAACATAGTTAGGCATCTCTTCTAAAGCATCTGCAAAAGGAATGTTAATATGGAGTTTCTTAAAAATATCTAGAAACTTAGCAAACTGAGCATCAATCTTTTTCTTTTGAAAACGTTGAGGATAAGGAATAGAAGTAGAATGAGTAGGGAGAATAGAACTAGTAGACTTTTCGATCTTCGAAGTCGATGCTGCTCCCTTTTCGGTCTGTGCTTCAATCTCCTTTTCCTCACTGACAATAGGATTCTCAGTAGGCTGCTTTTCTGGAACCTCAAGTTGCTTCCCACTCCTCAAAGTAATAGCTTTACAGTGCTCTCGTGGATTTACCTCAGTGTCACTAGGAAACTTACCTTTTTGCATGGCATTCAAGGAAGATGCAATTTGACTAATCTGAACCTCCATTTTTTTAATGGCAGTCCCATGACTATTAATAGTGCTACTAACAGTGTCTAGCATGTTCTCAATCTTATTAGTCCTAGACCTAGACTCATTAATAAATTGACCAACTAAGTCCTCTAAGGAAGATTTCTTTTCTTGTGGTGCAGGTGCAGACATAAACCTAGGAGGTGGTTGCAAGACATTTTTATTATTGGCATAGGAAAAATTTTCATGATTTCTAAGCCCTGGATGATAATGAGTAGGTAAAGAGTTTTGGTTACCTCTAAAGCCAGAATTTCTGTTGTTCACATACTATGCCTGCTCTATGTTTGAACCATCATAAACTTGGGATGCCTCAGCTGCTGCAACTGACTCAATGGATTGTGAATTCCCTGTAGCAGAGAATTTCATAAAAGCATTAGCCAAAGAGTGCATTTGAGCTTGTAAAGCTGAGACATTATCTATCTCATAAATCCCAGCTACAGTTCTAGAGGATGAACGTTCAGATGACCACTGATAACTGTTCGTGGCCATGTCTTCTAGCAAAGTCCGAGCACTTTCCACAGTTTTAGAAAGTAAAGTGCCTCCTGCAGCTGCATCCAAAATAGTTTTAGTAGTACCATTCAGACCATTATAAAACCATTGAATTTGTAACCAGTCAGGATAGCCATGCTGTGGGCACTTCCTCAGTAATTCCTTGTAGCGCTCCCAAGCTTCAAACAGTTGCTCATCATCTTTTTGCTTAAAGGTCCCAATCTCAGTCCTCAACTTAGCTGTCTTTGCAGGTGGGAAATATTTGGCAAGAAAAGCCTGAACCAACGCATCCCACGTAGTAATGCTCCCAGGTGGAAGTGATTGAAGCCAGTCCCTAGCTTTGTCCTGTAAAGAAAAAGGAAACAATCGTAAGCGTATGGCATCTTAAGTAACACCATTCAACTTCACAGTACCACAAAGATCAAGAAAAGATTTTAGATGAGAATTAGGATCCTCAGAGGGGAATCCTCTAAATGCACTATCTCTAGCCATCTGGATAAGGCCAGTTTTAAGCTCGAAATTATTTGCATTAATCGGCGCGTAGACTATCCCAGATTGTTGATCAGGAAAAGTAGGCTGGAAATAGTCCCGTATCGGCTTCTGCTCATCTTGTGGATTTGGATTGGCCATTGATGCAAGTCTCTCCCTTTTCTCCTTCCTGTTCTTTTTGCAAGTCTTTTCAATTTCAAAATCAAAGGGCACTAGCAGAGCGTCCTTGTCTTTTCGCATACACAATTACAACCTAAAATAAATAAGAAAAACAAAACCAAAAATAAAACAAAAACAACAGAAATAAAGAATAAAAGGAAAAAAAATAAGACAAACACAATAAAATACACTCTAAAGTAAGACCAAGCAAATTCCCCAAAATATTAGGCGAACTAAATAATTGCCAATCCCCGGCAACGGCGCCAAAAACTTGATACGCAAATTGCTAACCGCAAGTGTACGGGCCCAAGTTATAATATAGTGATTTAAAATCGAATGTCGTCCTCTGGATTGGTTTTCTAATTCCCATAATTATTAAAGGTATATTTGCCCAATTTTATTTAGAGAAAATAAACGAGAGATATGCAAAACAATTAAAAACTAATAAAAGCAATAAAATGTGGAAACTCAATGGAGAAAGGCCTTAGGGAATTGATTTCACCTATTAGATGCATGAATTAACTTAACGAATAATTAAGAACAAATTCATAACAAGTTTATAAACCAAGGATTATGAATAATTAAAAGCCTCTCCCGAGTGCAATTAATCCTTTAAGAAAATTAAGAAATTGATATCCCTATCTAATTTCAACAATAAGCCTAAGCAATAAGAACAACCCTCATGACGGTTTCTCAAGCAATTCCAAATCTCCCGATTTACGAATTACCTAAGTCATGCAATTGAAAGTCTAATCTAAATTACCCTCTCCCGAGCGATTAGTTCAGAAACAACAACATACAATCCGTGATCAATAGATTATAAGCATTAATCATATAATTGCATAAATAAACCGCGTTACGAAACGTCCTAAAAAGCCGTAAATTAATCCATACAAACTAATGGCTACATCAAGCCCCTAAGAAATGAAATCTAGCTACTCATGGTCTCTAAAATACAAGCGAAATTTATCCCAAACATGCTACAAATCAATACAAGAAATAAGGGAGAAAGATTAAACTCGTTGGCCGTGATTCCCGTGCGTTCCCGTCACGAACCTCTCGATCCAAGCTCCTCGAATCAAGCTCCCTCGCTCTCTGCCTTGTTCTGTCCGTTTTCTCTCACTAGAAATCGTTTTTCTCTCCCCAAAATAGCTCTCCCAATCTGAAAGCATCGTTTTCTTTAAATACTGTCGATTCTGCGTGACAGCGTCGAGACGCTGAGGACATAGCGTCGCGACGCTGTCGCGCGTACGCCCTAATTAAATCTAGAAAGTTCGCAGCGTCGAGACGCTGTAGAGGTAGCGTCTCGACGCTGCCCCGAATGCACGCGCCTCCTGACTTGCGCCCAGCGTTGAGACGCTCCAAGGGCTAGCGTCTCAACGCTAGGCCTTTAATTTCCTTTTCTTAAATTCTTTTCTTGGCCCGAACTAATTCTTTCGCTCCTAAATTACCGGTAGTGCTCAAAAATGTCGATTTCCATTGAAACACTTGATTCCTACAAAACAAAACCAAATAGAGATAAAAATGCCCAAATAATACTCAAGACTAACGGTAAAATTATCTAAAATATAGCACAATAAATTGCGCTATCAGTAACCGTTGTTCCTCAGCCTTCTCTGCGTCCAAGTTCAGCTTCTTAATAGCCTAGTATGCTTTGTGCTCGAGCTCCACAGGCAGATGACAGGCCTTACCATACACTAATCGATACGGTGATGTACCGATCGGAGTTTTGAAAGCCGTCTGATAGGCCCACAAAGCATCGTCTAACTTGTATGCCCAGTCCTTCCTGTTGATGCTGAAAGGATTTGGAATTCCCCAATTCCGTTAAAGCGGAAGCGTAATTGGGACCGATTCGTAGTTAATTTTGTTTATCCAAAAATACTATTGCATTGGTTAAAACATAGAACAAATTCTATACAAACTTATGACTAAGCATACAAAATTTATTAGATCTAAATCTAAATGGGAGAAGCAAACATACCGTCGTTGTCGACTCTGAAAACTTCAACGGATACGTTTCTTGATTTTGGACCAAGCGTCAACAATTGGGACACCACCAATTGATCTTCCCCGCTATGACTCTGAGATTAGGAACGTAGTTGTGGGACTACCTAATCTTGAATGAGAAAAACTCTAGAGAGAAAATTCTCCCTAAAGTTCGTGAGTTGAGAGAATATGAGAGGGAGGCTAGAGAGAATGCAAGAGTGCATTCTTGTGGCCTTATGTTGTAGTACCTAAACCCTAGGTTTAGTGTTCTATTTATAGAAGAAAGACCATGAATAAAATATTCATTTAAAATCAATTATTTCCATAACTGATTTAATCTTTTCCATAATTAATCAATTCCATGACCAACCAATTCCATGACCAATCAATTCCATAATTGATTAATCTTTTCCATAAATGATAGATCACTTCCACAAGTGATTAAATCATTTCCATAAATGATTAATTACTTCCATAAGTGATTAATCCTTTTCATAATTGATTAATTTCCAATTAATTAATTCTTTAATTAATTAATCACCAATTAAATATCATATATTTTATTTCATACCTTCTATTAGTTAATTAATTGATTACCCAATTAAATATCATATATTTAATTTGAGGCCTTCAATTAATTAATTTTATAATATGAATCAAATTCATATTAAAATTTGAACTCCTTCAAATTCTCTTATATCCTATAAATTTAATATGAATCAAATTCATATTAATATTTGAACTTCTTCAAATATTTATTTCTCTCATACACTATAGTTTAATTAAATCTCATTTAATTTAAAATTAATTGAATAATTAATTAATTCATCTTCTAATTAAATATCGTATATTTAATTAGACCAATATGAATTTGAACTATTCAAATTCTCTCAAGATATATTTGTTCCTAATTACTCTTTACGAGCTAGCAGGGGGACCTAATGGACCTACAAATCAGAAGCTCCAATGATATGAGGTTAATAGATTAAACTCATTAATCAGGTTAACCAATATTCATTAACTGTGAGTCATTCCACTAAAGACCCACAGCTGAACTCTTCTCACTGTAGAACATTTTTGTGTCCATGGATGTAGACATATGCCGGTAAGTCAATCCTTCACGAGTGTCCGTAATCACAGTTGGGTCAAATTACCGTTTTACCCTTGTGTTACATCTGTCTCCTTAAGTACCAACGCTCCTCTAATGAACAACCTGTTTATGGTCCAACCATTAAACAGAAAGTCACTCTCGGGCCAGTGAGAGGGCGGGATCCCTTTGTTCAAGTCCCGGAGTCACCACTTAAGGGAACACTCATCTACTTCACCTAGAAGCGGGAAGGAGTGAATTCCTTCTTGTGTTGTCATGTCCCCAGCCTCCCACTCGATCTTGTCCCCAAAAAGGAAGGCATATTGAGTCGGCATATTGGCCACTCTCACCCATGCTAATCAAAGGACAATCCCTCATGTGAAGGAGTTCATGACACACTCAGGATTAAGATTGAGTTACCTAGGTCATCCTGTTGAAACAGTAACCTAATTAGTTAACGGTGTTATAACTAATGGTTGACTATTTCGTGGTCTGGTCTTATGCAAATTCATTGCATAGGATACCCCCACTTGCATGTCTACTACATGGACGTTTTGGATCAATACGTCTGTATCAAATACACAGCGGGTCGTATCTCATAGTGTTACCAGGATAAGGTACCCAACCTTATCCTTGTACTATAGATCTTTTAGGTTGTTACTTGAACATCGATCCTCCTATGTCCCCACATACTAGTTCAAGTTACATACAAACAACCTTGGATCTTAGTTTATTGGATTTGGGCCAAATTGTGCAATATTTAACAATAACACTTTATTGTAGAAACTCAATAACACTTTATTGAAACAAGTATACAATTTGTTTACATTCACTATCTACGAGTTTTAGGGCATAAAACCCAACAAACTCCCACTTGAACTAAAACTCTAGTTTAGTGGGATGTACAATAATCGATATAGCAGTGGTTGTATAAATACATGTATAAAACATATATAATGTACAAATACAATAAACTAGGGCATCACTATACCCATTACATAATGGTATCACTATACCCATTACATTTCTCCCACTTGCCCTAGATTACACCTTTGTACATATCTCATAGATCTAGACCTTCTAGATGACCCTCAAACACTCTAGCCGAGACAGTCTTTGTAAATGAATCAGCAATATTTCATTCAATTTAATGTGTCTACTTGTCTTAGGCTGCAATGTTCTTTTGAATTTGCCACAACACCACTATATCACTATAAAGTGTGATGGGCAAGTTCACATTTGGAACACGTTCCAAATCAATCAAGAACTTTCTAAGCCATACAGTCTCTATCGCTGCTTCACAAGCAACTATTTTTTCGGCCTATACGGTCAAGACTGTAACTATGCCATACTATAGCTCCATCGTAAAGAGTGACCACAGATACTGATGTAGATTTCCTCAAATCCTTATCAGTCTTAAAATCTGTGTCAGTGTATCCTATAAGGATCAAATCCTTAGTCCCATACACGAGCATATAGTTCCTCTTTCTCCTCGAATACTTGAGAATATTCTTAACGGGTTTCCAATGGTTAAATCTTGGATTAGATTGATACTTAGTGACAATCCGTATTGCATAGGGCATTCGTCTCATCTCCTCAACTTCTTGAGGTGTCTTAGGAAACAATTTCTTAGACAAAAAAGAATTCCACGCCTGAAAGGTAGTGAACCCATCTTGGAATTCTGTATCTTATTTCTAACTGACATCTTGTAGATATAAGTCACTTGAGACAAGGCTAGCTTTTTGTTCTAACGATTCCTAACGATTTGGATCCCAAGAACAAACTCGGTGATGACATGCAAAAATGTCATCATTTTCCTATTAATTTTAGCTAGTTTTGTGCATGAATTGTGAGCTTTAATGAATTTTTATGTTGATTTTACAGAAAACCGAGTTCGGACAGCAAAACTGAGATTTTAAGAGAATTTGGGTAAATTTGGAGACTTTTTTGGGCAAATTAAAGAATAACCATTGAAGATCCAAGCCCCAAGGTCCAAGAAGAAAAGACAATTGAAGTGGGAAGGCCCAAAAAGCCCAAAAGATTAAAGAAAGGAGGCTAAAATCCTCAAATCAGGCTTCTAGAAGGCCTAGCGTCGAGACGCTAGGACCGTAGCGTCTCAACGCTAGGTGGTCAGATCAGCGCGTGCCAAAATCGCGACAGCGTCGCGACGCTGCGACAACTTCTGCCCCAAGACAACATGACGTCACAGCGTCGAGACGCTGTGACGTAGCGTCTCGACGCTGTCGACTTGCTCAGCAAGAAATGTCCAGCCCCTTGTGCTATAAAAAGGGCCCTTCCCTTTGGTTCAAATCATCCCAAATTTGGGGGAGCTCTCCCCTAGCTCAATAGAGAGAAAAAGTGAGAAGAATTGTTAGGAAAAAGGTGGAATTGAGCGAGATTCCAAGGCTCAAGATTCGAGATGATCGTAGCGAGAGCTTGGGATCAACTTATCGGTTATTTCTTCCTTACTTCTTTATAATTCCTTGTTGTAATTTGAGTTAGGCCTATGGATCAAGATCATTTTGGCGAAATTATTTCCATTTGTGAGTAGATCTTGAGACCTAGGGCCGTTATTCTAGTTAATTGGATATTGTAGCGCAATTACTTGGATTATGTAATGAAATTCTCCATATTTCATCTATGCAATTCTTGCTTAATGCTTTTAATCTCTTGATCACGGATTAATTGATATGTTGGTCTAAATTGATACTCGACAGAGAGAAATTAGATTAGATCCTAATTGCATGGCTAACGATTGCTTGGAACACGAGAGTGAAAGAGAATTGTTAGAAATTGATTATGAAGTTGCTTAATGCCATACTATGATTAACTAAGGAGATGGACACATAAATTAGTTATGATGGTATGAGATGTGGAGGAACTTGAAAGAGAAATCCGCTTAAAATTACTTCTAGATTTATGGAATTGAAGATTATTAGTTACATACATCCATGTAATTGAGCTACAAATCCAAGAAAACTAGATAACACCCTAGGTCAAGTTCCCTTATTTGGTTATTTTCATTTCATTATTGCATGTTTATTTTTATCAATTCCTTAAATTTTCGCACTATCATTCGAGTTGATCTTCTAAATAAAATTAAAACATGATGATTCTTGGTACTTAATGGAATTAATTCAATTTCCCTGAGGATTCGATACTCGGTATTACTACCGTTTTATATTACTTGCGGCCCGTGCACTTTGCGGTCATCAAGTTTTTGGCGCCGTTGCCGGGGAAAATTGTAATTTTTTCCGTTAATATTGAGAATTAAGTGTTTGATTTTAATTTAGAATTTTATTTTTCTGCATTTTATTTTTTAGTTTTGTGGAGCTATAAGGTGGATAATCTGTTCTTTTGAGATTTAATCATGGCAGAAGACAAAGCAATTAGAGATTATTTCTTGCCTGAATTTCCATTAAACTATTCTGGAATAGCTTATGAGCCAGTCACTGTCGATAATTTTGAGCTCAAAGCTAGTCTCATTCAAATGGTAAGAGAAAATGCTTTCAAAGGCCACCCATCAGAAGATCCACACCATCACCTAAGAACATTTTTAAATATATGTGGAACTGTAAAAATGGGAGGAGTGAGTCCTGACTCAATTCGGTTGCAGTTATTTCCATTTTCTTTACAGGACAAGGCTAGAGATTGGTTAGACTCGTTAACCTCTAATAGCATTCTTGGTTGGAATGATTTAGTCAAAGCTTTCCTAGCAAAATTTTTCCCATTAGAAAAGATCACCAAGCTTAGAGCTGAAATTGGAAAATTTCAACAATTTGAGGAAGAGCAATTATATGAAGCTTGGGAGAGATATAAGGACTTGTTAAGGAAATGCCCACAGCATGGATATCCTGATTGGCTTCAAATTCAACTTTTCTACAATGGGTTAACTAGGAATTTAAAGACAATTCTTGACACCACGGCTGGAGGAAACTTGTTAGCCAAAACTGTCACGGAGGCACGAACCATAATAGAAGAGTTGGCTTTGACAAGTTACCAATGGCAACCAAAGTCCAAAATTAAGGAGAAACCATGTGAGAATAATGAGGTAAGTGCTTTAAGGTTGCAAGTCGAAGCTCTAACCAAGGCTCTAAACAAGCTCACAGGATCAGAAACTCCAAGTTCGCCGAAAGCTGAATTAAAAGAGGAGTTTAAAGAAAAGAAAAGCCCTTTGGAAGAAATGCTAAGAAACATCATGAATGAGACTAGAAACTTGTATGAAAATATGCAAGCCAGAGTAGATATTGTAATAGATCAAATGACAATATTCATGAAGGAAATCCAGCAAGGAAATTTATCTAATGTCATCACCATGGACACACAAGAACAATGCCTGGCCATAACTCGGAGAAGTGGAAAGCAGGAAGCAGAGAGAAAAGAAGTCAAACAGACCAACACTAGGAGGATTCTGGATGAAGATGATGATCAAAACACAGAAGAGGAGGAGAAAGCGCCGCCATCTCTACCTGAAAAGACGTCCCATGAGTTCGTGGACTACTCCAGTGGATATTGCATGGAACCTTATACCTCACTACCCGAGGAGACTTTGATTGAAAGCTTCTATGAAAGGTTAAAGATGCTAGATTCAGTTGTTGATGGTGATGTGCTTGTTACGACACCCAACGAGGGATGGGAGATCAATGAAAATCTGACAGAAACTACTCAATTCCATGCCACTCCTCATGATGAGCCAGAATGCCAAGTTTCAGAGCAGCAGCAGGAAGGTAAATTAAAAGAAAATCCCATCAAGGTCAGTGAGCTTGAACTTAATTTTCCCTATGAGCCTTGTTCATATAGTAATCCATGCAAGTTAGGAGAATGGGATATTGAGAAAAATTCATATCATTCCATGTTTATTTCTTTGTCTCCTAAGAATCATAACTCTGAATTGCATGATTTAGGCTTAGTGATTGCAGTACCTGATCCCCTTGCTGTTAGGCTTAGATGGTATCTAAATAATATGTTCGAGAAAGCGGAGGATTACTTGATTATAATTTCTGATGTTGTGCACCCAATGTGCAAGTTGAAGTTTTTTATGCAGGATCTGAGAAAGAAAAAGAAGAAAGATCCTCTGAGGATCAAGGAAGTGGACTTCGGTTGAAAACACCGAATCCCGTCTAGCTCAGGACGTTAAACAAGCGCTTCTTGGGAGGCAACCCAAGCTTTTAAAGTTTTTTTTTGAAGATTTCATATTAGTTTTTGTGTTGATCATAATGCTCCCTTGAGATTGATCCTTATGTAGGAAGTTCGTGAAATCACACCTATCCGCTCATTCTCTCTTCGGACGAAAATTCAAGACGTTTCAGACTCTCTCGCTTTTTCAGGGCAGTATCGATCTCTCTTTATCTGATTAACTATTCATACATTGGGGACAATGTATATTTTAAGTTTGGGGGGGAGATTCGCTCTGCGTAGGTTTTGCATAAGAAAAGTAATGCTTATGATGAATTAAATGCATGTTGATGATGATGACATCTGATGATTTGCTTTTAGCCATGATTCTCTCTTATTGTTGCAAATTTGGAAGCATGTCTAAATTCAAGAAAATTTAAAATTTTTCTTTGATCCCCTTGCAAAGTATGATGATTCACTTGTTCTATTATGATTTTGAAAGCCTAGATGAAAGTTATATGCTTTGGAAGTTTGTTGTCACTCCGATAGGTGTAAAGTTTGTCTAGATAGTTTTCATGCGTAATAGTCAGTAATACTAAGCTTTGGGAAAAAGAAAATGAATTGCTCAAAGGATAATAATAATAATAAATGCTCCACTTTCTTGAAAGTGTTAGTAACCAGGGGCATTCATGACACCCATCGTTTGCCTTTGCATGAAAACGCTGGAAAGAAATGAGCATGCTTCGGCATCCTGAAAGATGAAGCGCTCGTAGTTGGATGCTTTCATCACCAATGTTGGCAAGCCAGAACGAAGGCGTTACATCTAAAAGGATTATCTTCATCAAAAAAAAAAAAAAAAAAAAAAAAAAAAAAAAAAAAGAGAAAAGTTTGGGGTACACCTCAAGAATTATGGGCACCTTAGTAAGGTAGTGCTTGCTAGATAAGCATGATGGCTAAAAGGGCAAGCTTTAGTGCCAGTGTAGGGGGAAGATAAATGGAGGAGTACATAAATGATTCCGGGCTAGTAAAGATTATGATAAAACAAATGATGATTCATTTTTTGCAAGGGAGGATAGGATTAAATTTTAAACTTCTTGATGGTTGACTATGCTTACTTATTTGTTTCAATAGTTTGCATTCATGGCTAGAAGCATTAAAGATAGAGTTGTTAGCATGCAAGTTATGATTCATATGTATCACTTTATTTTGCTCGGGACTAGCAAAACTTTAAGTTTGGGGGTGTGATGACATGCAAAAATGTCATCATTTTCCTATTAATTTTAGCTAGTTTTGTGCATGAATTGTGAGCTTTAATGAATTTTTATGTTGATTTTACAGAAAACCGAGTTCGGACAGCAAAACTGAGATTTTAAGAGAATTTGGGTAAATTTGGAGACTTTTTTGGGCAAATTAAAGAATAACCATTGAAGATCCAAGCCCCAAGGTCCAAGAAGAAAAGACAATTGAAGTGGGAAGGCCCAAAAAGCCCAAAAGATTAAAGAAAGGAGGCTAAAATCCTCAAATCAGGCTTCTAGAAGGCCTAGCGTCGAGACGCTAGGACCGTAGCGTCTCAACGCTAGGTGGTCAGATCAGCGCGTGCCAAAATCGCGACAGCGTCGCGACGCTGTCTGCGTAGCGTCGCGACGCTGCGACAACTTCTGCCCCAAGACAACATGACGTCACAGCGTCGAGACGCTGTGACGTAGCGTCTCGACGCTGTCGACTTGCTCAGCAAGAAATGTCCAGCCCCTTGTGCTATAAAAAGGGCCCTTCCCTTTGGTTCAAATCATCCCAAATTTGGGGGAGCTCTCCCCTAGCTCAATAGAGAGAAAAAGTGAGAAGAATTGTGAGGAAAAAGGTGGAATTGAGCGAGATTCCAAGGCTCAAGATTCGAGATGATCGTAGCGAGAGCTTGGGATCAACTTATCGGTTATTTCTTCCTTACTTCTTTATAATTCCTTGTTGTAATTTGAGTTAGGCCTATGGATCAAGATCATTTTGGCGAAATTATTTCCATTTGTGAGTAGATCTTGAGACCTAGGGCCGTTATTCTAGTTAATTGGATATTGTAGCGCAATTACTTGGATTATGTAATGAAATTCTCCATATTTCATCTATGCAATTCTTGCTTAATGCTTTTAATCTCTTGATCACGGATTAATTGATATGTTGGTCTAAATTGATACTCGACAGAGAGAAATTAGATTAGATCCTAATTGCATGGCTAACGATTGCTTGGAACACGAGAGTGAAAGAGAATTGTTAGAAATTGATTATGAAGTTGCTTAATGCCATACTATGATTAACTAAGGAGATGGACACATAAATTAGTTATGATGGTATGAGATGTGGAGGAACTTGAAAGAGAAATCCGCTTAAAATTACTTCTAGATTTATGGAATTGAAGATTATTAGTTACATACATCCATGTAATTGAGCTACAAATCCAAGAAAACTAGATAACACCCTAGGTCAAGTTCCCTTATTTGGTTATTTTCATTTCATTATTGCATGTTTATTTTTATCAATTCCTTAAATTTTCGCACTATCATTCGAGTTGATCTTCTAAATAAAATTAAAACATGATGATTCTTGGTACTTAATGGAATTAATTCAATTTCCCTGAGGATTCGATACTCGGTATTACTACCGTTTTATATTACTTGCGGCCCGTGCACTTTGCGGTCATCACTCGGCTTCTCCCAAATTTCCATTTGGAAATGAGTTGCTAGCTCCTTTAATGTCAGTAAGATAACTTACATCATTCCCAATGATTAGGATATCAATCATATACAATACTAAGTAAGCTACTGAACTATTGATGATTACTTGTAAACACAAGACTCATTAATGTTCTGATTAAAGCCAGAGGATTTGGTCACTATATCAAATCTTATATTTCAAGATCGAAATGCTTATGTCAATCCATGAATAGATCACTTAAGCTTGCAAACCCTTTTGCTTTCGATCTTGCTATATGAACCCTTCTGGTTAAGACCTTTAATGTCTCATTTTCTCTTGTAAATCCACTTGTAACTAATAGGTGTTACCCATCAAGCAGATCTACAAGATCCCAAATGGAAGTGAAATACAAAAGACTTCATTTCCAGGTCCATGACTTTAATCCATTGGTCCTTGTCAACATCATTCATTTTCTTTCTAAAAGATAATGAACCCACTATGCCCTCATTAGGTATGATGACCTAGGCTTCAATCAAGCCCATGTAACGTTCAGGTTATAAAAAGACCCTCCCACTACATTGAGGCAATCTCAACTATTGAGATGGATGTGACTAACTAGATGCACTGATCCATCAACAACTCTTGTTGAACAGTCAGCCTCATCAACACTCGTGGATGTTATTGTAGCTTCATTAGTTAACTTACTTAAACCGACTTTACTCTTGTGGTTTATGATTTTTTATGTGGACTTCTTCTGAGAATTTAGCGTTTGTCGATACAAATTTTTTATTCTCTTGTGAATTGAAGAAGTATCCACTTCTCGTTTCCTTTGGGGTTGCCTATTACAGTTTGCAATGCAGTCAACGTTGCATGACCCCAAAACGAGCCAGACAATTGAGCATAACTCAACATGGAATGAACCATATCCAATAGGGTTCTATTTCTCGTAAATGAGATTTAGGGTGTGATCCCATGTACTATCAAATAGTCCTGAAATCTCAAATCCCTATACTCAACACTTTGATCAGATCGAAGTGTTTTTATCATCTCACCTAACAAGTTTTCAACTTCAGTCCTAAGCCCCTTCGAATATCTCAAGAGCTTCAGACTTAAGTTTCATTAGGTAAAGATACTCATACCTTTGAATAATCATCCAAAAGAGATGAATTATTCATCTCCTCCCACTGCTTTAACATATTGAACCACAAGGATCCAAATGTACAAGCTCCAAGGGCTCTTTGGCTCTTAGATCTTTTCCAGTAAAAGATCTATCAGTCATATTGCCCTCAAGGCATGACTTACAAGGTAGTAGAGAGTCATCTTCTAACTCGCTTAGAAGTTCACTCTTGACCAATCTCCCAATATTGAGATTGATATGGTCTACCTTAGAACCAAAGAAAGGTATTTTCTTTTAGGAGAAATCCTTTGCTTCTTTTCACATTGAGTAGTAGCAGTTTTAAACAACCCAATGTTCATGATTGCTTTACTCTTGATTAGTCTTAAAACATTTAGGTTACTTTCCAGTAAAGCTAAACAAATGTCAACTCCCTTTCTTGAAACAAAACTGCGTTAGCAGAGAAAGGTAAAGAGTAACATTGTTCCAGCAAATAAGACACAGAAATCAAATTTCTTTTGATCTTAGGAATTACATACACATTATCTAATAATATGGATTTTCTCCCACTGAAAAAAATAACTTAATGTTCCCCACTGCTATAGCAAAAATAACCTCTCTAATTCTAACTTTGAGAGTCATTACACAAGCAGCATGTTGTTGCCAGGAACTTATTCCTTTAAAAGAAGAACACACATGATTTGTGGCCCCTGAATCAAGTATTCAGGGAGAATCACTATTCTTCACTAATCACGTTTTCAAGATAAGTAAATGAAAATTACGGTCTTGAACAAGTTCTCTTTTGCTAAGCAGGGTTCTATGTCATATTCACCAAGAATAATTCTTAATGAATTAAACGTATGGGGCATGAGGAAATTCCTCAGTTAAGAATAATCCTAGACTTATTTACCCCAATTTGTCGTTTAAGCTTGTTGTATTACCGTTATTTATAAAATGACGTAAGACAATACACATAAAATTATTATATAATTGCTGAAGTAACAAATTACTTGCATTATTATTTGCACTAACCCATCACAAATAATCCAATCAAATTCTGCAAAAAAAAAGTTAGCAATCAAAGAAACCCTATAAAACTATTGATTTAGTTTTTGCAACGATACTTCAAAGGTTTAGAACAACAGCCACCGAAGGGTGGTCAGCTACTCCTCCTCTGAATTGAGACAATCTCAACCAAACTCTAACACCAGAATAACTCATATTCCGTTAGAGTTTAGTTACCGTTGTTCGATCAAGGGTTAGTTAACACATTTAACTCATCCCCGTAAGTGTAACCCTCCCACTTTCAGATCTCAGAGGCACACACCAACAGGCTACCAAAGGGAAAGACAACTGTTGGTAATTAGCCTAAGAGTTCCTATCCTATTCAGGAGTTCACGATGTTCCGAATCCTATGATCAGGCCCTCTAAAGGGATGGTTGCGCCAGGACAACCTGCAGGCGGATCATAGGACTCTCACGATATGAACTAGGGGCGGAGACCGAGGGATACGTTGACACGTGTCCCACTCCCACTTACTCTGGACATTTTTCCCATTCACCTTGTTATTGATCCATGCAAACACTTTCAGAAGGGAGGCTGCTCCTAAGGCGACTCGAAGCCGAACATGAACCTCACGTTGTGAATATAAGGACGTAGGAGCAAAACTTAATTTAAATCTCGTTTTGTAATTTTCCTCCCACTGAAAATGTCCTAAGGTTAATTTAGGGTTGTCTAACTTAGATAAAATTCGACTAAGTCAATCTATCTAAGTCTGATCCTATTATAACAATTATGGAAAGGATTCAACCACAATGTTTTAGGTGAATTAAACTTCCTTTAATAAACCCAACATTGCAAGTCAACATTACTATGGTTAATTCAACTCAAGGTTCGGGTCAGTTTCAAGGTAGGAGGTGTTCCGTAAACCGTCAACTTAAATACCCCCAACCTTAGACAGAACTTCACCGAGAGAGTTCCCTTATAACCACAGTAATGTAAGGTCTTTACTCTAAAGATCTAGGTGTATTAAATACTTTTAACAAACCTAGTGACATTGCATGGTAACATTTAACTATGATTAATTCAACTCCGGTATTCCGGGTTAGTTCCCAGTTAGGAGGTGTTCCGTAAACCGTCAACTTAAATACCCCCAACCTTAGACAGAACTTTACCAGTAGAGTTCCCTGATAATCATAGCAATGTTTTTCCTACTTAGTCAATTAAAACTAATTTTAATTCTAAATAAGAATAATTCTAATCCTATTAGAAATGTGATCTTAGATCTAATTAATTTTAAACATTTTAAAATTAATTTATTTATCCTAAGATCCTATGTTTGCATGCAATTCTTTGTTATAGGTTAACGGTTTCTATTCGTTAATTTTATAACTATTATAAATTTTAATGAATTAACCCTATAACATGCTACTATGGTGAATAAATTAACAATCAAATTCTAATTAATTTATAAAACCAGACATTAGCATACATGACATACCAAAAATATAACATTTATATTAATCTAAGGTAATGTCATGCTCACTGCAATTTAATTTCCTTTTAATTAACCCAACACTTAAATTAATTATACAAGAAAATTAAAATTAAGCATTGACTATTTTCATTCATTAAGATAAGATTTATATTAATATATCATGAAAATTAATTAAGCATGTTAATTACATATATAAATATAACTCTTATATTTTTTAAACTAAAGTAATTTCATGCTCAATTTAAATTAATTTTCTTCAATTAATCTAACTCTTAGATTAATTACCCAAGAAAATTAAAATTAAACATTCACATTTTCATACATTAACATAACATTTATATTAATAGCTCATGAAAACTAATTAAGCATGTTAATTATTAATATAAATATAACTCTTATATTTTTTAAACTAAAGTAATTTCATGCTCAATGCAAATTAATTTTCTTCAATTAATCTAACTCTTAAATTAATTACTCGAGAAAATTAAAATAAGCATTCACATTTTCATACATTAACATAACACTTTATATTAATTGCTCATGAAAATAAATAAGCATATAAATTACTTTCATAAATATAACTCTTTATATTCTTTACTAAAGTAATTTCATGCTTTATGCTTCTCAATTTTCATCCATTTAATCATAACAATTTACATTAAATACTCATGAAAAAAAATTCATACATATTTCATACATTATAACATTTATAATAATAAATATGCATGAATATGCTTAAGCTATGGTGAGATTTTAAGCTAAATGACATACTTTATGCAACAATCAATAAATTTGATACATACATCACATGCATAATTAAATTAAAACTACCAAAATTGACCGACATATTTGGCATATCCTAAGGAATTAAAAGCAATTTAAATTACAATAATTTAAATCCATGACATATCTTGGTTTCAAATCTTTTCCTTTTTGGCATTTACAATTGATCTAATCAAAAGTATAAATCTAATCCCAACAAATATGCCAAAATAATCAATTTTGTAAATTAAACCACATATCACATATATGAAATTAAAATACCCACCATTGAACCAATGCTAATTTTAGAGAAACGAAATTAAATCTACGATCAGCTCTGATACCAATTGTAAGGGACTTCCGGACACACTCATATCTCCACAATGGTATGATATTGTCCACTTTGGGCATCAACCCTCATGGCTTTGCTTTTGGTTCACTCCAAAAGGCCTCATACCAATGGAGATACTTGTCCTCCCTTATATACCCATGATCATCCCCTTATCTAGCAGATGTGGGATTTTGGACGCACTCCCAACAATCCTCCCCTCGAACAAAGTACCACCGAGCCTCCCCTCAAATAGTCATCTATCCGTCCAACTCTCTAGGCTTCACCGCTTTACCGAGAGTTCTTGCACTTATCTAGGACGGCTCATCTTCTCCAGAGTATACCCGCCCACCCAGAGCTCAACCACGGACCTCCACCATGACTATTAAGGCTCACAACTTCTTTGTTCAGAACCCGAGGATTCCACCCAACACAGCTACTCCCGGGGCATGGCTCTGATACCACCTGAAAGGATTTGGAATTCCCCAATTCCGTTAAAGCGGAAGCGAAATTGGGACTGATTCGTAGTTAATTTTGTTTATCCAAAAATACTATTGCATTGGTTAAAACATAGAACAAATTCTATACAAACTTATGGCTAAGCATACAAAATTTATTAGATCTAAATCTAAAGGGGAGAAGCAAACATACCGTCGTTGACAACTCTGAATACTTCAATGGACACGTTTCTTGATTTTGGGCCAAGCGTCAACAATTAGGACACCACCAATTGATCTTCCCCGCTATGACTCTGAGATTAGGAACATAGTTGTGGGACTACCTAATCTTGAATGAGAAAAACTCTAGAGAGAAAATTCTCCCTAAAGTTCTTGAGTTGAGAGAATATGAGAGGGAGGCTAGAGAGAATGCAAGAGTGCATTCTTGTGGCCTTATGTTGTAGTACCTAAACCCTAGGTTTAGTGTTCTATTTATAGGAGAAAGGCCATGAATAAAATATTCATTTAAAATCAATTATTTTCATAACTGATTTAATCTTTTCCATAATTAATCAATTCCATGACCAACCAATTCCATGACCAATCAATTCCATAATTGATTAATCTTTTCCATAAATGATTGATCACTTCCACAAGTGATTAAATCATTTCCATAAATGATTAATTACTTCCATAAGTGATTAATCATTTTCATAATTGATTAATTTCCAATTAATTAATTCTTTAATTAATTAATCACCAATTAAATATCATATATTTTATTTCATACCTTCTACTAGTTAATTAATTGATTACCCAATTAAATATCATATATTTAATTTGAGGCCTTCAATTAATTAATTCTATAATATGAATCAAATTCATATTAAAATTTGAACTCCTTCAAATTCTCTTATATCCTATAAATTTAATATGAATCAAATTCATATTAATATTTGAACTTCTTCAAATATTTATTTCTCTCATACACTATAGTTTAATTAAATCTCATTTAATTTAAAATAATTTGAATAATTAATTAATTCATAATTAATTAATTCATCTTCTAATTAAATACCATATATTTAATTAGACCAATATGAATTTGAACTATCCAAATTCTCTCAAGATATATTTGTTCCTAATTACTCTTTACGAGCTAGCAGGGGGACCTAATGGACCTACAGATCAGAAACTCCAATGATTTGAGGTTAATAGATTAAACTCATTAATCAGGTTAACCAATATTCATTAACTGTGGGTCTGATGTGGACTTTTCCTACCGCAAGCGCACAGGTCAAGTAATAATATAGTGAATGTAATTCGAATGTCGTCCTCTGGATCTGATTTTTAAGCAAATCAAGTATTGTGAATTATCTTGCTCAATTTTATTTAGGGAACACAATGTGATGATTGAATGGTATGAAAACTAAATCAAAACAAGTAAAAAGTGTGGAAATTCAATTGGGAAAAATACTTAGGGAATTGATTTTGCCGATTTAGTCTAGGATTGATTTTAAGGAGTAAGTTATTATGCACAATGAAATTATGAGCCAAAGACTCTTTAATCACAACTACCTCTCCCGAGTATAATTGATTCTCATGCAAATTAATCTACTTGATATCCCTATCTAAGTTTATTAACAAACAAGGCAATAAGATCTTTTGACTAATTCCAAAGTTAATCTAAAACCGTCACGAATTAGAAAATAAACCTTAGTCATGCAATCTTCAGTAAGTCTACATTTAATCCCCTCTCCCGAGCAAGAATAAAAACTCAAATCATTCAACTAATGGCCAATTAATTGAAAGCATTAAATCAAGATTACAAACATAATAACCATTGCACAACTTAAACCATAAATTCAATCCATAAACTTAATCAACTACATCAATCCCTAAGCTATGAGTTTAGCTACTCATGAATAGAATTACAAGCTCAACTAAACATGTAAAAGCCATAAATCTAGCTAAAGAAAAGGAAAGGGAAAAGAAAACTCAATGTAGGCCGAGTCCGACGTCCCCGTCACGATCCCCACGAACAATGGGTTGATTTCCGATTTTCTCCCTTAGCTTCAGCCTTCAAATCCTCTGTTTTAGCTCTATTTTTGGCCCCAAGAAGTCCCAAAATTCCCTCCTCCAAAAACCTAGCCGAAAGGAAGTATATATAGCAATTTCTCGTCCTAGCGTCGAGACGCTGCCTCTTATACGCGCGTGTCTGGAAAGGAAATGCGGTAGCGTCTCGACGCTATTGTCACAACGTCTCGACGCTGTGACCTTATTGCGCCTGATTCGATATGGAATGCGAGCGTCGAGACGCTAAAGAAGCAGCGTCTCGACGCTGGTCTATATTTGACCCGTAATTGACTTTTTCCTCTTTGAAGCTTTTTCATTCCTTGGCATCTTTTCGCGTTCCGAACACCCGATTGACTCCAATATTACATTTTAGCTCCAATCAACAATTTCCTACAAAATAAACAATTAAGTGGAATAAAATAGCAAATAATCATCAAAGACTAGCTAAATTAGATAAGTAAAGATAGCTAGCTATGCTCGCTATCAAATACCCCCAAACTTAAGCTTTTGCTAGTCCTCAAGCAAACTACAAATCAAACATACAGTAGAAGTATGGATGCAACAATCATAACTCAATCCTCAAGGCTCAAAAGTCAATAACCAGGCAAGCAAGAGACATGCACACAAGGACCAATGAGGGAGACAAATTAAAATTTTTCCAAAATTAACTTGCACAAGGCATGTGTTCTCTCCTTTTATCTTTACTTGTTTCTCAATGTCGCTCGTACGAATCTTGCCCAAAAGAGTAGATAATGCTCTTTTCATTGTAAGCTCTTGATCGTAAGAATAAGCTTCAACCTCTGTTCGTGTTGGCATATGCAGAAGGGATTGATATTCCTCTATTGTAGGAGTCATGTCAATTGAGCCAAATGTGAAACATCTGTAGGCTGGATCCCAATGTCGAATCAAAGCTTTTAATACAAAATAATTAACTTGTACATACATGAGCTGAGCTAGATGGCCATATTTGCTTGTAAATTTAGCCTTTCTATCTACAGTTAATTTTTCCCAAGCTCGTTTCACTGTTTCTAATTGACTTTCTGGAAAACTGACATCCTTAAATTGAGACATAGCATCTTCTACTAAAGAATCTCTGTGGATTTGTTGTACATTTTCTGACCATTGACGTACTGTTGCTTGATCTTCTATACTCATTTCTTGTATTGGAGGGGGTGATTTTATTTTACTCATACTTTAGTTTCTGCCAATGTAAATAATCGGAAAATCTTGTTAATTTAATTTGCACAATTTTCTTAACTACATTAAACGAGATTTTAAAGGATATTTTCAATGAGTGAAAATTGAAAATTGATATAAGATACAAGGGAAAGAGGAAAAATAAATAAATAAATAAATAAAATTTGACAATAATGCATGTAATAAGTCAAATCCTAGAACTATATGAGTGGAGTTTAACTCTAAGGCATCCTAGAAAAGGTCCCCAAGCTTACCCACCGATTTAACGATGTAGTAGGCTTGAGTGGAGAATTTCATGTGCCTACACGGGAATCGAAATTCCACGAAGGTCACACTACTCAGTCTCCGAGTCTAGTCCTAAGGTAGAGCCCGGGTAGAAGGCTAGTGAAAGTGTGTGAAATGCATGATTAATAAGATGACATACAAATGAATGACATAACAATTACAACATAAAAAAATGGTAACAATACGATGACATGCAAATGAATGACATAACTAAGATAAAGTAATTACAACATTAAAAAAATGGTAATAGACAAGTGAATAACAATATGCAAAACAAATAATATTATAAAGTAAGGAAAACAAAATAAATAAATAACAAAACAATAACAAAAGGACCTAAAGAAAAATTCAATTCAAAGGACAATAAAAATATTTATGGCTTGACCCTCAAAAGTCCCAGTGGAGTCGCCAAGCTGTCGCAACGTCATCGCGACGCGGAGCGGCCGACATCCTTTCTTGGGTTTTTTAGAAGAAAATTGGAGTCGCCACCAATCATTGAGGGTGTGATTGGTCACCTTTAAAATAAAAAACAAAACTAGTCTTAGAAAACCAGAAATTAGGTTCGGGAGTCGTTTGAGTGTAGAGAAGGTATTAGCACCCTACAACACCCGTTTAAGAAAACGATTACCACAGTATCTTAAATTGTCCAATTAAATGAATAAAAACAGTCCTTTATTTTATTTTTCTTAAAAAAATGATAAATATGAAAATAAAAACTCAAAATGCAATAATGAACACAAGATGTCTCATTCGTTTTTACCTTAACTTTAGAAATAAAGCAAGGATTAAACATTATGAGTTGGATATCCAATTTAATATAAATCATGCCTAACCTCCCTTTTAATTAAAGGAACATGGGTGTACATGATTATGTTTATTAAAAATAAAAAAAAAACAAACAAAAAAAAAAAACAAATAGATGTAAAAGAAGAAAATCATTCAAAGAGTGAATTCTTTTTAGGGAAAATGAGAATTTTCATACGCCTACACGAGAGTTGAACTCCACGAAGACACATTACTCAGTTCCCATAATCCCTTTCGAAAGAAAATCAAAACAATAACAATAATTGAGATTGACCAAGCAGAATTAAAGACTAGATTAAAGCAATTTCGAGAATGAAAGGAAAAAACAAATGAATTAGAAAGTTTTAAAAAATGAAGTTGACAAAGTGCAAAAGTGAACTAAAATGAGAGAGAAATTAAAAATGATAATGATAATGATGATAATAATAATCATAATAATAATAATAACAATAATAACAAAAAAAAAAACACAAAAAAACAAAGGAAATAGAAAAACAAAACCCCACCTTTTTTACTTCTCTCTTTCTTCTTTTTTCCTTCTTTCTTACCCAATGTTTCCTCTCCCCGTATACTCCTTCCTCCCCCTCTTTTTTCCTCTTTTCCTCTTCCACTTTCTTTTCTCTCTTTTTCTATCACTCTGTAAGCTAAACTCTTGCTCAAATGCCTAAACTCTCTCAAGCTCACTTTTACTCTAAACTTCCTCTCCTTCTTCTTGTTTTCCGTCACTCTCTAAGCTAAACTCTTATTCAAATGCCTAAACTCTCTCAAATGCCTAAACTCTCTCAAGCTCACTTTTACTCTAAACTTCCTCTCCTTCTTCTTGTTTTCCGTCCCTTTCATCCTCCATCTCCCCCCTTTTTATACTTGAAGGGTTACTAAATTAGGGGGAGGATGGATGAGAAAATGGTGGAAAAAAGAAAAAAAAGAAAAAAAAAGAAAAAAATGAGAGCCATGCAAATTCTTTTGAATAGGTAAGCTTCCCCTTGAATAGGAATGGGGAAGACCAAAAAAAAAAATAATAATAAATAAATAAATAAATAAAAATTAAAAAAAAAACGAATTTTTGATAAAAACATATGAGAAGGGTGGTTTGAACCACAAACCTCGTGGTTATCAATGCGACTTTATGCCAATTGAGCTATGCTCTTGATGACATACAAGAAAAACAAATTGACCACCAAATATTGGAAACCTTCAAACATTATTACTGAAAATCAAGCCGGACCAAATACGGTTTCTACAGTTTGCCCCCCTTTGTGTATCATTGAAGGATTGAAAGGTTAGACAAAGGAAAGAGACTAAGTACTGGGGAGGCAAAGATTTGTTTGGTAAGAATTTGAATCAGGTATCGACCACAATTCAATAGTCAGGTTTGGTTCAACCGAGAGAAAAACTTAAAACAGACCTGGATTGACACAGGCTTCGACCTCGAATGAATAGTCGGGTTCGACTTAACCGAGATAAAAATTGAAAACGAACCTGGATTGACACAGGCTTCGACCTCACTGAATAGTCGGGTTCGATTTAACCAAAAGAAAAAAAAAATTAAAATGGACCTGGATTGACACAGGCTTCGACCTCGACTAAATAGTCGGGTTTGATTTAACCGAAAGAAAAAATGAAAATGGACCTGGATTGACACAGGCTTCGACCTCGACTGAATAGTCGGGTTCGATTTAACATAGAGAAAAACTGAAAATGGGCCTGGATTGACACAGGCTTCGACCTCGACTGAATAGTCGGGTTTGATTTAACCGAGATAAAAATTGAAAACGGACCTGGATTGACACAGGCTTCGACCTCACTGAATAGTTGGGTTCGATTTAACCAAAAGAAAAAATTAAAATGGACCTGGATTGACACAGGCTTCGACCTCGACTAAATAGTCGGGTTTGATTTAACCGAAAGAAAAAATGAAAATGGACCTGGATTGACACAGGCTTCGACCTCGACTGAATAGTCGGGTTCGATTTAACAGAGAGAAAAACTGAAAACGGGTCTGGATTGACACAGGCTTCGACCTCGACTGAATAGTCGGGTTTGATTTAACCGAAAGAAAAAATGAAAATGGACCTGGATTGACACAGGCTTCGACCTCGACTGAATAGTCGGGTTTGATTTAATCGAAAGAAAGAAAAAAAAACTGGAAATGGACCTGGATTGACACAGGCTTCGACCTCGACTGAATTGTCAGGTTCGATTTAACCAAAAATAAATTTTCTTTGCAATGCACGCTAAACTTGAATGCTTGAATGCATGGGATGAAGATTTAGCACTATTCGAAAACTATGATACAGATTTCTTTAAAAGATATTTGATAGCTCGGGCACCCCATTCACATCACCCTTGGTAATAGACCTTAATTGGATCATGAACTCACTAAACAACTTGCTCTTTGTTTGATGACCAAAAATGTATCCAGAACGACTTTGCTCCTGTGATAATAATGGTTTTGCCCCAGTTTGAGAAGACGAAAAATAATGGTTTTGCCCCAGTTTAAGACTTTGTCATGTTGAAATGACGGTTTTGTCCTCCATGATGACATTCCATCAACCTTCATGATCACGGTGCTCTTGAAAAAATATTGCCTTTGGATTCTTTGTTTGGACATATGTATTTCACATCGAATCGTTTAAGTTACCACCATTGATTTGAAATATCGCGTTTATGTAACTTTTTGTTTATTCAATTGTAATGATAATAAAGGTAAACATGCCAAACATTCATAGTTGAGGAGATATTATGGAGAGTGGGGGAGAAAAATGGACAAGATATGCCATGCTTCGAGAAGGGAGCTTTGATTTATGACTAAAATTCAATAGACATATGTGTCAATGTTAAGGTTCTAGAACTTGAGACAAAAGTAACCTCTTAAACATGATATAGAAATTGAAGCGTAATTCTCCTAGACACTTGTTGAATTCCCGCAACTTTGCCGAATCCTTTGATACACAAGTAGCCTATGCATAATATCTTCGAACTTGATCTGAATTAACTGGACTTGGCAGCTCATTACCATCCATGTTAGTCAAGACTAAAGCTCCTCCAGAGAAAGCTTTCTTCACCACGAATGGTCCTTCATAGTTTGGGGTCCACTTGCCTCGGTGATCTTTTAGAAAAGGAAGAATTCGTTTTAAGACTAAATCCCCTTCTCTGAATACTCTAGGACGCACTTTCTTATCATAGGCTTTCATCATTCGTCTTTGGTAAAGTTGACCTCTGCACAATGCTGTCAATCTCTTTTCATCAACAAAGTTGAGTTGCTCATAGCGGTTTTGGATCCATTCAGCCTCTTCTAAATTAGTCTCCATGAGGACCCTTAATGATGGAATTTCCACTTCAATGGGAAGAACAACTTCCATACCATAAACTAATGAAAATGGTGTTGCCCCAGTTGAAGTGCGAACCGATGTGCAATATCCATGTAATGCAAAAGGAAGCATTTCATGCCAATCTTTATACGTCACCGTCATTTTTTGCACAATCCTTTTTATGTTTTTATTGGCAGCTTCCACTGCTCCATTCATCTTTGGTCTATACGGAGTTGAGTTGACATGTTTGATCTTGAATTGCTCACATAACTCAGTCATCAATTTATTGTTCAGATTTCGTGCATTATCAGATACTATGGTCTCAGGAAGACCATAACGACATATAATCTCCTTCTTGATGAATTTGATCACAACTCCTTTCGTCACCTCTCGATAGGACATTGCTTCTACCCATTTGGTAAAATAATCTATTTTCACCAAGATGAATCGATGTCCGTTTGAGGCTTTTGGGTCAATAGGGCCTATAACGTCCATTCCCCACATGGAAAATGGCCATGGTGTCGTCATAACGTGCAACTGAGATGTTGGAGCATGAGCTTTATCTGCGTAAATCTGACATTTGTGGCATTTTCGGGCATATTTGATACAGTCAGCTTCCATGGTTGACCAGTAATAGCCAGCCCTTAATGCCTGTCTGGCCATCATGTGTCCATTTGCATGGGTGCCGCAAATTCCCCCATGAATTTCTTTCATAATCGTGTTGGCTTCATTTGTATCTACACACCTTAGAAGTACCATATCATGATTTCTTTTGTAAAGTATTTCTCCATTTAGGAAGAACTTCATTGCTAACTTTCTAAGTGTGCGCTTGTCATTTTCTGAGGCATTCAGAGGATAGGTTCCGCATTTCAAATAATGTTTGATGTCTTGAAACCACGGCTTGTCATCAAACTCTTCTTCTATATTCATGCAGGAGGCTGAAACATCTACTCTTCCCATCTTAATAGGTTGTACCTCATGATTGGGGTCTATGTTGAACATGACTGCAAGCGTAGCCAAGGCGTCTGCTATCTGATTACTCTCCCTTGGTAAATAGTGAAAAGTGATTTCTTCAAATTTATGAGACAAATCTAATATAAGCTTTTTATAAGGCAGTAGCTTAGTGTCTCTTGTTTCCCATTCTCCTCTCAATTGGTGAATCACCAACATAGAATCTCCCAAGACTCGAAGTTTCTTTATCTTCATATCCAATGCAGTTTGGATACCCATAGAACAAGCTTCATATTCAGCCATATTATGAGTACAATCAAAACTTAGTTTGGCAGTGAGAGGGAACAACTTTCCTTCAGGCGATATTAATACAACACCTATCCCATGACCTAACTCATTGGAGGCCCCATCAAACAACATGGTCCATGTTTCCAAGTCTGATATTTCTTTTTCCACCATTATAGTGGAGACAAATTCATCAGGGAAATCAAATTTCATTGGTTCATAATCGTCTATAGGTTGCTCGACCAAATGATCAGCTAGTGCACTTCCTTTTATTGACTTTCGAGTAACATAGACAATATCATACTCGGATAAAAGAACCTGCCATGTAGCAATTCTACCAGACAAAGACGACTTTTCAAAGATGTATTTGATAGGATCCATCTTTGAGATAAGCCATGTTGTGTAGTACAACATATATGGTCTCAAACGACGAGCGACCCAAGCTAGAGCACAACAAGTTCTTTCTAAAAGAGAATATCTGGTTTCGCAATCAGTGAACTTTTTGCTTAAATAATATATGGCTTGCTCTTTTCTGCCTGAACTGTCATGCTGTCCCAGTACACACCCCATTGAATTTTCCGTCACTGTAAGATATAGGATAAGTGGACGATTTGGAGTTGGAGGTACAAGAACAGGAGGGTTTTGTAGGTATTGCTTGATCTTTTCAAATGCTTTTTGACAGTCGTCATTCCATATGCATGTATTGTTCTTACGAAGTAGCTTGAAGATTGGTTCACATGTTGCTGTAAGATGTGATATGAATCTTGCAATATAATTCAATCTTCCCAAGAAACCTCTGACTTCTTTTTGAGTACGTGGTGGTGGCATTTCTAGAATGGCTTTGACTTTGTCTGGGTCAACTCTAATTCCCTCATGGCTTACGACGAAACCCAACAACTTGCCAGAAGTGACCCCAAATGTGCATTTACTCGGATTCAGTTTCAACTTGAATTTTCTCAATCGCTCGAATAACTTTCGGAGAATGGTTGCATGCTCTTCCCCTGGTTTTGACTTAGCAATCATGTCATCAACATACACTTCGATCTCCTTATGCATTAGGTCATGGAAGAGAGTAACCATGGCCCATTGGTAGGTTGCCCCAGCATTTTTCAATCCGAACGGCATGACCTTATAACAAAAGGTTCCCCATAATGTGACGAATGTAGTTTTCTCTTGATCTTCAGGTGCCATTTTGATTTGATTGTAACCTGAGAATCCATCCATAAAGGAAAAAGTTGAGAATCCAGCTGTATTATCTACCAGTACATCAATATGAGGAAGTGGGAAGTTATCCTTTGGGCTTGCTCGATTCAAATCTCTATAATCAACACACATTCGAACCTGTCCATTTTTTTTAGGTACTGGCACAATGTTAGCTACCCATTCCGGATAATTAGCAACTGTTAAGAATCCTGCATCAATTTGTTTCATGACTTCCTCTTTTATTTTGATTAACATGTCTGGCTTCATCTTGCGTAACTTCTGTCTCACTGGCTTGCATTTAGGCTTAAGTGGCAAATGATGCACCACAATACTTGCGTCTAAACCAGACATATCTTGATAAGACCAGGCAAAAACATCAATGTATTCATGAAGCAATGTTATTAACCCTTGACGGCTTTCAGCAGACATGTTGGTCCCGATTTTAACTTCTTTAATCTCTACTTGAGATCCCAAGTTAATCGTCTCTATCAACTCTTCATGTGGTCCCAATATCCTCTCTTCTTCTTCAATCATTCTCAACAATTCAGGAGTAAGTTCTAGATCTTCCTCATTACCACTTGTTCTCTCATTGGACTCAACATCGTATGTAGGAGAATCAAGTTCGTATTTAAGATCATTAACGCTTTCAATCCCAATTTCGCTGTTTAAGAAAGGGATTATTCAGTGTGATGAAAGAAGGTAAAAGGAAGGAATGGAATAAATGAAATCAATGCTAAAAGAAGTAGACACAAGAGAGATTCATTGGATGATAGGAAAGAAAGGGAAAAAAAATGCTTCTTCATTAACAAATGAAATATTGACATAGAACACATAAATCATCAAAAAAAAAAAACAAACAAACAAAAAGTTTAAAAATTACTTTGATATCTCATTAACAAATGATGGTAGCTCCATTACAGTCCAATTATTGAGTTCAAAGTCTTCTGGGCACAGATAAACTAAGGGACCGGCTTCTTTTTTCTGTTTGATTATAGCCATGACTGCAGGGTCTTGAGATTCCGAATGAATTATTCCAGCAAAGATGAAGGTATCATGAAGATGAGGAATGATATTCATTTGATACTTCGGCTCACGGTTCTCCAATCTAGCCAGTCGTTTTTCTTTCTCCTGCCTGTGTGCTTTAATCATATCTTTTTTGCTTGGTTTATATCCCAAACCAAACCTCTTCATATTTTTCGACATATTCAACAAATTTTCGAGGCTTTGGTTGCTTCCTGTTAAGGAGAGTTTTGAAAGTTGCAGCTCCATTTTCCCTATCTCTCCGTATAAAGTTGTGGCATTTGCAATCTCAAAAGCTTGAAATGATGACTCAAAAATCTCTTCTGCTGCTTCTATGTAGGGCATTGAAGAGGGTCTTGACACTAAGATATCCTCTTGTCAAGATATGATTACTAGTTTGCGGTCGACCACAAATTTAAGTTTTTGGTGTAATGATGATGGGACCACTCCAGCTGAGTGAATCCAGGGACGCCCTAACAAGAAGCTGTAGGCCGAATTAATGTTCATGACCGGAAAGGTTATATCGAAGGTGCATGGACCTATCTGGATGGGCACTTCTATGTCTCCAACAACTTCACTACGTGCCCCATCAAAAGCTCGTACGATCATAGTGCTGGGCCTTATATGAGACATATCAACAGGCAATTTCTCCAATGTGGATTTAGGCATTATGTTCAAGGAGGAACCATTATCAACTAGAACTTTTGCCACAACAAAATTTTTGCACTTAACTGTAATGTGCAAGGCTTTAGTGTGTCTGGTGCCTTCTGGTGGTAACTCATCATCTGTGAAGGTTATTGAACTGGATGCAGTTATGTTTCCAACAATGTTATCCAAGTTGTCCACCGTAATATCCTGCGGAACATAAGTTTGATTCAAAATGTCCAACAAAGTCTTACGATGCGTATCTGAAGCCAGTAACAAAGCCAGTATGGAAATCTTTGCAGGGGTTCGACCTAACTGTTCAACCACTTTATAATCACTTTGCTTAACCAACTTCAAAAATTCTTGGATGTCCTCTTCAGATGCTGGCTGTTTAACATCTAGGCTCTTCGCTACAATGGGCTCTTCTATTTTCTCCTTGATATCTTCAGTGATCTTGGCTTTTCCTTTTTCTTTACCCTTGGGTTTCAATAGGTCTTCTGGTGTATAGCACTTCTCGCTTCGTGTTAGACCTCCCATCCCACTGATATTATGGATTGGAAGGGGTTCAGAATCAACAGTTACCTTATATTCATAGTTCCAAGGTACTGCTTTTGAACTTTTATATTCAAAGGGAGTCGGAATCTGGATGGTAATCGGTCTTGGCTTGGAATTTGGGGTACTGGGCTTCTCGCGATAAGAAATTGTTAACGGTTTTGGCTTGAGAGACAACCTTGAGCATTCTTCTATAATATCAACTTCCCCATACTGAGGGAGTTGAGTCATCTTTTGAGAAACTATTAAAAAATGTGAATCTAACAACTCCTGGACCTTCAGACGAAAATGAGAACATTGGTCGATAGAATGCCCTTTTGCCCCAGTGTGATAAGAACACATCAAACTGTCATCGTATGTTCTGACACCCAAATCTGATTGGAAGCGCTCTACTCCAATGTATCCATTACTGAATAATATTTCGAATAGTTCTCCCATGGGAGTCACTACGCTCTGAACATTCTTTTTCAAATCAGCTTCATGAACCTCTATCGCATTTACTTGTGCATTCTGATGGTTTGGCAGAGGATTGTTGTTGACATCTGGCCCATCTTCTTTCTTAAAGTTCAACCATCCTGCCTTGATTAATGCTTGCACCCTATGCTTGAGTGCAGTACAGTTTTCAGTGGAATGTCCAATTGCTCCTGCATGGTAGTCGCAACGGGAATTTGGGTCATACCACTTTGGGTAAGGTGGTTTTACTGGGTCTATTGGCACGGGTGCCAGCTGATTATTCTGGAAGAGTTGGGGAAGAAGTTCAGTATATGTCATAGGAATCGGATCAAAATGAGTCTGTCTACGGACGCCTTTATTGTTTTGGTGTCCTAGGACATAAGGAGTGTTCTGTTGATTCCGAGGCTGGTAGCCTTGAGTAGGACGAGGATTTTGGACGTAAGGTGATGAGTATTGGGCTGACGTATTATTGATATAGGGTTGAGGGTAAACATATGGAGGTGGATAGTGATATTGTGGCACTCCGGCATTAGGGTATGGTTGTCTTGAATTGAAACCAATCATCTGAACTTCTCCCTCTTTTTTCTTCGATGGAACCCCTTTTTTCATTGTTGATGATCCAGCCGTATCAGTTATCTTTCCATGCTTAATTCCGTACTCGATTCTCTCTCCAATTGTCATTATGTCAGAGAAATTGGTAGAGGCACTCCCAATCATCTTATCATAGAAAGGAGATTTGAGAGTATTAATAAACATGGTTGACAGCTCCTTATCTGCTAAAGGTGGTTGCACCTGAGCAGCAGTATCCCTCCACCTTTGGGAATACTCTTTAAAGCTTTCTGTGCTCTTCTTTTCCATCCTCTGGAGGTCTAGGCGATCAGGAGCCATATCTATGTTGTGCTTATATTGCTTTAAAAATGAATCGACTAGATTCTTCCATGAACATATATGAGTGCTGTCTAACTGCATATACCATCGAGATGCTGGACCAGTAAGACTGTCCTGGAAGCAGTGAATTAACAGCTTGTCATTTTGGACGTATGCTGCCATCTTCCTACAATACATGATGAGATGGTTCTTAGGACAGGATGCTCCATCATACTTTTCAAACTCGGGCACCTTGAATTTTGGAGGGAGGATTACATCTGGTACCAAGCATAGCTTGGTCGCATCTATATTTCCGAAGACGTCTGTTCCTTCTACTGCCCTTAATCTTTCCTCTAGGACTTCAAGCTTTTCACTAGAAGAAACTTTCTCTCCTCCCGTTAGCTCTTTTTTGATTTCAGGATCATCTAAATTGGGAACTGTAATGGTCACCTTGGGAGGTACCTCTGTGGGTAGTGAAAATCCAGGTTGATTGTGTATAGGCACTTGCTCATTCTTGAAAAATGGAAACGGGTGCTGCTCTACTGGAATATTGTACAATGGATGATATTTTGGAGTAGTACCCTCTGTTGATTGCCGGATTGGAGGGTCGTTCATTGTATTGCTGGACTGAGCAATATCAGGTATTATTTTGCCTCTTTCTAGGGCGACAAGAATGGCATCCATTTTTTCTCGTAACTCCTCAATATCTTTCCTTGTTTTCTCCATCTCAGTACTCTGCTCTTCCATGATCCTTGTCCTGTATCTTGTGACGTAGGTGCGGTGGATTCGAGGTGACCGAGCTATCTTATGATTCTGTTTATATTTTTAATGAAAAGAGATTTTAGTGTAAGAAAAGAGAAAGACAAAACGGAAAAAAAAGTGATAGAATAGAAGGAAAAAAATGGCTTTGATATTAAATTGGAAAATGATAAAACAATGTAGCAGCAAAATTTGTGCAAAATTGAATTACAAGATATTTCAACTATCTAAATAAAACATAAACTAAAGTAAAGAGTTAATAAAATTGCCCCCAATACTCTAAACTTATACGAAGTTTTCCCAGAAACTTGAGCACATTCTTGCTATTCGGCTGTGTAGGTGTTATGACTTTAGAGAGAGTACGTGCATCTTCTGCTAGTTCATCTGCCCTTCGAGTGACTCTCCTAATCTGAGTGAGCATATGTTCCGCTTTACTTCGTAGTGTCGCGTGGTTCTGTCTCGCAAACCCAAAATCATCGCTTAATCTGTCGTACTGCTCCTTTAAATAGGTATAGTCTTTCATTAATCTATCAGTGGCATCCTGATACTTACCGAGGCGAACATTAAGTGACTGAACGGACTCTCTTAGACCCTTGTTGTCGTTGATGAGGTCCCCTAGTTGATCTTCTCTAATCTTGAGCGTTAATTGTAGGATGTCAATTGTTCGACGTAGCGTTCCATTTTTTTCTTCTACCTCAGTAATCGTTTGGTTCCTCAAACTAATGCAATCTTCGAGCTCTTTCATCAACTCATGAAGTGAGGCAATCTCAGATTGTTGCTTCAAAACTTGGTCATTCCTTGACTTGAGAGTTGCTTGGGAGACTTCATTATCCCTTCTTAATCGATGCATTCTTCTGTTCAGGTCGCGGGCCTCTGTGTCTAATGCTGAAATTTCTTTTTCTAACTGTTCTTGTTTGCTAACACTGCCCTTTAATCGGTTCAACTCTTTTTCTAGTTCAACATTGCGCAACAAACCTTGCTTTACCTCCAATTGCAACCTTTCATTTTCTTGAACCAATGATGAATTCGCTTTTCTCAATTCATCACATTCCTTTTCGCGTGCTGCTTGTTCTATCTGTTGATCTGGTATCACCTTTGCATTAAGTTTTATCTTGGTTTTCATTTTTGGTGACACAAGCATGGTTTTAGCTCTGTTCGCATGCCATGTTTTGTACGCCTCTGTGGTATCATCATGAAACTGACCACTCTGGATTTTAGTGATCATTTTCCATGCTTTCACAATTTTCTGAATTCTATCTTTACAGTAGCCTTTATCATAAGCAAATTCGAAATCCTTCAACTCATGCGTAGCAGGGATGAATTGTCGGACCCAAATTTGGCGTACTACCAATAAAGGAGCATAGGCTATACATCCACAAGGACCCAAAAGAGGTAAACTTTGAAATTTACCACATTTATAGATCATTGGCCTAGTTGACATCCAAGGGGCTCTCCACATTACATCTTCTACCTTTAGTTCGGAGAAAAAGGCTTCCCAAGCGCTCCTTTCAGGGGAGGATGAACTCCAACCTGATTGCACGAACTCTGAAATGGGATTTCGCAGCTTATTCCAGGAACTTGAAAATTTGATCTCTGGACATTTGAATTCGGGTGGACACTTCACATGACTAAGGACCCAAATGTACAATAATGGTGCACACCCTATAAATCTTCCTGTTCCTTTTGTTCTACAATAATTCAATGAACGAACAGTTTCTGCCAATACAGGAATAATGGGATCAACTCCTATTTCTATCTTAGCAAACAACTTGACCACGCGTTCCTCAACATATCCACATACTTTAGGAAACAAAACAACATTAAAGATACACAATGCCAGTAAAGTTAACTCCTTGTCTTCATTTGCAAATTTTTGTTGAAGAGTAAGGATGTAGTCCAGGGGTAGGCATGTGTTCTCTCCTTTTATCTTTACTTGTTTCTCAATGTCGCTCGTACGAATCTTGCCCAAAAGAGTAGATAATGCTCTTTTCATTGTAAGCTCTTGATCGTAAGAATAAGCTTCAACCTCTGTTCGTGTTGGCATATGCAGAAGGGATTGATATTCCTCTATTGTAGGAGTCATGTCAATTGAGCCAAATGTGAAACATCTGTAGGCTGGATCCCAATGTCGAATCAAAGCTTTAAATACAAAATAATTAACTTGTACATACATGAGCTGAGCTAGATGGCCATATTTGCTTGTAAATTTAGCCTTTCTATCTACAGTTAATTTTTCCCAAGCTCGTTTCACTGTTTCTAATTGACTTTCTGGAAAACTGACATCCTTAAATTGAGACATAGCATTTTCTACTAAAGAATCTCCGTGGATTTGTTGTACATTTTCTGACCATTGACGTACTGTTGCTTGATCTTCTATACTCATTTCTTGTATTGGAGGGGGTGATTTTATTTTACTCATACTTTAGTTTCTGCCAATGTAAATAATCGGAAAATCTTGTTAATTTAATTTGCACAATTTTCTTAACTACATCAAACGAGATTTTAAAGGATATTTTCAATGAGTGAAAATTGAAAATTGATATAAGATACAAGGGAAAGAGGAAAAATAAATAAATAAATAAATAAAATTTGACAATAATGCATGTAATAAGTCAAATCCTAGAACTATATGAGTGGAGTTTAACTCTAAGGCATCCTAGAAAAGGTCCCCAAGCTTACCCACCGATTTAACGATGTAGTAGGCTTGAGTGGAGAATTTCATGTGCCTACACGGGAATCGAAATTCCACGAAGGTCACACTACTCAGTCTCCGAGTCTAGTCCTAAGGTAGAGCCCGGGTAGAAGGCTAGTGAACGTGTGTGAAATGCATGATTAATAAGATGACATACAAATGAATGACATAACAATTACAACATAAAAAAATGGTAACAATACGATGACATGCAAATGAATGACATAACTAAGATAAAGTAATTACAACATTAAAAAAATGGTAATAGACAAGTGAATAACAATATGCAAAACAAATAATATTATAAAGTAAGGAAAACAAAATAAATAAATAACAAAACAATAACAAAAGGACCTAAAGAAAAATTCAATTCAAAGGACAATAAAAATATTTATGGCTTGACCCTCAAAAGTCCCAGTGGAGTCGCCAAGCTGTCGCAACGTCATCGCGACGCGGAGCGGCCGACATCCTTTCTTGGGTTTTTTAGAAGAAAATTGGAGTCGCCACCAATCATTGAGGGTGTGATTGGTCACCTTTAAAATAAAAAACAAAACTAGTCTTAGAAAACCAGAAATTAGGTTCGGGAGTCGTTTGAGTGTAGGGAAGGTATTAGCACCCTACAACACCCGTTTAAGAAAACGATTACCACAGTATCTTAAATTGTCCAATTAAATGAATAAAAACAGTCCTTTATTTTATTTTTCTTAAAAAAATGATAAATATGAAAATAAAAACTCAAAATGCAATAATGAACACAAGATGTCTCATTCGTTTTTACCTTAACTTTAGAAATAAAGCAAGGATTATACATTATGAGTTGGATATCCAATTTAATATCAATCATGCCTAACCTCCCTTTTAATTAAAGGAACATGGGTGTACATGATTATGTTTATTAAAAATAAAAAAAAAAACAAACAAAAAAAAACAAATAGATGTAAAAGAAGAAAATCATTCAAAGAGTGAATTCTTTTTAGGGAAAATGAGAATTTTCATACGCCTACACGAGAGTTGAACTCCACGAAGACACATTACTCAGTTCCCATAATCCCTTTCGAAAGAAAATCAAAACAATAACAATAATTGAGATTGACCAAGCAGAATTAAAGACTAGATTAAAGCAATTTCGAGAATGAAAGGAAAAAACAAATGAATTAGAAAGTTTTAAAAAATGAAGTTGACAAAGTGCAAAAGTGAACTAAAATGAGAGAGAAATTAAAAATGATAATGATAATGATGATAATAATAATCATAATAATAATAATAACAATAATAACAAAACAAAAAAAACACAAAAAAACAAAGGAAATAGAAAAACAAAACCCCACCTTTTTTACTTCTCTCTTTCTTCTTTTTTCCTTCTTTCTTACCCAATGTTTCCTCTCCCCGTATACTCCTTCCTCCCCCTCTTTTTTCCTCTTTTCCTCTTCCACTTTCTTTTCTCTCTTTTTCTATCACTCTCTAAGCTAAACTCTTGCTCAAATGCCTAAACTCTCTCAAGCTCACTTTTACTCTAAACTTCCTCTCCTTCTTCTTGTTTTCCGTCACTCTCTAAGCTAAACTCTTATTCAAATGCCTAAACTCTCTCAAATGCCTAAACTCTCTCAAGCTCACTTTTACTCTAAACTTCCTCTCCTTCTTCTTGTTTTTCGTCCCTTTCATCTTCCATCTCCCCCCTTTTTATACTTGAAGGGTTACTAAATTAGGGGGAGGATGGATGAGAAAATGGTGGAAAAAAGAAAAAAAAGAAAAAAAAGAAAAAAATGAGAGCCATGCAAATTCTTTTGAATAGGTAAGCTTCCCCTTGAATAGGAATGGGGAAGACCAAAAAAAAAAAAAAAATAATAAAAAATAAATAAATAAATAAAAATAAAAAAAAAAACGAATTTTTGATAAAAACATATGAGAAGGGTGGTTTGAACCACAGACCTCGTGGTTATCAATGCGACTTTATGCCAATTGAGCTATGCTCTTGTTGACATACAAGAAAAACAATTTGACCACCAAATATTGGAAACCTTCAAACATTATTACTGAAAATCAAGCCGGACCAAATACGGTGTCTACATGTGGCACTAGCTTTCACACACCCATTGCAGGGACCCTTAACCTGAGTTTTCTCTGGTTGGCCTAATTGATCACAACAGGGGTAGCTCTTTTTCCCTTAATCTTTATTAACCATTGCATATTGCGCGCATAAGTCATGACTTTTTTTTTTTTTTTCAACAATAACAACAAGAATGATTTTTCGTTATGAACATGATAAGCATATATTCTTTTCTTTTCTCCTAAGCAAGATCAAACATGCTAATTTGCAAAAAAATTAACTCTATAGCTCTACCCTACACCTATCGAGGTGACAACAAGCATATGAACCCAATAATTCGCTGCTGAGCCTTCAAATCCAAATCTAGCCAAGACAAATACTCTACTCATGCAAGCCATCTCCTAGAAAAATTTTAAAAAGGTCTCCCTTTTTGGGCACTCATGCTTACAACTCATCATAAGCTTGAAAATTGACAAGAAAGCCTATCCTAGGACATCATAATCATGCAAATATACATCCAGACAACAACCATATGCATAATTTAAAGAAAGCTCGAAACTATAGCCCAAACTCAGATGCTCAAGGGCTCCACAAACATGCTAATCCACCCCCAAACTTAAAACATGCATTGTCCTCAATGTATACAGAAAATAAGGCATAAACAAGCATGAAAACAATAAAAGAATGAAAGGAGTGAATAATACTGGCCTGGAATAATGATGATTTCTTAACTGAAAGCTTGGAATCTTGAAAGCTTGAAATCAAAGGAGAGAAAGAAAACAAGACCTACAAAACAAAAACGAACAATAAATTAAAAACAAAAAGAAAACACACTACTTACTTGGGTTGCCTCCCAAAAGCGCTTGTTTAACGTCATTAGCTCGACCTGTTGACCGTGCTTCAAGGAGGCTTCTTTTCTGTGAATCCAACAGAAGTGCTCTTTCTTGCACCTTTCATGTAACCCATGAAAAGCACTTCATCTTTAGAGTCTTCAACTGCTTTAAAAATTTCTTTTTCGTTCTTGACTCTAATAGTGAGCTCCCTGCGCTCAATATCTATAATCACTCGCCCAGTAGCGAGGAATGGTCTTCCTAATATGACAGGCATTGAAGGATTTTCTATCATGTCCATAACATACAAGTCAATAGGGAGGAAAAATCTACCTACTCTAATTAAAACATTTTCTACAATGCCAACTGGTCTAACCACAGACTGATCAGCCAATTGGAGCTTTACAGGAGTAGATTTAATCTCACCTATGTCTAACTTTTTGCACAAGGACAGAGGAATAATATTAATGCTAGCACCTAAGTCACATAATGCTCTAAAAGAGTAAGTACCAAAACTACAAGGAACATAAAAACTCCCTGGATCTGCTACTTTTTCAGGTACTTTCTGTTGTACTCTGGTGTTGCATGTGGAAGCAAGATATACAGTGTCAACCTTCTTTTCCTTTCACTTCTTTGCTAACCACTCCTTCATGAACCTGTTGTATTGGGGCATCTCTAATGCCTCTGCAAAAGGAACATTAATGTTCAGATTCATAAAAGCATTCATAAATTTATCAAACTGAACCTGATTGTTCTTTTTCTTCTTTTTCTTTTTCTTTTCCTTGGGAACCATCAGTGTGGGAGAAGGAATAGGAGGCTCATGGTTAGGCTTTTCAGCTTCATCTGATGATGTGTCCTCCTCAGCTTCCCCTGTAGGCGTTTCATAGTCCTCAGATTCAGGCTCCTCGTCAGCTTCCTCCTAGTGCACAGTGATTGCCTTACAGTACTCCATCTGGGTTTTCTCTTGCTCAGCTGGGGCCTTACCTTTATTCATAGTGCTCACAACACTTACCAACTGTCCCAGCTGAGTCTCAATGTTCTTTATAGCTGCACTGTGGCCATTCACTGTTGAGTTGATGGCAATGACTGCCTCCTCTAATTTAGTTGTCCTGTTACTAGACTCTGCAATGAAAGCTCCAACAAGATCTTCTAGCTTTTTATTTTCTTTAGTTTGATGGGAAAACCCAGGAGGATTAAGAACATTCTTAGTATTAGAATAAGAGAAAATTTCATGGTTCCTATTGTTAGGGTGATAATGTGTAGGTGTAACATTATTATTATATCCCCTAAAATTAGAATTTGATACATACTGAACCTGTTTGATGGTCTCCTCCTGAGGTCTGGATGCCAAAGCAGCAGCTGATTCAATTGACTGTGCACTCCCTGTACCTGAAAACTTCATAAAAGCATTAGCAAGGGATGTCATTTGGGCCTGGAGTGCACTTTATCAACCTCAAACACTCCAGCAGCAATCTTTTTGGGTGTGGACCGCTCAGATGGCCACTGATAGCTTTTGGTGGCCATATTCTCTAGAAGTATGCGAGCATTTTCCACGGTCTTGGACAACAGAGTCCCACCTGCAGTTGCATCAACAATAGTTTTTGTACTAGGAGTCAAACCATTATAAAACAATTGAACCTGAAGCCAGTCGGGATATCCATGCTGAGGGAACTTCCTCAGTAGCTCCTTAAATCGCTCCCAAGCCTCGAACAGCTGCTCATCATATTGTTGTTGGAATGTCCCAATCTCGGTCCTCAGCTTGACCGTCTTTGCAGGCGGGAAAAATTTCTTTAAAAAGGTCTGGACCAAAGCATCCCAGGTGGTGATGCTCCCATGGGTAATAGATTGCAACCAATCTCGTGCTTTATCCTGCAAAGAAAAAGGAAATAAGCGTAAGCGAATAGCATCCTCAGAAACTCCATTAATTTTTACCGTCCCACAAATATCCAAAAATGATTTTAGATGAGAATTTGGGTCCTCGGTGGGTGATCCTCTATATGCACAATCTCGAGCCATCTGAATGAGACCGGTTTTCAGCTCAAAGTTATTGGCATTAATCGGGGCATAGACAATCCCCGATTGTTGTCCCTGAAACACAGGCTGAAAATAATCTCTAATAGGCCTAGGCTCCTCAGGTGGATTTTGGTCTGCCATTTGAATAATTTCTCTATTTTCCCTTCGAAGCCTATGAATTGTTCTTTCAATCTCTGGATCTAACGGTAGCAATTCTCTACTTCTACGCATACAAAAGCAAAACTACCCTAAAAAGGAAACAATTATGGAAAGACATAAAGAAAAGAAAACAACTAATCTAAATATGGAAATTATAATCTAGAAAAGGAAACAAAATAACCTAATATGGAATGCAAAAATAAATATGGCAAAACACAAATAAGGAAACTAACAAATAAGGACAAACTAATCTAAAAAGGAATAACAAGAAACAAATAAGGAAAAGATTACACAACTAAAAGAAAAACTAAACTAGAAAAACAAACAAATATGGAAAGAAAAACAAATAAGGAAAAAAATGCAAACTACCTAGAAAAAATAAAAATACACCCTAAATTAAGACCGAACAATTTTTTCACAATATCAATCTAGCTAAATGTGCCAATCCCCGGCAACGCCGCCAAAAACTTGATGTGGACTTTTCCTACCGCAAGCGCACGGGTCAAGCAATAATATAGTGAATGTAATTCGAATGTCGTCCTCTGGATTGGATTTTTAAGCAAATCAAGTATTGTGAATTATCTTGCTCAATTTTATTTAGGGAACACAATGTGATGATTGAATGATATGAAAACTAAATCAAAACAAGTAAAAAGTGTGGAAATTCAATTGGGAAAAATACTTAGGGAATTGATTTCGCCGATTTAGTCTAGGATTGATTTTAAGGAGTAAGTTATTATGCACAATGAAATTATGAGCCAAAGACCCTTTAATCACAACTACCTCTCCCGATTATAAATGATTCTCATGCAAATTAATCTACTTGATATCCCTATCTAAGTTTATTAACAAACAAGGCAATAAGATCTTTTGACTAATTCCAAAGTTAATCTAAAACCGTAACGAATTAGAAAATAAACCTTAGTCATGAAATCTTGAGTAAGTCTACATTTAATCCCCTCTCCCGAGCAAGAATAAAAACTCAAATCATTCAACTAATGGCCAATTAATTGAAAGCATTAAATCAAGATTACAAACATAATAACCATTGCACAACTTAAACCATAAATTCAATCCATAAACTTAATCAACTACATCAATCCCTAAGCTATGAGTTTAGCTACTCATGAATAGAATTACAAGCTCAACTAAACATGTAAAAACCATAAATCTAGCTAAAGAAAAGGAAAGGGAAAAGAAATCTCAATGTAGGTCGAGTCCAACGTCCCCGTCACGATCCCCACGAACAATGGGTTGATTTCCGATTTTCTCTCTTAGCTTCAGCCTTCAAATCCTCTGTTTTAGCTCTGTTTTCGGCCCCAAGAAGTCCCAAAATTCCCTCCTCCAAAAACCTAGCCGAAAGGAAGTATATATAGCAATTTCTCGTCCTAGCGTCGAGACGCTGCCTCTTATACGTGCGTGTCTGGAAAGGAAATGCGGTAGCGTCGAGACGCTATTGTCACAGCGTCGAGACGCTGTGACCTTATTGCGCCTGATTCGATATGGAATGCCAGCGTCGAGACGTTAAAGAAGCAGCGTCGAGACGCTGGTCTGTATTTGACCCGTAATTGACTTTTTTCTCTTTGAAGCTTTTTCATTCCTTTGCATCTTTTCGCGTTCCGAACACCCGATTGACTCCAATATTACATTTTAGCTCCAATCAACAATTTCGTACAAAATAAACAATTAAGTGCAATAAAATAGCCAATAATCATCAAAGACTAGCTAAATTAGATAAGTAAAGATAGCTAGCTATGCTCGCTATCAGGGTCATTCCACTAAAGACCCACAACTGAACTCTTCTCACTGTAGAACATTTTTGAGTCCATGGATGTAGACCTATGCCGGTAAGTCAATCCTTCACGAGTGTCCGTAATCACAGTTGGGTCAAATTACCGTTTTACCCCTGTGTTACATCTGTCTCCTTAAGTACCAGCGCTCCTCTAATGAACAACCTGTTTATGGTCCAACCATTAAATAGAAAGTCCTTCTCGGGCCAGTGAGAGGGCGGGATCCCTTTGTTCAAGTCCCGGAGTCACCACTTAAGAGAACACTCATCTACTTTACCTAGAAGCGGGAAGGAGTGAATTCCTTCTTGTGTTGTCATGTCCCCAGCCTCCCACTCGATCTTGTCCCCAAAAAGGAAGGCATATTGAGTCGGCGTATTGGCCACTCTCACCCATGCTAATCAAAGGACAATCCCTCATGAGAAGGAGTTCGTGACACAGTCAGGATTAAGACTGAGTTACCTGGGTCATCCTATTGAAACAGTAACCTAATTAGTTAACAGTGTTATAACTAATGGTTGACTATTTCGTGGTCCGGTCTTATGCAAACTCATTGCATAGGATACCCCCACTTGCATGTCTACTACATGGACGTTTTGGATCAATACATTTGTATCAAATACAAAGCGGGCCGTATCTCATAGTGTTACCAGGATAAGGTACCCAACCTTATCCTTGTACTATAGATCTTTTAGGTTGTTACTTGAACATCGATCCTCCTATGTCCCCACATACTAGTTCAAGTTACATACAAACAACCTTGGATCTTAGTTTATTGGATTTGGGCCAAATTGTGCAATATTTAACAATAACACTTTATTGTAGAAACTGAATAACACTTTATTGAAACAAGTGTACAATTTTTTTACATCACTATCTACGAGTTTTAGGGCATAAAACCCAATAGATGCGTATTGTCTTCTCCAAGATTTGCTTAATCTCCCTGTTAGAAATCTCAGCTTGATCGTTAGTCTGGGGATGATAAACTAAAGAAGTCTTATGCTTGATACCATATTTTTTAAGTAATGATTCAAACAATTTGTTGAAAAAATGGGACCCCTCATCATTAATTATAACCCGTGGTGTGCCAAATCTAGTGAAAATATTTTTATGCAGAAAACGTAACACATTACGAGCATCATTAGTCTTAGTGGCTACTTCCTCTACCCATTTAGATACGTAATCGACAACAACTAAGATGTACGTGTATCCAGTGGAAGAGGGAAAAAGGCCCATAAAGTCCATGCCCCATACATCAAAAAGTTCTACTTCAAGAATAGGGGTTAGGGGCATTTCATGGCGTCTAGAAATATTACCTGTCCTCTGGCATCTATCACATGTTCTCACAAAGGTATAACAATCTTTAAATAAAGTAGGCCAATAAAAACTAGATTGAAGTACCTTTGCCACAGTACGAGTTGGTCCAAAATGACCACCATAAGGAGAGGCATGACAATATGTATAATCACTACAACAAATATATCTTTTTATAGCATTTGAAGATAGCATTTTATAATATGTGCTATGAAAAGTTATGAAAAAAAAGCGGAAAAGAAGGCGCTAAAAAATTTTAGTCCGCGTGGTTTGATAGCGAGCAGAAATGTCGCTATTTTAGTCCCAATTTTTTAAGATTTTATGTGCTTTAATCGTGATTTTAATGAAAATATTTAATGAATTTTGTTATTTGGTCCTTAGGAGCAAAGTTGGTGATTTTGGGAGAAAAAGTGCAAAAAATGAAGCAATTGAAGCCCAAATCCAAGCTTGATCAAATGAGGACCCAAAGAAGACAATCATGATAAAAAAAGCCCAAAAAAAAAAGTGAAGAGTAGGCCCAAAAGCAGCCCAAACCGAAGCTGAATATGCAGAAATTTGGGTCAGCGTCGAGACGCTATGCAAGGCAGCGTCGCGACGCTACCCATTTCTTAGGCAACAAGCCGCGTGCAGAGCAGCGTCGCGACGCTGTGCAAGGTAGCGTCGCGACGCTACCCCCAATTCGGGCCTATAAAAAGGCACCCTTGGGTGCCTCATTTACCATCAATCATTCACCAATTCCTTCCTTTCCTCCCTCCTTTGGCTCCTTTGGAGCCTCTCTCAAGGCTTTCTAGCCCTTTTGAGAGAATTCTTTAGTGGGAAATATTTTGGGGAATTTTTGGGGAGCATCTTAGGAGGCTCAAGGAGTAGTCGGCGGAGCTCTGAGCGTCAGCAAGGGGTTTTTCGACGGTCAATTATTTTCCTTTTATGCTCTTGATTATGCTTTCTATTGTAATTATTGGTGATATTTTAGCCATGTGTAGCTAAACCCCAATTTGGGGTCTTGAAATGAAATTATAGTTCAAATATTGTTGTAAGTTCTTGTCTCTTGCCCATGTCCTAATTATTTGTATGGATGCGCTTAATGCTTTATTCAATCTGACCAATTGTGTAATGATCTGATTCTTAATGGAAACTCGACGGAGAGAAATTAGGATAGATCATAATCCATGCAACTAGTTTAATTGCCCGTTGTGACACTGGGATTAGTTGATTAAACTTAGATTCCTAAAATGAATCAGAGCGTCATAATTAATGATTTTTAATATCACTAAGGACACTTAGGTTGTTAAAATGAATTAATTACAATTAGGGGAGACCGACAGGAGAACCTATGTGATTAACAAAGATTCTAGGATTATAGTTAGTTGGGCAATGAGATAAGATAATTATAGCAATTATTTAGCTAATAATTTATTTTCAAGACCCCTCTTCCCATTCAAAGAAAACGATTTCTCCATACTTTATTTTGATTGATCAAATTATTTTCTTTTACTTGTTTTGAATTTTGAATTCCTCTTTATTGCATGAGCTATTCCCTAAATATTATTTCGCCCAAGTATTTTTAGTACTCAAGAGATTTTTGCTTTGCTTAATTTTCACTTCGCTTCCCTGAGGATTCGATACTCGGTATACTTTCCGTTTTATATTACTCGTGACCCGTGCGCTTGCGGTAAGTCGTACACCACCACGAACAAGTTTTTGGTGTCGTTGCCGGGGAAGCTTGATTTTTAAGCAAAATTAATTTTTCTTGACATCGAAAAGAAAGGGATAAATAGTAATTTAGGTGTAAATATTTTTCTTTCATTATTTTGTGAATATTATTTTGTTCTTGTTTTTGTTTGGTTCTTTTGATTGACTGGGAGCATTGTATGCGAAGGAACAAGGTGGTTAATTTTTTTTCGCTAGATCTTGAAATTGACAGGACTCTTAGATCCATTCGAAGAGAGAAAAGATTAGCAGAAGTTATGGCCCACCAAGAGGAAGCTCCCAAGGCAATTAGAGATTTCTTACAGCCAATTCTTCCCACCGAGAATTCTGGAATTGTCTACGCCCCAATCCAAGCTACAAATTTTGAGTTAAAGACAGGATTGATTCAGATGGCACGCGATAACTCGTTTAAGGGACATCCTTCCGAGGATCCCCACTCACATCTGAGATCATTTCTAGAAATTTGTGGGACGGTGAAGATGAACGGAGTTCCGGCCGACGCGATAAGGTTGAGGCTGTTTCCATTTTCTCTATAGGATAAAGCAAGGGATTGGCTCAAATCAGTCGAGACGGGCAGCATTAGTACTTGGGACGAGCTTGCCCAAGCTTTTCTGACGAAATTTTTCCCACCTGCCAAGACTACCAAGCTCCGGACTGAAATCGGAACGTTTAGGCAGCTTGACGAGGAACAATTGTACGAAGCGTGGGAAAGATACAAAGAAATGCTTAGGCGGTGCCCCCAACATGGATATCCTGATTGGCTTCAAGTACAGTTATTCTACAATGGATTAAATCCCTCCACAAAGACAGTCCTAGACACATCAGCAGGAGGAAGTTTTCTTTCAAAAACAGTGACAGAAGCCAAAGATCTGCTTGAAGAAATGGCTGCAACCAGTTATCAATGGCCGACCGAGAGGGGAGCAATTTCAAAGAAGGTTGGATTATATGAATTGGATGAGTCAAGTTCACTGAAGGCACAGCTGGCATCTCTGACCAATGCGCTGAACAAGTTGACTTCATCTGAGGTGGTCAAGTCCATTTCCACCTTAGCTGAAGGTCATTCAAAGAAGGAAGGTCAAGATGTGGAAGAAGTCCAATACATAGGAAATAGACCATATGCTTGAAGGGAATAAAAGTCCCCACGCAGCGGAAGCGCATCGATTGGACCTTACGCCGTATATTAATTAACATTAAAATACCGTTACGATAACTCAAACAAAACTTTAAACAACCTTTAAAGCCGCTGTAAAATTGGTTTAAACATGCTAAAATAAATCTAAATTTATTTTTAAAAAAAACTTTTCTAAAGAAAAGAGGAAGAACCGTTACAAACCTCCGTTGTAGACTTGACCGTTCTTCGCCAACGACGCTCCACGAACGAAAATGCAGCAGCCGCTTTAAGGTTTTCTTCGCTGGAAATTCTTCTTTGATTGACACAATCACCACAGAGGTTACACCGGTATGTCTCTGAGTCTAGGAGGCAAAAGACTTGTGGGAGTCTTTCTCTAAGAGGGAGGCTAGAAAGAATTCTAGGTCTTGTCTTTCAAGAGTGTCAAGTGTCATGACCAATTAGGTCTAGTGTTCTATTTATAGAAGAGAGGCCATGAATAAAATATTCAATTAAATCAATCTTTTCCATAATTGATTCAATCTTATTCCTTAATTAATCAATCATGATCAATCAATTCCATAATTGATTAATCTTTTCCACAAATGACTAATTACTTCCATAAGTGATTAATTCATTTCCATAAATGATTAATCACTTCCTTAAGTGATTAATTATTTCCATAATTGATTAATTCCCGGTTAATGAATTCTTTAATTAATTAACCACCAATTAAATATCACATATTTAATTCCCGGCCTAGAATTAATTAATTTGCCCAAACACATTTTAGGCCTTAAATTAATTAATTCATTATTTTGAACTCTTTCAAACTTCCATAAATTTATATTTGAACTTTTCAAATATTAATTTCTCTCATAATAATATATCAATATATATTATATTTGTTTCCCTTAATAAATTGAACATTTTCAATTTACTTTTTATTACTTAGTTGCCTCAAATTACTTTACGAGCTACCAGTGGGACCTAATGGACCTGCAGATCAGAAGCTCCAACGATGTGAGATTAATTGGTCAAACTCATTAACCACACTAATCAATATTCGTTAACTGTGTGTACATTCCACTATAGACTCACAGTTGCACTCTTCTCACTGCAGACATATTTTCTGTGTCCACGGATCTAGACCAATATCGACTAGTTAGTCCTTCACGAGTGTCCGTAACACCAGCTGGGTCAAATTACCGTTTTACCCCTGGGTTACCTCTATTTCCTTAAGTACCAATTCTCCTCTAATGAACAACTTGTTTGTGGTCCAACCATCAAACAGAAAACCCTCTCGTGTCATTGAGAGGGTAGGGCCCTTTGTTCAAGACTCGGAGTAACCACTTAAGGGAACACTCATCTGCTTCCCTAAAGTCGGGAAGGAGTGAATTCCATCTTGTACGATTATGTTCCCAGCTCCCCATTCGGTCTTGTCCCCAAAGTGGTAGGCTTATTGAGTCGGCGTATTGGCCACTCTCACCCATACAAATCAAAGGACAATCTCTCATGAGCAGGAGTCCATAATCAACTCAGGATTAAGACTAAGTTGTCTAGGTCGTCCTAGTGAAATAGAAAACCAACTAGTTAACGGTGTTATAACCAGTGGTTACTATTTTCGCGGTCCGGTCTTATGCAAACTCATTGCATAGGATACCCCCACTCGCATGTCTCCTACACGAACGCGTTGGATCGCAGCGTTTGTATCAAATACAAAGTGGGTCGTATCCATAGTGTCACTAGGATAAGGCACCCAGTCTTATCCCTATACTATAGACCCTTTAGGCTGTTTCTTGAACAATGATCCCATATGTCACTACATATAGTTCAAGACTCATATTACAGCCTTGGATGTCTAGTTTATTGGATTAGGGTTATTATTAGGCAAAGACAAATATAAAATAACTAATAACAATTAATGGAAAAAATATATCAATATTATTTCATTATTATCCGGTCAACGGTTACATTCACTATCTACGAGTTTTAGGGCATAAAACCCAACAATGCTCAAGGAGTACCGAACTTCTACCACCCCAGTCTACGCTATCACGATAACTTCTCATATTCAAATACGAAGAATGTTTTGCAGCCGCCCCCAGGTTTTGCATCATCTAGTGCGCCTGAAAAGAAAAATAACCTGGACGAGATGGTGGCTTTATTCATTAAAGAGCAAAGAGTACTGAACGTGAATCTCCAGACAACAGTAAACAACCACGACGCAACTCTAAAGAACATGGAAGTGCAAATAGGACAAATCGCTACAGCAGTGAACACCCTTCAAAAGGGAAAATTTCCAAGTGATACTGAGCCTAACCCGAAAGAGCAGTGTAAGATGGTGGCTCTGAGAAGTGGCAGAAGTCTGGAGAACAGTTCAGAAAAGAAGAAGGAAGAAGAAAAGAGAAGGGATGAAGATGAAAGGACTGAGGCACAAAAAACCTCATCTGAAAGGTTCCAACATCCTCCTAACTCTATTGATTTAAAATGTGATTTTTCTAACAATTTTGCAGGTAGAAAAGAAGATGAAAGGCAGGATGACAAAAAGAAACTGACTGAGGAAGAAGTGGTTCCATGCAACCACCATGACAGAGGTTCGCATATTAGCCCACCCAAGCGAAGGGGCGAATGTCCAACCTTTGATTTCAGGGAGTTACCTTTTCCTAAAAGATTTAAAAATGTCAAATTAGACGAACAATTTCAAAATTTTCTAGAAATGTTTAAAAAGTTGTCTGTGAATATTCCATTGGTAGAAGCCTTGTATAATATGCCAAATTATGGGAAATTCATGAAGGAAATGCTTTCTAGAAAGAAAAGTCTGAAAAAAGAAAATTTTAAATTATCTGAGAGTAGCAGTACCATTGTTTCTGGTAGGATACCTTCTAAGCAGAAAGACCCAGGGAGTTTTACCGTTCCCTGCACCATAGGAGAAGTATCCTTCGATAGGGCCTTATGTGATTTAGGAGCAAATATAAATTTAATGCCCTACTCTGTTTACAGGAAGATTGGTTTAACAGGTATGACAGACACCGACGTCACTCTCCAGCTTGCTGACAGATCGATTACCCACCCGATGGGTGTTGTGGAGGATGTGTTCGTAAAAGTCAACAAATTCATCTTCCCCGTAGACTTCGTGGTACTGGACATGAAGGAGGACAAAGAGGTACCAATTATTTTAGGCAGACCTTTCCTAGCCACTGGTAAGGCTGAGATTAGCGTGCACACAGGTAAACTTACCTTGAACATTGATGATGAAAAAGTCGTGTTTAGTATTTTTGGCCAAGATGAATTTGTTTGTAGTTTGCACACATGTTTTTCTGTTGGTCCTGAATACTTGACTGATGACGATGAAGAGGTAGACTATAATCTCGGCCTAGGCTTAGGAGAAATGCTTATGGATAATGGGGATTTTGATCATGATGCATATTTAGATAATCCTCTGTTGGAGAATGATTTAGAACTGTCTGACTTTGAAAATGAATTAGACTTGCCTGCTTGTGAAAATGAAAGATCTGCAGTTGATTATTTACCTTCCTTTGAAAATGAATTAGATTTGCCTGAAATGGATAATTTTGATGATGATATTGAATTGCCTGACATTGAGGATGAGCATGAAATGCATAAGAAAGATTGCTTGATAGATAATTCTGAGTCTGATCGTAATTACACTGAATCTATTGAGTCTGATCTTGACATTCCAGAATGCATGAACCCTAACAATGTGAATACCTTTTATTCGTGTCTTGAAGATGTATATAGCATAAAATCTGACCCAGAGGAGCTCGAATCTGTGCATAGTATAGAATCTGATCCTGAAATTCTTGAATTCTTGAATTCTTCTGATGATGAGTCATATGATAGCTTAGTTGAATCATTTTTTAATACTGAGTCTGAGGAATCTTCTGAGCATGTAGATATTTTTTCCGATGAATGGACTGGCATGATTGATAGGCCATCTTTAGATCCTAGACCGGTAGATGTCATAACGCTTGATGACTCTGTTAACAATTGTTTTGTGAATAGAGATTTAGAAAAGAGATTTGATGCAGCTGATTATTTTCTGAAATGTTATTATGATAATCTCTTTTAGTGAAGATGGGCCAGGGGAAAGTTTTTTTTCTCCCCTGTTTGTAGTATGCAATTCGGTGCGTGAATTCTTGTAGGGCCCGGAGGATGATGAAAATTTTTATTTTGAGTCTCCGTAAGCGTGCCGAGCCTCATCTAGCTAAAGACGTTAAAGAAAGCGCTGCTTGGGAGGCAACCCAAGGATTAAGTTTAGATAGTTGTTTTTGCGGTAAATAATTCTCTTTGCTCCGTGATCCAATTTTGTTTTGCAGGATCACCTTAGCAAACCCCAAAAATTCCAAATTTCCCATTTTTTGGATCCAAAGGAAGAGGATGAAGCGCTCCTAGCTCAGGGAAGTCTCAGTATCCCTCCACTTGCTTTACTATTTTCAAAACATTGGGGACAATGTTTAATTTAAGTTTGGGGGAGAGGCTTTCGCTGTGTTGAGCATATTTAAATTCTGTTTGATGCTTGAATAGATAGCCATGATAGCCAAGGATGTGATTTTTGAAATTTTAGGAGAAAATGGTTTATATGTTGTGGAATCTGGGAGCACGGCAGGAATTGTGAAATTTTAAAATTTTTTGATACTTAGTTTTAATGTCTAAAGTATGCGATAGCCTTATCTAATGACGTCTTTGAAAATCTAGATTCTTATTATGGTTTTTAAAGTTTGTTGTCACCCCGATAGACTTAGTTTCAAATATTAGGAATTTCATGCTTGATTGTTCCAAAGAGTTAGGTAGAAAAAATGCTATGCCTGCTGAGAGAAAAAACAAAAGCAACAAAAGAAAATGAGAGAAAAGAAAAATCTGTTGAAAAAGAAAATTTTTTGCTTGCAAAAGAAAAAGCCCAGGGGTAAAAAGAGCTACCTGCAGTGTGATCAGTTAGGCCAACCAAAGAAAATTCGGGTTAAGGGTCCCTGCACCGTAGTGTGAAAGCTAGTACCTTTAGATATCAAAATGCAAGTTTGGGGGAGTAGCAAAAGAAAAAGAAAAGAAAAAGAAAAATCATTTGTGAGTTTTGCTCCCTCATGAAAAAGAAAAAATGACGGGCACCCTAGTTCCTTTTTTGCATGATAGAAGGACTCCGACCTATTAGGGGCTCTTAGCCAGTGTAGGGGGAAAACAAATGGAGAAAGCCATAAGACTAATCTAGGTTAGTAAAAGAATCATTAGATAAATCTTGAGCATGCTATTCATTAATCTTAAGTTCAAACTAGTTTAAGATTTCTTCAAGAGTATGCGGTGCTTGCTTATTCCACTTGCATGTTTTCCATTCTATCCTAAGAATTCCAAAATCATTGAGGCTTGAGCGATTCCATTTCATGCATCTTTAGAATTTATTTTGCTCGGGACTAGCAAAAGCTTAAGTTTGGGAGTGTGATAGCGAGCAGAAATGTCGCTATTTTAGTCCCAATTTGTTAAGCTTTTATGTGCTTTAATCGTGTTTTTAATAAAAATATTTAATGAATTTTGTTATTTGGTCCCTAGGAGCAAAGTTGGTGATTTTGGGAGAAAAAGTGCCAAAAATGAAGCAATTGAAGCCCAAATCCAAGCTTGATCAAATGAGGACCCAAAGAAGACAATCATGATAAAAAAATCCCAAAAAAAGAAGTGAAGAGTAGGCCCAAAAGCAGCCCAAACCGAAGCTGAATATGCAGAAATTTGGGTAAGCGTCGAGACGCTATGCAAGGAAGCGTCGCGACGCTACCCATTTCTTGGGCAACAAGCCGCGTGCAGAGCAGCGTTGCGACGCTGTGCAAGGTAGCGTCGCGACTCTACCCCCAATTCGGGCCTATAAAAAGGCACCCTTGGGTGCCTCATTTACCATCAATCATTCACCAATTCCTTCCTTTCCTCCCTCCTTTTGCTCCTTTGGAGCCTCTCTCAAGGCTTTCTAGCCTTTTTTGAGAGAATTCTTTAGTGGGAAATATTTTGGGGAATTTTTGGGGAGCATCTTAGGAAGCTCAAGGTGTAGTCGGCGGAGCTCTGAGCGTTAGCAAGGGGTTTTTCGACGGTCAATTCCTTTCCTTTTATGCTCTTGATTATGCTTTCTATTGTAATTATTGGTGATATTTTAGCCATGTGTAGCTAAACCCCAATTTGGGGTCTTGAAATGAAATTATAGTTCAAATATTGTTGTAAGTTCTTGTCTATTGCCCATGTCCTAATTATTTGTATGGATGCGCTTAATGCTTTATTTAATCTGGCCAATTGTGTAATGATCTGATTCTTAATGGAAACTCGACAGAGAGAAATTAGGATAGATCATAATCCATGCGACTAGTTTAATTGCCCGTTGTGACACTGGGATTAGTTGATTAAACTTAGATTCCTAAAATGAATCAGAGCGTCATAATTAATGATTTTTAATAGCACTAAGGACACTTAGGTTGTTAAAATGAATTAATTACAATTAGGGGAGACCGACAGGAGAACCTATGTGATTAACACAGATTCTAGGATTATAGTTAGTTGGGCAATGAGATAAGATAATTATAGCAATTATTTAGCTAATAATTGATTTTCAAGACCCCTCTTCCCATTCAAAGAAAACTCGTTATCCATACTTTATTTTAATTGATCAAATTATTTTCTTTTACTTGTTTTGAATTTTAAATTCCTCTTTATTGCATGAGCTATTCCCTAAATATTATTTCGCCCAAGTATTTTTAGTGCTCAAGAGATTTTTGCTTTGCTTAATTTTCGCTTCGCTTCCCTGAGGATTCGATACTCGGAATACTTTCCGTTTTATATTACTTGTGACCCGTGTGCTTGCGGTAAGTCGTACACCACCACGAACAAGGTTTCAAACAAAAATAAAAATTTAGTCTGCGCTCAAATTCTACGGAAAGGCGCAACGTCATCTCCTTTCCATAGAAATACCCATCCGTCTCATCTCTTCCTTTCGCTTCCTCTTCCTTGTTCTCTACCATCATGCTCAAGAATTGGAGGTAAAATTGATTTTTCTTCTTCTTTACTTTTTTTTTTCCATTTTTTTGTTCTCTCCTCTTTCCTTGCATACAAAAAATTTTTCATCTCTAAATTTTGTTATATCCCTCGTTTTCACGCTCAAGAATTGGCGCTCAACGATTTTTGGGTGCTCGATCTTTCATTTTGGTTAAATCCACAAGTAATGTTGATTTTGGACTATTCTTGAATCAAAACTATGCTCAGAATCTAGCATTTGTTTTGTTGGTAAGTCATTTCAAATTTACAAACTCTTCCTTTAGTTGAATCTAATAGAACTGAGTATTTCAATAGTTAGATTTTCTATTTTTATTGTGGGTCATTTCGCATCCTTCGATTTTTTAGATTTCTTGTTGTACAGGTGCAGCAAGTGAGCCAATATTTTGTATTACAAGCTCGTTTTGCCTTTTCTTGAGAAACTCCACATAAACCACTACCTCAAACAGATCCAACAAATTGGGGTATTTGAGGACAAAAGTTTTACTATTAAACTAGATCAGTGCTCCACCTTTATAAGCATACAATGATCGCCTCCGAAGTTCAGATTTCAAACATAATAGAGCAAAAATGTATCTTCATGATTTCTTTTATCTAAGTGGAGTTGAAAATTGTAGCTGTAGTAGTCTTTCAAATGAAATTGAACCAACTATTGTTGTTTCTTTGAATACAATTATCATTTCTCTTAACTGAAGAGTACAAAATCATGTTTCTACTTTTGAGGCAGAACACACGTATGCAGACATAAAGATAATATTTTTTTTTGGTGGAACTTTAAGGTGAAATATGTATTGTACAGATATGTTTGGTATTACTTTTTTGCTAGGTGATGTGTGTTGGATGGTTTCTGCTAAAATAATATTTTTTCCAGGCATCGTTAAAGAGTTAAGTTGTCTCATTTCCTTAGTATTTTCATAACTTGTTACATCAAATATGTAATAGAGAAACAACAAAGGGACAAAATCATGCCCAACTGATATAAAAATGAGGGAAGTTAGATTTCTATGAGCAACCAAATTGTTGGGAGTGGTCTCTGCTGAATACTTTGGTTGATTGTCATCATCAATTATTTTAGGAAGGTGTTGGAATGAGCATTAATAAGAATCTATTTTAGGAAATAGAAAAAGAGAGAATTTGAAGAAATTTCTAATCTCTGATTGTTGCAATTGAAAAAGTGATTTTATTTTCCAATGTTTGTTGATAGTGAATTAGACGACAATCCCACCAAGTGTATTTTTTTTCTTCTTTCTCTTATGGACTGACCTTGTTTGATTTTGATTTGAACCTTTACATTTGTTTTGTTTATCTTCTAACGGCTTGAATTTTCAAACTTCAACGTTCTCTTTTCACCTTGTGCTGACGCCGAGTTGTTTAACTTTTCAGCTTGCAAGTTTCGAGGCTCACAACTCATAAAGTCCACTCTAAGGTTTGGCCTATTCCCAATTCTTTGAGTTTGAAATACTTTAAAATAGTAATCAATTAGAAGTTCGTTGCATTAGTATTTAGTGGTGATAAAAATTTAAATGTTGCATTTTGGTTCTACGAACTAATTTTCTCTTCAAGAGTGATACTTGTGCTTGATGGACATATTGGTGTTACACATAATTTTCAATTTTCTTTGTGAACTCTGCTTATTTTATGCACTAGCTTCTTAGGATAGGTATTAGATTAAGTCATTGAATTGAATCAAGCTTGATATTAGATTAAGTCATTGAATTGAATCATGACCCAAAACATTGGTTTGGACTTTGAATAAGTGGTAAGTTTCATTTCTCACTCTGATAGAAAAAGAAATATATACTGATTCATCTTGTTTTGAAGGAAGCCCTTCATTTTTTTTTTGTTGATTCATCCTATAGAAAAAAATATGCTAAGAAGGCCTTCTAATACAAAGTGGAATACTAAAACAAAATATAGTTTTTGATTCTGGATTTGCTGGTTTAGAAGCAGCGAAAATGGTGGATGGAAGAGGAAAGAAAGAGTAAAATTTAGTTTGTTTTTGTTGTAATTTTTGCTATGACACTGAAATGTTGCTTCCTCATCTACCTTTCTTCCCAGAAGATCAGGTTTTGTTTGTTTGGTTGTTGCTATTTCAAGGCTCTAATTTGTACAAGCAAACTCCGAGGATCAGCTCAAGTAATTTCCAATCATACGTCTTTTTATTTTTCCTTTTTAAATTCACACTTCAATGAATTTCATCTTTATATGTTAAGTTATTGTTTGTTTTACCCTAATGATAAAGTTTCAAGTATTTTTATCGATGGTTTTGAGTTTTTTTAGTTTGATTTTGAGAACTTTATTAGTTGATTTTTTATGTGATTATTAGGTTAGTTTTAACTTAAATATTTTTGGTAAGTTCTTATTTTTTGTGTTCTTTCTTCTAATTTACAATTGGTACATGGATGTCAAATGCATCTGATGTTTAATTTGTATGCTATTGTGTTGTCTATTTTAGGAAATTTGTCGCTCAAAATGTTGTCTGTTATTGTGTTCTTGGTTGATCATTTCCACTTCATTTTTGTTGTAATCTAACAACCTACACCACTGCTTCATTAACCAAAAGTCATGTCCTTGACTTGATTAAGGGTGATTTCCCCAACTGAAAGTTCCTTTTTGCTGGAGTAGTTGATAATAGGAACATTTGGACCAAAGATCTTTCTGCTTCATTTGGTACATTGGAGGAACTGGCTGCCATTGTGGGTAAAGGTGATAATATATATTCTTTTGCTTATATTTGTATTACTATGTGGGTGCATTGTGCTTGATAGTATTATTATTATTTGAGAGTGCTTTTTTTTACTGATTCCTTCTTCCTCCCAAAATATATGCAGATAATCTTGTTGTCTCCACCTCCTGATTAGCTCTTCACACTGCTATTGACCTTATCAATGAAAGCAAATTGGACATTGAAATCAAATCATGGCTAGCTTTAGATGCTCAAGAGATTGTTGAAGTTAATGTATTTGCAAAGGCTTTCGTTGGTCAAAAGGATGAGGTATGTTATTTATTCTGATGAAATTTATCTCTTGAAGGTTTAAGCTATGTTTTTAGGCCTTGATATCTAACCTTTTATGTTACGGTTTGTCAATTATAATTTGTCGATAATTAGCAATTGTTCAATTCCATATTATGATGAAAATATTTTTTCTCTTTAAGTTGTTTTTAAGTGTACCTGATTTGAATAATATCTAAGCAGATCCACAATGTTTTGGCCATTAAGGTTGGGAACTTAGCATTGTTTCTTGAACGTTCTTCCCATGGTACTTACATTTTTGAAATTGATCTTTATGAACGCATGAGCTTATGATTTTCCTTTTCAGGCATTCTTTGTCACTAATGTTGAAGCTTATGCTTCAAGGAAGTCGTCTCCAAGGGTGACAAAGAAGGCTGTTTAGAAAGTCATATGTACATTCATTTCTTTGGTGGTTGTATCTTTTGTGGACACCACCTAAACAACATCAGCAGGTGATCTTGATGGCCAAAGACTGCTGGTGCAATGCTATCAATAAGTCTGTTGAAGAAGTCAGGTGTATTCCTCATTCTTTGAACTTCATCAAGCTCTCCAGTCTGAAGGTTTGTTATTTAAATCAAAATTTAGGAAAATTTTGAGCAGCATATGCTGGAGAATTAATTCTTAAAAATAAAATATTACACTGACTATCTCTTCTTGGAGTATCTAGAAATGTCTAAAATGTAAAGTTTAGTCATCTCTAAATTTATTTGAAGGATTTGTAACTTTAGTTTGTGGGAGAGATAATTTGACCAAAAAGAAAAGGATATAGTGCATTTACATGTTTTTTAATTATAGTTAGTTTAGTGCATAAACTATCATTGAGAATAGAGATGAAGAAGTGGTCATCAACATCCTAATAGTTTTTATATAATTTAAAATTTTGAAGTAAAATGCCTGATGTATGTTACAAGCAGGAAAAATTTAAACTAGATACTACAAAACTGACGGTAAACTGTTGGTTGTCTTCATTAGCATCATTTTTCCTATTTCTGATATCAAAATCCCTTCTGCCATCTAAAACCTGAATAAAGCAATGATAAGAGTTAAATTATTGAAGTTAATAATTGATAATTCGAGAGGATCAAGGACTAGCCTGAACTGAATTGGCAATAAAAGGCTAGGCGATAGGATAGGTCCCTCCTTAGTGCTCTTAGCCCCCTCATTCCTTCATGTCCAACTGTAGAGTTTGGCCATCAAGATATCAAGCGAGCAATCCTACTGATGTTAGATGGTGAGGTTTTTGCTCGATTTTGATCTGGCTTTTTCATAGTTCAATGTTTTGTTGGGTGCTTGTTTTTTTAGGTTAATTTTGAGATTTTTGGCTGGATTTTTGGTTTAGGAGTTTCTAAGAGGTTGTTTTTGCCATTGAATGCAACTCATGGTGAGACTTGAATTTTGGCTTCTTGCCACTAGGATACTTTGATTTTCTTCACATATAATGGTGGAAAAGGCCAGGCTTATAAGAACATTTGGTTTTTGAAAATTATGCTTGTTTTCTCTCAAATTTCTTACTATGGTTTTCATTTTTGTTAAGGACACATTTGATTTCCTAGCAAAGTTCCAAAAACAATAAAAAGTTTTTGAAGCTACTTTTTTTAGTTTTAAAAAATTGGCTTGGTTTTTGAAAACTTGGAAAGAAGGTAGATGAAAAAACAAAGAAACTTATAAGTGGAAGTAGTGTTTATAAGCTTAATTTTAAAAAACCTAATGATTATCAAATAGGGCCTTAACTTTCTAATTTTCTTAGATTCCTAGTTGCAATCCTAATATGGCACTGTTCATTTGGATTGCTTATTTCTGTGTGAAGTTCAAGTTCTCTATGGCCCTCTTATATTTGCTTGTGAAAATCTTGATATTACAGCTCTGCTCCAAAATTAATTGGTTTGTTGTCTGAATTGCAGTGGATCAACTTGAGAGCAAAACTAATCCAATTTTAAACAAGGTATGCTTTTGTCATGTTTAGCCTATATAATCAAGCATCATTCATGCTTAATCTTAATACTAGTGAGGCTAACTTAGAGTGCTGACACAAGTATGGTTTCCCACTGAACATATGTATTTAAAATTTATACTTGTGTTTTGTTTAAGAAGCTATAGATATATTTTATTTGCTTGGTGGCTGTTATATTATATTACTCTCAAGGGAGTATAAATTAGAGTAATTGCAGTGGCTGACAAATTAAATATTTATAATTGCAAATTTAGCACAAGGTAAAAAGAATTGCAAATATAGCAATTTTTCTAAATGAACTTTTTTTATTCCATTTTTACCCCTATTTCTAAATTGTTGTGCGTTACTTTCTTCTTGAGTTTTTCTTTCTCTTTGATTTTGCTTTTCTTCTTCAGCTTTTTTTTTTCTTCTTAATTTTTCATTCCTCTTTTTATTTTGCTTTTCTTCTTCATATTTTTCTTTCTTCTTAATTTTTCATTCCTATTTTTTTATTTTTCTTTTCTTCTTCATCTTTTTCATTATTCTTAATTTTTCATTCATCTTTTTTTATTTTGCTTTTCTTCTTCATCTTCTTCCAGTTCGTTGAAGCTCTACACTACAGCCAAAGCTTGCGCTTCTTCGTTAATCGTTTTACCTGTCAAGAACTAATGTCATTTATGATTAAAAAAAAAGTGAGGTATCATGTCTTTAGCTTTAACTTTTGCTTCCAGATGTTCTATCACTTGATCTATTGGATCAAATTTCACTTCGGAAGGGCGGTAGTGTAACGACCCTACTTTTCATGCCTAGATCCTAAGGCCGTTACTACATGCATTTCATTCTTCTTCTAAGAACAGCGTGTGTTCACACGTAACTTCAGGGATGGAGACACGTGGAATAAACGATATACTTGTATTAATATTTGTATGCGTGTGGATGTACAATCTCTAATGTTAATCCTCTGATTCTCTCTCTTGTGTGTGGATGTGTTTCACTCGAGGGCTGGAACGCTTGATCTCGAGTCTGGAGCTTCAACGGATTCTTGGAGCTTGAAGTCTTTGATGACATGCAAAAATGTCATCATTTTCCTATTAATTTAAGCTAGTTTTGTGCTTGAATTGTGTGCTTTAATGCTATTTTCTGTTTAAATTTCAGAAAACCGAGCCAAGGAAGCAAAACCGGAATTTTGAGAGATTTTGGATGATTTTGGAGACTTTTGGAGCAATTTGAAGAATTACATTGAAGATCCAAATCCAAAAAGCCAAGAAGAATGAATTAAAAGCCCAAATTCATGAAGTTCAAGCCTTAAAATTATCAAGTTGGGTCAAGAAAAAAGTCCAAAATCCATTACAAGAAGCATTTGGGCAAAAAAAAAAAAGTTGGAGGCCCAAAAATTGAGTCAAAATCGGGCCATTATTGAAGATTCAGGGTCTAGCGTCTCGACGCTAAGCCTGGAGCGTCCCGACGCTAGGCAGCTGCGTGGAGAAATCTGGAATCGTGACAGCGTCGCGACGCTGTCCAAGTAGCGTCTCGACGCTGCGACGTCTTGGAGCCCAAGAAAAGATGACGTCAGAGCGTCTCGACGCTGTCCTTGTAGCGTCTCGACGCTGTGCCTGCTGGGAGCCTATAAAAGGAGCCTTTTGCATCCATATTTGGTGTGCCAATTTGTGGGTTTTCACCCCATTCTAGAATCCACTCTAAAATTGGGGATTTTTGGGAGAGTTTCAGAGCTTTGTTGAAGATCTTTGGAGCTCGGGATCGAAGGAGGTCGGCGCGGGATCGAGGAGATCGACACTTTTATGAGCATTTCTCTTCCCTTTTCCTTTATGTTTTAGTTTCTAGAATTGTTGTGATTAGGAATTATTGAATTCTAGTGATTATGAGTAGTAAATTCCTAAATTCTATGAGATCGATTTAGATGTTGAACCTCTGCTGAATTAATGAATCGATGTGGTTTAATTGCCATTATTGTTCATTTGTGTATTTTGTCCGTAATGCTTTTAATCAACTGATCACTGATTAAATGAATCATTACTAAGCGGAAACTCGACGGAGAGAAGCTTAGACTAGAACTGAATGCATGACTAACGGTTATTTACCCGGGTGACACGAGATAAAATAAATAACGTTAGAGGTTGTATTGAAGGGTCGTAATGCCATACTAAGTAAATAAAGATGAGACTGAAAGGAGATTCTTTATTGAACGGTATGAGATAGGAGGAGACCGACAGGAGAGTCCTTGTTATTAGGCTTCTAGACTTATGAATCAAATGATTTGTTAATCCACATTAGTTAATTGATTAAGCATTAAAGGTCCAATTGATAAAATCAACAACTCTAGAATTATCCCTCCAAATTGTGTCACCATTTATCTTTTGCTTTCTAGATTAGCTTTTTATTATTCTTTTCAGCATTAGATTTTGTTCTCTAAATAAAGCTAAGCAAGATTATTCGCGGTACTTAATTGAATAAATCCAATCCCTGTGGAGACGATACTCTATACTCAAAATCACTATATTACTTGTGACGACCCGTTCGCTTGCGGATTAAAATCGTGCAACAGTCTTCCAAATCTTGAAGGAGTCTTCAGTCTTCAGGAAGTGTTCAGCACTTTGAAACTTGTGGATTTCAAGGAGTCTCCAGTCTTCAGTCTTCAATCTTGATGAAGTTCTCTGAATTCTCTGACTCTGGCTTCGAGCTTCAAAATTCTGACCCCTGAAATGGTGGTGAACCCCCCTATTTATAGAGTTCTCGCAGGATGGGCCCTGGTAACTTTTGGGCCTAACAACTTGGGCTTGGGTTTTATTGGTCTTGGGCTGAACCATTTAGTCTTGGGTTTGGTTTATATTTGACCCAAAACCATATGACCCAGACATTTAAAAGACCCAAATTTGATCCAAATAATTATTATTTTTAATTAATTGGTCAAATTAATTAATTTGATTGAAATAATTTAATTTTAATTATTGATCAAATAGAAATTTGGCTCTATAAATTTATAATTGGCCAACTTTGTTTTCAAATTAAATTTGGGACACATGTCAATTTATAATTGGTCCCAAATTTAATTAATTTTAATTTCGTCATTAATTTTATGTAATGACGTGGCAATTCGTGATTGGTCAAAATTTCTCCATCAACAAATGCCCCCTTTTCGAGATTTAGGCACAAATTATGTGTGAGTGAATCTTGAAAAATATATTTTGGAATTAAAATGCAAGGTATTTGTTCTTGACTTTGACTCCATTTGGTGCGCCAATTTAATCAAAATATGGAACATAACTTGAGGTTTGGACTTTGGTCCATTTGGGATAAAATTTGGATTATGCCCCAAATATTATTTGAGGTAAAATTTTACCAAATTCAAACTTGCATTTGGCATAGAATTTGATGTTTGAATCTCAAATTTTGATTTGGAAGAAAAATTTGGAGTATGCCCAAATAAAATTATTTAGATAAAATTTGAATTCCCAAATTGATTTGAATTGAAATAATCTTTTAGGAATTTTAATTTAATTAAGTTGGTTCAGATAAAGATAAAGATTATCTCATAAAATTTTGAACCGGAGATAGAATTTCATTTGAGTCAAATCTTTATCTAAACCTTTGATTTGAACTTAAAACTCTCCCCTATAAATAAGACTGAACCTCAGTAGGGGAGAGCACACATCAATTGCAGAGAGCATTCAAGAAGGGATCCAGGTAGGAAACTTTCTTCTCTTTTTTAATTTTTTTTTAAATTTTTCGTTTTTTTTTTTTATTTTTTTACTTTTCGTTTTTATTTTTATTTTTTAATTTTCGTTTTTTTTTTCTTTCTTTTTTTCTTTCTTTTTTTTTTATCTGCATATATATTCCATGTATGTCCTTATTGGATGTCGCTCATATGAATTGCTTTGATTGTACTATAGAGCTTTTGGCTTCCATTTTTTTCTTTGCACATATATTATTGCAATTTGTTTCTTTCTTGCTTGAATGTGTAAGCTTCGTGCAACGGTCGTCACCAGCTTCACTTGCAGTGATCTCTCTCCTGCTAGACCAGTCCCCTATTTCATTGGGTGATCTGAGTAACCTGCAGGGGTAGTCACTAGATTCGCCTACAGCGATACACTCCTGCTAGACCCAGTCCCCATTTTATTGGATGATATGAGTAACCTGCAGGGGTAGTCACCAGATTCGCCTTCATGCACTCCTGCTAGACCCAGTCCCCATTTTATTGGGTGATCTGAGTAACCTGCAGGGGTAGTCACCAGATTCGCCTACAACGATGCACTCCTGCTAGACCCAGTCCCCATTTTATTGGGTGATCTGAGTAACCTGCAGGGGTAGTCACCAGATTCGCCTTCATGCACTCCTGCTAGACCTAGTCCCCATTTTATTGGGTGATCTGAGTAACCTGCAGGGGTAGTCACCAGATTCGCCTACAGCGATACACTCCTGCTAGACCCAGTCCCCATTTTATTAGGTGATCTGAGTAACCTGCAGGGGTAGTCACCAGATTCGCCTACAGCGATGCACTCCTGCTAGACCCAGTCCCCATTTTATTGGGTGATCTGAGTAACCTGCAGAGGTAGTCACCAGATTCGCCTTCATGCACTCCTGCTAGACCCAGTCCCCATTTTATTGAGTGATCTGAGTATCCTGCAGGGGTAGTCACCAGATTCGCCTTCACGCACTCCTGCTAGACCAGTCCCCATTTTATTGGGTGATCTGAGTAACCTGCAGGGGTAGTCACCAGATTCGCTTACAGCGATGCACTCCTGCTAGACCCAGTCCCCATTTTATTGGGTGATCTGAGTAACCTGCAGAGGTAGTCACCAGATTCGCCTTCATGCACTCTTGCTAGACCAGTCCCCATTTTATTGGGTGATCTGAGTAACTTGCAGGGGTAGTCACCAGATTCGCCTTCACGCACTCCTGCTAGACCAGTCCCCATTTTATTGGGTGATCTGAGTAACCTGCAGGGGTAGTCACCAGATTTGCCTACAGTGATGCACTCCTGCTAGACCAGTCGTTTTGATGACTATAGTGTCTTATAGAGTTGGTTATATATATATATTTTTTGTATGATTGACTATTCATGCATCACTTTCTTGCCTACATAACTTCTTGGATAAGATTGACATTTTTTTTTTTTGTGTAGAAAAACTTATCTCCATCATGGTGTATTTTACTGAGCACGCTGATCCTGAGAAAAACTGCTTAGTCATCTTGAAGGACAAAGATCAGTCTGTTGAAAATGGCGTTATACTTCCTGTAGGAGAGACAACATGCGGTAATTTTAGGGGATCACAACATTGCCTGAATAATTCAACCTCTTTGTCTAGATGGTCAGAAGAAAGACTTTTGAGTCACGACTCTTTATTGAAGGCGTGGTTTTTAGAGTCTCCAATTCATAGCAAGGTGCCGGGCGAAAATCCAGAATCAACTTTAGGTCGTCGAATTATTGGAGACGAACAAGTTCGTTGGGGTAATTCAATAAGAATTCATGGAGAATTCTTTTATATACCTGATTATTGGGAATGGTTAGAGGTCGTAATTTCTTTAAATACGCCGATACCGAAGAAGGCTTGTTTGTTTGATGCTGTAATGGCTTCCTTATACACTTATGACCGCAATAATGATATAGTTCGAGCTTTTTGTGAAGCATGGTGTCCATCCACAAATACACTTCATACATCATCAGGAGAGTTATCTATCTCTCTATGGGACATGTGGAGATTAGGAGGCCTTTCCATCGAGGGTAGGTTTTATGATGAAGTTGTTCCTTGTTGTAAGGAATTATTAGGTTCGCCTGATCGAAAGGATGAAGATTGCCCAAAAGTTTGTGAGTACCTTTTTGCTGCGTACTATCACATTGCATCTCAACAACGTGATTGCCTTCAAATTCCTATCAAGTCGTGGATTTCTTACTGGTTTAAAGGAGATTCGAAATATGAAAAATCTCCTCCCCGAAAGCCGAAGAAGACTTCTCGTCCACGTCAGACCCATAATCCGAATGGGGCTCCTACCAAGCGTCACAGCTGGTCCGAAAAAGAAATGGACTTATTTTGCATGTTGGGCGTAGAAGATGAACTGAAAGACAAGGCATACTTGGCTGCCTTTCTTTCTTGTTGGTTGTGCGCATTTGTATTTCCCGACCAACGTGTTTCTCTTCTTCCAGAAGTTTTTAAAGTCGCCAGTCTTATGGCTGAAGGTTACGTTTTCAGTCTTGCTGTTCCTGTTTTGGCCAATATTTATCATGGACTCGGCCAGATTCACAGTGCATCTCCTTCTGCTGGATTTTCAAAGGCTTGTTTTCCTTTGCACTATGTCCATGCTTGGCTGGCTTATTATTTTAACACGCATTATAAAGTCCCAGCACCTGTCATTGGCCCAATGATGGTTGAGTTTTCTGGCGAGGGTGGGGCTAAGTACTTTAACGATTTTGAAGCCCGTGTACATATTCACAAAGGTAAATATGTGTCATGGTATGCGAGTTTTCAAGCCAGAAATACAGGCGAGCTTTTGAAAGATGACGGGAAATTATCGTTTTGGCTTTCTTCATTCTTCATAAGCATTCGGTCGTGTTTCTTGTCTTCACGCTGTGGATCGTTGATGGTTATTGAAGCTTATAGTCCTTGTCGATTTAGTCGACAATTTGGATTCTATCAAGACATACCGATTGACTTGAGTATAGAAATTCCTGAGGCAAATTTAGCGAATGTGTTTCGTCTTTGGAGGATATGCACTCAAAGAGGAACATTATCCCAAGTATACCTTCCTGCTCGTGCAACGAAACCACACACTCAGGTTACTCAACGCTACAGAAGTTGGTGGTTAGCCAAGCATGGGAATTATCTTGAAGAAGGCATACAAAAGTTGGCGGACAGCGCTTCTCCTCTTCCCTCTAAGCCAAAATTTCCTAAAAAGGTTGGTAATGACAACGGAGGCAAAAGGATTCGCATGTTTGAACCTGGTGAATTTTGCTCCAAGGATAATGATGGTAGTCAGAGCAGTAGCGACGATCATCATTGGAAAAGGTCTAAAAAGTCCAAACAACCATCAGTATGTGAAGATGAATATTTTGATGGAGTCCCTAGCTCATCACAATTTCCTGAACTCCCTACACCACTGGTAAGTTTTTTTTTTTTTTTTCTTTCGTTATAATATTTTACTATTATTATTATCATCATTGCTTCCCCCTTTTCTTTGCAGTCACCCTTAAATGATCCCCTTATAGAAGTCGAAGGGCATCATAGTCCTTCTTTTGTGAGTCCAGACATCTTTGACTCTGTAGCTGCGCGTGGACAATTCCAAAGTGCCAACGGATAGAGTCGCGATTCAATCTTGTCATCCTGCAATTGATGAAGTTCCTGAACAAAAGAAGACAACGACCCATGCAGCTGCGTCTGAGATCTCTGATTACTTTGCTGACGATGTTATTTCCAACTATAGGAAACAATCTTCCCTTGCCCTGTGGGAGAGCATACACCAGAAGATCATACGCACTCCGTTCGACAAAATACCTCGCCTTAAACAAGAGGCAGTCAAAATACTTCATACAATTTCTGAGATTCGTGTACCCAGCTTGGATTCTCTTAAAGAAATTGTAAGTGCGTATTTCAAGAAGGTAGAGAAGTATAACCAGCTGCAGTCATCATTTTCTTCTCAATTAACTTTGGAGAGTAAGAATCGCCAACTGGGAGAGACTAGGTTTAGCTTGGAGAAGATACTATATAGTGAAAGTGAACTACTCACCGCGAAATGTTCACTTCAGCAACAACATCTGCAAGCATTGCGAGAAGAAGAAGAATTGGAAGCTACGCTTGAAACTGTGAAAGCTAAGCGAGTCGAGATTTCTAAATCGATTATCGAGAAGGAGGATCTTCTAAAACAAAATCAACTTGAGGCTTCCAAACTGCGAGGAACTATAAGTAGCATTGAAGATGCTGATGCTAAAACTCTGACGATACTCCGTGAAATGTTGGAAGATGCACAAGAAGAGTTGAAGAATTACAAGTGGATACCATAATCAGACTTCATTTTTTTTTATCATCATATTTTTTTTATCGAAAATATCTTCATTTTTTTTTGTAATAGGCAAGATTTTTTATTCATTATCGTACTTGTTTCGCATATTGGAATAATGAATTTTTTTTATTTTATGGACTGAGCTTAAAGTTTCCTTTAAGTTGCCTACGTACCCATTAATAAACGGGATCAAGTCATAACGTAGTTCAGAATACAAATTTGATTTTTTTTTTTATGTTTTGGCCGTTCACCTTTTTAACTCATGCGGGCCAGGAGTATCATGCAGTTTAGGCTCATGCGATACGGAGCATTACATTTCACGCATAAAACTTTTTAAGAAATTTTCCATTTATCGGGCCTATTCTTAATCCGTCTTTATCAACGATCTTGTACGCTCCATTTGTGTAGACTTCCTTGACGACGTAGGGTCCATCCCATTTAGGTGTGAACTTGTTCCCTGTGTGTCGTGTCGTGATGATGGGTCTTCGAACAACTAGCACAAGATCACCAACTTGAAAAGATCGAAGCTTCACATTCTTGTCAAAGGCTTTAGACATCCGTGCTTGGTAGCATTCCAATGCTTGTTGAGCCTCTAACCTTCTTTCATCAAGTGTTTCTAACTCCTGAAGGCGCAACCTAGCATTATCTTCTGTTGTCAACCCTTCTTGGACAGCCATCCTTAATGAAGGAATCTCTCTTTCTAACGGGAGCACAGCTTCTACCCCATAGACGAGTGAATAAGGTGTGACTCCTGTAGGAGTGCGATGAGTAGTTCGGTAGGCCCACAACACTTCACCGATCTTTTCTTGCCAATCTCTCTTTGTCTTGGAGACTACTTTCTTCAATAGGTTACACAACGTCTTATTGAATGCTTCTGCCGCAGCATTGTACATAGAGGACTTGTATTGTTTGAAGTTAAACTTCTCACACAACTTGTCCATTAGGCCGTTGGAGAATTGTCTTCCATTATCTGTCACAATACGATGAGGGATACCGTACCGATAGATTATATGAGTTCGAATGAAATCCACAACATTTTCTTTCTTGGCTTCTTTCAATGCGACAGCTTCAGCCCATCTTGAGAAGTAATCTGTCCCTGCAAGAATGTAAGAATGTCCTGCTGAAGACTTAGGTGTTATAGGGCCAACAAGGTCAAGTCCCCAAGCTTCAAAAGGCCATGAAGCTACAGTCGGATGAAGAGGCTCCGGCGGCTGATGTATGAAGTTTGCATGGAATTGACAGGCTTCACACTTCTTTGCAAATTCCATTGAATCTTGAATCATTGTAGGCCAATAATAACCCATCCTTTTTAATTGAAACTGGAGTTTTGGACCCGACTGATGGGCGCCACAAATACCTGAATGTGCCTCATTTAATGCCTTTGCTGCTTCTTCCTTTCCAAGGCATCGAAGGAAAAGTCCTTCATAAGAACGACGATAAAGGATCTCCTTGTAGTAGATAAATCGGGCACCTCTTCTTCGTATATCGGCCCTACGCCTGGGATCTGTGGGCAGTCTTCCATGTTGAAGATAATCTATAATGGGTTGTCGCCAGTCCTCTTCATCAATTGCAAAGACAGAAATCATATTTACTTCTTGGCATTGGTCTTCTATTGGCGGCACGATCCACCTCTGACAAAGTGAGATGTTCATCGACATATCTTCCGGAATTGTTAGGGCAGTGGCTAAATTTGCTAGAGCATCTGCCTTTTTATTTTCTGATCTTGGAACATGCTCCAGTACTATACTATCAAACCTTTCTAGCAGTTGTCTTGCATAGATGAAATAAGGCTTCAAGTCTTTATGCTTCACTTCATACTGGAGTAAAAGTTGGCTAACGACCAATTTTGAATCACCATAGGCCTCTATATATCTTATGCCAATCTCCAAGGCCATTTGGAGGCCAATTATTTGCGCTTGATATTCAGCAACATTGTTTGAGCACAATTCACTAAGCACAAAGCTATAGGGGAGCATGTGTTTCTCAGGCGAAACAAAGACGATTCCTGCCCCTGCTCCACTTTTTCGTGTTGCACCATCAAAGTACATAATCCAGGGCTCCGTAATTTCAACATAGAAGACTTCTTCATCAGGAAGGTCTTCACATAACTTCCAATCTGAAGGAATTGGATGATTCGCCAGGAAGTCGGCTAATGCCTGCCCCTTGACTGCCTTTTGAGGTACATACACGATATCATATTGTTGAAGTATGATGGCCCACTTAGCTAAGCGTCCAGAAATAACTGGCCTTGATAAAACATACTTGATAGGATCAGCTTTCGCGACCAGGTGCACTGTGAAAGCTTGCATGTAATGCCTTAACTTGTCAATAGCGAAGAAAAGAGCAAGGCACATTTTCTCAATAGGTGAGTAATTTATCTCAGCTCCATTTAAGGTCCTGCTTAAGTAATAAAGGGCTCGTTCCTTTCCCTTCTCACTTTCCTGTTCCAATAACGCTCCCAGTGATCTTTCTTGAGCAGCGATGTACAGAATCAATGACTTTCCAGTTATGAGGGCTCCTAAGACAGGAGGGTTAAACAAATATTTCTTAATGCTTTCAAAGGCGTTTTGACATGCTTCATCCCAGTCGAATTTTTCTCCTTTCCTCATTAGCCTTTGAAAAGGTTGGCATCGACCGGCTAAGTTAGAGATGAATCTTCGAATGTAGGCCAGACGACCTTGCAGGCTTCTCAACTCATGTAAGTTTTTAGGTCTTGGCATCTTTTGAATGGAGTCAATTTTTTATTGATCTATTTCGATTCCTCAATGTCTCACGACGAACCCCAGGAACTTCCCAGAAGTAACACCGAATGCACATTTGAGAGGGTTCATCCTCAATTGATACTTTCTCAAACGATCAAAGACCACTTTTAGATCCTTCAAGTGATCTTGTCGTCTCTTCGACTTAACAACAAGATCATCGACATAACACTCGACATGTTTATGTAGCATATCATCGAAAACCTTTTGCATAGCACGTTGATAAGTAGCTCCAGCGTTCTTTAATCCAAAGGGCATCACTTTGTAACAGTATATCCCTTTTGGAGTTCGAAAGGCTGTCATTTCTTCATCTGCAAGAGCCATTCGAATCTGGTTATAGCCTGATGACCCATCCATAAAAGACAAAGCTTCATGCCCTGTGGTGGCATCCACCATGATTTCTGTGATTGGTAGTGGAAAATCGTCTTTGGGACATGCATTATTTAAATCACGAAAGTCAACGCAAACGCGAAGCTGTCCATTCTTCTTTCTAACAGGAACGATGTTGGCTATCCACGTAGGGTATTTTACTTCACGGATGAATCCTGCTTCTATCAATTTATTGACCTCTATTTCGATTTGAGGGATAAGTTCTGGGCGAAAGCGTCGTTGAGCCTGTTTGACCGGCCGATACCCCTCTTTAATTGCGAGATGATGGACAGCTACTTTTGGGTCGAGTCCAAGCATCTCTTTATATGACCAGGCGAAGATATCTCTATATGAAGCGAGTAAACTCATATATTCACCTTCTTCTTCAGGAGTCAGTGACGTGCTTATAAAAGTTGGGCGTGGCTCTTCTGGTGTACCCAGGTTTACTTCTTTAAGCTCATCAACTGTAGACTCGCTACCGTCTTCAAGTGATAAAGGTGCTTCGTCCTCATCTACTTCAGACATTTCAACCTCTGTTTCTTCTTCAACCGTGATGTGAAGGCAAGAGGCTTGTTCTTCTTCCTGGTCACTATCTTCTTCTGAAGGATTGGTGATGACAACATCACGTCTCTTTACCTTTAAAGAACCATCCGTATCGACAGTAACAAAGGTTTTTCTTTTCATTCGTGAAGGAACTGCACTTCGAATTTCTCCATTAGCCTTCGCGATCTTTTCAATTTTCATCACATCTTCATGTTGAAGTCGGTGAGAAGTTGACGAAGCAGGCTGCTCTTTTTGGTTTCTTCTCGTGGTAACACTTAACCTCTGAAAAACTGATTGTCGAGTCACATCCGGACTTGAAAATGTGTCATCTTCTTCCGCAACAGACATATTTAATCTTCTAAAAGCTGAAGGTCGTGTAATATCCGGAATTGACAGTGTACTCTCTTCTTCCCCAACGGACATATTTAATCTTCTAAAAGCTGAAGGTCGTGTGATATCCTGAATTGAAAGTGTACTCTCTTCTTCCCCAACAGACATATTTAACCTTCGGAAAACTGAAGGTCGCGTGGAGTTATTGGTAGGTTGTACGTTTTCTTCTTCCGTTTCATTCACAATTAATCTTTGAAATACTGAAGCACAAGCAACTGGTGGCCTGATGCGCCTAAAAACAGAAGCTCGTTGGCTGACGTTCTCTTCTTCTTTTGAGTCATCGACCTCCTCTGCTGTTATATGATTTATGTCTGCCACTTTCGCCTTCCCTTTTCTTGTTATGCGAACTGGTTCAGGCGACTTATATCCAAGTCCTTTTCTCGTTGTTGGCAGACTATAGCCTTCCTTTAGAAGCTTCTTCTGTGTTGCAGAGAGCTCAGATCTTCCATAAAAAACCCTTAGACTTTTAAACTCAGTGTGAGCTGTGAAGTCATAACCTGCTTTCGCTAGAAGTTTGTATGCCTTCGGGTCGAACCCGTCTTTAGTTCGTTTTCAGGAAAAATCGCTTTTATCTGGTCATCCTCAGGTTTCCTAATCTCTTGCTCTGTGATCTTTGTAAGAAGCATAGTGAACCTTCCTTCAGAATTTCAACGTCACCGACCTTTATGCTTTTCGAACATTCAGTGAAAGGTGATTCACCCTTTTTACGCCGGGATAAAGGGATGTATCGTAGGACAGGTGAACACTTCTCATCCTCTACAACTTTAGATTTCTCAAGGTTTGTAGATGCTTCACCATTCTTCGGGTTAGATGCCTTCCCATTCTCAACAACTTCCTTCCCTGCATCTGTTTGTGGCTCAAAATCGAGTTTATCATTCTTTTTTATCAAGGGGATTTCTGTAGGTATAGTTTCCCCTGTGTTGTCGCTCTTCATATAAAATTTTGCATCAGCGAAATGGGATTCAGCTTCTGAAAATGGGTTAGTGTCAGCTTCAACTTTCTTAATGCCATCTTGATAGAATTTGAAGCACTGGTGCAATGTAGAAGTTATCACTCCATTACCGTGGATCCAAGGACGACCTAATAGCAACTTATAAGTGGTCTTGGAGTCTATCACATGAAACAAAGTATCGGCCTTCAAATCTTCGATGATGAGCTCGAGACGTATCATGCCAATCGCTCGTTGTCCGCCTTGATTGAAACCTTGAATTACCAATTTACTGTTTGATAATTCTTCCATTGAGATGCCTAATTGCTTCATGGTTGACTTAGGCATTATATTGACGGCTGATCCATCGTCGATGAGGATCTGACTTACCCTCTGTTCTCGGATGTATCCCGAGACAAATAAAGGTCTATTGTGAGGCTTTGACCCTAGCAGCAAATCTTCATCGGAAAATCCTATAGTCATGCAACACGAAGCACATGTGCGTGCCTTGGGGGTTGGGATGTTTGTACCATCAGACTCTACCAATGCGTTAATAAGGACGTTTTTAGCTTCCTGAGGAAGTGACAATAAGTCCTTTATGCTGAAGGAGGATAAGTCTCCTGAATCTGCTACCACTCCCGAGGAGCTAGCGAGGACGTTATCATCTTCCACCACGTCCACAATGTGACACGTGACAGTTTCAAGTGTCCCCCCTTCACTATCATCGAGAAAGCGCCTTGGGAAGTATTCTGCCAAAGTTATGGGTTGTGGAGGGCAAAAGAAATCTTCACTTTCCTCCACGGCAGGCTTTGACCTCCTTGACTTCCTTTTTCCTTTCTTCTTTTGAGACTTGGCCTTTCTTTTATTGTCTCGATATAGGCGGGACTCTTTCCGTGCGTAGCTTTGTTTTTGCTTTTTGCGGCGCACGACAAGGGTCCAACCTTCATTTTCATCTTCAATGGAATCACATTTTCCTTGGGATCCCTTCATTGTGGCTTCTCTTTGGCATCGAACCACTACGGGATCAAGGGTCCCGAATTGAATCAGCCTCTCTTCATAATCACATGAAGAGATTGGAGGAACTTGATCCCCTACATTCGCCATTATTGTCGCATGATTTGCTTGAGCCACCTCATCAAGGTCCAACTCAATTCTCTTTTCGCGAGCAAGCTTAAGGATTAGCTCCTTTAATACAAAACACTTCTCTACCGGGTGACTAACGACTCTGTGATACTTGCAATAGTTAGGATCATTGACTTTCCCTAACTCTTCTAGTCGTTTGCACTCTGGGAGCTCAATTAGCTGCTACTCCAACAGTTGTTCCAACATGTCTGGAACGTCGGAGTCTGTAAATGGATATACCTTTTCCTGTCTTTCTTTTAAAGTTAGGCGACGTCTCTCGCCTGTCTCCATTCGCTTATTTGTTTTGTTTTCCCTTCCTTTGGTGGAAAGTTTCATAGGGATCGTGTTGACGACCATGGATTCTTTTGTGGCACTCTTCGTAACTTTCTCAGTGCCTTTGACTTCCTTTTTTTCTTTCCTCATGTCTGGGACTACGGGATCTTTATTCCCTCTGCTAGCGATGCTCAACTCCATATCATGAGCGCGAGTCGCTAATTCTTCAAAGGTCCGGGGTTTTATCCCCTGCAGGATGTAAAGAAGTCCCCAGTGCATGCCTTGGGTGCACATCTCAACAGAGGACACCTCGGAGAGTCTATCTTTGCAGTCGAGACTCAAGGCTCTCCAACGGTTTATGTAGTCAATGACTGGCTCACCCTTTCGCTGCTTTGTGCTTGTGAGTTCTGTCATACTAACTGTTCGCCTCGTACTGTAGAAGCGATTTAGAAACTCCCTCTCCATCTGTTCCCAACTGTCCATTGTATCAGGCTCCAGGTCAGTGTACCAATCGAACGCGTTTCCTTTCAGTGTTCGGACAAATTGCTTAACAAGCAAATCTCCCCGAGTACCAGCGTTCTCACAGGTTTCAACGAAGTGAGCAATGTGTTGCTTTGGGTTGCCTTTTCCATCAAACTGTTGGAACTTGGGAGGCTGATACCCAGTGGGTAGTCTGAGATTGTCAATCCTCTTTGTATAAGGTTTAGAATACAAGAGGGAACTTTGAGTGGGTCCACCATACTGAGCCCTTATGGAATTCATGATCATGTCTTGCAGTTGTTGGACAGACAAAGAGGCAACTGACGCAGAGTGTTGCGGTTGGTCCTCCTGCACGACAGCCTTCCCTTTATCATTCTTTCCTGCAGCAGGGGTCTGGCTAGACTCAGCCACTTCTCGGTTCTGCAGCTGGTTCTTCAAATAGGCAATCTCAAGATCTCTCTCATCAACTGCCTTCATTAAGAGATTGAGTTTCCTTTCCATCTCTGCCATTCTTTCATCCTGGTCTACATCAGCCATCATGACGGACATCACATCAGGATTTAGTGTATCCTTTGGCTGCTTAGATGTTGGAACGACAGATTCGAACAGTGGGTTGTCTTTGACTGCAACCCTATCCTTAGAGGATTCTTCAATCAACTTTGAGATCTTCCTTGCAACAACAAGAGGAGTATGATCCTCTCTGATCTCAATTCCTTGGGAGTGACTACGAGTGACAGGGCCAGTGTAAGAGTCGCTTGATGTGGTAACCTTCGCGGGAGCTTTCTTTGGTGCCATCACGTTGGTTGGATCTTTAAACAAGAGAAAGAGATGAGAGGTAGAGAGGTCCCATCGGGCGTGCCAATTTGTTCACACGTAACTTCAGGGATGGAGACACGTGGAATAAACGATATACTTGTATTAATATTTGTATGCGTGTGGATGTACAATCTCTAATGTTAATCCTCTGATTCTCTCTCTTGTGTGTGGATGTGTTTCACTCGAGGGCTGGAACGCTTGATCTCGAGTCTGGAGCTTCAACGGATTCTTGGAGCTTGAAGTCTTCCAAATCTTGAAGGAGTCTTAGTCTTCAGGAAGTGTTCAGCACTTTGAAACTTGTGGATTTCAAGGAGTCTCCAGTCTTCAGTCTTCAATCTTGATGAAGTTCTCTGAATTCTCTGACTCTGGCTTCGAGCTTCAAAATTCTGACCCCTGAAATGGTGGTGAACCCCCCTATTTATAGAGTTCTCGCAGGATGGGCCCTGGTAACTTTTGGGCCTAACAACTTGGGCTTGGGTTTTATTGGTCTTGGGCTGAACCATTTAGTCTTGGGTTTGGTTTATATTTGACCCAAAACCATATGACCCAGACATTTAAAAGACCCAAATTTGATCCAAATAATTATTATTTTTAATTAATTGGTCAAATTAATTAATTTGATTGAAATAATTTAATTTTAATTATTGATCAAATAGAAATTTGGCTCTATAAATTTATAATTGGCCAACTTTGTTTTCAAATTAAATTTGGGACACATGTCAATTTATAATTGGTCCCAAATTTAATTAATTTTAATTTCGTCATTAATTTTATGTAATGACGTGGCAATTCGTGATTGGTCAAAATTTCTCCATCAACAGCGTGAAAATAACATTTAAAGAAAACATACTTAGAAATTTGCGAAAACTTTTCAATCTGGGATCCCAGTTAAAACCGAACAAACGAAACATTTAGTTATTCAAACAAAACTTAAAGCGGAATAAATCTTGAATCATTCGAAATACAAGTTCAAAAGGGGAATTTCAAAACGTAAAAATGCGGAAGACTTATACTAAAGGAGATCCATGGCTCAGCAGCTCTCCGTCACGCGTTCCGTACACCTTTACCTCTACCTGCAGTTGTGTGTAAGGGAAAAGAATGAGTATTTAAGAAAATACTCAGTAAGTAGCAATAAAAGTTTTAACATCTTATTCGAGTTAAGGGCCTAAGGGTTAGGTCATCTCATTCTCATTCATTTCATTTCATTTCATTTCATTCGTCTGTAGTTCGGGTCTCGTGTTCAATTAGTACACCTATATATATATAAGTTTGCCAACTCACTGATAGTGCACAAGTGGGAGTTTGGGAGGTCTCTACTCCTACTGATGGTAGATGGCACCCAATCAGTGGAGCTAAGTCTCATCCCTCCAAGCACTAATGGGCGCGTAGCGCTCTAATCTACCATTTCACTGGTGGGTGCTCATGGGTTTAAGTCAGGAATTAACTTCCACAGTTAGTAAATGGCACCTAAACTACGAAGCCAAGACCCGCCCATTAAGCTCCTCATTTCAGTCTATTACATCTCAGTCCTAGGTGTTTAATTGACACGACCCTCTTGTAAGGCGCTAGCCTATTCCTTTCCCTTTTTTTTTTAATTCTTTTCCCTTTAGGACCCCTTAACACTTACTAATCCTTATCTGCAACCTATTTAACACAAACGATTCCTCTTCCTAGCTTACTGACAGGCTAACTGATATGCATCTTCCCAACTCAGTCATATCACAAGAATAAGAAATGGAGGTGACAACCGACACTCCTAATCCTAAAACCACTCGTATGCTACCGAAAATTCGGCAGCATAACGACATGCATATGGGTAACCCAAAATTTTCCTACACCTGGAAACAACAACGATGCACTTCTATAACGCAAACGAGTCAGAAATCAACCCAACTCCAAATCACCACTCCAATGAATATTCAACCCATCCTACATAACACGAACACATCCCAGAACAATCATAAATCAAATATTCCAAGCATGCTTACTAAATTCTACAAACATATCAACACTTAAGTTATGCCCAAGTAAACAACACTCTAATCATAATTAAGTAAGCATTACCACGAACCAAGGAACATTCAACCAAGCCAAAAAAAACTTAACCAACTCCAATTCACCACCAAGAAGCATACAATGAAAACAATCCAAACACTTCATGCCCAGGAAGTTACTTACATGCAGGCGAACTTTATAAACAACAACTAACCAAGGCATGCTTAACTATTTTCCTGCTTCCAAGAAAAGAAGAACCAACCATGCTTGGTTAAATCCATGACAACACTTAGAACTTTAATCCAATTGGCTACTTACCGTGAGATACTGTGCTTGATCGAAAATCACCCAACAACTCGATAAGACCAACCACGTTATGCGAAAACGTAACCTATTAACATGTAAAATATATTCACACATCAGAGGCATAACCATCTCAATTAATTTCCCAAAACACAAGGCTTGAGAGGGTCGAAAACTCACCCAAACAACACTAATGCTTGCTGTCCAGCTACCTAATTAAGCTCCGCCCTTTAATGATCCGACCACCACGTACTATGGATACCTTAAAATAAGATCGATGTTAATGGGCATTTCATTAAGGCATAAAAGACCAACAGCTTTGACTTACAACTCCCTTACCCCAAATAATTCTTTAGAAGCACGCTGAAGCTTCAAGTGGCGGCGACGAACAGATTTAAAAAACGCGAACGAGCCCAAGGACAGAAGTGGCTGCTCAAACCGACGGCGGCTCACAGCGGTTGGAGACGGCGGCGTGCGGCGCGAAGGTTGCAGGCGGTGGCGCTCGGACGTCGGCTTGACGTGCAGACGGAGAGAGAGAGACGACGGCGAGCGGCGGCGTGGCGAACGACAGAGATCGGCGGCGACGCGAAGGGTGGAGGCGTGCGGCGACGGAGCTTGACGGCGAGAGAGAGTGAGATGGAGCAGAGAGAGAGAGAATGTTCGTGAGAGGGAGAGATGGAGCAGAGAGAGATTCAAAGATTTTTTTTTTAAACCGGTCAATTGACCGAATTTGGGGGGAAGTTTCCCCCCATTTTCTCTTTTTTTTTTGACCGCCTGCCCACGTTTCCCCTTTTCTTTTTTTTTTTTTTACAGGTTGTTACAGGTAGTCTAAGAAATTTCATTTGTCCTCTTTTCCTTTCTCTAGGATTTATCTGTGATTTTAGTCCCAATTTTTATGATCGACTGAAACATAATTACTGAAACTTTGATGAATTCTCGAATTTCAGTTTCTTGGGTGCGATTGGATGGTAGCAATTGGAGAAGACGAGTTGTGGATCATTTAATCAGAGATGAACCCGAGATTGGAGGTTGTATATATCTGACATTGTGATTTAATCTAGAGTCACGCTTTAATTTGTATTAGTGATGATCAAGTAATAACCTATTTTACGTAATACAAATAGATCAATATATAGTTTATCATTATCAATTTGTCGATCATACCACATCTTCTAAATTGTAGTTCTTGCATCCATTCATCAACCAGCTTTTCAATTTGCAAATCATACCTGTTTTTGTGTGCTAGGCTTTAAAAATTATATTGTTGGTTGAGAGTCGCTTGTTCATAATGGTTATTTTTGGATTTTATGTTCTAATTACCACAAGAGACTTAAAGTTTTTGTTCAATTTATGATTGTAGTATAATAATTTTGGATGAGTTTCTAATTACCGAGATGATTACTTTACTGATAGATTTCAATTAAATTGATTTCTATCAATAACAATCATTGGTAGACTTCAATTAGTTGATAATGAACTGATTTCTATCATTGATAGAAAATGATAGATTTGAATTAAACTAATTTCTATCAGTGATACAAGTCAATAGACTTCAATTAAATTGATTTCTGATAGAAACTGATAAACTTCAATTAAATTGGTTTTTATCAGTGATAGAAACTAATAGTCTTGAATTAAATTGATTTCTATCAGTGATAGAAACTGATAACCTTAAATTAAACGGTTTTCTATTAGTGATTATCACTGGTAGACTTAAATTAAACTGATGGATAGAAACTGATAGCCTTGAATTAAATTGTTTTCTATTGGTGGCTATCACTGATAGACTTGAATTAAACACGATAAAAACTGATAGATTATGATTATCAGAGTCTAACAGTGATACACACCGATAGACTCCGATTAATCAAAGTCTATCAGAGTCTATAACTAATAGACTCCGATTAATTGAAGTTTATCATGAAAGTCTATCAGTATTTATCACTAATAGACTCTGATTAATCGAAGTCTATCAGTGACTATCAATAATAGAGACTGATAGACTACTGGAGATACTAAGGATATTTTCGTAATTTAACGTATTTTTTGCTATTTCCGCAAATAATTTTATTTTTTTGCTATTTTTGCCATACTTTTGCCGGTTTTTTCTATTTGTGCAAATCTCCCTATAAATTACCTATTGATTACGGGGTTTATTACTCTCATATGATTAATATTCAGTTGCTATCTTATATATTCTTAGCCGTCAGTGATGCAAGGACTTAATTTTTCCCGAAGCTTCTTATGTATTAGAAATCTTTTAGTGGCTATTAATTATAGATTGTATGACAACCTTCTTGTAGTTTTAACTATTTCTTTTACTTTCAACATTTCTGATTTGACATAGAACGTCCCACCAATCGAGCGTTAGCGTGCTTCATGTACTTCTTGTTAGCTTTGTGACTTTCTTTGTGATCTATTGAGGTGGATTTATGCACTCGAAATTGGTTGAAAAAGATTTCATAGGTATTTATATATTTACTTTTTAGGGTTAGGAGAGTTAGCTTTGTGAATTTATATTGATATTTTAGAAATCTTGTTTCAAAGTGACTTCAATGGTTTTGGAGGGGGGTGAAAAGTTTAGGAGACACCTTGTGATTTTGCTATGATCTCTTACTTATGGGATGACTAAAATTTGGCCAAAAAATGGCTAAAGACTCCAAGGGTTTTGCTTTATTGTTTTATGGAAAATGAGAAAGACTAGGTGAGTTAGCCTTGTGACTTTCTTCCCGATTTATTGTGTTTTTAGTGGTAGTTTTTTCTTAAAAGAAGTAAAGTTAATAGTATCGTGGTTTGTATTGACTCACCACTAAATTTTGTAGGTGATGAAGATTACTATGAATCGGGTGATGTTGAAGAGGAGGTCTGAGGAAAAATAACACTCTAAGTCTTAATTTCATTCTTATCTTTCACTGAAATACTGGTTGTTAGGACTTAGTTGTTTTATTCAATTGAGTGTTATTTAATTCGAGGGATGTATTTTATTCTTGTAGTTAGCACTGTGTTAAACTTATAAGTTTATTCGAGTTATTGAAATGGAATTTGTTACGAGATCTGACTCGTAATTCTATTTGGAATTCTCTAGAGTTATTTGTTGTTTTAGCAGGTGGTTGAACTTTTTAGGTTAGTTATAATTATGTCATTATGTTGCCAAAATTTTTTGTAGTCTTTCAATGAATAATAGGATTAAGTCTGGTAATGTCACTTATAGTAAGTAAATTATGTGGGTGTTCACTATACATGCTAAGACAAACGACTTCGATAGATATATGTTTTTACTTCTAGAAATGTATTTAAATATATTATAAACTAATTTAAGTTGACTTTTTAATATAATAACATTTGAAACAAATGGTACAAAATAAACATAATATTAAAAAAAAAATCTATTAAAAGTCAATTAGTGTGTCTATCATAGCAAGATTAAAAATGCTATGCTATATTTTTTTATAACATTATTTCAATGTTATAAAAAATGTTATTAAAGATCAATCATAGCATTTTTCTAATGCTATGAATTTTTTTCATAACATTAGAATTACGCAATAAAAAATGGATTTTTAATAGCGTTTTTTATAGCGCTGAAGAAACGCTATGAAAAGTTAGAGACTTTCGATAACATCGGCTACAACAACGTGACCAAAAACGCAATGATATGTCTTTTATAGCATTGTTTTACTGTTATAAAAAACGCTATGAAAGATAAACCATAGCGGTATTTTAACGCTATGAAAAGTTTCCATAACATTAGAATAACACAATAAATATAGACTTTCTACAGCGATTTTGATAGCGGAAAAAAACGCTATTAAAAGTCTCAGACTTTCAATAACATGGGCTACGACAGCGTTTCATAAAACGCTATCTTAGCCTTACGATAGCGTTTTTTGAATGTTATCGTATGTGATTTTTCCTGTAGTGAATCTTACCTACTTCTTCTGCTGGAATGCACCTTCGAATGATTTGGTCAGAGCATACCTTAAAGAGAAGCGGGTCATTCCACAGGTAGGATTTCATCATGGAAAAACTTCTTTCTTTTCTGAGTATGTAAGTCTGGTGGTATTTCTTTTCCTGCAAGAAAGTTTACAAAATCGGCGTACCAAGGAAAAGAAGTTTTAACAACATATAATCTTTCATCCGGAAAAACTTCTTTAATAGTAAAGGTTGCGATATTTTTTTCATGCTCTATCTGAGACAAATGGTATGCGACTACATTTTCACAACCTTTTCTATCCTTGATCTCATAGTCAAACTCTTGTAGTAAAAGAATCCATCTTATGAGTCTGGGCTTGGAATCCTTTTTACTACTCAAATAACGAATAACAACGTGGTCAGTGTGCACTATAACCTTCGTACCAAGTAAATATGGCCTGAACTTATCAAATGCAAACACAACAGCTAACATCTCTTTTTCTGTAGTGGTGTAATTCTGCTGAGCACTGCCTAGAGTTCTACTTGCATAATATTTAGCCCTAAAGAACTTATCACAACGTTGTCCTAAGATAGCTCCTAAAGCATAGTCACTAGCATCACACATGATTTCAAAGGGTTGACTCCAGTCAGGCACAACAATGATAGGTGCGGAAATCAACTTTTCTTTTAAAAGGGTAAATGCTAGCAAACAATCTTTTGAAAACATGAATGGAGCATCTTTTTCAAGCAAATTGCACAGGGGTTTAGCGACCTTTGAAATCTTTTATAAAATGCCTATAAAACCCTACGTGGCCTAAGAAACTACGAACTCCCTTAACATTAATGGGAGGAGGAAGTTGTTCAATAGCAGAAATTTTAGCTTTATCAACCTCCAAACCATTTTCAGACACCTTGTGGCCTAAAACTATCCCTTCTTTTACCATCAAATGGCATTTTTCCCAATGTAAAACAAGGTTAGTCTCTTGGCATCTTTGTAAAACACGAGAGAGATTATGCAAACAGTTATCAAATGATGAACCGAAAACAGAAAAATCATCCATAAACACCTTCATAATCTCTTCGACAAAGTCTGAAAATATGGCCATCATACAACGCTGAAAGGTAGTTGGAGCATTACACAGTCCAAATGGCATACGCCAAAAAGCATAAGTACCATAGGGACACGTGAATGTTGTTTTCTCTTGGTCTTCAGGTGCAATCGCAACTTGATTATAGCCTGAATAACTGTCCAGAAAACAATAATACGAATACCCAGCTAACCTATCAAGCATTTGATCGATAAAGGGGAGAGGGAAATGATCTTTTATAGTGGCTTTGTTTAACTTTCTATAATCAATACACACACGCCAACTAGTGACTGTCCTAGTAGATATTAATTCATCCTTCTCATTCTTAATAACAATCATCCCCCCTTTCTTAGGCACTACTTGAACAGGACTCACCCAAGGGCTGTCAGATATAGCATAAATAATCCCTGCATTTAATAATTTTAACACCTTGGCTTTTACCACTTCCTTCATTGATAGATTTAGTCTTCTTTGTTGCTCTTCTGTTGGATTAAAGGCATCTTCCATTAAGATTTTATGCATGACAATTGAAGGACTAATACCTTTAATATCACTAATAGACAATCCTAAGGCAGATTTATGCTTTTTCAAAACATCCAACAATTTTTCCTCTTCTACTTTACTTAATTCAGCAGAAATGATAACCGGGAAAAGTAGAAGATTCTCCTAAGAAAGCATAACGTAGGTGAGCAGGCAATTATTTTAATTTAGGGGAAGTGACATCAACTTGAGCACAAATATCTAATGATAATTTTTCCTCCATTCCTAAAGATCTATCAATTAAAGCATTTGCCTGATTAACAACTATTAATTCATCTCCAAACACGTCAGGCATGCTTATTTCATAATGATCAACTGGGGATTCTAACTCTACACATGCATTGATGATAGTGTCCACTGAATCAATCGAAAAGCAAGAGCTAACCTCTTCTTCTGGGTGTTTTAATGCATTAAAAAGGTTGAACACTACCTCGTCATCTTCCACTCTGAGACTCAAGGTTCCTTTCTGTACCTCAATTAACGCACGAGCGGTTGCCAAAAATGTTCTCCCAAGAATGATCGGGACTTCGGGGTCTTCCTCCATGTCTAATACTACAAAGTCTGCAGGGAATATGAATTTGTCAACATTGACCAGAACATCCTCTAACACACCTTTAGGGTATGTCATTGAACGATCTGCCAATTGCAAAACAATTGTAATTGACTTTAATTCCCCCAAACCAAGTTTCCTGTAAACCCTGAATGACATTAGGTTTATACTCACCCTTAAGTCACATAAAGCTTTTTTAATAAACAAACTACCAATAGTACAAGGAAGAGTGAAACTTTCTGGATCTTTCAATTTTGGAGGTAGATGTTTCTAGATAATGGCACTGCACTCGGCGGTCACATTTACCATTTCATGGTTCTCGAACTTCCTTTTTCTTGTTAAGATTTCATTCATAAATTTGACATAGTGTGGCATCAGTTCCAAAGCATCAACAAAAGGAATGTTAATATAGAACTGTTTAAAAATATCAAGAAATCTTGAAAATTCAGTATCCAACTTTTTCTTTTGAAATCTTTGAGGATAAGGAATTTGATTAAGAACTAAAGGAATAGAATCAGAAGACTTATCTGGCACTCTTTGTGCTGTTTCTTCCTCTGGTTTGTTTTCATCATCTTCCTCCAGTATCCTTCTAGTGATGGGCTTTGTTTCTTCTTTTCTTTCAACTTCTTTTAATTGTTTCCCACTTTGAGAGATATGACAGGGCATTGTTCTTGTGGGTCCATGGCGATGACATTGGACAAATTTCCTTGCTGGATCTCCTTCATGAATATTGTCATTTGATCCATTTTTGCTTCCATCTTATTAATGACAATATCTACTCTAGCTTGCATTTTTGAAACTACTCCTTGAACATTTTCATTCAAATTCCTAGTCTCATTTATGAAGCTTCCTAGCATTTCCTCCAAAGGGTTTTTCTTTTCTTGAATTTTTTCCTCAATTTTAAGCTCCATTTTTTCAATCTTAGGTAAACTTGAAATTTCTGATCCTGTGAGTTTATTTAGAGCCTTAGTTAGAGCTTCAACTTGCAACCTTAAAGCACTCACTTATTCATTCTCACATGGTTTCTCCTTAATTTTGGATTCTGGTTGCTCATACTGCCACTGATAACTTGTCAAGGGCAACTCTTCCACTAGGGTTCGAGCATCCTTGACAGTTTTGGCTAAGAAGCTTCCTCCAGCCGTAGTGTCAAAAATTGTCTTAAAATCCCTTTTTAACCCATTGTAGAAAAATTGTATCTGAAGCCAGTCAGGGTATCCATGTTGTTGGCATTTCCTTAACAAATCCTTATATCTTTCCCAAGCTTCATACAATTGCTCTTCCTCTAATTGTTTAAACGTTCCAATTTCAGTTCTAAGCTTGGTAATTTTGGCTAATGGGAAAAACTTTGTAAGGAAAGCTTAGACTAAATCATCCCAACTTAGATTGCTATTCGAGGTTAACGAGTCTACCCAATCCCTAGCTCTATCTTGTAAAGAAAATGGAAACAATTGCAAACGAATAGCGTCAGAGATAATGATGGAAGAGATTGTCGAGGTCTCTTAGCTTATCAAATAAATTTATAATCCTCAACCTCTAAAGCTAACTTGTAGCAGTAGTGGTCGGGGTCGATCACAGGGAGCAGCGTAATTAATTAATTTAATTAGATTTCTCAATTAGTAACTAAAAAGGGGGTTTTGAAAGATGGATTGATTGGAAACAAATAAAACTGCAATAAAGTAAAATAACAGGAAAGTAAAGGTTGTTTAGTTAATCTCACCTCAGTATTGCGCAATTGGTTATTCTAACTTGGGTTTGGCTACTCAATCATTGACACTCAAATCTAAGGAATTATTATTGATTACTCAACATTCATTGGAACCAATGATTAAGATCTATAACTTTCCAACTCGACAAAAACATCAAAGTTAGAATCTAATTAGAATTCATAAACATGAACCTAACCGCATTAAGCAAATTGGATCATTGAGTAAATTGACATAAACTAGGAACAACCTAAATTCATACAATTCTAAGCTCAAATTCTTAAATCTATAATGCAATTATGTCAAATGAGATAACACTCCATTCAACACAATCTTACAACAAATATATCACTAACCAATTAGTAAGCAATTACTTTAAATCAAGCAAATAGTTTGTCAAACTATTCTATCAAAGCAATTGTAATTTGAGAATGGGAATTCAAGACATAACCAACAATAATTCAACTAAAACCATAAACAAGGTCTCAAGAGTGTGCCTAACTTACATTAGAAGTCCCCAATTGCAACGACCTGAACTTAGTCGGTCATCGAAATGCTCCAACTAAGCTCCTTGGCTTGATTAACCATCCCAAAATATAATCAAACTCACTAAAATTACAAGGGAATTCAGAATAGTACAAGGAAGAAGAGGGAGAAATCGAGTCTAGGGGGAAAAAGCCAAGAGAGGCGAAAAATTCTGCATAATACATTTTATACCCAGTAGTAGAGTCGTGACGCTAGGGCAACAACGTCGCGACGCTGCCACCCTACAGAATAAGAAAAAAGTCTCGGGATTTGCCCTAGCGTCGTGATGCTGTTGAGCAAGCGTCTTGACGATGTAGCGTCTCGACTCTGTATGATAAGCGTCTCGACGCTGATGAGGCTCCTGGGGAAGAATTGTAATTTTATGCTCCGGTTTCGCTCGTTTAAGCCCCGAATTGCTTCCAAAGCTTTGGTGAGGACCTATAGACATATTATACTCATTTTAAAGCATTTTTCGCAAGGAATTCAACTAAGATAAGCAAATTGGGAGATTCTAAGTGTATAATAAATTGGACTTATCAAATACCCCCAACCTAAACCTTGCTAGTCCTCGAGTAAACTAATATTATAATGAGAGAGAGATTATTATGCAATGCAATATTCATGACTCAATTTCTCAAAGACAAGCATGATCAACATTTCACCCAAGAGAATTAAATGCGAGACTAGCATAGTTAGAGACAAATTTAAAATTAGCCAAATTCTTTCTTTTGCAGCATATGAGCTAAGTCTTCCTTAGAGGTGTTTTGAAAAGTTCGAGAAGGATTTTTAAAATTCCCTATTCCATCTTCCCTCTACACTGGACAAATGCATAAGGCATTAAAGGAAAATGAACAAACTAACTTGTTTAAGGATGCAAAGGGGGGCCTTAGACTTTTTCTTTTCTTTTATTTCAACTAAAGGGCCCTAAGCTTGCATATATATATGATTTTTAAAGGGTACTAGCTTTCACACAACTAATGCAGGACCACATTTCCCGAGTTTTCTCTGGACGACCTAACTGATCACACTAGAGGTAGCTATTCTTACCCCGACAAGCTAAACAAAAATATTTTTCTTCTTTTTCTTGATAAAATAAATGATTTTTTTTTTGTTTTTTGTTTTTTTTATTCAAACAAGGCAAATATTCTTTTTCTCACTCCCCAAGCATTAAACAAGCTATTTTGCAAAAATTTCCTCTAAACATGCTACCTAACCTATCGAGGTGACAACAGAGGCGATTTCGAAAAATTTTAATGAAGTCTCTAAAGATGCTAGAATGCATGCAATTCAACAATAGGAAAAATATATACTCATGCTTTTCTCATCCCAGAAATCTCATAATCAATCATAGAGCGAGGCATACAATCTCAAAATTAAAGTGCTCAAAACGATTAGACCTGCAAAATTATAAGCAGAATGATAAAACGTGCATATGCTCCCACCCCCAACTTAAACATTACATTGTCCTCAATGTAAACTAAGCATGCAACCTAAGGACAAAAAGTAAAAAGGGAACATAAAACCTCCCGTGAATCTTTTGTTGGGATGGGAACGCGCCATAATTCTCGAAGGGCTACGTGACTCCCTTAATAGGGCATTCTAAACGTGCGAGGACGTGAGGAGGAATATGTGCGCGCTCACTGAATACCTTTAACCTGTGTCCATTGACCTTGAGGGATTTGTTTGAATTCAAGTCTCTGATATCAACTGCACCGTGAGGATAAACGTGAGTAATAATGAAGGGGCCAAACCATTTGGAGAGAAACTTACCTACTCGCAGCTTAAGGCGGGAGTTAAAGAGGAGAAATTTCTGACCAACACTGAATTGTTTCCTGGCAATCATGTTGTCGTGGAACAACTTAGTCTTTTCCTTGTAGATCCTAGAGTTCTCGTATGCATCTAATCTCATCTCTTCGAGTTCCTGCACTTCTAGAAGTCTCTGTTCTCCCGCTTTTTTTCATGTCTAGGTTGCACTGCTTAACTGCCCAAAACGCTCGATGTTCTATCTCCAATGGGAGGTGGCATGCCTTGCCAAAAACTAACCTGTAAGGAGACATTCCTATGGGAGTTTTATAGGACGTGTGATATGCCCACATAGCATCGTCTAACCTTAGACTCCAGTCTTTCCATCCAGGATTTACAACTTTCTCAAGGATGGACTTGACTTCCCGGTTTGAGAGTTCGGCCTGGCCGTTCGACTCAGGGTGATAAGCTGTGGAAACTCTATGCTGGACTCCATATTTCTTCATAAGAGCATCAACAGACCGATTGCAAAAGTGAGTGCCTTGATCGCTAATGATGGCTCGTGAAACTGCATACCTGCTAAAGATGTTAGTTTTTAAGAAACTTACAACGGTCTTGGAGTCGTCAGCTCTGGTGGCTTTGGCTTCCAGCCATTTCGATACATAATCCACTGCCAAAGTAATATAAAGATATCCACAAGAGGATTGCAAGGGACCCATGAAATCAATACCCCAAACATCAAAAACTTCTACAACTAAGATTGGCATCTGAGACATCTCATATTTACGAGTCAATGATCCTATTGTCTGGCATCTATCACAAGCTCTACAATAATCATGAGCATCTCTAAACAATGTAGCCCAATAAAGACTTGAATCCAAAATCTTCATAGCAGTCCTCTTAGGGCCGAAATGGGCCACATGCATGTTCATGACAAAACGCTAAGACAGACTGAATCTCATTATCAGGTATACATCTCCTAATAATTTGATCCGAACAATATCTCCACAAATTAGGCTTATCCCACACATAAAACCTAGACTCACTTATCAATTTATCCTTCCTGAATTTACTATAGTTGTCAGGTGATAGCGCAATTTATTGTGCTATATTTTAGATGATTTTACCATTAGTCTTGAGTATTATTTGGACATTTTTATCTCTATTTGGTTTTGTTTTGTAGGAATCGAGCATTTCAATGGAATTAGACATTTTTGAGCTTTACCGATGATTTTGGAGCTAAAGAATAAGTTCGGGCCAAGAAAACAGAAAATGAAGCAAAATTAAAGGCCTAGCGTTGAGACGCTAGCCCTTGGAGCGTCTCAACGCTGGGCGCAAGTCAGGAGGCGCGCGCATTCGGGGCAGCGTCGAGACGCTACCTCCATAGCGTCTCGACGCTGCGAACTTTCCAGATTTAATTAGGGCGTACGTGCGACAGCGTCGCGACGCTATGTCCTCAGCGTCTCGACGCTGTCTCGCAGAATCGACAGTATATAAAGAAAACGATGCTTTCAGATTGAGGGGGCTGTTTTGGAGAGAGAAAAACGACTTCTAGAGAGGGAAAACGGACAGAACAAGGCAGAGAGTGAGGGAGCTTGATTCGAGGAGCTTGGATTGAGAGGTTCGTGACGGGAACGCACGAGAATCACGGCCAACGAGTTTACTCTTTCTCCCTTATTTCTTGTATTGATTTGTAGCATGTTTGGGACAAATTTCGCTTGTATTTTAGAGACCATGAGTAGCTAGATTTCGTTTCTTAGGGGCTTGATGTAGCCATTAGTTTGTAAGGATTAATTTACGGTTTTTTAGGACGTTTCGTAACGCGGTTTTTTTATGCAATTGTTTGATTAATGCTTATAATCTCTTGATCACGGATTGTATGTTGTTGTTTCTAAACTAATCGATCGGGAGAGGGTAGTTTAGATTAGACTCTAAATTGCATGACTTAGGTAATTCGTTAATCGGGAGATTTGGAATTGTTTGAGAAACCGTCATGAGGATTGTTCTTATTGCTTAGGCTTATTGTTGAAATTAGATAGGGATATCAATTTCTTAATTCGCTTAAAGGATTAATTGCACTCGGGAGAGGCTTTTAATTATTCATAATCCTTGGTTTATAAACTTGTTACGAATTTGTTCTTAATTTTTCGTTAAGTTAATTCATGCATCTAATAGGTGAAATCAATTCCCTAAGGCCTTTCTCCATTGAGTTTCCACATTTTATTGCTTTTATTAGTTTTTAATTGTTTTGCATATCTCTCGTTTCTTTTCTCTAAATAAAATTGGGCAAATATACCTTTAATAATTAGGGGAACTAGAAAACCCATCCAGAGGACGACATTCGATTTTAAATCACTATATTATAACTTGGGCCCGTACACTTGCGGTTAGCAATTTGCGTATCATCAGGTATGCTCACATTCACTAAATAGTTAACAATGTCAGCGTACCAGGGGGTGTTATCCTGCATTCTGAATAAGTGCTCGTCAGGGAATTCATCGATTAGAGGTAGGTCATCCTCCTTCCTTACCAAGCGACTGAGGTGGTTAGCAACTGGATTTTTCAGATCCTTTGCGGTCCACAATCTTCAAATCAAACTCCTGGAGAAGTAAGATCCAACAGATGAGGCGAGGTTTCGATTCCTTTTTCATCATCAAGTGTCGTAGAGTTGCATGATCAAAGTAAACAACAATTGGTGAGCCAAGAATATAAGAGCGAAACTTATCTAAAGCAAACACAACAGCCATAAGCTCTTTTTCTGTCGTCGAGTAGTTGCACTGTGCAGGATTCAGAGTGCGTTAGGCATAATAAATGACATGGCTTCTTTTGTCAATGCGTTGACCCAAAACAACTCCAACAACGTAGTTGCTTGCATCACACATGATTTCGAAGGGAAGGTACCACCTAGGAGGACGGATAATCAGTGCACTAGTCAGCATCTTCTTCAGAAGGTCAAATGCTACCTGGCACTCTGCCCCAAACTCGAAGGCGACGTCCTTCTGCAAAAGGTTCGTCATGGCCAATGCAGTCTTGCTGAAGTCTTTAATAAAGCTGCGATAGAAACCTACATGGCCAAGAAAAAGATCTAACCTCTCGAACATTCGTAGGGTAGGGTAGGTTAGCTATAACATCAATTTTAGCCTTATCAACCTCTATGCCTCGCTCAGAAATCATATGTCCTAAAAAAATTCCCTGGTCAGCAATGAAATGACATTTTTCATAATTAAGAACTAAATCAGAACCGATGCAACATCTCAAGACCTTAGCTAAATTAGATAAGCAATCATCAAAGGATTGTATGAACTGTGAAATCATCCATGAAAAATTCAATGCATTTCTCAATATATTCAGAGAAAATGCTCATCATGCATCTCTGAAACGTACCTGGGGCATTACACAATCCAAAGGGCATCATTCTAAAGGCATACGTTCCGAAGGGACAGGTAAAAGTTGTTTTCTCTTGATCTTTCTGTGCAATAGGGATTTGATAGAAGCCTGAAAAACCATCTATAAAGCAGAAAAAGGGCTTACCAGCTAACCTTTCTAGTATTTGATCTATGAAAGGAATAGGGTGAAGGGTTAAAATCCCTTTTGGCAGCGGAAGCAATCAAGAACAACCTCGTTTTTTAATTTCAATTTTAGAAAAACCTCTACGTTGGCAAATCAAATATAGAAACAGTTTCTAAATTAATTTAAGATTTGATTAAGCATGCTGGAAAAATAGATCTAAAAACTTATTTAGATCTAGAAAACTTACTTGATTCGATAAACACAGCACAATGCTCCAATGTATGTGATTCTTCCTCCCAACGAACACTACCACGTCGGATCACCCACTATGACTCTTGGAATTCGAGATTGGCTTGTGGGAACCAATTTTGGTCTTGGATGGGAATTTTACAGCAAGGAAGTCTGGAACTTTTGAGAGAATTCTGAGAGTTCTCCTTTCTCTGTTTTTGCGTAAAAAATGAGAGAGTGAGAGCGAGATGTGGAAACTCCCTCCCAACTTTACGATAAGTGGGGAGGGAGTTATCCCTACTTGATCTCTACCGTTGATCATAATCAACGCGATCCAGGCCGTCAATTAATTAAATAATAATTATCATTTAATTAATTAAATAATTATAATTAATTTAATTAAATCAATATTAATTAAGCCAATTATAACCTAAGGTATTTAATTCAATTTGAATCATATTCAATTGAATTAAATTGGCCATTCAATTAATCTCATCAATTGAATCCACATTAATTAAATATCAAATATTTAATTAATTTTATAATTGAATCACATTCAATTTTATCTCTCATTTAACCTATAGTTTTAATGTGCATCAAAATGTACATTAATATAACTATAGTATTAATTTTGATTAAATCACATTTAACCAAATTAAATTAAATTAATTAATTCCCCAATTAATTAATTCATGAATTAATCAAATATCACATATTTAATTAAATTCATTATTCTCTCAATAATTAATTTCGAATCATATTCAAAATTAGTTATAAAGTTTAATTCTTTAATTAAACTTTATACTATAATGTATCTCCATACATTATATTAATTCCCTTTAATACCAAGACTAAATTATCTCAGAACCCGTTATGAGCTAGCAGGTGGACCTAATGGACCTACAGATCAGAAGCTCCAACGATACGAGATTGATCAGCTAAACTCATTAACCGAGTCAATCAACATTCGTTAACCGTGGGTCACTCCACTAAAGACCCACAGCTGCACTCTTCTCACTGTAGAATATTTCTGTGTCCACGGATATCGACCAATAGCAGTAAGTCAATCCTTCACGTGTGTTCGTAACACCAGCTGGGTCAAATTACCGTTTTACCCCTGGGTTACCTCTGGATCCTTAAGTACCACTGATTCCTCTAATGAACAACCTGTTTAGGGTCCAACCACTAAACAGAAATTCCTCTCGGGCCAAGAGAGGACAGCGCGCTTTTGTTCAAGCCCCGGAATCAGCCCTTAAGGGAACACACATCTACTTGCCCCAATAGGGGAAGGAGTGAATTCCATCTTGTACTGTTATGTTCCCAGCCCCCATTCGGTCTTGCCCCTGAAATGGTAGGAATATTGAGTCGGCGAGCAGGCCACTCTCACCCATACAAATCTAAGGACAATCCCTCCTGAAAAGGAGTTCATAACAGACTCAGGATTGAGATTGAGTTACCTAGGTCATCCTATTGAAATAGAAACCTAGACTAGTTAACGGCGTTACATCTAGTGGTTACTATTTCGTGGTCCGGTCTTATGCAAACTCATTGCATAGGATACCCCCACCCGCATGTCTCCTACATGGATGCTTTGGATCATTGCATCTGTATCAGATACAAGGTGGGCCGTATCACATAGTGTCACCAGGATAAGGTACCCAGCCTTATCCCTATACTATAGACCATTTAGGTTGTTACTTGGACACTGATCCCCGTATGTCCCTACATACTAGTCCAAGTTTCATTTAAACAACCTTGGATCTTAGTTTATTGGATTTAGGGTTTATTAATGCAAACTCGATTATTCAATAACCCAATTACTGAATCACTCGAATAACGCTTTATTGAGATCGATTAATTTGTTTCATTTACTATCTACGAGTTTTAGGGCATAAAACCCAACATAGGGAAGTGGTCCTTCTTGGTGACAGTGTTAAGCTTCTTGTAGTCTATACACATCCTCCATCCACTTTGTACTCTCATGGGTACTAGTTCATCATGTGCTTGCCTCTCTTGTGACTGCGAGGTTCTTTAGAATTTGCCACTGCACCACTATTATCACAATAAAGGGTGATTGGCAAGTTCATATTTGGAACAACTTCCAAATCCATCAAGAACTTCCTAAGCCATACAGCCTCCTTAGCTGCTTCACAAGCAGCGACATATTCGGCCTCCATGGTGGAGTCTGCAATGCATCCTTGTTTGATGCTACGCCAGACCACAGCGCCCCCATTTAGGGTAAACACTGACCCTGATGTGGATTTTCTAGAATCCTTATCAGTTTGAAAGTCAGAGTCCGTGTATCCTGTAAGGATCAAATCCTTAGCGCCATACACAAGCTGATAGTCCCTCGTTCTCCTAAGATACTTGAGGATGTTTTTCACTGCAGTCCAATGGTCTAACCCTGGATTAGACTGGTATCTACTAACTATCCCAACTGCATAGCATATGTCAGGCCTAGTACACAACATGGCATACATAAGGCTGCCCACTGCTGAAGCATAAGGGATCCGTCTCATATCCTCAATTTCTTGAGGTGTCTTAGGACACTGTTCCTTAGACAGATGAACTCCATGCCTGAAGGGGAGTAAACCCCTCTTGGAATTCTGCATCTTATATTTAGACAACATCTTGTCTATATAGGATGCTTGAGACAGGGCTAACGTTCTGTTCTTACGATTCCTGATAATTTGAATCCCTAGAACATATCGAGCTTCACCCAAATCTTTCATTTGGAACTCAGTTGATAGCCAAGTTTTAATTTCAGTTAGATATTCTACATTATTCCCAATAAGCAGAATATCATCTACATACAACACCAGAAAAGCTACTGAACCGCTGATAATCCTTTTGTAAACACAAGGCTCATCAACATTCTGGTCAAAGCCATAAGATTTGACAGCAGTGTCAAACCTTATATTCCAAGACCTGGAAGCTTGCTTCAACCCATAAATGGATCGATTAAGCTTGCAAACTTTTTGCTCCTGACCTTGAGCAATGAACCCCTCTGGTTGAGACATAAAGATATTCTCATCAAGATTGCCATTCAGAAAAGCAGTCTTGACATCCATTTGCCAAATTTCATAATCATAAAACGTGGCAATGGACAAAAGTATCCTTATTGACTTTAACATGGCAACTGGAGAGAAGGTTTCTTCATAGTCCACCCCTTCCTTTTGGGTATAACCCTTTGCCACAAGTCGAGCTTTGAAAGTCTGTACTTTCCCAGCTGCGTCTCGTTTTCTCTTGTAGATCCATTTGCACCCTATGGGTTTTACCCCTTCAGGTAAGTCTACAAGATCCCAGACTTGATTGAAGTACATAGACTCCATCTCTAGGTCCATAGCTTTGACCCACTGGTCATGATCCACATCATTCATTGCCTGTCTAAAAGTCAATGGATCCTCAACTCCATCATCAGGTATGACAGCTGGAGTTTCTGCTAAACCCAGATAGCGTTCAGGTTGAATAGCAACCCTCCCACTACGTCGAGGCATTCTCAACTCTTGAGAAGGATGGGCTTGACCAGATGTACTGGGCTCATCAACAACTCTTGTTGAAGGTCCAGCCTCTGAACTGGGCTCATCAACAACCCTTGTTGAAGGTCCAGCCTCATCAACAACTCTTGTTGATTCATTTGTAGCTTCCCCAGAAAGTTCACTCAACACAATTTTACTGCGTGGTTTGTGTTCTCTAACGTGGTCTTCTTCCAAGAAAGTAGCATTTGTCGATACAAACACTTTATTTTCTTGTGGATCGAAGAAATATCCACCTCTTGTTTCTTTTGGGTAGCCTACGAATAGGCATAATTTTGAACGTGAATCCAATTTCTTTGGATTTGCCACTAGCACATGTGCAGGGCAGCCCCAAATTCTGAAATGACGTAAACTAGCTTTACGCCCTTTCCAGAGCTCAAATGGTGTTTCAGAAACACTCTTTGAGGGAACAACATTCAAAATATAAACCGCAGTCTCTACTGCATAACCCCAAAAAGAATTAGGCAACTGAGCATAGCTCATCATAGATCGAACCATGTCTAACAAGGTTCTGTTTCTCCTTTCAGATACACCATTCTGCTGAGGTGTACCTGGTGCTGAGAGTTGGGACGTGATTCCATGTTCTATCAAATAGTTCTGGAATTCTAAGTCCAAATACTCTCCACCTCGATCAGATCGAAGCGTTTTAATGGTCTTACCTAATGAGTTCTCAACTTCAGCCTTATACTCCTTGAACTTTTCAAGGGCTTCAGACTTATGACTCATTAGGTATAAATAACCATACCTTGAATAATCATCTATGAAAGAGATGAAATATTCATACCCTCCTCGAGCCCTAACATTCATTGGACCACAGAGATCCGTATGTACGAGCTCTAAGGGCTCCTTGGCACGATAACCTTTTCCAGTAAAAGGTCGTTTGGTCATCTTACCTTCGAGACAAGACTCACACGGAGGTAAAGTACCATCTTCTAACTGGCTTAGAAGTCCGTTCTTAACCAATCTCCCAATCCTATTGAGATTTATGTGGCCAAGTCTCAAGTGCCAAAGATAGGTACTTTGAGAAACCTTTTGCCTTTTAGGTTGAGTCTCAGCTGTTTTAAACATCTCATTGTTCAAAATAGCCCTAGACTCTATTGGTCTTAAAACATATAAATTGTTCTCCAAGTTTGCAGAACAAATATCAGCACCCCTTTTAGTAATGAGAGCTTCATTTACAGAAAAGGACACTGAATATCCTTGTTCAAGCAAACAAGATACAGAAATCAAATTTCTTTTTATTTTAGGAACTATATATACATTATCTAATAACATATAACGTTCCCTGGAGAAGAACATTTTAATGTCTCCCACTGCTTTAGCTGAAATGAACTCCCCAGTACCAACTCTGAGAGTCATTTCCCCAGCATCTAATTGTTGCCAGGAGCTCATTCCCTCAAAGGAAGAGCATACGTGATGAGTGGCACCTGAATCAAGGATCCAGGCTGTATCATCATTTTCCACTATACACGTTTCAATGACCAATAAATCACATTTATTTTCATTGAGTTTTGCTAAGCAGTCTATGTCATATTCATCATGAACAATTTCAGATGAATTAGACATGTGGGTCTGAGGACAGTCCTCAGTTAAGACCAAATCCATGCAATTAGTGTTTGAGTGCATTTCCTTAGTTGTATTAGCGATACCAGTTTTATTACACACGGCGTAATTAGAGGCATACAAAGAACGATTCATGCTGAAACAAACAAATTAATTTAATTAGTGATGATGCATTAACCCATTACACAAAATAATAATATTATTATTTTAATCCAATCAATTTAGCAAAAGTAATGATCGACCCATAGAATAAACATTCATTTTGCAACGATACCTCAGAAGTTTAGAGCAACAGCTACCGTAGGGCAGTCAACTACTCCTCCCCTGAATTGAGACAATCTCAGCCAATCCCTATTCCCAGAATAACTCATATTCCAATAGTTCTTAGCTACCGTTATTCGGTCAGGAAATTATTAACATCTTAACAATTTCCCGTAAGTGTGACCCTCCATTTTCAGATTTCAAAGGTCGGTCCCAACAATGCTACCGTAGGGAAAGTCAAAGTTGGAAATAGACCTAAGAAACCCTATCCATTTCTAGAGTTTGCGTTGTTCCGACTCCCATGATCAAGCCCTCCGTAGGGTGATCGCTCCCAGGGCGACTCGCAGGCAGATCATGGGGATCTCACGGTGCAACCTAATGGAGGAGACCGTAGGATACGTTGACACGTGTCCTGCTCCCACTTACTATAAAATACTCCCTCATTCACCTTGATATTGATCCATGCAAACACCATCCGTAGGGGGTCACTCCCAGGGTGACTCGAGGCCAAGCATGGACCTCACGCTGTGAACTCTTGAGGACGTGAGAGCAAAACATTGATTTATGAAAATCTTGTTTTGATATATTTCCTCCCACTAAGTATTTTTATAATTAAAGGGTCTATTACTTAGGTAAATTCCGGCTAAGTGAATCTATCTAAGTCTAAGCCTGTATATAACTCTTATATAAAGGTCTTTACACTGATGTCTAGGTGAATTAAACCCTTTTAATTACCTAGTGACATTGCATGCTAACATTAAACTATGATTAATTCAACTCAGGTTCCGGGTCAGTTCCCAGGTAGGAGGTGTTCCGTAACCGTCAACTTAAGTACCCCCAGCCTAGACAGAACTTCACCGGGAGAGTTCCCTTATAACCATATTAATGTTTTTCCTACTTAGTGCATTAAAACTATTTTAATCCTAAGTAAGAAAATAATTCTAATCCTATTAGAATTAAATTTGAGCTTAGGTCTAATTAATTTTAAACATTTTAAAATTAATTCAATTTTAACCTAAGGTCCTATGTTTGCATGCAACTCTTTGTTATAGGTTGACGGTTTCTAATCAATTTTATAACTATTATAAAATTTTAATAATTAGCCCTATAACATGCTTCTACGGTGTTGGGAATAAAAGCAACCATGTTTGAATTATTAAACACCATATAGCCCATGACGCCGATAACGATAATATAACGATTATACTAAAGTGGTGTCATGCTCAATGCTTTTTCACTTTCATATAATTAATATAACATTTTATATTAATATTATACATGAAAACAAGCATTGAAATTTATTTCCATTCATAATATAACTATTATATTAATACTCATGAAAATAAATCTAAGCATGCATGCTGCATTAATAAAATATAACATCTTATATTTATCTAATTAATGTCATGCATCATGCTTTTCCAATTTCATATATTTAATATAACAATTATACTAAATAACTCATGAAATTTAAATTCATGCATAATTATCATATATTATAACATTTATAACATAAAAATGCATGAAAACATGCTTAACCTATGGTGGGATCTAGCTAAATGACATTCATAAAGCAATAAATAGCTGAAAAAACCGGTATATTGGCCCCTAGGATAATTAAAATAAAAGAAAATTACAATAATTTCAATTTAATTATCCTTCTGAGTCTTGAACCGCTCCAGAACCGGCCCGAACCAGCTTGAACCGCTTCAAACTAGGCCCAAACCACTCGAATCGGACCAGAATTACATGAACCAGACCGGATTTCATTGAACCGGACCTAGCCAGTGTAAACCGGACCGCCCACGATCTAATCCGCGCGGAAAAAATAAATTGCCCACGTTCCGCATTGAACTCACGACCTCACGGTTGCCAAACCGTAAGCATAACCGCTAGAGCCACGTCTTGGGTTCGAACTTCACCAGACGCGAAAAATCTTTATTTCTATTTTCATTTCATTTTTTTTTTTTTTTTTTTTCGAATTTTCTGGGCAATTCTGGGCAAATCCTCCTCTGTTCTTCGTTCCAGCAACGAAAAAACACAAAAATCATCCCGATCCGAGCACCAATTCAACAATTGAATCCTAATCTATTGACACGGACTTACATGACTCGATTTACAATATTTTTGCCCCAAAAACATGGGCCCTTACATGATCAAATCATACAAAAAATTGTAAATCTAAGGCCAAATATAACCAAAACAATTTTTCAGCAAACCACATTCATAATGCATAATCCCACCAAAACCAACGCAATTTTCATTAATTGAAATCAATTAACGAGATGGCTCTGATACCAATTGAAGGGTTAAAATCCCTTTTGGCAGCGGAAGCAATCAAGAACAACCTCGTTTTTTAATTTCAATTTTAGAAAAACCTCTACGTTGGCAAATCAAATATAGAAACAGTTTCTAAATTAATTTAAGATTTGATTAAGCATGCTGGAAAAATAGATCTAAAAACTTATTTAGATCTAGAAAACTTACTTGATTCGATAAACACAGCACAATGCTCCAATGTATGTGATTCTTCCTCCCAACGAACACTACCACGTCGGATCACCCACTATGACTCTTGGAATTCGAGATTGGCTTGTGGGAACCAATTTTGGTCTTGGATGGGAATTTTACAGCAAGGAAGTCTGGAACTTTTGAGAGAATTCTGAGAGTTCTCCTTTCTCTGTTTTTGCGTAAAAAATGAGAGAGTGAGAGCGAGATGTGGAAACTCCCTCCCAACTTTACGATAAGTGGGGAGGGAGTTATCCCTACTTGATCTCTACCGTTGATCATAATCAACGCGATCCAGGCCGTCAATTAATTAAATAATAATTATCATTTAATTAATTAAATAATTATAATTAATTTAATTAAATCAATATTAATTAAGCCAATTATAACCTAAGGTATTTAATTCAATTTGAATCATATTCAATTGAATTAAATTGGCCATTCAATTAATCTCATCAATTGAATCCACATTAATTAAATATCAAATATTTAATTAATTTTATAATTGAATCACATTCAATTTTATCTCTCATTTAACCTATAGTTTTAATGTGCATCAAAATGTACATTAATATAACTATAGTATTAATTTTGATTAAATCACATTTAACCAAATTAAATTAAATTAATTAATTCCCCAATTAATTAATTCATGAATTAATCAAATATCACATATTTAATTAAATTCATTATTCTCTCAATAATTAATTTCGAATCATATTCAAAATTAGTTATAAAGTTTAATTCTTTAATTAAACTTTATACTATAATGTATCTCCATACATTATATTAATTCCCTTTAATACCAAGACTAAATTATCTCAGAACCCGTTATGAGCTAGCAGGTGGACCTAATGGACCTACAGATCAGAAGCTCCAACGATACGAGATTGATCAGCTAAACTCATTAACCGAGTCAATCAACATTCGTTAACCGTGGGTCACTCCACTAAAGACCCACAGCTGCACTCTTCTCACTGTAGAATATTTCTGTGTCCACGGATATCGACCAATAGCAGTAAGTCAATCCTTCACGTGTGTTCGTAACACCAGCTGGGTCAAATTACCGTTTTACCCCTGGGTTACCTCTGGATCCTTAAGTACCACTGATTCCTCTAATGAACAACCTGTTTAGGGTCCAACCACTAAACAGAAATTCCTCTCGGGCCAAGAGAGGACAGCGCGCTTTTGTTCAAGCCCCGGAATCAGCCCTTAAGGGAACACACATCTACTTGCCCCAATAGGGGAAGGAGTGAATTCCATCTTGTACTGTTATGTTCCCAGCCCCCATTCGGTCTTGCCCCTGAAATGGTAGGAATATTGAGTCGGCGAGCAGGCCACTCTCACCCATACAAATCTAAGGACAATCCCTCCTGAAAAGGAGTTCATAACAGACTCAGGATTGAGATTGAGTTACCTAGGTCATCCTATTGAAATAGAAACCTAGACTAGTTAACGGCGTTACATCTAGTGGTTACTATTTCGTGGTCCGGTCTTATGCAAACTCATTGCATAGGATACCCCCACCCGCATGTCTCCTACATGGATGCTTTGGATCATTGCATCTGTATCAGATACAAGGTGGGCCGTATCACATAGTGTCACCAGGATAAGGTACCCAGCCTTATCCCTATACTATAGACCATTTAGGTTGTTACTTGGACACTGATCCCCGTATGTCCCTACATACTAGTCCAAGTTTCATTTAAACAACCTTGGATCTTAGTTTATTGGATTTAGGGTTTATTAATGCAAACTCGATTATTCAATAACCCAATTACTGAATCACTCGAATAACGCTTTATTGAGATCGATTAATTTGTTTCATTTACTATCTACGAGTTTTAGGGCATAAAACCCAACATAGGGAAGTGGTCCTTCTTGGTGACAGTGTTAAGCTTCTTGTAGTCTATACACATCCTCCATCCACTTTGTACTCTCATGGGTACTAGTTCATCATTTTTATTCCTAACTACAGTCATGCCTGTTTTCTTTGGAACTACATGAATAGGACTTACCCATTTACTATCAGAAATGGAGTAGATAATACCTACAGCGTAAAGCTTATCGATCTCTTTCTTTACCACTTCTCTCAGAATTGGATTCAGGCGCCTTTGAGGCTCCCTTGACAGTTTTGTGTCCTCCTCCAACTGAATCCTATGCATGCAAGTGGCTAGGTTGATCCCACTGATGTTAGCTAAGGTCCACCCAATGGCTTTCTTATGCTCCCTCAACACGTTTACCAGTCGTTCCTCCTGACATGCAGTTAACTTTTTAGAAATAATAACTAGTAATGTATTACCTTCCCCTAGATAAACATACTTTAAATGTTCTGGTAACGCCTTCAGCTCCAACTTGGGTGCCTGCACAACAGAGGGCAACATTTCACCAGAAGTAACAGATATACCAAGATCAAAGGAAATAAGATCAGGGGAAGAATCAGGAACCAACTCCCATGTTTCATCAATGTCAACATCTTTGGTGTCGTGCTCCAAACCCATATCAATCATGTCACTCACTACGACATCCTGTACTACGGAGTCAACTATCTCCACATGGTAAAGGGAAGCAGAAACTGTTGGGTTTTATGCCCTAAAACTCGTAGGTAGTGAATGTAAACAAATTTTATACTTGAATTTAATAAAGTGTTATTTAGTTTCTGCAATAAAATGTTATTGTTAAATATTGCACTATTTGACCCTAATCCAATAAACTAGACATCCTAGGCTGTAATATGAGTCTTCAACTATATGTAGCGACATATGGGATCATTGTTCAAGAAACAGCCTAAAGGGTCTATAGTATAGGGATAAGGCTGGGTTCCTTATCCTGGTGACACTATGGATACGACCCACTTTGTATTTGATACAGACGATATGATCCAACGCGTTCGTGTAGGAGACATGCGAGTGGGGGTATTCTATGCAATGAGTTTGCATAAGACCGGACCGCAAAATAGTAACCACTGGTTATAACACCGTTAACTAGTTGGTTTTCTATTTCACTAGGACGACCTAGACAACTTAGTCTTAATCCTGAGTTGATTATGGACTCCTGCTCATGAGAGATTGTCCTTTGATTTGCATGGGTGAGAGTGGCCAATACGCTGACTCAATAAGCTTACCATTTTGGGAACAAGACCGAATGGGAAGCTGGGAACATAATCGTACAAGATGGAATTCACTCTTTCCCGACTTTAGGGAAGCAGATGAGTGTTCCCTTAAGTGGTGACTCCGAGTCTTGAACAAAGGGCCCTACCCTCTCAATGGCACGAGAGGGTTTTTTGTTTGATGGTTGGACCACAAACAGGTTGTTCATTAGAGGAGAACTGGTAGTTAAGGAAATAGAAGTAACCCAGGGGTAAAACGGTAATTTGACCCAGCTGGTGTTACAAACACTCATGAAGGACTAACTAATCGATATTGGTCTAGATCCGTGGACACAGAAAATATGTCTGCAGTGAGAAGAGTGCAACTGTGAGTCTATAGTAAATGTACACACAGTTAACGAATATTGATTAATGTGGTTAATGAGTTTGACAAATTAATCTGACATCATTGGAGCTTCTGATCTGCAGGTCCATTAGGTCCCACTGGTAGCTCATAAAGTAATTTGAGGCAACTAAGTAATAAATGTAAATTGAAAATGTTCAATTTACTAAGGGAAAGAATATAATATATATTGATAGAAATGTCGCAGCATCGAGACGTTGTGGAGGTAGCGTCTTGACGTTGCCTCAATTGCGCACGTTCTGCCTTATGGGGGCAACATTGAGACGTCCCAAAGATAATGTCTCAACGCTACCCATTCGGATGGAGGCTTTGTACCTTGCTTTCTTTCATTCATTTCTTCACTCGATTTAATTCTTTTGCTCTCAAATCACCGGTATTCACCGAAACTTCAATTTCCGTCGAAATGTTTGATTCCTACAAAATTAAACCAAATAGACATAAAATTGGCCAAATAATCCTCAAGACTAACACTAAAAATACTATAAAATATAGCTAAATAATTGAGCTATCAAATACCCCCAAACTTAAGCAGTCGCTAGTCTCGAGCAAAGTAAGAATCAAAATAATTTGTCAATAAAAAAAAATTGAGGGAATGTTTCTAATGACTCTTGCCTCAGAACTTTCAAATCACAGATAATTCACAATGAAACAATAATGATCAAACACATTCATCAATATAAACCTCATTTATTTCTTTCCTCTTTTACGTGTGTGTGTGACTAGTCCTCTCTATCTTAATCTTTTAAGCCTGGAACAGTTTTATGCAACCCTTTGCTCGTTTTCCCCCTACTCTGGTCCTAAGTTCCAATTATCAAGCCTTTCCACACTCAAGATGTTAATATGCCACTAGGGTGCCTAGATGAGGTAGACAACCCCTAAACTTTGAGCTTTTTCAAATTAAACAATCATCTTTAATGGTGGCCACTAGCTTTCACACACATATTGTAGGGACCCATAACCCGAGTTTAACTCTTGGTTGACCTAACTAATCACAACAGAGGCAGCTCTTTTTCACCTTAATTCAATTACATTTACTGAGCTCATTTTTTTTTCTCATTCATTTTTTTTCTTCTTTCTTTTTCATCATTTTTTTTTCTTTAATAACATGCAAATTATGTAATGAAATACATAATTTTCTCCTAAGTGTAACATTACTAACTATCATGCAAATTAACCATCGAACTAGTCCCTAAAACCTTTCGAGGTGACAACAAGGCCTGAATCATATAATCCTATTCTAAGCTCACAAAACTAAAGATAGGAGACTACGTGCTCAAGTGGTGCAAGAGATTCATAAAATAAAATAAAAATATCTTGAATCATGTCTTTAATTATTATTGAACAGAATAACTCACCTGCTTTCTAAAATTAGGTATCCTCATCTGCTGTCATAATCAAAGCAACAACCCTAAAAAAGAAAAACAACTCACAGAAAACTATTCAACTTCAAATCACAATGAAACTCAAGAGAATCCATAATGATAAAACAAGATAAACCATCCAGAATGATAAAACAAATACATCTTAAACCACGGTCACAAGAAAAAATAACAATTAATTACAGACCAAAAATGAATACTCCACCCCTAAACTTAAAAGATACATTGTCCTCAATGTAAAATAGATAATAAATAAATACAAATAGGAGAAAAAATACAATGAAAAGAAGAATGAGGGGGAAGGAAACAACCGTGCAAAGAGGAGGAAGGCAGGACATCACTCGTCCTCGTCCTCAGGCGACTCGTACAGCGACGGAGGGAACAGGTCTGACTGTCCAGTGTGGGTTGTGATTTGACACTGAATAGAATAGGCCTGCAACCGCGTACTATATAGAAAGTGACACCGCTCATGACGTTGTTGGCGCTGGAACTCAAGGAAAAAGCGTAGATGATCCTCTGCAATACGCTGCTGATCCTTCGAAAGATGTTGCATGGTGAGTCGCATCTGCTCCTCAATAGATGGATGCAGGATCTCCTGCTCATGATGCTCGTGCTGCTCAAGTTGCTCTGGATGCTCTGGCTACTCAAGTATGGGAAGAGCAGGCTGTGCACCTTGTGGTCCAGGCACTTGGTATCTGCTGATAAAGTTCTTGTCTATAATCGCCCTGGGGTGGACCAACTCCTACTGGGAGTCCCATACGACACTAGCAGCTCGACATAGGGCAGTGATCAATGAAGGGTTCCCAAGCCCCACAGTTGAGCTACGTCGGCGAATATGGTGCAAAGACTGAACGATCACCCTACCGACGTCAATAGAGCGACTAGTAGCTATAGCAAAGAAAAGGATGACCCGCGTCTTGGTGACGTCACTTGGTGCTCCACCGGCATCAACTTGGCACAGAGGAAATTGTGCCAGACCCGATGATCTACGTGGAGGTCTTTAGTCCTAAAATGCACCACCTCATTCCCATTGAGAACCCACTCTGCACCTTGCCGACATAACACCTGAATGACCTCATTAACGTCTAAGTGGTCACTAACGTAGGTGCTATAACCATCCCTATCGAAGTTGGGTAAGTTATAAAAATTGTTTATGGTCTTGGAGTCAAAAGGAACATAGTGCCCACGAACGAAGAAGAAGAAGAACCCTCTACCATATTAGCATAAAACTCACAAACCACTGACACTACCCCGACTTCAGGATGGCTCACGAAACGCTCCCAACATCGCTCGATAATACCATGAACTATGTTAGGTTGAGCTACAGGGTCAAGTCTCAAGCCTCTCTGATGGAAGAGATTGTCGATGTCTCTTATCAAATAAATTTATAATCCACAACCTCTAAAGCTAACTTGTAGCAATAGTGGTCGGGGTCGATCACAGGGAGCAACGTAATTAATTAATTTAATTAGATTTCTCAATTAGTAACTAAAAAGGGGGTTTTGAAAGATGGATTGATTGGAAACAAATAAAAATGCAATAAAGTAAAATAACAGGGAAGTAAAGGTAGTTTAGTTAATCTCACCTCGGTATCGCGCAATTGGTTATTCTAATGGCTACATCAAGTCCCTAAGAAACGAAAATTAGCTACCCATGGTCTCAAAATCACAGGAAAATCTTTCCAAAATATCATAATAACAGTACCAAGAAACAAAGGAAGGAAGAATAAACTCGCTAGCTGTGATAATCGCACGTTCCCGTCACGATCCTCACGATCTAAGCTCCGAAAATCAGCTCCCCTCAATCTCCTCTATGTTTTGCTCGAGTTCTCCTCATAATATAATCGTCTTTTTCTCTCCAAAAAAGCTCTCCCCAAATCAGTTGCATCGTTTCTATTTATATTGGGAAATCTGCCACGATAGGATCACGATGCTAAGGACAGCGTCTCGACGCTGTCACGTTTAACGCCCTAGCAGATATGGAAATGTCGCAATTGTGCGCGTTCTGCCTTTTGGGGGCAACATTGAGACGCCCCAAAGATAGCATCTCGACGCTACCCATTCGAATGGAGGCCTTGAACCTTGCTTTCTTTCATTCATTTCTTCACTCGATTTAATTCATATGCTCCCAAATCATCGGTATTCACCAAAACTTTAATTTTCGTCGAAATGTTTGATTCCTACAAAATTAAACCAAATAGACATAAAATTGGCCAAATAATCCTCAAGACTAACACTAAAAATACTATAAAATATAGCTCAATAATTGAGCTATCAGGCATGGATTTTGTTTAATTTGAACTTCTGCTTTAAGAACTTATTTTCATTTTATGACGTATGTATTGTTTAAGAATTAGTAGAGGCCATGGATGTTTTGTTCAGTTTTATCCTTGAGGAAATTTTGTTTTCTTGAAACATGGGATCTCGAACTAAGATTTCATAATTTTTTTTGTTGAGGTTTATTTAATGTTATCATGGTGATTTGAAATTTGTTTTAAATTTTAAGGCCTCCATAACATGCATGCAGTATCGACCCTTAGTAAATTCCATTATAAATGTTGGGTCGTTACACCAAAACCCTTAATTTGATAACGATACAAAAGATATGATTTTGGCTAAAATCCAAATCAAATTAGGATTTGGAATTACCCAAATCCAATTCGAATTACAATTTGGAGTTGAAAACCATCACTATAAATTGAGACCTTCAGCAAGAAAGATTTCCAAGCTCCAACAGACCAAAGGTATTTTCCACTCTTTTTTTCTCTTCTTTTTGTTTCATGCCATAATAATTTTTTTTACTAGCCCGCTACAACAAAGAGGAAGGAGAGAAAACTGGGGAAGAAGATTTTTTTTTTTTTTTTTTTTACGTTTTTTTCACGTTTATTATTATTATTTTTTATTTTCATGATTTTTTTATTATTTTTTATTATTTTTCACACTTTATTATTATTATTTATTATTTTTTATTTTAATTTTCACCTTTTTTTTATTTTATTTTTATTTTTATTTTCTTAATTTTTTTCCTAATTTTTTGGGAGTGGTTAACCTTTGATTCAAGTGCAATTCAGGTTGGCCACTTGACACTCTTGCATCATATCTTGGGAAGTGATCATCTCCTAATTCAGGCGGAATGTAGGCTGGTCACTTATCTCCTTCCATCCTTCCTTGGGAAGTGATCAAACCCTGATTCAGGTGGAATTTAATCTGATCACTTGCCTCCTCACACCTTACCTTGGAAGTGATCAAACCCTAATTCAGGTGGAATTCATTCTGATCACTTTCCCCCTTGCATCCTTCTTTGAGAAGTGGTCAAACCCTGATTCAGGCAGAATTTCAGTCTGAACACTTGCCCCCTCACATTCTTCCTTGGGAAGTGATCAAAACCTAATTCAGGAAAAAATTCAATCTGCTCATTTGCCCCCTTGTGTCCTTCTTTGGGAAGTTGTCAAACCCTGATTCAGGCAAAATTTCAGTCTGATCACTTGCCCCCTCGTGTCCTTCTTTGGGAAGTGGTCAAACCCTGATTCAGGCGAAATTTCAGTCTGACTACTTGTCCTCTCACATTCTTCCTTGGGAAGTGATTGATAACATGCCGAAATGCTATCTAATTCCTATCATTTTTAGGTAGTTTTGTGCTTGAATTGTATGCTTTGATGCCATTACATGTTTAAATTTTAGAAAACTGAGCCAAGAAAGCAAAACTGGAGTTTTGAGAGATTTTCGATGAATTTGGAGGTTTTGGGAGCATTGTGAAGAAGTTCATTGAAAATCCAAGCCCAAAAGTCCAAGAAGAGAAAGTTGGAGGCCCAAATTGAAGACCAATGAGGCACTTGTCAAGAGGAGTCCAAGGGCTAGCGTCGAGACGCTAGCCTTGGGCGTCTCGATGCCAACGAGCTGTGAAGAATAATCTAGAGGTGGGGCAGCGTCTCGACGCTAAGACGACTTGGGCACCAAGCATATGACATAACGGCGTCGAGACGCTGTGACGTTAGCGTCTCGAAGCTAGAGAGGCTGGACATCTATAAATTGAGAAATTTTCAGTCGAATTAAGGGAACAAATTTGTGGGTTTTCACCATATTCTCGATTCAATACTGAAATTTTGGGTTTTGGGAGAGTTTTGGGAGCATTGTTGAAGATCTTGGGAGATTGGGATCGATGGAGGTCGCCATGGGATCGAGAAGATCGACACTATTATGAGCAATTCTCTTCCCTTTTCCTTTTTTTTTTAGCTTTCGTACTAGATGTGAATAGGAATTATTGGATGTTTAGTGATTATGAGTAGTTAATTCCTAAATTCTATGAGCTTTGATTTAGTTGTTGAACCTTTGCTTATTTAATGATTTGATTTGGTTTGATTGCCATTTTCATTCATTTGTGCATTTTGTCCTTAATGCTTTTAATCACTGATCACCGATTAAATGAATTGTTACTAAGTGGAAACTTGTTGGAGAGAAGCTTAGACTAGAACTGAATGCATGACTAATGTTATTTACCCGAGTGACATGAGATAAGATAAATATGTTAGAGTTTGTTATTGAAGAGTCGTAATGCCATGCTTAGTTAATAAGGAGGAAACCGAAAGTAGATTCTTGATGGGACTTGTCGAAGGTCTGTGTCAAAGAAAATTTATAATCAACGATCATAAACTACTTGCAGTAGTAGTGGTTGGGGTCGATCACAGGAAACAACTGGCTTACTTCTAATCTCTTTTGTGTTTGGTAACAGAAGGGGGGTTGAAGAAATAGGGGTCAGCTTGGAGAGAAAAGATAAAATTGCAAGAAAGTAAATGGCGGAAAATTAAATGACAGAAAAGTAAATAGGGCGGTTGGCTAATCACACCTTGCCGCTCACTGTAGCAGGGGACACTCGGGTTCGGTACATTTGCATTTTACTCATCGATTAGAAAATAGTGATTTGCATACATGCCTGTCTAATTGGTACTGTAAATTAATTAACTTGATCCCACCGTCCATCGACTCAATCACTTATTACTAATTAATTAACCACACGAACTCGTCAAAGTCAATTAATTAAGTAACTGCATTAAGATCAAGATACCCCTAGAACGTTAACTCAACGAACCCGTTGAACCAACATGCAATTGATTAATTAATTAACCTGACCACGATTAATAAATTAACTAATTGTTGCTCTAGGCTAGAATACCCACAATTCCCACCATAGGTTAAGCAAGTTTTCATGCATATTTATGTTATAATTGATATAATGTATGGTAATTATGCATGAATTTAATTTCATGAGTTATTTGATATAATCGTTATATTAGATATATGAAATTGGTGAAGCATGATGCATGACATTAATGTAGCTAAATATAATTGTTATATTTTATTAATGTAGCATGCATGCTTAGGATTATTTTCATGAGAATTAATATAATTAGTTATATTATGAATGAGAATAAACAATATATATCAATGCTAGTTTTCATGTATGTTTTAATATAAAATGTTATATTAATTAAATGAAAATGGAATAGCATTGAGCATGGCATTAATTAGATTAATATAAGAGTTATATTATATTAATGTCAAATTTCATGTAATTTAATTTCGTGGATGTCTAATTAATATAATCGATATTAATTAAATGAAATTGAAATTGCATGAGGGATGACACCACCTTCGATTAATATAATCGTTATATTATCGTTATCGGTGTCATAATAATATGGTGTTTAATAATTAGAATATGATTGTTATTTTTCCAACACCATAGAAGCATGTTATAGGGCTAATCATTAAAATTTTATAATAAGTTATAAAATTGATTAGAAACCGTCAACCTATAACAAAGAGTTGCATGCAAACATAGGACCTTAGGTTAAAATGAATTAATTTTAAAATGTTTAAAATTAATTACACCTAAGCTCATTATAATTCTAATATGATTAGAATTATTTTCTTACTTAGAATTAAAAATAGTTTTAATTCACTAAGTAGGAAAAACATTACTATGATTATAAGGGAACTCCACCGGTTAAGTTCTGTCTAAGGCTAGGAGTACTTAAGATGACGGTTTACGGAACACCTCCTACCTGTGAACTAACCCGGAATACCGGAGTTGAATTAATCATAGCTAAATGTTAGCAGGCAATGTCACTAGGTTTATTAAAAGAGTTTAATTCACTTAGATCTTTAGAGTAAAGATTTATCATAACTATTGGTTATAAGGGAACTCTACCGGTAAAGTTCTGTCTAAGGCTGGAGGTACTTAAGATGACGGTTTACGGAACACCTACTACCTGGGAACTGAGCCAGAACTTGAGTTGAATTAACGATAGTTATATTAGCATGCAATGTCTCTAGGTAATTAAAAGTGTTTAATTCACCTAGACACATCAGAGAAAAGACCTATATATATAAAAGTTATATGCAGGCATAGACTTAGATAGATTCACTTAGCCGGAATTTACCTAAGTAATAGACCCTATAATTATAAAAATACTTAGTGGGAGGAAATATATCAAAACAAGATTTTCATAAATCAAGTTTTGCTCTCACGTCCTCAAAAGTTCACAACGTGAGGTTCATGCTTGGCCTCGAGTCACCCTGTGAGTGACCCCCTACGGATGGTGTTTGCATGGATTAATATCAAGGTGAATGAGGGAGTATTTTATAGTAAGTGGGAGCAGGACACGTGTCAACGTATCCCACGGTCTCCTCCATTAGGTTGCACCGTGAGATGCCCATGATCTGCCTGCGAGTCGCTCTGGGAGCGATCACCCTACGGAGGGTTTGATCATGGGAGTCGGAACAATGCAAACTCCAGAAATGGATAGGGTTTCTTAGGTCCATTTCGAACTTTGACTTTCCCTACGGTAGCATTGTTGGGGTCGACCTCTGAAATCTGAAAAATGGAGGGTCACACTTACGGGAAATTGTTAAGGTGTTAATAATTTCCTGACCGAAAAAACGGTAGCTAAGAACTATTGGAATATGAGTTATTCCGGGAATAGGGATTGGCTGAGATTGTCTCAATTCAGAGGAAGAGTAGCTGACTACCCTACGGTAGCTGTTGTTGTAAACCTCTGAAATATCGTTGCAAAATGAATGTTTATTTTATGGGTTGATCAATACTTTTGCTAAATTGATTGGATTAAAATAATAATATTATTTTGTGTAATGGGTTAATGCAACAATACTTATTAAGTTAATTTGTTTGTTCTATCAGCAATGAAACGTTCTTTGTATGCCTCTAACAACGCCAATTACAAAACTGATATTTCTAATACAACTAAGAAAATGAACTTAAACACTAATTGCGTGGAATTGGTCTTAACTAAGGACGGTCCTCAAGCCCATATGTCTAATTTATCCGAAATTGTTCATGATGAATATGACATAGATTGCTTAGCACATCTCAATAAAAATATATTTGATTTATTGATCATTGAAACGTGTATAGTGGAAAATGATGATACAGCCTGGATCCTTGATTCAGGTGCCACTCATCACTTATGTTGTTCCTTTGAGGGAATGAGCTCCTGGCAACAGTTAGATGCTGGGGAAATGACTCTCAGAGTTGGGACTGGAGAGCTCATTTCAGCTAAAGCAGTGGGAGATATTAAAATGTTCTTCTCCAGGGAACGCTATATGTTATTAGATAACGTATATATAGTTCCCAGAATAAAAAGAAATTTGATTTCTATTTCTTGTTTGCTAGAACAAGGGTATTCAGTGTCCTTTTCTGTGAATGAAGCTTTCATTACTAAAAGGGGTGCTGATATATGTTCTGCAAAAATGAAGAACAATTTGTATGTCTTAAGACCAATAGAGTCTAGAGCTATTTTGAACAATGAAATGTTTAAAATAGCTGAGACTCAACCAAAAAGGCAAAAAGTTTCTCAAAATACCTATCTTTGGCACTTGAGACTTGGTCACTTAAATCTCAATAGGATTGGGAGATTTGTTAAGAACGAACTTCTAAGCCAGTTAGAAGATGGTACTTTACCTCCATGTGAGTCATGTCTCGAAGGTAAGATGACCAAACGACCTTTTACTGGAAAAGGTTATCGTGCCAAGGAGCCCTTAGAACTCGTACATACGGATCTCTGTGGTTCAATGAATGTAAGAGCTCGAGGAAGGTATGAATATTTCATCTCTTTTATAGATGATTATTCAAGGTATGGTTATTTATACCTAATGAGTCATAAGTCTGAAGCCCTTGAAAAGTTCAAGGAGTACAGGACTGAAGTTGAGAACTTGTTAGGTAAGACCATTAAAACACTTCGATCTGATCGAGGTGGAGAGTATTTGGACTTAAAATTCCAAAACTATTTGATAGAACATGGAATATCGTCCCAACTCTCAGCACCAGGTACACCTCAGCAGAATGGTGTATCTGAAAGGAGAAACAGAACCTTGTTAGACATGGTTCGATCTATGATGAGCTATGCTCAATTGCCTAGTTCTTTTTGGGGTTATGCAGTAGAGACTGCAGTTTATATTTTGAATGTTGTTCCCTCAAAGAGTGTTTCTGAAACACCATTTGGGCTTTGGAAAGGGCGTAAAGTTAGTTTACGTCATTTCAGAATTTGGGGTTGCCCTGCACATGTGTTAGTAGCAAACCCAAAGAAATTGGATTCACGTTCAAAATTATGTCTATTCGTAGGCTACCCAAAAGAAACAAGAGGTGGATACTTCTTTGATCCAAAAGAAAATAAAGTGTTTGTATCGACAAATGCTACTTTCATGGAAGAAGACCACGTTAAAGAACACATACCACGCAGTAAAATTGTGTTAAGTGAACTTTCTGGTAAAGCTACAAATGAATCAACAAGAGTTGTTGATGAGGTTGGACCTTCAACAAGAGTTGTTGATGAGCCCAGTTCAGAGGCTGGACCATCAACAAGAGTTATTGATGAGCTCAGTACATCTGGTCAAGCCCATCCTTCTCAAGAGTTGAGAATGCCTCGACGTAGTGGGAGGGTTGTTATTCAACCTGAACGCTATCTGGGTTTAGCAGAAACTCCAACTGTCATACCTAATGATGGGGTTGAGGATCCATTGACCTTTAGACAAACAATGAATGATGTGGACCATGACCAGTGGGTCAAAGCTATGGACCTAGAGATGGAGTCTATGTACTTCAATCAAGTCTGGGATCTTGTAGACCTACCTGAAGGGGTTAAACTCATAGGGTGCAAATGGATCTACAAGAGAAAACGAGACGCAGCTAGGAAAGTACAGACTTTCAAAGCTCGACTTGTGGCAAAGGGTTATACCCAAAAGGAGGGGAAGGACTATGAGGAAACCTTCTCCCCAGTTGCCATGTTAAAGCCGATAAGAATTCTCTTGTCCATTGCCACCTTGTATGATTATGAGATTTGGCAGATGGACGTCAAGACTGCCTTTTTGAATGGAAATCTTGATGAGAACATCTTTATGTCTCAACCAGAGGGGTTCGTTGCTCAAGGTCAAGAGCAAAAAGTTTGCACGCTTAGACGATCCATTTATGGGTTGAAGCAAGCTTCCAGATCTTGGAATATAAAGTTTGACACTACTGTCAAATCTTATGGCTTTGACCAGAACATTGATGAGCCTTGTGTTTACAAAAGGATTATCAACAGTTCAGTAGCTTTTCTGGTGTTGTATGTAGATGATATTCTTCTCATTGGGAATGATGTAGAATATCTAGCTGACATTAAAAAATGGCTATCGACTGAGTTCCAAATGAAAGATTTGGGTGATGCTCAGTATGTTCTAGGGATTCAAATTATTAGGAATCGTAAGAACAGAACGTTAGCCCTGTCCCAAGCATCATATATAGACAAGATGTTGTCTAGATATAAGATGCATAATTCCAAGAGGGGTTTACTACCCTTCAGACATGGAGTTCATTTGTCTAAGAAACAGTGTCCTAAGACACCTCAAGAAATTGAGGATATGAGACGCATCCCTTATGCTTCAGTTGTGGGCAATCTTATGTACGCCATGTTGTGTACTAGGCCTGACATTTGCTATGCAGTTGGGATAGTCAGCAGGTACCAGTCCATTCCAGGGTTAGACCACTGGACTGTAGTTAAAAACATCCTCAAGTATCTTCGGAGAACGAGGGACTATCAGCTTGTGTATGGCTCTAAGGATTTGATCCTTATAGGATACACAGACTCTGACTTTCAGACTGATAAGGATTCTAGGAAATCCACATCAGGGTCAGTATTTACCCTCAACGGGGGAGCTGCAGTTTGGCGTAGCATCAAGCAAGGATGCATTGCAAACTCCACCATGGAGGCCGAATATGTCGCTGCTTGTGAAGCAGCTAAGGAGGCTGTATGGCTACGGAAGTTCTAGATGGATTTGGAAGTTGTTCCAAATATGAACTTGTCAATCACCCTTTACTGTGATAATAGTGGTGCAGTGGCAAATTCTAAAGAACCTCGCAGACATAAAAGAGGCAAGCACATAGAGCGCAAATATCATCTCATCAGAGAGATCGTGCAACGAGGGGACGTGATCGTCACGAAGGTAGCCTCTGAGCACAATATTGCTGATCCATTTACGAAGGCTCTCACGGGTAAAGTGTTCGAGGGTCATCTAGAGGGTCTAGGTCTGCGAGATATGTACATAGAATAATCTAGGGCAAGTGGGAGAAGTGTAATGGGTATTGTGAATGCCCTAGTTTATTGTATTTATCTGTATTTTCATGTATTATACAATATTAATACAAACTACTATTCCTACTTCAATGATTATTCATTCAATTTTGATTGTTGATGTACATTGCCCACTAGAGTTTTAGTTCAAGTGGGAGTTGTTGGGTTTTATGCCCTAAAACTCGTAAATAGTAAATGAAACAAATTAATCGATCTCAATAAAGTGTTATTTGAGTAATTCAGTAATTTGGTTATTGAATAATCGAGTTTGCATTAATAAACCCTAAATCCAATACACTAAGATCCAAGGTTGTTTAAATGAAACTTGGACTAGTATGTGGGGACATACGGGGATCAGTGTCCAAGTAACAACCTAAAAGGTCTATAGTATAGGGATAAGGCTGGGTACCTTATCCTGGTGACACTATGTGATACGACCCACCTTGTATTCCATACAGATGCAATGATCCAAAGCATCCATGTAGGAGACATGCGGGTGGGGGTATCCTATGCAATGAGTTTGCATAAGACCGGACCGCGAAATAGTAACCACTAGTTGTAACGCCGTTAACTAGTTTAGGTTTCTATTTCAATAGGATGACCTAGGTAACTCAATCTCAATCCAGAGTATGTTATGAACCCCTTTCAGGAGGGATTGTCCTTAGATTTGTATGAGTGACAGTGGCCAGTTCGCCGACTCAATAAGCCTACCATTTCAGGGGCAAGACCGAATGGGGGATGGGAACATAACAGTACAATATGGAATTAACTCCTTCCCCTATTGGGGTAAGTAGATGTGTGTTCCCTTAAGAGCTGATTTCAGGGCTTGAACAAAGGCGCGCCATCTTCTCCTAGCCCGAGAGGAACTCCTGTTTAGTGGTTGGACTCTAAACAACTTGTTCATTAGAGGAATCAGTAGTACTTAAGGAACCAGAGGTAACCCAGGGGTAAAACGGTAATTGATGCATTATAATATAAAGTTTATGAAACTTTATAATATAATTTTTGAATTAATTTCAAAAATTAATTCTTGGGACAAAATATTTGAAAGAGTTCAAATAAATTTAATATGAATTGGATTCATATTAATTTTAATTTTAATAAAATCCCTAAGATTAAATATATGATATTTAATTGGGTAAATTAATTAATTATGGAATTAATTAATTATTTATTAAAATTATAGACCTTTTCCTATTAGGAAAGAAAATATTTGAAAGAGTTTAAATAAATTTAATATGAATTGGATTCATATTAATTTTAATTTTAATAAAATCCCTAATATTAAATATATGATATTTAATTAGGGAAATTAATTAATTATGGAATTAATAAATTATTTATTAAAATTAGAGACCTTTTCCTATTAGGAAAAAGGTCTTGGCCTTTACCTATAAATAGGACCCCTGAGATGGGGTGAAAGGTATCCCATTCATTCTCCTTCTCTCAGAGAATTCCCCTCAAGGCTTCCTCTAGACTCCTACCAGTCTCCTGCCTCTAGAAGTCTCAGAGTCATACCGGTGTAGCCATAGTGGTGGTGTTCACACTAGTTCGTGATTAATTCACATGCAGTTGGTGAATTTAATCTGAGTCGTCAACGAGAGTAAGTAATTTGTTACTTTATAAATTAGATTTAGATCTAATATTTTTGTATGCTTAGCCTTAATATATATTTAGAATAGTTCTAATATTATTGCCAATGTATTGGTATTTTAGATTAAACAAAATTAATTACGAATCGGTCCCAATCACGCTTCCGCTTTACGGAATTATGGAATTCCAATCCTTCACACCCAAGGCTAAGGATCCAGGGTCATTTACCATACATGTGTCTATAGGTGGAAAAGAATTAGGTAGAGCACTCTGTGATTTAGGTGCAAGCATTAACCTTATGCCTTGTTCGGTCTATCGAAAGCTAGGTATTGGTGAAGTTAGGCCTACCACAGTCACACTCCAACTAGCTAATAGGTCTATCACGTATCCAGAGGGTAAAATTGAGGATGTTTTAGTGAAAGTGGATAAATTCATATTTTCTGTTGATTTTATTATTTTAGACAATGAGGCTGATAAAGATGTCTCAATCATTCTAGGTCGTCCATTTTTGCTACTGGTAGGGCGTTGATAGATGTTCAGAAAGGGGAATTAACAATGAGAGTTTGTAATGAGGAAGTAAAATTTAATGTGTTTAAAGCCATCAAATATCCAGACGAAATGAAAGATTGCTCCTTCATTAGGATTCTGGAGAACACAGTTATTGAGACAGCAATACAGGATTCGGCAAGCAAGCAATCGGAAGAGTTTTTTTATTTAATTTTATTATTATTATTATTTTGGTTAAGTTCCAATGAGTTTAATCATGAACATGATAACTTCTAAGTTTAAGGTTTGATTGTTTTAGTTCCTTATAATTCGTTATAAGTTAGATGATTTAGTTGGTATATGTACTTCATCAGTATTAGATGTCTACAACGTAAATTTTAGGTAAATGTACATGTGTTCGTGTTTTTGGTTTTGGAATATATAGCTTTGTAACTTTATTTTACTCGATAAAATTAGATCAACTTGATTGTTTTTCTTAAATTTGGCGATTGTTTAAATTTGGTGTTTTGCTTGTGTAGTTTCGTAACATTATTATTAAGTCTTATTATTATTTTTTTATTATTAAGTCTTATTAAAAACAAAATATTTGTTTAGTTGTTATATTTTTATACTTTTCATCTTATGTTTGTGTCTTTTTGTTTTCACGTGGGTTGAGTCTGACATTATTCTAGGAGCAAGTCGAAGATTACATGAGGATGATGAGAACTTCTTATGTTCATTAAGCTTTTGTTTTTAGGTTAGGTTTATTTGTGTTAAAGTTTTAGTTGAATATTTATTTATTGCATTAATTGTATAGATATATGTATGTTTATCATATATTCTTTGTGGTCAATTTTAAACATTTGTTTTTTTTTTAGGCTAATTTAAAAATAAAAATAAAAAAAGAAAGAAGAAGATGTGGATGAAGTTTGATTACGAGTCTTCTACACATTGGCTAAAACATATTGGTTATATCTTTTAGAGAAAAGAGGCAAGGTTAAAAAATTCAACATTTTGTGACTTTTAAAAATATGATTTGCAATTGAGAGTAAGATTTGGACAAGAAAATTAGGTTTTACATTCATTATGTGTCCGTTCTAGGAAATGACAGAGGAAGACATTGAAACAAATGAGAAATTTTCAATATTTTGCATTTACGATTACCATTTGTGGCAAAGACTTGACCTGAGGGGAAGGAAAAAGAAGCTAGTGCAACAAATCTTTTTACTTGTTAGTCATTTTTAATCGTAGCAAAAAATTGCTAGTGCAACAAATCTTTTTACTTGTTAGTCATTTTTAATCGTAGCAAAAAATTGCGGCTATTAATTGCATTCTTTTATTATTGAATCAAGTAATGCTCATTATTAGGAAATGTAAATTAGTGTGTGATGCTGTTTGCTAGCATGAGTTCCACACTTTTAAGTGGTTGTTCTGATTGTTATGAACTCATAATAAATTGATTGGTGTTATCAATCAATGTACTTGTTTTGAAGAGCTATTTGAAGGGTACATCTTTTCACTTTGAAAGTATTGATTGATGAAATGTCTTGAGCATCATAATTTTTTTTTTGGGAATTTTGTGATCCTCAATTTGTTTGTATGTATTTTTATTTTTAAAAAAATTACTTTGGATGGGAAATGAGTTTCAAATCATGAAAATTTATTAGGTAGTATTTTTCTAGTCACTTTTTTTTTTTCTAATGTTCTGGAGGGAGGATCAAGTAATAATAGATCAAATAAGTAATGAAGTTTAACGTGTCATGAGCATGTGAGACTTTGCTCAATTCTTAATCTGGTTAAAGGATGTACATCTCACTTGCTTGTGTTGTGTTGAAATACCATCTTCTTCTGATCTTGGAGGAAGGATTCTTTTGAATCTATCTGTGGTTAAAATATATATTAGGAATGCTTTGTGACTGGTATCAATTTGTGACCTTGTTGGGTAGGTGGGCACCACTTGTGGGGTTTTTATGTTTCCCATGAAGTACTTGGGCTTCGTTTTGAATGTTATTACGTTTTAAGATTGTTGTTTTGGATCCACAGTCAACGTTTGGCATGATACTCGAACTAACCAATCGTATTTTGTTGAGTTTTATAATGTATTTGAATATCATTTTTAAGTGATATTAATATGATAACATGTTCAATGTATTAGCAAATGCTTGCGCTTCCGTTAGAAATTGTATAGCTTTGTGTTTTCTATATGTCAAGGTGTAACGACCCAAAAATTTAACCTAACTTAAGGAAACGTTACTAAATAATTACTCTCATGTCAACCTAATGCTCCGAAAATTTCGGCAGCATAACGACGTAACTTTAACTAACCCAAATTTTATTTACTACCTGCAAATGAGATTTACACACTTCTATAATTCTAATAACCAACCGGCAGTTACATTACACATCAGACCCAACATAACATCCACAGATTATCAATTATACAAACTTTAACAACTACCAAGTAAAAATAGGAACCCAAATAACTAACTCATAACTTTCAACCACACTAACCTCAATTGACACTAATCTTTACCCAATTACATCGTAAAGGGAAACAACAACCGAAATACAACTCAGCTCAAATCAAGTAATATAGAATAGGAGATTACAAATCCATAAGATAACAAAACCCAACTACAAAGTATTAAGTTCATATAATATTATATTCTTTCTCAGGCCTGCTCCTCAGAATCACCAAGTTCGTAGTATTCCTCATCACCTGAAAAATCTGGTGGTGGATCAGTACAAAACAACGGTACTGAGTAAGTGGCTCACACCTGAAGAGCCATCAAACAACGTGCAACATACAAGGCAAACATCATGCTTTTCAATCACAATAACATGCCTTATATACCAGGTGAGCAATCAACACATATAACCCACTCAACTAATACAATCGTGCAACAACCATGCACCTAACACATGAATTCCGCACCATGCAATGCACACTCAAAACACATGAATTCCGCATCATGCCATGCATACTCAAAACACATGAATTCCGCATCATGCCATGCAAACTCAATTTTCTCTCAAGCTCCACGAGCTCGCTCAACGCTTGTAGCCCTCACAAAGCTCTCTGAGACTAACTCCTTCGAGTCACGCCGATCCCTGACCATATTACCCAGGGCCTCGACGTTTCTCTACGACGCTCAGCGTTCGACCCTTGACCATATTACCCAAGGCCTCGAACTATGCATCGCCCCTTGGCCATATTACCCAAGGCACCCGATGACTTTCTCAAAAGCAACCTGTACATCGCCCCTTGGCCATATTACCCAAGGCATCCGATGACTTCAAAAAATCAAACTGTACATCGCTCCTTGGCCATATTACCCAAGGCACCCGATGACTTTCACAACGTATAGACTCATCACATCGCCCCTTGACCATATTACCCAAGGCACCCGATGTTCCTCTTAGTCCATTGGTGACATACCACCCCTCGACCATTTTTACCCGAGGCACCTGGTATTCACCTAACTTTCCTTTTTAACTCACAAGGCCCTCTGACCTCACAATCTCACTAGAATGCATGAATCCTACTCATCATGCTTCTAGACCACGTTTTATGTCAATGACATGCAATCCATAATGCACATACAAAACATGCTTTCTAATCCATGCCTTAAGTCATCAAACACATCAAATGAACCGCACGTTCAAGCTTTTCAATCAATCATAATGAAACAACATTCTTAGCACAACAGTTTCACCATACAAGCTCAACACAGTAACTCAAGTTATTCAAAACTCGTCACGAACATATAACACACATATCTATATAGTATATGATAAAACCAAGCAAGTAAAGCACACAACGTGATAGCACACAAACAAACAGACCCAACAGATAGAATTCCACTTACTAATTGCTAAAGCACTCCCAAGCGAATCTAATGAGCTCCCAACAAGAGGCTTGAGCTAGGATTTGAACACTCTGAAACCAAACCAATACTACAAGCAAAGATTCCAAGGTTTAGAAACTAATTTACAGCACACACAAAGGTAGTGTGCAAGGGTTTAAACAAGGCTTTTCTAACTAATCGTTACCAAAAGGTCTTGGATTTAAGCTAGAAACGATCGAATGAGTCCAAACCTACAAACGAGAACTTCGAAGCATTAAGGATAGATATATCAAACCTTAAAATACTTTTAATGAGTTTGAACGAATATAAAGTATGTTGAAACTTATTGAACTACCCAAACAAACTCAAACTAATGCCAGAAGGAGATCGAAAGAATCCGAATCTTACCAAATAGGTCAAAACCTTGTCGAACAGTGATCAGAAGCTGCAAGAACAACGATCTAAAAGTGCAGGACTATGGGTAATCTTATTTAAGACCTTTCGGGCTATGGGTAAACGCTAAAAGCCAGATTCGAACCTAAAAGCTTGTTGGAAATTGATCCAAATGGCCTAATCCTGCAAATTTGGAGTAGTTAGAGAGTGGGTAATTCATATCAATGCTATTTGGGATATGGACGATCTGATTTAAAGCCAAACGAACTATGGGTAAGAGTTTAATCTTATCGAAACAAGGAGAATCGCGTTGGAACTCACTAAAAACGCACCAGAATGCACAGGCTCGCTCGCGACTGGCCGACTTGCACGGAGAACTCGAGCTGCAGGGTCGTCGAACGGCTAGAAGCGAGGGGAAGAAAGAGCAGTGGCGGTGCAAAGAGATGGTTGCAGGTGTGCTACGCACGCATGGCTGGTTGATTGGAGAAGAAGCATTCTCGCGTGGGTGTGCGTCGATTGCCAATGAAGAACCACACCACCGATGGGTCATTGTCGCGCAGACCGAAAAGTGAAGGAGGACTCGTCGACGAAGGGAAAAATGAGGTGGAGGAGGAGATCGACGGTCGTGGGTGCTGATTGCCGGCGGGAAACGAACACAAAGGGATAAGCTCGCGAAATTGCTGGATGCAGGGGGGCTGCGGCAAAGGCATGAAGAGAAAAAGTTTTGGGGGGGGGGTGGCGGCTAGGGCGTGAAAGAAAGGGAAAAAGAGATGCTTAGGGTTTGCCTTTTTTTTTTTTAATCTATTTACTTTGTTAGTTTCTTTCAATTCTCCAATTTGAAAGAATGCTCCAAAAACAAATAAAATGGAAACTAATAGCTAAGATATTAAATTCCAATTCAAACCTCTAAACCGAAATTAGAGAAATTCAATCCTTTAAACTTATGAACTAAACTGAGGTTTTAACTTTCCAAATTAGAACTTGAGCGAACCGCCTCGATTACTCCAAAAAGTTCTAATTCTGAAACGCGGGGCGTTACACAAGGAGTAATTGTTGTTTCTAAAATGGGATGGATAAATGACAAGGTGTTGTCTCTCTTGCTACAGGTGTCTAGCTAGTAATATCCAAATCTGTCACACCCCTTCCCGGACCACCTGCTAGCTTAGCCCGAAAGACGGCGTGAAGCCAACAGACATCGTCACCTCTAATGATCCCTGTTGACCCTACTGAAACGTTGAACCTGATAAACATACTAATCATAGATATAAAACATTCTACATGAAACACAACACAGCGGAATCCACGGAAACCTTTTAACATACACGAGGTGCAGCCCTGACAAAACTTGGTTTGGAAGATAACTTGATATAGATATCACAACCAAAAACATCTACAACTAGGGTTTATACAACGACGACCTCTAGGACGATATTATCCAATCCTTGCAAAACATCTACAATATGAAGAGACTCAATTACAACTCCACCCACGTACTGGAGCTTGATCCGGAACTTTCAGCAGACGTTGGCAGCGTATAAGGCACCGGGAGCTCGATCTATACCTGAAAAGTTGAAAACATTTTGAAAGAATGAGCTACGAAGCCCAGTGAGTGACTAACTTTAAAATTCTATATCCGGAAGTCAAAATACGTGATAAACCTTTTAAACGTATAAATATGCTCAAACAAAGCGTTTAACACAAACGTGTAATGAATAAGGATTTCTAGAACATCTCGCAAGTTTGTCATAAAAAATCTAGCAAGGCATATGAAATACATCAATCGTTTTAACTAACATGACCGATCTACGTTGTGTAGGGCACGCCCAATACAACCAACGTTTACTAATCCTACGATGTAGTGGGGCTCGCCCAGCACTCCCATCGTCTTTGTCGTAGTGGGGCCCGCCCAGCACTCACAACAGCATCGTTGTCACGGAGTACACTCAACGTCGACAACAGAATATAACCTGTGTGCACACGGTACCATATAGACTCGAACTCAATATCTCAGTCGTGTAGTCAATAGAAATCTCAGAAAATCACATGAAAACATTAAAACATGCCTGCTTATCTTTATCTTTCGTAAAACTCAAGCTTACTCAGCTTGCTCGTGAAAAACTTTAAATCATTAAACAATATTTGCTAACACATGCTTTACTTTAAAAGATATCGCTTCAACTACTTTTTATAAAGCCATTAGCCACGTGCTCGTATATAAACCTTATTAGAAAATCTAAGCTCAAAACTCATGCTTGAAACCGTTCACAAAAACCATGTATCATTCATAGAAAAGCATGTAAAACATATAATCATGAACAACTGTTTAAGATCATTTTCGAAATTTGTTTTGTCACTCACTGTCTTATCTAGTTCCCCGGTTTGTAGACTCGGCCTATTTCCTCTTGGCCTGTCAAACAACCAAAACCGAGCATTAGAACCATAGATAGCTTTGTTTTTCCATGCTCATGAATTTTCTAAACAATTGGATTAAGAATCACATTCACATCCTACTTTCCATATTTTTCAAATTCTATACCCTAACTTCCAACACCCATAACGTCCTCAATACTTAACCAACATTAATGAAATACGCATCAAACTCTTCATTTTCGAACACTCTACAACTTACCTGAAGAAAGGAAAACGAGATTCTCAACCAATTAGCCCAGAATTGCCCCGAACACAGACAATACAGAATTCGAGGTTCTCTGCTACCCTTTATCTTCCTCCTGAAATTAAACCTACTTCAAGTAATTATTGGCTCGCGAACTCTTCATGAAAGTTGTATAATATTGAATATGCTTTCCAACCATACCAAATAGAGATTTTGATTCGACTTGTGCACTCCACAATACTCAAAACATCAGAGAACACCAGAGATCCTCCTAGTTTGCTCGAAAATCCTGTGCCCTGTTTTCCATTCAAAAAACCATTAACTTCTCATACGATTTAGCTCAAGCTTCCTTCATGAAATTTGTTGGAAAATGAACTCACTTTCAAGAAAATAAAACCTCACCTCTTAGTTCCTTCTGTGTAGCTCAAACCGAACAAAAAACAAGAGGTTGACAGTTTGCACCCAGATTCTGCAATGGCTGGCTTTGCATGAACTTTTCCTATCTTCTTCAACCTCAAACCACGAAATTCTTCTTCTTCTTCCTTCACTCTCTCCTTAAAGTGCTCTGAAAATTTGAATGGAAAATGATGGAGAAATGAAATGAAATTGGGCTGAAAAATGAGTTTGTCGGTGGTGGGCTTCGTGCTGTCCATTTCCACTTCCTTTCTTTTCTTTTTTTTTTCTTTTTTTTGCTGATTTCTTTTTTTTTCCCTTTTTCCTTTTCCTTTTCCTTCCTTTCTTCTTTTAACTTAGTAATCCCAACAATAGATGACAAGAGAAAATGATCCTAGAGAAGTCTCGGGTTTACAAAATCAGAGACTGATTTCCCCATGTGCAAGTAAGAATGCGATATGTACCCAATTCCTCTGTCTTTATATCTATGCAACTCTGTGGCTTATTTTGCTTCTTCAAGTGGTTTTTGTGTTCTTAATATTTATCATCCTATTGGAAGCGAACCAAAATGATGATATTGTAAGTAAGAATATTATACCTTTGATCATATTCTCAAGTATATCTGTGTTTAGTTTTCCATGTATTTCTTCATGTAGTTTGTGTTGAAAAGCTTGCCTATCATCCTGATTAGCTGAGTTGCGAACTGGATTGTCAGTTTTGAGTCTGAATTACAGCCCCCCTGTTTTCCAAGACGAAGAACCTGATGAATAAGAAAATAATGTATGCATGATTTGAAGTTGATGTCTGACCTTTAAAATTGTTTAATTGTTTTGATACCAATAATATTTGTCGTTCCTTTGCCACGTTTATTTATCTGGTTTCTGATTGCTGAAATCCTAGAATAAATTTGATATGTTGCTTGATTTTCTCATTAATGGTTGAAATGTGAAATATACCCACATCCTTTGTGTTTCAAAGCCAAAAAAAATCTCTATAGGCTTGATCAAATGCTTTGTGACCCTTCTTAAAATTCTTGTTGGTGTTATGTGATAAGGGTAAAAAATATACCTATTTTACCTTTATATTTAGCTCATTTTCTTCTCAAAAGTTGCATGTTTAGATCAATTTTACCATTCCTGAGCTCTAAAAGTTTAAAAGTTGATGAATTAGGGAGTTGAGAGTCACATTTGTCAAATTATGCTTAAAAGTGTTTAAAAAGATCTATTTTGATATGAATTTGACTCAATTTGGTATTGTGCAGAAAAACAGAAAAAATCTGGAAAAATCCAGAAATGCGACAACATTTTTGGGAAGGCAAAAATGAGATGCCACCACATTTCTGGGGAGACAGAGGTCAGTCCGAATCAGTTGCGGGTCGTTTTGAACGAGACTTTTCCGCACCTAACCGACTGTTTTGACCTCAAAATCGACTGGGCTACCTACCAGCACCTATTTCGTGGCTCCTCGACTACTCCCCACACTATATAAGCCTGTGATTCGAAGAGAAATCCAAGCAGAACTCACTAGGAAGAAGAGGGTGGGGATAAAACCCTAGTTGACGCCCATGAGTAGGGATGCGTGAGGTCCTTTTTAGATGATTGAATTCTAACCCTACTTAGACATCAAACCTGAGTGTTTGTAGGAATTTTCACCCTATTCCCATTTGTAAAGGAGAGTAGAGTGTCGAGCGAACTCTAGAAGGATTGATAAAAGAAAAAAACCCTAGTTTTAGCTACTGCACCTTATTTCCAACACTTGTAAATTTTCATTTACTTGTATTCTTTATTCTTTATTTCAATGGAAAGTTGTTCATTTGCACTTTATCCCATCATGCGTAGCCAAATCCCATTGAGGGGTTCAATATAGTGAATTCCCTTATGGTTCAATAGCTTGAAAGTGTTTTTTAGCTTAAGTTTTATTCAATGCATGTCATTCTTTATTGAAAATCATTCTGAATCTTGCTGAGTTTAAATTGATCACTTAGACTTTACATGCTATGTGAGTTTGATCTCGAAAGGGACGAACAATACCGATCTTCATAAAGGTGATATAGAGAAAGAACCTTTAGAATAAGCTTCTTATATACAAGAGTTTTCAATGGACCAACCTGGAGTCGATCCTTGAGTTGACCAACAAAATCGTGGAAGGGAGCAAAATGGTGGAAGAATCCCACCAGTACCTCCAGTTCCACAAGAACCACCACATGAAAATCCAATTTATATTGCTGAAGACCGTAATAGAGCAATAAGGGACTATGCCTTCCCCGTTTTTCAGACTTTAAATCCAGGAATTTTGGAGCCACCAATAGAAGCTCCACAGTTTGAATTAAAACCAGTGATGTTCCAAATGTTAAATACCATGGGCCAATTTTCTGGACTTCCAAATGAAGATCCACAGAAACACATCAAACTATTTGTGAGAATTTGCAGTTCTTTTAAAGTTACAGGAGTACCTGAAGATACCTTGAAGCTAAAACTTTTTCCATTTTCTTTGCAGGGAGATGTTGAAGCTTGGTTGGACCCATTCCCTCCAAACTCCATCACTTCTTAGAACGACTTGGCTGTCAAATTTTTACAGAAGTTTTTTCCTTCTAATAAAAATGCCAAATATAGAGCTGAAATTATTGCATATAGACAATCTTATATTGAACCTCTGGATGCAGCCTGGGAAAGATTCCAAAGACTGGTGTGGAAGTGTCCACATCACGGATTTCCTGCTTGCATAATCTTAGCGCATTTTTATAGCGAATTGGATCAAGCTTCGAAGGCCCTAGTTAATGCATCTGCAAATGGATCTTTCTTAAAGAAGTCTGCAAATGAAGCACATGTTATTTTTTACACCATAGCCACAAACAATAGACACTAAGGAGAAACTAAGCCAACAACAATTTTGAAGAATCCAGCTAAAGCAGTAGAGACAGTGGCTAATTCTACCATGCATGCTCAAATCAAGGGCCATCCATAGCATGATGATGGGCATGACTATGGGCAACCAAGCGATCATAGCCCCTGCCAATGCTATTTCTTCTCCCTACTGTGAAATTTGTGGTGAGGAACATATTGCTGATAACTGTCCATTAAGCCTCGTGTCTATCTTTTATGTCGGTCAGTAAGGAAACCAGAACAGATGGAACCCATACTCGGCTACGTACAACCCAGGGTGGAGGCAACATCCAAACTTCTCTTGGGGAGGACAAGAAAATGCAAGTAAAACGGGAACAAATCAGTTCAGGAAACCTCTTACACAACAACAGCCACAAAAGAACGTCCAACCAGTCCAAGTGCTGAATCAAGAGTCAAATCTAGAGGCTCTTATTAAAGAATACGGTGCAAAATCAAGTACTGTAACAACTAATGTTGGATGTCAGTATATATTTGATGTTCAAACCTTTTGTAGTACTTCTTGCATGGGCGACGAAAAAATTGATAAACCTTATGTGAAGAATGATATCACTTGGAAGGTTGTAGATGCAAACACTTCCTTATATCCACATTGTACAAAATATACACAAATGTATGTTGTGGTAACCTTATATAACATTAAGGCTACCAATGCTTGGACCAATAAAAGTTTCACAAGCCTTTTAGAGCTCTTACATGACATGCTTCCACCTGGCAATGTCATGTTAAAATCTACTTACGAAGTAAAGAAAACTTTGAAAGTATTTTATTTAGGATATGAAAAGATTCACGCTTGTATAAATGGTTGCTGCTTATTTACAAAGGAGAACAAAGATTTAGAGAGTTGTCTAGTTTGTTCACATTCACGATGGAAAGTGGATAAGCGCACTAAACAGATGAAACATGGTGTTCCTGCAAAAGTTTTGAGATACTTTCCTCTTATCCCAAGATTGAAATGGATGTTTCAGATGCATGATGTAGCTGAATTTCTAAGATGACATATGAACCATAAAAGTAATGATGGAAAGATGCATCATCCAGTTGATTGCGTGTCATGGGAGTCAATTGATGTGAAGTGGCCAAATTTTGCTAGTGATCCACGCAACCTAAGATTTGGTCTTGCTACATATGGGTTCAACCCATTTTCTAACCTTAGCAGTAGATATAGTTGTTGATCAGTCATGATTGTGACATACAACCTACCTCTTTGGTTATGTATGGCAAAAGAAAATATAATGCTAACGTCATTGATTCCTGGTCCTAAACAATCTGGTAATGACATTGACGTTTATTTACAACCATTAATTGATTATTTGAAAGATTTATGGAACGGGGTGGAAGTTTATGATATAGTAAGCAAATCAAACTTCAATTTGAGAGTTGTGCTTATGTGGACTATCAACGACTTTCCCGCTTATGGAAATCTTGTTGGTTGCACAACAAAAGGCAAGACGACATGTCCAATTTGTGGAGAGCACACACATTCTGAATGATTGTATCATGGCAAGAAATTAGCGTACATGGGTCATAGATGATTTTTACCTTTACCTCATCGATATAGAAGGAAGAAGTCATGGTTTGATGGTAAGGTTGAAGAACGACAAGCTCCTAGAGCTGAAAATGAGATTACAATCTATATCAAACTACAAAATTTTCAAAATCGTTGGGGAAAATCTGAGAAGAAAAAACGAAAGAAGCAGAAAGAGACAAATGAAATGAGGAAAAAACGATCCATCTTCTTTGACTTACCATATTAGAAGGTACATATGTCTTCTCTCTATTGTTGTCTAGTTAATTTGGCTTGACGGTGTACATTATGTTATGTATTAATAAGTTGTTACACTAATGAAGGAACTTGTACTACATCACAACTTGGATGTCATGCATGTTGAGAAGAGTGTATGTGAGAGCATAATAGGCACGTTGTTAGATATTAATGGAAAGTCGAAAGATGGACACAATGCTCGAAAAGATTTACAATCCATGAATATACGACATGACTTACACCCACAAGAGTGTGGGAGTCAAGTTTACCTTCCTCCAGCTCTGCACACTTTGTCAAGATGTGAGAAGCAATTATTTTGCAAGAGATTGTATGAGTTGAAGTTACCTAACAGTTATAGTTCAAACATTTCAAATTGTGTTTCAATGGAGGAATGCAAGGTAATGGTATTAAAGTCTCATGACTATCATGTGTTAATGCAACAACTTCTACAAGTTGTTATTAGACGAATGCTCCCAAAAGGTCCAAGACATTCAATGACACGTATATGTGCATTTTTCAATCAAATTTGTCAACGTGTAATTGATCGAAAAGATATGTTGGATATTGAAAAAAAAGTAGTTGATACATTGTGCCTTTTCGAGAGGTTTTTTCCTCCTTTCTTTGACATCATGACTCATCTTGTCGTTCATTTGGGACATGAAGTGTGCTTATGTGGACCAGTTCAATTTCGCTGGATGTATTCATTTGAAAGATATTGTATTTATTGTATTACATGTTATAACAGGCAATTAGTTGAAAATCTTAAGTAACCTACAATTGTTATGATGTTTGTAGATACATGAAAACGCTAAAAAGGTATGTTAAAAATCAATCACATCCAGAAGGGTGCATTGCAGAGCATTATTTAGCTGATGAATGCATTATTTTTTATAATAATTGTGTCCAAAATTCAATTGGACTTCATACAAAAGAACGTTGAAATGAAGAGTTTTGCAACAATGTCATCCTTGAAGGTCATCCTGTATCGTCTGAATTATCAGTTACATTATCTGATGATGTACTCGCACTAGCATATCAATGTGTTATTTAACACAACTGAGGTGGAACCGTATATAGAGTGAGTACTTTAATCAACCCTATGTAGTTTTTTTCTAATATTGTATCAAAATTTGAAGTATTAACATTTCATGATGCATAAAAATGTGTTGCTACTCTCAAATAGAAGACTTGCAAATAATGATAGTCTATTAATGAAGGTTCATGCGGAAAAATTTCCACATTGGTTGAAAGATAAGGTAATATGTTACACGCTTTCAAAAATAACATAGTTATAATTAATTAATCTAAGTATTGTGACATTTTTTTAACAAATTCTTTTAGATTCTTGTAACACAGAAGACTTAGATTTATTAAAATGGCTTGCAAATGGACGTCGCAAGACTGTAATGTCATATTCATGGTATATTATAAATGGTCAGCGATTCCATGTAAAAAGTGTAGAAAGGCCGACTCAAAATAGTGGTGTGTCTATTGATGCAACTACGTTATATAGATCAAGTGCTAAAGATGGAGGTCCAATTGTTGATGTGGTTACGTATTATGAAGTCTTGACTGAAATAATTTTATTAGATTACTATATTTATAGACTCCCACTCTTTAAGTGTGATTGGGCTAAAATTCATAACGGTGTGAAAGTAGAAGATGGATTTATACTTGAAAACTTGCATCAAAATCAAAGTCAATTTGAAAGAGAACCATATATTCTTGCATCACAAGCGGAACAAGTTTTTTATGCAAGAGAACATGACACTTCTAATTGGTATATTATGTTAAAAGCTCCCCCTAGAGGATTCCATGAATTGGACAAATATGATGAGAATGTTGACACAAATTTTGTGGGTGAATGATCATTTATAACACTTGATGAAATTGATGAAGAGTTTGAACGTCCTAATAATGTAAGAGACGATTGTGAAGTCATATTCTTATAATAACATAGAACTTGAGACCATTTTGTGCACTAACATAGAACTAGTGACCATTTTATATATTTGCACTACATAGTGCATACTTGAAGATATTTTGTAGTTTACTCAAATATTGTACTAGTGGTCATTTTGTGAATTTGCACTAACATAAAACAAGTGGTTATTTTGTATATTTGCACTACATAGTGCATATTTGAAGATATTTTGTAGTTTATTCAAATATTGTACTAGTGGCCATTTTGTGAATTTGCACTAACATAGACTAGTGGTCATTTTGTAAAATTGCACTACATAGTGCATACTTGAAGATATTTGTAGTTTACTCAAATATTGTAAATTTTCTCTGCTTTAATATTTTGTTTGTAGGTGGTTGAAGTGATGACTTATGTTCCAACAAAGAATCGGGAAAAATGATGCTCTTGACTCGAGGTTTTCACTTTCTCCAACTCCCTTGTATTTCTTATATATTGTCTTTTAGTTTAGGTCCACTTTTGAGTTGTAATTTAAAGCTTATTCTTCTATTTGCATATTTGTTTATGAACAAAATTTGCCTGCATACCGGTATGTAGGAATCTCCCTACATACTCCATTAAAATCTTGAAAAGTAAGAAAGAGAAAGGGAGAAAATGAGAATTTTTCGTTATCTCTCTTAGTTGTCAATGTTTTAATGGTGGTATGCAGGGAGATCCCTACATGGTATGTAGGGAGATCCTTACATACCAGTATGCAGGTAAGTTTTTTCCTTTGTTTATTAAGTAGAGATGGTGAATGCAAAAGATGTCAAACTAAGAATATGAATGGTTGCGACATATCTTAGTTTTGACCAACAAAATGGTGAGCACAAATCTACATCTTCAGCACCTTTGGATGTTATTAAAGTGTTCTACTTAATTCAAGGATTATGAGTGATTAGGACATGTTGTAAATAGTTCTTATGGTGGAGATTGATATTATGTAATTTTGAACATATGGTGGAAATTGGTGCAAAGTTCTTGATTTTGGAATTGTCCAAATGGAGTTGATAGGTCTTGTCATTTTTTGAATTGTTCATATGTGTTGATAATTGTAATTTGGGAAATGTTCAAATGGAGGTTGATACTTTTGTAATGTTGAAGATATTTAATTGAAGTTATTGGCGGATATTTGGTTGATGGGTCTTGAATGTGTATTCTTTATTTGGTTGATCAATATATCAAATTGTTGGAATGCAATGCAGGAAATTCAAGATAATAGGGAACAACTATTATAATTGAAAAAAAAATTACTAACAAACTTGACATGTAAAATGTGTCAACAACTTTTTCAATTGACATTTCTGAAATGTCAAGATAAAGTATCATTTGACATGTTAGAGTTGTCAAGTTTGAACAAATATGATATGTAATAACTGTCAAGAAATCTACATACATGACGCTTTATAAATGTAAAAAACTTAATAGTCTTAACGTTTACAATATATCAAGGAAAAGATGTCTTGACGCTTCTCGTTTGTCACATTTTCGATACCTTATTCTTGACAGTGGTTCTCTCAACGCTTTTAAAAGTGTCAAGAGTATTAACATTTGACATTCCAAAAGCGTCAAGTAATGCAATTTTTCTTGTAGTGATCGGTCAAACTGTTACATTTCACGTTGTCAATGTGACAGAAAATGATAATGTCACCTCAACCGTGTCAGAAGCCATCACGAAGTCGGAAGACCTGCCTTCTTTTAGTGTAGATGATCTACTATTGCTCCCTCAAGAGACGAAGAATACTCTTATCGGAGTGTTAAAGGATTGTAAAGCACCTATTGTTGCTCCATGTTGCATGTCCATAGCTTTTACTAATGAAGATCTACTACTCAGATCAAAACCTCATAATAGGTCTTTGTTTGTCTCAGGCTACATCCGAGAGCAAAAGGTTAGTCGAATTCTCATTGATGATGGTTCTGCCGTCAACATAATGCCCAAGTCTACCATGAATCAACTAGGCATTCTAATGCAAGAATTGTTGAATAGTAAGTAATTCAAGGTTTTAACCAAGGCGGGCAACGAGCGATTGGCATGATTCACCTAGAGCTCATTATTGGAGATTTAAAGGCCAACACTCTATTTCACGTTATAGACTCTAGGACCACCTACAAGTTATTACTAGTTTGTCCTTGGATTCATGAAAACAGAGTGGTTACTTCCACGTTGCACCAGTGTTTTAAATTCTATCAAGATGACATCAAGAAGGTTGATGTAGATATCAACCCATTCTCAAAAGCTAAGTCTCATTATGCATATGCAAAATTTTATAGGAAGAATGACAGTGTAGGAGAAGTTATGCCATCAGAAGTTCCTCTGATAGTGGGCAGTAACAAGTCGGAGCGACAAACAAGCATGTGAAAAGAGTTGAATGAAAACGTTGAAACTTCTCAAGAAAGCAAAGTATCTCTTAGCCAAACAAAAGCTAAAGTGACGAAAAATGAGAAAATACTATGTTCAGAAGAGAAGAAGACAAATGCGACTGTCTTGCGCTATGTTCCTTTATCTCGATGTAAGAAGCGCAATTCACCATTTGCAGAATGCTCCAATAATTTAAGAGTTGACAACATTGAAATTTTGAAAGAGAGTTTTGTCACACCTCTTACAAAGATAGCAAAACAAGAGGTCGAGAGGATTGAAGATTGACAAATAGAAGCAACCTTGCCTGATAGACGAACAAAAGACATGTTTGACCCTAAAGCATACAAACTATTGGCAAAGGCTGACTATGATTTCACGATCCATACTGAGTTTAAAAGTTTACGGATCTTTGATCAAGGACCTGAACTTTCCTCAATGCAGAAGAAACTTCAAAAAGAAGGTTATGTTATACCCATCTCAAGGGTTGGACTTGGATATAAGTCTCCTGATCCAGTTCGAATCACAAGAAAAGGGAAACAAAAGTTGTAGATTCGTTTCACATTATGGTGGAAGAAATTGATGATCCTGACGAAGAAGGTAAAGGAAGCGAAAATCACTGGGCTTCTGCTTTCGATCGCATTGAGTCATTTGTTACACGTTCTTCGGTTTTTCAAAGGTTGTGAACAATTGTAGTAGAGGGTGAAAGTCAGCATCCAGCTTCTGGCTCCACACAACCTTCAACCTTCCAAAGGTTAAGTATGGCTTCTAAAGAAAAAGAAAATGTGCATTCAACTCCTACCACAAGACTGTCAGCTTTCCAAAGGTTGAATGTAACCACAAAAAGAAGTAAAAAACGGTCTCTTGTACCAGTCTCTAAACATAACTGAGACTACCATCAAGGAAAAAGGTGATGAGAAAATTTGCAGTGTTGTCCCCTCACGGATGAAGAGAAAATTGCTTGTTTTCGTAAATATAGAGGGTGCATTAAAAAAAAGCGACATGATGTTGTCATCACAAGACCTAGAGAGAAAAGCCTTGATGACGAAGATGGCACAGTTGTATGTTACTGTAGGGATAAAAGCCCAACGCAGCGGAAGATTTTAGAGAACCAAACTCAAATTAAACGTCGATTAGAATATCAATACGATGGCAAAAAAATTTCAACAATAAACATATATATTAGATGCTGTAAATAGGCTATAAAATATGTTTTTTAATGATAAAAAACCCTTAGATCTAATCTAATGGTGATCCTAATGATCAAGGTTCAAAAATACTTACTTTTTCTTGGAAGCCTTGATCGTTTCGTCGATTCCCTTGCTTTGATCCAGAAAATACAGCAACAATGATATTGTGAACACCAAAATGGAGACACCGGTATACCCACTAGGATATAGCGTAGGTTGCTTGTGGGAGCAAAAGGCACTAAGGGAATGGAAGGATTTTCTCTATGATTGACTTAGAGTCCAGAGAGAGTGAGAAAGATACCAGAGGAAAATCGATTGAATGAGAGTGAAGGGCTCAACGGATGAATAACCCCCTTCCTAAACCAACTCTTCCAATCGTGTGATAGGTGGTTAGTGGGAAGACCACGTTTAATCAGTTAAACAAACTGATTAATAATTAATTAATTAATTAATAATTACAAAAATTAATAATTAATTAATTAAACAATTAAATTAACCAATTAATTTAATATAATTTATATAAATTTTCCCACATAACCTATAGTTTTAATGCAATTAAATTAAATCAAATTAAATTAAATTAAATTAAAACAAATAATTAATTAATTTAACAATTAATTAATATTATAATTAAATATCATATATTTAATTATATTTCTCTCAAATAAACTATAGTATTAATGTGCATCTAATGCGCATTAAATATAACCTATAGTTTCAATATGAATCAAATTGATATTTTAAACTTAATATTTGAACACCTTCGAATACACAATTTTCCCTTAGAAATTTACCTCAACGCCCTAGATGAGCTAACGGAGGGACCTAATGGACCTACATATCAAAAGCTCAAACAATATGAGATTAATTGGCTAAACTCATTAACCAAGTTAATCAATGTTCGTTAACTATGGTTCACTCCACTATAGAACCATAGTTGCACTCTTCTCACTGCAGATATATTTATGTGTCCAATGATATTAACCAATAACAGAAAGTCAGTCCTTCACGTGTGTTCGTACCCTTATTAGGTCAAATTACCGTTTTACCCCTAGTCTACCTCTTTATCCTTACGTCTCAGTGCTCCTGTAATGAACAACCTGTTTGAGGTCGTACCAACAAACAGAAGTCCCTCTCGTGCCATAGAGAGGGTAGGGCCCATTGTTCAAGACTCGGAGACACCACTTAAGGGAACACACCTCTACTTACCCTAGAGTCGGGAAAAAGTGAATTCCATCTTGTGTGATTATGTTCCCAGCTCCCCAGTCGGTCTTGTCTCCAAAATTGTAGGCTTATTGAGTCGGCGTGCAGGCCACTTTCACCCATACAAATCAAAGGACAATCCCTCACGGACAGGAGTCCATAACCCACTCAGGATTGAGACCAAGTTGCCTAGGTCATCCTAGTGAAATAAAAACCTAGCTAGCTAACGGTGTTACAGCTAGTGGTTAACTATTTCGTAGTCCGGTCTTATGCAAACTCATTGCATAGGATACCCCCACTCGCATGTCCACTAGATGAACACGTTGGATCATTATGTTTGTATCATAATACAAAGCGGGTCGTATCCATAGTGTCACCAGGATAAGGTACCCAACCTTATCCCTATACTATAGACCCTTTAGGCTGTATCTTGAACATTGATCCCCGTATGTCCCTACTGTAAGGGACAACGAACACGACACATATCTCCACAATGGTATGATATTGTCCACTTTGGGCATAAGCCCTCATAGCTTTGCTTTTGGTACACCCCAAAAGGCCTCATACCAATGGAGATACTTGTCCTCCTTTATATACCCATGATCTTCCCCTTATCTAGCCAATGTGGGACTTTGGGTGCACTCCCAACAATCCTCCCCTCGAACAAAGTACCACCGAGCCTCCTCTCAAATAGCCATCTATCTGTCCAACTCTCTAGGCTTCACCACTTTAACTCTGAGATTAGGAACGTAGTTGTGGGACTACCTAATCTTGAATGGAAAAAACTCTCTGAGAGAAAATTCTACATAAAGTTCTTGAGTTGAGAGAATATGAGAGGGAGGCTAGAGAGAATGCAAGAGTGCATTCTTGTTGCCTTATGTTGTTGTACCTAAACCCTAGGTTTAGTGTTCTATTTATAGGAGAAAGGTCATGAATAAAATATTCATTTAAAATCAATTATTTCCATAACTGATTTAATCTTTTCCATAATTAATCAATTTCATGACCAACCAATTCCATGACCAATCAATTCCATAATTGATTAATCTTTTCCATAAATGATTGATCACTTCCATAAGTGATTAAATCATTTCCATAAATGATTAATTACTTCCATAAGTGATTAATCATTTTCATAATTGATTAATTTCCAATTAATTAGTTCTTTAATTAATTAATCACCAATTAAATATCATATATTTATTTTCAGACCTTCTATTAGTTAATTAATTAATTACCCAATTAAATATCATATATTTAATTTGAGGCCTTCAATTAATTAATTCTATAATATGAATCAAATTCATATTAAAATTTGAACTCCTTCAAATTCTCTTATATCCTATAAATTTAATATGAATCAAATTCATATTAATATTTGAACTTCTTCAAATATTTATTTCTCTCATAGACTATAGTTTAATTAAATCTCATTTAATTTAAACTAAATTGAATAATTAATTCATTCACAATTAATTAATTCAGCTTCTAATTAAATACCATATATTTAATTAGACATATATTTGAACTCTTTCAAATATATAAATCTCTCAATATTATAAAGTATAATCTCAAATTAGACTTTATATTTTAATGCATCACTATACATTATATTAATTTGTATCTCGTACAATTAACTTAATTCCCAATATGAATTTGAACTATTCAAATTCTCTCAAGATATATTTGTTCCTAATTACTCTTTACGAGCTAGCAGGGGACCTAATGGACCTACAGATCAGAAGCTCCAATGATATGAGGTTAATAGATTAAACTCATTAATCAGGTTAACCAATATTCATTAACTGTGGGTCATTCCACTAAAGACCCACAACTGAACTCTTCTCACTGTAGAACATTTTTGTGTCCATGGATGTAGACCTATGTCGGTAAGTCAATCATTCACGAGTGTCCGTAATCACAGTTGGGTCAAATTACCGTTTTACCCCTGTGTTACATCTGTCTCCTTAAGTACTAGCGCTCCTCTAATGAACAACCTGTTTATGGTCCAACCAATAAACAGAAAGTCCCTCTCGAGCCAGTGAGAGGGCGGGATCCCTTTGTTCAAGTCCTGAAGTCACCACTTAAGGGAACACTCATCTACTTCACCTAGAAGCGGGAAGAAGTCAATTCCTTCTTGTGTTGTCATGTCCCCAGCCTCCCACTCGGTCTTGTCCCAAAAAAGGAAGGCATATTGAGTCGGTGTATTGGCCACTCTCACCCATGCTAATCAAAGGACAATCGTTCATGAGAAGGAGTTCATGATACACTCAGGATTAAGATTGAGTTACCTAGGTCATCCTATTGAAACAATAACCTAATTAGTTAACAGTGTTATAACTAATGGTTGACTATTTCATGGTCCGGTCTTATGCAAACTCATTGCATAAGACCTTTTAGGTCTACTACATGGACGTTTTGGATCAATACGTCTGTATCAAATACAAAGCGGGTCGTATCTCATAGTGTTACCAAGATAAGGTACCCAACCTTATCCTTGTATTATAGACCTTTTAGGTTGTTACTTGAACATCGATCCTCGTATGTCCCCACATACTAGTTCAAGTTACATACAAACAACCTTGGATCTTAGTTTATTGGATTTGGGTCAAATTGTGCAATGTTTAACAATAACACTTTATTGTAGAAATTCAATAACACTTTATTGAAACAAGTATACAATTTGTTTACATTTATTATCTACGAGTTTTAGGGCATAAAACCCAACAAACTCCCACTTGAACTAAAACTCTAGTTTAGTGGGATGTACAATAATCTATACAGCAGTGGGTGTATAAATACATGTGTAAAACATATACAATGTACAAATACAATAAACTAGGCATCACTATACCCATTACATAATGGTATCACTATACCCATTACATTTCTCCCACTTGCCCTAGATTACACCTTTGTACATATCTCGTAGATCTAGACCTTCTAGATGACCCTCAAACACTTTAGCCGAGAGAGTCTTTGTAAATGAATCAGCAACATTTCAGTCAATTTAATGTGTCTACTTGTCTTAGGCTGCGATGTTCTTTTGAATTCGCCACAACACTACTATATCACTATAAAGTGTGATGGGCAAGTTCACATTTGAAACACATTCCAAATCAATCAAGAACTTTCTAAGGCATACAGTCTCTATCGCTGCTTCACAAGCAGCAAATTTTTTGGCCTATACAATCAAGACTGTAACTATGCCATACTATAGCTCCATCGTAAAGAGTGACCACAGATACTGATGTAGATTTCCTCAAATCCTTATCAGTCTTAAAATCTGTGTCAGTGTATCCTGTAAGGATCAAATCCTTAGTCCCATACACCAGCATATAGTTCCTCGTTCTCCTCGAATACTTGAGGATATTCTTAACGGTTTTCCAATGGTTAAATCTTGGATTAGATTGATACTTACTGACAATCCGTATTGCATAAGGCATTCGTTTCATCTCCTCAACTTCTTGAGGTGTCTTAGGAAACAGTTTCTTAGACAAAAAAGAATTCCACGCCTGAAAGGTAGTGAATCCTTCTTGGAATTCTGTATCTTATATCTAATTGACATCTTGTAGATATAAGTCACTTGAGACAAGGCTAGCTTTTTGTTCTAACGATTCCTAACGATTTGGATCCCAAGAACAAACTTGGCTTCTCTCAAATTTCCATTTGGAAATGAGCTGCTAGCTCCTTTAATGTCAGTAAGATAACCTACATCATTCCCAATGATTAGGATATCAATCATATACAACACTAAGTAAGCTACTGAACTATTGATGATTACTTGTAAACACAAGACTCATTAATGTTCTGATTAAAGCCAAAAGATTTGGTCACTATATCAAATCTTATATTTCAAGATCGAAATGCTTAGGTCAATCCATGAATGGATCACTTAAGTTTGCAAACCCTTTTGCTTTCGATCTTGTTGTATGAACCCTTCTGGTTAAGACCTTTAATGTCTCATTTTCTCTTGTAAATCCACTTGTAACTAATAGGTGTTACCCATCAAGCAGATCTACAAGATCCCAGATGGAAGTGAAATACAAAAGACTTCATTTCCAGGTCCATGACTTTAATCCATTGGTCCTTGTCAACATCATTCATTTTCTTTCTAAAAGATAATGAACCCACTATGCCATCATCAGGTATGATGACCTAGGCTTCAAAACAAGCCCATGTAACGTTCAGGTTATCAAACAACCCTCCCACTACATTGAGGCAATCTCAACTATTGAGATGGATGTGACTGACTAGATGCACTGATCCATCAACAACTCTTGTTGAATAGTCAGTCTCATCAACAACTCTTGTGGATGTTACTGTAGCTTCATTAGTTAACTTACTTACACTGACTTTACTCTTGTGGTTTATGATTTTTGATGTGGACTTCTTCTGAGAATTTAACATTTGTCAATACAAATTCTTTATTCTCTTGTGAATTGAAGAAGTATCCACTTCTCATTTCCTTTGGGGTTGCCTATTACAGTATGCAATGCAGTCAACGCTGCATAACCCTAAAACGAGCCAGACAATTGAGCATAGCTCAACATGGAATGAACCATATCCAATAGGGTTCTATTTCTCCTAAATGAGATTTAGGGTGTGATCCCATGTACTATCAAATAGTCCTGGAATCTCAAATCCCTATACTCAACATTTTGATCAGATCGAAGTGTTTTTATCATCTCACCTAACAAGTTTTCAACTTCAGTCCTAAGCCCCTTCAAATATCTCAAGAGCTTCAGACTTAAGTTGCATTAGGTAAAGATACTCATATACCTTTGAATAATCATCCAAAAGAGATGAATTATTCATGCCCTCCCACTGCTTTAACATATTGAACCACAAGGGTCCAAATGTACAAGCTCCAAGGGCTCTTTGGCTCTTAGATCTTTTCCAGTAAAAGATCTATCAGTCATATTGCCCACAAGGCATGACTTACAAGGTAGGAGAGAGTCATCTTCTAACTCGCTTAGAAGTTCACTCTTGACCAATCTCCCAATCAAATTGAGATTAATATGGTCTACCTTAGAACCAAAGAAAGGTATTTTTCTTTAGAAGAAATCATTTGCCTCTTTTCACATTGAGTAGTAGCAGTTTTAAACAACCCAGTGTTCATGATTGCTTTACTCTTGATTAGTCTTAAAACATTTAGGTTACTTTCTAGTAAAGCTAAACAAATGTCAACTCCCTTTCTTGAAACAAAACTGCGTTAGCAAAGAAAGGTAAAGAGTAACATTGTTCCAGCAAATAAGACACAGAAATCAAATTTCTTTTGATCTTAGGAATTACATACACATTATCTAATAATATGTATTTTCTCCAATTGAGAAAATTAACTTAATGTTCCCCAAAATAACCTCTCTAATTCTAACTTTGAGAGTCATTACACAAGTAGCATGTTGTTGCCAGGAACTTATTCCTTTAAAAGAAGAACACGCATGATTTGTGGCCCCTGAATCAAGTATTCGGGGAGAATCACTATTCTTCACTAATCACGTTTTCAAGACAAGTAAATTAAAATTACGGTCTTGAAAAAATTCTCTTTTGCTAAGCAGGGTTCTATGTCATATTCACCAAGAACAATTCTTAATGAATTAAACGTATGGGGCATGAGTACATTGCTCAGTTAAGAATAGTCCTAGACTTATTCACCACAATTTGTCGTTTAAGCTTGTTGTATTACCGTTATTTATAAAATGACGTAAGACAATACATATAAAATTATTATATAATTGTTGAAGTAACAAATTACTTGCATTATTATTTGCACTAACCCATCACAAATAATCCAATCAAATTCTGCAAAAACAAATAAGCAATCAAAGAAACCCTATAAAACTATTGATTTAGTTTTTGCAACGATACTTCAAAGGTTTAGAACAACAGCCACTGAAGGGTGGTCAGCTACTCCTCCTCTGAATTGAAACAATCTCAACCAAACTCTAACACCAGAATAACTCATATTTCGTTAGCGTTTAGTTACAATTGTTCGATCAAGGGTTAGTTAACACATTTAACTCATCCCCGTAAGTGTAACCCTCCCACTTTCAGATCTTAGAGGCACGCACCAACATGCTACCGAAGGGAAAGACAACAGTTGGTTACTAGCCTAATTGACCCTATCCTATTCAGGAGTTCACGGTGTCCCGAATCCTATGACCAGGCCCTCTGAAGGGATGGTTGCGCCAGGACAACCTGCAGGCGGATCATAGGACTCTCACGGTGCGAACTAGGGGCGGAGACCGAAGGATACGTTGACACGTGTCCTGCTCCCACTTATTCTAGACATTTTTCCCATTCACCTTGTTATTGATTCATGCAAACACTTTCCGAAGGGAGACCGCTCCTAAGGCGACTCGAAGCTGAGCATGAACCTTACGTTTTGAATATAGGGACGTAGGAGCAAAACTTGATTTAAATCTCGTTTTGTAATTTTCCTCCCACTGAAAATGTCCTAAGGTTAATTTAGGGTTGTTTAACTTAGATAAAATTCGGCTAATTCAATCTATCTAAGTTTGGTCCTATTATAACCATCATGGAAAGGATTCAACCGCAATGTTTTAGGTGAATTAAACTTCTTTTAATAAACCCAACTTTGCAAGTCAATATTACTATGGTTAATTCAACTCAAGGTTCGAATCAGTTCCCAAGTAGGAGGTGTTCCGTAAACCGTCATCTTAAGTACCCCCAGCCTTAGACAGAACTTTAACGAGAGAGTTCCCTTATAACCACAGTAATGTAAGGTCTTTACTCTACAGATCTAGGTGTATTAAATACTTTTAACAAACCTAGTGACCTTGAATGCTAACATTTAACTATGATTAATTCAACTCTGGTATTCCGGGTCAGTTCCCAGGTAGGAGGTGTTCTGTAAACCGTCAACTTAAATACCCCCAACCTTAGACAGAACTTTACCGGTAGAGTTCCCTTATAATCATAGCAATGTTTTTCCTACTTAGTCAATTAAAACTAATTTTAATTCTAAGTAAGAATAATTCTAATCCTATTAGAAATGTGATCTTAGATCTAATTAATTTTAAACATTTTAAAATTAATTCATTTATCCTAAGATCCTATGTTTGCATGCAATTCTTTGTTATAGGTTAACGATTTCTATTCATGAATTTTATAACCATTATAAATTTTTATGAATTAACCCTATAACATGCTACTATGGTGAATAAATTAACAATCAAATTCTAATTAATTTATAAAACCATACATTAGCATACATGACATACCAAAAATATAACATTTATATTAATCTAAGGTAATGTCATGCTCAATGCAATTTAATTTCCTTTTAATTAACCTAACTCTTAAATTAATTATACAAGAAAATTAAAATTAAGTATTACCATTTTCATACATTAACATAACATTTATATTATTAGCTCATGGAAAAATAAGCATGTTAATTACTAATATAAATATAACTCTTATATTTTTAAACTATAGTAATTTTATGCTTAATGCAAATTAATTTTCTTCAATTAATCTAACTCTTAAATTAATTACCTAAGAAAATTAAAATAAGCATTTACATTTCCATACATTAACATAACACTTTATATTAATAGCTCATGAAAATAAAAAAAACATATAAAATACTTTCATAAATATAACTTTTTTATATTTTTACTAAAGTAATTTCATGCTCAATGCTTCTCAATTTTTATCCATTTAATCATAACAATTTATATCAAATCATACATGAAAACAAGTATTGATATTTTATTTTCATCCATAATATAACTAATTATATTAATACTCATGAAAATAAACCTAAGCATGCATGCTCCATTAATATAATATAACACTTTATATTTATCTAATTAATGTCATGCATGATGCTTTTCCAATTTCATATATTTAATATAACAATTATACTAAATAACTCATGAAATTTAAATTCTTGCATAATTATCATATATTATAACATTTATAACATAAAATTGCATGAATCATGCTTAACCTATGGTGGGATCTAGCTAAATGACATACTTTATGCAACAATCAATTAATTTGATACATACATCACATGCAAAATTAAATTAAAACTACCAAAATTGACTGGCATATTTGGCATATCCTAAGGAATTAAAAGCAATTTAAATTACAATAATTTAAATCCAAGACATATCTTGGTCTTCAAATCTTTTCATTTTTGGCATTTACAATTGATCTAATCAAAAGTATAAATCTAATCCCAACAAATATGCCTAAATAATCAATTTTGTAAATTAAACCACATGTCACATATATGAAATTAAAATACCCACCATTGAACCAATGCTAATTTTAGAGAAACGAAATTAAATCTACGATCGGCTCTGATACCAATTGTAAGGATTTGGAATTCCCCAATTCCGTTAAAGCGGAAGCGTAATTGGGACCGGTTCATAGTTAATTTTGTTTATCCAAAAATACCATAACATTGGCAAAAATCATAGAACAAATTCTCTAGAAACTTAAGGCTAAACATACAAAATTTAGATCTAAATCTATAATAAAGAAAAGAGAAGCAAATCTCCGTTGACGTCTCTGAAAATCAAGAATGATTCTTGATTGCTCTGCAACAACGAAGAACACCACCATTTGATCTTCCCTTTATCTAGCCAATGTGGGACTTTGGGCGCACTCCCAACACCTACATACTAGTTCAAGCCTCATACTAATTGCCTAGGATGTTTTGTTTATTGGATTAGGGTTAATAAGACAAGATTACTCAATACAAACACATATAAATGAATAATATATCATTTTATTAATGTTCGGTCAAAAGGTATATTTACTATCTTCGAGTTTTAGGGCATAAAACCCAACAGTTACCACATCACTATAGGGGAGGAATCAGAGTCTCAAATGTCTGAAAAATATGCAGTGGAGGCTCCACTGTCACTTGAAGATGGCGACCAATCGATAGTTGATTAACTAAAAGAAATCAACCATGGTACGGTAGAAGAGCTACGTCCGACCTTTATAAGTGCATCACTTACTCCCGAGGAAGAATCTCAAAAAGCATTGGAAGAGGCACATTCGGGAATTTTTGGTGCTCATCTGTCCGAACAAAAGTTGCAGTTCCAATTGAAAAGAATGGGATATCATTGGCCTACAATGATTCAAGACTCAATGTAGTATGCCAAGAAATGCAAAGCTTGCCAGTTTCATGCCAATTTCATACATCAGCAAGCAGAGCCTCTTCACTCAACTATAGCTTCATGGCCTTTTGAAGCTTGGGGGCTTGACCTCGTTGGTCCTATAATACCAAAGTCCTCGGCGAGAAATTCTTAAATCCTTGCAGGGATAGATTACTTCTCGAGATGGACTGAAGTTGTCACATTAAAAGAGGTTAGGAAAGAAAATGTTGTGGATTTCGTCCGAACTCATATCATCTATTGGTATGGCATCCCCCATCGTATCGTGATAGATAATGGAAGACAATTCTCCAATGGCTTGATGGACAAGTTGTGAAAGAAGTTTAACTTCAAGCAATGCAAGTCCTCCATGTACAATGCTGCAACAAATGGATTGACGAAAGCATTTAATAAGACGCTCTGTAACTTATTGAAGAAAGTGGTCTCGAAGATGAAGAGAGACTAGCAAGAGAAGATTGGTGAGGTGTTATGGGTTTTCCGAACTACTCATCGAACTCCTACAGGGGTCACACCTATGGAGTAGAAGTTGTACTCCCACTAGAAAGAGAGATTCCATCACTAAGGATGATCGTACAAGAAGAGTTGACAACTGAAGATAATGCAAGGTTGCGCCTTCAAGAACTGGAAGCACTTGACGAAAGAAGATTAGAGGCTCAACAAGCACTGGAATGTTATCAAGCACAGATGTCTAAAGCCTTTGATAAGAATGTGAAGCTTCGATAATTTCAAGTTGGTAATCTGGTACTCACTGTTCGATGACCCATCATCACGACACGACACGACACACAGGGAACAAATTCACACCTAAATGGGATGGACACTACGTCGTCAAAGAAGTCTACAGAAACGGAGTATACAAAATTGTGGATAAAGATGGCTTACGAATAGGCCCGATAAATGGCAAGTTTCTTAAAAAAATTTATGCATGAAATGTAACACTTCTTATCGTAAGAGTCTAAACTACATGATGCTTCGGGCCTGCTTGAGTTTAAATCGAAGTCTTTTATAGACTCCGGATTTGAAGTTACAATTAAAAACGAAAAATTAAAAGATAAGAATCAATCCGACGGGACAGGGACCCCTGACTGGATTGATATGACAAAAGATACAATAATTACAATACAATAATAAGAAAAGATGAAAGGTACGAAAAGTAAGAAAAGACGAAAGGTACGAAAAGATTCTTTAAAGGTAATTGTACACATTATTCTTGCACGCTCCTCCACCATCTTTTGTCGTATCCCTTTATTAAAGTAACTTTAATAAAGATGATAATGGTAGTCCTTATTTGATATGTTGGAATATTATGTCAAATCACTTTTTTCAGGAGTGAAGGCAAGGTATGCTGACCAAAGGATTTATTGCACATCTCGTCTTTTAATACCGGGACCACACACCGCAACAATCCTTCGCATCAGTCATTTGCAGTGAGTCTTCATAACTTTCTTTGGCTAGGAGATTTGGACACAATCTTCTTGTACTGAGATGAAGTTTTAATTATAATTTACAACTGATTTTAATGTACACACACATACCTTTTTTTATATTCACATTGGTTGCGAATCGAGGAATGGATCATTTAGGTCATACTCATCTTCTTCGTCGACGTCAGAGTTTTGTGGAGAACATCAGGATGCAATTGAAGTAGCTTGATTGAGTATCTTCTGGAAGTCTGCTTCTGTCGTTATCTGAGCTAAAGCAATTAACAGTTTTGACTTGGAATTGGGGAATTCAACATTTTTCTTCTTTGAGAGGTCTTGAAGGTAGCCATTATCAGCGAACCATTGTTTAACCTATTTGATTCCTGTGTGGGAATACTTATATTTGTCCCACCATTTAATTTGTAAAATTTTGACGATTTGTCTGTAATAGGTATAGGTATTTGTTTGGAAATTCCAACAGAATATCCAAGGTATTTAAAAATATAAATAAAAACGCATTGTAAGTGGAAGCTCAGTGTTGATGGTGTCATAATTGATTGTTGGTGGGGGATAGTTTAAGCTCATTTTCCAAGGAAAATAATTGAAATGGCTACAAGAGACTTTCTCAGATGGCGCATGAGTTGAAACTCAAATTATTGTGTGACTTTCTTTTGTTGTGATTCTGCTGGAATTTTGCCTTGTTTATATCAACTGGTGTTTGATTATGTGTTGCTGTGAATGTGTGGCTTTAGCTTTGGCTATTTGAATTGAATTGTGGGTTTGATTTGGTTTTTTGAATGGGATGTTGCTTTTGGGATAGAGAAGGTGCACTAATTGTAGGAAGAAAGTGGAAAAAAAATTGGTGTGTCGCGGAGATAATCATTGCCTTGAAAGTAATTTAGGCACGACCACGGTGCTAAATCGTTTTTCTGGTTGGTCCCCAAGGTTAACACAACACCCTCCTCGTTCGTGCACTCGAGAGAGAAGGATTGAAATCAGAGGAAAACGTAGGAAGAATGAAAATGAATTCAGTGCTCTTCCACTTTGCTCAGAGTTGCTTTTATAGGGAATGAGCCCAACTACTTTCCCAAAAAGGTGTGCCACGTGTCAGAATGTGGACGGTCAGCTTGGTCTGCTCGCAAAACTCGTTCAGCTCGGCTCGGTCAACACACAAACTGCAGCAAACAGCAGTGTCGGCTTGGCCACCTCACGAACAGTCATGAAGTTCGGTCAGCGCGCTCGGTCAGCTCGCGAATAGTTTGGGTAGGTGTACTCTTGCGACGACACGTGGTAATGAATACAGTAGAGACATGTGGCAGAAATAAAATAAAAGGAATAAAAATATTTTGGCCCAAAAAGTAAAATCCATCTCTTTATTACGCGCGAACACGGTTACCTGAACCCGCCCGTCCGATCGACAGGCAGCGGCGATGCGCACGTGTGGGAAAAAGTCTTGGTTCCACCCTTAACCACATTTACAAGAGTAAGGAAAAGTGATGTTATAAAAACACTCTTCCCAACTCAAAATTTATCCATGTGGGACAAACTACTTCCATGCATTACTTCTAAAGGCCAAAATCAAGTCATTCCCAACAATCCCCCAAGATTGATTGTAAACAACATTTTCTGAGAAAAGGAGGAAATAAACTTAAGAATTAATATCTTTCAATTTGAATCAATGCGTAGTGAAGCAAGGCAATAACCAACACATAAAAAGTAAGTTACCTTTTGAACTTTCAATGGTCGTGGTTTAGATCCCCACAACACGTTTGAATCCTCAAAGTTTCCTTGATTCCGCAATATGGTAATAGGACATGGGCTATTCAAGGTCATGCAGAAAATACCTTGGGTCATTGTGAAAGCTTTAGAAAGAGATTCATTACACTCTTTCATAGAAGGCGGCCACACCTTCACAATCACGTCATCCTTCATCAAGTCTACCACAGTAAACCACTCAAAATCTTGAGCTATAAAGACTTTTCACAATGTGTCCATCAAGTCCTTACTTGGACCACCCAAATAAAGGGCTATGAACTCATTTCAACAGTTTTAGTCACATACATGTTGAGGACTCTAGAATTACTATCCTTGTTAGGCCTTTGGTGAGAGGATCTTCCAAATTCCTCTCAGGCCTCACATACTCCAAAGAGATAACTCCACTTTTTAGCAACTGTTTCACAGCTCCATGTTTCAGGTGTATATGCCTTCTCTTGCCATTATATACACTGCTTTTGGCAATTCCTATGGCTGCTTGTGAGTCACAGTGCAAGGAGACTGGCATTGATGCCCCCCCACAGTGGTACGTCTTGAAGTAAACTTCTCAACCATTCTGCCTCTTGCCCAGCAAGCTCGAGAGCTATAAACTCAGACTCCATGGTGGATCGGGCAATTCACGTCTACTTTGCAGATTTCCATGATATAGCTCCTCCACAAAAAAACAAACACATACCCGCTAGTTAAGCTTACTTCGTCGTTATCAGTTACCCAGTTTGCATCACAATAACCTTCTAATACTGCAAGAAATTTATTAAATTGCAAACAGTAATCTATTGTACCTTTAAGATACCTCAACAAACGACGATGTGCAACCCAATGATCTTTATTAGGATTATGTGTATACCTACTCAATCTACTCACAACATATGCAATATCAGGTCTAGTATAATTCATCAGGTACATTAAGCTACCTATAATTTTTGCATATTCAGATTGAGAGACACTATCCCCTTTATTTTTCTTAAGTTTCATACAAGCATCATAAGGTGTTCTTGCAGATATATCATCAAAACAATCAAATCTCTTTAGCATCTTTACAACATAGTGTGATTGACTCAATGAATACCCATTTTTTGTTTTTCTCAACTTGACACCAAGTATCACATCAGCCTCACCTAAATCTTTCATCTCAAAGTGCGAGGACAAGAATAACTTGGTATCATTTATTACGTTCAAATTTGTACCGAAAATAAGCATATCATCAACATACAAGCAAATAATCACATAATCAGCACCAAACAATTTCGAGTAAACACATGTGTCAGAAGAATTTACCCTAAACCCATTGTTTACTAAGGTATTATTAAATTTCTCATACCATTGTTTGGGAGCTTGTTTAAGACCATAAAGAAATTTTTTATGTTGACATACCTTGTTTTCTTGACCAGAAATTACAAAGCCTTCAAGTTGTGACATATATATCTTCTTTGTGAAAAAGAGGAGACATCTGTATTTTACAATTCTCCTCATTCTTTAGCTGCATCCCTTGGTATGTTACATCAGGAGTGAAGTTAGAACGTTTCTAATTATTCATTAACTTTATTTCTCCCTAATGCCTGTAGGTTGCTTCATATCTTTGTTTTTTTTTTCCTTTTGACTGAAGGTTGCTTAATTGCTCTTGATTCTGTGCGAAATTGATCCATGTTCTCGTCGACAAGGATGAAAATATCGCGAAATATTGTCGAAATATCAAATTTCTAGCGGGTCCGATAGAGATATGGGGGGTTAACATCGTGTTTTACCAATTTATCGCGAAATATAAAAAATATTGGCAAAATATCGACAAAATATCGTTTTTTTCGATTTATCGCCTGACGGAAGGAAACCCATGAAAAAAAAAGTAGAGGTTCTCCCTTGGAGAATGCTTTTTTTATTGGTTTTTTTTTTTCCTTTTATTTTTCTCTTTCCCTATTCCACAACCCCACTTATCTTTTTTCTTTTTACAATTTCACTCATTTTTTTTTCCTTTTTCCTTTTTCCTTTTCAATTCTTCTTTCTTAAATTCACTCTCTTTTTTCTTTTCTTTGGATTCTTATTTTGTGTTATATATACTTACTATATTTTGTGTTAAATATTTAGCAATTAGCACATAAAATATTTATTTGATTTTGTGTGGTAGGTTTAAAATATAGAATGTAATTTTTTAAATTTATTAAATATAGTACAACTATAATATTTCTGTAAAAATATTAATAGCATATCTTTGAAAATTTTGATTTTTGTATCTTGATAATTTTTTAATTTAATTTTTCTTTTAAAGTTTTATTTTTGTTTATATTATATTTAGAATGTACACTTTTATTCTATTATTATGACTTTGATTTATTTTTTAAGATAGAATGAATTTGGAGCAATTCTAAGACTCCAAAAATATCATCTCATCACCATATTAATGAGTTAGGAATAATTTACTTGTTGACCAAAATTTAAAATTATTTAAGTTTATATTTATTTTACAATCTTCAGTACTATCTATTATTGTATTAATGCATGTATTTGACTTACAATAATTGATATATTTGCTTAAAGTAGTAGTTTATTACTTAAACAAACTTATTCTAAAGTTTCACAAAAAAGAAATTCACAATATTTTTATAAGTTTCCGTAATATCCCTGATTTTCCCCAGAATATCCATCGATATCCAAATATCTGTTGATATATCCGTAAATCTGAGTTACCGATATCGATATTTGCGTCCTTGCTCGTCGATGTGAAACTCTTCAAGTTGTGTCTGATTTTGAAATCAGGGAATACTTTGTCTTCTTCATCTTCGACTTATACCCTTCACCATAGTGGTCATGGCCCTAACGAAAGAAACTCAGTGTATGGAAGGGTCATCGTCTTCCAAGACGATGTCCTTTGTGGTGAAGTCACTGTTGCGTCCTCGACATCGGCTTCGAGGTTGAAATATTTTAGAGTTATGTACTTATTTTGTTTAGCAATTTTACTTTTTCTTTGTAAAATAGATCATGGATGTGATTTATGAATGGACAAAAAGTTTTATGTATTATATAAACTGTTATATTTTATTAATTAATTCTATGTTCGTTGAATTAGTTGTATAGAAATACTTTTGGGATTTTATTTTGTGTATAGGTTGATAAAGTGAGAAATATTTTTTGTTAGCCACACCCATGCAACTGACATTTTGTATGTAACGACCCGATTACTAAAATAGTCTTTTAGGGACCGTCGTTACGACAATGCATGCTTTGGAGGTCTTTTTAAATAAAAACATTTTAAAAATATAAACACTAATTTAAGTTAAAACCTCACAACAAAACTTTTATTCAGGATCCCTAATTTTAAAGGTTTTAAATATTCTTAAATAAATCCTAAAATATAAATATACATGGTCTCTAGAAAATTTCTCAAAACAAATTTACAATTCAAATAAAGTAAAACAGAGTTCTTAGAGCGGAAGAAAATAAAATATGAAAGTCATAGTCCTCTCATGGGTGCCTAACGAATTCTCATCAATAGCCTTTCACATGCCCTTGCTTTACGTGAAAAAAATATTTTGAAAATAATGAGTATTTAAAATACTCAAGAAGTGACCCTACTGTTGAGGTTGAGTCACTAACACTTTTTTAAAAATCAACTCATTTCAAATATAATTTTCAGTGCTTCAACCCACGGATTCTAATGAAAAAAAAAAAACGTGCTTTCTCCAATTTTTTTTCAGGACACCGTGCTTTTTCCAAATTTTTTTTAATTGTATTTTTTTTTCCAATTAACCCCCCTTTTTTTATTATTATTTTTTTACACACAGAAATAGGTATTACACAGCATATCAAGGAGGCATTTAATTATTCTGAGTTACACAATTGGTTGGCCTCATTCTTTAGACAACGCCTACGCTGAGTTCCACACAAAATAATCATCGCATTTGTTGGCGTTCAAAGGGCAGTCCACAAAAGCAGTAGCATCCCAATTGTAACACAAAGTTATTTCATGCAATTGTTGTTCTCCACTCCAAATGTTGTAGTTGCATCGAACCGCTGGTGTTTTTCCAGTTTTTTCTCTTATTGCCGCGTAAAGCTGATCCCTTGAGTAGTATACTTGTCCGTTAGGTGTAATTTGGCTATTGCCAAGAATAAACAACAAATTGTTTTCAATATAAGTGTCCATTGCAAAACTGAAATAGTCTTCTTGGTCAAATAAAATGGCTTCACTGCAGGTTCCATGCTTATCCCACTCGTGTCCCCATAGCCATAGGTTGTCTCCTGTGGCAACATTTTCCCAGATTTCACTAATTCCAGGTTGTAGTATGCTAATCTGGAAATCAATACACATCGAGTGATTTTCACATATTATATTATGTGCAAAACAACCAATATTGTAATAGTTGTAGGGTAAATGAATTGACCTAAAATGATAGTTCTAACTTTTTATCGGTAAAGTTTTAACAACATTTAGACATAAATTCCGTGTCAACAAACAATTCGAAATGTCTCGACTTTTTTAGAATAGGTCCAAGTCAAATAGTAATGATTCGAAGCACCTTTTTTTACACTATTTTGGAACCTTAGAGACTCAAGATATGTAAAATAATACAGGATTTCCAATCCTAGCAGGAAAGGGAGGAAAACGGATTAATAAATCAGGGTGAATTCGAAAATTTCGAGACAATTCTCTACGAGATCAGGAACAATTCTGCATACTTGGCAATGATCTTAAATAATATAATTGAAAACATTGGTTTAAGTAATTTAGGCCCCGTTCGGTAACCATTTGGTTTTTTGTTTTTGGTTTTTGAAAATTATAGATGTTTTATCTTCATTCTCTTACCATGTTTTTCATCTTTGTCAATGACACATTTGATTTTCTAGCCAAATCCCAAAAACAAAAACAAGTTTTTGAAAACTTTTTCAAAAATTGGCTTGGTTTTTGAAAATATAGGAAGAAGGTATTAAGAAAACAACGAAACTTGTAGATGAATAATAGTGTTTATAAGCTTAATTTTCAAAAACCAAATGTTTATGAAACGAGGCCTTAATTACCTGGTTTATATCAAAGGGACTGCCAGAACATTGGGTTCTGCCGCCATCGTATAGACTGGGCCAAACGCCATGGATACTGAATCGATTATCTGGAGCTTGAAAGCAGTAAGGATAAGGTTTGGTCCAATCACTACACGTGGCTGGTTGCCATTGAATCACAACTTGCAAGTAGTCATACTCATTGAGTCCCTCGCAACTTGCTATCAGTACTAATACTCAAAATCAATACAAGTTCTTTCTTCGCCATTTTCGAAAGCTTTGACGAATTTATCTGATCAGTTGCTTTGTGAATGATCTAATAGACAAAGACTATTTATAATAGTTCCGACGATCCAATTTTTCCAATATATAGAACTTAAAATATTTGTGGTTTGTTGTTCTATTATATAAATATATGATTAATATCATTAAAGATACTGACAAAAGTTGTGGGGCAGGAATTCCCAGGGTTCACATGAAGATAATATTGGGATATAAAATATAAAATATAAATTGAATTCATAGGACCAGATGGAGTTAAGATTGTGATAGTCATATATGTGGTCTGTCATCATCTTTTTGGTTTATTCCAGACTCCCATAGGATTTGTACTTACACACAAATTTTAAAGGAAACATGCGATGTGATACTTTTATTTACCTATGAAGTTCTTTCTCGGCTTCAAGTCCGTCTCAAATGAAACCGCCCCGTGATACTTTTCAAAATAAGACCTTAAAATATTTTATAGTAAAGACAAAATTTTAAAATATCAAAATACATTGTATTATACGATTGTTTTTTTACAAAAAAGAAAACAAAACAAAATATATGAAATTAAGAAAATGTCACAAAACAACTATATAATAGTAATATTTTATTTAAAAAAGATTAATAAGTTTTATGTTTAACTTAACATGAGAATTGACAAAAGAATGATTTGGAACAGTTTTTCTTGAGGAGGAGAGAAAAATGAAGAGGTGAGAAATTTAATTTTTTTGTCTACCCTTCTGTCAAAAGATTTTTTTGTTAAGAACCTTTTCAATTTTGAGCGAATTTTGGGACATTGTGATGAATCATAACTCAAACATGCTAAAGGACGACCCTGCTAGCCTCAAATCTATATGAAAAACATGAGATTATATGAGACAATTTTGTATAATTGATAAAGTATATCGTGTATGCACAAAGTATTTGCTATACTTACAAATTAACTATTTGTAACAAATTTTTAAATATGACAACTAGTATTATTTTCACCTATTATAACATTTCCTTAAGATACTATACTTTTAATTACCTAATAATATTCCCAATATCTGAATATATTGTGACGCTCCACGTTTTGAAATTAAACATTTTGGGATATTTTGGATCAATTATTGAGTTTAAATTGGAATCAAGTTGAAGAAATCAAATTATCTAAATGTTGGGATTTTTGGTTAAGGAATTAAAATTTTAATTCGAATCACATGGTTATGAAAATAATATAAATTACCTAAAGATTTCCTCATCCTAGAAAGGAAAACAAGGCTGCAATTTGAGTTTTAAAAGAGTGGAATTAGATGGTGATTAATCTTATTTTAAGGGATTAAATAAAAGGATCAAAAGAGAGAAAAACCCTATCAACGGAAGAGATTTGTCGCGATCTCTTGTCAAATAAATTTATAATCCACGATTCCTAAAGAACTTGTACCGATAGTGGTTGGGGTCGATCACAAGGAACAATTGATTTATTTCTGAATTCTTTTGTGTTTTGGGGTAGCTTGAGGCGGGGGGGGGGGTTTGGATAAAAGATAAGAACATAAAATAAATGCAGGAAAATAAATGCAGAAAATTAAATATAAGAAAAGTAAAAGGCGGGTTAGTTGATCTTACCACGAGAATTATTGTATCCGGGGTGGCGCTTGGTGTTTAGTTTGATTAATTCCATTCATTTATTAACAATGGATTTTAATTAACTATCTAATCTAAGCATACTCTAGAGTTACTAGGATTCGTATTCTACTATCACGAACCAGCCAACGCACTCAATCAGATTCCAGCCTAAATCTAATTAACCGTGCAGTTAATTAAATTTAAACTGCAATGAGAACTAACTAGATTAGTCATGCATGCAATCAGGGTTGTAAACGCCTTTATTACAATAACTAAATCTCCTAGCTCTCACATGCCAAGTACTATACCTAACACTACAGGAAAAATCACATACAATAGCTGTTAAAAAACGCTATCGTAAGGCTATGATAGCATTTTATGAAACACTGTCGTAGGCCACGTTATTGAAAGACTGAGACTTTTAATAGCATTTTTTTCCTGCTATTGAAATCGCTGTAGAAAGTCTATATTTATTGCGTTATTCTAATGTTATGGAAATCTTTCATAGTGTTGGAGAAAACACTATGATTTCTCTTTAATAGCATTTTTATAGCCATAAACAAACGCTATAAAAGATATATCATAACGTTTTTACCACCTTGTTGTAGCCGATGTTATTGAAAGTTTATAGCTTATCATAACGTTTTTTTACGCTATTGAAAACGCTATAAAAAGTCTATTTTTATTTCGTTTTTTTAATGTTATGAAAACTTATTATAGCATTTGGAAAATTGCTATGGTTTGTCTTTAATAGTGATTTTATAGCCGTGAAAAAACACTATAAAAGACATATCATAGCGTCTTTTCGACACTGTTATAGCCCATGGTGTATTCAACGCTATTGAAAATGCTATAAAAACGTTTATTTTTTATTGCATAATTGTAATGTTATGGAAAAATTTCACAGCGTTACCAAAAAAGCTATGATTGGTTTTTAATAACATTTTTTATAACAGTGAAAAAATGATATAGAAAATGTAGCATAACATTTTTAATCTTGCCATGATAGACACACTTATTGAATTTTAATATTGGGAAAATTACCTTTTTAGTCCCCGAGTTTTCAACACTAGGTGCGCTTGGTCCCTGAGTTTTTAAAATAGACCATTTTAGTCCATGAGTTTGTAAGAATAGGTTTAAAAGGTCCCTATCACTAACAGATCCGTTAAATGCAAACGGAAAGCTGACCGTGCTTTCTAATTGCTTACATGGCTTGATGACTATGCTAAAATGAATGATGACTAGGCCTTAAAAAATTGGGTGAAAAAATTAAACCCTAGAATTGAAGTTTTGTTGCATGTGAAATGAAGGGATTCCAATCGACAAATCAAAACAGAAAATGTACGTTGAAAAGATGAAGATGAAGGTGAACGATACAATTGATCAGCAAGGATTCCGACAAGGCTGTGACGACGAGGCTGCTACGTATATTCCATTGGCAACGACGAGGCTGTGCAATTTTGTCCAAGACCGGAGAGATTGCAATTTGAATGGGGATGCATGAAGAAACATTAAAGACCTTCTTCAGAGTTCATCATTCTGGGTTTCTTTGGACCTTAAATTCTGTATGAAGTGCAAATATTTTCCCTCATTTGTTCCTTGAGTTTTCTAATGGATATATATTTCTTATACGTTAAGAATAATAGTTGAACTTTATCAAAAACACCATGGAACGCTCAATAAGATAGATTAAAACTCAATGAGATCAAACATTGATTTGTCGATTATTATTCTTAATGACCATAACGTCATCGCTTTCACAAAGCCCCACATATAAAATCTTAATTATAATCCGACCGTCTTTCCAGTTTTCGATTTAATTTCCATATTTTCCTTCTTCCTTCGAAATAGCCGTCATGGCAAATCACTTGGAGAGCACAGAGTTGGAACCAAATTAGCCGACCGAGATCGCCGATAAAACGACTCAAGCCTCGACTTCTTCGCCTTCTTCCGATTCTGATGCCGATAAATTGGTCGATTTATGGATTATTGGAATTTTTGGGCTTTGATTTTGTGGATTAAACTTTAACCAAACTTTTTTCTGTTTTGTGATTCATTTTCTATATTGCATAAATTGTATGTATAAAGTGGATCGAGGGAATTATTTTGTAATTACGGTAAAAATCAATTATATTTCATTGTTTTATAAAAATATATGAGTATTAACTTAGAACATATATAGGCCAACTTGGTCAATTGGTTAAAACATTAGGTCATTAAAAAAATATTGGATGTTCAAATGAGAGAGAAGAAAGGATGGAGAGGTAGGGGGACAATAGAGAGAGAGGATGTTCAAATTACATAGAGAAGGAAGGAGGGATAGTTAGAGGGAGAAAGTAGGGAGGGAGTGGGTGATGGAAGGGATGAAGACGTAGAGGGAGAAAGAAGAGAGAGGAAAGATGGGAGAGAAGGAGAAATATGAAATGGACTGAATTTTTACATTTATGATAGGTTGGGTGTTTAATTTTAACATTCAAAAGTTTAGGGTTCTAATTTTTACACTTTTGAAAGTTGAAGGGTTTAATTTTTACAATTGAAACTTTAAGGGTGTATTTGTTACAAACATCATACTTCAGGGGTGGTTTTTGCAATTTACCCATTAAAGTACTTACATATAAAGAAAGTTGCAAATTCATAATCCAAATAACTAAAATGACTATATATATAGTCTCAAATAGTTCTTACACTCAAAAAAAGCTAAGAGAGTTGATGAAATGATTGCGTACTAACAGTTCCTCCATGAATATGCAGCTGCATGTTTTCAAGCTTTCATTAACCTAATAAACTAAAAAACCAAAATATCTTTTATAAATAATGATTTAAACTCTAACTCATGAACCAATATAACAAATAAACATTAAAACTCATACAAATCAATTCAACTGAACTTGAATGTTACTTTACTTACATATTTTAACTCTGTCAATTGGCCATGCAAATGTAGTACCCACAACATCATCAATAACAATAATATCAAATGTAGGCCTCCGTAAAAATGAATTGGGTTTTTTTACTGTATCAACCCACACACGTACTGCATTTGGACCAAGAGAAATGTGTTCGACAAGGGTTAATGGATCACTAGAAGACCATCTTCCTTCAGTAATTAATTCTTCTGAACCAATCCAATCTAGTAGCATACACTTGTGGGGAGCATTGGTTGTAACACTCTTTCACCAATAAATAAAGAAATTGTCAAGTAATAATAATTTGAATAGCAAATTTAATTTTGAAAACTCAATGAGAGGTAAATTTACCGGTGGAGAATTTAGGACTGGAGGTTGAACATGTGCTGATGTTGGTACATTAACAGTATTATTTGAAGTTTGTTCACTCATCTTTTCCTATACAAACAAAGTATTAACAACAAAGTCTAAAACAATTATTGAGAATAGTTAAACTTTAAAAAAGTTTAGCCTGTCCTTTAATAAAGAAGATACCACATTTTTCAACACATGTACATCCGATGTTAGGTTATTGCATTTTTGTTTTCAGGAGATGCAATAGTTTGATCTTTTTGCATTGATAGGAACAATTTCGACTTGGTCGTCACTCCAAATCCCAATCCTCGTATATGACCATGATCAGGACCCGATACTTTGCTAATTGCATCATCAACCATACTAGTCGAATGAGTCATTTCCTCATTACTAGTACTTTTTTCAATACGCTCCTAAATTACATATAACAAAATTCAATGAGATATTTCATAATATACTTATACTCAACATTATGAAAAATTAAAACAAACCAAATAACATAATATATTCAACATAAATCAAGTGGGGGGTCATAACCCAAGACCATTGTTAAAACCTATAACATGAGGATCAAAATCACATTCTATATTGCATTCATAGATCCAAACTTATGGCACAATTAAAACAAAACAATTTACAACGATATAATCGATCACCTTCAACATACACATACAACTTTCAAGTTGGGGGAGGGGGTCATAACCCAAGACCATTGTTAAAACCTGTAACAGGAGAATCAAATTATGACGCCCCAAGTTTTGAAACTAGGATATTTTGGATCAAGTCTCAGTTTAAATTGGAATTAAGTTGGCGGAAGCAAAATATTTCAGTGTTGAGATTTTAGTTTAAGAAATCAAATTTCATGATTTTTGAAATTAAAGTTACCCACAAATTTTCTCATCTTAGAGGTAAATTAAGGTTTTAAAATTTGAAAGTTAGAGGAAAAAATGAGTCTTATTTAAAAGAAAAGAAAAATAAATAAATAAAAAGAAGGAAAACCCTAGCCTCTCTTTCTTCTCTTTCTCTTTCACGTTGCAGCCCCCCCAAGTTCCCCTCTCCAACCACCTAACTCTCTCTCTTGCGTTTTGTCCTCGTCGTACAACCCCTCTCAACCGTGAGTCCTTTCTTCCTCGCATCTCTCTTCTCTGGAGAGCAACCCGTGCATGCAAGTACCAACTTCCTCCAACGTCAATGATCAGTAGACCCATGAGTCAGTAAGTCTTCTTTCCTCTCTCGTTCTTCTTTTCGCCGGCAAACTCCCCGTTACTTTCTTCTTCGTGTAGCAGTTCGCATCCCCATCCTCTTCATCTCTGGTGAGCTTCTGTGGCGACAGCTACCCACGAATGTCGAGGTAGCTTTCTAGACCGTCTCAAGCAAATCCTCTTCTCAGGCGAGCGAGACCCACGCGATTCCGGCTGCCAAACTCGAAACCCATGCGACGAAGACCTCTGTTCAACGGTGTTTAGCACAAATTTTCCTTCTCCACGTGATTTTTTATGAGTTTTAGCGTGAGCCCACGACAGATTAGAAGTTCCAGCGGTGAGCAATGGCATTTAGGTGCAATTTTCTCCCTCTGTCTGCCTTCAATTTGTGAGTTTCAACCCGACCCTTTTTTTCATTAGCTTTTTGTGTAAGTTTTGGTGTTGCAGGGTGCTTTTAGAAAGTTCTATCGTTTACCCATGCTTGTTTGGATTCGAATTTAAGTTACTCATTCCCTGACACTTCCAAATTCATAGGATTCAACCCCTTGGAGTGCTATCCAGCAGCAACGTCGGCTTAAAATAGGTGTTGGGCGATTACTCATAAGCCGATCGGCCTCAAGTTGAAGTGCCCATGGTTTAATGGCTTTGGATCGTTGTTCTTGGAGCTTTTTGACCGCTGGGTAGCAAACTTCAGGGTCGTCTAGGTTCCGAATGGTAAGTTTCTCTGTCCTTGAATTATTAGAATTCATCTAGGTTGGCTTTGGAAAAGCTTATAACCGTGGGTGTTCTGTTAGTGTTAGTTTTGACCCACTTTGTATCTCGGACAACACATATTCAAGGACTTCAGTGCTGATCGGTAAATTCCAACACCCTCTATTTCCTTTATTAAGTCTTTTTTTGTGTTGGAAGTCGATTCCTAACCCTTGTAGTTGTTGCTTGTAGTTCGAGCTCTTCAGGCTCTTCTGGTTGGTTCGGTTGATTTTTTAGGAATCGCTTAGGAGCTCCTTAAGTAAGTGGATTTCTACCTATTGAGTCTGTTTGTTGTGTGCTAGCATGTTGTATGTCTTGACCATGTTATATTTTCATGATCTATATTTATATATATATATCGCTTTCTTGAATTATGTTCTATGTGAGTTGTTGGTTGGATGTCTGTTACAATATATTGGACTGTTGAGATCATTTAATTGAGTTTGGTTGATTAATTTGTCGTTTCGTTATGATTGTCTTAATGAGCATATTATTTATGTTGTGAGAAGAGTTCAGCAGTAGGTCTTTAGTGGAATGACCGACAGTTAAAGAATATTGGTTAATCTAATTAATGAGTTTAATCAGTTAACCTCATATCATTGGAGCTTCTGATCTGTAGGTCCATTAGGTCCCCCTACTAGCTCGTAAAGAGTAATTAGGAACAATTATATCTTGAAAGAATTCAAATAGTTCAAATACATATTGGAAATGAAGTCAATTGTATGAGATACAAATTAATATAATGTATAGTTATACATTAAAATATAAAGTCTAATTTGAGATTAAACTTTATTATTATGAGAGAAATAAATATTTGAAGAAGTTCCAATATTAATATGAATTTGATTCATATTAAATTTATAGGATACAAGAGAATTTGAAGGAGTTCAAATTTTAATATGAATTTGGTTCATATTATAGAATTAATTAATTGAAGTCCTGATTTTTTTTTTTTTTTTTGAGACAAAAGTCCTGAAAATATTTAATTTGGGTAATTAGTTAATTAACTAATAGAAGGTCTGAAATTAAATATATGATATTTAATTGGTGATTAATTGATTAAAGAATTAATTAATTGGAAATTGATCAATTATGGAAATGATTAATCACTTTTGGAAGTAATTATTTAATCACTTATGGAAACGATCAATCATTTATGGAAAAGATTAATCAATTATGGAATTGATTGGTTATGAAATTGATTAATTATGGATGAAGAAGTGTATACAATACACAAGCGGAAGCAATTTGGATCTTAACATTCAAATTTCTTTTAATTTTAGTTAAGAAAAACATGCACAATATGAACCGAAAACAGAGGAACTCGGTTACCAACCTTTTTGGACGAATTGAAGCAATCTGTGGATGAAATCTTTGCACAAACCTGTTGTAGACGGCCACGAGAGTCTTCACCGCTATTCTCCGACCTTAGAGCGAGTTGTGGGACTCCATTATGTGATGAATTATGAGAGTAAAGAAAATGGGTTTTGAGAGAATTTTTTGAGTTTTTACAAAACTCCAGTAGCCACCACCTTCAAGATCACCCTTGATCTTTTTTTATTTCTTCTCTATTTAAGGAATCAGTATTCAGAATACCAAAATTCTGTCATGAAGACACACCACCCAAGGAGTAACAAGTGTTTTACTTGGTGGCAAATTGTGAGAAAGAGATTTTGGTTAGTCATGTGCGAATGTGTCAAGCTTACTCAATTAACCTCTTGGATTTTGAATTATTTGAAATCGAATTTCAAATCAATTTTCAACAAAATCCACTAACTCAATTTTGAGTAAAATTTTATCCTTATTAATTAACCATTTTAATTAATAATTATTTTAATTTAATATCAAATATTAAATTAAATATTTGCACCAAATCTCATTCCCAGTTTCTAATATGAATCCCTATCCATATCTAAACCGAATGTTTGTTCATGAATTCTCATTCACTTGTATAACATCTAAATCATATTTCAATATATACAAGTCTCCCTATATAGTTTAATTCATAACTAAACTTTAACGTTGAATTATATCAAACATGATTTAACGACAATTTCCCTAATATGAGTTTGAACGTTTCAAACTTTCTCATCACATATGTTCTAAGGTTTATTCCGTACGAGCTAGCAGGGGGACCTAATGGACCTACAAATCATGGACTCCAACGATCCGAGACTAACTAGTTAAACTCTTTTAACCTAGTTAACCAACATTCATTAACTATCGAGACACTCCACTATAGTCTGATAGTCGAACTCTCCTCACTGTAGATATATTTTTGTCCACCCGATATAACCATGATTAGTAAGTCGACCTTTCACAGGTTGTTCGTAGCTAGAGTTAGGTCAAAAGTCCGTTTTACCCCTGAAGTTACATCTTGTTCCTTAAGTCTCTAGATGAACAATTGGTTTGTGGTCCCACCACTAAACCTAAAACCTCTTTAGCCAATGAGAGGGCGGGATCCTTTTGTTCACGTTCCAGAGTCAGCACTTAAGGGAACAACCTCTCTACTATCCCTAAATTGGGTAGGAGTGAATTTCGTTTTGCAAGACTATGTCCCCAGTTATCTACCCATTCTTGTAACGACCCGACTTCTTAATAAGCCTTAAGCGACCGTTACGACAATGCATGCTTTGGAGGCCTTTTTAAATAAAAATAATTTAGAACAAAAATACCAATTTAAACAAAATTTCTAAAACAAATCTTTTCTTCGGGATCCCTAGTTTCAAAGGTTTTTAAATAAGCTTAATAATCTCTAAAACGTAAATGTACTAGGCCTCTAGAAATTTCTTTAAACCAATATTGCAATTCAAGTAAAGTAAAACAATGTTCTTAACGCGGAAGAAAATAAAATATGAACTGAAGTCTTCTCATGGCTGTCTATCGGATTCTCATCAATCGCCCTTCATCTGCCCTTGCCTTTACCTGAAAAAAAAATCTTTTTGAAAAGAATGAGTATTTTAAATACTCAGTAAGTGACCCTACTATTGAGGTTGGGTCACACTTTAAAAACATTTTTAAAATCAACAACAAATATAATTTTGGTGGCTCTAAACTTTATTTTAAACTTTAATTTAGAGAGAAGATATACATCAATTTCATGCATATCTTAGACACATCAATTTCATATGTCTCTTACGGAGGCCGTCAATTTCACGAAACCTTGACCTCGACTTAGGTACATCAATTTCATGCCCCTAAGCCCTGTGTAGGCATCTCCGAATGTACATCAATTTCATGTACACTAATTTAAACTCATTCCTTTAATGGAATTTAAACTCATAAATAATTTAAACTCAATCTCTTTAATAGGATTTTTAAATAGACCATCAACTCAATTATTTTAAACATTAACAAATACAAACAATAATAATAATTTTCATGCTTTCAATAACTTTTCATAAACTCATGCATAATTGAAATATGCTCAACTTTCATGCTTTTAATAAATAATAATAAATTTCAAGAACAACTATAAGCACGAGAAATTTAGAAAAATAACACGTGCTCCCAATTAAAGAGTTCGATAGTAAGTTCACTTACTTTGGATTATAAATCCTCAATTTAAACGTCAATTTAACTCCAGTAATGTCAATCACGACCACGAACCAACCAATCCAAACGAAGTCGACGCTTGCCTCCCAAGTTCTAACTCCACTTAATTTCAACAATCCAAGATCTCATCTCTATGAGTGCCTATGGCCGAACTCACTTGAAATCGAAGGAATTCAAAGACCCACTTGTGCCAAAATCATTGAAAATCAAAGGAGCTTAAATACCCACTCAAAACAGGTGCTGGAAATCACGCACACAAGCTGCTGCCTTCGCCGGAAGATACGCACAGAGGCTTGTTGTTGCAACCTTGCCGACACGCCGCCGAACCGCCCAGCTGCTGTACCGTTGCCACGCTGCCACGAAGTTTGTCAGCGGAGACGACCCACGCGACAAAACACCCGCGACCGAGCAGTATAAGTGCCAAGATCGCCGAAAACTTGCCCCCTTCGTATCGTCAGCCTCTACGAAACCCACGCCGAAACGGCTTGCCGCTTCTGCCCGATTTGGTCGTTGCCGCCACTTGCCATAGTATGCGCATGAAGGAATGCTGTTGGCCGAAGAAAATCACACCGGAGAAGGGACTTGGAGGCTGCTGGTCGGCGGTGAAGAAGAAGAAGAAAAATGGAGGAAAAAAAAGAAGGGATAGGCGACTGGGATCATGAATGAGAGAAGGGAAGAAGATGGTGAAGTCACTCCTAGGGCTACGTGCCTTCTTTAAAAAAAACAACTCTTGGCTTGGCTTCAAAACTAACATATTTACAAATATTCCATCACATCCCAAATTTTAAAATTTCACCAAATTTTCAAATCTTTTTAATTTTGATAATTTCCCTCTAAATTCCAAATTAACTCCATCTTACGAAATTGGAAATTACGGACGTTACAGCTCTTATCCCTGAAATGGGGGGTTTATTGAGTCGGCGATGTTGAGCCACTCTCACCCATGCAGATCTAAGGATAAGCCCGAATAAACAGGAGTTCATTGTTGAGTGATTTTCTGCAAGCGCACGGGTCGTCACAAGTAATATAACACGGTAAGTAATACCGAGTATCGAATCGTCAGGGAAATTGAATTAATTCAATTAAGTACCAAGAATCATCATGTTTTAATTTTATTTAGAAGATCAACTCGGATGATGAAGCGAAAATTTAAAGGAATTAATAAAAATAAACATGCAATAACAAAACGGAAATATCCAATTAAGGGAACTTGACCTAGGGTGTTATCTAGTTTTCTTGGATTTGTAGCTCAATTACATGGATGCATGTAACTAATAATCATCAATTCCATAAATCTAGAAGTAATTTTAAGCGGATTTCTCTTTCAAGCTCTTCCACATCTCATACTAACATAACTAATTCATGTGTCCATATCCTTAGTTAATCATAGTATGACATTAAGCAACTTCATAAACAATTTCTAACAATTCTCTTTCGCTCTCGTGCTCCAAGCAATCGTTAGCCATGCAATTTGGATCTAATCTAATTTCTCTCTGTCGAGTATCAATTTAGACCAACAAATCAATTAATCCGTGATCAAGAGATTAAAAGCATTAAGCAAGAATTGCACAGATGAAATATGAAGAAATTCATTACATACTCCAAGTAATTGCGCTATAATATCCAATTAACTAGAATAACGACCCTATGTCTCAAAATCTACTCACAAATGGAAATAATTTTGCCAAAATGATCTTGATCCATAGGCCTTACTCAAATTAAAATAAGAAATTACAAAGAAGTAAGAAAGAAATAACCGATAAGTTGATCCCAAGCTCCCGTCACGAGCATCTCGAATCCCGAGCCTTGGAATCTCGCTCAATTCCTCATTTTTCCTCACAATTTTTCTCACTTTTTTCTCTCTATTGAGCTAGGGGAGAGCTCCCCCAAAAATGGGATGATTTGAACCAAAGGGAAGGGGCCTTTTTATAGTGAAAGGGGCTGGAATTTTCTTGCTAAACAAGTCGAGACGCTACGTCATAGCGTCGAGACGCTGTGACGTCATGTTGTCTTGGGGCAGAAGTCGTCGCAGCGTCGCGACGCTATCGCGATTTTGGAGCGCTCTTTGCTGATCACCTAGCATCGAGACGCTATGGTCCTAGCGTCGAGACGCTAGGCCTTCTAGAAGCCCTATGAGCGGATTTTTGCCTCTTTTCTCAAAACTTTTGGGCTTTTTGGGCCTCTCACTTCAATTTTCTTCTTTTCTTGGACCTTAGGGCTTGGATCTTCAATGATTATTCTTCAAATTGCCCATAAAGTTTCCAAATTCACCCAAATTCTCTTAAAATTTCAGTTTTGCTTCTCGAACTCGATTTTCTGTAAAATCAACATAAAAATACATTAAAGCTCACAATTCATGAACAAAACTAACTGAAGTTAATAGGAAAATGATGACATTTTTGCATGTCATCATTCATAGTTAACTTCAGGTTTAAGATCGAGTTACCTAGGTCATCGCATTGAAATAGTCAATTTTGTCAGTAAACGGCGTTATAAAGCAAGAGTGACTTTTCTCGGTCTTGGTCTTATGCAAACTCATTTGCATAGGATGCCCCCACTCGCATGTCTTTACATGAACGATTTAGGATCACATCGTTTGTACCATTTGTACAAAATTGGTCGCGTCTCATAGTGTTTCCTAGGATTAAGGTACCCAGTCTTATCCCTATACTATAGACCGTTTAGACTATTACTTGAACATGATCCATATTTATGTCACAACATATAGTTCAAGCACTCATGTCATAGCCAAGGATACTTGTTTATTGGATTTTGGTTATTTAACATGTAATTCACTCATTTAATAACTTGAGTGAACAAAAAACTCCATAACGACTTTATCGAACAAGTTATATAACTATTTGTTTCATTCACTATCTACAAGTCTTAGGGCACCAACCCCAACAATGGAAAAAATTAAATCAGTTGTGGAAATAATTGATTGTAAATGAATATTTTATTCATGGCTTTTCTCCTATAAATAGAACACTAAACCTAGGGTTTAGGTACTACAACATATGACCACCATAAGGCCAAAGGTCTCATTCTTGCCTCCCTCTCATATTCTCTCAACTTAATAACCTAGAGAGAATTTTTCTCTCTAAGGGGCTGTTTGGGGCGCTGGGTTGGTTATAATAGCTGGGGGTTATAATAGCTGGGGGATTATAATAGTCTGGGGGTTATAATAGTCTGTGTTTGGGGTGCAGATTATTATAGTCTGGGATAAAATAGTCTGTGTTTGGGGTGCAGATTATTATAGTCTGGGATAAAATAACCTGTGTTTGGGGTGCAGATTATTATAATCTGGGATAAAATAGTCTGTGTTTGGGGTGCAGTGTTTTGGGATGCAAATTATTTTAGTATGGGTTCAAATAATCAATGTTTCAAGCTGACTGTTTTTTTTTTCTTGACTTTTTTTTTTTTGTTTATTTTCCTCATACAACTTTGTATTTCAAATATTAATAATAAAAAAGGGTTTAGTTGTAAAAAAAACAAAAGTTTTGGGTACAGGGGTTAAATTATGTGTTTAGCTTAAAAGGAAACAAAAATAACCTAAAGTAAAGGTTGATTTTCTTTGTGTTTAGAGTCATGGTTTTTTCACAAAATAAGTCATTTTATGATTTCATATAGAAAAACCATATTTGTTTCATTTATGTATTTCCAACATAAAAATGGTAAATGTTTATTAAAAACTCATTTTACCTTTATTATCAAAAGAATCAAATAAAATAGAAATCACATAAAATAAAAACTTGAGTAGTATTTTTTTTAAATTATTATTATCACGGTAAACTTAAATACGATAAGTATAATTTGGAATGAAAAATATGGTACGATGAAGGTAAACATTCATATACTTCATTATCAAAAGTAATTATGTAATAAAACTTCATATTTATATATATGTACAAAGACAACCTAGTATCTAACTCTCCCTAGAAATTTTATGATTTTTCCGACGACCACCAACAATTTTTTCGGCGATCGAAATTCTTTTCCTCTTTTTTCCTTTCATTTTCTTCTACCTCTTTTTTTTCTTTATTTTCGTTTTTTATATTTTTCGAAATGAAAATGAGAAGAAGATTTTCTTTTAAAAAAAAAAAAAAAAAAAGTCGCCGGAAAAGTCGTCGGTGATTGCCGGAAAAGTGGCCGGAAAGTCGACCGCGGTCATCGGAAAAGTTGTCGGTGGTCGTCGGAAAAGTCGTCGGTCGGTCGTCGGTAGAAAAGTCAATGAGTCACATGGAAGAAGAGAGTAAAGAGTTACTGTAGAGAATGGATAGAATAATTGGGGTGAGTTGAATAGTGGTTACTGTAGCAAAACGGGGGGAAAAATAACCAACTCCGCCCCTTATTTTTGTTGGTGCCCCAAACACTGGGTTGGTTATAATAGCGGGGGCTATTATAACCAACACAGTGGGCCAAACGGCCCCTAAGAGTTTTTCGCATTCAAGATTAGGTAGTCCAAAAACTACGTTCCTAATCTCAGAGTTATTGCGGGGAAGATCAAAAGCTGGTGTTCTTTGACGTCAACGGAGGTTTACTTCTCTTTCTCTATTCGATTTAGATCTAATATTTTTTGTATGCTTAGCCTTAATATAAATCTAGAATAGTTCTAAGTTTATTGCCAATGTATTAGTATTTTAGATTAAACAAAGTTAACTACGAATCAGTTCCAATTCGCTTCCGCTTAAGGGAATTAGGGAATTCAAATCCTTCATCCCCATCCTCCCTCATATTAGTTAAATTCATACTAAATGACTTTGCAAATCTCCACGATGTTTTCTCCAGAGTGCGTTCAGATTGTCGTCTTTCAATTGTATGCGATATAGTACGAGGTCTTTTTATTTTTTTCCCATTCTTTGGTGCACACTTTTCCTTAGCCGAATAAGAAGTAAAACAAAGATATAATAATTACTTTAATAATACTTTTCTATATAAAGAAATATTTAAAGATAACTTACCGACACATTTGCCTCCATGATGCAATGATGTATTAAGTTCTTGGACGTATAATTAAAACTTGAAATAAAGAACACTAAATTGCATAGTGTCAATTAGAGTGAATGAGCATAAAGAGTATTTGTATTCACAATGACAATTATACGACATGTAAAATATATGTGATATTACAATTATGTAGTGCAAACTTACAAAGTGACCACTAGTTCTATGATAGTGCAAATTCACAAAATGACCACTAATACACTACAAGAAAAATTGCATTACTTGACGCTTTTGAAATGTCAAATGTTAATACTCTTGACACTTTTAAAAGCGTCGAGAGAACCACTGTCAAGAATAAGGTATCGAAAATGTGACAAACGAGACGCGTCAAGACATCTTTTCCTTGATATATTGTAAACGTCAAGAATATTAAGTTTTTGACATTTATAAAGCGTCATGTATGTAGATTTCTTGACAGTTATTACATATCATATTTGTTAAAACTTGACAACTCTAACATGTCAAATGATACTTTATCTTGACATTTCAGAAATGTCAATGGAAAAAGTTGTTGACACATTTTACATGTCAAGTTTGTTAGTAATTTTTTTTTCAATTATAATAGTTGTTCCCTATTATCTTGAATTTCCTGCATTGCATTCCAACAATTTGATATATTGATCAACCAAATAAAAAATACACATTCAAGACTCGTCAACCAAATATCCGCCAATAACTTCAATTAAATATCTTCAACATTACAAAAGTATCAACCTCCATTTGAACAATTCCCAAATTACAATTATCAACCCATATGAACAATTCAAAAAATGACAAGACCTATCAACTACATTTGGACAATTCCAAAAACAAGAACTTTACACCAATTTCCACCATATGTTCAAAATTACATAATACCAATCTCCACCATAAGAACTATTTACAACATGTCCTAATCACTCATAATCCTTGAATTAAGTAGAACACTTTAATAACATCCAAAGGTGCTGAAGATGTAGATTTGTGCTCACCATTTTGTTGGTCAAAACTAAGATGTGTCGCAACCATTCATGTTCTTAGTTTGACATCTTTTGGATTCACCATCTCTACTTAATAAACAAAGGAAAAAACTTACCTGCATACTGGTATGTAGGGATCTCCCTGCATACCACCATTAAAACGTTGACAACTAAGAGAGATAACGAAAAATTCTCATTTTCTCCCTTTCTCTTTCTTACTTGTCAAGATTTTAATGGAGTATGTAGGGAGATTCCTACATACCGGTATGCAGGCAAGTTTTGTGCATAAACAAATATGAAAATAGAAGAATAAGCTTTAAATTACAACTCAAAAGTGGACCTAAACTAAAAGACAATATATAAGAAATACAAGGGAGTTGGAGAAAGTGAAAACCTCGAGTCAAGAGCCTCATTTTTCCCGATTCTTTGTTGGAACATAAGTCCTCAATTTAACCACCTACAAACAAAATATTAAAGAAGAGAAAATTTACAATATTTGAGTAAACTACAAATATCTTCAAGTATGCACTATGTAGTGCAATTTTACAAAATGACCACTAGTCTATGTTAGTGCAAATTCACAAAATGGCCACTAGTACAATATTTGAATAAACTACAAAATATCTTCAAGTATGCAGTATGTAGTGCAAATATACAAAATAACCACTTGTTCTATGTTAGTGCAAATTCACAAAATGACCACTAGTACAATATTTGAGTAAACTACAAAATATCTTCAAGTATGCACTATGTAGTGCAAATATACAAAATGGTCACTAGTTCTATGTTAGTGCACAAAATGGTCTCAAGTTCTATGTTATTATAAGAATATGACTTCACAATCGTCTCTTACATTATTAGGACGTTCAAACTCTTCATCAATTTCATCAAGTGTTATAAATGATCCTTCACCCACAAAATTTGTGTCAACATTCTCATCATACTTGTCCAATTCATGGAATCCTCTAGGGGGAGTTTTTAACATAACATACCAATTAGAAGTGTCATGTTCTCTTGCATAAAAAACTTGTTTTGCTTGTGATGCAAGAATATATGGTTCTCTTTCAAATTGACTTTGATTTTGATGTAAGTTTACAAGTGTAAATTCATCTTCTACTTTCACACCGTTATGAATTTTAGCCCAATCACACTTAAAGAGTGGGAGTCGATAGATATAGTAATCTAATAAAATTATTTCAGTCAAGACTCCATAATACGTAACCACATCAATAATTGGACCTTCTATCAAAGAAAATTTAATAATACGTAACCGAGGAGAACCTTGGTGAATAAAGCACCTTCTACAAATTTTCTTTTTCATTTCCACCAATCTCTCAACATCAGTGTTAGAAATTAACTTGATATCAAATTATTAAAAATAATTATCGTTAAACTAGACCCTTTCGTATTGTAATATTTACTTATTACTTTACATTTTTTGAAACACATAGATGTCAAAAGAATCTAAAATTTTTCAAACACATGAATCAAGTCTCCAAAAACACTTTGTGGTTTTTTTTGAACCACAAAATCATAGATTTCTTTATATATATATACCGAATGAAAAAAACAAGGATATTACGAACTAGCATAAACATCCACTAACATTTTAATCTCTAAAACCAATGGAATCAAAGCATTGAAGAAAAGGAAGCTAGTTTCATCAAGCAATAATAATTCTCAGCCAACAAAGACAGTGAATGGATCAGGCGAAAAAAAGAGGGAAACAAGCTTCAAATGGACAAACCTCATGAATGGAGTGGGGAAGAAAAATGAACAACAAAAACCCACAAAAATCAAGGAGCAACTATGAATGGGTTGATTTTATTATAGGCCAGAGCTTCAAATCTACGAAAAACGCCCACGAATAGCTTGATTCCCACGGTGCTTTGGAGAAAAACCCACGACGGTCAGGTTGAGAACGGTGACGGTAATCGGTGAATGGATGAATGACAAAGAAAAAAACACCCACGACCAGAATGGCGAGAACGATGACAAGGAGAAAAACCCACTGTTCTTAAGAGAAAAATCCACGACGACAACGACGACAAGGACAAAAACCCACGATGAGAACGACGGCAAGGAGAAAAGCGACCCACGAAAATTGCAATGAATGACAGTCATGGGACAAAGGGAGAAGAGATTTAAGAGAAGAGATGATGTCGAGGGAGAGTTGGGCGGAGAAAACCGAGAAGAGGGAAATAGAGAAGATGATCGTGGAGAGAGAAAAGTGACCTAGAAAAAGAGTAAAGTTGCCACACTTAGTGGCGGTCATTCACTGCCATTAAATGGATTCCCATTTGAAAGCACTGTGGAGCTCCTCAGCAAACCATCTTTTGGGGTCAAATGGTATTCCTCCCTTGGCAAATCTAAAATTCCACTCTCACCTTTTGATGCCCCTCTCTTTGAACCATGCTTATTTACATGAGAATCATTTGTCTTGGGCTTGCTTTTATGCAACCTCGTGTTGATGTGGTCTTCAATCTTGATTACAAAGTCGGTTGCATTGCTCGAATTGATGAAAAGTAGAGTTACACCAGACTACAAGATGATGATAAATTAAGATTAATTAAACATTTATTATTATTTATGTATTAATGGAAGTGTTTTTATACTTGTTTGGAATTAAATGGTGTCAAATAGAGCATTTTTGGCCGATAAAAAATAAATTTTTTGCTCATTTTTTAAAGAGACTTCTTACTCTTCCTCTCCAGCAATGAGCATAGCTTCGAAGATGAGAAGAGACATTATTGTCAACCTTGAAAACTCTCGGCCCCATAAGTCGGTGAAAGAGAAGTGCACTAATAAAAAAAGAAGATATCAAATCAAGTGAGGATTTATTTAAAGATCTTTAATTGAGAAGAAGATATATAATTGTTATAAATTTAATGATATCTTACCCGTAGTAATCTGGTGTGGGAACTAAAGTCGAGGATTTGAGGACACCATAGAATCCCCCAACAAAGTCTGCCTACAATATACTTTTGTATTGTACAAAGAGGTCATTCCAAGTTGATCTAGGTACCAATTATTCAATTCATATTTAAATAAAAGAATTCTATGTACTCAAATATTTTTCTTCTTTTTTCTCATATTTAAATGGGAAAAGACTCATGAAAAGCACATAGAAAAGAAAAAGAAAAAGAAGTTTGCATAAATTTTATTACCAAAAACCGTTGATAAATGCATCGGAAATATGAGGACTGCCACCTTGGTAGGCTCCACCAACTTCTCCAATCCAAGCGACAGTCCAATGAGCATTCTTTTGAATGATGTTCTCAAGTTGTTTAAATGTGTTTGATACTTGACTAAGGTATGTTGGATTAACAAACCTATAAATCAATTTGGGGTCATCACCTACAAACCAAAAAGAATTTCTCAATATATATATACACTAAAATTTTTATATAATATGTAATGAGAATGGTAAAATATAATCGCCAACCTGCACCCATGTTATATATATGATGAGTGAGAACATTGACAACTCCTGATCCAGTTCTTCTAACAAATTCATCATACCATTTTTCATCAAAGAATGCACCAGGTGCTACAACCAAAAGTTTTTGTTGGGAGTTTTTGTACAAACGATCTATGATTTCTCGAAGCTTGATAAGGTCTTTTACATATTGTTCAGCAGTAATACTTGCACCAATACTATTAGACCCAACCAATTCATTGCCTACATTGTGGCACATGCTTTAGTGAGTGTTGAGGATCCCACATTGGAAAGATTGGTGGAGACAAGCTACAAGGGTCACTCCACTCATTGCCAATTGGTATTGAGATGGAAGCCCATATAATATAATATGGTATCAAAGTCCATTAAACCCAAACGGGTATTCGGTCCAATAAAAAGAAATTGGGATCCGATCCAAGAATGGTGAACCCAAAGAGGCACCATCTTGAGGGGGCATGTTGAGGATCCCACATCGGAAAGATTGGTGGAGACAAGCTACAAGGGTCACTCCACTCATTGCCAATTGGTTTTGAGATGGAAGCCCATATAATATAATAGTGAGCATGAAGTTAATAACTTAAGTACGAGAGTTGACCTCTAGCATTATCTCACTCACCAAACTCCCATGAATTTATTTGATAATTCTTCTCTACTGTATATTTAATAAGAGCTTCAGCATTATTGTAGTTCCAATCTCCTTCCCATTGCATTCCTTTTGTCTTGTGCTTACCCAAGAGGGCATTTAAGCCAAAAGTCACAATTGCCCTATCATATCAAAAAAAATATATAGATAGTTTTGGAGAAGAAGGAAAGAAAGCAAGAAAACACATAAAAGAACGATAACATACCCCGTATTGTTGAAAAAGTTATTCAAATCATCCCATCTTTCCATGTACAAACATCCATCAGAGAATTCAAATAGTAAATCTTTGTTTGCTTGAAAAGGGTTATAGTGATCCTTGAAGTCGGCCCCGACATTATAAATCAATTTGTCTTGCAGAGTACCTCCAACTCTAATCGTTAAAGATTTGAAAGCTAATGATAGGTAACAAATTAAATTAGACGATTTTTATTAATGTACCAATTTAAACAAAGAACAACATTATGCTACAAAAAGCAGTTAAATTTGCATATAGATGAATTGTGCTACAAGGAGCCAAACCTTGGACAGCTTTGTTAAGGATAGGAAGAGATAAATCCACATTGAGCATAGATGCATGACCATCCCAAACACAAAGTTGTGGCCAACGACGACACTCATCATGAGGCCAAATATCCATAGTCAAGCAAATGAATTTCTCATCAGTTTCTGCTATTCTTTTACTTCAATCAACCACAATTTTACCCATTGTAGCATTACGAGCTAAAGTGGTTAGAATCAAGGCAACAAGGAAAATCAAAAGGAATTGGTATTCCATTATTGATGTAAGTGTGTAAAGCTGGGAGTCTTACAACTTTTGTTGAAATAACAGAAGGAAAAAAAGGTCCCAGAGCCTAAAAATCAAGATTGTAAAGAAAAGAAAGGAATGGTGATGACAAATTGGAGGAGAAGAGTTTATATAAGCTTGAGATTTTGCAGTTTCCATTATTACTTTTCTTCTTTTAAGGCAAAAATTAAAATTGAATGCAACTCCTCTAACATTAATGGGTTTCAAAGAAAAAGGAAACTCCAAAATTAAACTTCAAACTGTGAATTTATGAAGTTGCATTACAACACAAGCCTTGAGTTTTGTTTTGCCCTCTTAGTTTGGGTGTGTTTGGGACAGATTTTAGAAGGTCTGAAAGTGATTATGAAAAGACTTTAACGGTTATAGGCATTAGATATAAAACTGTTTTTTTTTAATTAATTTAAACACAATCACTTTTTAGTTACATTGATTTGCAGAATCTGGTAGGGAGCTGCTTTTGAAATTAGCTTCCCACATATTCAGGCACCCTTTCAAAAAATTTAAAAAGATTACTATTATATCCTTAGTTTTTATCATGAAATGAAGTGTTTTATGCTTTTGTTTTTCTCATTATTTTCAAGCCATAATTACAAACCAAAATTTTTATTATTCAATTAGTAAGTTTTAAATTTGATATCTATTGTATTAGGAAACAATTTATATCTAAAATTTATTATTTATATTTTTTGGTTTTATGTTTTAGTCTATTAATAAATTTAATATTTTCTTTTATATAAAAATTCATTTTCTTAATCTTTTGTAAACTAATTTAGTGTAATTTGAATATATTTTTTATAATTGAAATCATATAAAATATAAAATAACTGTCTTCAGACAATTTATTAAAAATCTGTAACGACTCGACTAAAAGAAGTTTAAGAACATGTTTAGGGTTGCTACTTCATGCATAAGTACATAGGAATTTGTTTTTAAGACATAAAGCGGAAGAAGAAAAACTTTTATTTATTTCAAACTGGGCCTAAAACATAAGTAAATGTCACAAACAAAAACTAAAACTAAAATATCCTAAATAAATTTGTTCCTCTTCCCTAAATCACATCCCTATAGACTCCTACAAGTCGTTCTAAGGCTGAAGGATAGCGGGGAAGACACTAGAGGTCATCCACACACTGGTCGTGTTCAAAGAAACAATAAGGAGGTGGCAAATTGGTCTCCAAAAGGTTGGTACTCTTTTGCTCTTTGTTTTTAGGTTCACTGGACAACAAGCTTTTGTTTAATAAAATTAATGTAGTTAAGTGTCTCCTATCCTAAATTGCTTCCACATGTGTTATATGAACACCTTAAAAAACATTCCAATAATCAATCCATAATCTTAAAAAACTACATCAATCCTTAAGAAACACGTCTAGCTACTCACACATGGCGTTACGATATACGCTAAACATGAAAAAGCCATAAAAACTAACTAGAGATAAGGAAAAAATAAGGAAAAACTCAATTTCGCAAAAAACTGCACGTCTCCGTCACGATCTCCTCACGTTGTTGAGTGATTCCTGCTCCTTGGCCTTCCTTTAGGTCCCACAAAAGGTCCCTTGTCGAAATTAGGGCTAAAAACTCCCAAATTGAAGTCCCTTTTGTCGTGCAAGATCGCTTTTTATGTAGCAGTCGGTGGTTTGAAAGAAAAAAAAAAGGAAAAAGGGAAATTGGGCAAAACTGCCCGGTCAAAGGAAAAAGGGGGGGGGGGGGAAACTTCCCCCCAAAATTCGGTCAATTGACCGTAATAAAAAAAATTGAACTCACTCTCCCTCTCTCGGTACTTTCTCTCTCCCTCACGCTCATCTCTCTCGCTCCCTCTCGATTTTCTCTCCCTCCGCCGCACGCCACTGCCGCCTTCGATTCCCGCTCGTCGCTCGCCGTCGCGCCACCGCCAGTAAGTGCTTCACTCTCTCTCGTTTTCGTTTCTCTCTCTCTCTCTCTCTCTCTCTCTCACTCGGCTCCCTCTCATTCCCTTCTCAGTCAACCGCCGCGAGCCATCTGCCGACGCCGCCACCGCCTCTCACCGTCGAGCTCCGTCGCCGCCGAGACGTCGCCAACTGCCGCGAGCCGCCGCCTGTAACGTCTCTCTCTCACATCTTTCTCTCTCTCGGTTCTCTCTACTGTGTTAGTAATGGTCGCACTTTTTCCGTTCAGATTGAGCAGCCATTGCCGTCCTCGGGCTCGTTCGCCTTTTCAGATCTGTCCATCGTTTCAGACCTATTCGTCTCTGTCGTTTGGAATCTATCGTCACCGCCACCGCCTTAAGATAAACACCCCCACGCAACTTGTATGTTCGACGATTTCAGTTAGTGGGTAAGTGAGATTTAAGGTGTTTTGGTCAATTTAATGTTTAATTATGGATACCCATTGATTTTAGCTTCTGATTTCAAGGTGCCCGTGGCGTTTGGAGGCCAAATTGTCGAATTTGAGCGATTTGGGACTGTTGGACAGCAAGCCGTGGTTCTGTTTTGGGTGAGTTTTGGTTGTTAATTTACCCCCAAATTTAATGGGTTCTTAGTTGAATGCCTGGTTTAGAGTCCCTAGTTAATTAAGAGTTCCTTTCCTTGTTGTAGCTTGCTTAAGAACCTTGGAGTTAAGGAATTTCTTGAAGGTTAATCAAGTATCTCCTTCACTAAAGTAAGTAGCCCTTTGGAATAAATAATGTGCTTTAAAACTCATTTAGGTTGAGTGTGGCTTATGATAGCATGAGTTGGATTAAATCCTTAAGTTGCCCTTGGAATTTAAGTAGATAATTGGATTCAAATTCCATGTTTGAAATGCATTGTATGGTAGCTGAACATGGTGAGTAACTTGCTAGATTAAAATCTATTAAGCGTTGAAATGACTAATGTGTTCCTGGCCTAAGAATGTGTATATGTTGTTTGGATTGAGACTGAGGTGATATGTTGCGTTAATTTCGAGAATATGGCTACTGCATATATGTGTTGTGTGATAGAAGCGCATGCGTGTCTGATGTATATTTTGTGGCTGGCTAGCATTGTTGTGGACGACGGGGAGTTTGCGTTTTTCTCTATTTAGGAGGGGCGCCGTTTAAAAAAAAATATAGCAAGAGGTAAGGGGTCCTAAAGGGAAAAAGATTAATAAAGCTAGGGAAAGGAATATGCTAGTGCCTTAGAAGAGGGTCGTGTCAATTAAACACATGGGACTGAGATGTATTAGACTGAAATGAGGGGCTTAATGGGCGGGACTTGGCTTCGCAGACTAGGTGTCATTTACTAACTGTGGAGGTTAATTTCTGACTTAAACCCATGAACGCCCCACCAGTGAAATGGTAGGTTAGAGCGCTACGCGCCCATTAGTGCCTTGAGGGATGAGACTTAGCTCCACTGACTGGGTGACATCTACCATCAGTAGGAGTAGAGACCTCCCAAAAACTCCCGCTTGTGCACTACCAGTGAGTTGGCAAATTTATATACATAGGTGAGTTAATTGATCAGGAGGCCCGAACTGCAGATAAATGAAATGAAATGCATCAGAATGAGATGACCTAACCCTTAGGCCCTTAATTCGAATAAAAATTTAAAATCTTGATTGCTGCTTACTGAGTATTTTCTTAAATACTAATTCTTTTCCCTTACATACAACTGCAGGTAGATGTAAAGGTGTACAAAACACATGACGGAGAGCTGCTGAGCCATGGATCTCCTTTAGGATAGTCTTCCGCATTTTATGTTTTGAAATTCTCCTTTTGAACTTGTATTGCGAATGATTTAAGGTTTATTCCGCTTTAAGTTTTGTGTGAATGGCTAAAGTGTTCTTTTGTGTTGTTTTAACTGGGATCCCAGGCTGAAAAGTTTCGCAAATATTCTAAGTATGTTTTCTTTAAGTGATATTTCCTCACTGTTCTTAGAAGTAGAATGAAATGTATGTAGTAACGGCCCTAGGATCTAGGCATGAAAAGTAGGGTCGTTACATTTTATTTATAAGGAAATTTTCGACAGCGTCAAGACGCTAGGGATAGTGTCGACGCTGTCCTCTTTATCGCCAGAATCTGTTTAGGAAACTTTGCAGTGTTAAGACGCAAAGAAAGTAGTGTCTCGACGCTAACTCTCGGGTTTGCCACTTTTGATAAGCTTCTAATTTGAGTCTTTTTTGCTTCTTTTGCTTTTCTTTTGGTCCCGATCATCTGATCAATTCCAATTTCTCTAATTTCTTCAAAACTCAATTTCCTACAAAATAAACATTAAACTGCATAATTTGGCCAAATAATACTCACAGACTAACTAAAATTAACTGAGAAAAATAGCTCGCTATGCACGCTATCACTAGCCTTAAAAAAAAAGTCTCACTACCACAAACAAACAAAATATATATATGAATAGCATGTTGTGCAATAAATTAATGATGTTGAAAATTTACAAAGTCTGTTAGAGAGTTAAACAATTAGTCTAATTCAACTAACTTGTGTAGCCAAACTGAGTGTAGCTCAGCGGTAATTGACATGTAACGTTAACCAAGAGATCGGAGGTTTAAATCTTCCACCTCAAATGTTTTGAACAACATTTGATTGATAAAATTTATTATTATTTTTTTTATTTTTGTGTTGGAACTAAATAAATACTATAAACTCTTTTTAATAGTTTTATATTTATTTTAATGTATGTTTTATATATATTTATATTATATGTACTAAATTTTATTTCAACTAAAAAAAAGAAACAATAAATAATTATCTAACATATTTCTATTTTTTCTTTTTTTTAGAGAAACAAAAAAAATAAATAGTTATCAAACATGCTTATGTTTTTAGTTCTTAAAAAACAAGAAACAGGAAACAAGAACAAGAAACGAGGAATGAGGAATAAGAAACAAGAACATTATCAAACGGGCGTTAAACTTTCAATTTTGTTTCCAATAAATCCCTGAATTTTTAATTTTGTATCTAATAGATCCTTGACCTATTCAACGTTTTTTAAGATGTGTTGATGTACTAGATACAAAATTGAAAGTTTAGGGTCCTATTAGATATAAAGTTTACTTTTATATCTAAAAGATGAATTAATTTTTAAAATTTTTAAATATGTTAGGAACTTATTAGACACAAAATCGAAAATAATTCATGAACCAATTAAACATTTTTTTAAGTTTATGCACCTATTAAAATCAAAATTGAAAGTTCAAGGCTTAATTATTATATTATACATTTTTTTTACAAGTTTATCTTTTAAACATAAACAGGATTTTATAATTTTATAAAATACTTGAGTGTTGAATTTCAAAACGTAATTTAAAAATGATTTCATGCAATTGAGATGTGGAAGTTCAAATCTGGCATTTATAGATATATATAACCTCAAGCCGCCACAGTTGATGTGACACCCGAAGTTAGGAGGGGTACATGAATGAACCGAGATCACATCCGAATGAGAGAGATCCTGAGGACATGAAAGTATGGCCTAGATAAGCTTAAAAAGAATTGATAGATACTACCTATACCAACAAGGTGCACCTTCCTTTTCGGTGGCTCAATCATAAGAACTTTGAAGTTAAGCGTGCTTGGCTTGGAGAAGTTCTATGTTGTGTGACCTCCTGGGAATTTTCCTGGAAAGCATGTGAGTGAGGACAAAGCATGCTAAAAGGACCCCGTGTTGGTTTGTGGGGATAGTCTTCAATCTTAGAAGTACTATCAGACAAGTATGGTAGTGTGGCCAGGTGGCAGGGGAATGTCGGAGCCGTTAAGGGTCGAAGTCGGATTATGAATCCTGAGCTTGGGGCGTTACAGTTGACAACATGCCACCTCTGTTCCCATTAATTCTATAACTTGGACAGTTTATGGGCCAAATCTGTCAATTTTTTTATAAATAAATGTCAAATACCCATATTTTTGGTCAAATCTGGATCCCCTTCGATTTCTTATGGCCAAAATTTCAGGATATGAAATTAAATTAGAAAGGATTATTATTTCCCCATAAATTTATGTACACACAATTTATGTCATAAGTTTTCATTTACTTTGCCTATGTAAGCATATTTAAAATTATTCTTCAAATATATGTACACATAATTTATGTCGCAAACTATAATGTTTTTTGTTTTTGGTGTTTTTGCATAAGTGTTCGTTTCTAAATTTAGAAACCAGATTCGAATTGAAATAATAGTGTAAAATGTGATTGGTAATATATTTATAAATCATCAAAATAGTTTGAATCTTAACTATTGTTAATGAGCATGTTTTATGATATAAATTTTATATTACAATTATTTTAATTTAATTTAATAAAATTAAAATGAGTTTATTACCTGAAATACTATATTCATCAAAACATTGATTCTTTTTAATTTAATGTAATTTAACATTTTTAAATTTCAAATTCGGCAAAATCAACATAAAAATCATACTTTCAACTTTATCAAATTGAATCCTAAACTTCGACATATTGTAAATTCTTACCCTCAATTTCAATTTGACTAATTCACCCATTAATTTTAACAAAAGAGAGAAGGTAAAACCTCACTAATTGAATGAAAATTACGCTTTTGGACATAATTAGGTTTTAAATGCCAAAAAGGGATAATTAAATAACTCTATCGGAGCAAAAGTGAGGGTGACTCAATGGTAATTGACATGTATCATCAACCAAGAGGTTAAAGGTATGTATCCCCACCTCCAAATGTTGTTGAACTCAAAAAAAAAAAAAACAAAACCGTCAAAATTTACAAATTTCGATATAAATAACTTGTTATAATATTGTTTAACAAATGAGAATACTTTTTTCAAGATTCTTCGAACACATATCACATACCTAAAGTAGGAATTAGTGGTAACAAATCTTTAATGTTTAAGTTGCATATACACAACTCTGATATTCAAGTTTAAGGTTCAATTTGATGAAATTGAAAGTTTATGGTAAAAACCGATATAACTAGTTAAGTTTAGGACAAAAGTTGATGTTTTACCTATATTATTTTCATATAAATTTTCCAATATTTTATTAATGATATTTGTCCAAAGATTAAGAAAATAATAATAATAATAATACATTAAACTTTAGAGCAATTTTGGAAGGACTGATCCCAAAATAATGATGAAAAATTGGAAAGTATTCCGGATATCGTATCCAAGAGAGATGGTGACTAGCTAAGTTTAAGACAAAAACAAAGAGACAAAGACGTAAAAGAAAACAAATAAAAATATTAATGAGACAAGTAGGGAAATTCAAATAGCTTCAACCTTGATCCTTGGATAAGCTCCACTTATGTGCCCACAAGTTACTCAGGCATTACAGACGGTTGAGACATATTAACTATGTTGCCCACATAGACATGGTGCAGTTAGCATAACTCAATTTGCGCTCGAAATTCCCTAACAACCAGATTGTGAGTTAAGTCCAACTCCAATTCAGCTCTATTGTAGGTGCCTTTTGGAGACTAAGCTAGCTAGAGATCTTTTTCTAGGGCTAGCTAAAACTTAGATAAATAGTACTCACGACTCTCAAAACCCTAATGGTTTCAGTCCTATTTCTAGGATGGAAGAAGTCAAAGTCCTATTTCTAGGATCTTTTCCACTATTGCTTTGCAAACCCACACCTTTAACTCCAACCTTTCGCCCATCAGTTAAATGCAAACTATGCTAACCTAGGTGATCATTTTAAGATAACATTTAAACCTTAATTTCAACAAATACAAACAATGCTAGAGGGAGCAAGATTGCTTTTGCATAGGTGGAGCTTACTTCTATTCAAGGAATCCACATATTTCAACCCCTAAATAGAAACTTAACTTATGGTAGCAATTAAATTGCAAGACATAATGAAAGACAAACTTGACGTGGAGAAAAACAATGAATTATTATAAAAGAATAAGTTGAATACAAAAGGTTTAACTTACAGCCAAAAAGTAAATGATCAATGAAAATAACTTGCTAGAAACTAAAGAGTACAAAACATAAAATAAAGACTCGACTCAACTAAGGACCTCTCTCTCTATCTAAATAGCTCTTGCCCTTTTTCAAGGAGAGACTAGCATTTCTCTTCTTCTTATTTTGAATAAAAGATCCGACAGAGGTTGAGGGATTCAGAACTCGATGTGGTTACAAGGTGAGAAGAGAACTAAAATAAATCCTAAGAACTAAAACTCTCAAGCACCGAGCTCTTCTTGCTTCTTGCACCTTGGTTCCCTTTTATAGACCATGGAAGGTATGGTTGGCTGTTGAGATCAGTGTGAGAAAGTCTTGGAAGGTAAGAATCCACGATCCTCGGAGATATGATGCCGGATTGGGGAATATTCAGATGATTCTATGCAAATCGTACGAATCTCGGAATTCTGTCGGAAAGTCCAGTTGCGGCCGCATCTCGGGCACATTTTCCTCTATATTCTGCTTTGACAATTCTGTCTTCAGCATGGGGCTTCTTTCCTTATATGGCTTTGCAGGTGCAACTTGATCGCATTCCTCACATCCTCAGGTCTAGATGCAGGCACAATCTTGCAGCTTTTAATTCCTTTTTGCTGTGCTAACCTTTTTCTCCTCTTGCGGGCGCATGCTCCTCTCGAAGACTCCTGCACAAAAAAATTATTTGGATAAATTCCTTACAAAATAATCTCTTTTTGTACATAATATGCTTAAATTCTATAATTCTAAGATTTCTTTCATGCTTCTATAACTTTTGCAAAAAAGACTTAGAATGACAATATTTTAGGCATAAAGTCATTGTTTTCCAAGCAATTACCTAAGCTTTTAAGGCTAAATAACACACATAAATGAGCGTTGTCAGTTTACTGTCATATTCAGATTAGGAAATTATGTAGCGTCGAGGCGCTAAGGAGACAGTCTCAGGTTTGCCACTCTTTTTAAGCTTCCAACTTTAATTCGTTTTCGTTTCTTTTGCTCTTCTTTAAGTCCCAAGCGTCCTATCAATTCCAATTTCTCTAATTTCATTCTAAAACTCAATTTCCTACAAAATAAACATTAAAGTACATAATTTGGCCAAATAATACTCAAAGACCAACTCAAATTAATTGTGAAAAATAGCTTGCTATATGCGCTATCAATAACTTGGAACACTACCACAGGCGAACACTGACATTCTCTGGGAATTTGAGGTCAAGGCAGTGGGAATATTCTTCTTGATTTTAAGGAGAATTGAGTGAAGTGAGTGTTATTCAACTGGGAGGGATTCTATGGTTTATATAGAATTTCATATCCCTTTTCCTATTCATAATAGGATAGAGATATATTTAATTAAATAATAGTTAATTATTACTTTTCCCAGTCGTAATATGTTAGAGATTTATTTAATTAACTAATTAATTAAATCATTTCATTTAAATAATATTTAAATGAACATCCCCCACATAACCTATAGTTTTAATATGAATCTAATTGATACTAAAATTAATATGTGAACTCCTTCTAATATTTAATTAATTTTGAATCATATCCAAAATTAAATTTATATTATAAAGTATCATCATACATTATATTATTTCCTTTATTAATCAAGACTTAATTTCCTCAATTACGCTTTACAAGCTACTAATGGGACCTAATGGACCTGCAAATCAGAAGCTCCAACGATATGAGATTAATTGACTAAACTCATTAACCAAATTAATCAATATTCGTTAACTGTAGGTACACTCCACCATAGACCCAAAGCTGCACTCTTCTCACTGTAAAATATTTATGTGTCCACAGATATATACCAATAACAACAAGTTAGTCATTCACGAGTGTTCGTAACACTAGTTGGGTTAAATTACTGTTTTATCCCTGGGTTACCTTTATATCCTCAAGTATTAGTGCTCCTCTAATGAGCAACCTGTTTATGGTCCAACCAATAAGTAGAAAACCCTCTTGTGCTAGCGAGAGGGTAGGGCCCTTTGTTCAAGACCTAGAGACACCACTTAAGGGAACACTCATCTACTTATCGTGAAGTTAGGAAGGAGGGAATTTCATCTTGTGTGATTATGTTCTCAGTCTTATCCCCAATGTAGACCCCTAAATTTGTCCGATATTTTATTTTTTTGTCTTGTTTTAAAAAATAAATAAAAAAGAAAAAAGAGGAGTATTCTAGAGCTTTTAAATAGCCAAATCACATTTATAAATTTTGGTGGGAATAATTAGGTCAAATATTTTATTTTGATTAATTAATTTGCCGAATCAAATATTAGGTTAATTTGGCAAAGTTAATTAGAAAAAATATTTTGTTTTCTTGGATGATTGATTGTCAAATAATATTTTGTAAATTTGGAAGGTAGAATTTGTGTATTTATTTATTTCCCTTTTCATTTTTTTTATTTTACAGAATTTTAATTTTATTTGATCACCTTGCTAATATGTGGTGGTTTAAATTGCTATAAAAAGGGAGCTCTCTCACATCTTGAATGGACGTTTTTTGGAGCCTTGTCAGGCCTCTCTACACGTTTTTTTTTGCTAAAAATAGACTCCTCAAATCTCTCTCCCTTCAAACCCTAGATACATTTTCTCCCTTTCCCACCTAACTTCCCCCTCCTACTCTAATGTTTTCTCTCTTCCTCACACGTTTTTTCTCCCTTCCACCACCACTCTCTCTCAACCTTACATTGCCACATCGTCAACGATCCCAAGTGTTGCATCCCTAATCCAATTCGCTGGTGAGTATTTTAAGCCTTTGTTCTTCTTTTTTCTAATATTTTTTTTTGCTTCTATAAAATTAATTTTTCCATGTCTTTTCCTTTTATAAATATAGTTTCTTTATCATTCCATTTGCTTTTAGTTTTTTTTTTAGTATATTCTTAGAAAGCATTTAACAATTGCATGCATATTCTTCAAATTTTATTATTTTTAGATTTGACTATTATATGTTGTTTATTTTATTCCACAATTAAATCTTGTATCATTTAATCATGTGATGTCATTGGATTATTGGATTAATATGTAAATTTTTTTGTTTTATTTTGCCTAAACCATGATTCCTTTGTTATTTGCTTTCAAAAAATATGAAAAGAATCTCCAATGACGGAATCTCAAATTTTTGGGATGCCAATGTTGAGTTTCTTGAGGTATTAAATCAATGTCTTGGAATGCCAAGATTTGATTTTTATATGTTTCCTTTAAAGCAATTAAATTTTATTTCTTGTATATTATAGTTTTTATCTCTTTTTAGACATTTTCTCTCGATTATATGTTTTTTTTATTTCTATATTTAATCCATAATTCCCTTGTAAATTTCTTTCCTTTAATTAAATGGTTTTCAAAACAAAAGTCTTCCAACGATGAAATCTTGAATTTTCGGGATGCTGATATTTGAGTTTCTTGAGGAAAAAATAAAATCTTAGGATGCCGGGATTTGATTTTAATATTTCTTTCCATATAAAACATAAATAAAAAATTCTTCATATTTTTCTTTTAAAACTTTTTTTTTTCTTTTAAAAGGAATGTTTTGAGAGACATGCTAAAATTATTCTATTGGTATTATTTAAAAATAAAAAAAATCAATTCAAAAACTATTTTCCATAAAAATGTCACTTGCTTTAAAAATAAAATTAATTAAGAGTTTTCCCTAAAAAATATTCTTTACTCACATTTTTCCAAAATTAATAAACCAAATGTTTAAAAAAAAATAAATAAACTTTCCTATGACGGAAATTAGAAAATCATGATTTTGACTTTCCTAATACTCTTGAGGTATAATGAATTTAAATTTGGGATGCCAAATTAAATTCAAACAAATATTGAATGACTTTATGCCGCCGACAATTACTACTCATTATTTATTTATGGAATAATGAGAATTAAAATGTGGGACATTTAAAAATCAACAAAAAAATCTTCTTTAGTATTTATAATAGCCAATTTCCTTAAATAACACAAGAAAAATAAAATTTCGTTCTTTGAACGAGTGTTGTGGGGTGTTAATACCTTCCCCACACACAAAAGACCCCCGAACCTTAAATCTTTTATCTGCAAACCATTTTAGTATATTGTTGGGTGCCCAATCACACCCCCTAAATCAAGACTGGTGGAGACTCCATTTTCCTATTCTTGGGAACAAAGTCGGCTGCTCCGCGTCGCAAACTCGTAGCGACAACTTGGCGACTCCACTGGGGACTTCTTGTAAGCGTGTCATTTAATTTTCTTGGGTTATGTTATCATAAATATATTGGCTTTGTATATTTATTATTGTGTAAGCACACACGTACACGACTACCCGAGCTGTGCTATTAGGATTAGGATCGAGGATGAGTAGTGGCGACCTTCGTGGAGTTATTACTCCCGTGTAGGCACATGAAAACCCTCACTCAAGTCGACCTTATTTAGGGTGCTGATAAGGGTGCCTCTGATTTGTTTTCTTGAAAAAAGGAAAGGAATCGAGGACAGTTTGGGGACCTTTCGCTATTAGACATTAGAGCCTTACCACACATGTCATGATCTAATTATGCGTTTATATTATTTATTCATTGATTTAGTTTAATTATACGTGTATATTATTTATTTATTTATTCAATTTATTCTTGTTTATCCCAACATGTGAATTTATATTCTTGATTTTAGCATATTCATAAACACATATTCCTTATGCTTTCCTTTCATATTTTCTCTCATATTTAATTCTTTTTTTTTTAAAAAAAACTTTTATTTTTGCTTCATTCTCTCATATTAGTTACATGCTCATCATTTGTTGTGCAAAAAAAAAAAAAAAAAAAAAAAAAAAAAGAAACAAACATTAAATCTTTATTACTTGACATTTTGAACTATTTTAGACAAACCAAATACTGAGATTGTGATGGAAAGAAAGCCGATAATGACAATTGAAAGTCGGAAATTTGTGCATCAATGGTCCGAACAAATGCAAGTAAAATGTGGGAATGCTCTGTTGAAGGATGTTTTAAATCAACCCCCAGCAACCAACATCTTTAGTCATACTATTCTAAACACGAGGAAGCTAAAACATTTCGGGAGGAATTCAAACCAAAGCCAAGGATATCATTCATGGAAAGATATGGGCACATGACAAGTCTTTTATACGTTCAAATTGAGGAAAACGCATTGGCAGCTGCATTCTTATATTTTGGGATCCAGCTTACAAATGTTTTATGTTCAATTCTCTCGACATGACACTCACCATCAAAGAATACCAGGAGTTGTTTCGAATACACATAACGTTAGAAGCCAAAGCTTATGTTTTCGACAAAAGGTTGACTGGAAGGAGAGATTTTGCAAGGATTATCAGTAATATAACTGTTGCTGAAATGGGACGCCAACTCAAGAATAATAGAGGAAGTGAAGTATCCTTAAATTACCTCATAAACTTTCCTCAATAGCATAAGGATGATGAGTTAAGCTTGAAGCTCTTTGCACTATGTATGTTTGGGCCAATCGTGTTCCCAAATCTCCAAGGATACGTGGACGTGAGGGTTACCAAGTTATTCCTTCAAATCGAATATGGCATTAATCCAATTTTACGCATCCTCATAGAAATGATGATCATTAGATTTTTGTAAAATACGAGGGAAAAGTAGATTTATCCGTTGCACTCCTCCATTAAATATCTGGTTGATAAGTCATTTGAGGTGTCCACTTGAGTTTGACAATCCAGAAGTAAAATTCTTCAATTCATAGGATACTACAAACAACCTTATCATTGAATTGGGAATAGTCGAACAAAAAGCAGACGCGCCAAGTAGAGAGTCGTGGATATCATTCTTGACAAACTTGGAAAATGAAGACATAATATGGAAAGTTGTGTGGATGCCTTTGCAACTAGTAATTTATAAGTGCGGTAAATTTCAGGATGTTCCACTGTTGGGCCCATGAGGATGTACTAGTTATGCACCTCTCTTAGTTCTATGCCAAATGTGGATAAAACAATTCATCCCTATGACACATGAGATAGGAAATTTTGATTATGAGCAAGAGGATTCAGGTCATAATATTTGCAAGTGATGTAATCTTGGAAAACATATGGATGTCTCCATTCTAGAATACAAGTTATGGTATGAAGCTATTCGAACAACATGGCAGAATAAAAAAAAAAAAAAAAAAACACAAATGTCACCACTTCAAAAAGAGCTCGCTAATGGATGCACTGGCAAGAAGACAAAAAATCTATTTCTCTATCAAGAGACAGAAAAGTTACTTCAAGAAATGAGTCAGTTGAAGTGACAAAGGGTAGAAACAGAAAAAAAGTTGATTAAAGAATCAAATAAAGCTCGGGAAAGAGAATCAAGAGTTAGACTATATGCATCCAAAAAAATGGTCAGGAAATCAAAAGAAAGAAATGAAGACTTGCATAAGGTTCTAAAAGAGAAAAATGCACAAATTTCCAGTCTGGAAAGTTGTATTCCTTCTTTTCAACAACTCGTTTTGGAGCTGAACGCAACGATTGAAATGCAAGTTAAACAGGCGATTGAATTTGAGAAAAGCAATAGTACATTGCAATTGATTATTGACAATTTGGAGCACCACATCCAGAAAGGTTAGGGCATTGAAACAAAGATACTGACAGAGCATAAATACTTGCAAGAGAGATATGATTCACTTGTAAGTAACGAAGTTATTTCAAAGGTCTTTCGGCAAGAAAACACAAGTTTAGTCCAAAATGGTGAAAACATAGACAATGTTGTAGAAAGAGCAATGGCTAAAAGAGTTCGGGCATTCGTAAAGGCATTTCACAGTTGCAATGCAAGGGAGAAGAATTAGGAATTTTGGTTTCGTTGTGTATGGAATTACGCTACATTAGTTGTCTCTCTTAGAGCAATGACAATTTCTTTGAGTATTTTGGATTTTGTCTAATATTTTGTTCAATTTTTCCTTTAATAAAATTTGAAGTTTATTATTTCATTTTTGCACAACAATTTGAGCCAAAAGACATTTCATCTCTTTTCATTTTCTTTCATCATTTTAAGATTTTTGTAAAAAAAAATCAAAGTAGCATTTTGTACATTTTTTTAAAAAATATGGCTTCCATGTGTTTTAAAGTCTAGGCTTACTAAGTTTTTTTTTTTTGTTTAGGCCAATTAACTTAGTCTTATTTTCCTTATAGACAAACATGAGAGTTTAAACCATGTTCGGAAAAAAGTGGAGTCCTTGACTGGAAAAAAAAAAAGCAAAAAAGAAGAAAAAAAAGAAGAAAAAAAAAATTGTGAATGTCATCATGAGCCCTTGATCAACCATACAAGCTTTTTGTCAAGACCTCTTTTGCTTGCAAGATCTCCTACTTGACCACATTTTTTCCATAATATCATTAAATGCATATCTCATCTCTCAATCCAACACCCAACGTCTTCACACATACACCTTTCTTCCTAGACCTAACACCACATTTTCTTACCATGCAGACTTGAGCTTTGAGTTAAACAAAGACCTTATTGACCTACACCATAACATTATAATGGGGAAAGTAGTTATTTTTTTCTTGATCTATACCGTAATGCTACTATAGTGGGGCAATTTGTTGTTTTCCTTATTCTTACCCATATATTTACCAACTTTGAAAAGCCCATGCTCATATATTATACGATGACTTTAAAAGTAACAAATAGTATTTATCTCTTATTGGCACTATTTCAAGTCATGATGCTAATTGCAATTTGATCTATTATTCTTACACCCTCCTTTGTCGTACCATCAAAATCCACATACGATTCATTTGAATGTGTCATCTTATCCTCCATCCTATTTTTCATCTTTCTTTGATTAAAGTGAGTCGATCTTATGCTTCATAGTTGAGTCAATCCTATTTTTCATCTTCCCTTGATTAGAGTTGAGTCCATCCTATTCTTCATCTTTCCTTGATTAAAGTTGAGTCAATCCAATTTTTAATCTTTCTTTGATTAAAGTGGGTCAATCTTATGTTTCATCTCTCCTTGATTAAAGTGATTCAATCCAATTTTTCATCTTCACTTAATTAAGGTAAGTCAATCAATTTTTTTTTAATCTTTTATTGATCAAAGCGAGTCAATTCTATTTTGTATCCAATAGTTATCAAAGGGAGTCAATCATTTCTTTTTATCCTCCCTAGATTAAAGTGAGTCATTTTCTGAAAACAATAAATCTAAGGCTTGATGTGTTGGTAACCTTAGAGTAAATCTCATTGAAGAGCCAAGTTCAAGTACCAAATGCAAGCAGATAATAAGTTCATGATCGATTTGGGACTATCTTTGGAGCTAGAAGCTTTTATTTGAGCAAAGTACTGCAAAGTAGGGTTAATCTCCAAAAGAGGGAAAGCATAATGGAAGCCAGAAAGGAAAGAAAAGAAAGGGTGGTTGCATATTTTGAACCCTCAATAATACACTTTGACAAATGAGCATTCCATATCTTAAGCAGTGAAGTTATATTGAAGAATGAAGTTGAAGATAAAAAATTAGAATGCACAGACGTCAAAGATTCAAGTCAATACATCCTAATTCTGTGATCATAATGATAAGCTTCGAAATTCTCATTTTGTGGCTTTCTCTCTCGAAGTATGTGCAAATTCAGGTATTGATTCTCAAAGCCAGTGAGATAGGAAATAGTCCTTGCACAAAAAAAAAAGGGAAAAAAAGAAGCAAAAAAAAAAAAAAGGAAAAAATGCAAGGACTAGTGAGTTCGATGGTGATATTTTTGGATTTGGCCACTATGCTTCTTTAATGTTGAAGCAAATATGTCTCAAATGACGTGCATATAGTTGATGCATCATTTCTTAATGAGAAATGCCTAAGTAAACTTGACGCATATGCTAGGACAATCACAACAGATGGAGGTATTGAGGCAAATGTAAAAAAAATATACAAAACAAATGTCAGGTGGAAAAATCACCATGTTACACATTTTTTTACTCAATTTTGGCAACATGCAAGACTCTTCTCTTCAAATAGTGAGTAAAAAAGACATTGGTTATCTCTTCGGAGTTATCCAAATTGACATAAGAAGAAGTGATACCCTTACATGACTATTGTCTACTTGAAGCACTTAATTGAAGAACAAAGATGTCTACTCAAAAAGTCATATGATAAATTGTGGTAATAGTCATTTCATCAGCTCCAAGATCTTAACTGGGACAATAAAGTTGTTTTAGATGAAAATAAGTTTTTCTCAATAAGGATCGAAGCTAGGTGATTGTTAACAGATCACACAGGCATGTAATTCCTAATCAGTTTCTCAAGAAGCCACTTAAGAAGAAAGATAGCATTGACAAAGCAAAGGTGGTCCATTATTTGAATAACATTATCATTTTGATGACAGGCAAAAATGTCATCATTTTCCTATTAATTTTGGCTAGTTTTATGCTTGAATTGTGTGCTTTAATGCTATTTTCTATTTAAATTTCAGAAAACCGAGCCAAAGAAGTAAAATCGGAATTTTGAGAGATTTTAGATGATTTTGGAGGCTTTTGGAGCAATTTGGAGAATTACATTGAAGATCCGAGTCCAAAAAGCCAAGAAGAATGATTTAGAAGCCCAAATTCATGAAGTCCAAGCCATAAAATTATCAATTTGGGTCAAGAAAAGTGCCCAAAATCCATTACAAGAAGTATTTGGGCCAAAAGAAAGTTGGAGGCCCAAAAATGGAGTCAAAATCAGGCCATTATTGAAAATTCAGGGCCTAGCGTCTCGACGCTAAGCCTAGAGCGTCCCGACGCTAGTCAACCGTGTGGAAAAATCTGGAATCGCGGTAGCGTCGCGACGCTATCCAAGTAGCGTCTCGACGCTGCGACGTCTTGGAGCCCAAGAAAAGATGACGTCAGAGCGTCGCGACGCTGTCCTTGTAGCGTCTCGACGCTGTGCCTGCTGGGAGCCTATAAAAGGAGCCTTTTGCAATGAAGATTGTGTGCCAATTTGTGGGTTTTCACCCCATTCTAGAGTCTACACTAAAATTTGGGATTTTTGGGAGAGTTTTGGAGCTTTGTTGAAGATCTTTGGAGCTCGGGATCGAAGGAGGTCGGCGCGGGATCGAGGAGATCGACACTTTTATGAGCATTTCTCTTCCCTTTTCCTTTATGTTTTAGTTTCTAGAATTGTTGTGATTAGGAATTATTGGATTTTAGTGATTATGAGTAGTAAATTCCTAAATTCTATGAGATTGATTTAGATGTTGAACCTCTGCTGAATTAATGAATTGATGTGGTTTAATTGTCATTATTGTTCATTTGTGCATTTTGTCCGTAATGCTTTTAATCAACTGATCACTGATTAAATGAATCGTTACTATGTGGAAACTCGACGGAGAGAAGCTTAGACTAGAACTAAATGCATGACTAACGGTTATTTACCCGGGTGACACGGGATAAAATAAATAACGTTAGAGGTTGTACTGAAGGGTCGTAATGCCATACTAAGTAAATAAAGATGAGACTGAAAGGAGATTCTTTATTGAACGGTATGAGATAGGAGGAGACCGACAGGAGAGTCCTTGTCATTAGGCTTCTAGACTTATGAATCAAGTGATTTGTTAATCCATATTAGTTAATTGATTATGCATTAAAGGTCAATTGATAAAATCAACCACTCTAGAATTATCCCTCCAAATTGTGTCACCATTTATCTTTTGCTTTCTAGATTAGCTTTTTGTTATTCTTTTCAGCATTTGATTTTGTTCTCTAAATAAAGTTAAGCAAGATTATTCGTGGTACTTAATTGAATAAATCCAATCCCTGTGGAGACGATACTCTATACTCAAAATCACTATATTACTTGTGACGACCCGTTCGCTTGCGGATTAAAATCGTGCAACAAGTTTTTGGCGCCGTTGCCGGGGATTGGCTAATTTCATTCAATTAATATTGTGAAGAAATTGCTTGCTTTAGATTAGAGGTTTTATTTTGCTTTCTTTGTTTTATTTTTATCCTGGTCCATTGTTCTTGTTGTGCATTTAATTGGTGTTTGCATCTAACTGAAAGCCTTATTATTGTTGATTTAATTATTTTAAATGACTTTTAATAGTTTTGGGTGGCCCTTTAGGGAATCTGAGCCTGAAGAACCAACACCATCATCCAATATTTTTTATTCAAATTATCTCCCTTTAGAAGAAAAATCTCCCCTAGAAAATTTGCTTCAAGACTTTATTGAGGATACTAGAGCCACTCAATTAGCTCTAGAAAAATCCCTAGGGAGATTCCATCCCCAAGAGGATGAGAGTGAAGTGCAATCCGCTTCCATAGAAGAAAAATCTTCCTTAGTGAGCTTGCTTGAAAATTTTATCCAAGAGTCGAGAGCCATGAATTTAGAATTAGAAAAATCTATGGAGAGACTCCAAACCCAAAGGGATGATAGGGAAGTAGGATCCACTTCCATAGAGTGTCTAGTGAGTCATGTGGCCACTGATTCATTAGCGCCCATTCAAGAGCCTAATCCTTTCAATTTTGCTGAGTTTGAGCACATAGGGGTGAGTTGTTTAGATAGAAAGGAAGAATTGGATAATTCTAGCACCCACCAAGAACAAGTTTGTGAGGAAGAAAAAGAAAATGAGCCTATAGTGTTTGAGGAGTTTCTAGAGGTAGAGTTTAAGGTTGAAAGGCCTTTGTCTGTTCTATCCCCTTCATCCTCTCTTGATAATGAGTGTTCTTTTTCTTGTTCTCACATGTCAAAGTCAGAGTCTTTTTATTTTGATCTTTCTCCTCTTATGCTTTTATTAAAAGAAAATCCCAAAAATATTTCTGCTTCTGGGGCCCATGAAAAGCTAGTAAGCTTACTAGCAATAGTCTGCTTCATCGATTCAAGGAAGAAGGGCCCGAAGAAATACGAGAATTTCCATGTGCCTTGAAAGACCGCACAAACTCGTCTAGCTAAGAGACGTTAAACAAGCGCTTCTTGGGAGGCAACCCATGTTTATTTTTTCGTTAATTTTCTTTTCTTTGTTTTTCATTTTTTTTGTAGTTAGAGCATGTTGATCTTTCGTTCCGGTTGATCAATTTTTGAAGGAGCTCGAGACCACATTTTCTTCCAAAAACAACCCCAATGAATGTTAAAGGCTGACATCCATGGTTTCTCTCACACTTTAGGGCAGTACCGTTCTCCCTTTATTTTTTTAATTGTCCTTATGCATGCTTAATTAGTATGAATAATCAATACATTGAGGACAATGTATGATTTAAGTTTGGGGGGGAGGCTTTGCTGTTCTGATCTGAGCGAAAATTTTTTCATGATGATTCTATTGCATCTGTTTTGATGAGGACGGTCTATGATATGATCTAGATAATGAATTTTGTTCAATTTTTGTGAAATATCAAAGCATGTTCAAGATTCATGTAAATTTAAATTTTTGCTTTGATTTCCTTGCACATGTTGAGCACTTAGCCTACTTATATGGTTTTGAATGCTTAGAACTGGATTATATTATCTAGATGTTTGTTGTCACTCCGATAGGCTTAAGATCTAATTTGAAAGATGAACTACATGAGAGTCTGTAATATTTTACTTGGGAAAAAAAAATCATGTTTATTAGCCTGCAAAGAAAAGAAAAGTGTGAAAAAAATAATATGAAAAAAAAAGAGGAAATGAAAAAAAAAAAAGAATGCTCCACTTTCTTGAGAGCGTTAGTAACCAGGGGCATTCATGACACCCATCGTTTGCCTTTGTATGAAAGCGCTGGAAAGAAATGAGCATGCTTCGGCATCCTGAAAGATGAGGCGCTCGTAGTTGGATGCTTTCATCACCAATGTTGGCAAGCCAGAACGAAGGCGCTACATCTAAAAGGATTCTAAAAAAAAAAAAAAATGCAAGTTTGGGGGAAGCATACCCCGTTGTTTCAGGCACCTTAGTGGGATATTGCTTTCTTGATTGTTGGAAAGCTGGATAATTAGAGCTTAGGGCCAGTGTAGGGGGAAGATGAACTGAGGATTTTATAAACCTTTTCTAGGCTAGTAAAGACCTAATAAGGAGGCTCGCACACACACACGCAAGGGATGAAGAGTTTAAATTTAAATTTCGTGATGAAAGAATATGTTTTAATATTTCCTTTAATTGTTAGAGTTCATTATTTTGATCATTGAGCTTAGAGTCATGCGTTTGCAATAGTTGATTCATACATAAGGTTTTAGCTTTGCTCGGGACTAGCAAAGATTTAAGTTTGGGGGTGTGATGACAGGCAAAAATGTCATCATTTTCCTATTAATTTTGGCTAGTTTTATGCTTGAATTGTGTGCTTTAATGCTATTTTCTATTTAAATTTCAGAAAACCGAGCCAAAGAAGTAAAATTAGAATTTTGAGAGATTTTAGATGATTTTGGAGGCTTTTGGAGCAATTTGGAGAATTACATTGAAGATCCGAGTCCAAAAAGCCAAGAAGAATTATTTAGAAGCCCAAATTCATGAAGTCCAAGCCATAAAATTATCAATTTGGGTCAAGAAAAGTGCCCAAAATCAATTACAAGAAGTATTTGGGCCAAAAGAAAGTTGGAGGCCCAAAAATGGAGTCAAAATCAGGCCATTATTGAAAATTCAGGGCCTAGCGTCTCGACGCTAAGCCTAGAGCGTCCCGACGCTAGTCAACCGTGTGGAAAAATCTGGAATCGCGGTAGCGTCGCGACGCTATCCAAGTAGCGTCTCGACGCTGCGACGTCTTGGAGCCCAAGAAAAGATGACGTCAGAGCGTCGCGACGCTGTCCTTGTAGCGTCTCGACGCTGTGCCTGCTGGGAGCCTATAAAAGGAGCCTTTTGCAATGAAGATTGTGTGCCAATTTGTGGGTTTTCACCCCATTCTAGAGTCTACACTAAAATTTGGGATTTTTGGGAGAGTTTTGGAGCTTTGTTGAAGATCTTTGGAGCTCGGGATCGAAGGAGGTCGGCGCGGGATTGAGGAGATCGACACTTTTATGAGCATTTCTCTTCCCTTTTCCTTTATGTTTTAGTTTCTAGAATTGTTGTGATTAGGAATTATTGGATTTTAGTGATTATGAGTAGTAAATTCCTAAATTCTATGAGATTGATTTAGATGTTGAACCTCTGCTGAATTAATGAATTGATGTGGTTTAATTGTCATTATTGTTCATTTGTGCATTTTGTCCGTAATGCTTTTAATCAACTGATCACTGATTAAATGAATCGTTACTATGTGGAAACTCGACGGAGAGAAGCTTAGACTAGAACTAAATGCATGACTAACGGTTATTTACCCGGGTGACACGGGATAAAATAAATAACGTTAGAGGTTGTACTGAAGGGTCGTAATGCCATACTAAGTAAATAAAGATGAGACTGAAAGGAGATTCTTTATTGAACGGTATGAGATAGGAGGAGACCGACAGGAGAGTCCTTGTCATTAGGCTTCTAGACTTATGAATCAAGTGATTTGTTAATCCATATTAGTTAATTGATTATGCATTAAAGGTCCAATTGATAAAATCAACCACTCTAGAATTATCCCTCCAAATTGTGTCACCATTTATCTTTTGCTTTCTAGATTAGCTTTTTGTTATTCTTTTCAGCATTTGATTTTGTTCTCTAAATAAAGTTAAGCAAGATTATTCTTGGTACTTAATTGAATAAATCCAATCCCTGTGGAGACGATACTCTATACTCAAAATCACTATCTTACTTGTCTATTAGAAGACATTTATCAAAAGAACCCCTTCATGATTTAATTCTTGTCTTTAAAATGATGAAAACTTCTTTAAAAAGTTACTTTTCTTGAAACTATACTTTAAACTTCATGAATAAACACTGGGGCTATTTTTGGATTAGAGTCTGTATCGCAAAATGTTTTATCATGAAAAATTCATGCATTCATAAGCATATAAGTAATAAAAAAAATAATCATTTATCATGGAGGTGTTTGTTTACCCCTGACCTCCAACTCCTTTAATACATCATCGGGTGCCTGTTTACCCCTGGCGCGATACCTTTATCATGGAGGTGCTTGTTTACCCCTGGCCTCCAGCTCCTTTAATACATCATCGGGTGCTTGTTTACCCTTGGCTCGATACCTTTATCATGGAGGTGCTTGTTTACCCCTGACCTTCATCTCCTTTAATACATCATTGGGTGCATGTTTACCCCTGGCCCGATACCTTTATCATGGAGGTACTTGTTTACCCCTGGCCTCCAACTCCTTTAATATATCATCGGGCGCTTGTCTACCCCTGGCCTGATACCTTTAATATTGGTGGTTTAGTGTTTACCCCTGGCTGTCCCAAAATTTGACAGTTTAGCGTTTACCCCTGGCTGTCCCTAAATTTAACAGTTTAGTGTTTACCCCTGACTGTTTCCAAACATTTACGGTTTAGCGTTTACCCCTAGCCGTCCCAAATTTGACAGTTTAGCATTTACCCCTGACTGTCCCAAAATTTAACAGTTTAGTGTTTACCCCTGGCTGTTTCCAAAAAATTGGCGGTCTAACGTTTACCCCTGTCCGTCCCAAATTTGACAGTTTAGTGTTTACCCCTGGCCGTCCCAAAATTTAACAGTTTAGTGTTTACCCCTGGCTGTTTCTAAACATTGGCGGTTTAGCGTTTACCCCTGGCCGTCTCAAATTTGACAGTTTAGCGTTTACCCCTGACTGTCCCAAAATTCAACAGTTTAGTGTTTACCCCTGGTTGTTTCCAAACATTGACAGTTTAACGTTTACCCCTGATCGTTCCAAATTTCACAGTATAGTGTTTACCCCTGGCTGTCCCAAAATTTAACAGTTTAGTGTTTACCCCTAGCTGTTTCCAAACATTTACGGTTTAGCGTTTACCCCTGTCCGTCCCAAATTTGACAGTTTAGCGTTTACCCCTGGCTGTCCCAAAATTTAACAGTTTAGTGTTTACCCCTGGCTGTTTCCAAACGTTGGCGGTTTAGTGTTTAGCCCTGGCCGTCCCAACTTTGACAGTTTAACGTTTACCCCTGCTGTCCCAAAATTTAACAGTTTAGTGTTTACCTCTAACTGTTTCCAAACGTTGGCGGTTTAGTGTTTACCCCTAGCCATCTCAAATTTGACAGTTTAGCGTTTACCCCTGGCTGTGCCAAAATTTAACAGTTTAGTGTTTACCCCTGGCTGTTTCCAAACATTTACGGTTTAGCGTTTACCCCTAGCCGTCTCAAATTTGACAGTTTAGCTTTTACCCTTGACTGTCCCAAAATTTAACAGTTTAGTGTTTACCTCTGGGCGTCCCAAATTTGACAGTTTAGCGTTTACCCCTAGTTGTCCCAAAATTTAACAGTTTAGTGTTTACCCCTGGCTGTTTCCAAACATTTACGGTTTAGCGTTTACCCATGACCGTCCCAAATTTGATAGTTTAGCGTTTACCCCTGGTTGTCCCCAAATTTAACAGTTTAGTGTTTACCCCTGGCCGTTCCAAAATTTCTTTCGATTTAGTGTTATCCCCTATTTATTCCAAAAAAAAAAAAAAAAAAGTAAGGTGTACGCCTTTGTCCATCCTTTTATTCTATAAGAATGAACAAAGGGGGGCAAACTGTAGACCCCTAAATTTGTCCGATATTTTATTCTTTTATTCTTGTTTTAAAAAAATAAATAAAAAAGAAAAAAGGAGGAGTATTCTAGAGCTTTTAAATTGCCCAATCACATTTATTAATTTTGGTGGGAATAATTAGGTCAAATATTTTATTTTGACTAATTAATTTGTCGAATCAAATATTAGGTTTATTTGGTAAAGTTAATTAGACAAAATATTTTGTTTCCTTGGATGATTGATTGTCAAATAATATTTTGTAAATTTGGAAGGTAGAATTTGTGTATTTATTTATTTCCCTTTTCATTTTTTATTTTATTGAATTTTAATTTTATTTGATCACCTTCCTAATATGTGGTGGTTGAAATTTGCTATAAAAAGGGAGCCCTCTCACATCTTGAATGAACGTTTTTTGGAGCCTTGTCAGGCCTCTGTACACGTTTTTTTTTACTAAAAATAGACTCCTCAAATCTCCCTCCCTTCAAACCCTAGATACATTTTCTCCCTTTCCCACCTAACTTCCCCCTCCTACTCTAACGCTTTCTCTCTTCCACACACGTTTTTTCTCCCTTCCACCACCACTCTCTCTCAACCTTACATTGGCACATCGTCAACGATCCCAAGTGTTGCATCCCTAATCCAATTGGCTGGTGAGTATTTTAAGCCTTTGTTCTTATTTTTTCTAATATATATATATATTTTTTTTGCTTCTATAAAATTAATTTTTCCATGTCTTTTTCTTTTATAAATATAGTTTCTTTATCATTTCATTTGCTTTTAGTTTTTTTTAGCATATTCTTAGAAAGTATTTAACAATTGCATTCATATTCTTCAAATTTTATTATTTTTAGATTTGACTATTATATGTTGTTTATTTTATTTCACAATTAAATCTTGTATCATTTAATCATGTGATGTCATTGGATTATTGGATTAATATGTAGATTTTTTTGTTTTATTTTGCCTAAACCATGATTCCTTTGTTATTTGCTTTCAAAAAATATGAAAAGAATCTCCAATGACGAAATCTCAAATTTTTGGGATGCCAATGTTGAGTTTCTTGAGGTAATAAATCAATGTCTTGGAATGCCAAGATTTGATTTTTATATGTTTCCTTTAAAGCAATTAAATTTTATTTCTTGTATATTATAGTTTTTATCTCTTTTTAGACATTTTCTCTCGATTATATGTTTTTTTTAATTTCTATATTTAATCCATAATTCCCTTGTAAATTTCTTTCCTTTAATTAAATGGTTTTCAAAACAAAAGTCTTCCAACGATGGAATCTTGAATTTTTGGGATGCCGATATTTGAGTTTCTTGAGGAAAAAATAAAATCTTAGGATGCAAGGATTTGATTTTAATATTTCTTTCCATATAAAACATAAATAAAAAATTCTTCATATTTTTCTTTTAAAACATTTTTTTTCCAAAGAAAACATATTTCATAAAAAAAGACGTTTTCTTTTAAAAGGAATGTTTTGAGAGACTTGCTAAAATTATTCTATTGGTCTTATTTAAAAATAAAAAAATCAAGTCAAAAACTATTTTCCATAAAAATGTCACTTGCTTTAAAAATAAAATTAATTAAGAGTTTTCCCTAAAAAATATTCTTTACTCACACATTTTTCCACAATTAATAAACCAAATGTTTAAAAAAAAATAAATAAACTTTTCTATGACGAAAATTAGGAAATCATGATATTGACTTTCCTAATATTCTTGAGGTATAATGAATTGAAATTTGGGATGCCAAATTAAATTCAAACAAATATTGAATGGCTTTATGTCGCCCACAAGTATTGCTCATTATTTATTTATGGAATAATGAGAATTAAAATGTGGAACATTTAAATATCAACAAAAAAATCTTCTTTAGTATTTATAATAGCCAATTTCCATAAATAACACAAGAAAAATAAAATTTGGTTCTTTGAACGAGTGTTGTTGTAACGCCCCGCGTTTCGAAATCGAGCCGTTTTGGAATTTATTGGGCGTTCTTATTCTAATTTGGATAATTAGAAATCAAGCTTAGCCTTGGGTCGATAAGTTAAATTTCTATAATTTAGGGAAAATAGATTTTTTTTAATTAAATCTTTAAATTTCCTAAAGTTAGAGGTTTAATATTTGATATTTGTTTTAAATATCAAAAGACCCAAACTCTTCCTAATCAGTTTAAATCCCGAATTCTTTAGGAGCTAAGATTTGGATTAAAATTCTAATTGACATTTTAAAGTCGAATATTAGATAATCCTGATTCCTTTTTAAATTGGGTCTTCAATTCTTAGGGTTTTATTTAAGGAAAAGAGAAAAGAAAAAGGAAGGAAACCCTAAAAGAAAAGCATCTCTTTTTCCCTCTCTTCCTCGTGTAGCAGCAGCAGCCCCCCTTCTGCGTTTTTTCAGCCGCCGTCCAGCACCACGCGAGTCCTCTCTTCCTCTCTGCACTGTGTGCGCTGCCACCAGTAGCCAAGCCCCGCCGTCCCTCTTCATCTCTTCCTCCCTTGCGCGATGCGGGTTGCAGCAGGTCCTTCTTCGAGTGAGTAGCGGTTCCCGTCGTCGAGCTCCCTCCCTCCCGTTTTCTTCTTCCTCTCCACGCTGTGGGCTTCATCTCCGTCAATACCTCTCTCTCGCGTTGAAGTCGTCGGCCGTCATAGCCGAGCGTCGCTGCTGCGTGAGTCCTCTTTTCTGCACCGTTTTTCAGCAAGAAACCTTGTGGGTAAGTCTCAAACTCACTCATGTGTATTCGTTAAGGCCCGATCTAACTCCTTCTAACTCCTTCTTGCCCGTTTTTCAGCAAGAAACCTTGTGGGTCAGCAGCTCGGAGTCTCCTTTCCTCGCGTTTTCGTTGCTGTCCAGCAGCGTCATTGGGCGTTTCCAGCGTCAGTTAGCGTGTCCGGTAAGTTTTGGCCCTTACCCATTCTTGTTTGGAGCCTTTGGTAGAATGCCCATTCATTTTAGGTGCTGAAAGCTAAATTTTGTTCAATATTCTGATCTGCAGCGCCGTCTAGGTGTTCGATTAAGTTCGAAACACTTCAACTTGGGTACCCACTGCTCAAAGAGCGTTCTAGCTCATTGGTTGTGGTTGGTGTAACCCGTCTAGCGCAGAAGCGGGTCCGTTTGGGTAAGTTTCCTTGTTGTCCCTTTGCTTTTAGCGTTAAGGGTTGCTGCCCAATAGTTATCCAAGCCTTAAACCATGTTTTAATCGATACCCATTCGTTATCAGCCTTATAATTGCAGAATTAGGTGTATTCGGTTGCTGTTCAGTGAGCGTTTGATCTCAAATATCGTGTTCAGCGAATACCCACAACCCGAAAGACCTTGATTTTGGTTACCCATAACCCGAGGACTTGGGATCTTGGTTGTTGGGTCGTTTCGAACACAAGTCAGCTTGTTCTCAAGGTTGTTTGAGCACTAAGCAGTAAATTCCAGCATCCCTACACCCTTTCCTCAAGTTTATTAGGTGCTCTAAGTTGTTTTCTAACCCATGGTAATTGTTGCTTGTAGTTGGAGCTCTTTAGGCTCTTATGTTGTTTCCATTAGTCCTGTAGGATTGTTTAGGAGCGTTTGAGCTTCCGGTAAGTAGTTCTTACCTGATGTTGCCTGTTTGATTGTGTGATGCATGCTGAGTGTTTTCTTGCTTTAAAACTGTTCTCATGATTGCTATTTCTTTGAATATATGTATATATATATGAAATCGTTGGAAAGCATGACTGTTGTGGCATGTTGAATGGATGTAAAGCATGATTGGTTCTGTTTTGCGTCAGTGAGTTAAGCATGAGTTAAGAGATGTAGTCACACGTATATGCTTAGTGGGCATGATGCATGAGTCCATAAGCATGTTGCAGGGCGTATGCATTCTAGTCAGATGTGAGTTAGAGGTCAGGAACCTAAAGTGTGAAAGAAAAGAAAGTTGGGTGAGTGTCAGTGCACCTCGGGTACAAATGGTCGAGGGGTGGCACGTCACCATTGGTTTTAAAGAGGAGCATCGAGGCCTTGGGTACAAATGGTCAAGGGTCGGTGTGATGAGTCTAGAAAGCATGTGTTGGGCACCTGGGAAAGGGCCAATACTTTGCTAAGTCATCGGTGTGCCTTGGGTACAAATGGTCAAGAGGCGATGCACAGTTTGACGCCTTGGGTACAAATGGTCAAGGGTCAAACGCCGAGCTCCGTAGAGAGCATTGTGGCCCTGGGTACAAATGGTCAGGGGACAGTGCGACTCGAAGGATCAGTCTTGGAGAGCCATGTGAGGGCTAAATATAAGCGTTGAGTGAGCTCGTGGAGCTTGTGTGGTTAGCGAGTTGCATAGAGAGTTGCATGAGTTATGGCTTAGAAGAGTCATTTGTTTTCTAGCTTTTGAGCATGATATTATGTTTACTGCTTTTAAAAGCATGTTGTTTGCGCATGGAAAGCATGTTGTTTGTTGTTTGCTGTTTGATGGCTTCTCAGGTAGAGGCTGCTTACCAGTACCTTAGTGTACTGACCCCCTCCTCTCTCCCCCCAACTACAAGATTTTGCAGGTTATGATGACTGCATGGACCGTGGTGATGCGGAGGAGGCTTATGAGGAGGAACCATAGCTTGTAGCTTGTTCTTGCCCATTTATTTTCTTTGGTCTTAGTTAGGGTAGATGTGCTTGTCGCTATTGAAAGATGTTGGATTTGGTTAACCCTGATTTACTTTTGTTAGTCTCTAGGACTAGTTGCATTGTTTTAATGAACCCTATTATTTCATTCAGTTAGCGATCAATAAGTTGAATTCAAGTGATTAATGTCATAAGCTCTGTTAACGTTATGTTTCTGATTAGTTATTAGTTGTGATGCGTGGCCTGTCTGGCTGTTAGTTTCTGTGAAACTTTGTTGTATTGTAGTTGATGGAGTTGTTGAATCATGTTGTTTAGAAGTGTTTTATGCTTAGCAGGTTAAAGTAAAATTTTGGGTTAGTCCATTGTATGCCGTTATGCTGCCGAAATTTTCGGTGCTCACGGTTAGTTCTGGCTTGGGAGTTAGTAATGTCACTAGGATAGTTATTGGAAATCCTGGGGCGTTACAGTTGTGGGGTGCTAATACCTTCCCCATACACAAAAGACCCCCGAACCTTAAATCTTTTATCTCAAGACCATTTTAGTATATTGTTGGGTGCCCAATCACACCCTCTAAATCAAGATTGGTGGCGACTCCATTTTCCTCCTCTTGGGAACAAAGTCGGCCGCTCTGTGTCGCAAACCTGTAGCGACACCCAAAATGGCAGGATCATTGAGTCAGCGATCTGGCCACTCTCTCCCATACAAATTAAAAGACAGTCTGTCGCGAATAGGAGTTCATAATACACTCAGGATTGAGACTAAGTTGCCTAGGCCATCCTAGTGAAATAAAAACCTTATTAGTCAACAGAGTTAGATCGGTGGTTACTATTTCACGGTCCCTTACATGAACGCGTTGGATCATTGTGTTTGTATCAAATACAAAGTGAGTCATATCCATAGTGTTACCAGGATAAGGTACCCGACCTTATCCCTATACTATGGACCCTTTAGGTTGTATCTTGAACATTGATCCCTACATGTTTTCACATACAGTTCAAGACTCAGGCAAGAGCCTAGTATGTTAGTTTATGGTGTTTAGGGTTATTTAAGACAAAACAACTCATAATTCCATAACTCTTTATAGAATAACAATAAATGACGTTTTATTGAGAATAATCAATAGTTTACATTTACTATTGGTCAGACGAGTTTGTGGAGTCCTCGTAACCAAATAAAATTATAAACTTCGGCTCTATGCTACTTTGCAGTAGATAGTGATCGGGTCGTCCACAGGGAAAGGGTGATCTTAATTAATTTTCAGGTTTTCGCTAAATAGGGGGTTGGTACGAAAAGGGGGTTTGATTTGTCACTAACCGAAATAAAATAAAAACAACAAGGAAAGTTAAAAATGCCGGAAATGGGAAAATAACATGCAAAAAAATCAAACAGAAGTAAAAATCGAATGGATTCAATGAAAAGACGGGACTGTCGGATTGGTTATTCCTTAGAACACCTTGTGCATCTAGTTTCATCACTTGCTATTAAATTATTTTGGTGATTCATTAAATTGAACGGAATGCTTCTTGGCTTTTCAGATAATCCACCTACTCAGCCTAAGCTTAACTAATTAAACTACCCGATACTCCACGAACAACTTAATTAGTTAATTCTTTTAATTGCGTCTACCGCCTTTCATGCTTAGACCGATAAATCTTCAGCCTAAATCTAATTAGCCCAATTTAACAATCAGATAACTCCTCAAAATTATTAATTGATTAATTGCATTAACGTGCTATGCCCGAAATTAATTAACTAAATTAGGATTTCAATTTCTCTAATTTAATTAACCTAACTTCTTTTAGTTTCTTTGGCCAATCGGAAGTCTACGCTAGGCTACTGTCAAACTAACGATGGATCCGCTTCAACTTAGGGGCTATCTATGAATAACAGTTAGACCATACTCATATTCAATTCAAGGGACGTCGAGACTTAAATCGATATACATGCATGATGGTTTAAACAAGAAACTAAGATGCAATTCAAAATAAATCCACAAAACATAATGTAAAGCACCAGCAAGTTCAACTAAATGTCACAAAGGGTCTAAGAAAACACCAATCCAACAATCTAAGGGGTTTAACCCCTCATGCTACAAGATAAATCAACTAAACAATAAGGATTCATAGCAAAATAAAGAATAAACCTGGACAGAATTTAGTGCTGGACTAAAAGGGACGAAAAACTACAGAGGAAATTGAGAGAAAACAGTTGAGAATAAGACATTTCGGCTAAAAAGACCTAAATTTCGTATTTATAATTATCGCCAACATCGAGACGCTGGCCCTTTTGTCCGAGAGTTGAAATCGGGGCAGCGTCTCGGCGCTGCCATTATAGCGTCGAGATGCTTGCTCTCGGGTTTGCCCAAGTTGCACAATTTCTTTTTCGATCCATTTAGCTCCAATGACGGTGTCCAAGCGCTCCGGTCGATGCCTTTGGCTCCACGTCGTCTTGGGAACTCCAAAATAGCTTTAAAACATCCTAAAACTCCCAAGTTAGCGCCGATTTGACATAATGGCCAAATTGTTCTCTTGTGCTCGAATTTCTATAAAACAAATAATTAAACAATCAAATGCACACTAACAAGAATAAATTAAAGGTAATAAGATAGCACATTTTGGGTGCTATTAACTATCTACGAGTTTTAGGGCATAAAACCCAACACTTGGGCCAGGGAACATCACAACAGCAAGAGTCCAAAGACATCATGTGTCCTTGTTCTAATGCTGAAGGATGTTGTAGGAGTAAAGAAGCACAAGTTTGAACTGTAGGGTTAAGATCGCTAGCGCAGAGGAAGAGCATCAAACCTTTGCTCCTGAATAAAAACACATAATATGAATACCAGTACATGGAAAATTTTTACAACAACAATTAACATTTAAAAAACTGTAAAATAAGGCTACAACATCCTGGAAAAAATAGATTAGAATCCTATCTCTAATCATGCAATTCTAAGAAGGAAAAAAATCGATCAAGAGGAACTTACTGCCGTATGAAGTCTTGATCAAATTTCCCGCTAACTCCTTGGATTCCTTTGTAGAATTGCAGTATCCCCAAATTGAAGATTTCCACCAAGACTTCAGCAACAACACCACAAGAATCCAACTGGTACTCTCCTAAGGTTTTGAGAGGGAAAAGCTTATGGGAGCTTTTGGGTTGTTCTGTAAAGGGGAAATCTAGAGATAATTTTTCTCTGAAAGGAAATGTTTTTTATTGATCTAAGAGAACGAATGAATCTTAACCTTCCTCGACCACTGATGAGGAGAAGTTTTAGCCCAACTCCCCACAACGTGAGGCACACAGTTAGGAAGGGAAGAATACTTAGAATTATGCCACGTACACATTGATCAGTTAAAACTGATCATTAAAATACATTAATTAATTAAATCCATATTTAATTAATCACTTTTATTTAAATCATATTTAAATGAATATTCCCCACATAACCTATAGTTTTAATTTAATTCAATTAAATCAAATTTAATTCAATTAAGTAATTCAAATAATTAATTAATTCACTAATTAATTAATTAATTATCATATATTTAATTTATCTTATAATTGAATCATATTCAATTATCTTTCTCTCAGATAACCTATAGTTTAATGTCCATCTAATGCGCATTAATTTTAACCTATAGTTTTAATATGAATCTAATTCATATTAAATTTAATATTTGAACTCCTTCAAATATTTAATTCTCTGATAAATTAATTTTGAATCAATATAAAAATAAATTTATACTATAAAGTTTAAAGAAAATATAAACTCTGTTACAAAAAAAAAAAAAAAAAAAAAAAGAAAATGTAAACTTTATATTATAATATATCTTCATACATTAAATTATTTTCACTAGTAAATTTACCTCAATACCCTTAATGAGCTACTGATGGGACCTAATGGACCTACATATCAGAAGCTCCAACCATATGAGGTTAATTGGTTAAACTCATTAACCAAGTTAATCAATGTTCGTTAACTGTGGGTACACTCCACTATAGACCCACAGCTGCACTCCTCTCACTGCAGATATATTTCTCTGTCCAGCGATATTGACCAATAACAACAAGTTAGTCCTTCACGAGTGTTCGTAACGCCAGTTGGGTCGAAGTACCATTTTACCCCTGGATTACCTCTACATCCTTAAGTACTAGTGCTCCTCTAATGAACAACCTGTTTGAAGTCCAACAATCAACCAAAAATCCTTCTCGTGCCATTGAGGGTAAGGTCATTTGTTCAAGACTCGGAGACACCACTAAAGGGAACACTCTGATGTGGAATTTTCCTACCGCAAGCGCACGGGTCAAGTAATAATAAAGTGATCGTAAAAACGAGTGTCGTTCTCTGGATTGGATTTTTAAGCTAAATCAAGTATTATGAATAATCTCGCTCAATTTTATTTAGGGAACACAAAGTAATGAGAGATTGATAGAAAACTAGATCAAAACAAGTAAACAGTGGATATGCAATTGAGAGAACACTTAGGGAATTGATTTCGCCAATTTAGTCTAGGATTGATTTTAAGGAATAAATTATTATGCACAATGGAATTATGAGCCTAAGAACCTTTAATCACAACTACCTCTCCCGAGTATAATTGGTTCTCATGCAAATTAACAAACTTGATATCCCTATCTAAGTTTATTAACAAGCAAGGCATTGAGTTCTTTTTACCAATCCTAAAGTTAATCTAAAATCCGTCACGAGCTTAGAAAACAAACTTTAGTCATGCAATCTTGAATAAGTCTACGCTAAATCCCCTCTCCCGAGCTAGATCCAACACTTAGATCATTCAACTAATGGCCAATTAATTGAAAGCATTAAATCAAGATTACATACATAAAACCATTGCACAATTCATACCATAAACCAATCCATAAATTAAAAAGACTACATCAATCCCTAAGCCAAAAGTTTAGCTACTCATACATCGCGTTACAAGCTCAACTAAACAAGAAAAAGCATTTAAATCTAGCAAGAGATAAGGAAAAGGAAAGGAAACACTTAATGTCGTCAAACCCGACACGTCCCTGTCTCGATCTCCATGCCACCGAGTGAGATTCCCGATCCTCGTCCTTGCTTCAGCTCCCACAGTAGGTCTCTAGTCGAAATTAGGGCTACAATCTCTCAATTTGGCCTCCTCCAATCCGTAGCATGAAAAGAAGTATAAATAGGAAATTCTGCCGATAGCGTCGAGACGCTAAGGAGACATCATCTCGACGTTGTCGCTTGCCGCGTCTGCTGAATAACGGAAAAACGATAGCGTCGAGACGCTCTTGTCACAGCGTCGAGACGCTGGGACTCTATCGTCCAAATTAAACAAGGAAAGGCAGCGTCTCGACGCTCCAAGAGTGGCGTCTCGACTCTGGTATGCAGATTGCCCTCTCTTGGCTCCTTGTTACTTGAATCTTTTCGGTTCTTTGGCATCTTTTCACGTCCCGAACACCTGATTAACTCCGATTCCACGCTTTAGCTCTAATCTACACTTTCCTATCAAATAAACAATTAAGTGCAATAAAATGGCCAATAAATTATAAAAGACTAGCTAAATTAAATTGGGAAAAATAGCTAGCTATGCTCGCTATCACACTCATCTACTTACCCTAAAGTCGGGAAGGAGTGAATTCCATCTTGTGTGATTATGTTACTAGCTCCTAACTCGATCTTGTTCCCAAAATGGTAGGCTTATTGAGTCGACGTACAGACAACTGATGACATGCAAAAATGTCATCATTTTCCTATTAATTTTAGCTAGTTTTGTGAATGAATTGTGAGCTTTAATGTGTTTTTATGTTGATTTTGTAGAAAACTGAGTTCGAGAAGCAAAACCAAGAATTTTACCAAATTTGGGAAGAAAAAGAAGACTTTGGGCCATAATTGATGAAAGGAAAAGAGAACATTTGAAGTGGAGGCCCAAAAAGCCCAAAAGAAAGAAGAAATGAGGCAAAAATCCATGTTTAAGGCTTCTAGAAGGCCTAGCGTCTCGACGCTAGGTAATCAGTTAAGAAAATTCCAGTATCGTGGTAGTGTCGCGACGCTGCGACAACTTTTGCTCCAAGAAAACCTGACGTCAACGCTCTACCGACTTGTTCAACAAGAAATGTCCAGTCCATTTCCCTATAAAAAGCCCCCTCTCCCAAGGTTCAAATCATCCCATTTTTTGGGGAGCTCTCCCCTAGCTCAATAGAGAGAAAAAGTGAGAAGAATTTTGAGGACAAAGGTGGAATTGAGTGAGATTCCAAGGCTCAAGATTCAAGATTATCGTAGCGGGAGCTTGGGATCGCTTATCGGTTATTTCTTCCTTACTTATTTATAATTCCTTATTGTAATTTGAGTTAGGCCCATGGATCAAGATCATTTTGGAAAAATTATTCCCATTTGTGAGTAGATCTTGAGACCTAGGGTCGTTATTCTAGCCAATTGGATTTGTAGCTTAATTCATTAGAAATTGTAACGAAATTATTCACATTTCATCTATGCAATTCATTCTTAATGCTTTTAATCTCTTGATCACGGATTAATTGATGTGTTGGTCTAAATTGATACTCGACGGAGAGAAATTAGATTAGATCCAAATTGCATGGCTAATGATTGCTTGGAACACGAGAGTGAAAGAGAATTGTTAGAAATTGATAATGAAGTTGCTTAATGTCATACTATGATTAACTAAGGAGATAGACACATGAATTAGTTATGTTAGTATGAGATGAAGAGGAGCTTGAAAGAGAAATCCACTTAAAATTACTTCTAGATTAATGAAATTGAAGATTAGTAAGTACATTCTTCTAGTTAATTGAGCTACATATCCAAAATGCTAGATAACGCCCTAGGTCAAGTTCCCTTAATAGGATATTTTCATTTTATTGCATGTTTATTTTTATTAATTCCGTTAAATTTCGCTTCATCATTCGAGTTGGAATTCTAAATAAAATTAAAACATGATGATTTTTGGTACTTAATGGATATAATTCAAATTCCTCGAGGATTCGATACTCAGAATACTTTTCGTTTTAATATTACTTTGGCAACCGTACGCTTGCGAAAAATTGCACAACAAGTTTTTGGCGCCGTTGCCGGGGAGTTTGTAATTTTTTCGTTAATATTGAGAATTAAGTGTTTGATTTTAATTTAGAAATTTTATTTTTAATTTTTGAAAAAGTGGTGGCAAATTCTAAGAAGCTATAAGGTGGATAAATTGTTTCTTTGAGATTTAGCCATCGCAGATCAAGAAGACAAAGCAATCCGAGATTATTTCTTGCCTGAATTTCCATCAAATTACTCTGGAATAGCTTGTGAACCAATTGCTGTCGATAATTTTGAGCTCAAGGCTAGTCTCATTCAGATGGTAAGAGAATATGCTTTCAAAGGCTATCCATCAAAAGATCCTCACAATCACCTAAGATTTTTTTTGGATATATGTGGAACGGTAAAAATAGGAGGAGTTAGCTGATAAGTCCAATTTATTATACACTTAGAATCTCCTAATTTTCTTATCTTAGTTGAATTCCTTGCGAAAAATGCTTTAAAATGGGTATATATGTCTATAGGTCCTCACCAGAGCTTTGGGAGCAATTCGGGGCTTAAACGAGCGAAACCGAAGCATAAAATTACAATTATGCTTCTGGAGCCTCATCAGCGTCGAGACGCTTGTCATACAGATTCGAGATGCTACAGCATCGAGACGCTTGCTCAACAGCGTCGCGACGCTAGGGAAATCCGAGACATTTTTCCTATTCTGTAGGATGGCAGCGTCGCGACGCTACGACTGCGTATAAAATGTTTTGTGCAGAATTTTGCGCCTCTCTTGGCTTTTGCCCCCTAGACTCGATTTCTCCCTCTTCTTCCTTGTACTATTATGAATTCCCTTGTAATTTTAGTGAGTTTGATTATATTTTGGGATGGTTAATCAAGTCGAGGAACTTAGTTGGAGCGTTTCGATGACCGGCTAAGTTCACGTCGTTGCAATTGGGGACTTCTAATGTAAGTTAGGCATACTCTTGAGACATTGTTTATGGTTTTAGTTGAACTATTGTTGGTTATGTCTTGAATTCCCATTCTCAAATTACAATTGCTTTGATAGAATAGTTTGACAAACTATTTGCTTGAGTTAAAGTAATTGCTTGGTAATTGGTTAGTGATAGATTTATTGTAAGATTGTGTTGAATGGAGTGTTATCTCATTTGACATAATTGCATGATAGATTTAGGAATTTGAGCTTAGAATTGTATGAATTTAGGTTGTTCCTAGTTTATGTGAATTTACTCAATGATCTAATTCGCTTAATGCGGTTAGGTTCATGTTTATGAATTCTAATTAGATTCTAACTTTGATGTTTTTGTCGAGTTGGAAAGTTATAGATATTAATCATTGGTTCCAATGAATGTTGATTAATCAATAATAATTGCTTAGATTTGAGTGTCAATGATTGAGTAGCCAAACCCAAGTTAGAATAACCAATTGCGCGATACCGAGGTGAGATTAACTAAACAACCTTTACTTTCCTGTTATTTTACTTTATTGCAGTTTTATTTGTTTCCAATCAATCCATCTTTCAAAACCCCATTTTTAGTTACTAATTGAGAAATCTAATTAAATTAATTAATTACGCTACTCCCTGTGATCGACCTCGACCACTACTGCTACAAGTTAGCTTTAGAGGTTGAGGATTATAAATTTATTTGATAAGAGACCTCGACAATCTCTTCCATCAAATTGGCATCGTTGCTGGGGAGCACGGTCAATTGATATCTTTAATTTAGATTTTTCGCCTACGTTTTGTCTCTTTCTTTTAGTTTGTGTCTTGTAGGATTTTTAGTCGATCTGTTTATTTCCAAGTGCAAACCGAATCTAAAGAGAAAGGCGAGGAAAGGAAAGAGAACTACAGAGTCATATCTAACGTATCCTCGGTCGATAATTATTTTCTACCATGATGGCCGAGTGCACAATGAAAGAGTTGTTGGCCCTTGACTTCAGTTCGCAACCTTTGTGTATTGTTTATCTAGAAATTGAAGGTAATTTTCACATTTGGGCTAGTTTAATAAACTTACTTCCTACTTTTTATGGTAATGCAGGAGATGACCCTTATTTGCACTTAAAAGAGTTCTACCTAGCATTTTCCACTCAAGGAATAGTTGAAGATCTCATCAGTTTAAGGGCATTTCCTTTGACCCTCAAGGGTAAGGCAAGAGAGTGGCTTTTCCTCCTCCCTCATGGTTCTATAACAAGGTGGACAGAGATGAAGAGACATTTCCTTGAAAAATATTTTCCAGCTTCACGAGCTTCAGAGATCAGGAAAAAGATCTACAGCATCACCCAGGCATCAGAAGAGGCATTGTACGAGTATTGGGAGTGATTCGATCGTTTGTGCTCAAGCTTCCTTGATCATCAGATTCCAGATCACCTATTGTTCCAAGGATTCTATGATGGTATGTGATAACTGCCCAAAAGGTAGTTATTTAGGCCTCATTTACATAAGGATTTGTGTGTCTTTAATGCTTAATAGGGTTGGTTTTAGAAAGATATTACATGATTTAACCCATTTGGAAGAATGGAAGCTTTGGAAATCATTTTGTGTAGATTATGCTGCTGAGCGACTGGAGGGAGAAAATTCTATGCTGCAGCAAAACTGGGAACAAAACTGCCACATCACAGCTCGTTAGCCAACTTCATGAACCGACTTCTGTTGAGTTATTTTCGTGATAGAGGATCAATGAGAGCCTTACACGTGTCCTAGTTGACCTAATTCAAGCTTTCCATCCTTCGATAAAAGGAAGTAGCCGTCAAAGTCAAAAGCATTCCATGTTATCCCTTGGAAGCCGAATAGTATAGAGAGATTGCAGATCATCAAGAACACCATCATTTGCAAGCTGATTAAGGAGTTTATTTTCTTTATTAACTTGTGATTATGGACATGCCTACTCAGATTTTGATTTGTATTTTCATGCCTATTATGAACTAAGTAGCTTAGGTGTTGGTTAGGAATAATGTGATTGTCGTGCTTCATCTTTAGTAATATATTGACTATCACATTTTTATTAGTTGTTGTGCTTATTTCCATTTTATGCCCGCCTGGCCAGCCGGTGTGAATAGCTCTCTCTAGTTTCAGGGATGATTTAGAGAGTGTGTGGCAATTATCCACATTACGATCATTGTGTATTGGTGAACGCCAGTGACTGAGCTAGGGATAGCCAGTTGCCTAGTGCTTGATCGGTCGTACTTCATTGGGTTTGAAACATATCCTAAAAGATCCAGAGTTCCAGGAGGAATCCGTTAATAATACTGCGAGAAATGCATGATCAATAATATTGCTAGAGCATCTTTTAGAATAATCACTAAATCCTAACCAGCGCCTGTCTTTAATCTGTCTATCTATTTGTTTACTCGTTGTTTTGTCATTTATTTTCCCTCAGCATAATTTTTATAAAACCAAATCATTTTACCATCTTTGAAACCATTAAAAAGTTACACAAAATAGGTAGAGTGGAAACTAATTCAGGACTCGGATTGATAATATTACTTGCTGCAGACTGTGTATACTTGCACAAGAATTCTAGAGTCTTTTATACCATATTTTTACTCACTCTAGGAACCCAACAAGTTTTTTGGCGCCGTTGCCGGGGACTTGGATAAGTTTTTATCTGATATATTTTTGTGTATGTGTTTTAGTGGTTTGGTGCTATAACTTTTTTATTGTTTCTTTTGTTTTTGCAGGTGTGAGTTTGGTGCATGAGCGATCCACCTGGGTAAGGTTTGAGCTTGATCCAGAAATCGAAAGGACATTTAGGAACAAACGGAGAGAGCAGCGCAGAAACCAGATGGAGAATGTGCCGCGTCCTCCGGAGGCTCCTGAAGGTCCAGCGAACCCCAGCAGAATTCGTTGTTGCAGCAAAACCCGTTGTTTGAGCAAAATGAGCAGCAAAATAATCAGGCTGAGAATCCTATCTTGATAGCAAACGATAGGACTAGAGCCATTCGAGCATATGCTGTCCCGATGTTTAATGAGTTGAATCTAGGGATTGCGCGTCTCCAAATCCAAGCGGCAAATTTTGGAATGAAACCGGTAATGTTTCAGATGTTGCAAACCGTGGGAAAATTCCATGGTTTGTCATCTGAAGACCCTCATTTACATCTTAAGTCTTTTCTAGGAGTTAGCGATTCTTTTGTAATTCAAGGAGTGCCGAGAGGTGCCCTTAGATTAACTTTGTTTCCGTATTCTCTTAGAGATGGAGCAAAGTCATGGTTAAACTCTTTTGCTCCAGGATCAATTAGGACGTGGGATGAGTTAGCTGAAAATTTTTTGAGTAAATATTTCCCACCTAATAGAAATGCTAAATTAATGAGTGAAATAGTAGGGTTTAGACAACTTGAGGATGAGACTTTTAGTGAGGCTTGAGAGAGATTTAAGGAGCTTTTGCGAAAGTGTCCCCACCATGGTTTACCTCATTGTATTCAAATGGAGACATTTTACAATGGTTTAAATGGAGTAACCAAAGGTATGGTCGATGCTTCGGCTGGAGGGGCCCTTTTGGCAAAAACTTTTGATGAAGCTTATGAAATTTTAGAAAGAATATCTATTAATAGTTGTGAGTGGTCGGATGTTAGAAGCACAAATAAAAAAATTAAGAGTGTATTAGAAGTTGATGGTGTGTCCACCATTAGGGCTGATCTTGCTATGATTGCTAATGCTCTTAAGAATGTGACAGTGATTAGTCATCAGCAGCCACCAGCTATGGAGCCTACTGCAGTGGTGAACCAAGTGGCAGAGGAAGCATGTGTCTATTGTGGTGAAAATCACAATTACGAGTTTTGCCCCACCAATCCAGCTTCTGTGTTTTTTGTAGGTAATCAGAGGAATAACCAGCCAAAAGGTGAACACAACAAAAGGTGAACCAGCCAGGATTTGCTAAAGCGCAGGTAATGCCCCAGCAAAATAAGTAGGCTTTGCCCCAGCAAAATTCGGGGAATTCTCTTGAGGTGATGATGAAAGAATTTATGGCTCGTACAGATGCCGCAATTCAAAGTAATCAAGCTTCGATGAGAGCCTTGAAATTGCAAGTGGGTCAGCTAGCTAATGAGCTGAAGGCAAGGCCTCAAGGGAAACTTCCTTCGGATACCGAACACCCTCGAAGGGAAGGTAAGGAGCAGGTAAAGACAATAACTCTTAGGAGTGGTAAGCCATTAGATGAGTCTAGTAAGACCCAGGAGGTAAATAGAAATAGTGATAATAATGTTGTTGTTGAGAAAGAGTTGGAGTTTGGTCAGGGTGCTGGAGGCAGCAATAAAAATGCTGGAGCATCTTGTTATGTTCCAGATGTGGAACCACCTTATGTGCCGCCCCAGACTACTCCTAACAACTAGTGACGTGGTGTGGCGACAATGAATCCTAACCGACTATAGGACCTCATTGCCAACTAGCATGCTCTTAATCACTCTTAAGATCATTGTAAATCCAGCAACAACTTAAATAATCAGAAATTTGGGCAGAGTTTCCCTTTAAACTTGGTTTATGGGCAGAGTTTCCCTTTAAACTTGGTTTAAAACACACCTGAACAAGACCATATATACGCATATAAACTCCCTGGAAATAAAGATATATACTATATCACATCTTAGAACTAGGCTAGAGACACAGGCGTCTCAAACCACAATACTCAACCCAACACCTCGTTACCAAACCTTATATATATCAAGTGATATGCATCAAAGTTTAGAGACTGGTGGCAGACTCTGGCTAACTTATCCCGTTCCATCAACTCTGGTTGAAACTCAAGAGCAACCTGGTGGAAAAATAAAATTAGTAGAGTGAGCATAAAGCTCAGTGAGTGGTAAGTTCATAATGAAATAATTTCATGAAAGCCAATCTCTTCTTTAAGCAAAATCTCATAGCTCTGGAAAACAATGTAAAACATGAGTCAGTTTAATAACTCATATTTATAAAGGTACCTCTTGAAAACAATAACATATTTCAGAAAGATTTATCACCAAACCTATACCCAAATCTCTAGTTATACTGGTGCAGAGTAATCTCAAAACAACCAGCAAAGCAATCTTTGTCATACTATGCATTGAGTAATCTCGAAATGCATAGCAGAGCCATCTCTGTCATACGTGCACGTAGAGCTATCCTCAAGGCTAAGCACCCTAACACACGATCCAAACCTACACGTGTGCTAAAGTGGGTCCTAAGGACCTCTCTCTATACCACGAAAACACATTCACGTAATATATGGGTAATCACCATGGGTACATAGATCTAGTGGATTCAAACCACTGTTAACATAAAAACTCAACATCACCCGATGGCTCTAAAACCCTTCTCTTTTTCTAAAACAACATTTCGTAAACTAGAGATATTCCTCAAAGAACACAAATAATTTTAATTACTCAAGTCACCGTAAAATATCTCATAAAGCTCTAATTAATAGTTCTGGCTAAAAACATAATATACGGAAACTTTGTAACACTTGCTTGAATTCTCGAAATACATGAGAAGATCTTTAATATCTAAATACGATAATTTAAGCAAACACAACAATATGGGTAACTCCTAGCAACTCTTTGTAAACCTCATAATAGTTTCTTTAAAATTTCAACATAGTTGTAAAGCTCTTGAAATCTCATAATAATAATTAAACAACAATGAAACCTTTGTAAAACAACCACTCACCAAACTTTTCTCCCGGATGTTCGGATCGTAAATTGTTCCAATTTCTGTACAACCTGAAATTCCAACACCCGTAATATAACTTATGAACTATCTCCAATAAGGAAGTAAACATTAAGTGCACATTGTTCATTTGAACCAATTTTCATTTTTCTTTGTTAATCCAAATTCCAAATTCTCATTTTCTCTCCTATCCTAATGACAAGTCAAATTCCAAATTCTCATTTTCTCTCCTATCCTAATGACAAGTACATTTTGTCTCTTTATTCCCATTTTAACAATTAATATAATATATTTTTCTCTCATTCCATACATCCCTTCATTTTCTACAATAAAAGGTAATTTTCTCTTCCCAAGAACCACCATCCACGTGAATGACCTCAATTTTACCCACTTGTACTATCCATCAAGTCAATTCCACATTCTAATAGTGTTACTTTAAAATTTTATTCTTCCTCTCACTACCCTTCTTTCTACAATTTCTTTTCTTCCCTTCTTTCCCTCGATTTCCCTTTCACATAGCTCTTAATCACCATTTTTAATCTTCATTTCATTTTCTTTCTTCAATAAGAGCACATGATATACTAATCTTAACTCCTCTCAATTTGGCATATTTCCCTCTTTTTCTTTGGCTGAGATTAAACCAACAACAATCTTATTCTTTCCATTTAAACTCAATCGTGCAAAACACAGTAAATAAAGACCCATAGAAACAAAATACCCAAGAAACTAAATATCCACACTAAAAGTGTCCTACACTTCCATATTGTTCTTAATCCTTCAAACTTAAAAGATGAAGAACTTACCGGATTGAAATTGAGTTTACCCACGACATTTTCAGTGAAATTCGACATTACCGTCACTTTCCAACAAATTCCCGGTGAGATTCAAGCGATTTCCGGCAAGCTTATAACTTCCGACAACCATATCATCTCCATCGTCTCTCCTTCCCTTCCTTCCTTTTACTATACCCCTTCATCTTCCCTTTCCTTCTCTCTCACTCCATTTCCCCTTCTTGTCTTTCTCTCTCTTGTTTTTCCCTTCTTGCCCGATGGGGGTTTCTCCCTTTTTTTTGTGTTTTCAACCACATGTTCTCTTCCCCACACAACACCACATCTACACGTGTACTGCAAGGCAAACGTAATCTCTACTATATATAAAAGGGGCTAAGAGGGGAGAATCTTTACTTTCCTCTTTTGCCCCTACAATTTTAATAAATTCCTATTTTAACCTTTACTCTTTGTTGATGGGGTGTGACTCTTCGGGTCAAGGTGTTGGGGAAAAATTTGTACAATGAAGGTAGTCTTTAAAACATGACTATTCAGACTATTCTATATATGAAAAGATGAATTTTGAAGTAATATTATTTCATTAGATGAAAAGAGTTGCAATTTATAAGTTGATGGGATGCGACTATAAAAGGGGCTAAGAGGGGAGAATCTTTACTTTCCTCTTTTGCCCCTACAATTTTAATAAATTCCTATTTTAACCTTCACTATTTGTTGATGGGGTGTGACTCTTGGGGTCAAGGTGTCTATTGGAAAACATTTGAACAACGAAGGTAATCTTTCAAACATGACTATTCGGATTATTCTATATATGAAAAGTTGAATTTTAAAGTAATATTATTTCATTAGATCAAATAGAGTTGCAATTTATAAGTTGACGGGATGCGACTATTTGGGTGGAGGTAGTTAAACATGGAATCGTCTATCCAATATTTGTGCATTCAGTTAATGATTTAAATTAAAATATATTTTTTTTTAAAAAACTGGTCATTAATCATGTCCTTCCAAAAAACATTAATAGTATATATATAAAATAAACGTATTAGTGTAAAATTGTTATTTTTTTCACTTTTTTTTAGAAGTTTCTTTTTACATTCTCGCCGTCTCATGAAGGGAAATTAACAATAATCGACAATAATATGAAATTGTAAGTCTTCAATCATTTGAATGATTTAATTTCTTTTTGAAATTTTTGTAATTTATCTTATAAACTCTTCTTTTCTTCAATTTCATTCCATATAATCTTCATGTTTATCACTCAAATTCGACAAAACATTTACACATTAAGTATACATACAAAGTGTTTAAACAAACAGAAAATCATTTTGCTCAGTTATTTTACTCAAAATATTTTTTATTATGGTAAAAAATAAAAATTTTAGTTTCTCATCAACAATTTAAAAAAAAAAATAATAAATGAACATATAACATAACTCTTTTGTGTAAAGTTTCAAACTCTATTTGTTTGTAAAAGGGAGAAACTTTATTTCCCTTTACTTAATGGTGAGTTGGAAGAGAAAAGAAAACAATGAAGTTGTGGAAGAGAACCTTTTTAAACTTGTGAATTAGTGGATAGAAGACAAATAAATTGTAAAATAGATGGGAGAAACATTAAAAAAGATGTATAAATAGTGAAGCATATTTATAAAATATATATATATATATATATATTTTACATAATTTCAAAATAAATCTAAAGAATAAGGGTGTGTTTGGGCCGCCAACTTCCGAAGCCCGACTTCCTAAACCCTGAGTTCAACAGTTGTGCACTGTTGATGTTGCCTCGTGACGTTGCACTATTGACGTTACTCTCTCTCCGTGTTCCCAGATCGGTCCCCCGTTTCCCTCAGGATCGTCTTCATCTCTCGGCTCTTCGTTTCTCTTGGTGGGTTCTCCGTTCCTCTCTGTATTTTCACATCTTCTTCTTCCCATCACATGCAGCTTCTTCAATGCCCTCTCTTCATTCTATTCATTTCTTTCGGTAGGGTTTTCGATCTAACGTTTTCGATCTCGATCTAACGTGTTCCGTAGGTTCTCCGACTCTTCGTTTTTGATCTGCCTTCTTCACGAATCTTTTTTCTTTTTCTTCCTTTTTTTTCTAACCGAAAACCCTAGATCAAATTTTCATTCTCTTCATCATCTTCAAAACCCTAAATTTATGCTCATATCTAGTTTTCTAAACGTCTGATTCGACTTTTTTGGTTGTTATGTTTCAGATCCCACCCCATGCCGCTTCAACTTGCCGCGGCAGTCGATGTTTCTTCACCGAGATGAGGTTGTGTCTGCATGGTAGGCTATTGGAGCATGGTGAGGGGTGGGAAAGAGGTAAGTTTTCTTATCCCTAGTAGCCGACCGATGATGACTAATGCATTTAAAGATTTTTTTCTCTAAAATTTCTTCTGATTTGGGTGCTCAAACTCCCATGACGAAACCCAACAAATTTTTGTTCCTCCAAAAATTTTCTTCATCTCGATTTTTTTTATTCTCTCAGTCGCTCATTGTTGTTCTTTGTGTGCTCGAATGTTGTTATGTGTTTGTTTTGTTCTGTCTGATACCCCCCCCCCCAACACACACGCACCCCACAATTTGGTTGTTATGGGTCTGTGCTAAAAGTTGTTACTGGTTCTTATATTTGCGTTGGTTTATGAGCATGCTCAACTTCATTTTAGTTATTCCTTTTTCACGGTGGATTTCATCATATTCTTCATTTTATCTATAATTTCTCATTTTCCATCTTTCTTCATATGTTGTGTGTACTGTTTTTTTTTTCAGAGTTGCTCATTGTATTTTTTCCGATACCCCTCCCCCCCGATTGGGCCGGTCATTCTGTGCTAATTGATGATATTCTTTATTATATCCAAGTATGTTTAACTTGATTTCCCCCTCTTTTTCCATGGTGGATTTGATGATATTCTTTATTCTATGAAAAAAGTTTCCTTATTTTTCTGTATTCTCTATGTTACTACTTCCTGTTGTTTGTATGTTTTTCATAGTAACAATTTCTTGTTCTTCTTTTTAATATCAATTCAATTTATTATTTCTTAGTTGCTTATTGCTTCTGATCTTTATCCACTTTGAGAATCCAAGTTGCAAAATCTGGACGAAATAATTATTTGTCTATTTTGCACTATGCTTGAAATATCTACACCTGAGGCCGGCTCCCCCCAAATTTCTGTTTGCCCCAAAAAGATAGCGAGTGGCCCTCATGATGATTCTCTTTCCGGACAACAAGATGACCAACACGGTACTGTCCGTCCCACCTCCATGAGACTTCGATTCCTACGCGAGTTATTGAACGTGCGCCGGTGATCAATCATTCCACTTTATTCATCTCGAATCGTGGATATACAAAGACTTTGCTTCCAAATATTTTTTGTCTGTAATTATTGATCTACGTTTCTTATCTGACTTTTGACAACCTTTTGTTTATATGTAATATATTCAACCCCATCGTAATTTTTTGAAGAGGGTTGAGCATAATGAATCACTTGTAGGAAAGTATTATGGAAATAACAATCGTTTTTGTTTGGGTACTATGAACCAAGGATTGGAGACTATTTTATTCTGGTAATATTATAACGTCTCTGCTTATTTCTCTATTTCTCCTTCATATTCTCATTCTCATATCTCATTTTCAACGCAAACAACATTCATGAGCGTTAATTTGTTAATAATTTGTGTCTATTTTTCGAACGTGAGTTAAAATCCTCATTTTATAATTAATGGAAGCAACAATTTGATTTCTTCATTTTAGAAGAATTGTCTAACATTGAAAAAAAGATAAAGAACTAAATCATGAACTCGAACTTCAAAGCTATTGTTTAGAACAAATTTGCACGAAGGTAACAAGTGTGGAAAAAAAATTGAAGAATAGAAAAGGTTTTTGTTTGTTAATTAAAATTTTGATTGATGATCAAAATTGTGACTTACAATCCCAATTTTACAATTAATGGAAACAACAATTTGATTTCTTAATTTTAGAAGAATTGTCTAACATTGAGAACAAAAGTAAAAAAACTAAATCAGAAACTCAGAATTCAAAATTGTGTTTAGAACAAATATACGAAATGTAACAATTATGGAAAAAAAATAGAAGAGAAAATGATTTTTTTTCTTTTTTAGAATTTGGATTTATAATCAAAATTGTAAGTTAAAATCACAAATCTACAATTACTAGAAAGAAAATTTTAAACTATTAATTTTAGAACAATTGTAAGAACATTGATAAAAAAATGTTTAAAAAAATCAGAAACTCAGACTTCAGAACTCAGCACCCCAAACACAGACTTCTTAACTCAGACTTCAGAACTCAGCACCCCAAACACAGACTTCCTAACTCAGACTTCAGAAATCAGCACCCCAAACACAGACTTCCTAAACACACAGATTTCACAACTCACCCTATTTCACAACTCCCCACTTCCTAAACCCAAACCCTTGCCCCAAACACCCCCTAATTGCATAAAGAAACCTTATTAAAATTCTATTACATGCATATAATAAACATTTTGTAGATATCCAAAGTTAATTTGTTTCTTTTAATGTGATTGACATGATATGATTGTCATATTTAAAAAAATTTCTTAAAATGTGTCTAATGAATAAATAAATAAATAAGGTTTAGCTTTGATGATATATATTATTATTGTTTTTTTTTCTTCAGTATATTATGTTAGAAATTCTATTTTGTGTATTTATGTTTTCTTTTCCAAACAAAATAACAAAATTAAATTAAAAAATTATATATTTAAAATAGAATCGATTTGTTAATAAAACAGTAAAAAAAAAGATAGACATATTTTTTACTTTTGAAAAAAAAATACTTAATTTAAACTTTCATATTCATTATAAATTAACTTAAGACAACAATGAAATTTTACGTGCATTGCACGGGTTTTTTAACTAGTCTAATTAAAAGGTTGATTTATTATTAATATTATCTTTTTTTTTATTTTTACTAAAATATCAAAAAGACAATTATGACCTCCTCTCAATACCCAAAAGATAGTTAGATCCTTACCGAATATTACCCCCTTTTGGAGAATTTCGTCCTCGAAATTCAGTTTGACTAATCAACAAAAGAACTAAAAACACTTAATTAGAGTTCCAACCAAAATTAATTAACCCACCTTTATTAATATTTAATGTCCCTTGAGCTTCTTGTTGAGTCATACAAACACTTTTCTTTGACTAGAAGACCTCCCAACTTGTTCTTCCGTTGCGGTACTCCAATACCGTAATACCCTTGACTAGCTAGTACCCTTAGCTGCTCTAATTGTGAAATTGATTCTTGTTTCCTCTAATTATAAACTTGATCTTTATAAATAGTATTCTCCCTTGAATAGCAGAGGCACTCTCTCACCCTGTGGTGTGGTTGTCTACGATAATAGATCGTGTTTACTGGACTTTGACACATTAGGTACATTTAAGTTGGCATAGTAGATGTTGAAATGAAAGATCCTTCAAGCATCTTCCTCGTTAGATTTGAGTAATTAAGTACATATAACTCATTAAACTTAGCTCCTCATACATATTCTTGTTGGGAGAAAATGCGGAATACTAATAATAATAATATTATAACTATCTCCCCTTCCACAGGTTAAGCCAACACAAGCCAAAAATAATAGTCACGAAAATAATAAAAGAGATAGGGAAAAAGAAACGACACCGAAAAATATACTGGTTCGCCCCAAGCTCGAGACTACGTCCAGTCTTCTGCAACTGCAGATTCTACTAGTATTTGGGAAATTACAGGAAGTCTTCAATAACGCCACAAACTAACCCTCAATAGCCCAACAATAGCTATTGACTTCCAAGTATCACAACTCGATAGCTTGGGATAAACAAAGAAACAAAAAACCCTCAATCCCACAAGAGAATAAATCTCATTCTCTCAAAGCACTCACTGCCGTCACTGCCGTCACTCAAGGAAGGCACTGCCGCACAAAACAAAATCTCTCAAATTTTCTTTCGGCTGCACCTCTCAGATTAAAACCACCAAACATACACTTATATAGGTATATAATTGACCTAATGGACCTTGGCCCATTACTTATCTTTTATCTCATGCACGGCAGGTGAGGGAGTTTTGTGGATTTTGTCTCCACACACCAACAATTTCCCACTTGGAGACAAAACAACGATCTCGTCTCCCACTGCAACAAAACTCTGAACATCTTGGCAAACTCCAAGGATCTACTCCCACTACAACTGTTATCTTTGATCTTCTTGGTAAACTCCAAGGCTCAAAAATACCTGAAAACAACAAACTCACAAAAACAGGCAACTATCATAATATAACTGTAGCTCATCTGTGCTCGCCCCGAGGTATGGACTAGCTACGTGGACCTGTCTCCCAGACGAAAAAGACAGACACGTATTCCCACTTCAGCTAAGTGGTATCACCTATCATCTTCTTCCAACCCGAACATCTGTTCCTGAAGAAGATACACTCTGAGAATGGCTTGAATCCTCTGTTCAAACCTGTTACCAAGCTAGAGACCTGACCTTTGACCTTAGCAACTGCCCTGGCCTTCCACTTTGATGCCTAAACTCGCCTAAGCGACTTCTTCAATTCATTCGACCGTCTGACAACTGGGGATTCACGATAGCCATCAACTTTCTCTCCTAGACTTCCCAACTGTTTCTGAACTGAAGGATCTTGATCGAACTGATCGAAATTGGCTATTCTTGCTGCTGGCTCAACTGTACCTCTACAACTACCATCTGCAGCTTTAACCGGCATCCACTGTCTCTCTGAACCTTTGGCAACATTCAACTGACATCTGTACAGTGTAGATTTCCTGTGACCAACTGCCACTACCTGGGATCCGAACTTGAGTTTACACTGGCGACTGCCAAACTCACACATGAAACCATCATCTGCCAATTTACCAATTGAAATAAGATTCATCTTGATATTAGGCACGTACCTGACATCTTGCAGTACCAATTTACCTCCACATTCTGTCTTCAAACTAACATCTCCAATCCCTCTAGTCTTGGAGGTTCTACCATTCCCCATCCTCACAAGGCCATGATGCCCTCCTGTGAATGATGTGAACAAACTCCTATCTGAAGCTATGTGAACAGAAGTTGCACTGTCTAATATCCAATCTGATGAGTGGTTACTATACTTTGTGTCACTTCCAACATAAGCTAAGACAACCTCCTCCACTATATTTGCCTCTGGTTTTCTTTTCTGATCCTCTTTAAATTTCCTACACTGATACTTCAAGTGACCTTTCTTATGGCAGTAATAACATTCTACCTCATTCCTATATTTCCACTTTTTCCTACTGCTACTCGGTTCATTATCTTCATCAACTTTATCTTTACCCTTAGTCAAAACCAAAGCTGACCCTACAGTAGACTCTTTATTACTACCCTGCCTACGAATTTCCTCAGCTATGGCTAAATCACAAACTTCTGAAAATTTTAAAGTGTTATTTCCAGTCGAATTAGACACTGCTGTCTTCATCGTTTCCCAACTATCAGGTAAAGACGTTAATAACTAAATAGCATTCACCTCATCAGAAAATTCTATCTTAACAAATTTTAACTTATTAATCAAAGTGGTAACCTCATTAATATAGGAATTCACAGAAGAATCCTCAGACATTTGCATGTTGAAAAACTTCTTAACTAGGTAGACCTTATTATTTGCAGATGGTTTTTCATACCTGTTTGTAAGCGATTCCATCAACTTGACTGCAGTTGTCTCATGGGCTACAAGACTTGCCACATCCATCGACAAACACATCCTAATGGTTGCAACTGCCTCTTCATCTAGAGCTTCCCAATCTTCGTCCTTCATATCTTTCGGTCTCTCATTCAATGCCTTATGCACTTTCTTGCAAGTTAAGTAATCTTTGACTTGCATCTTCCAATATCCAAAATTTTTCCCATCGAACTTCATGACTCCATCGAAACTTTTTGGCTCTACAAAACCCATGACTCCTGAACCAAAAGCTCTGATACCAATTGTTGGGAGAAAATGCGGAATACTAATAATAATAATATTATGATGACAATCAATAATATTATAACTATCTCCCCTTCCACAGGTTAAGCCAACACAAGCCAAAAATAATAGTCACAAAAATAATAAAAGAGATAGGGAAAAAGAAACGACACCGAAAAATATACTGGTTCGCCCCAAGCTCGGGACTACATCCAGTCTTCTGCAACTGCAGGTTCTACTAGTATTTGGGAAATTACAGGAAGTCTTCAATAACGCCACAAACTAACCCTCAATAGCCCAACAATAGCTATTGACTTCTAAGTATCACAACCCGATAGCTTGGGATAAACAAAGAAACAAAAAACCCTCAATCCCACAAGAGAATAAATCTCATTCTCTCAAAGCACTCACTGCCGTCACCGCCGTCACTCAAGGAAGGCACTGCCGCACAAAACAAAATCTCTCAAATTTTCTTTCGGCTGCACCTCTCAGATTAAAACCACCAAACATACACTTATATAGGTATATAATTGACCTAATGGGCCTTGGCCCATTACTTATCTTTTATCTCATGCACGGCAGGTGAGGGAGTTTTGTGGATTTTGTCTCCACACACCAACAATTCTGACTTTTGGTAGATATTCCTCACGTCCCTTACTTTACCCATATTAAATCACAACATACACACAAAGTTTGTTAGTCAGAGTAAGTCTTGCTTGCTTGCAAAGAGCCTAAAATTCATTCCTAAAAATTCTATAGTCCAGTAATGAGTGAAATCACCCTAAGAGTTAAGACCATTTGCCTTAATCAAGCTCCTGAACCACTTGTCCTCAAGCTTAAGGAATTCCATAAAATTGAAATAAGTACAACAACTAACCAAAATGCGATAGTCAATATATTACTAAAGATGAAGCACGACAATCACATTATTCCTAACCAACACCTAAGTTACTTAGTTCATAATAGGCATGAAAATACAAATCACAATCTGAGTAGGCATGTCCATAATCACAAGTTAATAAAGAAAATAAACTCTTTAATTAGCTTGCAAATGATGGTGTTCTTGATGATCTGCAATCTCTCTATACTATTCGGTTTCCAAGGGAGAACATGGAATGCTTTTGGCTTTGACGGCTACTTCCTTTTATAGAAGGATGGGAAGCTTGAATTAGGTCAACTAGGACACGTGTAAGGCTCTCCTTGATCCTCTATCACGAAAATAACTCAACAGAAGTCGGTTCATGAAGTTGGCTAACGAGCTGTGATGTGGCAGTTCTGTTCCCAGTTTTGCTGCAGCATAGAATTTGCTCCCTCCAGTCGCTCATAAGCATAATCTGCACAAAATGATTTCCAAAGCTTCCATTCTTCCAAATGGGTTAAATCATGTAATATCTTTCTAAAACCAACCCTATTAAGCATTAAAGACACACAAATCCTTATGTAAATGAGGCCTAAATAACTACCTTTTGGGCAGTTATCACACCCCCAAACTTGAACTATTGCGCGTCCCGAGCAATACTAACTCACCTTCCCTTGAGAATTTAAAAACATTAGACAAAGAATTAGCTTAATTAAATCCGACAATCCAATACTACCTTTGACCTTTACCTGAGCACTCTGCAAAACCAAGCTCTGCTGTAGCAAAATGATTCCTTCAGCAGGGACAAATAATCACCACTTTCAATTTAATTCTAAGAACTCACCACAACCTAGCTCCATTATCAGACATTTCAAAACATATTTTTAAAGGGGTTTATTTTCTTGTTTTTCAGACTTTAAGCAGCCCTACAGTCATAAGCTCTTAAGCATGGGATGACCCACTTTATGGTGCAGTATACCCCTGCCTCAAACTCATCACCAACTAGGCTCAATACTCTTTATAAAGCTCAAGAACCCTTAGTTATTCCATCTCTTGCCCCTCAGAATGGCGACATTTTATGATGAAACTCACCTAAGTTCTGGGAGACAGAAAAACTGTTGGATCATCATTCATCCTTCAAAACTTTTGCTCCATCAATTTTTTCATCAAAATCTTCAACAAGTAATTTTTTTTCAGCAAATTTTTTATAATAAATTTTTTTTTTTCATATTTCCTAGGTCACCTTTTGACGCGAAGACAAACTGTGGGTATCACAAATGTCCCCGGTTACTCAATAACCTAACAAATTTTTAATTGAAGGAGAGGAATGCTCGAGCAAAACAATTGGAGTAGCTGATGACATGCAAAAATATCATCATTTTCCTATTAATTTTAGCTAGTTTTATGCTTGAATTATGTACTTTAATGCTATTTTCTGTTTAAATTTCAGAAAACAGAGTGAAAGAAGAAAAACCGAAATTTTGAGAGATTTTGGATGATTTTGGAGACTTTTTGAGCAATTTGGTGAATTACATTGAAGATCCGAGTCCAAAAAGCCAAGAAGAATGAATTAGAAGCCCAAATTCATGAATTTCGAGTCTTAAAGTATCAATTTGGGTCAACAAAAGTGCCCAAAATCCATTACAAGAAGCATTTGGGCCAAAAGAAAGTTGGAGGCCCAAAAATGGAGTCAAAATCGGGCCATTATTGAAGATTCAGGGCCTAGCGTCTTGACGCTAAGCCTGGAGTGTCCCGACGCTAGGCAGCTGCGTGGAGAAATCTAGAATCGCGAGAGCGTCGCGACGCTGTCCAAGTAGCGTCTCGACGCTGCGACGTCTTGGAGCCCAAGAAAAGATGACGTCAGAGCGTCTCGACGCTGTCCTTGTAGCGTCTCGACGCTGTGCCTGCTGGGAGCCTATAAAAGGAGCCTTTTGCAATGAAGACTGTGTGCCAATTTGTGGGTTTTCACCCCATTCTAGAGTTTACACTAAAATTTTGGATTTTTGGGAGAGTTTTGGAGCTTTGTTGAAGATCTTTGGAGCTCGGGATCGAAGGAGGTCGGCGCGGGATCGAGGAGATAGACACTTTTATGAGCATTTCTCTTCCCTTTTCCTTTATGTTTTAGTTTCTAGAATTGTTGTGATTAGGAATTATTGGATTTTAGTGATTATGAGTAGTAAATTCCTAAATTCTATGAGATTGATTTAGATGTTGAACCTCTGCTGAATTAATGAATTGATGTGGTTTAATTGTCATTATTGTTCATTTGTGCATTTTGTCCGTAATGCTTTTAATCAACTGATCACTGATTAAATGAATTGTTACTATGTGGAAACTCGACGGAGAGAAGCTTAGACTAGAACTGAATGCATGACTAACGGTTATTTACCCGGGTGACACGAGAAAAAATAAATAACGTTAGAGGTTGTACTGAAGGGTTGTAATGCCATACTAAGTAAATAAAGATGAGACTGAAAGGAGATTCTTTATTGAACGGTATGAGATAGGAGGAGACCGACAGGAGAGTCCTTGTCATTAGACTTCTAGACTTATGAATCAAATGATTTGTTAATCCATATTGGTTAATTGATTACGTATTAAAGGTCCAATTGCTGAAATCAACTCTCTTAGAATTATCCCTCCAAATTGTGTCGCCATTTATCTTTTGCTTTCTAGATTAGCTTTTTATTATTCTTTTCAGCATTAGATATTGTTCTCTAACTAAAGTTAAGCAAGATTATTCGCGGTAATTAATTGAATAAATCCAATCCCTGAGGATTCGATACTCGGAATACTTTCCGTTTTATATTACTTGTCACGACCCGTGCGCTTGCGGAATGGAAAATCGTTCAACAGTAGCAAAAAGTCCCCCAAAATTGAATTATTCATTGTCCCCAATGAATCATTAATTAAACAAGTATACCCCCAAACTTAAATTTTTCTATCTGAATTTTTAAACTAAACATGGGACTCTGATTAAGCTTAAAGTGGATCATATAAGTCAATACTACCGTCAAAATCTTCTTTGCCGCAACAACAGTCCAGGCTAGAAAAAATGCTCAAACAAACGGTTTCTGGAGATCAGAATACCTTGATCTAATTAAGCGTAATCAGTACAAGCTTCAAAAATTCAGAAGAAAATAGTTAAGTTAGGCATTACTCGGTGCATATAGAATGAAAAACATCCGTAAATTTTATTAAAAACCGAAAAAGATATTACAAAAAGCAAAGATATATTTGTTTTTTTCCAAGAAGCAGAAAAATTAAAAGAAACAAGCAAACATATTTAGCAAGCGGGGTCAGATATGTGCAGGTAATGCCCCAGAAAAATTAAAAGAAACAAGCAAACATAAGACCAAAAATAATGCTCGCTGAAGATCATCTCATCCATCAATCTTCCCGACCCTGCTCTTCATCATCATTCTCTTCTTCTCTTTCAAAAGGTGGGGGCAGAATCCCAGGGTTCAACAGATCCTTAGGGAATGTAGGAAGGGCTGGATACGATTTGGAAAAATTCTCTTGCAGCGCCCTTCTTAAGCTGGCATCTCGATTCTTAACATAGTTCCATAAGGTTAAAGTTTGTCTTGCAGCAAACTCCTGCCCACTGGCCGAAAGTGCCAGTTGTTCTAGAATCGTGTTGATGTCGTAAATAAGCCCACCTTGACGGACCTCCTGCATGCGCTGGAGCCGTGCCAAATTGGACGTGTCGATGATCCCATTGTCAAACAGGATCACATCTCCTTCATCCACTGGAACCCCTGCTTTACTACAAAGCACTTTTCTTTGCTTCCTTTTCCTCCGACGTTTTTTTCTTCTTGGTTTTCCCTTTTTGCACTTCCGGCGTGACCGGTGCCTCCTCCTCTTCACTCACCCTCTCTTTCCTAGCTCTTGTTTTAGCCATACATAACTCAAAGGGTTTTACAAAGAATGAAAGGGAGAAAGAAAGAAAATTGCAGATGGAAAGATTGAAACAAAAAGACGAAGTAAGAAGAAACGTACCGGAGTCTGTGAATAAATAAGGCTCCAGCAAATTCAAATCCCAACTGAAAAGATTTGCCACATTAATTATATTACCGTTTAATCGCATGCAACCTAAAAACTTGAAACCAGCAACGGTAAAAATTGTGAAGTCCAATCGCCCACGGTAAATCCCTATGCGCTATCTTCCATCAAAGCCTTTGGATGATTGTTATGGGACACGCGGCCTCATCAGATGATACATGCAAATTTACCTACGAAAATTCAAAGAAAATCCCAACGGTAATAATAAATTTCTAACGAAATCCCTTTTAACTTGGACGATATTTGCTTCAGCCACAACTTTTGCTGCAACAACCTCCTGAAAAATCTTGGATACAGAATTTAAATTTCAAATCAGATCTTTTAAATTCAAAATTTAAATTTTATCGAACAAATCAAATCTAATCCTTTATTTTTTAAGCCGAATTAATTTAGAGACAATCTTTATTAACTAAACAAAATTCAAATAACTGAAGATAAAATCCAAATAAAACAAAATCTAACTAATGAAAAGATAATCCAAAGATAATTTAAATAAATAACCTGAAAATAAAATCAAATCAAATTCAAAACGAAATAGATAAAATCTAAAATAATAAAAATACTGAAATCTAATAAACTATGCAAAAATCAAACCTAACCTAATCGGAATTAAAAACAAATCAGCGAAACATAAAATAAACACTGGGAGCTCAAAATTTTGCTCTGTCAAATGCTCCCGCAAAAATCCTGCTCTCTCAATCATCAACTAACCTTAGGGAAGGATATTTCAACTGAAACTCCTCACCCCAATAATGTTTCACACGCTGTCCATTCACCTTGAACACTCTCCCATCTTTTTCATCCTGCAAATTAATTGCTCCATGGGGAAAAACTTCAATCACAATAAATGGTCCTGACCATCTAGATTTTAATTTTCCTGGAAATAATTTTAATCTAGAGTTATAAAGCAAAACTTTTTGACCCTTGACAAACTCCTTAGATTTAATTTTATTGTCATGCCACAGCTTAGTCTTTTCTTTATACATTTTCGCATTCTCATAAGAAAATTGACGAAATTCTTCTAACTCATTAAGCTGCAGCATTCTTATTGCTCCTGCACGACTCAAATCAAAATTTAACTTTTTCAAAGCCCAAAACGTTTTATGCTCAAGCTTTAATGGTAAATGGCAAGCTTTCCATATACTAACCTATAGGGAGACATACCTAGAGGAGTCTTATAAGCTGTTCTATAAGCCCAAAGAGCCTCATCCAACCTAAAAGACCAATCCTTTCTAGATGGATGGACTACTTTCTCTAAATTACCTTTAATTTCCCTATTACTAATTTCAGCTTGACCATTTGCTTGTGGGTGATAAGGGGTAGCTATCCTATGCTTAATCCCATACTTAGCTAAAAGCTTAGTTAAGATATTATTAACAAAATGTGTACCCTCATCACTCACTAGAGCTCTAGGTGTCCCAAACCGCGCAAAGATGTGCGATTGAAGAAACCTTGCAACTGTCTTGGCATCACTCTGATGGCATGCAATGGCCTCCACCCATTTGGACACGTAATCAACCGCCAATAAGATAAAGACATTGCCATTAGAAGGGGGAAATGGCCCCATAAAATCAATACCCCATACATCGAATAATTCAACTTCTAAAATGTAAGTAAGAGGCATTTCATCTCTAGGCCCTAAATTTCATCTCCTTTGGCAAGCATCACATTGCTTGTAGAACCAATGGGCATCCTTGAATTAGGTGGGCCAGAAGAATCCATAATGCAAAATCCTAATAGCTGTCCTCTGACCGCTGAAATGACCTCCATACGGCAAAGAGTGACATTGCTCAAGGATTTCCTTTTCTTCAGCACCTGAAACACACCTACGAATAATACCGTCAGAGCATTGCTTATACATAAATGGCTCATTCCAATAGAAAAATTCCGTATCGTGCTTAAACTTTTTCTTTTGCCTCCAATCCATGTCAATAGAAGTGACTCTCTTTACCAAAAAGTTGGCAATATCAGCATACCAAGGGACATCCCTAACTACCTTTACCTCAACAGAAAAGAGCTGTTCATTTGGAAAAGAATCGAAAATGGCAGATTGCTCTAGCAAAGATGATGACGGATCAAGACGAGATAAATGATCTGCAATGACGTTTTCTGATCCCTTCTTATCCTTTATTTCCAAGTCGAATTCCTGCAATAACAAAACCCAACGAATTAGTCTAGGCTTTGCATTCTTCTTAGTCATTAAATACCTTATTGCTGCATGATCCGTGAACACCGTGACTTTGGATCCAACAAAATATGGCCGGAATTTCTCAAAAGCAAACACAACAGCTAACAACTCCTTTTCAGTAGTTGTATAGTTGACTTGTGCTTCATTTAAAACCTTGCTTGCATAATATATAGGATGGATAAATTTTCCCTGTTTTTGCCCCAACATAGCACCTACCACAGCATCACTCGCATCACACATTACCTCGATTGGTAAATTCCAATTAGGTGCGCAAAGAATGGGTGCTGAGATTAAAGCAGCCTTTAAAGTCTCAAAAGCCTTCCTATAATCTGCATTAAAGTAAAAAACATGATAAGTACACAATAAGTTACAAAGAGGTTTACTGATTTTGGAAAAATCCTTTATGAACCTCCTATAAAATCCAGCATGTCCTAAAAAACTCCGAATTCCCTTCACTGAATTTGGTGGTTCAAGTCTTTGAATAACCTCTACTTTTGCTCTATCAACTTCTAGACCATTTTTAAAAATTTTATGTCCAAACACTATGCCCTCCTTCACCATGAAGTGGCATTTTTCCCAATTAAGAACTAGATGGGTATCCTCACATCTCTTTAATACCTTACCTAAATTTTCTAAACAATTCTGAAAATACCCTCCAAACACTGAAAAATCGTCCATAAAGACCTCAACAGTGGACTCAATCATATCAGAAAAAATTGCTAACATACACCGCTGAAATGTTGTTGGAGCATTGCAGAGGCCAAAAGGCATTCTCCTAAAAGAAAATGTCCCATAAGGACAGGTGAAAGTGGTTTTCTCCTGATCCTCAAGAGCAATAGTAATCTGGTTGTACCCAGAATAACCATCCAAGAAACAGTAATAGGCCTGACCAGCCAATCTATCCAACATCTGGTCAATAAATGGTAGAGAGAAATTGTCCTTGCCAGTTACTGTCCTGGTTGGGATCAACTCATTGTCCTTATTGCTCACCACAATGACACCTCCTTTCTTAGGAATACATTGGACAGGGCTCACCCAATTGCTATCGGCAATTGGATAAATTATCCCAGCATCCAACCATTTAATCACCTCTTTTTTAACAACCTCTTTCATTGCAGGGTTAAGCCTTCTTTGTTGCTCAATACTCCTAAAGGATCCCTCCTCTAGAGTGATTTTGTGCATACAAAAAGATGGGCTAATTCCCTGAATGTCAGTCAACGTCCAACATATAGCTTTCCGGTATTGCTGCAGCAATTTTATTAAGGCCTCTTCATGCTCTGGCATTAAATCTGATGCAACAATAATGGGCAACGTCTTACCTTCCCCAAGATACACATATTTTAGATGGTCCGGCAAGGGCTTCAAATCTAAAGTAGGTGCCTCAATCAGGGATGGCTTAATAGGAGGAGCCTTCATTTGATCTAAATCTAAAGACTCAAAAACATTCTCACACCTAAACAACTCCTTTTCATTTTTTCTTTCTAACAAACAAACTTCTAAATCTTCTACACTAACCTCTCCATGCTCTTCCGAATGCTTACTAGCTGAATCCTGTATTGCTGTCTCAATAACTGTGCTCACCAGAATCCTTATGAAGGAGTAATCCTCCATTTCTTCTGGATATTTCATGGCTTTAAACACATTAAATTTCACTTCCTCATTACAGACTCTCATCGTTAATTCTCCTTTTGGAACATCTATTAATGCCCTACCAGTAGCCAAAAATGGACGACCTAGAATAATTGGAACATCTTTATCAGCCTCATAGTCTAAATTAATAAAATCAACAGGAAATATGAATTTATCAACTTTTACTAAGACATCCTCAATTTTACCATCTGGATATGTGATAGACTTATCAGCTAGTTGGAGTGTAACTTTGGTAGGCCTAGCTTCACCAATACCTAACTTCCGATAGACCGAAAGAGGCATTAGGTTAATGCTTGCGCCTAAATCACAGAGTGCTCTACCTAATTTTTTTCCACCTATAGACACAGGTATAGTAAATGATCCTGGATCCTTAGCCTTGGGTGGTAGCCCATTCTTAAGAATAGCACTACATTCCTCAGTAAGAGATACAGTTTCAAACTCACCTAACCTCTTGTTTTTAGTTAAAATATCCTTAAGAAATTTAGCATAATTAGGCATTTGCTCAATAGCTTCTACTAAAAGGATATTTATATGAAATTGCTTCAGAATCTCTAAAAACTTTTTAAATTGACCATCCTGATTCTTAGGCTTTTGCCTTTGTGGAAAAGGTAGAGGTGGTACATAAGGTGGGGGCGGCACATAAGGTGGTTCCACATCTGGAACAGAACCAGATGCTCCAGCATTTTTATTGCTGCCTCCAGCATCCTGACGAAACTCCAACTCTTTCTCAACAACAAGATTATTATCACTATTTCTATTTACCTCCTGGGTCTTACTAGGCTCATCTAATGGCTTACCACTCCTAAGAGTTACTGCCTTTATCTGCTCCTTACCTTCCCTTCGAGGATGTTCAGTATCCGAATGAAGTTTCCCTCGAGGCCTTGCCTTCTGCTCATTAGCTAGCTGACCCACTTGCAATTCCAGGGCTCTCATCGAAGCTTAATTACTTTGAATTGCGGCATCTGTACGAGCCATAAATTCTTTCATCATCGCCTCAAGAGAATTCCCCGAATTTTGCTAGGGCAAAGCCTGCTTATTTTGCTGGGGCATTACCTGCGCTTTAGCAAATCCTGGCTGGTTCACCTTTTGTTGTGTTTGCACATTACTTCCTTGTCCTCCCCATGAGAAGTTGGGGTGGTTGCGCCAACCTGGATTATAAAAGTTAGAATAAGGGTTATTCCTCTGATTACCTACAAAAACACAGAAGCGGGATTCCTGGGGCAAAACTCGTAGTTGTGATTTTCACCACAATAGACACATGCTTCCTCTGCCACTTGGTTCACCACTGCAGTAGGCTCCATAGCTGGTGGCTGCTGATGACTAATCACTGTCACATTCTTAAGAGCATTAGCAATCATAGCAAGATCAACCCTAATGGTGGACACACCATCAACTTCTAATACACTCTTAATCTTTTTATTTGTGCCTCTAACATCCGACCACTGACAACTATTAATAGATATTCTTTCTAAAATTTTATAGGCTTCATCAAAAGTTTTTGCCAAAAGGGCCCCTCCAGCCGAAGCATCGACCATACCTTGGGTTACTCCATTTAAACCAATGTAAAATGTCTCCTTTTGAATACAATGAGGTAAACCATGGTGGGGACACTTTCGCAAAAGCTCCTTAAATCTCTCCCAAGCCTCACTAAAAGTCTCATCCTCAAGTTGCCTAAACCCTACTATTTCACTCCTTAATTTAGCATTTCTATTAGGTGGGAAATATTACTCAAAATTTTTTCAGCTAACTCATCCCATGTCCTAATTGATCCTGGAGCAAAAGAGTTTAACCATGACTTTGCTCCATATCTAAGAGAACACGGGAACAAAGTTAATCTAAGAGCATCTCTAGGCACTCCTTGAATTACAAAAGAATCGTTAACTCCTAGAAAAGACTTAAGATGTAAATGAGGGTCTTCAGATGACAAACCATGGAATTGTCCCACGGTTTGTAACATCTGGAACATTACCGGTTTCATTTCAAAATTTGCCGCTTGGATTTGGGGACATGCAATCCCTGGATTCAACTCATTAAACATCGGGACAGCATACGCTCGAATGACTCTGGTCCTATCGTTCGCTATCAAGATAGGATTTTCAGCCTGATTATTTTGCTGCTCATTTTGCTCAAACAGAAGGTTTTGTTGCAGCAACGGATTCTGCTGGGGTTCGTTGGACCTTCAGGAGCCTCTGGAAGACGCGACACGTTCTCCATCTGGTTTCTGCGCTGCTCACTCCTTCTTAACCTGAATGTCCTTTCGATTTCTGGATCAAGCTCAAACCTTACCCCAGGTTGGATCGCTCATGCACCAAACTCACACCTGCAAAAACAAAAGAAATAATCAAAAGGTTCTAGCACCAAACCACTAAAACACATACACAAAAATAGATCAGATAAAAACTTATTCAGTTCCTCGGCAACGGCGCCAAAAACTTGTTGGGTTCCTAGAGTGAGTAAAAATATGGTATAAAAGACTCTAGAATTCCTGTGCAAGTATACACAGTCTGCAGCAAGTAATATTATCAATCCGAGTCCTGAATTAGTTTCCACTCTACCTATTTTGTGTAACTTTCTAATGGTTTCAAAGATGGTAAAATGATTTGGTTTTATAAGAATTATGCTGAGGACAAAATAAATGACAGAACAACGAGTAAACAAATAGATAGAAAGATTAAAGACAGACGCTGGTTAGGATTTAGTGATTGTTCTAAAAGATGCTCTAGCAATAATATTGTTCATGCAGTTCTCGCAGTATTATTAGCGGATTCCTTCCGGAACTTCGGATCTTTTAGGATATGTTTCAAACCCAATGAAGTACGACCGATCAAACACTAGGCAACTGGCTATCCCTAGCTCAGTCACTGGCGTTCACCAATACACAATGATCGCAGTGTGGTGCCACACACTCTCTAAATCATCCCTGAAACTAGAGAGAGCTATTCACACCGGCTGGCAAGGCGGGCATAAAATGGAAATAAGTACAACAACTAACCAAAATGCGATAGTCAATATATTACTAAAGATGAAGCACGATAATCACATTATTCCTAACCAACACCTAAGCTACTTAGTTCATAATAAGCATGAAAATACAAATCACAATCTGAGTAGGCATGTCCATAATCACAAGTTAATAAAGAAAATAAACTCCTTAATCATCTTGCAAATGATGGTGTTCTTGATGATCTGCAATCTCTCTATACTATTTGGCTTCCAAGGGAGAACATGGAATGTTTTTGACTTTGACGGCTACGTCCTTTTATAGAAGGATGGGAAGCTTGAATTAGGTCAACTAGGACACGTGTAAGGCTCTCCTTGATCCTCTATTACGAAAATAACTCAACAGAAGTCAGTTCATGAAGTTGGCTAACGAGCTGTGATGTGGCAGTTCTATTCTCAGTTTTACTGCAGCATAGAATTTGCTCCCTCTAGTAGCTCAGCAGCATAATATGCACAAAATGATTTCCAAAGCTTTCATTCTTCCAAATGGGTTAAATCATGTAATATCTTTCTAAAACAAACCCTATTAAGCATTAAAGACACACAAATCCTTATGTAAATGAGGCCTAAATAACTACCTTTTGACTGTTATCAAAGGTGGGGAAGTTGTTCTTCCCAAATACAATTACAATGCTTTGCAGTAAAGCAGGGGTTCCAGTGGATGAGGGAGATGTGATCCTTTTTGACAAAGGGATCATCGACACGTCCAATTTGGCACGGCTCCAGCACATGCAGGAGGTCCGTCAAGGTGGGCTTATTTACGGCATCAACATGATTCTAGAACAACTGGCACTTTCGGCCAGTAGGCAGGAGTTTGCTGAAAGGCAAACTTTAACCTTCTGGAACTATGTTAAGAATCGGGATGCCAGCTTAAGAAGGGCACTACAAGAGAATTTTTCCAAACCGTATCCAGCCCTTCCTGCATTCCCTGAGGATCTATTAAACCCCAGGATTTCGCCCCCACCTGTTGAAATAGAAGAAGAGAATGATTATGAAGAGCAAAATTTTGAGCTCCCAGTGATTATTTTATGTTTCGCTGATTTGTTTTTAATTCCGATTAGGTTCGGTTTGATTTTTTCATAGTTTATTAGATTTCAGTATTTTTATTATTTTAGATTTTATCTATTTCGTTTTAAATTTGATTTGATTTTATTATTCAGGTTATTTATTTAAATTATCTTTGGATTATCTTTTCATTAGTTAGATTTTGTTTCATTTGGATTTTATCTTCAGTTATTTTAATTTTGTTTAGTTAATAAAGATTGTCTCTAAATTAATTCAGCTTCAAAAATAAAGGATTAGATTTGATTTGTTCGGTAAAATTTAAAATTTGAATTTAACAGTTCTGATTTTCCTGATTTGAAATTTAAATTCTGTATCCAAGATTTTTCAGGAGGTTGTTGCAGCAAAAGTTGTGGCTGAAGCAAATATCGTCCGAGTTAAAAGGGATTTCGTTAGAAATTTATTATTTTTACCGTTGGGATTTTCTTTGAATTTTTGCAGGTAAATTTGCATGCATCATCTGATGAAGTCACGTGTCGCAGAGCAATCATCCGAAGGCTTCAATGATGGACAACACATCAATTTTTACCATGGGCATTTGGAATCCACGATTTTACCGTTGCTGGTTTCAAATTTTCAGGTTACATTCACTTCAAATTAAACGGTAATATTATTTTATGCAGAGCAAATCATTTCGGTTAGGATTTCATTTTGCTGGAGCCTTATTTATTCACAACCGCTGGTAAGTTTCTTTCCACTTCGTATTCTTGATCCAATTTTGTCGTCTGCATTCTTTCTTTTTCCCTTTCTTTCTCTGTACAACCCGTTGAGTCCTCCATGGCAAAGACTAGAGCTAGGAAAGAAAGAGAGAGTGAAGAGGAGGAAACACCGGTTACTCCGGAAGTGTAGAAAGGGAAAGCTAAGAAAAAGAGAACGCCAGAGGAAAAAGAGGCTAAAAGAAGGAGGCAACAGAGGGCTGAGGAGCAAGAAGCCATTCGAGAAGAAACAGTGGATGACGTGGATACAGAGAGAGCTAAAAATCCTGAGGAAGAACCGAGAATTTCTGATACGGTTCAAGAAAAGAGTGCTGAGAAAAATCAAGAAACAGAGGCTGAGGAGCAGGCCGCAGGTATGCCTGAAAAAGAGAAAACACCGGAGCCGGTGTAGGAGGCTCATGTTGAAGTCGTAATGCCTGAACCACCAAAGAGCCGCCGCATCAAACAGAAGGCGGGTCGCGTGAGGGTGATTCGGAACACTCCATCGCCTCCAACGTCGGACTCTGAGGAAGAAAAGAGGTTTTTAGAGTCTGGAATAGCGAGCCTTGGGTGGAGGCAGTTTTATGCGAAGCCTGAACCTGTCAATGCCAACATTGTTCGAGAATTCTACGCTAATCTTGACGTTAAGGATGACTTTGAAGTTATAGTTTGAGGAGTGCCTGTACAGTATAGCCTAGAAGCCATTAATAATTTGTTTGATCTCCAGGATTTTCCGCATGCAGTTTTCAATGAGATGATGGTTGCGCCATCGAGCGACCAATTAAGTGCGGCGGTCCGAGAGGTAGGTGTTGAGGGGGCTCAATGGAGGGTGTCGCAGACGCGCAAGCACACATTTCAAGCTGCCTATTTGAAGAGTGAAGCCAACACTTGGATGGGTTTCATTAGGCTACGCTTACTGCCGACAACACACGACTCCACTGTATCTCGAGACAGAGTATTGCTTGCCTTTGCCATCCTTCGCTCAATGAGTATAGATGTTGGAAAAATAATTTCTACTGAGATTGCTGACTGTTGGCGTAAAAAGGTGGGGAAGCTGTTTTTTCCAAACATGATTTCGATGCTATGCAGCAGGGCAGGAGTGCCCATGGTTCCAGAGGATATGATTATGCTTGATAAGGGAATCATTGGCACACCTAATCTGGCGCAGCTTCAGCGTACGCAAGAGGCTCGCAAAGGTGGACTTGTGTATGGAGTTCATCAGATCCTAGAGCAACTGACACTGTTGGCCAATAGGTTAGAGTTTGTTGAAAGGCAAGCTCAGACCTATTGGACTTATGCTAAAAGGAGAGATGATGCGCTCAGGAGGGCCTTGCAAACCAATTTCTCAAAACCATATCAGGCCTTCCCAGTGTTTCTCGATGACTTATTTAATCTGTGGATACCACCCCCACCTGTTGAACGAGAAGATGATGTTGATGAGGAGTAGGGTCAGGAAGATTGACTGTTGGGATAACCTGGAGCGAGCATTACTTTTGTTTTTTCATTTTGTTTGCTCGCGCATATCTGATCCCGCTTGCTAAATATGTTTGCTTGTTTCTTTTTAATTTTTCTGCTTTAACAAAAATATATCTCTGCTATGTAATTTTTCGGTTTTTAATGAAATTTTCGGATGTTTTTCATTCTATATGCACTGAGTAATGCCTAACTTAACTATTTTCTTCTGAATTTTTGAAGCTTGGACTGATTACGCTTAATTAGATCAAGGTATTCTGAACTCCAGAAACCATTTGCTTGAGCATTTTTTCTAGCCTGGACTGTTGCCGTGGCAAAGAAGATTTTGATGGTAGTATTGACTTATATGATCCACTTTAAGCTTAATCTGAGTCTCATGTTTAGTTTAAAAATTAAGATAGAAAATTTTAAGTTTGGGGGTATACTTGCTTAATTAATGATTCATTGGGGACAATGAATAATTCAATTTTGGGGGACTTTTTGCTACTCCAATTGTTTTGCTCGAGCATTCCTCTCCTTCAATTAAAAATTTGTTAGGTTATTGAGTAACCAGGAACATTTGTGATACCCACAGTTTGTCTTCGCGTCAAAAGGTGACCTAGAAAATATGAAAAAAAAATATTATTATAAAAAATTTGCTGAAAAAAAATTATTTGTTGAAGATTTTGCTGAAAAAATTGATGGAGCAAAAGTTTTGAAGGATGAATGATGATCCAGCAGTTTTTCTTTCTCCCAGAACTTAGGTGAGCTTCATCATAAAATGTCGCCATTCTGAGGGGCAAGAGATGGAATAACTAAGGGTTCTTGAGCTTTATAAAGAGTATTGAGCCTAGTTGGTGATAAAGAGTATTGAGCCTAGTTGGTGATAAAGAGTATTGAGCCTAGTTGGTGATGGGTTTGAGGCATAAAGTGGGTATACTGCACCATAAAGTGGGTCATCCCATGCTTAAGAGCTTATGACTGTAGGGTTGCTTAAAGTCTGAAAAGCAAGAAAATAAGCCCCTTTAAAAATATGTTTTAAAATGTCTGATAATGGAGCTAGGCTGTGGTGAGTTCTTAGAATTAAATTGAAAGTGGTGATTATTTGTCCCTGCTGAAGGAATCATTTTGCTGCAGTAGAGCTTGGTTTTGCAGAGTGCTCAGGTAAAGGTCAAAGGTAGTATTGGATTGTCTGATTTAATTAAGCTAATTCTTTGTCTAATGTTTTTAAATTCATAAGGGAAGGTGAGTTAGTATTGCTCGGGACGCGCAATAGTTCAAGTTTGGGGGTGTGATAACTGCCCAAAAGGTAGTTATTTAGGCCTCATTTACATAAGGATTTGTGTGTCTTAATGCTTGATAGGGTTGGTTTTAGAAAGATATTACATGATTTAACCCATTTGGAAGAATGGAAGCTTTGGAAATCATTTTGTGCAGATTATGCTGCTGAGCGACTGGAGGGAGCAAATTCTATGTTGCAGCAAAACTGGGAACAGAACTGCCACATCACAGCTCGTTAGCTAACTTCATGAACCGACTTCTGTTGAGTTATTTTCGTGATAGAGGATCAATGAGAGCCTTACACGTGTCCTAGTTGACCTAATTCAAGCTTCCCGTCCTTCTATAAAAGGAAGTAGCCGTTAAAGTCAAAAGCATTCCATGTTCTCCCTTGGAAGCCGAATAGTATAGAGAGATTGCAGATCATCAAGAACACCATCATTCCATGCTCCTAGTGCTTGATCGGTCGTATTGAGTTTGAAACATATCCCAAAAGATCTGGAGTTTCGGGAGGAATCCACTAATAATACTGCGAGAAATGCATGATCAATAATATTGCTAGAGCATCTTTTAGAACAATCACTAAATCCTAACCAGCGCCTGTCTTTAATCTGTCTATCTATTTGTTTACTCGTTGTTCTGTCATTTATTTTGCCTCAGCATAATTCTTATAAAACCAAATCATTTTACCATCTTTGAAACCATTAGAAAGTTACACAAAATAGGTAGAGTGGAAACTAATTCAGGACTCGGATTGATAATATTACTTGCTGCAGACTGTGTATACTTGCGCAGGAATTCTAGAGTCTTTTATACCATATTTTTACTCACTCTAGGAACCCAACAATATGCTCCCAAATAGTAGGATATGGATCTTCGCAGCTAGTGGAGGCTCTATGATGAACAAGTCACCAAAGGAAGTGAGAGATATCATAGTCAACCTTGCAGAGAGTGAACGCCATAGTAGCATTAAAAGAGATGGCCCTATAGTGTCCTTAGCTAAAGAGGTAAAGAATTTCGAGGTCAAGTTAGACAAGCTAATTGAACTGGTTCATTCTAGACTTAAGGTGAGGGAAGACTGTAGCAGTTGTACAGCCATTGGTGATTCTGAAGGGAATAAAAGTCCCCACGCAGCGGAAGCGCATCCATTGGACCTTACGCCGTATATTAATTAACATTAAAATACCGTTACGAAAACTCAAACAAACTTTAAACAAACTTTAAAACTGCTGTAAAATTGGTTTAAACATGCTGAAAAATAAATCTAAATTTATTTTCATGCTTTTCTAAAGAAAAGGGGAAGAACCGTCACATACCTTCGTTGTAGACTTGACCGTTCTTCGCCAACGACGCTCCAACGAACGAAAACGCAGCAGCCTCCTCGCCTCTTGATCGCTGGAATTTTCTTCTTGATCGACACAATAACCACAGAGGTTACACCGGTATGTCTCTATGTCTAGGAAGCAAAAGGCTTGTGGGAGTCTTTCTCTAAGAGGGAGGCTAGAGAGAATTCTAGGTCTTGTCTTTCAAGAGTGTCAAGTGTCATGACCAATTAGGTCTAGTGTTCTATTTATAGAAGAGAGGCCATGAATAAAATATTCAATTAAATCAATCTTTTCCAAAATTGATTCAATCTTATTCCTTAATTAATCAATCATGATCAATAAATTCCATAATTGATTAATCTTTTCCACAAATGACTAATTACTTCCATAAGTGATTAGATCATTTCCATAAATGATTAATCACTTCCTTAAGTGATTAATTATTTCCATAATTGATTAATTCCCGGTTAATGAATTCTTTAATTAATTAACCACCAATTAAATATCACATATTTAATTTCCGGCCTAGAATTAATTAATTTGCCCAAACACATTTTAGGCCTTAAATTAATTAATTCATTATTTTGAACTCTTTCAAAACTTCCATAAATTTATATTTGAACTTTTCAAATATTAATTTCTCTCATAATAATATATCAATATATATTATATCTTTTTCCCTTAATAAATTGAACATTTTCAATTTACTTTTATTACATAGTTGCCTCAAATTACTTTACGAGCTACCAGTGGGACCTAATGGACCTGCAGATCAGAAGCTCCAACGATGTGAGATTAATTGGTCAAACTCATTAACCACATTAATCAATATTCGTTAACTGTGTGTATATTCCACTATAGACTCACAGTTGCACTCTTCTCACTGCAGACATATTTTCTGTGTCCACGGATCTAGACCAATATCGACTAGTTAGTCCTTCACGAGTGTCTGTAACACAAGCTGGGTCAAATTACCGTTTTACCCCTGGGTTACCTCTATTTCCTTAAGTACCAATTCTCCTCTAATGAACAACTTGTTTGTGGTCCAACCATCAAACAGAAAAAACCTCTCGTGCCATTGAGAGGGTAGGGCCCTTTGTTCAAGACTCAGAGTAACCACTTAAGGGAACACTCATCTGCTTCCCTAAAGTCGGGAATGAGTGAATTCCATCTTGTACGATTATGTTCCCAGCTCCCCATTCGGTCTTGTCCCCAAAGTGGTAGGCTTATTGAGTCGGCATATTGGCCACTCTCACCCATACAAATCAAAGGACAATCTCTCATGAGCAGGAGTCCATAATTAACTCATGATTAAGACTAAGTTGTCTAGGTCGTCCTAGTGAAATAGAAAACCAACTAGTTAACGGTGTTATAACCAGTGGTTACTATTTCGCGGTCCGGTCTTATGCAAACTCATTGCATAGGATACCCCCACTCGCATGTCTCCTACACGAACGCGTTGGAATGCAACGTTTGTATCAAATACAAAGTGGGTCGTATCCATAGTGTTACCAGGATAAGGCACCTAGTCTTATCCCTATACTATAGACCCTTTAGGCTGTTTCTTGAATAATGATCCCATATGTCACTACATATAGTTCAAGACTCATATTACAGTCTTGGATGTCTAGTTTATTGGATTAGGGTTATTATTAGGCAAAGACAAATATAAAATAACTAATAACAATTAATGGAAAAATATATCAATATTATTTCATTAATATCCGGTCAACGGTTACATTCACTATCTACGAGTTTTAGGGCATAAAACCCAACAGATTCATCAGACTACCACCCCGAGGATCAGCAGTCAGGTAATTCCTTAGAAAATCTCATTAAAACTATAGTTGATACCACTCCATCGTTTCAGCAGGATGTATGAAATAGTATGAAAAATCAGGAACACCAAGTTACCCTGTTGAGTAATCGTATAGTCCAGTTAGAGGCGGAGCTTCAATCAAGGGCAGACGCTGAGGAATGTTCTACCTCAGTACCACAGGTATGTGTTGCTCCTCGTAGATATCCTCATTTTCTTCCTAGAGATGAAATTTCTAGCAGGTTGAAAAGCAAAAAAGAAAGGGACTTTGAGCAAGAGGTGAGAAAATTCTTCAGAGGCTTCGAGATTAACATACCCCTACTAAAGGACGTGGAACGTATTCATAGGTACACACGATTTATGGAAGAGTTGTGTAATACCAAATGGGAAATGAAGGAGCGAGGAAGAATCGAGGTAAGTAAGACTATTTCAACACTCTTACAAAGTAACATGCCAGAGAAATTTGGAGATACAGGTTTGCTTTACATACCTTGTGTAATAGGGAGTAAGAGTATAGAATATGTCATGCTTGATCTGAGTGCATCTTTCAATGTCATGCCTTACTTTGTATGTCAAGATCTTAAATTGAACGACTTACAAACTACTGGTAATGTGTTTCAGTTAGCTGATAGATCTTATATGCACCCTTTAGGGGTTGTAGAGGATGTTATAGTTCAGGTGAGAGATGTGTTATTAACTGTTGATTTTTATGTCGTGCATATTGATTGAGGTTTTCCCCCTAGTGCTGCATCTATTTTGTTGGGGAGACCGTTTGTGAAATCAGCTAGGACCATTATAAATCTTCATAGGGATGTATTGTCTATAGAGTATCAGGAGGAGATCGTTAAGGTCAATATTCCACAAGTAGCTAAATACCCTGATGTTTCTACTTCCCATTACCACGTGGAGATAGTTGATGAAGGATTGGAATTCCCAATTCCGTAACAACGGAAGCAATTGGACCGTTCGTAAATTAATTTTGTTCTACAAAAAATACCAATACATTGGCTAAAGGTTAAGCGGTGAGAAGCATACCTCCGTTGACGACTCTGAATTCTTCAAGAGTGCCTTTCTTGATTGCTCTGCAACAACGAAGAACACCACTATTTGATCTTCCCCGCTATAACTCTGAGATTAGGAACGTAGTTGTGGGACTACCTAATCTTGAATGGGAAAAACTCAGAGAGAAAATTCTCCCTAAAGTTCTTGAGAGAATATGAGAGGGTCGTATGGTGGCCATATGTTGTGGTACCTAAACCCTAGGGTTAGTGTTCTATTTGTGGTACCTCATATGTTGTGGTACTTTATATTTTAATGCATCATTATACATTATATTAATTTGTATCTCATACAATTAACTTAATTCCCAATATGAATTTGAACTATTCAAATTCTCTCAAGATATATTTGTTCCTAATTACTCTTTACGAGCTAGCATGGGGACATAATGGACCTACAGATCAGAAGCTCCAATGATATGAGGTTAACTGATTAAACTCATTAATCAAGTTAACCAATTCATTAACTGTGGGTCATTCCACTAAAGACCCACAGCTGAACTCTTCTCACTGTAGAACATTTCTGTGTCCATGGATGTAGACCTATGCTGGTAAGTCAATCCTTCACGAGTGTTCGTAATCACGGCTGGGTCAAATTACTGTTTTACCCCTGTGTTACATCTGTCTCCTTAAGTACCAGCGCTCCTCTAATGAACAACCTGTTTATGGTCCAACCATTAAACAAAAAGTTCCTCTCGGGCCAGTGAGAGGATGGGATCCCTTTGTTCAAGTCCCGGAGTCACCACTTAAGGGAACACTCATCTACTTCTCCTAGAAGTGGGAAGGAGTGAATTCCTTCTTGTGTTGTCATGTCCCCAGCCTCCCACTCGGTCTTGTCCCCAAAAAGGAAGGCATATTGAGTTGGCGTATTGGCCACTCTCACCCATGCTAATCAAAGGACAATCCCTCATGGGAAGGAGTTCATGACACACTCAGGATTAAGACTGAGTTACCTAGGTCATCGTATTGAAACAGTAACCTAACTAGTTAACGGTGTTACATCTAGTGGTTTACTATTTTGTGGTCCGGTCTTATGCAAACTCATTGCATAGGATACCCCCGCTCGCATGTCTCCTACATGGACGCCTTGGATTAATACGTCTGTATCGAATACAAAGCGGGTCGTATCACATAGTGTTACCAGGATAAGGTACCCAGCCTTATCCTTGTACTATAGACCTTTTAGGTTGTTACTTGAACACCAATCCCCGTATGTCCCCACATACTAGTTCAAGTCACATGTAAACAACCTTGGATCTTAGTTTATTGGATTTGGGTCAAATTTTGCAATATTTAACAATAAAACTTTATTGTAGAAACTCAATAACACTTTATTGAAACAAGTATAGAATTTGTTTACATTCACTATCTACGAGTTTTAGGGCATAAAACCCAACAAATTCCCACTTGAACTAAAACTCTAGTTTAGTGGGATGTACAATAAGCTATACAGCAGCAGGTGTATAAATACATGTATAAAACATATACAATGTACAAATACAATAAACTAGGGCATCACTATACCCATTGCATAATGGTATCACTATACCCATTAGATTTCTCCCACTTGCCCTAGATTACACCTTTGTACATATCTCGTAGATCTAGACCTTCAAGATGACCCTCAAACACCTTAGCCGAGAGAGTTTTTGTAAATGAATCAGAAATATTTCATTCAATTTAATGTGTCTGCTTGTCTTAGGCTGTGATGTTCTTTTGAATTTGCCACAACACCACTATATCACTATAAAGTGTGATGGGCAAGTTCACATTTGGAACACATTCCAAATCAATCAAGAACTTTCTAAGCCATACAGTCTCTATCGCTGCTTCACAAACAGCTAATTTTTCGGCCTATACGGTCAAGACTGTAACTATGTCATACTATAGCTCCATCGTAAAGAGTGACCACAAATACTGATGTAGATTTCCTCAAATCCTTATCAGTCTTAAAATATGTGTCAGTGTATCCTGTAAGGATCAAATCCTTAGTCCCATACACGAGCATATAGTTCCTCGTTCTCCTCGAATACTTGAGGATATTCTTAACGATTTTCCAATGATTAAATCTTGGATTAGATTGATACTTACTGACAATCCCTACTGCATAGGGCATTCGTCTCATGCCCTCAACCTCTTGAGGTGTCTTAGGAAACATTTTCTTAGACAAAAGAATTCCATGTCTGAAAGGTAGTGAACCCTTATTGGAATTCTGCATCTTATATCTAACTAACATCTTGTAGATATAAGACACCTGAGACAAGGCTAGCCTTTTGTTCTTACGGTTCCTAAACAATTTGGATCCCAAGAACAAACTCAGCTTCTCCCAAATTTCCACTTGGAAATGAGCTGCTAGCTCCTTTAATGTCAGTAAGATAACCTACATCATTCCCAATGATTAGGATATCAATCATATACAATACTAAGTAAGCTACTGAACTATTGATGATTACTTGTAAACACAAGACTCATTAATGTTCTGATTAAAGTCAAAAGATTTGGTCTCTTTATCAAATCTTATATTTCAAGATCGAAATGCTTAGGTTAATCCATGAATGGATCACTTAAGCTTGCAAAACCTTTTGCTTTTGATCTTGTTGTATGAACCCTTCTGGTTAAGACCTTTAATGTCTCGTTTTCTCTTGTAAATCCACTTGTAACTAATAGGTGTTACCCATCAAACAGATCTACAAGATTCCAGATGGAAGTGAAATACAAAAGACTTCATTTCCAGGTCCATGACTTTAATCCATTGGTCCTTGTCAACATCATTCATTTTCTTTCTAAAAGATAATGAACCCACTATGCCATCATCAGGTATGATGACCTAGGCTTCAAACAAGCCCATGTAACGTTCAGGTTATCAAACAACCCTCCCACTACATTGAGGCAATCTCAACTATTGAGATGGATGTGACTGACTAGATGCACTAATCCATCAACAACTTTTGTTGAACAGCCAACCTCATCAACAACTCTTGTGGATGTTACTGTAGCTTCATTAGTTAACTTACTTAAATCGACTTTACTCTGTGGTTTATGATTTTTTTTTGTGAACTTCTTCTGAGAATTTAGCATTTGTCGATACAAATTCTTTATTCTCTTGTGAATTGAAGAAGTATCAACTTCTCGTTTCCTTTGGGGTTGCCTACTACAGTATGCAATGCAGTCAACACTACATGACCCCAAAACGAGCCAAACAATTGAGCATAACTCAACATGGAATGAACCATATCCAATAGGGTTCTATTTCTCCTATATGAGATTTAAGGTGTGATCCCATGTACTATCAAATAGTTTTGGAATCTCAAATCCCTATACTCAACACTTTGATCAGATCGAAGTGTTTTTATCATCTCACCTAACAAGTTTCCAACTTCAGTCCTAAGCCCCTTCGAATATCTCAAGAGCTATAGACTTAAGTTGCATTAGGTAAAGATACTCATACCTTTGAATAATCATCCAAAAGAGATGAATTATTCATGCCCTCCCACTGCTTTAACATATTGAACCACAAGGATCCAAATGTACCAGCTCCAAGGGCTCTTTGGCTCTTAGATCTTTTCCAGTAAAAGATCTATCAGTCATTTTGCCCAGAAGGCATGACTTGCAAGGTAGTAGAGAGTCATCTTCTAACTCGCTTAGAAGTTCACTCTTGACCAGTCTCCCAATCAAATTGAGATTAATATGGTCTACCTTAGAACCAAAGAAAGGTATTTTCCTTTAGGAGAAATCCTTTGCCTCTTTTCTCATTGAGTAATAGCAGTCTTAAACAACCCAGTGTTCATGACTGCTTTACTATTGATTAGTCTTAAAACATTTAGGTTACTTTTCAGTAAAGCTAAACAAATGTAACCTCCCTTTCTTGAAACAAAACTGCGTTAGCAGAGAAAGGTAAAGAGTAACATTGTTCCAGCAAATAAGACACAGAAATCAAATTTCTTTTTATCTTAGGAATTACATACACATTATCTAATAATATGTATTTTCTCCCACTGAGAAAAATAACTTAATGTTCCCCACTGATATAGCTAAAATAACCTCTCTAATTCTAACTTTGAGAGTTATTACACAAGCAGCAAGCTCTTGCCAGGAACTTATTCCTTTAAAAGTAGAACACACGTGATTTGTGGCCCCTGAATCAAGTATTCAGGGAGAATCACTATTCTTCACTAATCACGTTTTCAAGACAAGTAAATGAAAATTACGGTCTTGAACAAGTTCTCCTTTTGCTAAGCAAGGTTCTATGTCATATTCATCAAGAACAATTCTTAATGAATTAAACATATGGGGCATGAGGACATTCCTCAGTTAAGAATAATCCTAGACTTATTTACCACAATTTGTCGTTTAAGCCTGTTGTATTACCGTTATTCATAAAGTGACGTAAGACAATACACATAAAATTATTATATAATTGCTGAAGTAACAAATTACTTGTATTATTAATTGCACTAACCCATCACAAAAAATCCAATCAAATTCTGCAAAAACAAATAAGCAATCAAAGAAACCCTATAAAACTATTGATTTAGTTTTTGCAACGATACTTCAAAGGTTTAGAACAACAGCCACCGAAGGGTGGTCAACTACTCCTCCTCTGAATTGAGACAATCTCAACTAAACTCTAACACCAGAATAACTCATATTCCATCAGCATTTAGTTACCGTTGTTCGGTCAAGGGTTAGTTAACACATTTAACTCATCCCCGTAAGTGTAACCCTCCCACTTTCAGATCTCAGAGGCACGCACCAACAGGCTACCGAAGGGAAAGACAACTGTTGGTGATTAGCCTAAGTGACCCTATCCTATTCAGGAGTTCACGGTGTCCCGAATCCTATGATCAGGCCCTCCGAAGGGATGGTTGCGCCAGGACAACCTGCAGGCGGATCATAGGACTCTCACGGTGTGAACTAGGGGTGGAGACCGAGGGATACGTTGACACGTGTCCCGCTCCCACTTACTCTAGACATTTTTCCCATTCACCTTGTTATTGATCCATGCAAACACTTTCCGAAGGGAGGCCGCTCCTAGAGCGACTCGAAGCCGAGCATGAACCTCACGTTGTGAATATAGGTACGTAGGAGCAAAACTTGATTTAAATCTCGTTTTGTAATTTTCCTCCCACTGAAAATGTCCTAAGGTTAATTTAGGGTTGTTTAACTTAGATAAAATTCGGCTAAGTAAATCTATCTAAGTCTGATCCTATTATAACAATTATGGAAAGGATTCAACCGCAATGTTTTAGGTGAATTAAACTTCTTTTAATAAACCCAACATTGCAAGTCAACATTACTATGGTTAATTCAACTCAAGTTTCGGGTCAGTTCCCAAGTAGGAGGTGTTCCGTAAACCGTCAACTTAAATACCCCCAACCTTAGACAGAACTTCACCGAGAGAGTTCCCTTATAACCACAGTAATGTAAGGTCTTTACTCTAAAGATCTAGGTGCATTAAACACTTTTAACAAACCTAGTGACATTGCATGCTAACATTTAACTATGATTAATTCAACTCCGGTATTTCGGGTCAGTTCCCAGGTAGGATGTGTTCCGTAAACCGTCAGCTTAAGTACCCCCAACCTTAGACAGAACTTTACCGGTGGAGTTCCCTTATAATCATAGCAATGTTTTTCCTACTTAGTCAATTAAAACTAATTTTAATTCTAAGTAAGAATAATTCTAATCCTATTAGAAATGTGATCTTAGATCTAATTAATTTTAAACATTTTAAAATTAATACATTTATCCTAAGATCCTATGTTTGCATGCAATTCTTTGTTATAGGTTAACAATTTCTATTCATTAATTTTATAACTATTATAAATTTTAATGAATTAACCCTATAACATGCTACTATGGTGAATAAATTAACAATCAAATTCTAATTAATTTATAAAACCATACATTAGCATAACATACCAAAAATATAACAATTATATTAATCTAAGGTAATGTCATGCTCAATGCAATTTAATTTCCTTTTAATTAACCTAACTCTTAAATTAATAACCCAAGAAAATTAAAAAAAGCATTCACATTTTCATACATTAACATAACACTTTATATTAATAGCTCATGAAAATAAACAAACATATAAAATACTTCATAACTATAACTTTTTATATTTTTACTAAAGTAATTTCATGCTCAATGCTTCTCAATTTTCATCCATTTAATCATAAAAATTTATATTAAATACTCATGAAAATAAGCATTGATATTTTAATTTCATCCATAATATAACTAATTATATTAATACTCATGAAAATAAACCTAAGCATGCATGCTTCATTAATATAATATAACACTTTATATTTATCTAATTAATGACATGCATGATGCTTTTCAAATTTCATATATTTAATATAACAATTGTACTAAATTACTCATGAAATTTAAATTCATGCATAATTATCAAATATTATAACATTTATAACATAAAAATGCATGAAACATGCTTAACCTATGGTGGGATCTAGCTAAATGACATTCATAAAGCAATAAATAGCTATAAAGACCGGTATTTTGGCATCCTAGGGCAAAAATAATGAAAAAATTACATTAATAATTCAAAATCTAGCCCTAAACCGCCTTGTAATCGGTTAGAACCGCCTCGAACCGCTCAGAACCAACCCGAACCGTGTTAGAATCGCCCAAAACAGACCTAAATTTCTCAAACCGGCCCAATATAACCTTGAACCGGACCAGACCAGCATGAACCGGACCCATCCTCAGTGAACCGGACTGTACCAACTTCAGAAACCGGAAAAATAAGAAAAGAAAAAAAACTGCATTTGAACAGCCTCGAACTCACGCCCTCTCATACGCTAGCCGCCCGCGCACACCAACTGCTCTAGCACCCATGTTCGAGAATCAATTTACTCAAATAATAATTATTTCGTAACCGCAGCGTCGAGACGCTGAAGGCATAGCGTCTCGACGCTTTCCGTTTTTTTTTTCAGCGCCTTTACATCAGCGTCGCGACTCCGTTGAGCAGGGTCGCGACGCTACGCCTCTGGGCAGCATACTGTCTTCGATTCCAGCAGCCGTTTTTCTCCGATTTCAACTCCGATTCGAACACCGATCAACAAATTGATCTTAAATCTCTAGACACGGACTTACAAGACTCGATTTACAATAATTTTTCCCCAAAAACATGGGCCCTTACATGATCAAATCATACAAAAATTGTAAATCTAATGCCAAAACACCTAAACAATCTTTAAGCAAACCAAACATTCATAATGCAAATCAATCCCACCAAAAACCAACGCAAATTTTGTAAAACAAAATTAAGCATACAATCGACTCTGATACCAATTGAAGGATTGGAATTCTCAATTCCGTAACAGCGGAAGCAATTGGACCGTTCGTAAATTAATTTTGTTCTACAAAAAATACCAATACATTGGCTAAAGGTTAAGCGGTGAGAAGCATACCTCTGTTGACGACTCTGAATTCTTCAAGAGTGCCTTTCTTGATTGCTCTGCAACAACGAAGAACACCACCATTTGATCTTCCCTGCTATAACTCTGAGATTAGGAACGTAGTTGTGGGACTACCTAATCTTGAATGGGAAAAACTCAGAGAGAAAATTCTCCCTAGAGTTCTTGAGAGAATATGAGAGGGCCTTATGGTGGCCATATGTTGTGGTACCTAAACCCTAGGGTTAGTGTTCTATTTATAGGAGAAAGGTCATGAATAAAATATTCATTTAAAATCAATTATTTCCATAACTGATTTAATCTTTTCCATTAATCAATTCCATGACCAATCAATTCCATAATTGATTAATCTTTTCCATAAATGATTGATCACTTCCATAAGTGATTAATCATTTCCATAATTGATTAATTTCCAATTAATTAATTCTTTAATTAATTAATAACCAATTAAATATCATATATTTAATTTCAGACCTTCTATTAGTTAATTAATTAATTACCCAATTAAATATCATATATTTAATTTCAGGCCTTCAATTAATTAATTCTATAATATGAATCAAATTCATATTAAAATTTGAACTCCTTCAAATTCTCTTATATCCTATAAATTTAATATGAATCAAATTCATATTAATATTTGAACTTCTTCAAATATTTATTTCTCTCATAGACTATAGTTTAATCAAATCTCATTTAATTTAAACTAAATTGAATAATTAATTAATTCATAATTAATTAATTCATCTTCTAATTCAATACCCTATATTTAATTAGACATATATTTGAACTCTTCAAATATATCAATCTCTCAATTTAATAAAGTTTAATGTCAAATTAGACTTTATATTTTAATGCATAATTATACATTTTATTAATTTGTATCTCATACAATTAACTTAATTCCCAATATGAATTTGAACTATTCAAATTCTCTCAAGATATATTTGTTCCTAATTACTCTTTACGAGCTAGCAGGGGGACCTAATGGACCTACAGATCAGAAGTTCCAATGATATGAGGTTAACTGATTAAACTCATTAATCAAGTTAACCAATTCATTAACTGTGGGTCATTCCACTAAAGACCCACAGCCTAACTCTTCTCACTGTAGAACATTTTTGTGTCCATGGATGTAGACCTATGCTTGTAAGTCAATCCTTCACGAGTGTTCGTAATCACGACTGGGTCAAATTACCGTTTTACCCCTGTGTTACATATGTCTCCTTAAGTACCAGCGCTCCTTTAATGAACAACTTGTTTATGGTCCAACCATTAAACAGAAAGTTCCTCTCGGGCCAGTGAGAGGACGGGGTCCCTTTGTTCAAGTCCCAGAGTCACCACTTAAGGGAACACTCATCTACATCTCCTAAAAGTGGGAAGGAGTGAATTCCTTCTTGTGTTGTCATGTCCTCAGCCTCCCACTCGGTCTTGTCCCCAAAAAGGAAGGCATATTGAGTCGGCGTATTGGCCACTCTCACCCATGCTAATCAAAGGACAATCCCTCATGAGAAGAAGTTCATGACACACTCAGGATTAAGACTGAGTTACCTAGGTCATCGTATTGAAACAGTAACCTAACTAGTTAACGGTGTTACATCTAGTGGTTTACTATTTTGTGGTCCGGTCTTATGCAAACTCATTGCATAGGATACCCCCGCTCGCATGTCTCCTACATGGACGCCTTGGATTAATACGTCTGTATCGAATACAAAGTGGGCCGTATCACATAGTGTTACCAGGATAAGGTACCCAGCCTTATCCTTGTACTATAGACCTTTTAGGTTGTTACTTGAACACCAATCCCCGTATGTCCCCACATACTAGTTCAAGTCACATGTAAACAACCTTGGATCTTAGTTTATTGGATTTGGGTCAAATTTTGCAATATTTAACAATAAAACTTTATTGTAGAAACTCAATAACACTTTATTGAAACAAGTATAGAATTTGTTTACATTCACTATCTACGAGTTTTAGGGCATAAAACCCAACAGTTGACTCTGTAGTACAGGATGTCGTAGTGAGTGACATGATTGATATGGGTTTGAAGCACGACACCCAAGATGTTGACATTGATGAAACATGGGAGTTGGTTCATGATTCTTCCCCTGATCTTATTTCCTTTGATCTTGGTATATCTGTTACTTCTGGTGAAATGTTTACCTCTTTTGTGCAGACACCCAAGTTGGAGCTGAAGGTGTTACCAGAACATTTAAAGTATGTCTATCTAAGGGAAGGTAATACATTACCAGTTATTATTTCTAAAAAGTTAACTGCAGGTCAGGAGGAACAACTGGTAAACGTGTTGAGGGAGCATAAGAAAGCCATTGGGTGGACCTTAGCTGACATCAGTGGGATCAGCCCAGCCACTTGCATGCATAGGATTCAGTTGGAGGAGGACGCAAAACCGTCAAGGGAGCCTCAGAGGTGCTTGAATCCAATTCTGAGAGAAGTGGTAAAGAAAGCGATCGATAAGCTTCACGCTGCAGGTATTATCTACTCCATTTCTGATAGTAAATGGGTAAGTCCTATTCATGTAGTTCCAAAGAAAACAGGCATGACTGTAGTTAGGAATAAAAATGATGAACTAGTACCCATGAGAGTACAAAATGGATGGAGGATGTGTATAGACTACAGGAAGCTTAACACTGTCACCAAGAAGGACCACTTCCCTATTCCTTTCATAGATCAAATGCTAGAAAGGTTAGCTGGTAAGCCTTTTTTCTGCTTTCTAGATGGTTTTTCAGGCTTCTATCCAATCCTTATTGCACAGGAAGATCAAGAGAAAACAACGTTTACCTGTCCGTTTGGAACGTATGCCTTTAGAAGGATGCCCTTTGGATTGTGTAATGCCCCAGGTACGTTTCAGAGATGCATGATGAGCATTTTCTCTGAATATATTGAGAAATGCATTGAATTGTTCATGGACGATTTCACGGTTTATGGGGAGTCCTTTGATGATTGTTTATCTAATTTAGCTAAGGTCTTGAGATGTTGCATCGATTCTGATTTAGTTCTTAATTATGAAAAAATGTCATTTCATGGCTGACTAGGGAATTGTTTTAGGACATGTGATTTCTAAGCAAGGCAAAGAGGTTGATAAGGCTAAAATTGATGTTATAACTAACCTACCCCACCCTACGAACGTTCGGGAGGTTAGATCTTTTCTTGGCCATGCAGGTTTCTATCGTAGGTTTATTAAAGACTTCAGCAAGACTGCATTGCCCATGACGAACCTATTGCAGAAGGACATCGCTTTCGAGTTTGGGGTAGAGTGTCAGGCAGCATTTGATCTTCTGAAGAAGATGCTGACTAGTGCACCGATTATCCATCCTCCTAGGTGGGACCTTCCCTTCGAAATCATGTGTGATGCAAGCAACTACGCTGTTGGAGGTGTTTTGGGTCAACGCATGTTGGGCGATTATCCGCAAGCGCACGAGTCGTCACAAGTAATATAAAACGGAAAGTATTCCGAGTATCGAATCCTCAGGGAGGCGAAGCGAAACTTAAGCAAATAATTAAAATTCTCTTGAGCACTGAAAATACTTAGGTGAAATAATATTTAGGGACCACGTTCATGCAAAAAAAAAAGGACTTAAATTCAAAACAATTAATGAAAACAAATTGATCAATCAGAAATAAAATGTGGAGAAAGAGTTTTCTTTAAGCGGGAAGAGGGGTCTTGAAAATCAATGATTAGCTAAATAATTGCTATAATTATCCTATCTCATTGCCCAACTAATTATAATCCTAGAATCTCCGTTAATCACATAGGATCTCCTGTCGGTTTCCCCTAATTGTAATTAATTCATTTTAACAACCTAAGTGTCCTTAGCGCCATTAAAAATCATTAATTATTACGCTCTGATTCATTTTAGGAATCTAGGTTTAACCAACTATTCCCGGTGTCACAACGGGCAATTAAACTAGTTGCATGGATTATGATCTATCCTAATTTCTCTCCGTCGAGTTTCCATTAAGAATCGAATCATTACACAATTGGCCAGATTGAGTAAAGCATTAAGCACATCCATACAAATTTTTAGGACATGGGCAAGAGACAAGAAATTATAACAATATTTCAACTATCATTTCATTTCAAGACCCCAAATTGGGGTTTAGCTACACATAATATTCACAATAATTACAAGGGAAAGCATATTAAAGAGTATAAAAGGAAAGGAATTGACCGTCGAAAAACCCCTCGCTGACGCTTGGAGCCCCCGTTGACTACTCCTCGAGCCTCAAAGATTGCTCCCCAAAATTCCCAAAATTTTCCCACTAGAAGAATCCTCTCAAAAAGGCTCAAAAGCCTTGAGAGGGGCTCCAAAAAAGGAGCCTTAAGAAAGGAAAGAAAGGATGAATTGATTGATGGTTTGATTGATGAGAAATGAGGCACCCAAGGGCGCCTATTTATAGGCCTGGAATAGGGGTAGCGTCGCGACGCTGCCTTGCTAAGCGTCGCGACGCTGCTGCGCCCGCGGCTTGGGCAACAAGAAAGGGCAGCGTCGCGACGCTGCCTTGCTAAGCGTCTCGACGCTGTCCAGATTTTCCATATTTTTCAGCTTCCTTTTGGGCTGATTTTTTGGCCTTCTTCTTCATTTCTCTTGGTCTTTTCTTCATAGATGTCTTCTTTGGGCTTCTAAATGCTTCAAACTTTGATTTGGGCTATAATTAATTCAATTATGGCTCTTTTTCTCCCAAAATCATCATTTATGCTCCTAAAGACAAAATAGCAAAATTCATTAATTATTTTCATTAAAAACACGATTAAAGCACCAAAAAGCTTAATAAATTGAGACTAAAATAGCGACATTTCTGCCCGCTATCACACCCCCAAACTTAAGCTTTTGCTAGTCCCGAGCAAAATAAATTCTAAAGATACATGAAATAGAATCGCTCAACCCTCAATGATTTTGGAATTTTTAGGATCGAATGGAAAACATGCAAGTGCAATAAGCAAGCACCGCATACTCTTGAAGAAATCTTAAACTAGTTTGAACTTAAGATTAATGAATAGCATGCTCAAGACTTATCTATTGATTCTTTTACTAACCTAGATTAGTCTTATGGTTTTCTCCATTTGTTTTCCCCCTACACTGGCTAAGAGCCCCTAATACTTCGGAGTCCTTCTATCATGCAAAAAAAAGTAACTAGGGTGCCTGTCATCCTTTTCTTTTTTTCATGGGGGAGCAGAATTCTCACATGATTTTTATTTCTCTCACATTTTTCTTTTCTTTTTCTTTTGCTCCTCCCCCAAACTTGCATTTTGATATCTAATGGTACTAGCTTTCAGACTACGGTGCAGGGACCCTTAACCCGAATTTTATTCTCTGGTTGGCCTAACTGATCACACCGCAGGTAGCTCTTTTTACCCCTAGGCTTTTTTTTATTATTTTTTTTTTTGCAAGCAAAAATTCTTTTTCAACATATTTTCTTTTTCTCACATTTTCTTTTGTTGCTTTTGCTTTTCTCTCAGCAGGCATAGCATTTTTTCCTACCTAGTTCTTTAGAGCAATCAAGCATGAACTTCCTAATATTAGAAACTAAGCCTATCGGGGTGATAACAACTTTGAAAACCATAATAAGAATCTAGATTTTCAAAGACGTCATTAGATAAGACTATTGCATGCTTTAGACATCAAAACTAAGTACCAAAAAAATTTAAAATTTCACAATTTCTGCCATGCTCCCAGATTCCACAACATATAAACCATTTTCTCCCAAAATTTCAAAAGTCACATCCTTGGCTATCATGGCTATCTATTCATGCATCCAACAGAATTTAAATATGCTCAACACAGCGGAAGCCTCCCCCCCAAACTTAAACTAAACATTGTCCCCAATGTTTTAAAACAGAAAAGCATTAAGAGAGATACTGAGACTTCCCTGAGCTAGGAGCGCTTCATCCTCTTCCTTTGGATCCATGAAAAATGAGAAATGTGGGATTTTGGGATTTGCTAAGGTGATCCTGCAAAACAAAATTGGATCACGGAGCAAAGAAAATTATTTACCGCAAAAACAACTAACTACATTAATCCTTGGGTTGCCTCCCAAGCAGCGCTTTCTTTAGCGTCTTTAGCTAGACTAGGCTTGGCACGCCCTGCAAGAAATCACGCACCAAATTGCAAACTACAAACAGGGGAGAAAAAAAACTTCCCCCTGGCCCATCTTCACTAAAGAGATTCTCATAATAACATTTTAGAAAATAATCAGCCGCATCAAATCTCTTTTCTAAATCTCTATTCTTAAAACAGTTGTTAACAGAGTCATCAAGCGTTATAATATCTACTGGTCTAGGATCTAGAGATGGCCTATCTATCATGCCAGTCCATTCATCAGAAAAAATATCTACATGCTCAGCAGATCCTTCAGACTCAGAATTAAAAAATGATTCAACTAAGCTATCACATGACTCATCATCAGAAGAATTAAGGAATTCAAGAATTTCAGGATCATATTCTATACTATGCACAGATTCAAGTTCTTCTGGGTCAGATTATATGCTATACACATCATCAGGACATGAAAAGAAAGTATTCACATTGTCAGGATTCATGCATTCAGGAATGTCAAGATCAGACTCAATAGATTCACTGTAATCATGGTCAGACTCAAAATTATCTATCGAGCAATCTTTTTTATGCCTTTTATGTTCATTCTCAATGTCAGGCAATTCAATATCATCATCCAAATTATTCATTTCAGGCAAATTTAATTCATTTTCAAAGGAAAGTAAATCATCAACTGCAGATCTTTCATTATCACAAGCAGGCAAGTCTAATTCATTTCCAAAGTCAGGCAGATCCAAATCATTTTCAAACAGAGGATTATCCATATATGCATCATGATCAAAATTTACATTATCAATAAAAATTTCTCCTAAGCCTAGGCCAAGATTATAGTCTACCTCTTCATCGTCGTCAGTCAAGTATTCAGGCCCAACAGAAAAACATGTATGCAAACTACAAACAGATTCATCTTGGCCAAAAATACTAAACACGACTTTTTCATCATCAATGTTCAAGGTAAGTTTACCTGTATGCACGCTAATCTCAGCCTTACCAGTGGCTAGGAAAGGTCTACCTAAGATAATTGGCACCTCTTTGTCCTCCTTCATGTCCAGTACCACGAAATCTACAGGGAAGATGAATTTGTTGACTTTCACCAACACGTCCTCCACAACACCCATCGGGTGGGTAATCGATCTATCAGCAAGCTGGAGAGTGACGTCAGTGTCTGTCATACCTGATAAACCAATCTTCCTGTATACAGAGTAGGGCATCAAATTTATACTTGCTCCTAAATCACACAAAGCCCTATCGAAGGATACTTCTCCTATGGTACAGGGAACAGTAAAACTCCCTGGACCTTTCTGCTTAGAGGGTATCCTACCAGAAATAATGGTACTGCTACTCTCTGATAAATTAAAAACTTCTTTTTTCAGACTTTTCTTCTTAGAAAGCATTTCCTTCATGAATTTTCCATAATTTGGCATATTATACAAAGCTTCTACCAATGGAATATTCACAGACAACTTTTTAAACATTTCTAAAAATTTTTTAAATTGTTCATCTAATTTGTCATTCTTAAATCTTTGAGGAAAAGGTAACTCCCTGAAATCAAAGGTTGGACATTCGCCCCTCCGCTTGGGCGGGCTAATATGCGAACCTCTGTCATGGTGGTTGCATGGAACCACTTCTTCCTCAGTCAGCTTCTTATTGTCATTCTGCCTCTCATCTTCTTTTCTACCTGCACAGCTGTTAGAAAAATCACATTTTAATTTAATAGAGTTGGGAGGATGTTGGAACCTTTCAGAGGAGGCTTTTTGTGCCTCAGCCCCTTCATCTTCATCCCTTCTCTTTTCTTCTTCCTTTTTCTTCTCTATACTGTCCTCCAGTCTTCTGCCACTTCTCAAAACCACCATCTTACACTACTCTTTCGGGTTAGGCTCAGTATCACTTGGAAATTTTCCCTTTTGAAGGGCATTTACTACTGAAGCAATCTGACCTATCTGTACTTCCATATTCTTTAGAGATGCGTCGTGGTTGTTTACTGATGTCTAGAGATTCACATTCAATATTCTTTGTTCCTTGATGAATAAAGCCACCATCTCCTCCAGATTATTTTTCTTTTCAGGAGTACTCGTTGATACAAAACCTGGAGGTGGCTGCAAAACATTCTTTGTATTTGCATATGAGAAGTTCTCGTGATTGCGCAGACTGAGGTGGTAGAAGTTTGGTACTCCTTGAGTATATGATCTATTTCCTATGTATTGAACTTCTTCCACATCTTGACCTTCTTTCTTTGAATGACCTTCAGCTAAGGTGGAAATGGACTTAACCACCTCAGATGACGTCAATTTGTTTAGTGCATTGGTCAGAGATGCCAGTTGCACTTTCAGTGAACTTGACTCATCCAATTCATATAATCCAGCCTTCTTTGTAACTGTTCCTCTCTTCGTCGGCCATTGATAACTCGTTGTCGCCATTTCCTCCAGCAGGTCTTTGGCTTCTGTCACTGTTTTTGAAAGAAAACTCCCTCCTGCTGATGTGTCAAGGACTGTATTTGTGGAGGGGTTTAATCCATTATAAAATAACTGTACCTGAAGCCAATCAGGATATCCGTGCTGGGGGCATCGCCTAAGCATTTCCTTATATCTTTCCCACGCTTCGTATAACTGCTCTTCGTCAAGCTGTCTGAATGTTCCAATTTCAGTCCGGAGCTTGGTAGTCTTAGCCGGTGGAAAAAATTTTGTCAGAAAAGCCTGGGCAAGCTCGTCCCAAGTACTGATGCTGCCCGTCTCGACTGATTCGAGCCAATCTTTTGCTTTATCCTGTAGGGAAAATGGAAACAACCTCAATCTGATCGCGTCGGCCGAAACTTCGTTCATCTTTACCGTCCCGCATATTTCTAGGAATGATCGCAGATGAGAGTGGGGGTCCTCGGAAGGATGTCCCTTGAACGAGTTATCGCGTGCCATCTGAATCAATCCTGTTTTGAGCTCAAAATTTGTAGCTTGGATGGGGGCGTAGACAATTCCAAAATTCTCGGTAGGAAGAACTGGCTGCAAAAAATCTCTAATTGCCTTGGGAGCTTCTTCTTGGTGGGCCATCGCTTCTGCTAATCTTTTTTCTCTTCTAATGGATTTAAGAGTCCTGTTAATCTCAAGATCTAGCGGAAACAGATCAACCACCTTGTTTCTTCGCATACAATGCTCCCAGATAACAAAAATAACCAAACAAAAATAAAATAATATAATATTCACAAAATGATGAAAGAAAAATATTTACACCTAAATTACCATTTACCCTTTTCTTTTCGATGTCAAGAAAAATTAATTTTTTGCTTAAAACTCAAGCCTCCCCAGCAACGCCGCCAAAAACTTGTTGGGCGATTATCCGCAAGCGCACGGGTCGTCACAAGTAATATAAAACGGAAAGTATTCCGAATATCGAATCCTCAAGGAGGCGAAGCGAAACTTAAGCAAATAATTAAAATTCTCTTGAGCACTGAAAATACTTAGGTGAAATAATATTTAGGGACCACGTTCATGCAATAAAAAGGACTTAAATTCAAAACAATTAATGAAAACAAATTGATCAATCAGAAATAAAATGTGGAGAAAGAGTTTTCTTTAAGCGGGAAGAGGGGTCTTGAAAATAAATGATTAGCTAAATAATTGCTATAATTATCCTATCTCATTGCCCAACTAATTATAATCCTAGAATCTCCGTTAATCACATAGGATCTCCTGTCGGTTTCCCCTAATTGTAATTAATTCATTTTAACAACCTAAGTGTCCTTAGCGCCATTAAAAATCATTAATTATTACGCTCTGATTCATTTTAGGAATCTAGGTTTAACCAACTATTCCCAGTGTCACAACGGGCAATTAAACTAGTTGCATGGATTATGATCTATCCTAATTTCTCTCCGTCAAGTTTCCATTAAGAATCGAATCATTACACAATTGGCCAGATTGAGTAAAGCATTAAGCACATCCATACAAATAATTAGGACATGGGCAAGAGACAAGAAATTATAACAATATTTCAACTATCATTTCATTTCAAGACCCCAAATTGGGGTTTAGCTACACATAATATCCACAATAATTACAAGGGAAAGCATATTAAAGAGCATAAAAGGAAAGGAATTGACCATCGAAAAACCCCTCGCTGACGCTTGGAGCCCCCGCTGACTACTCCTCGAGCCTCAAAGATTGCTCCCCAAAATTCCCAAAATTTTCCCACTAGAAGAATCCTCTCAAAAAGGCTCAAAAGCCTTGAGAGGGGCTCCAAAAAAGGAGCCTTAAGAAAGGAAAGAAAGGATGAATTGATTGATGAGAAATGAGGCACCCAAGGGCGCCTATTTATAGGCCTGGAATAGGGGTAGCGTTGCGACGCTGCCTTGCTAAGCGTCGCGACGCTGCTGCGCACGCGGCTTGGGCAACAAGAAAGGGCAGCGTCGCGACGCTGCCTTGCTAAGCGTCTCGACGCTGTCCAGATTTTCCAGATTTTTCAGCTTCCTTTTGGGCTGATTTTTGGGTCTTCTTCTTCATTTCTCTTGGTCTTTTCTTCATAGATGTCTTCTTTGGGCTTCTAAATGCTTCAAACTTTGATTTGGGCTATAATTACTTCAATTATGGCTCTTTTTCTCCCAAAATCATCATTTATGCTCCTAAAGACAAAATAGCAAAATTCATTAATTATTTTCATTAAAAACACGATTAAAGCACCAAAAAGCTTAATAAATTGAGACTAAAATAGCGACATTTCTGCCCGCTATCAACGCATCGACAAAAGAAGCCATGCCATTTATTATGCCTCATGCACTCTGAATCCTGCACAGTGCAACTACTCGACGACAGAAAAAGAGCTTATGGTTGTTGTGTTTGCTTTAGATAAGTTTCGCTCTTATATTCTTGGCTCACTAGTTGTTGTTTACTCTGACGAAAAAGGAGTTGAAACCTCACCTCACCCGTTGGATCTTACTGCTCCAGGAGTTTGATTTGAAGATTGGGGATTGCAAAGAATCTGAAAATTCAGTTGCTGACCATCTCAGTCGCCTGGTAAGGAAGGAGGATGACCTACCTCTAAACGATGAATTCCCTGACGAGCACTTATTCAGAATACAGGATAACACCCCCTGGTATTCTAACATTGTTAATTATTTAGTGACTGAGAGCATACCTGACGACTATAGTAAATTCAGGAAGGATAAATTGATAAGTGAGCATTTTGGGCAGTTAAGCAGTGCAACCTAGACATGAAAAAAGCGGGAGAACAGAGACTTCTGGAAGTACATGAACTCGAAGAGATGAGATTAGTTGCATACGAGAACTTTAGGATCTACAAGGAAAAGACTAAGTTGTTCCACGACAACATGATTGCCATGAAACAATTCAGTGTTGGTCAGAAAGTTTTCCTCTTTAACTCCCGCCTTACGATGCGAGTAGGTAAGTTTCTCTCCAAATGGCTTGGCCCCTTCATTATTACTCACGTTTATCCTCACGGTGCAGTTGATATCAGAGACTTGAATTCAAAAAAATCCCTCAAGGTCAATGGACACGAGTTAAAGGTATTCAGTGAGCGCGCACATATTCCTCCTCCCGTCCTCGCACGTTTAGAATGCCCTATTAAGGGAGTCAGGTAGCCCTTCGAGAATTATGGCACGTTTTCATCCCAACAAAAGATTCAGGGGAGGTTTTATGTTCCCTTTTTACTTTTTTTCCTTAGGTTGCATGCTTAGTTTACATTGAGGACAATGTAATGTTTAAGTTGGGGGTGGGAGCATATGCACGTTTTATCATTTTGCTTATCATTTTGCAGGTTTGATCGTTTTGAGCACTTTAATTTTGAGATTGTATGACTCGCTCTATGATTGATTATGAGATTTCTAGGATGAGAAAAGCATATTTTTCCTATAGTTGAATTGCATGCATTCTAGCATCTTTAGAGACTTCATTAAAAATTTTCAAAATCTTCCTTAAACTAAATTGAGCTTGAGTCCTTCCTAACATAGTTTTGTTGGTTTTAGATGGCTTTTTAAGATTCACGCCTCCGTTGTCCCCTCGATAGGATAGGTAGCATGTTTAGAGTGAGAAAAAGAATATTTGCCTAGTTTGAATTAAAAGAAACAAAAAAAACAAAAAAAAATCATTTATTTTATCAGGAAAAAGATACCGAGAAGAAGAAAAATATTTTTGTTTAGCTTGTCTAGGTAAAAAGAGCTACCTCTAGTGTGATCAGTTAGGCCGTCCAGAGAAAACTCGGGAAATGTGGTCCTTCATTAGTTGTGTGAAAGCTAGTACCCTTTAAAAATCATATATATATGCAAGCTTAGGGCCCTTTAGGTTAAATAAAAGAAAAGAAAAAGTCTAAGGCCCCCTTTGCATCCTTAAACAAGTTAGTTTGTTCATTTTCTTTAATGCATTATGCTTTTGTCCAGTGTAGAGGGAAGATGGAATAGGGAATTTTAAAAATCCTTCTCGAACTTTTCAAAACACCTCTAAGGAAGACTTAACTCATATTTTGCATAAGAAAGAATTTGGCTAATTTTAAATTTGTCTCTAACTATGCCAGTCTCGCATTTAATTCTCTTGGGTAAAATGTTGATCATGCTTGTCTTTGAGAAATTGAGTCATGAATATTGCATTGCATAATAATCTCTCTCTCATTATAATATTAGCTTGCTCGAGGACTAGCAAGGTTTAGGTTGGGGGTATTTGATAAGTCCAATTTATTATACACTTAGAATCTCCCAATTTTCTTATCTTAGTTGAATTCCTTGCTAAACATGCTTTAAAATGAGTATAATATGTCTATAGGTCCTCATCGGAGCTTTGGAAGCAATTCGGGGCTTAAACGAGCGAAACCGGAGCATAAAATTACAATTCTGCCCCTAGAGCCTCATCAGCGTCGAGACGCTTGTCATACAGAGTCGAGATGCTACAGTGTTGAGACGCTTGCTCAACAGCGTCGCGACATTAGGGCAAATCCAAGACTTTTTTCCTATTCTGTAGGGAGGCAGCGTCGCGGCCGATGCACAATTTGCTTACCGCAAGTTTACGGGTCAAGTAATAATATAGTGTTTTCGTGATTAAACGAGTGTCGTCCTCTGGATTGGTTTTCTAGCAAATTAAGTATCGTGAATAATCTAGTCCAATTTTATTTAGAGAGCAAAACTCAATGATAAAACATAAATCTAAAGACAAAAAGCATAAAATAAAGGTGGAGACTCAAATGGAAAGACTCTTAGGGAATTGATTTGATTGATTAAGAATGAGGATTGATTAAATGGAATGAATTGATCGTGCAATTATTCTACAAGCCAAGGAAACTTTTATCACGATTACCTCTCCCGAGTATAATTGTTTCTCATGCATATAACTAACTTGATATCCCTATCTAAGTTCATTAACATGCAAGGCATTATTCGGTTTAGTCCTTGTTATGCTTCTAGAGATATTCCAAATCCCGTGACAAACTTAGAAATTCTACTCTAGTCATGCAATTAAACAAAGTAAGTCCTACGCCAAATCCTCTCTCTCGAGTTAGATTCAACACTCAAATCATTCAATTAGTGATCAAGTTATTGAAAGCATTACACAAAATTACAAGAATAAAATAAAGGCACATTCATCCCAAAAATCAATCGAACAACCTAAAACAACTACATTGTAAATCCCTAAGACAAACAATTAGCAATGCATAGTCTTTAAACCACAAACACTAATTGCAAGAAAAACCATAAAAACTACAAGAGTTAAGGGAAAGAGAAAGGAAAACTCAAATCCGCCGACACCGCACGTCCCCATCACAATCTCCACGTCTTCTCGCTTGATTCTCGCTCCTTGGCCTTGCCTTTAGCTCCCACAAAAGGTCTCTAGTCGAAATTAGGGCTAAAATCTCACCAATTGGACTCCCCTTGGGCGCAACATGAAAAGATGAATTTATAGAAAATCTGGCGAAAGCGTCGAGACGCTGTCGCGATACCGCATTTTTGGAAAATTTTCCGATAGCGTCGCAATGCTCATCCTAGTCGCGATACCGCATTTTCGCAACGTTATGATTTTTTTTTTTTTTTTATTGGAAACTCTATTTGACTCCAATTGCTGAATTAAGCTTCAAACACATACTTCCTACAAATAAAACATAAAAATGCATAAATTTGGGCAAATAATTGTAAAACACTAGCTTAATTAATCAGAGAAAAATAGCTAGCTATGCTCGCTATCAGCGACGTTGTTGCCGTAGAGTCGCGACGCTACGACTGGGTATAAAATGTATCATGCAGAATTTTGTGCCTCTCTTGGCTTTTTCCCCCTAGACTCGATTTCTCCCTCTTCTTCCTTGTACTATTCTGAATTCCCTTGTAATTTTAGTGGGTTTCATTATATTTTGGGATGGTTAATCGAGCCGAGGAGCTTAGTTGGAGCGTTTCGATGACCAGCTAAGTTCACATCGTTGCAATTGGGGACTTCTAATGTAAGTTTGGCATACTCTTGAGACCTTGTTTATGGTTTTAGTTGAATTATTGTTGGTTATGTCTTGAATTCCCATTCTCAAATTACAATTGCTTTGATAGAATAGTTTTCCAAACTATTTGCTTGATTTAAAGTAATTGCTTACTAATTGGTTAGTGATAGATTTATTGTAAGATTTTGTTGAATGGAGTGTTATCTCATTTGACATAATTGCATGATAGATTTAGGAATTTGAGCTTAGAATTGTATGAATTTAGGTTGTTCCTAGTTTATGTGAATTTACTCAACGATCCAATTCGCTTAATGCAGTTAGGTTCATGTGTATGAATTCTAATTAGATTCTAACTTTGATGTTTTTGTCGAGTTGGAAAGTTATAGATCTTAATCATTGGTTCCAATGAATGTTGAGTAATCAATAATAATTCCTTAGATTGAGTGCCAATGATTGAGTAGCCAAACGCAAATTAGAATCACCAATTGCGCGATATCGAGGTGTGATTAACTAAACAACCTTTATTTTCCTGTTATTTTACTTTATTGCAGTTTTGTTTGTTTTCAATCAATCCATCTTTCAAAACCCCCTTTTTAGTTACTAATTGAGAAATCTAATTAAATTAATTAATTACGTTGCTCCATGTGATCGACCCCGACCACTACTGCTACAAGTTAGCCTTAGAGGTTGAGGATTATAAATTTATTTGATAAGTAGAGACCTCGACAATTGCTTCCATCATTAGCTCTAACGCTATTCATTTGCAATTGTTTCCATTTTCTTTACAAGATAGAGCTAGGGACTGGGTAGACTCGTTAGCCTCGAATAGCATTCTCAGTTGGGAGGATTCAGTCAAAGCTTTCCTTACAAAGTTTTTCCCATTAGCAAAAATTACCAAGCTTAGAACTGAAATTGGAACGTTCAAACAATTAGAGGAAGCACAATTGTATGAAGCTTGGGAAAGATATAAGGATTTGTTAAGGAAATGCCCACAACATGGATACCCTGACTGGCTTCAAATACAATTTTTCTACAATGGGTTAAAAAGGGATTTTAAGACAATTCTTGACACTGCGGCTGGAGGAAGCTTCTTAGCCAAAACTGTCAAGGATGCTCGAACCCTAGTGGAAGAGTTTGCCTTGACAAGTTATCAGTGGCAGTCTAAGCAACCAGAATCCAAAATTAAGGAGAAACCATGTGAGAATGAAGAAGTAAGTGCTTTAAGGTTGCAAGTTGAAGCTCTAACTAAGGCTCTAAATAAACTCACAGGATCAGAAATTTCAAGTTTACCTAAGGTTGAAAAAATGGAGCTTAAAACTGAGGAAATAATTCAAGAAAAGAAAAACTCTTTGGAGGAAATGCTATGAATCTTCATAAATGAGACTAGGAATTTGAATGAAAATGTTCAAGGAGTAGTTTCAAAAATGCAAGTCAGAGTAGATATTGTCATTATTAAGATGGAAGCAAAAATGGATAAGATTGTTGGGTTTTATGTCCTAAAACTCGTAGATAGTGAATGATTAATGAATAATACATTTGTAACAATAAAGTGTTATTGAGGTTTATGCAATAAAGTGTGATTGTCATATTAAGTCTAGAATTGCACAATATGACCCAAATCCAATAAACTAAGATCCAAGGTTGTTTGCATGAGACTTGGACTAGTATGTGGGGACATACGGGGATCAGTGTTCAAGTAACAACCTAAAAGGTCTATAGTATAGGGATAAGGTTGGGTACCTTATCCTGGTAACACTATGTGATACGACCCACTTTGTATTCGATATAGACGTATTGATACAAGGCGTCCATGTAGGAGGCATGCGAGCGGGGGTATCTTATGCAATGAGTTTGCATAAGACCAGACCACGAAATAGTAAACCACTAGATGTAACACCGTTAACTAGTTAGGTTACTGTTTCAATAGGATGACCTAGGTAACTCAATCTTAATCGTGAGTGTGTCATGAACTCCTTCTCACGAGGGATTGTCCTTTGATTAGTACGAGTGAGAGTGGTCTGCTCGCCGACTCAATATGCCTACCTTCTTTGGGACAAGACCGAGTGGGGGGCTGGGGACATGACAATACAAAATGGAATTCACTTCTTCCCCTATTTGGGTAAGTAGATGTGTGTTCCCTAAGGGCTGATTCCGGGGCTTGAACAAAGGCGCGTTGTCCTCTCCTGGCCCGAGAGGAACTCCTGTTTAGTGGTTGGACCCTAAATAACTTGTTCATTAGAGGGAACAGTGGTACTTAAGGATCCAAAGGTAACCCAGGGGTAAAACGGTAATTTGACCCAGCTGGTGTTACGAACACACGTGAAGGATTGACTTACTGCATTGGTGTATATCCGTGGACAGAGAAAGATTCTATAGTGAGAAGAGTGCAGTTGTGGGTCTTTAGTGGAGTGACCCACACTTAACGAATGTTGATTGACTCGGTTAATGAGTTTAGCTGATCAGTCTCGTATCGTTGAAGCTTCTGATTTGTAGGTCCATTAGGTCCACCTGCTAGCTCGTAACGAGTACTGAGATTATTTAGTCTTGATTATTAAGGGAATTAATATAATGTATGGAGATACATTATAATATAAGTTTAATTAATGAATTAAACTTTTTAATTAATTTTGGATATGATTCAAAATTAATTAATGAGAGATTTATGAATTTAATCAAATATGTGATATTTGATTAATTCATAAATTAATTAATTGGAGAATTAATTAATTTAATTTAGTTTGGTTAAATGTGATTTAATCAAATTAAAACTATAGTTAATAATTAATGTACATTCATGCGCATTAATACTATAGGTTAAATGAGAGATAAAATTGAATTTGATTCAATTATAAAATTTAATTAAATATTTGATATTTAATTAGTGTGGGATTCAATTAATTGAGAATTGATTGAATGGTAAATTTAATTCAATTAAATATGATTTAATTTGAATTAAAAACTTTATATTATAATTGATTTAATTAATGTTGATTTAGTTAAATTAATTATAATTAATTAATTAATTAACGGTCCAGATCTAATTGATTTAGATCAAAGGCGATGATTGATTAGGGAAGTTAATTGTAACTTTCTAACCTAATCATACGTGGTGGCTGATGGGGTTTTGGGAGATGGTTCTCAGTCTGTTGCTCACGAAGAATAGAAACAGAGAGGAAATTCTCTCTCAACTCTCTCATTCTCTCACCCAAAAATACAACAATCTTCCTTGTTGTGATTCCCTTCCAAGATGTTTTTTGGTTCCCACAAACCAAATCTCAGCGATCCTAGAGGATAGCGGGTGATCCGTGGTGGTGGTGTCTTGATCGGAGATCAAAGAACAATTTTGGAGCATAGTGCAGTTTTTGTCTCCAATCATATAAGTTTTCTTAGTTCTGAAATGGTTTTAGATCTAAAATATTATCATGCTTAATCGTTTTTAATTTAGAAATTTTTTTCTTAATTTATATTGCCAATGTATTGGTTTTTCGTAAACGAAATTGTAAAACGAATTGGTCTTGATTGTTTCCACTGCCAAAGGGATTTTAACCCTACAATTGGTATCAGAGCCACATCGTTTAATCAATTTTGTTTTTTTCAAAAATTGCATTGGTTTTTGGTGGGATCGATTTGCATTATGAATGTGGGTTGCTTTAAAGACTGTTTTGGTATTTTTTGGCATTAGATTTACAAACTTCCTATGATTTGATCATGTAAGGGCCCATGTTTTTCGGGCAAATTGTTGTAAATTGAGTCTTGTAAGTCAGTGTCTAGAGATTTAGGATCAATTTGTTGATCGGTACTCGAATCGGGAATCAATTCGGTGAAAAACTGGTGCTGGAAACGAAGAACAGAGGCGACCCTACTCAACGGAGTCGCGACGCTGAAGATTAGGCGCTGGAAAAAATCGAGATAGCAGCGTCTCAATGCTGACGGGAAGTTTCAAATTTGTGGAGTTGAACGCGTCGTGCGGAACGTGTGCGGTTACTTTAGGCGGTTACAAATATATATATATATATATTCGTTCAGTTTGACACTTGCGCGTGGAATGCGCGAGGTCGTGAGTTTGAGGAGGATTGAGTACAGTTATTTTGTTTTTTCCGTGCGAGCTGATGGTATGCGGTTCAGAGTTCGATTCGGTCCGGTTCTCCGAGGGTTTGGTTCGGTTCAAAACTGGTTGGTCCGGTTCAGGTAGAATTTGGACCAGTTTGAGCTATTTGGGTCCGGTTTGGGCGATTCTAACACGGTTCGAGCTGGTTCTGAGCGGTTTGAGGCGATTCATACCAATTACAAGGCGGTTTAGGGCTAGATTTTGAATTATTATTGTAATTTTTCATTATTTGTGCCTTTTTCATTACAGGGAGATGTTGAAGCCTAGTTGGACTCATTCTCTCCAAACTCCATAACATCCTGGAATGACTTCGCTGAAGAGTTTTAGAGAAGTTTTTTCCTTCTAATAAAAATGCTAAGTATAGAGCTGAGATTATTTCTTTTAGACAATCTTATAATGAACCCTTAAATCCAGCTTGAGAGAGATTCCAAAAGCTGGTCAGGAAGTGTCCTCATCATGGATTGTCTGCATGCATATGAAGGTGTAAATATCTAAAAAACGAAAGTAGTTTTGAATCTTAGGCACAAAATTTGTTCAATTTAATCATACTTCTCATGTTGTCCAACAAGAAAAAAAAACAGAGTATTGTTTACTAACCTTGAATCAATGGAGAATTGGTTGGATTTCTTTGTTGTTTTTCTTCACCAACGAGTCACGAACCACCAAAGGATCTTCCTTGCTATCCTCAAGCCATTAGAACGGATTGTGGGATCCTCAAGTGATGGAATTTGAAAAGCAAAGTATGAACAACAAGCTTGCAAGGTGAGTTTTGGTGAGTTTTCAATTTGGCAGCATTTCCTTATCTTTCAAGCATAATTTCTTCAGCAATCTTCTTCCCTTTTATAGAGGGATTAGAGATGCATGAAAGCTTCAGAAATTGACAATCAATTAACCAAACATTAGTGGGAATTTTGGTGTCCAATTTGAGGTGAGTGCATGGATTTAGTCACCATGCACTCCAACTCCAAAAATTCAACATTTTTTTGATTTAATTAAATCCATAATTATCCTTAAATAGTTGGATAGTTATTTGAACTTTAATAATCTGAAAAATTAAAATTGAATTTAAATTTTTTAATTTTAAATTAATTCAAAAATAATTTAAAATACTTATTAAATAAACAATTAATTATTAATTTAATAACAAATATTAAATTAATATTTTTCCACTAATCCCGAACATTTCCTAAATGTTATGTTCAATCATGAATCCCTATTCATGTTATCGGTATTTAAATCATATTTAAATATTGAATACTCACCTAACGGTTTTCATAAAAACCCGACGTATCGATAACGTCTATCACCTCTACTCATATTTCTCAACATGAATTAAAGCAATTCATATTTTATCCATCACATTGTTCTAAAGGTTAGTCTTGAGCTAGCAAGGGGACCTAATGGACCTACAGATCGTGGGATCCAACGGTACGAGGTTTAAACTAGCCAAACTCTTTTAACCTAGTCAACCAACATCCGTTAACTACCAGGACACTCCACTATAGCCTAGTAGTTGAACTCCCCTCACTATAGATATATTTGGTGTCCACTCGATGTAACCATGATTAGTAAGTCAATCCTTCACAGGTCGTTCGTTACTATAGATAGATCAAAAGTCTGTTTTACCCCTATAGCACATCTTAGTTTCTTAAGTCCATTGTTCCTCTAATGAACAATTTTGCTCATAGTCCAAGCATTAAACAAGATCCCTCTCGGGCCAATGAGAGGGTGGGGCCCCTCGTTCAAGTCTTGGATTCAGCACTTAAGGGAACAACCTCTCTACTAACCCTAAATAGGATAGGAGTGAATTCAATATTGCATTACTATGTCCCCAGCCATCCATCTAGTTTTATCCCCAAAATGGGAGGTTTATTGAACGAAATTCTATGACCACTCTCACCTATGCAGATCAACAGATAACCCTAAACAAACAAGAGTTTATAGTAAGCTCATGATTAAGATCGAGTTACCTAAGTCATCGCATGAAATAATCAGTCTTAACAGTAAACGATGTTATAAAGTAAGAGTGACTTATTTCTCGATCCAGTCTTGTGTAAACATCTTTTACACAGGATGCCCCTACCCACATGTCTTTACATGAACGATCCAAGATCACGTCATTTGCACTATTCGCAAAGTAGGCTGCATCCATAGTGTTACTCAAACAAGGTACCCAACCTTATTCATTTACAATAGACCATTTAGGTTATATACTCAAACTTGATCCATGTCCATATTCACTATATAGTTCGAGTATCTCATGTCATAACCATGGATGTTTCAATTGGATTATAAATTATAAATAAACAATTTCACTGAATAACATATTTATTTATATATAAAGGATAACAAAACTTGAGTTGTAGGACATAAACCCCAACAAACTCCCACTTGGACTATAACTCAAGTGAGATTACAATATTTTGTGAGTTAACTTAGCATTCTATATATTAGACTAAAAGCTCGAAGTCCTAAACTTTGGAGATGTCCCTCGAGCACTTTAGCTGTGAGGAGTTTTGTAAATGAATCAGCCATGTTTTGTTTTGAAGCTATCTGGGTGACGATCATGTCTCCTCTTTGTACTATCTCCCGTATGAGATGGCTTCAATGTGCTTTCCTCGTTTATGGCTTCTAGGTTCCTTTGAATTTGCAACTACTCCACTGTTGTCACAATAAATAGTGACTGGCAAGTGCCATGTTTGGAACAACTTCTAACTCATTTAGAAATTTTCTAAGCCACACAACTTCCTTTGATGCTTCACAGGCCGCAACATATTTAGCTTCCATTGTGGAGTCGACAATACATGTTTGTTTAATACTTCTCCACACTACTGCTCCTCCATTCAGAGTGAACACAGATCCCGATGTAGATCTCCTTGAGTTTATGTCGGTTTGAAAATTTGAGTCAGTATATCCAGTAAGGATCAAATCCTTAGATCCATACACTAGCGAATAGTCTTTTGTTCTCCTTAAGTATTTTAGGATATTCTTAATGGCAGTCCAATCCGCCTGACCAGGATTGGAATGATATCTACTGACAACACCTATTGCATAGCATATGTCGGGACGTGCACATGGCATTGCATACATAATACTTCCGACTGCCGATGTGTAAGGAATTCGTTTCATATCCTCAACTTCTTGAGGTGTTTTTGGACTCTATTCCTTTGATAGGTGCAATCCATGTCTAAAGGGCAACATTCCCCTTTTGGAATTCTGTAACGAATAACGATTCAAAATTTTATCGACATAGGATTCTTGAGACAGTTCTAGAAATCTGTTCTTTTGATCTCTAAGTATTTGGATCCCCAGAACACATTGAGCTTCTCCCAAATCCTTCATTTGGATTTGAGCTCCTAGCCACTGCTTAATGTCAGACAATACTCCCACTACATTTCCTATAAGTAGGATGACATCAACATACAAAATTAAGAAAACTACAATAGAATCAATGATCCTTTTGTACACACAAGGTTCAGCTACATTCTGTTCAAAACCATAAGATTTGATTACAGTGTCAAATCTTTTATTCCAGGATCTCGAGGCTTGTTTCAATCCATAGATGGATTTGTTTATCTTGCAAACCTTTTGTTCCTTTCCCTGGATTATAAACCCTTCTGGTTGGACCATGTAAATACTCTCGTCAAGATTTCCATTCAGAAATGCAGTCTTGCATCCATTTGCCAAATTTCATAATTATAGAAAGCGACAATGGAAAGGAGTATTCTTATCGATTTCAACATCGCTACTGGTGAGAAGGTTTCATCAAAATCAATTCATTCTCTTTGGTTATGACCTTTAGCCACCAATCGGGCTTTCAAGGTTTGTACCTTACCAGTTTGGTCTTGCTTTCTCTTATAGATCCACTTGCAACCGATAGGTTGTACATCACTTAGTTGATCTGCAAGTTCCCAGACTAAGTTAAAATGCATAGATTCTATCTCAAGGTTCATGGCTTTGACCCACTGGTCCTTATCCTTATATCCCATTGCTTGTCTATAATACAATGGATCCTCCACTTCATCATCAAGTATGATAAATTGAGTTTATGTCAAACCCATATAGCGGTCAGGTTGAATTATAACCCTCCCACTACGACGAGGCATTCTCATATCCTGAGATGGTTTCGAAGGACCAGCTTCGCTAATAACTTTTGTTTGCTTGTTCGTAGTTTCCCCGAAAATTTCATCAAGTATTAGTTCATTGCGTGTTTCATGACTTTCCATATGATCTTCTTCAAGAAATGTGGCATTGGTCGAAACAATTACCTTATTATCTTGGGGATCATAAAACAGACCTCCTTTTGTTTCTTTAGGGTATCCTATAAAAATGCATATTCTTGAGCGTCGTTCCAATTTCTTTGGTTTCTACACCAACACGTGTGCCGAGCAGCCCCAAATTCTGAAATGTCGTAAACTCCCTTTATGTCCTCTCCATAACTCGTACGGTGTTTCTGAAACACTTTTTTAGGGAACCATGTTCAGAATATATGAAGCAGTTTTGACTGCAAAACCCCAGAATGAATCAGGCAATTGTGCATAACTCATCATAGATCGAACCATATCCAATAGGGTTCTGTTTCTCCTTTCTAACACACCATTCTGTTGTGGTGTACCAGGTGTTGAGAGTTGTGAGGATATTCCATGTTCTATCAAGTACTCTTGGAATTCTAAATCCATGTATTCTCCTCCTCGATCACATCGTAGAGTTTTGATTGTTTTGCCTAATTTATTTTCAACTTCAGCTTTATACTCTTTGAATTTTTCAAGAACTTTTGACTTTTGAACCATTAGGTAAAGATACCCATATCTTGAATAATCATCAATGAAATAGATGAAGTATTCATATCCTCCACGTTTCTTTGGCTCTTTGACCTTTTTCAGAGAAAGGTCTTTTGGCCATTTTACCTTCTAGACAGGATTCACAGGGTGGTAATGAGTCATCTTCTAACTCATTTAGAAGTCCACTCTTAACTAGTCTTTCAATACGTTTTTAATTTATGTGTCCTAGTCTTACATGCAAAAGAAGAGTATCTTGAGAAACTTTTCATCTTTTATTTTGGGTCTGAGCTGTTTTGAACATTTCAGTATTATGTACAGCTTTTATTTCATTCGGTATTAACACATACAGATTGTTTTTTAGTGTAGCATAACAAATGTAACTAAGTCTTATGAATATAAACACTTCATTGATTTCAAAAGATACTTTATAGTCATGTTCTATTAAACAAGAGACAGATATTAAGTTCCTTTTTATACTAGGAACATGCAAAACATCTTGCAACAAAATATATCCATCTCTAAAACAAAGTTGTACTTCTCCCACTACTATGGCTGAGACGACATCTCTCGTTCCTACTTTGAGTGTCACCTCGCCTTCTTCAAGAGTTTTTCAGGAACTAGTTTCCTGTATAGAAGAACATACATGATTAGTCGCTCCTGAATCTAATATCCATATGGAGTTATCATTTTGTACTAAGCATGAATCAATAACAAGTAAATCGTATTTACCTAACTTGGCATCCTCAGCCTTTTCTGCTTTCTTCTCAGCAAGATATTTAGGACAGTTTCTTCTCCAGTGACCGTCCTGATTACAGTGGAAGCAGGTTCCTTTTTCTATAATCCTTTTCTGCCATCTTGAGAGATAAATATGGAATTGTTTTTGGATGGAGAGGGACAAATTTCAGCAACATTTGTGATTGGATGAAATAGACTTTCTTTATCCAGGGACTTTTCTTATTATCTCCTTTTTTCCTTCAATTGTAAGGTTTATTATTTGTTAGTCCAGACTATTTTGGCTTTTGGAGGATACCTAAATGCCTCTTTCTTCTTATGGATTGTTTTTTCTAATGGATTGTTTCACAAAAAATAAACAAAACCTACAATTTTAAATTAATAAACTCTAGATCTCACAAAACACTTCTATTATTCATCAACAGTTTTGAGTGATCCCATCAAGATAAGAGAACACGACAACAAAGGCATGTTGTACAAATATGATTACAACGTAGTTGTAAGAAATCCTTTCCTCTCTTTGCTAACTTTTTAACATCAACCACCCCTTCTATTATTCTTATGTTTGTAAATTATTATGTTATGTGCAGGAATATCTACTCTATTTCAAAGGGCTTATTTTGACTTGCAATGGCCTTGGAATTAAGCATTCAATTAGGTAAAAAACAGAAACACTTGGCCTCCTCTATTATCTTCAATATGCTGACATGACAATTCAAGTGGCACACAACCCAGCCAATGCTTTTCAACTATCTGAGGGCCCATGGTTTCTTTTGTTATGGTCTTTGTATAAATACCAAAACAAAAACCCTTCAATGTTTGTATCCATTCTCTTCCCTAACAACAATTCATTTCACTTCTACTATGTTCTTAATCTTAATATGTGGCCTTCTTTCTCTCTTGCTTTATTCTTTGAGTTGTTGATACGGTAGGCTTGAAATTCTCTATGAGACAGAAAAATTATATTGTTTATTTGGATAATAATGTGCATGGATGTTGGTTTTATGTTTAAGATTCTAGGTTGAGATTGCATTCAATGGAAGATGATCAAAATTAATTAAAAACACTGAATTTTATTGTTGCTTCTGAATACATCGTTTACGTTTCTAATAGAAAATAAAAAACTGAAATAAGAAGCCGCTTTAGGTGGATGAGATATGTACTTATTGCAGGTTAGTTTTGCTTCATCTACCAGGAGTTTTTTTATCGGCCTCTTTGCTTCCCATTGACCATATTTGATCAAACTCTTTCTTTGGCACCTGTGTAGTGGGGTTGATGAAAATGCAGTTGGTGCCTATGCCCACATTGTGTTTGCACCTATTGATGAATTGTTTATCGATGATGCTCCCTTGTTTCCATCTGGTTTTTGTATCACACCATTAGAGTCCAAAACGGTTTGTGAATTTACTTTGCACACTATGATTTCAATTGAAAATTTGCAATTTCTATGGTTATGAACTGTAGCTTTAAAAGCCACTTTGTAACTTCAAAATTTAAACCGAAAGAAATGTCTTTATTCACAAATTTTCATTTTGTCGCTCCTTTAGTGAGCCAAATGCCCTCTGGGTGAAGGTGATTGAGAACCTGTATGGTCCGCACCCATTCGAGTGGGTTCCTAATGGTAGGTCGAAAGGATCTAGTAAATCCCTTTGGTTCGCTATTGCTTCGAGATTCCCTTTTTCTTTCAGTTTATTAGTTGTTCTATTGGGGATGGCTCCATTACCTATTTTTGGGAGGATTCGTGGGTTGGTGATAAACCTTTGAGTGTTCTATTCCCTCGTCTTTACCAGTTTGTCCGAGAACAAGTTGCATTCTGTAGCTTCGATCTTTCCTAGTTCCAATTTCTCTTCTTCTTCCCTTGGGATTCTTCGCTCTCTCACTGATTGAGAGGCGACAGAGGTTGTCAGTCTTCTCTCTCTTGGCTTACCAGTCTTTTCGTCTTGAGAGAAGGGACAATAGGTCCTGGACTGTGAACCCCTCTGAGGGTTTCTCTTGTGCCTTTTTTTTTCCGCTCCCTCTCATCTCCTATTCCTCCTCCAGGAGCCTCCATTTTTCCCTCTCTGTGGAAGGTCAAAATTCCCAAGAAAGTGAAGTTCTTTGCTTGGGAAGTTTTACATGGTCAGATGAATACTTAGGATTAGATCCAATGGTTCTCGTGTTACGGCTATGGGTGAGCATCGGTTGGTCGTGGTCGGTTTTGGCCCCAAACCGACACCGAAACGACCAAAATCAGTTTCTAAAACTGGAAACTGACTTTTTTAAAAAACCTATTTTCGCTGACCGATCAATCGTCGATTGGTTCGGTCGGTTTAGTCGGTTTAAACCAACTTTTATTTGTTTTTTTAAACACAAAAAAAGAAATTGAAGACAAGGAGGGTGGCGAGCGACAAGTTTCGGACGAAGGTGGCAGCACAGGTTTCAGACGTAGCACGACGACGTGTTTTAGAAGACGAAGAACAAAAAGAAATTGAAGGAGAGGGTCACGGTTTCCTTCTAGACGAGGAAGAAGAAAAGGGATTTGTGGACGAGGAGGCTGCCTGTCGATTCGCCGAGTGTCGAGTGTCGAGGGACGAGAGTTTCTTTTAGGCGTGGAAGAAAAAAAAAGAATTGGGACGTGGCTGACAGAGAGAAAGGAAGAAAAGAAAGAAGAGGAAAATAGATGAAATGAAAATTGAAAAAAGGAAGACCATCGACAGAAAGTTTAAAATTTGAAAAAAAATTAAATAATTTTTTTTAATAAAATATTGGGAAGACCATCGGCTGATGGTCTTCCCAAGGCACGAAGGTTGCCAGCATAAATGCTGGCAGCAGCGTGCATGATGGATTGATTGTGATGTTTTTTTTATTTTAAATATTTTGTAGGTCGGTTCAATTGGTTTTCGCCCATTTTGGGTGAACTGACCAACCGATTGGTCAGTTTTACCATGCCCGATCGACCCCATAAAAAAACCAACCAATCGGCGTCGGTTCAGTCGATTTTGGTCAGTCGGCTCGGTTTTTGAGGTTTTTTTGCTCACTCCTAGTCGGGGTTTTCAGAAACAGGAGGAAGACTTGGATCACTTGCTTTGGGATTGTCCTTTTGTTTGCTCTATTTGGAGTGAGTTCTTCAGGGTTTTTGGGGTTGCTTCGGTTCGTAACTTTGATTGTTCCTCTACTTTTGAGGAAGTTCTTTGGCATCCTCCATTTCGTGACAGAGGGAGTGTTCTTTGGCAGTCTTGCTTTTTTGCTATTTTATGGGGTATTAACAATTAGGTTTAACGCGTCTCAATGGGCTTGGTTTCTAACCTCTTTTGTAATTATTATCAGCTAGGTCTTATTATTTTAGATTGGGACTTGTTCCTGTAGCCTTGGTAGGTGTTTTTGGTGGGCTTGTTTTTTGGATGCCCTCTTGTATTCTTTCATTTTTTTCTCAATGAAAGCATGGTTTCTTATAAAAAAAAAAACAAATGTTCATTTCTGGTATGTTATCTCTCATATGGTTTTCATGTCATACCATTGGAGTCCAACATTAGTTTTGTCTCTCTTTCATTTATAAGTATTGGACTCCATTTCTTATGCTCTCTTTTCTTTTTTAATAATAATTTTGGTTTTTGAACTCCTAAATATGTTTTATTGGTTTAAAAAAAAAAATCCATTTTAGTACGTGTTGACAATCTTGGTTAAAATACTTTCAAACCTTTTGGGTGTTTATTTTGTCTTCAACTTTAAAAAGGTATATTATGTCCATGAACCTATAATTTTGAGTCCAATGGATATCTTAACTTTAAAACGTGTCGAATAGGTCTTTAAACTTTCAATTTTATGTCCAATAGATCCTAGGAAGTTTAGGGTCCTATTAGACAATAAATTTTTTGATTTGTGAGGGATCTATTAGGCACAAAATTGAGAGTTTAAGGATCTATTCGACATATTTGATAGTTGAGGAACTAAATAGACGGATATCGAACTGTACTCAAATTGCAAGGAGGAGCCGTGAGCGAGTTTGTATAAAAAGGGGCTGAAACGAAATAAGAAAATTAAAAGAGTTGGTTGGCTAAATATGCATCATGTGTTCTCAGAAGTGAACTTTTTACGGTGTTTGTGGAGAATAAGATGGATATCGAACTATTTTCGAATTGTATTTTCTTAGATGAAGAGTTACTTTTTCTAGTGAACGAGTGATAGCGAGCATAGCTAGCTATTTTTCTCTGATTAATTAAGATAGTCTTTTACAATTATTTGCCCAAATTTATGCATTTTTATGTTTTATTTGTAGGAAGTATGTGTTTGAAGCTTAATTCAGCAATTGTATTCAAATGGAGTTCAATCCTTAAAAATAAAAAAAAAATAAAAAATCATAGCGTCGCGATGCTATGTCCACAGCGTCGCGATGCTATCGACAGATTTTCTATAAATTCCTCTTTTCAGCTACGGATTAGGGGAGTCCAATTGGTTAGATTTTAGCCCTAATTTCGACTAGAGACCTTTGGTGGGAGCTAAAGCTAGGCCAAGGAGCGGGAATCAAGCGAGAAGACGTGGAGATCGTGACGGGGACGTGTCGGTTTCGACGGATTCGAGTTTTCCTTTCTCTTTCCCTTACCTCTTGTAGTTTTTATGGTTTTTCTTTCAATTAGTGTTTATGGTTTAAAGACTATGAATTGCTAGTTGTTTGTCTTAGGGATTGATGTAATTGTTTTAGTTTTTGGATTGATTTTAGGTATGAATGTGTTTTTATTTTATGCATGCAATTTTGTTTAATCCTTTCAATTACTTGATCACTAATTGAATGACTTAAGTGTTGAATCTAACTCGGGAGAGAGGATTTGGCCTAAGACTTACCTTGTTTAATTGCATGACTAGAGTAGAAATTCTATGTTTGTGACGGGATTTGGAATCACTTTAGAAGCATAACAAGGACCGAACCGAATAATGCCTTGCATGTTAATGAACTTAGATAGGGATATCAAGTTAGTTTATATGCATGAGAATCAATTATACTCGGGAGAGGTAATCGTGATAAAAGTTTCCTTGGCTTGTAGAATAATTTCACAGTCAATTCATTCCTATTAATCAATCCTCAATCTTAATCAATGAAATCAATTCCCTAAGAGTCTTTCCATTTGAGTCTCCACTTTTATTTTTATGTTTTTAGTCTTTACTTTTATCTTTATCATTGAGTTTTGCTCCATAAATAAAATTGAACAAAAGTATTCACGGTACTTAATTTGCTAGAAAACCAATCCAGAGGACGACACTCGTTTTACACGAAAACACTATATTATTACTTGACCCGTACACTTGCGGTAAGCAAATTGCACATCAAGTTTTTGGTGTCGTTGCCGAGGATTGGTATATTTAGTTAAATTAATATTGTGGAAAAATTGTTCAGTCTTAATTTAGGGTGTATTTTTATTTTTTTAGGTCGGGTGCATTTCTTTTCCATATTTGTTGCATTCCTTTTTTAGTGTTTTCCTTATTTGTTTGATTTTTTTCCTTATTTGTTTTATTTCCTTTTTTGTTTTTGTTTTCCTTTTCTATTTAGTTTTCTTTGTTTTTTTTTCTTTCTTTTTTTGTTCGAGTCTTTGTCATTTGTTATTGTTGGGTTATTATTTGATTGGAAGCCTAATTATCATTATTGCTTTAATTGATTTGAATGGCTTTTTATTCAACACCATATTCTAATTTTTCATCTTCAAGTTATACCCCTTTAAAAGAAAATTCTTCCTTGGAAAGCATAGTTCAAAATTATATTGAGTCTAGAGCGAGGAGTTTAAAATTTGATGAAATTATAAAAGGACTTCAAATCCCAAAGGAAGTTAGTGAGGTGGGATCCACTTCCATAGGATGTCTAGTGAGTCATGTGGCAAATGATTCATTGGCACCCATTCTTGAGCTTAGTTCTTTCGATCTTGCTAAGGATGAGCAGTTTAGGGTGAGTTGAATGAATAGTAGAGAAGAATGGGAGAGTTGTAGCGCCTATCAAGAACATGTTTGTGAGGAAGAAAAAAAAAAGAGCTTGTAGTATCAAAGGAAGTTCAGGAGGTAGAGTTTGAGGTTGAAAAGCCTTCGTCTGATTTATCTTCTTCATCCTTTGTAGATTTTGATTGTTCTTTTTTCTATTCTCACGAGTCAGTTTTAGAGTCAGAGTCTCTTTATTTTGATATTTCTCCTTTTATGCTTCTTTTATTCAAAAATACAAAAAATAATTCTGTTTCATGGGCCCATGAGAAGTTAGTCAGTTTGTTAGCGATCGTTGGTTATATTGATTCAAGGAAGAAGGGCCCAAAGAAATACGAGAATTTTTATGTGCCTTGATAGACTGCACGAGCACGTCGAGCTAAAGACGACAAGCAAGCGCTTATGGGAGGCAACCCAAGTTACTTCGTTATTGTTTTTTATGTCTTGTTGTTTTTGTTTTGTAGGAGTTCCAGTGCTCTTATCTGTGGCAAGCATACATGAAAAGGTCATCATTCCAGGGCAGCATTGTTCACCCCTTCCATTCTTTATTTGTTTTCATGTTTGACTATGCTTTATTTTCTTCATACATTGAGGACAATGCATGCTTTATGTTTGGGAGTATTTTTTAATATCATGTTTGTGGAGCCTTTGAGCATCTGAGTTCAGGCTATAGTTTTGAGCTTTCTTTGAATTGAGCATATGGTTGTTTTCTGGATGCTATTTTTGCATGACTATGATTTCCTAGGATAGGTGATAGCGAGCATAGCTAGCTACTTTTACTCATTTAATTTAGCTAGTCTTTTATGGTGTTTGGGCCATTTTATTGTGCTTTATCGTTTATTTTGTAGGAAATGGTTGATTGGAGCTATAATGCAATATCAGAGTTAATCGGGTGCTCGGGGCGTGAAAAGATGCAAAGGAATGAAAAGAGTAAAAGGGGAGAAAAGTCAAATCTCGGTCAACAGCAGGCTAGCGTCGAGACGCTAGCTCTTGAGCGTCTCGACGCTCACATTCCATATCAGATTAGGCGCGTAAAGCTTACAGCGTCGAGACGCTATGATAGGAAGCGTCCCGACGCTACCGGTTTTCCTTATTCAGAACGCGCGTTTAAGAGGCAGCGTCGCGACGCTGTCTTGATAGCGTCTCGACGCTAAGACGAAAAATCAGAATAAAAGCTTCACTTCGGCTAGGTTTTTGGGGAGATCAATTTGGGACCTTTTGGAGCCGTAAAGAGGACAGAATAGAGGATTTTGAGGCTGCAAACAAAGGAGGAACTTGGAAATCAACCCATTGTTCGTGGGGATCGTGACGGGGACGTCGGGACTCAGCCTACATTGAGTTTTCTTTTCCCTTTTCTTTCTTTAGTTAGATTTATGGCTTTCACATGTTTAGTTGAGATTGTATTTACATTCATGAGTAGCTAAACTTGTAGCTTAGGGATTGATGTAGTTGATTAAGTTTATGGATTGATTTATGGTTTAAGTTGTGCAATGTTCTTGTGTTTGTAATCTTGATATAATGCTTTCAATTAATTGGCCATTAGTTGGATGATTTAAGTTTCGAATCTAGCTCGGGAGAGGGGATTTGATCTAGACTTACTCAAGATTGCATGAATAAAGTTTACTTTCTAATTCTTGACGGTTTTAGATTAACTTTAGAATTGGTTAAAAGATCTCAATGCCTTGCATATTAATAAACTTAGATAGGGATATCAAGTTGGTTAATTTGCATGAGAATCAATTATACTCGGGAGAGGTCGTTGTGATTAAAGGGTCTTTGGCTCATAATTTCATTGTGCATAATAACTTATTCTTTAAAATCAATCCTAGACGAAATCGGCGAAATCAATTCCCTAAGTAGTTTTCCCAATTTAAATTCCATTCTTTTTACTTGCTTTGATTTGTTTTTATCATCATCTTTTCATCACTTTTTAATCCCTAGATAAAATTGAGCGAGATTATTCATAGTACTCGATTTGCTTTAAAATCCAATCCAGAGGATGACATTCGAATTTACTATTCACTATATTATTACTTGACCCGTGCGCTTGCGGTAGGAAAAGTCCACATCAAGTTTTTGGCGCCGTTGCCGGGGATTGGCACATTTAGTTAGATTGATATTGTGGAAAAATTGTTTGATCTTAATTTAGGGTGTATTTTTATTTTTTTAGTTTATTGCATTTTTTTCCTTATTTGTTTTTCTTTCCTTATTTGATTTTCTAGGTTAGTTTTTCTTTTAGTTGTGTAATCTTTTCTTTATTTGTTATTGTTGTCCTTTTTAGATTAGTTTCCTTATTCGTGTTTTGCCATATTTATTTTTGCATTCCATATTAGGTTACTTTGTTTCCTTTTCTAGATTATATTTTCCATATTTAGATTTGTTGTTTCCTTTTCTTTATTTCATTCCATAATTGTTTTTTTCGTTTCTTTTTATTGTAGTTTTGATTTTTGCATGCGTAATAGTAGAGAAGTAGCACCATTTGATCCCGAGATAGAAAGAACAATTCATAGGCTTCGAAGGGAAAATAGAGAAATTATTCAAATGGCAGACCAAAATCCACCTGAGGAGCCTAGGCCTATTAGAGATTATTTTCAGCCTGTGTTTCAGGGGCAACAGTCGGGGATTGTCTATGCACCGATTAATGCCAACAACTTTGAGCTGAAGACCGGCCTCTTTCAGATGGCTCGAGATTGTGCATACAGAGGATCGCCCACTGAGGATCCAAATTCTCATCTTAAATCATTCTTGGATATTTGTGGGACGGTAAAGATTAATGGAGTGTCTGAGGATGCTATTCGCCTACGTTTATTTCCCTTTTCTTTGCAGGATAAAGCACGTGATTGGTTGCAGTCTATTACCCCTGGAAGCATCACCACTTGGGATGCTTTGGTCCAGGCCTTTTTAAAGAAATTTTTCCCTCCTGCAAAGACGGTCAAGCTGAGGACCGAGATTGGGACATTCCAACAACAATATGATGAGCAGCTGTTCGAATCTTGGGAGCGATTCAAAGAGCTACTGAGGAAGTGTCCTCAGCATGGTTACCCCGACTGGCTTCAGGTTCAATTGTTTTATAATGGTTTAACTCCTAGTACAAAAACTATTGTTGATGCAGCTGCAGGTGGGACTCTGTTGTCCAAGACCGTTGAAAACGCTCGCACACTTTTAGAGGATATGGCCACCAACAGCTATCAATGGCCATCTGAGCGGTCTACACCTAAAAAGATTGCTGCTGGAGTGTTTGAGGTTGATAAAGTAAGTGCACTCCAGGCCCAGATGACTTCCCTTGCCAATGCTTTTATGAAATTTTCAGGTACAGGGAGTGCACAGTCAATTGAATCAGCTGCTGCTTTAGCATCTAGACCTCAGGAGGAGACTATTGAGCAGGTTCAATATGTATCAAATTTTAATTCTAGGGGATATAATAATAGTTCTACACCTACACATTATCACCCTAACAATAGGAACCATGAAAATTTCTCTTATGCCAATACTAAGAATGTTCTTAACCCTCCTGGTTTTGCCCCTCAAACTCAAGATAATAAAAAGTTAGAAGATCTTGTTGGAGCTTTCATTGCAGAGTCTAGTAACAGGACAACCAAATTAGAGGAGGCAGTCATTGCCATCAACTCAACAGTGAATGGCCACAGTACAGCTATAAAGAACATTGAGACTCAACTGGGACAGTTGGTGAATGTTGTAAGTACAATGAACAAAGGTAAGGCCCCAGCTGAACAAGAGAAACCTCAGATGGAGTACTGTAAGGCAATCACTGTGCACCAGGAAGAATCTGAAGAGGAACCTGAATCTGAGGACTATGAAACGCCTACAGGGGAAGCTGAGGAGGACACATCATCTGATGAGGCTGAACAGTCTAACCTTGAGCCTCCTATTCCTTCTCCCACGCTGTTGGTTCCTAAGGAAAAGAAAAAGAAAAAGAAGAAAAAGAACAATCAGGTTCAGTTTGATAAATTTATGAATGCTTTTATGAATCTGAATATTAATATTCCATTTGCAGAGGCATTAGAGATGCCCCAATACAACAGGTTTATGAAGGAGTGGTTAGCGAAGAAGCGAAAAGAAAAGAAGGTTGACACTGTTTATCTTGCTTCCACATGCAGCACCAGAGTACAACAAAAAGTACCTGAAAAAGTAGCAGATCCAGGGAGTTTTTCTGTTCCTTGTAGTTTTGGTACTTATTCTTTCAGAGCATTATGTGATTTAGGTGCTAGCATTAATATTATCCCATTGTCCTTGTGTAAGAAGTTAGACATAGGTGAGATTAAATCTACTCCTGTAAAGCTCCAATTGGCTGATCAATCTGTGGTGAGACCAGTTGGTATTGTAGAGAATGTGTTAATCAGAGTAGGTAGATTTTTCCTCCCTATTGATTTGTATGTTATGGACATGATAGAAAATCCTTCAATGCCTGTCATATTAGGATGACCATTCCTCGCTACTGGGCGAGCGATTATAGATATTGAGCGCAGGGAGCTCACTATTAGAGTCAAGAACGAAAAAGAAATCTTTAAAGCAGTTGAAGACTCTAAAAATGAAGTGCTTTACATGGGCTACAGGAAAGGTGCAAGAAAGAGCACCTCTGTTGGATTCACAGAACAAAAGCCTCCTTGAAGCACGTGCAACACGTCGAGCTAATGACGTTAAACAAGCGCTTATGGGAGGCAACCCAAGTAAGTTAGTGTGTTTTCTTTTTGTTTTTGATTTATTGTTTGTTTTTTTTTTTTTTAGGTCTTGTTTTCTTTCTCTCCTTTTCTTTCAAGCTTTCAAGATTCCAAGCTTTCAGTCCAGAAGTCATCATCATTCCAGGCCAGTATTATTCACTCCTGTCATTCTTTTATTGTTCTCATGCTTGTTTATGCCCTATTTTCTTTATACATTGAGGACAATGCATAATTTAAGTTTGGGGGTGGATTAGCATGTTTGTGGAGCCCTTGAGCATCTGAGTTCGGGCTATAATTTTGAGCTTTCTTTGAATGATGCATATGGTTGTTTTCTGGATGCTACTTTTGCATGATTAGGATGTCCTAGGATAGGCTTTCTTGTCAATTTTCAAGCTTGTGATGAGATGTAAGCATAAGTGCCCAAAAAGGGAGACTTTTTGAAATTTTTCTAGGAGATGGCTTGCATGAGTAGAGTATCTGTCTTGGCCTGACTTGGATTTGAATGCTTAGGAGCGAATTATTGGGTTCATATGCTTGTTGTCACCTCGATAGGTGTAGGGTAGAGCTAAAGAGTTAATTTTTTGCAAATTAGCATGTTTGATCTTGCTTAGGAGAAAAGAAAAGAATATCTGCTATTATGTTCATAACGAAAAATCATTCTTGTTGTTACTGTTGAAAAGAAAATTATTATACCATGGCCTGTGCACAGTTTGCAATGTTTAATAAAGTTTAGGCAAAAAGAGCTACCCCTGTTGTGATCAGTTAGGCCAACCAGAGAAATCTCAGGTTAAGGGTCCCTGCAATGGGTGTGTGAAAGCTAGTGCCACATATACATGCTTAATTCAATTGTTAATTAAAAGCACCTAAGTATGGAGATAAACAAACTAATTTGTTGCATTAACTCATTAGTGAAGCCTTAGTGCCAGTGTAGAGGGAAGATGAGCTGAGAGTTTGATAATCCAATCCCGAGCTAGTAGAGTCTGATCTTGTTGAGTTAGATCTCGCTTGTGCAAGTTAATTTTGGAAAAATTTTAATTTGTCTCCCTCATTGGTCCTTGTGTGCATATCTCTTGCTTGCTTGGTTATTGACTTTTGAGCCTTGAGGATTGAGTTATGATTATTGCATCCATTCTTCCATTATATGTCTGATTTAGAGTTTGCTCGAGGACTAGCAAAAGCTTAAGTTTGGGGGTATTTGATAGCGAGCATAGCTAGCTACTTTTACTCATTTAATTTAGCTAGTCTTTTATGGTGTTTGGGCCATTTTATTGTGCTTTATCGTTTATTTTGTAGGAAATGGTTGATTGGAGCTATAATGCAATATCAGAGTTAATCGGGTGCTCGGGGCGTGAAAAGATGCAAAGGAATGAAAAGAGTAAAAGGGGAGAAAAGTCAAATCTCAGTCAACAGCAGGCTAGCATCGAGACGCTAGCTCTTGAGCGTCTCGACGCTCACATTCCATATCAGATTAGGCGCGTAAAGCTTACAGCGTCGAGACGCTATGATAGGAAGCGTCCCGACGCTACCGTTTTTCCTTATTCAGAACGCGCGTTTAAGAGGCAGCGTCGCGACGCTGTCTTGATAGCGTCTCGACGCTAAGACGAAAAATCAGAATAAAAGCTTCACTTCGGCTAGGTTTTTGGGGAGATCAATTTGGGACCTTTTGGAGCCGTAAAGAGGACAGCATAGAGGATTTTGAGGCTGCAAACAAAGGAGGAACTTGGAAATCAACCCATTGTTCGTGGGGATCGTGACGGGGACGTCGGGACTCGGCCTACATTGAGTTTTCTTTTCCCTTTTCTTTCTTTAGTTAGATTTATGGCTTTCACATGTTTAGTTGAGATTGTATTTACATTCATGAGTAGCTAAACTTGTAGCTTAGGGATTGATGTAGTTGATTAAGTTTATGGATTGATTTATGGTTTAAGTTGTGCAATGTTCTTGTGTTTGTAATCTTGATTTAATGCTTTCAATTAATTGGCCATTAGTTGGATGATTTAAGTTTCGAATCTAGCTCGGGAGAGGGGATTTGATCTAGACTTACTCAAGATTGCATGAATAAAGTTTACTTTCTAATTCTTGACGGTTTTAGATTAACTTTAGAATTGGTTAAAAGATCTCATTGCCTTGCATATTAATAAACTTAGATAGGGATATCAAGTTGGTTAATTTGCATGAGAATCAATTATACTCGGGAGAGGTCGTTGTGATTAAAGGGTCTTTGGCTCATAATTTCATTGTGCATAATAAGTTATTCTTTAAAATCAATCCTAGACGAAATCGGCGAAATCAATTCCCTAAGTAGTTTTCCCAATTGAAATTCCATTCTTTTTACTTGCTTTGATTTGTTTTTATCATCATCTTTTCATCACTTTTTAATCCCTAGATAAAATTGAGCGAGATTATTCATAGTACTCAATTTGCTTAAAAATCCAATCCAGAGGACGACATTCAAATTTACTATTCACTATATTATTACTTGACCCGTGCGCTTGCGGTAGGAAAAGTCCACATCAATAGGCTTTCTTGTCAATTTTCAAGCTTTCGATGAGTTGTAAGCATGAGTGCCCAAATATGGAGACTTTTTAAAATTTTTCTAGGAGATGTCTTGCATGAGTATAGTATTTTTCTTGGCTAGATTTGGATTTGAATGCTTAGCAGCGAATTATTAGGTTCATATGCTTGTTGTCACCTCGATAGGTGTAGGGAAGAGCTAAAGAGTTAATTTTTTGCAAATTAGCATGTTTAATCTTGCTTAGGAGGAAAGAAAATAATATATGTTTATCATGATCATGAAAGAAAAAATCATTCTTGTTGTTACTTTTGAAAGAAAAAAAATTATTATGCCATGACCTGTGCACAGTTTGCAATGAGTAATAAAGATTTAGGCAAAAAGAGCTACCCCTGTTGTGATCAGTTAGGCCAACCCGAGAAAACTCAGGTTAAGGGTCCCTGCAATAGGTGTGTGAAAGCTAGTGCCACATATAAATGCTTGACTTAATTTTCAATATTAAGTACCTAAGTATGGATGAAAACAAACTAATTTGTTCCATTGACTCGTTAGTGAATCCTTAGTGCCAGTGTAGAGGGAAGATGAATTGAGAGTTTAATAATCCAATCCCGGGCTAGTAGAGTCTAATCTCGTTGAGTTAGATCTCGCTTGTGCAAGTTAATTTTGGAAAACTTTTGATTTGTCTCCCTCATTGGTCCTTATGTGCATGTCTCTTGATTGCTTGACTATTGACTTTTGAGCCTTGAGGATTGAGTCATGTTTCTTTCATCCATTCTTCCACTGTATGCTTGATTTTTAGTTTGCTCGAGGACTAGCAAAAGCTTAAGTTTGGGGGTATTTGATAGCAAACATAGCTAGCTATTTTTCTCTGATTAATTAAACTAGTCTTTTACAATTATTTGCCCAAATTTATGTATTTTTATGTTTTATTTGTAGGAAGTATGTGTTTGAAGCTTAATTTAGCAATTGGAGTCAAATGGAGTTCAATCCTTAAAAAAATAAATAAATAAAAAATAGCGTCACGACGCTATCAACAAATTTTCTATAAATTCCTCTTTTCAGCTACGGATTAGGGGAGTCCAATTGGTTAGATTTTAGCCCTAATTTCGACTAGAGACATTTGGTGGGAGCTAAAGCAAGGCCAATGAGCGAGAATCAAGCGAGAAGACGTGGAGATCGTGACGGGGACGTGTCAGTTTCGACGGATTCGAGTTTTCCTTTCTCTTTCTCTTACCTCTTGTAATTTTTATGGCTTTTCTTTCAATTAGTGTTTATGGTTTAAAGACTATGAATTGCTAGTTGTTTGTCTTAGGGATTGATGAAATTGTTTTAGTTTTTGGATTGATTTTAGGTATGAATGTGTTTTTATTTTATGCATGCAATTTTGTTTAATGCTTTCAATTACTTGATCACTAATTGAATGATTTAATTGTTGAATCTAACTCGGGAGAGAGGATTTGGCCTAAGACTTACCTTGTTTAATTGCATGACTAGAGTAGAAATTCTAAGTTTGTGACGGGATTTGGGATCACTTTAGAATCATAACAAGGATCGAACCGAATAATGCCTTGCATGTTAATGAACTTAGATAGGGATATCAAGTTAGTTTATATGCATGATAATCAATTATACTCGGGAGAGGTAATCGTGATAAAAGTTTCCTTGGCTTGTAAAATAATTTCACGGTCAATTCATTCCTATTAATCAATCCTCAATCTTAATCAATGAAATCAATTCCCTAAGAGTCTTTCCATTTGAGTCTCCACTTTTATTTTTATGTTTTTAGTCTTTACTTTTATCTGTATCATTGAGTTTTGCTCCCTAAATAAAATTGAACATAAGTATTCACGATACTTAATTTGCTAGAAAACAAATCTAGAGGACGACACTCATTTTAGACGAAAAAACTTTATTATTACTGTTGGGTTTTATGCCCTAAAACTCGTAGATAGTAAATGAAACAAATTAGTCGATCTCAATAAAGTGTTATTTGAGTAATTCAGTAATTTGGTTATTGAATAATCGAGTTTGAATTAATAAACCCTAAATCCAATAAACTAAGATTCAAGGTTGTTTAAATGAAACTTGGACTAGTATGTGGGGACATACGGGAATCAGTGTCCAAGTAACAACCTAAAAGGTCTATAGTATAGGGATAAGGTTGGGTACCTTATCTTGGTGACACTATGTGATACGGCCCACCTTGTATTCGATACAAATGCAATGATCCAAAGCATCCATGTAGGAGACATGCGGGTGGGGGTATCCTATGCAATGAGTTTGCATAAGACCGGACCGCGAAATAGTAACCACTAGATGTATCGTCGTTAACTAGTTTAGGTTTCTATTTCAATAGGATGACCTACGTAACTCAATCTCAATTCTGAGTCTGTTATGAACCCCTTTCAGGAGGGATTGTCCTTAGATTTGTATGGGTGAGAGTGGCCAGTTCACCAACTTAACAATCCTACCATTTCAGGGGCAAGACCAAATGGGGGCTGGGAACATAACAGTACAAGATGGAATTCACTCCTTCCCCTATTGTGGTAAGTACATGTGTGTTCCCTTAAGGGCTGATTTCAGGGCTTGAACAAAGGCGCGTCGTCCTCTCCTAGCCTGAGAGGAACTCCTGTTTAGTGGTTGGACCCTAAACAACTTGTTCATTAGAGGAATCAGTAGTAGTTAAGGAACTAGAGGTAACCCAGGGGTAAAACGGTGATTTGACCCAGTTGGTGTTACGAACACACATGAAGGATTGACTTACTGCTTGGTCGGTATCCATGGACACAAAAATATTCTACAGTGAGAAGAGTGCAGCTGTGAATCTTTAGTGGAGTGACCCACAGTTAACGAATGTTGACTAAACTTGGTCAATGAGTTTGGCCAATTAGTCTCGTATCGTTGGAGCTTCTGATCTGTAGGTCCATTAGGTCCCACTGGTATCTCGTAAAGAGACTTAAGGCAATTAAGTATAAATTGTAAATTGAAAGTGTTCAATTTATTTGGGGAATCGTATAATGTATATTGATGCATTATAATATCAAGTTTATGAAACTGTATAATATAATTTTTGAATTAATTTCAAAAATTAATTCTTGAGAGAAAATATTTGAAAGAGTTCAAATAAATTTAATATGAATTGGATTCATATTAATTTTAATTTTAATAAAATCCCTAAGATTAAATATATGATATTTAATTGAGTAAATTAATTAATTATGGAATTAATTATTTATTTATTAAAATTAGAGACCAAATAAATTTAATATGAAATGGATTCATATTAATTTTAATTTTAATAAAATCTCTAATATTAAATATATGATATTTAATTAGGGAAATTAATTAATTAGAAATTAATTAATTATTTATTAAAATTAGAGACCTTTTCCTATTAGGAAAAAGTCTTCCTTTTCTTATCAGGAAAAAGGTCTTGACTTTTACCTATAAATAGGACCCCTGAGGTGGGGTGAAAGACATCCCATTCATTCTCCTTCTCTCAGAGAATTCTCCTCAAGGCTTCCTCTGGACTCCCACCAGTCTCCTGCCTCTAGAAGTCTCAGAGTTATATCGGTGTAGCCATAGTGGTGGTGTTCAAACTAGTTCGTGATTAATTCACATGCAGTTGGTGAATTTAATTTGAGTCGTCAACGAGAGTAAGTAATTTGTTACTTTATAAAATAGATTTAGATCTAATATTTTTGTATGCTTAGCCTTAATATATATTTAGAATAGTTCTAATATTATTGCCAATGTATTGGTATTTTAGATTAAACAAAATTAATTACGAATCGGTCCCAATCACGCATCCGCTTTACGGAATTATGGAATTCCAATCCTTCAATTACTTGACGCGTACACTTGCGGTAAGCAAATTGCACATCAACGAGATTAGAAGTTTACGTTCCAAGAAAATCGAACTAGTTACTTGTTCTTTCTCGTTGATTTATCGAAGATGGAATGCAGGTAGTTAAATCGGTTGTTTCAGTGTCCTTTCCTTGATTTGTTCTTGTCTATGAAGCACAAACATGCTAAAATTGAGGAAGGATCTGTGTCGGACACGAATTCGTTCGGACACGCGGTAGACACGTGTCAGACATGCAATTTTGCGTGTCCTAATTTTTTTTTTAATATTTTTGGACACGTTTGGACACGACCTAGACACGCCCATTCACACGACCACTTCTAAAAGAAAAAAAAAAAGAAATAGAAAACACAGAAAGGAAACCCTACGAAAACATCAATCATGGGCTACTGCATCTTCACAATTTATGAAAATAACACTACAATACCTTCGATTCTTCTTCTCCACGATTTCTGTTGACCATTTTCTTCTCTCTCTGTCATCGTCGGTGTCGTCACCGACCGTCTTTGCCATCGCCCCCGCTTGTTGCAAGAAGCCGCCGCTATCAACATGAGAAGTTGCCCTCGACACCTTTTTCTTTTCTTCCGTTTAAGTTATTTTCTTTTTGTTCAAGCTTCCCTTGACAAACCCTCACACAAACAGGCGCAACCCAATAAAAAGGTACTTTTAAATTAAAAAAAGGGTCGGTTGCAAAAGTAGCAAAGTGGCCCAAAATAATTGCAAATGTAGCAGCTCGCAAAACTATTTGCAAAAAGGATAATTGTAATGAGTGGCAAAATTAGGGTGCATAATGGCAAATTTAGCAAGTTCTTAAAATAATTACAAATATGACAAAATTTTTAAATGAATTTTTTATATTCCTTAATTGCCCCTGGAATGGCGCGCACGTATCTTCTATTCCAGAAAAATTCTAGATATATGGCTGTATAATTGGGAACGATCTGGATTTTTTGTGGTCTTGAGGATGCAATTTTGATTTCTAGAATTCGAAAAGCACCGAATCAGTAGCACCACCTTCGCCAACTCCTCGTCGGATAAATTGCTGCAACACCAGCTCCAGTAGTCTAAGCAAGCCCATCCAATCTTGCATAATTTAAAAATCAGCATCATCTTAGGAATGAAATCGATCAAGGCCTTCTTGACAAATTTACACTCCCAGATAGCATGGATGTTCGATTCAATTTGCTTCCTGCACAAAAAACAGATTGGATTAATATCAATTCCTTTAGATTGAAGATTAGAGCAACAAGGATGTTGTTAAAGCACTTCCAGGCACAAATTTTAGCACGGGGAATGATATTTAGGCCCCATAGCTTCTTTCACTCTTTAGCAATAGGTTGAGGATTCGAAACCGAAGCCTCAACAGGAGAAGAGACTGAAATCGCCAGCTGATAAGCACTCTTAACCGAGAATATCCCCTTTTTGTCATGACTCCAAATGATTTCATCCTTCACATTAGGGCCCCCTAGAGGAATATTGAGAATATCGGAAGCGTCAGTTTGGATGAAATTCTCCATAATTTTGCTCTCCATCCACCTGTTATTTTCATCTAGGAGGGTTTTTACCATAAGCCCTTTCATAGTCTCGGGAGTGAGGATGGGAGATTTAGCCCCCAATCTATTAATTAATGGATCAGTAGCAATATTAATGTACTCCCCATTGCGAACTCACCAACGATAGCTTTTTAAAAACAGATCTCTTCCCCATATTCTGCTTCTCCACGTAAGAGATGCATTGTTCCCAACAGTGGCATTCAGAAAGTTTTGGTCTTTGAAGTATCTTCCTCTTAGAATTCTGGCTAGGAGACTATTCGGATCTTTAATAAGTCTCCAACTTGTTTTGGCAAGCATCGCTTGGTTGAAGTTTATGATATCCCTAAAGCCCATTCCTCCAGAATCCTTGCGTTTACAAAGATACTTCCAGCTTTTCCAATGGATCTTCCTTGTATTACCAGTAGAGCCCCACCAGAACTTAGCGCACAACCTATTAATCTCATCACAAATATTGTTAGGAATCTTGAAGCAACTCATGGTATACACAAGAATAGCTTGAGCCACCGCCTTTATAAGGATTTCTTTGCCTCTCCCAGAAAACAACTTTCCTTTCCAATTCTGAAGAGTCTTCCACATGTTGTCTTTTATTTTGGAAAACAAACGGCTTTTGTTTTTGTTGTTAAGGGAAGGCATGCCTAGGTAATGACCGAGGGAATTAGTGATAGGAACTCCAAGAATTTTACCACAAGAATCACTTAAGATTTTCCCCACATTTTTGCTGACCATTAAAGCCGATTTAGCCAGATTAACCACTTGTCCCAAGGCATGTTCATAGGTGGATAACACCTTCTTGACTGAGTTGCATTTCTTCTTCGAAGCATTGAAGAAGATAAGACTATCATATGCAAAAAACAAATGGGTGAGAGAGGGGCAAAACTTATTAATTTTAAAACCTTTAAGATTAGAGTTCGATTCTTCCCTGTTTAGGAGCACTGATAACCCTTCTGCACAGAGCAAGAAAAGATAAGAAGATAAAGGGTCTCCTTGATGAATGCCTCTATTTGGACGAAACTCCTCACTTGGAAGGTCGTTGATAAGGATCGAGTAAGAGACGAAACACACACAATTCATCACCCTGCCTCTCCATTTTTCACTAAAGCCCATATGCTCCATTATATTGTCAAAATAACACCATTCAACTCTTTCGTATGCCTTGCTCATATCTAGCTTCATAGCTATGTTACCAACTTTCCCTTTCCTTTTGCTATTGATCGAATGCACACATTGAAACCCAATAACCACGTTGTCAGTTATAAGCCTCCCAGGAACGAAGGCCGAATGATTTGGAGATATGATCATATTAAGCAACTCTTTCAGCCTATTACCTAAAGCCTTAACAATGAGTTTGTACACAACACTACACAAACTTATAGGTCTCCAATCTGCCATGGACTTGGGATTTTTACATTGGGGTATGAGGGTAATATGAGTCTTATTAAGACCATCGAGGCTGTGACCCAAGTTCAAAACTCCCAAGCAGACCGCAGTGATATCTTTGCCAACAAACTCCCAATATCTTTGATAAAAAAGTGCATGAGCTCCGTCAAGACCCAGAGCTTTTGTGGGACTCATACTCTTGAGAGTTTTGCTAATCTCTTCAGCCGAGAAATCCCTATCTAGCCACTCTGATTTTTCCGTACTAATTTTGTTTGAAATGGCTGAACACACGTCTTTAATAGCCTCCAACTTAGGCTAGGAGGAAGAGTAAATCTGCTTGAAATAATAAGAAATCACTCATTTAACATCTTCTTCCTTGTCAACCCAAACTCCATCCCTATTGAGAATGCCTTCTATTTTGTTGGATTTCTTTCTGTAGTTGGCCTTCGAGTGAAACCACTGGGTGTTTTTGTCGCCCCATTTCAACCACTCTTCTCTTGACCTCATTTTCCAGTAAATTTCTTCTTCTTCAAGGAGACAATCAAGCTTATTCTCCATCGCAATCAATCTCTCATAACTAGAACTAGTCGCATTGTATTTAAGCTGATCCATTTCTTTCTCATGCCTGGATATTACACCCTTCAGGGAACCACCAAGCCTTTGTTTGTTCCAGCCTGCTAGCTTCTTTAAACAATGTTGGTTCTTGTTTGTAACATTGAGCACATTTGAGGGGTAAAAATCTTGCCCATGATTTTGGATAATTTTGCCACACTCCTCAAAGCGAGCCCAGGATTCTTCAAAACGACATGGTCTAGCCTTTGGGTTCCCTCCACTCGCCACAAAACTTGAAACCATCTCCAACAGGATGGGTCTATAGTAAGAATTATGGAGGTTAAGACGCTTAACTCGCAAACTTCCCAAGTTCAATTTCAGTATTGGCTGCAAAGAATCTGTCCAACCTCTCCTTAATGGAATTCCTATTTTTAGGACTTTTAAACCAGGTATAAGGATCTCCAGAAAAGGCGAGATCTTCCAAACTGCACTGGTCAACAGCTTCCTTAAAACTTTCCATATAATTATCCTTTCTTCGTTGACCACCCCATTTCTCGTCTTCAAAGAGCATTTCATTAAAATCCCCACCCACAATCCAATAGAGATCAAAAAGACACTTTAATCCAAGGAGGAGCTTCCAAGACTCTTTCCTCTCCTCCGCTTTGGGATTACCATAAAATCTCGTAAACCTCAAATCTTCGGCATCATTTTTTATAATGGAATCAATATAGCCCTTGGAATAAGAGGTAATAGTCAACTTTGTATCCGTATTCTAGAACAACGCTAAACCACCACTTTTACCAATGCAATCAACACTAAAACAACAGTCAAAACCGAGATTGAGCTTAATCTTCTGGATCCCACCGCACAACACTTAGTTTCTGAAATAAAAACGTTCAGAGGGGAATGACTTCACACCTCATGGCACAAGGCTCGAAACGCCCGAGAATTCCCCAACCCCTGAACGTTCCAGCATAGTATTTTCATGGCGTCCGGCGGGGCTATTTCACAGCCTCCGCCGATATCCCTCCTACATTGTCGGAGTAGAATTTGCACACTCTCTTTCCACCCTGGACTAATTCTTCCTCCTGTCTACCGTGTTTCTTGTTGTTTATTTTATCCCAATCCATTTCACTGTCAACACTGCTAACAATCTCTTTGCAGGCTCTTCTTTTCCAAGCTTTTAGGCCTTTGATATCTTTTGTTACCGATCTTGATTTAGGCCCATTATGCCCATTCTCTCTCTCTTTTACCTGAGTTTCTGGCTTTGGTTTGTGGATAGATTTTCCTGGTAACATAACATGGCTCTCTGGGTCATTTGGTGGGCCAAAGTCCATATTTTTTGTGGGTCCCATGACAATTTTTTCCTTCTTCACCGCACAGGAATTTTCTGGCATATAGGATGTACATTTTACTGCTTTTTCCCCAATTGGTGCCAGCTGACCATCAGACTTGTCCTTTCTGTCCTTATCCTGTTTGCCTCTGACATCCCTAGTAAAATCGTTCTCCCTAGGAATTTTCGCTTCACTGCCTTACGATAACGACTCTTTTTGTTTGAACTCATGTTTCTTCGGTGACCTTGTCGCCGCTGTTGACTGAACGAACATGATGATCGTTTTGGAAGTGCCGCAAATTTCCCCTGAGTCCTCTTCTCCCATTGATGAATCATTGGATGCCCCCATGCTTCTACCTGTATCTCCATACTTGCCTTTCCATTTTCCATGTTGGTGACTTCTTTTTGTTTTCCAATTTTTTGATTTCCAGGATCTTCATCGCATTTCTTGAAAGCTTCTTGATTTTTTGCTTGGTCTTCATCCCTGTTACTATGGTGCTCTGTATTCTTAGTATTTCCCCTGCCTTCAGTTTTCCACCACTGGCTAGAACTTCTGACGTTCTCACCACGGCCCCTGCCTCTGCCTCTAATTGAGTATCCCTTGTGCTTCCAATTTTCTGGCTGTCTTCCTTTGTAAAACCCTTTGCTCGCCTGAGTTTCTCTCAACTCAATACCATAAACCTTCTCTCTGTTACCCCCTGCCTCCACTTGGTCACATTCATGGATAACATGGCCAACTTTTCCACAATTATAGCAAAAGTCGGGGAGTTTCTCATAAGTAACTGGAAACCAAGTGTTCGGAGCTCCTGACCCAATTATGATATTAGTTCCTCACTTTAAAGGTTCAGTGATGTCCACTCTAATCCTAATCCTTAGGTCTTCCCCACTTATATTCCCTTTGTCATCTGTGTCCACATCTTCAAATATTCCTATTGAATTACCCAGCGCTTCTGCAAATTTCCTACGAAAACAGACACGAGGTAATTTATAAAAATGAACTCAGAAGGATGCGTGTACCTGAACTCCAAGGAGCTTATGCAACACTTCCCTTGTGGTTCTTTCATCAGAATGATTGAGTCGTCGAAAATCTAAGGACTTCCTTTTATAATCCTGATTTTATCTCTTTTATATTTGAACTTGCAGAGGAAAGTATTTCTTCCCGCCTTCTCCACTATGACTCTCCCTTCGACCGCCCATATCCTCGGCATAATATCCGAGAAGACTTGCCACAGGATGAGCTTGGTTGAGAGGATCTTACAAGCCACCACTCCAGTGAGATCCCTATCAGTTTCTTCAATGTCTTCATCATCAATAGCCACTACTCGTCTTCCTTTTTGTTCAGCTAAGTTGAGTTTTTCATTCTGATTGTTTAGGTCCTCTGTGATTTCCTCCTCAGATGTTTGTTGACGATCCAAGGTGGGGTTGTTCTCTTGCTGATCACCATCGGATCCCACCAGGCAAACCTGATGTTGCCCCTAATTTTCCATAACTCTTCCCACTCGACAAGCGAGAGAGACGGAGCTAGGACTCTACTAATCAAGTGTTCTTAAGTACATATTTTTTTAGTGTTTTTATTATTTTTAGGACCTTGATTGAGTGTCTAACTAAACTAGGAAAAATTTGAGAAGTAATTTTAACTTATTCATTTCAAGTAAGATCTTTTGCTTGACTCTCTCAACTTAGATTGTGAGTTTAGTTTTTGGGAGATAATTGCCATCAGATTGTCCTGGCCCCCTTTTTAGTTAATCTCTGGTTGGTACTGAATTTAGGGAAGTAGCAAAAGTTTGGGAGCTAGTGAACGGGGAAGCATGCATGGATGTAATGGATCTTCTTGATGAAAAAAAGGAGACATCTGTATTTTACAATTCTCCCCGTTCTTTAGCTGCATCCCTTGATATGTAATTACTTGAGGAGTGAAACTAAGAACGTTTCTAATTATTCATTAACTTTATTTCTCCTCGGTGCTTGTAGTTTGCTTCATATCTTTGTTTTTTGTTTTCCTTTTGACGGATGGTTGCTTAATCGCCATTCTGCACGAAATTGATCCATGTTCTATTTATGTCTACAAATGTTGCACATTCTTGTAGCTACATCATTGCTGATGCCTCATTTTTTGTGTCCATTAGTACATGTATATCAGTTGGGATCATGTCATTGATTTATGCTCACGTTAGTTAGTTTAGTCAAACTTATATTATTCTTTGCTATAAGTAACATGTTCTGTGTAATGGATGTAATGACTAAATAATTTTTTTTAATGTGTTGTTAGTGTTAATGAACATGGTTGTTGCTGACTATCACAAGCCATTCGTCAATGTGAAACTCTTCAAGTTGTGTCCGATTTGGCAATCGGGAAATACTTCATCTTCTTCGTCGTCCACTCATAACATTCACCATAGTGGTCATGGCCCTAGCAAAAGAGACTCAACGACGTCAAATAATATGAAAGTGCCATCGTCTTCCAAGACGGTGTCCTCTGTGGCGAACTTGCTGTTACCTCCTCGGCGTCGGTTTTGAGGTTGAAATATTCTAGAGTTATGCACATATTTTGTTTAGCAATTTTACTTTTTCTTTCCAAATTGGATCATGGATGTGATTTGTGGATGGAAGGAAAGTTTTATGTATTATATACACTATTATATTAATTAAATTCATGTTCGTCGAGTTAGTTGTATATACTTTTGGAATTTTATTTTGTGTATAGGCTGATAAAGGGAAAAATATTGTTGGTTAGCCACCTGTGCAACCGGCATTTTGTATGCCATTGAGACATACAGAAGGGATTTTCAATGTGAGACATATAACTAAATGAAAGAAGTCTAAAATGATACGACTTACAAATCCTTCATCCATCCATTCCTTTCAGAAAGTCACGAAGGCATTATTAGAAACATAAAATGCTTAGTACGTACATATACATATATCTGGCTTTTAATTATTCTGAGTTACACAATTGGTTGGCCTCATTCTTTAGACAACACCTTGGCAGTGTTCCACGGATACCACACAAAGTAATTACCGCATTTGTTGGCGTTCAAAGGACAGTCCACAAAAGCAGTAGCATTCCAATTATAACACAAAGTTATTTCATGCAATTGTTGTTCTTCACTCCAAATGTTGTAGTTGCATCGAACAGCTGGTATTTTTCCAGTTTTTGCCCTTATTGCCGCGTAAAGTTGATCCCTTGAATAGTATACTTGTCCGTTAGGTGTAATTTGGCTATTGCCAAGAATAAACAACAAATTGTTTTCAATATATTTGTCCATTGCAAAACTGAAATATTTTTTTTGGTCAAATAAAATGGCTTCAGTGCAGGTTCCATGCTTATCCCACTCGTGTCCCCATAGCCATAGGTTGTCTCCTGTGGCAACATTTGGCCAGATTTCACTAATTCCAGGTTGTAGTATGCTAATCTGGAGAACCAATAAACATCCATCGAGTAATTTTCATATATCATGTGCAAAACAACCCATGTAATACTTTTAGGGTAAATGAGTTGACCAGAGTCTCGATATTCTAAATAATTCCCGATTTATGTTCAAAATTTGTAATCGATAAACTATATAGTTTTGTTAACGCATTTAGACATATGGCTATAAGTCATTAGAAGAAAAAGTATTTTTATACACAATGTTTAAAAGAAAATGCATTCAACATTTCAATCAAAAGGTATTCCATCACGGTAACTATACAAATGGGCCAATAGTGGTTCATTTATTATAAAAGTGTCTAATTTTTTTTATAATTTTACATTTTTGTCAGTTCACAATTGGATATTAAATGAGTTTAAGAAGTTCATTTACGTATTTGCCCTTACCGGTTGACATAAAGGAAATGAGCTTGGAAAAAACGGTAGTTGACTAAAATTCAAGGAAAAAAAAAAACGAAAATGAAATCGCTAAAGGTAAGGGGAAAAAAAAAGAAAGAGAATGTTTAATATAAAAAAAATAATACTAAAATAAATTAATAAAATAAGAGTTACCAAATTTGATAATCGGTTGGTTTAAGAAAAAACAAATCAATATTTATTAGAATATCACAATTAAATAAAGGGCATTTAGGGAAGAATAAAAATTGAATTAATGTATGAAATCTTATCATTGATAAATTTAAAATATTTAGACAATTTTAAAATTAATGTATTAAAGGGATCCATCCACCATAATTTCTGTATTCCAAGCGTACCCTTAATTACCTGGTTTACATCGAAGGGCCTGCCAGAACATTTGGTTTCTCCACCATTGTATAGACTGGGCCACACGCCATGGATACTGAATCGATTATCTGGAGCTTGAAAGCAATAAGACAAAGGTTTGTTCCAATCACTACACGTGGCTGGTTGCCATTGAATCACAACTTGCAAGTAGTCATACTCATTGAGTCCCTCGCAACTTGCTATCAGTACTAACATACTATAAATCAATACAAGTTCTTTCTTCGCCATTTTCGAAAGCTTTGACGAATTTATCTGATCAGTTGCTTGTGAATGGTCTAGATAAAGGCTATTTATAATAGTTCTGACGATCCATTTTCTCCAATATACAACTTAAAATATTTGCATTACATAAAACGTGGATTGTTGTTCTATTATATAAATATGTGATTAATATAAAAGATAGAAAGGCCTACACGTCTTAATTTGGCTTTTTGTAAATATGATCATACCGAGTAGGAATATACAGTGCAAAAATGACCAAATGGCATAATTTGAAAGATACTGACAAAAGTTGTGGGGCAGGAATTCATAGGGTTCATATGAAGATAACATTGGGATATAAAATATAATTTGAATACATGGGAATTCACAGGGTAACATAGCGTTTTGAAATTAAGAATTATTTGGGGATATTTTGGATCAATTATTGAGTTTAAATTGGAATTAACTTTATCAAATCAAATTATCTAAGACCCCGTTTGATAATCATTTGGTTTTTGGTTTTTAATTTTTTAAAATTATGCTTGGTTTCTCTCAATTTCCTTGTCATGGTTTTAATTTTTGTTAAGAAGACATTTGAGATCTTAGCCAAATTCCAAAAACAAAAACAAATTTTTAAAAACTACTTTTTTTTTTTTTTGTTTTCAAATTTTGACTTGGTTTTTGAAAACATAGGAAGGTTGTAGATAACAAAACAAAGAATGTTGTGAGTGGAAGTAGTGTTTATAAGTTTAATTTTCAAAAACGAAAAACCAAAAACGAAATAGTTATCAAACATGGGTCTAAGATTTCCAATCACATGGTTATTGAAATAAATAAATTACCTAAAGATTTCCTCATCCTAGAATGGAAATCAAGGCTACAATTTGAGTTTTAAAAGATTGGAATTAGAGGGTGATTAATTTTATTTTAAGGGATTTAAAGAAAAGGATCAAAAGAGAGAAAACCCCTATTGAGGGAAGAGATTTGTCGCGATCTCTTGTCAAATAAATTTATAATCCATGATTCCTAAAGTTAACTCGTAGTGAGAGTGGTCGGGGTCGACCACAGGAAACAATCAATTTATTTCTAAATTCTTTTGTGTTTTGAGGTAACCAAAAAAGGGGAGGTTTTATGGGTAAAAGATAAGAACATAGAATAAAAGAAGGAAAATAAATGTAGAAATATAATGCAAGAAAGGTAAAAGGCGGGTTATTTGATCTTACTATGAGGTTACTGTATTTGGGGTGGTGCTCGATGTTTAGTTTGATTAATTCCATTAATTTATTATCAATGGATTTTAATTAACTATCTAAGTCTAGCATAGTCTAGAGTTACCAGGAGTCTTGTTCTACTATCACGGACAAGCCAATGCACTTAGCCCGATTCTAGCCTAAATTTAATTAACCGCACAATTAATTAAATTTAAACTGCATTGAGAACTAGCTAGATTAGTCATGCTTGCAATCAATGGGAGTTACCGCCTTTATTACAATAGCTAAATCTCCTAGCTCTAGGACACATGGCAAGTACTATATCTAAGAAATCACTCTTAAACATAGTTGCATGCAATCCTATTTTACTACTTTTTGTTAGCAAATAAATTTAGCAAAGCCACGGTCGAGGTTGTCAATCTCTCCTAACATTTACTTAATTTGTTTGCATAGAGCTAGCTGAATGACAAAGACAATTACCTAGACGGTTAAGAATAGAAATCTCATAAAATTAAGTCAAACTTATACACTGAAGTCCCAATTACAACAATCCGAACTTAGGTAGCCATAGAAAAGCAATCTTCAACCTCGAGTCTTGATCAACCGACCCTTAATTATACTAAGAAACCTTAAAAGAGAGCTTGAGAATAGAGAGGAAAATCAGCTACAATTAAGTGAAATTGAGTTATGACAACCCTAAACCTAAGCTACATATTTATAGGACTCCTTGGCATCCAAATCATGTGAATTTGGCATTGAAACGAGGGCTCACAATAGGAAAAATCGTCAAGCAAATAAGAAAAATCTCAAATCTAGAAATTGCCTAGCGTCGAGATGCTGGTCTCTTTTATCGTAGCGTCGAGCAGTAGTGTCAGCTAGCGTTGAGTCACTTAGCCCTCGGGTTTTCTGGCTTGATGTTGATAGCGAGCATAGCTAGCTACTTTTACTCATTTAATTTAGCTAGTCTTTTATGGTGTTTGGGCCATTTTATTGTGCTTTATTGTTTATTTTGTAGGAAACGGTTGATTGGAGCTATAATGCAATATCAGAGTTAATAGGGTGCTCGGGGCATGAAAAGATGCAAAGGAATGAAAAGAGTAAAAGTGGAGAAAAGTCAAATCTCGGTCAACAGCAGGCTAGCGTCGAGACGCTAGCTCTTGAGCGTCTCGAAGCTCACATTCCATATCAGATTAGGCGCGTAAAGCTGATAGCGAGCAGAAATGTCGCTATTTTAGTCTCAATTTATTAAGCTTTTTGGTGCTTTAATCGTGTTTTTAATGAATATATTTAACAAATTTTGTTATTTGGTCCTTAGGAGCTAAGTTGGTGATTTTGGGAGAAAAAAGAGCCAAAATTGAAGTAATTCTAGCCCAAATCCTAGCTTGATGCAATTGGAGGCCCAAAGAAGTCATTCATAAAGAAAAGACCAAGAGAAATGAAGAAGAAGGCCAAAAAATCAGCCCAAAAAGAAGCTGAAAAATCTGGAAAATCGCAGCAGCGTCGAGACGCTTAGCAAGGCAGCGTCGCGACGCTGCCCTTTCTTGTTGCCCAAGCCGAGTGCGCAGCAGCGTCGCGACGCTTAGCAAGGCAGCGCCGCGACGCTACCCCTATTCCAGGCCTATAAATAGGTGCCCTTGGTGCCTCATTTCTCATCAATCAAATCAACCATCACTCAATCCTTTCTTTCCTTTCTTAAGACTCCTTTTTTGGAGCCCCTCTCAAGGCTTTTGAGCCTTTTTGAGAGGGTTCTTCTAGTGGGGAAATTTTGGGAATTTTGGGAAGCAATCATAGAGGCTCGAGGAGTAGTCAACGGGGGCTCCAAGAGTCAGCAAGGGGTTTTTCGACGGTCAATTCCTTTCCTTTATGCTTTTTAATATGCTTTCCATTGTAATTATTGTGGATATTATGTGTAGCTAAACCCCAATTTGGGGTCTTGAAATGAAATGATAGTGGAAATATTGTTATAATTTCTTGTCTCTTGCCCATGTCCTAATTATTTGTATGGATGTGCTTAATGCTTTACTCAATCTGGCCAATTGTGTAATGATTCGTTTCTTAATGGAAACTCGACGGAGAGAAATTAGGATAGATCATAATCCATGCAACTAGTTTAATTGCCCGTTGTTACACCGGGATTAGTTGATTAAACTTAGATTCCTAAAATGAATCAGAGCGTAATAATTAATGATTTTTAATAGCGCTAAGGACACTTAGGTTGTTAAAATGAATTAATTACAATTAGGGGAAACCGATAGGAGAACCTATGCGATTATCGGAGATTCTAGGTTTATAATTAGTTGGGCAATGAGATAGGATAATTATAGCAATTATTTAGCTAACCATTGATTTTCAAGACCCCTCTTCCCATTGCAAGAAAACTCTTCTCCACGTTTTATTTTTGATTGATCAAATTGGTTTTCTTTTTGAATTCAAGTTCTTTTTATCACATGAACATAGTCCCTAAATATTATTTCACCAAAGTATTTTCAGTGCTCAAGAGAATTTTAATTATTTGCTTAAGTTTCGCTTCGCTTCGCCTCCCTGAGGATTCGATACTCGGAATACTTTCCGTTTTATATAACTTGTGACGACCCGTGCGCTTGCGGATAATCGTTTAGTACAATCGTACACACCAATCTATAACAAAAGCTTACAGCGTCGAGACGCTATGATAGGAAGCGTCCCGACGCTTCCGTTTTTTCCTTATTCAGAACGCGCGTATAAGAGGCAGCGTCGCGACGCTGTCTTGACAGCGTCTCGACGCTAAGACGAAAAATCAGAATAAAAGCTTCACTTCGGCTAGGTTTTGGGGGAGATCAATTTGGGACCTTTTGGAGCCGTAAAGAGGACAGAATAGAGGACTTTTGGAGCTGCAAACAAAGGAGGAACATGGAAATCAACCCATTGTTCGTGGGGATCGTGACGGGGACGTCGGGACTCGGCCTACATTGAGTTTTCTTTTCCCTTTTCTTTCTTTAGTTAGATTTACTGCTTTCACATGTTTAGTTGAGATTGTATTTACATTCATGAGTAGCTAAAATTGTAGCTTAGGGATTGATGTAGTTGATTAAGTTTATGGATTGATTTATGGTTTAAGTTGTGCAATGTTCTTGTGTTTGTAATCTTGATTTAATGCTTTCAATTAATTGGCCATTAGTTGGATGATTTAAGTTTCGAATCTAGCTCGGGAGAGGGGATTTGATCTAGACTTACTCAAGATTGCATGAATAAAGTTTACTTTCTAATTCTTGACGGTTTTAGATTAACTTTAGAATTGGTTAAAAGATCTCATTGCCTTGCATATTAATAAACTTAGATAGGGATATCAAGTTGGTTAATTTGCATGAGAATCAATTATACTCGGGAGAGGTAGTTGTGATTAAAGGGTCTTTGGCTCATAATTTCATTGTGCATAATAACTTATTCTCTAAAACCAATCCTAAACGAAATCGGCGAAATCAATTCCTTAAGTAGTTTTCCCAATTGAATTTCCATTCTTTTTACTTGCTTTGAATTAGTTTTCATATCACCTATTCATCACTTTTTGATCCCTAAATAAAATTGGGCAAGATTATTCACAATACTTGATTTGCTTAAAAATCCAATCCAGAGGACGACATTCGAATTTACTATTCAATATATTATTACTTGACCCGTGCGCTTGCGGTAGGAAAAGTCCACATCAAGTTTTTGGCGCCGTTGCCGGGGATTGGCACATTTAGTTAAATTGATATTGTGAAAAAATTGCTTGATCTTAATTTAGGGTGTATTGTTACTTTTTTAGGTTTGTTGCATTTTTTCCTTATTTGTTTTTCTTTCCATATTTGATTGTCTAGGTTAGTTTCCTTATTTGCATTTTGGCATATCTATTTTTGCATTCCTTATTAGGTTAGTTTGTTTCCTTTTTCTTGTTTATATTTTCCTTATTAGTTGTTTTCTTTTCTTTATTTATTTCCATAATTGTTTTTCTTTTCTTTTTAAGGTATTTTTAATTTTGCATGCGTAGTAGTAGAGAAGTAGCACCATTTGATCCCAAGATAGAAAGAACAATTCTTAGGCTTCGAAGGGAAAATAGAGAAATTATTCAAATGGCAGACCAAAATCCACCTGAGGAGCCTAGGCCTATTAGAGATTATTTTCAGCCTGTGTTTCAGGGGCAACAGTCGGGGATTGTCTATGCACCGATTAATGCCAACAACTTTGAGCTGAAGACTGGTCTCATTCAGATGGCTCGAGACTGTGCATACAGAGGATCGCCCACTGAGGATCCAAATTCTCATCTTAAATCATTCTTGGATATTTGTGGGACGGTAAAGATTAATGGTGTTTCTGAGGATGCTATTCGCTTACGTTTATTTCCTTTTTCTTTGCAGGATAAAGCACGTGATTGGTTGCAGTCTATTACCCCTGGGAGCATCACCACCTGGGAGGCTTTGGTCCAGGCCTTTTTAAAGAAAATTTTCCCTCCTGGAAAGAAGGTCAAGCTGAGGACCGAGATTGGTACATTCCAACAACAATACGATGAGCAGCTGTTCGAAGCTTGGGAGCCATTCAAAGAGCTACTGAGGAAGTGTCCTCAACATGGTTACCCCGATTGGCTTCAGGTACAGTTGTTTTATAATGATTTAACTCCTAGTACAAAAACGATTGTTGATGCAGTTGTAGGTGGGACTCTGTTGTCCAAGACCGTGGAAAACGCTCGCACACTTTTAGAGGATATGGCCACCAACAGCTATCAGTGGCCATCTGAGCGGTCTACACCTAAAAAGATTGTTGCTGGAGTGTTTGAGGTTGATAAAGTAAGTGCACTCCAAGCCCAGATGACTTCCCTTGCCAATGCTTTTATGAAATTTTCAGGTACAGGGAGTGCACAGTCAATTGAATCAGCTGCTGCTTTAGCATCTAGACCTCAGGAGGAGACCATGGAGCAGGTTCAGTATGTATCAAATTTTAATTCTAGGGGATATAATAATAGTTCTACACCTACACATTATCATCCTAACAATAGGAACCATGAAAATTTCTCTTATGCTAATACTAAGAATGTTCTTAATCCTCCTGGTTTTGCCCCTCAAACTCAAGATAATAAAAAGTTAGAAGATCTTGTTGGAGCTTTCATTGCAGAGTCTAGTAACAGGACAACCAAGTTAGAAGAGGCAGTCATTGCCATCAATTCAACAGTGAATGGCCACAGTGCAGCCATCAAGAACATTGAGACTCAGCTGGGACAGTTGGTGAATGTTGTAAGCACAATGAACAAAGGTAAGTCCCCAGCTGAACAAGAGAAACCTCAGATGGAGTACTGTAAGGCAATCACTGTACACCAGGAGGAATCTGAAGAGGAACCTGAATCTGAGGACTATGAAACGCCTACAGGGGAAGCTGAGGAGGACACATCAGCAGATGAGGCTGAACAGCCTAACCTTGAGCCTCCTATTCCTTCTCCCACACTGATGGTTCCCAAGGAAAAGAAAAAGAAAAAGAAGAAAAAGAATAATCAGGTTCAATTTGATAAATTTATGAAAGCTTTTATGAATCTGAACATTAATATTCCTTTTGCAGAGGCATTAGAGATGCCCCAATACAACAGGTTCATGAAGGAGTGGTTAGCAAAGAAGCGAAAAGAAAAGAAGGTTGACACTGTTTATCTTGCTTCCACATGCAGCACTAAAGTACAACAGAAAGTACCTGAAAAAGTAGCAAATCCAGGGAGTTTTTCTGTTCCTTGTAGTTTTGGTACTTATTCTTTTAGAGCATTATGTGATTTAGGTGCTAGCATTAATATCATTCCTCTATCTTTGTGTAAAAAGTTAGATATAGGTGAGATTAAGTCTACTCCTGTAAAGCTCCAATTGGCTGATCAATCTGTGGTGAGACCAGTTGGTATTGTAGAAAATGTATTAATCAGAGTAGGTAGATTTTTCCTCCCTATTGACTTGTATGTTATGGACATGATAGAAAATCCTTCAATGCCTGTCATATTAGGACGACCATTCCTCGCCACTGGGCGAACGATTATAGATATTGAGCGTAGGGAGCTCACTATTAGAGTCAAGAACGAAAAAGAGATCTTTAAAGCAGTTGAAGACTCTAAAGATGAAGTGCTTTACATGGGTTACAGGAAAGGTGCAAGAAAGAGCACCTCTGTTGGATTCACAGAACAAAAGCCTCCTTGAAGCACGTGCAACACGTCGAGCTAATGACGTTAAACAAGCGCTTATGGGAGGCAACCCAAGTAAGTTAGTGTGTTTTCTTTTTGTTTTTGATTTATTGTTTGTTTTTGTTTTGTAGGTCTTGTTTTCTTTCTCTCCTTTGCTTTCAAGCTTTCAAGATTCCAAGCTTTCAGTCCAGAAGTCATCATCATTCCAGGCCAGTATTGCTCACTCCTGTCATTCTTTTATTGTTCTCATGCTTGTTTATGCCCTATTTTCTTTATACATTGAGGACAATGCATATTTTAAGTTTGGGGGTGGATTAGCATGTTTGTGGAGCCCTTGAGCATCTGAGTTCGGGCTATAGTTTTGAGTTTTCTTTGAATTTTGCATATGGTTGTTTTCTGGATGCTACTTTTGCATGATTATGATGTCCTAGGATAGGCTTTCTTGTCAATTTTCAAGCTTGTGATGAGATGTAAGCATAAGTGCCCAAAAAGGGAGACTTTTTAAAATTTTTCTAGGAGATGGCTTGCATGAGTAGAGTATCTGTCTTGACCTGACTTGGATTTGAATGCTTAGGAGCGAATTATTGAATTCATATGCTTGTTGTCACCTCGATAGGTGTAAGGTAGAGCTAAAGAGTTAATTTTTTGCAAATTAGCATGTTTGATCTTGCTTAGGAGAAAAGAAAAGAATATCTGCTATTTATGCTCATAAAGAAAAATCATTCTTGTTGTTACTGTTGAAAAGAAAATTATAATGCCATGGCTTGTGCACAATTTGCAATGATTAATAAAGATTAAGGCAAAAAGAGCTACCCCTGTTGTGATCAGTTAGGCCAACCAGAGAAAACTCAGGTTAAGGGTCCCTGCAATGGGTGTGTGAAAGCTAGTGCCACATTTAAATGCTTAATTTGATTGTTAATTAAAAGCACCTAAGTATGGAGATAAACAAACTAATTTGTTGCATTAACTCATTAGTGAAACCTTAGTGCCAGTGTAGAGGGAAGATGAGCTGAGAGTTTAATAATCCAATCCCGGGCTAGTAGAGTCTGATCTTGTTGAGTTAGATCTCGCTTGTGCAAGTTAATTTTGGAAAAATTTTAATTTGTCTCCCTCATTGGTCCTTGTGTGCATGTCTCTTACTTGCTTGGTTATTGACTTTTGAGCCTTGAGGATTGAGTCATGATTATTGCATCCATTTTTCCATTATATGTCTGATTTAGAGTTTGCTCGAGGACTAGCAAAAGCTTAAGTTTGGGGGTATTTGATAGCGAGCATAGCTAGCTACTTTTACTCATTTAATTTAGCTAGTCTTTTATGGTGTTTGGGCCATTTTATTGTGCTTTATTGTTTATTTTGTAGGAAATGGTTGATTGGAGCTATAATGCAATATCAGAGTTAATAGGGTGCTCGGGGCATGAAAATATGCAAAGGAATGAAAAGAGTAAAAGTGGAGAAAAGTCAAATCTCGGTCAACAGCAGGCTAGCGTCGAGACGCTAGCTCTTGAGCGTCTCGACGCTCACATTCCATATCAGATTAGGCGCGTAAAGCTTACAGCGTCGAGACGCTATGATAGGAAGCGTCCCGACGCTTCCGTTTTTTCCTTATTCAGAACGCGCGTATAAGAGGCAGCGTCGCGACGCTGTCTTGACAGCGTCTCGACGCTACGACGAAAAATCAGAATAAAAGCTTCACTTCGGCTAGGTTTTGGGGGAGATCAATTTGGGACCTTTTGGAGCCGTAAAGAGGACAGAATAGAGGACTTTTGGAGCTGCAAACAAAGGAGGAACTTGGAAATCAACCCATTGTTCGTGGGGATCGTGACGGGGACGTCGGGACTCGGCCTACATTGAGTTTTCTTTTCCCTTTTCTTTCTTTAGTTAGATTTATGGCTTTCACATGTTTAGTTGAGATTGTATTTACATTCATGAGTAGCTAAATTTGTAGCTTAGGGATTGATGTAGTTGATTAAGTTTATGGATTGATTTATGGTTTAAGTTGTGCAATGTTCTTGTGTTTGTAATCTTGATTTAATGCTTTCAATTAATTGGCCATTAGTTGGATGATTTAAGTTTCGAATCTAGCTCGGGAGAGGGGATTTGATCTAGACTTACTCAAGATTGCATGAATAAAGTTTACTTTCTAATTCTTGATGGTTTTAGATTAACTTTAGAATTGGTTAAAAGATCTCATTGCCTTGCATATTAATAAACTTAGATAGGGATATCAAGTTGGTTAATTTGCATGAGAATCAATTATACTCGGGAGAGGTAGTTGTGATTAAAGGGTCTTTGGCTCATAATTTCATTGTGCATAATAACTTATTCTCTAAAATCAATCCTAAACGAAATCGGCGAAATCAATTCCTTAAGTAGTTTTCCCAATTGATTTTCCATTCTTTTTACTTGCTTTGAATTAGTTTTCATATCACCTATTCATCACTTTTTGATCCCTAAATAAAATTGGGCAAGATTATTCACAATACTTGATTTGCTTAAAAATCCAATCCAGAGGACGACATTCAAATTTACTATTCACTATATTATTACTTGACCCGTGCGCTTGCGGTAGGAAAAGTCCACATCAGATGTGCTGCAGACAACGTCGAGATGCTACCAACCAGCATCTAAACACTTTGCTCTCGGGAATTTGGCTTGGAAATTTGTTTTTCTCCAATTTTGCTCATTTTGGTCCCGTTTTGGGTCCAAACCTCCGTTATGGACCTACACACATATTATACTCATTTTAAAGGATTTTTCGCAAGGAATTCAATAAACATAAACAAATTGAGAGATTCTAAATGTATAAAAAAATTAAACCTATCACCTGCATTCCTTTTTCTTCTTCCTCTCCTACCTGTGCATGCAACCTATTTTAAATCGATCTCTTCTCCAAAAACAGGAGGCTCGCAAATTGGACTCCCTTGCACTCGATTCGAGCTTCCAACAAGCACCTTCCCAATTATATTTTTTTCTGGTAAGATTTTTCTCATACCCACACTCGAGCGACCTTGAATATGGAATATCCACTTTGATTTGGGTTCAAACGTAATCGAATACCATCTAGCAAGCGTCCAACCTCGTTTGGTGAGATTAAATTTTGACGCTCTTTAAACCTATCTAGACTCAATTAAAGTGTTTTAGAAAGTCTCTAACCTTTGGGAAGTCTTTGTTTGTGGTGTTGAGCTCATTTGAACTCATTTGAACTCCTATGAACACACCAACCAGTAGAGAATATTGGCCTATGACGGGACTGCCAGGAGGGTGTCGAATTCTCCCTAAGTCGTGAAATAAAATTTATAATCCACGACACTACTACTAATTTTGTAGCAATAGCGGCCGGGGTCGAATACAGGGATGAGAGATCTAATAAGTGTAGGATTTTATGCTTATGAAAACATGGGGGATTTTTTATGATGAATGACAAGCAAGAAAAAATTAAAATAAAATAACTGAATGCTGAAATTTAAATGGCACAAAAACTAAATATGCAAAGCAGAAATAAGACGGGATCAAATACATAAAAAGGAGATCGTTAGATTAGGATTTATTATGCTTGATTCTAATTCATTGGCTTCCTAGTTTTCTCTAATGGCTGCTCTAAACTGATTTCATTAGTCCGGTTGGCTTCTGGGTTACTCGGAGGACCCCTTACACCAAGCTGTGCTAATTAACTCGTTAATCGTGAATTCGACAATTAAAAAGATTAATTAATATAGACTCTATCGCTCGCCATCCCTTATGCATAATGTAGTAACTACCTGAGACCTCTGCAACAATTACTACCTATATCTAACTAGATTATTAACAAGCAATTTTACAACTACTTATTAAAACTAGCTGTTTTGGGATCGTGGGTCCAGAATTATAGAAACTAAATTCAAATGCAATTTAAATCTAAATTCCTACAACCTTTAACTTGCATCCTACGCCTATCAAGGGTCGTCTCACGTAGAGAGTGACTTGCCTCAACCTAGTGACTATCTCAAATAACTGATAGAATACACAAGCTATAATCGCATAGGACGTCAATCCTAATTGACTAACGGTCATGTAATGGTTTAAACGGGATTACATGAAAAACTCAATGAAAATACAACAAGAACATGAAGTATAAACATGAAACCTCAACCAATATCATTAGAAATCAAGACATAAATCCAATCCAACGATCTAGAGAAGTTTAGCTACGCATAGAAGAAGTAAAACCGATAAATAACATGAAAGAATCAATAGTAAATGACCAACAATGGTCTACAAAGATGCTAGAAAGAAAAAGAGGCAAAGAAATCGCAAAAGGGACCCAAAATCTAACCTAATGTTGGACTAAACCGAGACCTAATATATATAGAAAACACACCGGCGTCGAGACACCAAGGCATAGCATCTCGACGTCGCGTACTTTTGTCTAATCTTGATAGTCCTAAAATAGGACTACAAATACCCCGAACCTAAATCTCGATAGTCGTCGAGCAAGGCACACACAAAACAAGGAGAGAGGCGTTGTGCATATAATTGATAAGTGATTTAATCCTCAAAACTCAAACATTCCAAAAACTGAAGCAATCAAGAGACATTCGCAAGAGAAACAAATGAGGAGACAGATCGAAATTTTTCAAAGATTACCTTGCACAAGGGAGCTCCATCCCACCTAAATGAGACTTTACTAGCCCGGGATTGGATTACTCAACTCTCATCCTATCTTCCCCCTACACTGGCTCTAAGGTCTTGCTAAAAGGCCCAAATGGAATAAACTAGGTTGCTTCCTCTTGCTTAGGTGCTTGATCAAGGAATTCCGTTTTCTTTTCTCTCTATTTTTTTTTTTTTTTTTGCATTTCTTTTGGACAGGGCACTAGCTTTCACACTACAGTTCAGGGACCCATAACCCGAGTTTTACTCTTAGTTGGCCTAACTGATCGCACTACAAGTAGCTCTTTTTACCCCTAAGCGTTTAGGCTCAATGCAAGCATGCTCTTTTTTTTTTCTCAAAGCAAAGATGGCGAGCATATGATTTTTTTTTTCTTTTCTTTTGCCTCGCCCCCTGACTTATTTTTCCACTCTTTTTTATGGCAGGCATGTTTTTCTTTTTCTCTCCCAGGAAAGACTCCACATACGATTTTTCATAAAATTTAGACTTTCTCGCTTAACCTTACACCTATCGGGGTGACAACAGGAATATGAACTAAGTAATTCGCTCCTAAGCATTCGAGTCATACTTTAAAGCAAAATAGACACTCAACAGGTGCAAGACATATCCAAGAAAAGTTTTTAAAAGGCTCATTTTTTGAACACTCTTTGTCACAACTCATCGAAAGCAATAAATTTTTGAAAAAAAATTTGAGTCAATCCTAGGAAATCATTATCACTTAAACAAGCATATACACAACAAGCATGCGAGACATTTCATTAAGCACAAATGCTGGCCTGACGCTCAGATGCTCAAGGCCCAACAAACATGTCAAGTAAATTCTCCACCCCCAACCTAAAATTTACATTGCCCTCAATGTAATAAAACATGAAGAAACAAACGATGCATAGGGATAGAATAGAACTTCCCTGAATGTTGCGCTCATGGGTGGTGAATCGTGCTTTCTATAAATGTAGAACTTCGTTTTGGTACCGCCAATCCTAAGGAACAAACAAAAACAAGGAGACAGACATAAAAGCAACTGATAAAAATAGACCTATCTAAGAATTGAAATAACAAAAAGCAATGAAGCTAAAAGGTGTAGATGTGTAAGGTCGTTTGCTCGACCACACTCCTCTATTTTTTATGGTGGCTTCTCTCCATAGGTTCAGAATACATTGTTTTTAGAAATTTCTTGTTTCAGTAATTTCGGAGCCTGCAGGGAAGAATCAGTAGGAGCAGAAAAAATATCCGAAGCAGAGGTGGGCTGACAGAAAATGCGCTCAGCCCTAATCCTAGAGGATGAACACTTGGTGACTCCACCAGATTTATCAGTAAGGGTTATCTGGTGTTCATCAACTACATCAATAACTCTTCGTCTAAGTCAGGGCATCTAACAGCAAAAGAATACATCTCATTATTTGTGATCATGAATGAGTTAGAATTTAAAGTGCGATCATTCACTAGGTCAGGTTCAATCATATAATATTCAACAAAAGATGCATGAGGATTTTCACTATCGTAAAAAATTTTAAAGTATAAGGTTTTATCCTGAAATCCTATTGATACAACACCTCCATCTACATCAATAACAGTCTTGGCAGTCTTCATAAAGGGACGACCAAGAAGTATCGTAGCAGAAGACAGATTGCAATCAGGGTTAGAAGTATCTAAAACATAGAAATCAGCAGGAAAAACCAAATCCTCCACCCTAACTAAAACGTTTTCAACTATTCCTAGAGGTTTTATGCAAGACTTATCTGCTAGCTGAATGACTATGCCAGATGTTTTAATATCAGTTAAATTCAACCTTTTATAAACAGACACAAACATAACATTAATCGATGCTTCTAGATCTAACATGGCATATTTTATCTTGCAATCTCCGATCATACACGATAAAGTAAACATGCTAGGATCAGAACATTTAACAAGTAAGTTCTCAGAAAGTAATGCACTAACATTTTCACTAACATCTTCTTTACCTGAGGATTTTTCCTTACCTTCATACCAAGTCAAGAACTCAACATAGGCTGGGATTTTCAGGATTGCCTCAAGCAATGAAATATTCACCTTAACCTTTTATAAAAACATCTAAATTATCCCGCACACTTGGAATAGCAGGGTCAATGAAGTTCACAGCTGGAAAAGAGTTTTTATCATTTAAATTTAAAGAAGAAAATTTGCCAGAAGGTATAGACAACTTATCAGAGACAGTGGGGAATCCAGGAGGACAGTCAGGTGTGGTCACTTCACTCCACACTGCATTCACATTTACCTTAGGATTTACCTGAAGGATTTGGAATTCCCCAATTCCGTTAAGGCGGAAGCGTAATTGGGACCGATTTTTTTTATCAAAAAATACTATTACATTGGCAAAAAAAAAAAAAGCATAGATCTAAATCTAAAGGGGAGAAGCAAACATATCGTCGTTGACGACTCTGAATACTTCAACAGACACCTTTCTTGATTTTGGACCTAGCGTCAACAATTGGGACACCACTAATTGATCTTCCCCGCTATGACTCTGAGATCAGCTACGTAGTTGTGGGACTACCTAATCTTGAATGGGAAAAACTATAGAGAGAAAATTCTCCCTAGAGTTATTTGGTTGAGAGAATATGAGAGGGAGACTAGAGAGAATGCAAGAGTGCATTCTTGAGGCCTTATGTTGTAGTACCTAAACCCTAGGTTTAGTGTTCTATTTATAGGAGAAAGGTCATGAATAAAATATTCATTTAAAATCAATTATTTCCATAACTTATTTAATTTTTTCCATAATTAATCAATTCCATGACCAATCAATTCCATAATTGATTAATCTTTTCCATGAATGATTGATCACTTCCATAAGTGATTAAATCATTTCCATAAAAGATTAATTACTTCCATAAGTGATTAACCTTTTGGAGAGTTATCATTAGGTAAACAGAGAGTGAAGATTGCATTCCGAGGTATTCTCTCACCTTCAGGAAGTAGCTGGATAATTTCTTTACCTTTTTTGGCATCTTCCAATGACGATCATCATTGCTACTATGACTTTCTTCTTCATCTCGAAGGTTGTTCATCGGACGAGTTGATGCCTCAATCACCCTCTTACCAGCTTTTTTGACATTCAGATGTCTATGAGGTTTGGGCTTAGTTGGAGGAATACTTAGATTATTCATTAAAAGTTGTATGCCTTCCTCCAAGTAACACCCATGTTTTTGCGACCACCACTTATCATAAGATCGAGTGGTTTGATCACGAGGATCTAGTAGGGGAGGTATACCTTCGACAAAGTCAAAGTTGCAGTACAAATTCTCAAAGAATGAAAAACATTCTCAAGGCTAATAGGGGAGGATCATTATGTAGTCATTTAGTACATCATGGTGAAAGCCAAATTGCCGATTGAATCGTCAGGGGCTGTAAGCTTCTATAGTCATGAAGTTTTCGTGGCAAGAAGACAAATAGCAAGATCGGAGGCTTATAAAGTATGAAGAAGATGAAAATGACAAACCCTTAACGTCTTGCAAAATTTTGGCTTTATCATTCCTTGAGGGAAGACTGGCATGCCACATTATAGAGGTGCCTTGATGAATTAGCTTGCGAGCTTCAAGACTGTTGAAGTATTTTGCACCACCTTCACCAAAATAGTCAACCATCAGGGGACCTCTTACTGGCGTATGCAATTTAAAATGGGGGCCAAAGTAATGTGCTAGCCAACCGTAAACATAATGAATGAGAAAGAAAATATCAAGACGTCAAGTTGTATGTGGTGTATTGAAAATTTGGTCGAGTCCGTGATAAATGTTGTATAAAACTAGGACTGCAAGATTGTGAAGGGATAAAAGCCCTATGCAGCGGAAAGTATTACCGAACCTACTTAGAGTCTTAGATATTCGAATTGAAATACCAATACAATTTGCAAATATTTTACAGCAATAAATCTATATTTAATTGGTTGTACAACGGCTACAAACATGCTAAAAATAACTATATCTAATTTAGACGATCCTAATGATCAAGGATTCCATAGAAAACTTACTTTTGTATAAAGCCTTGATCGATTCGCCTTTTCCTGCTAGTAGGATTGAAAACGCAGCAACCTTCTTGTGCGAACACCACCAATCTGTTACACCGATATATCTCTAAGACATCTTGAAGCAGGAGACTTGAGGGAGTCTTTTGGAAGAGATCTCTGAGAGAAGGAGAGTCAATGGGATGTCTTGCACCACACCCCAAGGGTCCTATATATAGGTAACGACCAAGACCTTTTCCTAATAGGAAAAGGAAGGTCTTTTCCTAATAGGAAAAGGTTTATGAATAAGTTAAAATCTAGGGAAAATACACTTTTGGTCCCTGAGGTTTGGGTTAAGTGACACTTTGGTCCCCGAGTTTTCAAACTCAACAAAAATACCCCCGAGGTTTGAGATAAGGAGCAATTTGGTCCCTGCCGTCAATTTTTGTGTTAAACTCTAACGGTAAGCTGACGTGGCACTATTATTTTAATTAAAAAAATTAATTTTTAATTTTTTAAATAAAAAATATAAAAATATTAAATATATTATTATTTTATTATTATTTTTAAAATTCTCTCTCTATCTTCTCCATCTTCTTTCTTCTCCACCTTCTTTCTCCCTCCATCTTCTTCCTTCCCCCTCCCATCTTCTTCAGCTCCGGTGGCCGTCCTATGCAAACCTCAGGGACCAAAAGTGTATTTTTTCCTAAATCTATTATATGAACAATATCTAATTTCAATAAATAAATAATTAATTCCATAATTAATTAATTACCCAATTAAATATCATATATTTGATCTTAGTGATTTTATTAAAATTAAAATTAATATGAATCCAATTCATATTAAATTTATTTGAACTCTTTCAAATATTTTCTCTCAAGAATTAATTTTTGAAATTAATTCAAAAATTATATTATAAAGTTCCATAAACTTTATATTACAATGCATCAACATACATCATAGGATTCTCTTAAATAAATTGAACACTTTCAATTTACAATTTATACTTAATTGCTTCAAGTCTCTTTACGAGCTACCAATGAGACCTAATGGACCTATAGATCAGAAGCTCCAACGATACGAGACTAATTGGCTAAACTCATTAACCAGGTTAGTCAACTTTCGTTAACTGTGGGTCACTCCACTAAAGACCCACAGTTGAACTCTTCTCACTGCAAAATATTTTTGTGTCCATGGACATCGACCAATAACGACAAGTTAGTCCTTCACGAGTGTTCATAACTCCAGCTGTGTCAAATTACCGTTTTACCCCTCAATTACCTCTATCTCCTTAAGTACCAGTGCTCCTCTAATGAACAACCTGTTTGTGGTCCAACCATCAAACAAAAACCCCTTGTAGGTGTAAATATCACACATGCGGAAGCAATTTTGGATATTAGGCACATGTTGTCCATAAGAACAAAAAATAGAGTAATAAGGTACCTACCTCTTGTAGCTCCCAATTCGTATAATCTGATGCTTTATAATTCACACGAACGACTTTTGGACAACTACTTGGATCTTCTCTACTATCCTCAAGCCTTGGAACGGATTGTGGGGTCCTCAATTGATAGGAATTAGAACGGAAAGCTTATGGGTATAAGCAAGCTTGAGAGTATGAACATGGAAGTTCTTGGGAGAATTTTGGCAGCATTTTAGGTTGAAGAAGTCCACCAATTTTCATGAGCTCATCCTCTATAAATAGAGGAAAAACATGCACAAGAATTGCACCAAAAATTGACAGCAATTTTGGAGTGATTTGAGTCATGGATTATGTGGTGCAAGAAGGCTAATCTAAGGTGACTAATCATTAAGCACCACCCCCAAAAATTACCAACTTTTTTAATTTCTTTTAAATTCAAATTTTTAAATTTTAAATATAAAATATGAATAATCCAACCCAATTATAATTTTATTTTAATTTAAATAAAACTTATTTAATTTAAAATAAAATCATTTAATTTAATATCTTATATTAAATTAATACCACTTGTGCAATCTTGGTTTTTCTCCCAACGAAATTTCTCGAACATGAATCTTTATTCACGTGTTTAATATTTAAATCATATTTAAATATATCCAACTCTCATTTTTAACTCATAATTAAACTAATAAGTCGTTAAATATTGTATATAACTGACTTTTGTATCGTTATCCGAATTTGAACGTTTCAAATTTTATCTTATCATACTGTTCCAAGTTTTATTCCTATTGAGCTAGTAGAGGGACCTAATGGACCTATAGATAATGGGTTCCAATGAAATGGTGATAACCGATTAATCTCATTAACCTAGTCATTCATCGTTTGTTAGCTTCCGGGACACTCCACTATAGCCCGTAGCTGCACTCCACTCATTGTAGATATATTTCTTGTCCACTTTAGATAACCATGATTAGTAAGTTGACTCTTCACTGGTTGTTCGTAACTAGAGCTAGGTAAAATGTCCGTTTTATCCCTATAGTTACATCTTGTTCCTTAAGTTCCATTGATCCTCTAATGAACAACTAGTTCGCGATACAATCACTGAACCAAGTCTCTCTCAAGGTTATGAGAGGGCGTGACCCCTTTGTTCAAGACTCAGAGTCAGCACTTAAGAGAACAACCTTTACTAACCCTAAAATGGGTAGCAGTGAATTCCATCTTGCAAAGCTATGTCCCCAGCTATCCATTTAGTCTTATCCCCAAAATGGTAGGCTTATTGAGTTGGCGATGTTTGGCCACTCTCACCCATGCAAATCAAAGGATAATCCTAAATAAACAAGAGTTCATAGTTAGCTTAGGATTAAGATCGAGTTACCTAGGTATATGTATGAGATGTTCAGTTTAAACAGTAAACGGTATTGTAAAGTGAAAGTGACTTATCTCCTGGTCCGATCTCTATGCAAACTCTTTGCATAGGAAGCCCTCACTCACATATCTTATACATGAACGATTAGGATCACATCGTCTGTCTATAAAAGAACAAAGCGAGCCATGCCAATAGTGTCCCCATGATTAAGGTACCCAACCTTATCCATATACTATAGATCGTTTAGACTATTTACTTGAACTTGATCCATACTTATGTCACACATAAACTTCAAGTATACATAATATAGTCATGGGTTATTAGTTTATTGGTTTTGTGGTTATATTTAGGAAAAACTAATATATAGAAATAATACTTCATTGAAGCAAGTCAAATGTTACATTTATTATCTACGAGGTTTAGGTCATAAAACCCAACACCCCTCTCAGGCCAGTGAGAGGGTAGGGCCCTTTGTTCAAGACACGGAGACACCACTTAAGGGAACACTCATCTACTTCCACAAAAGTCGGGAATGAGTGAATTCCATCTTGTGTGCTTATGTTCCCAGCTCTCCACTCAGTCTTGTCCCCAAAATGGTAGGCTTATTGAGTCGGTGTACTAGCCACTCAAACCCATAAAAATCAAAGGACAATCCCTCGTGAACAGGAGTCCATAATCCACTCAGGATTCAGACTAAGTTGCCTAGGTCATCCTAGTGAAATAGAAACCTAACTAGTTAACGGTGTTCCAGCTAGCGGTTACTATTTCGTGGTCTACTACATGGCACTTTGGATAAGTACGTTTGTATCAAATACAAAGCGGGCCGTATCACATAGTGTTACCAGGATAAGGTACCCAACCTTATCCTTGTACTGTAGACCTTTTAGGTTGTTACTTGAACATCGATCCCCGTATGTCCCCACATACTAGTTTAAGTTACATAAAAACAACCTTGGATCTTAGTTTATTGGATTTGGGTCAAATTGTGCAATATTTAACAATAACATTTTATTGCAGAAACTTAATAACATTTTATTACAACCAGTATACAATTTGTTTACAGTCACTATCTACGAGTTTTAGGGCATAAAACCCAACAAACTCCCACTTGAACTAAAACTCTAGTTTAGTGGGATGTACAATAATTTATTCAGCAGCGGGTGTATAAATACATGTATAAAACATATACAGTGTTCAAAAACAATAAACTAGGGCATCCCTATACCCATTACATAATGGTATCACTATACCCATTACATTTCTCCCACTTGCCCTAGATTCTATCTTTGTACATAACTCGTAGACCTAGACCTTATAGATGACCATCATACCCTTTAAACGAGAGAGCCTTCGTGAATATTCCATTTAATTAAATGTGCTTGCTTGTCTTGGGCTACAAGGTTCTTTTGAATTTTCCACAACACCACTGTATCACTATAAAGTGTGATGGACAAGTTCACATTTGGAACACATTCCAAATCTGTCAAGAACTTCATACGCCTTACAGTCTCTATCGCTGCTTCACAAACAATTATATTTTCGGCCTATATGGTAAAGACTGTAACTATGCCACACTATAGCTCCTTCGTAAATATTGATCATGGATACTGATGTTATTTCCTCAAATCCTTATCAGTCTTAAAATCCATGTCAGTGTATCCTGTAAGGATCAAATCCTTAGTCCCATACACAAGCATATAGTTCCTCTTTCTCCTCAGATACTTGAAGATATTTTTATCAGTTTTCCAGTGATCAAATCTTGGATTAGATTAATACTTACTGACAATCCCTATTGCATAGGACATTCGTCTCATGTCCTCAACTTCTTGAGGTGTCTTAGGAAACAGTTTCGTAGACAAAATGAATTCAATGCCTGAAAGGTAGTGAACCCTTCTTGGAATTTTGTATCTTATATCTAACTAACATCTTGTAGATATAAGACACTTGAGACACTTTTTTTTTTACGGTTCCTAACAATTTGGATCCGAAGAACAAACTTAGCTTCTCCCAAATTTTCATTTGGAAATGAGTTGCTAGCTCATTTTACTAGTCAGTAAGATAACCTACATCATTCCCAATGACTAGGATATCAATCACATACAACACTAGTAAAGCTACTGAACTATTGACGATCTTTAAGACAAGATTCATCAATGTCCAGATCAAAGCCAAAAGATTTTATCACAGTATCAAATCTTATATTCCAAGGTTGAATTGCGTAGGTCAATCCACGAATGGATCACTTAAGCTTTGCAAACCCTTTTGCTTTTGACCTTGCTAAATGAACCATTTTGGTTGAGACATGTAGATACTCTTCTCAAAATTACCATTCAAAAGAGTAGTCTTGACATCCATTCAAAATGGATAAGAGTTCTCTCAGACTTCAACATGACGGCAGGAGATAAGAATTTATTACAGTCCCTTGTCTCTGGGTATAACCCTTTGCCTTAAGTCTAATCATAAGATTATTTCCCATTTCTTCTTGTAGATTCACTTGTAATCCATACATGTTACCCCATTAGATAGATCTACAAGGTCCTAGATGGAATTGAAACTACATATTTTAATTTCGGGTCCATTGCTTTAATCCAATTGGTTCTTGTTAACAACATTCATTGTCTTGCTCTAAGACAATGAATCCTCAAAGTCATCATCAGGTATGACAATCTGGGCTTCAATTAAGCCCATGTAAAGGTCATATTGTAGAACAACCCTCCCACTATATTGAGGCACTCTCAACTCTTGAGATATATGTAACTAACCAGTTGTATTGGCCCTATGAACAACTCTTGTTAATGGTCCAGCATTATCAACAACCCTTGTTGACTTATCAACAACTTTTGTTGATATTTCTTTAGCTTCATTAGTTAATTTACTTAAAAGACCCTACTTTGTGGCTTATTATTTCTCATGTGGTATTCTTCTAAGAATGTTGCATTTGTCGGTACAAATTCTTTATTCTCTTGTGGATTAAAGAAGTTTCCACATTTCTCATTTGGGGTAGCCTACGAATAGGTATATTGTTGAACGGTGTTCCAGTTTCTTTTGGGTTAGCCACAAGCACGTGTGTTGGACTCCCTGGTAACTCTCAAAAAAGAAAGTTATTTAGGCCTTCGTTCTATAGTATTTTGTGTGTCATTTGTGTTAAAAAGGGTTGCTTTTAGATGAATATTATATGTTTTAACCCATTTTGAAGAATGGAGGCTTTGGAAGTTATTTTGTGCAGAAAATATTGTTGAGCGACTTGAAGGAGAAAAATCTGTGATCCAGCAAAGCAGGGAGCAAAACTGCCACGTAACAGCTCGTAATCCATTTTAATAAAGTGGCGTTAGCTGAATTATTTTTGGGTCTAAGAAGCTTGGAGAGCCATCCACGTGTCTAAATTAACCTAATTAGGTTAAACCTCATCTTATAAAAGGAGGGGGCCGCCAAAGATAAATTCATTGACGATTGGGAGACCGAATCAATTGGTTGGAGGCCGAATTGACGACAAAATGGAGATCTAAGAAGACCATTTGGGATTCAACTCAAGAAGACAAAGTTCTATGTTCTTGGTGGTTTGGAGCAACCGTTTTATCCCCATTTGCTGAAAAGGATTAGTATTTCTTGTGTATTTCGTATTATGGATGTGTTTATTGAGATTGTAACGTGTTTTATGTTTTCAATCATGAACTAATTGCTTTGTAGGCATGGGTTAAGAATTATGTGATTGTTATATTTATAAAAATTTTAAATTCTACTTGATTATGATCATCTTGAGTTATCGTTGTTTTTCAATTTCATTATGTGCCCGCTTAGCTAGCCGGTATGTATAGCTTCTCCTAGTTTCAGGGATGATTTAGGAGTTGTGTGGCGATAATTCAAGTTAGACCATTATGTGTTGGTGAACGACAGTAGTTGAACTAGGGATAATCAATTGCCTAACGCTTAATCAGTAGAGCTTCATGAGTTGAAACACATTCCAAACCAGAGTTCCGGGAGGATCCCACTGATAATACTGCATGAGAATGACTGATAAAAAGAATTGTTGGCTCATCTTTATAAACAATTACATAAGTTTTAACCTGTGTCGGTTTCCATTTTGTTTTCTCTAATTGTAATCATTTACTGCTTTCGTATATCTTTTGTTTTAGCATTTTAAAAACTCAATCAATTTAACCAACCTTTTGAAATCACTAAAAAGGAAAATTAAATCAATAGAGGTAGGCAATTCAAGACCCTGTGGATACGATAAATACTTATCACTTGCTGCTAGATTGTGTATACTTGCACAGTATTTATGGGTGAATTCTATCTATAATTTTAACCACTTCAGAATTGCAACAAGTTTTTGGCGACGTTGCGGGGGACTTGAAATTATTTTATTTTATTGATTTTTTTTTGTGTATTTTTGGTAATTTGGTGTGTGAACTTTTTGACTGTTTCTTTTTGTTTTTTAGTTGTGACTTTGGTGTATGAGCGATCCCCTTGGGATTAGTTTTTCAAGAAGTTCAAGTGAATCTCGAAGAGGAACTGTGTGATGCAGCAAAATCCGCCACTGGAGCAAAATGGACAGCAAAATAATCAGGCTGAGAATCCTATCCTTGTAGCGAATGATAGGGGCAGAGCCATCAAAGCGTATGCTTTTCCAATAGTTGACGAGTTAAATCCAGTGATAATACATCCAGTAATTGAGGTAGAAAACTTTGAAATGAAATTGGTCATGTTTCACATGTTAGTGAGTGTCGAGAGATGCCCTTTGATTAACCCTATATCCTTATTCCCTTAAAGATGGGACAAAGGCGTGGTTGAATTCTTTTGTTCCAGGATCAATTAGTACGTGGAACGAGTTAACGGAGAAATTTCTTAGTAAGTATTTTCCACCAACCAGGATCATCCACTATTCCTGTCTCTATAGGTGGAAAGGAGTTGGGGAGAGCACTTTGTGTTTCAGGCACAAGCAAAAACCTTATGCCTCTTTCAGTTTATTGAAAGCTAGGTATTGGTGAAGCTAGGCCTACCACAATCACACTCCAATTAGTAGATAGGTCTATCACATATCCTGAAGGTAAAATTGAGGATGTTCTACTCCAGGTAGATAAAGTTATTTTTCCTATCAATTTCATTATTCTAGATTGTGAGGCAGATAAGAATGTCCCAATTATTCTTGGTCCTCCATTTTTGGCAACTGGTAGATTTTTTATGGATGTCCAACAGGGGGAGTTTACAATGAAGGTGCATGACCAAGAGGTGAAGTTCAATGTGTTTGATGCAATGAAATATCATAATGATATTGTGGATTGCTCGTGCATTCAGGTGTTGGATGAGATTGTTGAGGACCACTTTGAGAAGGAATTGATGGAGTACCATACCCAAAAATTTGGAGAAATCCAAATTGAGGATTTGGAAATAGGTCGATTGGAGCATGAGCATAAAGATGTAGGTGAAATTTCTAGTTTTAAGAGGAGTTTTGAATCCTTAGAGCCAACTGATAAGAAATCCATGCCTATGCAACCTTGTAATTCATTGACATTGTTCCGGCAATCTGAGATTAGGAAATCATTCCTTGATGAACGGTTACTTACTATAGCTCATATTAAGGCAGTAAAAACACCTTGGTATGATGACTTTTCTAATTACCTTGATTTTTGAAATTTTCCTCCTGGTTAATCAAAAGAACAGATGAAAGAATTTTGCCATGGGGTGAAGTTTTATTTATCAAATGATGCATATGTGGTTAGACAATGTGTTGATGATGGCTGTGAGTTTAAAAAAGGGTAGCGAGTAAAACATTACTGGAGGGAGGAGTTTCGTTCGAAATATCTCTCTCTGAAGTTCCTGGAAGATTACGGGAGCGTAGGTTTTGAGGGAGCAAAATTTCAACATTCTAATAAGAAGCTCCCATTATTTGATCTTGTTTTTTTATGTTAATTTTGATTTATTGTCTGTTTTGATATTATTTTGATTTGATATTATTTTTATTCAGTTAGATTTGTATTTTATTATTATATTTGTAGGTTAGTTTAGATTTGATTTTGAAGAATTTTATTTTTGAAAGATTTTTCCAGATTTTAAATAATATATCTTGTGGATGTTATTTAAAAAAAAAAAGATTTGATTTCATAGTTTTTGTTGAGAAGATCAGAGATTTTATTTGGTTAAGATTTTTTTGTGAGATAAGATTATAATTTTACCGTTGAGATTTTATTGTTGTTAGCAGGATAATTAAGTGGGCATGCAGTTAATTACCAAAGATGTCATGTGTTGAGCAAAGGGGAGCTCGCGTTATGGTTGTTACACACAGAGGGAGCACTGTAAATGGAAGATCTTACCGTTTGACAGATAATAAAATTTTCCATGAAACCATGAAATTAAAACAGTAACTTAAATTAATTAGGAGATAATTAGGGGCTAATTATTTGGTGAAGATCTTTGAGTTAGTGCCCTATTTATACGAGGTCCCATCAGGTACGTTTTTCACTCTCATCTTTTATTACTATTGATATGATTTTTTTCTGTGTACTATTATTGTGAGGGAAAAAAGCACGAGCAAGGAAAGAAAGAGAGACAAAGGAATAAGTGTCGGTAGATGACGATACAATGAAAAAGAGGGTTAAAGAGAATTCGTAGAGACCAAAGAAAAAGAATAAGAGGTCTGAGAAAAAAAAAGTAAGAACCCCTACCCCAACCCTTTCTCCTGACCATTTGTTTCTGAAAAAGAAAAGCCAGAAGAGGAAAAAGAAGATAAGAGGAATGAAGATGAGACTGAAATAGAACTGAGTGAAGAAGTTGGGCTTGATGAAGGATTTTGGTACGAGAGGTTCATTAATGAAGAGGCAAGACAAAAATATTAAGAAGTCCTGAAGCGAGATGTTCTAATGGCGCGCGGCTTCGATGGTGGCAAAGAGCTTCCAAATTTTCTTTAAGCGACCATCACTAATCAAAGTTGAGAACGGTTGTGCGCAAAGCTGGAGCCAACTCTTGATCAACTAGAATGGGAGTTCTACGCCAACATCGATGAAAATGAAGGATTCTTGGTTATCGTTCGTAAAGTTGTTGTCGACTGGAGCCATGTAGTCATTAATTTTCTATTTAATTTGCAAGACTTTCCCCCACGCAGCTTTCAATGAAATATTAGTTGCCTCCTCAAATGAGCAACTAAATGCCCAGTGGAGGCTGTCTAGGACGAAGGCAGGAACATTCCAGTTAGCATACTTGAAGTATGAGGCTAACACTTGGCTTAGCTTTGTCAAGAAGAGATTATTGCCTACAACACATGCGTCCATTGTCTCCTATGATCGAGTGGACTTGAAGGTTATGTGTCCTAGAGAGTTCCAGTGAAATAAAGTTGTTTCACAAGGGGATTATTGACACTACTAGACTTCAGAGAGGTGAGACGTGCCATGGTGGTTTGTTTTGTGGTGTCCATAGAGTGCTGGAGCAACTTGAGATGGTTCTCAATAGGCTAGAATTCACTGAGAGACAAGTTCAAACCTACTAGAGCTATGATCGTTGAAGGGACACCACACTAAAGAGGGCTATGCAAGTGAATTTTTCTAAGCCATATCAAGCCTTCTTAATTTTCCTTGATGATCTTATGAACTCATGCATTCCACCCCCACCCATCATTCGAGAGGAAGAAGAAAACCCAGAGCCTGAACATAAAGAAGAATTAAAGGGAAGTTTCAGTTTCTTCGAGCAAATATGTTCTGCTTCTTTGTTTTTATTTGTTGCTTTAAAATCTATCTCTGTCATGATTACGTAAATCACTGATCTTGATCTTTAAAGTAATCAAATATTGTTTTGTTTGGCACATCTGAGTATCTAACTTAATTTTCTTCTGAATTTTTGAAGTTTGGACTAGTTAGCTTAATTAGATCAAGGTGTTCTGATCTCCAGAAACCTTCTGCTTGAGATTCCTTCTAGTCTAGTCATGACTGCAGCAAAAAGTTATGAGGTAGCATTGTCTTATTCGATCCACCTTAAGCTTAATCTTAGTCCCACGCATAGTTGAAAATTCAGTTAGAAAAAATTAAGTTTGGGGGTATACTTATCATGTTGCTAATTCATTAAAGACAATGAATAATTTAAGTTTGGGGGACTTTTAGCTACTCCCTTTGTTTTGCCCGAGCATTCCTCTCCTTCATAATAATATTTGTAGGTTGTTGAGTTACTAGGGATATTTGTGACACCCACAGTTTGTCTTTGCGTCAAAAGATGACCTAGGATAACATATAAAAAAATGATAAAAAATTAATTGCTGAAAAAAAAATTGTGAAAGTTTTGTTGTGAAAATTGAAAGAGCAAAAATTTTGAAGGATGAATGATAATCTAGCAGTTTTCTGTCTCCTATGGCTTACGTGAGCTTCATCATAAAATTTTGCCATTCTGAGAAGCAAATGATAAAATAACTAAGGATTTTTTGGTTTAACAATGAGTATTTAGCCTAGTTGGTGGGTCATCTCATGCTTAAAAGCTTATGACTGTAAGGTTGCTTTAAGTTTGGAGAACAAAAGAATAAATCCCCTGAAATATGTGTTCAAATATGTCTGATAATAGAACTAAGCTGTGGTAAGTTCTTAGGATTGAGTTAAAGGTGGTGATTATTTGTTCGAAGCTGAAATAATTATTTTGCTGCAGCAGTGTTTGGTTTTGCAGGAGGCTCACGTAAAGGCTGAAGGTAGTGTTAGAATATTTGTTTTGATTGAGTTGTGCTATGACTAATGTTTTGATTTTCAAGGGAGGTGAGTTAGTATTGCTCGGGACGCGCAATAGTTCAAGTTTGGGGGTATGATATCTCTCCAAAAGGGAGTTATTTAGGTCTTAGTTCTATAGTATTTTGTGTGTCATTTGTGTTAAAAAAGGGTTGCTTTTAGATGAATATGATATGTTTTAACACATTTGGAAGAATGAAGGATTTAGAAGTTATTTTGTGCCGAAAATATTGCTAAGCGACTTGAAGGAGCAAAATCTGCGATCCAGCAAAGCAGGGAGCAAAACTGCCACGTAACAGCTCGCAATCCATTTTAATAAAGTGGCATTAGCTGAATTATTTTCGGGTCTAAGAAGCTTGGAGAGCCCTCCACGTGTCTAAATTTACCTAATTAGGTTAAACCTCATCTTATAAAAGGAGGGGGCCGTCAAAGATAAATTCATTGACGATTGGGAGACCGAATCAATTGGCTGGAGGCCGAATTGACTGCAGAATGGAGATCTAAGAAGACCATTTGGGATTCAACTCAAGAAGACGAAGTTCTTCCACATTCTTGGTGGTTTGGAGCAGTCGTTTAATCCCCATTTGTTGAAAAGGATTAGTATTTCTTGTGTATTTCGTATTATGGATGTGCTTATTGAGATTGTAACATGTTTTATGTTTTCAATCATGAACTAATTGCTTTGTAGGCATGGGTTAAGAATTATGTGATTGTTATATTTATAAACTTGAGTTATCGTTGTTCTTTAATTTCATTATGTGCCCGCCTAGCTAGCCGGTATGTATAGCTTCTCCTAGTTTCAGGGATGATTTAGGAGTTGTGTGGCGATAATTCAAGTTAGACCATTATGTGTTGGTGAACGACAGTAGTTGAACTAGGGATAATCAATTGCCTAACGCTTAATTAGTAGAGCTTCACTGGAGTTGAAACACATTCCAAATCGGAGTTCCGGGAGGATCCCGCTAATAATATTGCATGAGATTGACTGATCAAAAGAATTGTTGGATCATCTTTATAATCAATTACAGAAGTCTTAACTTGTGTTTGTTTCCAATTTGTTTTCTCTAATCGTAATCATTTACTGTTTTCATATATCTTTTGTTTCAGAATTTTAAAAACCCAATCAATTTAACCAACCTTTTGAAATAACTAAAAAGGTAAATTAAATCAATAGAGGTAGGCAATTCAAGACCTTGTGGATTCGATAAATACTTATCACTTGCTGCTAGATTGTGTATACTTGCACAGTATTTTGAGATGAATTCAATCTATAATTTTAACCACTTCAAAATTGTAACACTCCCCAAAAATTAAAATAATGTAAACTATTTTTACGTCTTATCCACAATTCAAAAGATGTTTCAGAAACACTTTTGATGGAACGTTGTTCGAAATATGTGATGCAGTCAACACTGCATGACCCCAAAACGAGTCATGCAAATGAGCATAGTTCATATTGAATCGAACTGTATGCAATAGGGTTCTATTTCTCCAATCTAATACACAGTTTTCCTAAGGTGTTTCAGGGGTTTGAGAGTTGGGATGTAATTCCATGTTCTATCAAATAGTCTTGGAATCTCAAGTCCCAAATACTCTACACATCGATTAGATCGATGTGTTTTTATCATCTCACCTAACAAATTTCCAACTTCAGTCTCAACCCACTTTGAATTTCTCAAGAGCTTTAGACTTAAGTTGCACTAGGTTGAGATACACATACCTTGAATAATTATCTATAATATTGATGCATTATTCATACCCTCCCACTGCTTCAATATATTGGACCACAAGGATCCAAATGTACAAGCTCCAAGGGCTTTTTGGCTCTATAGTTATTTTCAAGGAAAATAATCTATTAGTCATGTTGCCCTTAAGGCATGACCTATAAGGTGTAACAGAGAGCCATCTTCTAAATTGCTTAGAAGTATACTCTTGACCAATCTCCCAATCATATTGAGGTAAATATGCCCTAACCTTAAGTGCCAAAGAAAGGTATTTTCCTTTAGGAAAAATCCTTTGCCTTTAATTTCTTTGAGTAGTAGCAACCTCAAGCAACTTATTGTTCATGATTGCTTTACTCTTGATTAGTCTTAAAACATTTATGTTATTTTTCAGCTCAGCTGAACTTTGTTAACTCCCTTTCTTGAAATGAACTGCGTTAGCAGGGAAAGGTAAAGAGTAACTTTGTTCAAGCCAATAAGATAAAGAAATCAAATTTCTTTTGATCTTAGAAATTATATACACATCATCTAATAATATGTATTTGCTCCCACTGAGAAAAATAACTTAACGTTCCCCATTGCTACAACCAAGACAACCTCTTGTTGGGTTTAATGTCCTATAAACTCGTAGTTTGTAAATCATTAAACATATTCTATTTCCAATAAAGACGTTATTGAGGTTATTCAGTAAAAGATGTTATTGAATATATAAATTGCGAATGATTAACCTAAATCAAATAAACTAAGATCCTTGACTATAAAATGAATACTCGAACTATATGTAGGGATATATCGTCGGATCAAGTTCAAGTTTATAGTCAAAATAGTCTATAGTATAAGGATACGGTTGGGTGCCTTATCCTGGGGAAACTATGGACGCGGCCCACTTTGTATTAAGTACAAACGATGAGATCCTAAATCATTCATTTGGAGACATGCGAATGGGGGCGTCCTGTGCAATGAGTTTGCATAAGACTGGACCACGAAATAAGTCACTTTCACTTTATAACGCCTGAAGAAACTGACTATTTCTCATAGATGACCTAGGTAACTCGTTCTTAATCCTAAGCTAACTATGAACTCCTGTTTATACGAGATTATCCTTTGATCTGCATGGGTGAGAGTGGCCAGTATCGCCGACTCAACAAGCCTACCATTTTGGGGATAAGATCAAATAGATAGCTGGGGACATAGTTACGCAAGACGAAATTCACTCCTACCCATTTTAGGGATAGCAGAGAGGTTATTCCCTTAAGTACTAACTTCAGGACTTGAACAAGGGGCCCCACCCTCTCGTTGGATCGAGAGGGACTTAGGTTTGATGGTTGGATCACAAACCGATTGTTCATTAGAGGATTAGTGGAACTTAAGGAACAAGAAGTACTATAGGGGTGAAACGGTTATTTGACCTAGCTATAGCTACGAACAATCTGTGAAGGAACGACTTACTGAACATGGTTAAATCAAGTGGACAGAAATATATCTATAGTGAGGGGAGTGCAACTATCGGGCTATAGTGGAGTGTCCCGGTAGTTAACGAATGTTGGCTAGCTTAGATAATGAGATTAGTCGGTTAGCCTCAAATCGTTGGAGTCCATGATCTATAGGTCCATTAGGTCCCCCTACTAGCTCATATCAGATTAAGGCCTAGAATATTTTGATAGGAATCTTTGAATCGTTCAAAAATGGGAAATAGGGTTTTATCGTAAAACGTGTTCGACACAATGATTTAATTATGAATTAAATTAGGAATTGAGAGATAAGGTATTTAATATTTAAAAAAGAAGGATAAGGTATTTAAAAGTGTTTTAAATATCATATATATGTATTAGGAATCATGGCACTAGGTGATAAAGATTAATTGGATTAATCATATCAAAATTACTTGGAAATGTCCCAATTAATTGCCTAGAAATCAATTTCAATTTTGAATTGAAATTGAAATGAATTGCAAGCTGAAAATTCACAATTAGGATTCAAATCATAGTGGATTTAGTGGCATTCCCGCTCTTGCATGATGATGCATACTGGAAAACAACACAAACATGCACTAGATGCATGTGTTGTGAATTAAACACCTAGAATCCACTTTGAGTTGTATGTCCACCATGTGTCTAGTGTCATGAAGCTTGTCTTTGCATGGGAGAGGTCTGTAAATGGAGTTGGAATCTGATTCAAGGGTTTTCAAGCATTCATCTTAGTATTATGCTGAAAAACTTCTCCCTCAAACACTCTCTCATCTCATTTCTTCCTAAAGCTTGTACCTTCAAGCATTACCTTCCCATTTCTTACTTCTATAGACTCCAACAAGTATTTCTAGGCCCAAGAGAATAGTAGGAAAGACTCTAGAGGTTGTCCAAGGAGCATAGGAGAGGAAAACACCACAAGGAGTTCCACATAAGTGAGCTACAAATGTTGGTGTTCTCTTTACTCTATATTCTGTCTTTTCTAGAACATGCATGCTTTAGGAGCAAAATTGAATGTCTTAAGTGCTTTCGATCTTCAATTTCTTCCGCACGTGTTATATGAACACCTTCAATTGGTATCAGAGCATGATTAGAGCACTTAATTCATTTTAATTTTGCTGTGGTGGGTACCATTTTGAAATTGAATTTTCTGTGTGCTAAAATGGAAGTGTTTTGGTTTGAAAATTTTTTGAGCTTTCAAATCTTCATGAAATTGTAATTGCTCGGATATGTAAGAGCGTGAATGTGTGTACTAGAGTCTGTAATTTTTATAGAGTCATTAGAGTCCATATAGGCTGTTAAATCGAAGCAAAACGAGAGAAGACGCAGCAGAAAAAAACAGCTGGAACCTGCTGTTTGTGACAGCGTCGGGACGCTCTTCATGTAACATCCTGACGCTATTGAACAAAAATTCCAACAGTTAAGTTGCTTGTTTTAAATTGCCAAACCATTCCAGAAAATTTGTCTGGTTCAGCTGCTGCCTTTATGTCCGGTTCGGTCTGTTGCAGCCTCATTTCACTCATTGCATGGCCGGTTTAGTGCTTGGATGGGCGGTTCGAGTTGGTTCGTGAAGCTCGGGCGTGTTGCAAGTTTATTTATTAATTATTATTGTAGTAATTAGTTAAGTTGCTTGTTTTAAATTGCCAAACCATTCCATTTTAGTATTGATTTAATTTCTTTTATGCATTGAGAATGTATGGTTTAATTGGATTAAATGTATGTGCATTATGAGCATGCCATATAGTTTAAAATCCCATCATAGGAAAGCATGATCATGCATTTTTATTTATAATGAGTGTTATTAATAATTCAAATGCATGAAGGAAATTTCATGATCAATTGATATAAGTGTTATATTGATTTAGGGAGATTCATGCTTGAATGGTTAATTAAAATTGGTTAATTGATATAAAATTTATATTAATTAAAAGATAAAATTAACTTAGCATGAAGCATGAAATTTCCTTAGTGTTTTTTCTATAAAGAGTTATATTCAAATGAGGAAGCATGTTATAGATTAGATTTATAAATGTTATAACTCACTTAGAAATCCAAAATCTATAACAAAGAAAAAAGTGCATGCTCACTTAGGGTTAAATTGAATCCAACTCTCGAACGATTTCAATTAGATTCAAATAGGTCGATAAGCTTGTAAAGCATAGGTCACAAGAGAACTCACCCGACGAGATGCTGTCTAAGGCTGGAGGTATTTAAGTTGACGGTTTACGGAACACCTCCTACCTGGGCATCGAGTCGGTTCTTGAGTTAAAGTTAACTCAGTTTTATGAGCATGCACGTGTGTGATGTGAGGTTTTAATCGTTATCACCTAGACATCATAAGATTAAATGAACTTAGACTTAGGGTTATTCAATTAGCCAGAATTCGCCTAAGTATACCAAAAACCGTTTAAAATACGTAGTGGGAGGGGAGAGATATATCAAATCCATTTCCATTTCACGCTCTCCCTTTTGTTCACAAGGTGAGATTTATGCTTGGCCTCGTGTTGATTATACTTCAACTGCTCCATTCTGAAGGTGTTTGCATAAATCAATAACAAGGTGAATGGAGAAAGTATTTATAGTAAGTGAGTGAAGGAAGTGTGGCAACACATCCTGCGGTCTCCTCCGTTAGGTTGCACCGTGAGATTTCCATGTTGCACCTGCTTGTATGCCCTGGAGCTACTAACCATTCGGAGGGTTGTAACATGGAGATCGGAACAACGCAAACTCCAGAGATGGATAGGATTACTTAGGACCATTTCCAACGTTAGCTTTTCCATTCGGTAGCATTGTTTGGGTCGTTCTGTGTAATCTTAAAACGACGGGTCACACTTACAAGGATTACTAAGTGTTAGTATATTCCTGACCAAACGTAACGATAACTAAATAACTATAGGAATAAGAGTTATTCTGGAATTAGTATTTAGTCAAGAACGTCTTGGTTTAGTGAAAGAGTAATTGACTGCCCCTCGGTAGCGGTTGCTCTAACTCACTAAAGTGTCGTTGCAAAATAATAATCCTGGGTACATTATTACTTTTGCTAAAACCTGATTGGATTTTGTAAAAAATGGTTAATAAGCAATTACTAATAGCTTTGTTTAATTTTTCAGCATGTCTAGCTCACTAGTACAATTACTCGCTTCGGATAAGCTTAACGGGGATAACTATGGAACATGTAAGTCTAATCTGAACACAATACTAGTAATCGAGGATCTTAGATTTGTCCTTACTGAAAAATGTCCACCTAACCCTGGCTCGTCAACAAACCGAATTGTTCGGGAAACATATGAGAAATGGACTCGAGCAAATGATAAAGCAAGACTCTATATTTTAGCAAGCATCTTGGATGTCTTGTCTAAAAAGCACGAGAGGATGGTCACCGCAAGGGAGATCATGACTTCGTTGACGGGTATGTTTGGACAACCGTCGTCGAAAATCCGGCATAAAGCTCTCAAAAATGTTTACGATTCCCGAATGAAGGAAGGTGCTTCAGTTAGGGAACATGTTTTGAACACGATGGTTCAGTTTAACATCGCTGAAGTAAACGGTGCTACAATTGACGAGGGTAGTCAAGTAAGTTTCATAATGGAGTCTCTTCCGAAGAGCTTCATTCAGTTCAGGTCAAATGCTGTCATGAACAAAATAGACTTTAACCTGACTACCTTGTTAAACGAGCTCCAGACTTACCAAAGTCTCACCAAGAGGGGACATGAAGGGGAAGCAAACGTTGCTACAACCAAGAGGTTCAAAAAAGGATCGTCCTCGGGAACCAAGTCTTGACCTTCCACTTCAAAGAATAGGAGTATTCAAATGAAGAAAAAGAAGGATAAAGGGAAAGGAAAAGCTCTAGTGGGAAGCAAGGCAAAAACTAAAGCTGCAGATAAAGGAAAATGTTTCCATTGTAATGTACACGGACATTGGAAACGCAACTGTCCCAAGTACCTTGCGGAAAAAAAGGCTGAAAAGGAAAAACAAGGTAAATATGATTTGCTCGTTATCGAAACATGTTTAGTTGAGCAAGATAGCTCAGCCTAGATATTAGATTCAGGAGCGACTAATCATGTACGTTCTTCTTTACAGGAAATTAGTTCCTGGCATATGCTGGCAGACGGCGAAGTAACTCTCAAAGTTGGAACTGGAGAGGTCGTCTCAGCCAGAGCTTCTGGAACTCTCAAGTTGTCTTTTGGAGATAGATTTTTACTACTTGAAAATGTCTTGTATGTTCCTGATATAAAAAGGAACTTAAGTTCTATCTTTTGTTTGATTGAACATGAATACCAAGTATCTTTTGATATTAATAAAGTGTTTGTTAACAAAAGAGGTATGCATATATGTTCTGCAAAACTTGAAAGCAACTTATACGTGTTAAGGCCAATTAAAGTTAAAGCTATTTTTAATATGGAGATCTTTAAAGTAGCGGAAACTCAAAACAAAAGGCGAAAAGTTTCTCGTAATACCTATCTTTGGCACTTGAGATTAGGCCACATAAATCGCAATAGGATTGAAAGATTGGTAAAGAGTGGACTACTAAATCAATTAGAAGATGACTCGTTACCACCATGTGAGTCCTGTCTCGAGGGAAAAATGACCAAACGACCTTTTTTGGAAAAAGGTTATTGGGCCAAAGAACCCTTAGAACTGTGCATTCGGATCTCTGTGGTCCTATGAATGTCAAATCACGAGGAGGGTATGAATATTCCGTCAGTTTTATTGATGATTATTCAAGGTATGGCTATCTTTACCTAATGCATCATAAGTCTGAAGCCCTTGAAAAGTTCAAAGAGTACAAGACCGAGGTTGAGAACCAATTAGGTAAAACGATTAAAACGCTACGATCAGATCGAGGTGGGGAATATATGGACTTACAATTCCAAGACTATATGATAGAACACAAAATTACGTCTCAACTCTCAACCCCTGCTACACCACAACAAAATGGCGTATCAGAGAGGAGAAACCAAACTTTGTTAGACATGGTTCGATCAATGATGAGCTATGCTCAGTTGCCTGATTCGTTCTGGGGATATGCAGTTGAGACTGCTGTATACATTTTGAACATGGTTCCCTCTAAAAGTTTTTCTGAAACACCCTATGAGCTATGGAAAGGGCGTAAAGGTAGTTTACGTCACTTCAGAATTTGGGGATGCCCGACACACGCGTTGGTACAAAACCCAAAGAAATTGGAACGACGTTCAAAACTGTGCCTATTTGTAGGATATCCTAAAGAAACGAAAGGTGGTCTATTTTACGATCCTCAGGATAATAAAGTGATTGTATCGACAAATGCTACATTCATTGAGGAAGATCACATAAAAGATCATCGACCTCGCAGTAAACTAGTATTAGATGAGATATCGAGAAAAACTACAAAAGAATCTACAAAAGTTGTAGATCAAGCTGGTGCTTCAAAAGTTGTTGATCAAACACATCCATCTCGAGTAATGAGAGAGAGCCTCGACGTAGTGGGAGAATTATAATAAAACCTGACCGCTACATGGGTTTAACAGAAACTCAAACCATCATATCTGATGATGGTATAGAGGATCCATTGTCCTTTAATTAGGCAATGAATGATGTTGATAAGGACTAGTGGATCAAAGCCATGGATCTCGAAATGGAGTCAATGTACTTCAATTCGGTATGGGAACTTGTAGAACAGCCAGATGGGGTAAAATCTATTGGTTGTAAATGGATCTACAAAAGAAAACGAGACCAAGCTGGTAAGGTTCAAACCTTTAAGGCTCGACTTGTGGCAAAGAGTTTTACCCAGCGGGAAGGAGTGGATTATGAAGAAACTTTTTCCCCTGTTGCCATGCTTAAGTCGATTAGAATACTCTTATCCATTGCCACATATTATGATTATGAAATCTGGCAAATGGATGTTGTTGGGATTGGTGTCCTAAAACTCGTAGATAGTGAATGTTAAACGAATTATATACTTATTCGATAAAGGTGTTATCGAGACTAATTCAATAAAGTTATAACTGAATAAAGTAAATTGCACATATAATTACCCAAATCCAATAAACTAAGATCCATGTCTATAGGATGAACTCTTGAGCTTTATGAAGAGACATAAAAGTGGATCAAGTTTGAGTAATAGCCAAAACGGTCTATAGTATAGGAATAGGGTTGGGTACCTTATTCTGGTGACACTATGAGACGCGTCCCACTTTATAGACGGTATAGACGATGTGATCCTAAATCGTCCATGTAGAGACATGCGAGTGGGGGTGTCCTGTGCAATGAGTTTGCATAAGACCAGGACCAAGAAATAAGTTACTCTCGCTTTATAACACCGTTTACTGACGAGACTGACTATTTCATGTGATGACCTAGGTAACTCGATCTTAATCCTGAGCTAACTATGAACTCCTGTTTATTCGGGCTTATCCTTAGATCGGCATGGGTGAGAGTGGCTCAGTATCGCCGACTCAATAAGCCTCCCATTTCAGGGATAGGAACGGGTAGATAGCTGGGGACATAGTCGTGCGAGAAGGAATTCACTCCTACCCAAAATAAGGGATAGTAGAGAGGTTGTTCCCTTAAGTTCTGACTCTGGGTCTTGAACAAATGGATCCCACCCTCTAGTTAACGAATGTTGGTGTTATGCTGAAAAATTTCTCCCTCAAACACTCTCTCATCTCATTTCTTCCTAAAGCTTGTACCTTCAAGCATTCCCTTCCTATTTCTTACTTCTATAGACTCCCACAAGTCTTTCTAGGGCCAAGAGAATAGTAATGAAGACTCTAGAGGTTGTCCAAGGAGAAGAGGAGAGGAAAACACCAAAAGGAGTTCCACATAAGTGAGCTACAAAGGTTGGTGTTCTCTTTACTCTATATTCTGTATTTTTTAGAACATGCATGCTTTAGGAGCAAAATTGAATGTCTTAAGTGCTTTCGATCTTCAATTGCTTCCGCATGTGTTATATGAACACCTTCAATTGGTATCAGAGCATGATTAGAGCACTCAATTCGTTTTAATTTTGCTTTGGTGGGTACCATTTTGAAATTGAATTTTCTGTGTGCTAAAATGGAAGTGTTCTGGTTTGGCAATTTTTTGAGCTTTCAAATCTTCATGAAATTGTAATTGCTCGGATATGTAAGAGCATTAATGTGTGTACTAGAGTTTGTAATTTTTATAGAGTCATTAGAGTCCATATAGGCTGTTAAATCGAAGCAAAACGGGAGAAGACGCAGCAGAAAACAACAGTAGGAAGCTGCTGTTTGTGACAGCATCGGGACGCTCTTCATGTAGCGTCCCGACGCTGTTGAACAAAAATTCCAGCAGATGAATTTTTCCAGAAAATTTGGCTGGTTCAGCTGCTGCCTTTTGGTCCGGTTCGGTCTGTTGCAGCCTTATTTCACTCATTGCATGGCCGGTTTAGTGCTTGGATGGGCGGTTCGAGTTGGTTCGTGAAGCTCGGGCGTGTTGCAAGTTTATTTATTAATTATTTTTTGTAGTAATTAGTTACGTTGCTTGTTTTAAATTGCCAAACCATTCCATTTTAGTATTGATGTAATTTCTTTTATGCATTGAGAATGTATGATTTAATTGGATTAAATGTATGTGCATTATGAGCATGACATATAGTTTAAAATCCCACCATAGGAAAGCATGATCATGCATTTTTATTTATAATAAGTGTTATTAATAATTCAAATGCATGAAGGAAATTTCATGATCAATTGATATAAGTGTTATATTGATTTAGGGAGATTCATGCTTGAATGGTTAATTAAAATTTGTTTATTGAATCATTGAATCGATTAAATAACAAATTACTTGATTAATTATCGCACTAACCCATTACAAGAGCAATACAAACAATTGCATACAATCCAATGAGTTGAGCAAAAACAAGCAATCATAGAACCCTAAGACTATTGATTTAGTTTTGCAACTATGTTTCCGAGGTTTAGAGCAACAACCATCGAAGGGTGATCAGCTACTCCTCCTTTGAAATGAGACACTTCTCAGTCAACTCTATTACCAGAATAACTCATATTCCTATAGACGCTGACCACCGCTGTTCGGTCAAGGATTCGTTAACGAATTAACTTATCCCCATAAGTGTAACCCTCCCACTTTCAGATCTCATAGGCACACACTAATAGGCTACCGAAGGGAAAAACAACTGTTGGTAATTAGCCTAAGCGACTCTATCCTTTTCAGGACTTCACGTTGTTTCGAATCCTATGATCGGGCCCTCAGAAGGGATGGTTGCTCCAGGACAACACGCATGCGGATCATAAGACTCTCACGATGTGACCTATGGGTGGAGACCGAGGGACACGTTGCCGCTCCCACTTACTATGGGCACTTCCCCATTGACCGTGTTATTGACTCATGCAAACACTTTCTGAAGGGAGGTCGAGCTAAAACGACACGAAGCCGAGCATGGATCTCACGTTGTAAATATAGGGACGTAGGAGTAAAAACTCGATTTAAATCAAGTTTTGATGTTACCTCCAACTAAAGTAACCTACTGAATATTTTAGTGTTTATTAACCTAGATAATCCTGTTAATTCAATTTATCTAAGTTTAATCCTATTATAACTGTTATAATGAGAATTTTACCGAAATGTTCTAGGTGAATTAAACTCTTTTAACATACCTAGCAACATCGTATACCAACATGACTATGGTTATTTCAACTTAGGTTCCGGGTTTGTTCCCAGGTAGCAGGTGTTCCGTAAACCGTCAGCTTAAATACCTCCAGCCTTAGACAAAACTTAACCGGGAGAGTTTCCTTTTCACCATAGTAATGTAAAGTCTTTACTCTATAGATCTAGGCGTATTAAACTCTTTAATTAACCTAGTGGCATTGCATGCTTACATATTTGTGGTTAATTCAACTTAAGTTTTGGGTCAGTTCCCAGGTAGGAGGTGTTTCGTAAACCGTCATCTTAAGTACCTCCAACCTTAGGCAGAACTTCACCGGTAGAGTTCCCTGACAACCAATAGTTATGTTTGTCCTATTTAGTGAGGAAATTACATTTAAATGTGCATGAGATTGATTAATTAACATTTAATTAATTGATTTAATCAATTAATTAATTGATCTTGATCTAACGATGAAGATTGTTTCCTAACCTCACATTAGGGTTTCCTCTCTTATAAAAGGAAAGGTTATGAGAACCCTAACCCTAAGGTCTCATTCTATCATCCCTCTCATTCTCTCAACTCAAGAACTCTAGAGAGAATTTTTTCTCTCTAAGATTTTTTCCCACTCAAGATTAGGTAGTCCCACAACTATGTTCATAATCTTAGAGTTATAGCAGGGAAGATCAAATGGTGGTGTTCTTCGTTGTTGCAGAGCAATCAAGAATCATTCTTTATTTTCAGAGACGTCAACAGAGGTTTGCTTCTCTTTTTCTTTTAGATTAGATCTTTTATTGTATGCTTAGCCTGAATAATTTATTTAGAATAGTTTTCTCAATTTTTGCCAATGTAATGGTAATTTTGAATAAACAAAATTAACTATGAATCCATCCCAATTACGCTTCCGCTTTAACGGAATTAGGGAATTTCAAACCCTTCACTTTAAACCAAAAGGAAATCCACAGGTGAGTAGAAATTTGTTGTCTCTCCATTTGCTGGGATGCAATACGTGTTGGGTTTTATGCCCTAAAACTCGTAGATAGTGAATGTAACCGTTGACCAGATATTACTGAAATAATATTGATATATTTTTCCATTAAAAGTTTTTAGTTATTTTATATTTGTCTTTGCCTAAAATAACCATAATCCAATAAACTAGACATCCAAGGCTGTAATATGAGTCTTGAACTATATGTAGCGACATATGGGATCATTGTTCAAGAAACAACCTAAATGGGCTATAGTATAGGGATAAAGCTGGGTGCCTTATTCTGGTGACACTATGGATACGACCCACTTTGTATTTGATACAAACGCTATGATCCAACGCGTTCGTGTAGGAGACATGTGAGTGAGGGTATCCTATGCAATGAGTTTGCATAAGACCTGACCGCGAAATAGTAACCACTGGTTATAACATTGTTAACTAGTTGGTTTTCTATTTCACTAGGACGACCTAGACAACTTAGTCTTAATCCTAAGTAGATTATGGACTCCTGCTCATGAGGGATTGTTGATTGCTTGCGAAATGCAAGCTATTTACCCTCTAAATTTAGGCTAAAAGAAGGCGAAAAGAACCTCCAATGCGTTATCTTAGCGCATAAAGAAAAGGAAAAGTGCTTTGATATAAGCGGCAGGCTATATTTGTGTATGCGATAAGAAATTATAAATACAAAGCACCAACGCAACTAATCTGGACATTTTAAGTATCTTTTCAGCGCAGACACACTTTCCAAGATGATCAAAAGACAGAAAAAGATGGGTGAAAAGACAAGCGCCGGCGCAACCAGAGCAAGTAGGCGAAAAAGGAGATTAAAAAGGTGCAAGTAGCCTAATAATGATTAAGCGCTGACACAACTAACGCAAGTGGACTTGCAAGTTGGCCGTTGGTGACTTGAAGAAGTTTGCTTCCCTCACCTATAAATAGAAGTCACCTGTTCAAGCAGACCATTGAAGAAGGGAGAGAGGAGATCATTAGCAGACCATTGAAGAGAGAAGAAAAACCTCACAAAGGAGTTGCAGAAATCTGTAAATGGGAGTACACTTGTGTGTAATGTATCATTTCATGTATATCTGTTTTGCTTTCATGAGCTAAATCTTCTCTTCAAGGCTTAGCGCAAGCGCCTCATGCGGCGATAAGTACCACTTGTAAGCGCATATTTTGGTTTAATTGAAACATTATCTGCTTTCTACTTAGTTGTGTTAATCTTTTCATTGCTAAGTCCCGCTTGGCCAGCCGGATGCGGTATCAGTATGATAAATCCTTGGCAGGTAATGCATATAGATCTCTCTAAGTAGAACAAGCTAGCGCATGTCATGTAGTCTTGGTAGCATTTAATTATTACGACTAAAAGATATTGCATGCTTGAGCTTCGATTGCATTGTGACTAACGCAATCCCTTGTAAGTATTAAGAGAACTAAACTTCACGCATAAGCTAGGCAAAGAGTCATCTGCTGGTTTATTGCTAAAACGCATAAGGAGTACCAGAAGGAAAACTTAATGATTTTTTCTCACTTAGGCATTAATGGATCAATTAATAAAAAATTAGCGCTACAAGTCTCTTATAAACGCACGAGGTTGCTACCGCAATAGCCTTGATATTTTTCGCATTAAACCCCTTTCCTCAATTTATATTATTTTCTTCCCGCTATACATCTATTATTTAAACTACACCAATCAATTTTCTTTACTTACCTAGCATGTTGAGAAATTAATCAGTGAATATATAATTTTTGTTCCATTTCCCTGTGGATTCGACCCTGAACTCATCAAGTACTACTTGTTTTAATCAGTTTATACTTGGATTGATTTAAATCTGCGACTATTCTACCAACTATACTGATAACCAATCAATTGTCCTTTGATTAGTATGGGTGAGAGTGGACAATACGTGGACTCAATAAGCCTACCATTTTGGGGACAAGACCGAGTGGGGAACTGGGAACATAATCGTACAAGATGGAATTCACTCTTTCTCGACTTTAGGGAAGCAGATGAGTGTTCCCTTAAGTGGTGACTCCGAGTCTTGAACAAAGGGCCCTACCCTCTCAATGGCACGAGAGGGTTTTCTGTTTGATGGTTGGACCACAAACAAGTTGTTCATTAGAGGAGAGCTGGTACTTAAGGAAATAGAAGTAACCTAGGGGTGAAATGGTAATTTGACCCAGCTGGTGTTATAGACACTCGTGAAGGACTAACTAGTCAATATTGGTCTATATCCGTGGACGCAGAAAATATGTCTGCAGTGAGAAGAGTGCAACTGTGAGTCTATAGTGGAATGTACACACAGTTAACGAATATTGATTAATTTGGTTAATGAGTTTGACCAATTAATCTCACATCGTTGGAGCTTCTGATCTGCAGGTCCATTAGGTCCCACTGATAGCTCATAAAGTAATTTGAGGCAACTAAGTAATAAATGTAAATTTAAAATGTTCAATTTACGAAGGGAAACAATATAATATATATTGATATATTATTATGATATAAATTAATATTTGAAGAATTCAAATATTATTATAAACTTGAGTCGCATTAAATTTATGGAAGTTTGAAAGAGTTCAAATATGAATTAATTAATTTTAAGGCCTAAAATCTATTTGGGCAAATTAATTAATTCAAGGCCGGAAATTAAATATGTGATATTTAATTGGTGGCTAATTAATTAAAAGAATTCATTGACCTGGAGTTAATCAATTATGGAAATAATTAATCACTTAAGGAAGTGATTAATCATTTATGGAAATGATCTAATCACATATGGAAGTAATTAGTCATTTGTGGAAAGGATTAATCAACTATGGAATTGGTTGATCTTGGATTGATTAAATAAGGACTAAGATTGAATCAATTTTGGAAAAAATTGATTTAATTGAATATTTTATTCATGACCTTTCTTCTATAAATAGAACACTAGACCTAATTGGTTCAGGACTCTCCTCTTGCTCTTAGACTCACAAGACAAGACCCTAGAATATTCTCTAGCCTCCCTCTTAGAGAAAGACTCCCACAAGACTTTTGCCTCCTAGACTTAGAGACATATCGGTGTAACCTTTGTGGTTATTGTGTCTTTGAAGAAGAATTTTCGTGCGAAGAAACTACAAGGAGGCTGCTGTGTTTTCGATCGTGGAAGCGTCGTTGGCGAAGAACGGTCAAGTCTACAACGAAGGTTTGTAATGGTACTTTCCCGTTTCTTTAGAAAAGCATGAAAATAAATTAGATTTAATTTTCAAACATGTTCATAGCAATTTACAACAACTTTAGAGCATGTTTAAAGTTTATTTTGCCTTTTCGTAACGGTATTTTAATGTTAATTAATATACGGCGTAAGGTCCAATCGATGCGCTTCCGCTGCGTGGGGGCTTTTATCCCCTTCAGTACACACATGAAATATGGAAAATGGCTGTCAAGACAGCTTTTTTGAATGGCAATCTTGACGTGAGTATTTTTATGTCTCAGCCCGAAGGGTTCATAACCCAAGGTCTTGAAACAGGCCTCCAGATCTTGGAATATAAGATTTGATACTGCGATCAAATCTTTTGGCTTTGACCAGAATGTTGATGAACCTTATGTATACAAGAAAATCAACAAGAATAAAGTAGCTTTCCTCGTACTTTATATTGACGACATTCTACTCATTGGGAATGATGTAGGGTATCTGTCTGACGTAAAAGAATGGCTAGCGACCCAATTCCAAATGAAAGATTTGGGTGAGGCTCAGTATGTTCTTGGCATCCAGATTATTCGGGATAGAAAGAACAAAACGCTAGCTCTGTCTTAAGCAACGTATATCGACAAGATATTGGCCCGATATTCGATGCAGAACTCCAAGAAGGGCTTGTCGACTTTCAGGCATGGAATTCACCTATCTAAGGAACAATCTCCTAAGACACCTCAAGAGGTTGAGGATATGAGACGGATTCCCTATGCCTCTGTAGTGGGTAGCTTAATGTATGCCATGCTCTGCACGAGGCCTGACTTATGTTATATTGTAGGAATTGTCAGCAGATATCAGTCAAATCCAGGGTTAGACCACTGGACCGCCGTTAAAGGAATCCTCAAGTATCTTAGGAGAACAAGAGACTACATGCTGGTGTTTGGGGCTAGAGAGTTAGTTCTCACGGGATACACCGACTCTGACTTTCAGTCTGACAAGGATTCTAGGAAATCTATGTCAGGGTCAGTTTTCACCCTTAAAGGGGGGGCTGTAGTTTGGAGAAGTATAAAGCAAGGATGCATAGCAGACTCCACGATGGAGGCTGAGTATGTAGCTGCTTGTGAAGCAGCTAAGGAAACTGTTTGGGTAAGGAAGTTCTTGACAGATTTGGAAGTTGTTCCAAATATGAACTTGCCCACTACGTTATACTGTGACAACAATGGGGCTGTAGCCAATTCAAAGAAACCTCGCAGCCACAAACGAGTGGATGACCTAGGCAACTTGGCCTTAATCCTGAGTGGATTATGGACTCCTATCCATAAGGCATTGTCCTTTGATTTGTACGAGTGAGAGTGGCCAATTCGCCGACTCAATAAGCCTACCATTTTGGGGACAAAACCAAGTGGGGAGCTGGGAACATAGTCTTACAAGATGGAATTCACTCCTTCCCGACTGTAGGGTAAGTAGAGGTGTGTTCCCTTAAGTGATGTCTCCAGGTCTTGAACAATGGGCCCTACCCTCTTTATGGCACGAGAGGGACTTCTGTTTGCTGGTTGGACCTCAAACAGGTTGTTCATTAGAGGAGCACTGGTACTTAAGGACCAAGAGGTAGCTTAGGGGTAAAACGATAATTTGACCTAGTTGGGGTGCGAACACACGTGAAGGGCTAACTTTCTGTTGACGATCGATATCCGGGGACACAGAAATATATCTGCAGTGAGAAGAGTGAAGTTGGGGTTCTTTAGTGGAGTGAACCACAATGAACGAATATTGATTAATTTGGTTAATGAGTTTAGACAATTAATCTCACATCGTTGGAGCTTCTGATCTGTAGGTCCATTAGGTCCCACCGGTAGCTCACTAAGGGCGTTAAGGTAAATTTTTAAGGGAATTGGATATTCAAAGGTGTTCGAGTATTAAATTTAATATGAATTGGATTCATATTAAAACTATAGGTTAAAATTAATGCACATGTGATGTACATTAATACTATAGTTTATTTGAGAGAAAAATGTAATTAAATATGTGATATTTAATTATCATATTAATGAATTAGAGAATTAATTAATTATTGTTTTATTTTAGTTTAATTAAATTCGATTTAATTGAACTACATTAAAACTATAGGTTATGTGGTTTAATTTATATAAATTTTTTTTATATAAAAGTGGTTAAATTAAATGTTAATTAAATTAAATTAAATTAATTTAATTAATTTAATTATTCATTAGTTATTTTAACTGATGGAGTCTCCCCACTAACCTAGGATAACGCACGATTAAGAGGGAAGTTAGGAGGTAGTTCTGGTATTTTTACGGGGACTCACCTCTTCAGTTAGGGTTAGACTCCAAGATCTCTCTCATTCACTCTCACGCAAACTCTCTCTCAGTTATGGTGTTCTCTGCATTTTCTCTCTAGAATACAGAGACCAAAAGAAAATTCCCTAGAATTACCCTTGCTCCCACAAGCAATCAACGCATTGTTCCTTGTGAGAATACTCGTGAAGATTTTGTGGTTGTGTCCTCAAAAACCAGCAAGATCAAACCTTGGAGGTTGTTGAATTTTCTGCACCCCGTTGGAGAAAAGGCGAAACGATCAAGAACGCACCTTATAGTAAGTAGTTCTTGATCTTGGATCATTAGGATCCTCTTTAGATTAGATCTAGAGGATTTAAAGCATGTTTAATAACCTATTCAGTAGTTTTAATGTGAATTTTACTACTGTGCTTATTTGCCTCTGTATTGGTATTTAAAATAGTTTTTGAATACAGTGTTTGGTTCTGTAAAATTCTTCCGCTGCCAAAGGCCTTTTATCCCTTCAATTATGGCATCTGAGAGTGACAGGTGTCACAGGTTTGAGAGAGCTCTGCGTTTGGAGATACATACCCCGGTTACCATTATTGCCAAGTGGACAGATTTTTCCCAATTAGCAGAGGCTGCCTTACGTGTGGAGCAGAGTATTATAGAGGAAAAGGCGGCATTGAAGCCTAGTCGTGGAGCTCCAATAGCTAGTGGTTTCCGAGGTCGTGAGCAGCGGAGGTTCACACCTGGAGTGAATGTTTCAAGCCATCAAGACTTCAAGCATCGATCTGGTGGCCAATCATCAAGGCAAATTAGTTCGGGTAGTGGCTATCAGAGGTAGAGTCAAAGAGCCCCCAGTCAGTCTACAAGTTTAGTAGCAAGACCGCAGACGGGTCAGGAGTCCGTTGCTAGTGAATCCAGGAGAACCCCATGTGCAAGTTGTGGTTAGGATCATCGGGGTCAGTGTCTTGCTGGCACCGATGTGTGTTACTAGTGTGGACAGCCAGAGCATTTCAAGAGGGATTGTCCACAACTGAGGGCAGTAGTTCAGAGGGACGAAGGAGTTAAGTCCCACACAGTTGAGCAGCCGAGAGTTTCAACATCCGCATGAGAAGGCACCAGTAGGGTAAGGCAAAAGGGAGTTATGGGGAGACCTAGGCAGCAGGGAAAAGTCAACGCCATGACTCAACAGGAAGCAAAGGATGCACCAGACGTCATCACTGGTACAGTTTTGATTTGTAATGTACTTGCACGTGTTTTATTAGATCCAGGCGCTACGCATTCCTTTGTTTCTAGTATGTATTTAACTAAGCTGAATAGGATGCTAGAGCCTTTATCTGAGGAGTTACTCATATACACTCCAGTTGGTGACGTTTTATTAGTCAATCAGGTGTTGCGTGATTGTGAGGTTGTGGTAGAAGGTCTTTGTATGTTAGTGGATCTTCTTCCCCTAGAGTTCCAAGCGTTGGATGTGATTTTGGGAATGAATTTCTTATTCACTCATTATGCTTCTATGGATTGCCATAGGAAGGAAGTGACTTTTAGGAAACCAGGTTTGACTGAAGTGGTTTTCAGGGGTGAGAGGAAGGTTATTCCTACGAGTTTGATTTAAGCTCTGAAAGCTGAGAAGTTGTTGAGGAAGGGTTGCACAGCGTTTCTTGCACACGTGGTTGAGATGCAAGTAGAAAAGCTGAAACCAGAAGATGTTGCTATGGTGAATGAATTTCTTGATGTTTTTCCAGCTGATCTATCGGCTTTGCCACCGGATAGAGAGGTGGAGTTCACTATTGAATTGTTACCAGGAACAACACCTATTTCACAGGCACCGTACAGAATGGCTCCGATCGAGCTTAAGGATACAAGAACTAGTTGACAAGGGATACATCAGGCCTAGTGTATCACCTTAGGGAGCTCCGATGTTATTCGTGAAGAACAAAGATGGTACCTTGAGATTATGCATTGATTACAGGCAGTTAAACAAGGTCACAATACATAACAAGTATCCTCTATCACGCATCGATGACTTGTTTGACAAGTTAAGGGGAGCAACAGTGTTCTCTAAGATTGATCTGAGGTCAGGATACCACCAGTTGAAGGTTAGGGAATTAGATATTCCTAAGACAGCATTCAGGACGAGGTATGGGCACTATGAGTTTTTAGTGATGCCATTCGGTTTAACGAATGCACCAGCATTTTTCATGGACCTCATGAACAAGATCTTCCATCAGTATTTAGATCAGTTTGTGATAGTGTTCATCGAGGACATTCTAGTTTATTAAATTGACAGGAAAGCCCATGAGGAACATCTGAGGATTGTTCTACAGACACTACGTGATAAACAACTATACGTTAAGTTTAGCAAATGTGAGTTATGGTTGAAACAAGTAGTGTTCTTAGGGCATGTAGTTTCAGCGGACGGAGTTAGTGTTGATCCGCAGAAAGTGGAAGTTGTTGTCAACTGGGAGAGGCCAGCTAGTGAAACAAAGGTGCGTAGTTTCCTCGGCCTAGCCGGATACTATAGACGTTTTGTTGAGGATTTCTCACGACTAGCATTACCCTTGACAGCCTTGACAAGGAAGAATGCTAAGTTTGAGTGGTCGGATAAATGCAAACAGAGTTTCCAGGAACTGAAGAAGAGATTAGTGACAGCGCCTATTCTGACACTTCCTGTAACAGGGAAGAAGTATGTGATATTGTGATGTTTCGAGGCAAGGATTAGGTTGCGTGCTGATGCAGGAAGGAAAGGTAGTAGCTTAGGCTTCAAGGCAGTTAAAGAAGCATGAGTGTAATTACCCTACTCATGATCTTGAGCTAGCAACAGTTGTTTTAGCACTGAAGATCTGGAGACATTATTTATTCAGTGAGAAGTGCCACATTTTCACAGATCAAAAGAGTTTGAAGTACATCTTTGATCAGAAAGAGTTGAATCTGAGGCAGAGGCGATGGCTTGAACTAATCAAAGGCTATGACTGTACCATAGAATATCATCCAGGTAAGGCTAACGTTGTAGCAGATGCGTTAAGTAGGAAGTCTAGGCTTCCGAAGAGTGCCTTGTGTGGTATTCGAGCAAGCTTGCTAAGTGAGTTAAGAGGTTTCAAGGCAGTTATGACTGCAAAAAGCTCAGGGAGTCTTCTAGCTCTATTTCAGGTTAGGTCTTCTTTAGTAGTAGAGATTGTGAGAAGATAGCCAGAGGACAGTGATTTTCAAAAGATGCTTGCAAGGTCCAAGCAAGGCCCAGAGGCAGAATTTGAGTTGAGAGCGGACGGAGCCATAGTTAAGCAGGGAAGACTATGTGTTTGAATATTAGTGAGCTTAAGGGTGCAATACTAGAGGAAGCTCACAGTTCAGCTTACGTTATGCATCCAGGAAGCACCAAGATGTATAGAACTCTGAAGAAAACTTATTGGTCGCTTGGTATGAAGCGGGAGATAGCTGAATATGTCGATAGATGTTTGGTCTGTCAACAGGTTAAACCAGTGGGACAGAGGCCAGGGAGGACTCCTTAATCCACTGCCAGTGCCAGAGTGGAACTGGGAGCATATTACCATGGATTTTCTGTTTGGATTACCTCGTACTTCTAGTGGACATGATGGTATATGGGTAATAGTGGACAGACTCACCAAGACAGCACGGTTTATACCGATTACGGCGACGTCTACACTAGATCAGCTAGCTAAGCTATACGTCGACAGAATTTTGAGTCAGCATGGAGTGCCAGTGTCCATAGTTTCAGATAGGGATCCAAGGTTTACTTCTAAGTTTTGGCCTAGTGTGCAGAAAGCAATGGGAACAAAGCTGAAGTTCAGTACAGTGTTTCATCCCCAGACAGATGGTCAGTCAGAGAGGACCATCCAGACCTTAGAGGACATGTTGAGAGCATGTGTCCTTCAGTTTAAGGGAAGCTGGGATAACCACTTATCACTTATGGAGTTCGCTTATAATAACAGCTACCAGTCTAGTATCTGAAGGATTGGAATTCCCAATTCCGTTACAGCGGAAGCAATTGGACCGTTCGTAAATTAATTTTGTTTTACAAAATACCAATACATTGGCAAAAAGTTAAGCGATGAGAAACATACCTTCGTTGACGACTCTGAATTCTTCAAGAACGCCTTTCTTGATTGCTCTGGAATAATGAAGAACACCACCATTTGATCTTCCTCGCTATAACTCTGAGATTAGGAATGTAGTTGTAGGACTACCTAATCTTGAATGGGAAAAATCTAGAGAGAAAATTCTCCCTAAAGTTCTTGAGTTGAGAGAATATGAGAGGGAGGCTAGAGAGAATGCAAGAGTGCATTCTTGTGGCCTTATGTTGTTGTACCTAAACCCTAGGTTTAGTGTTCTATTTATAGGAGAAAGGCCATGAATAAAATATTCATTTAAAATCAATTATTTCCATAACTGATTTAATATTTTTCATAATTAATCAATTCCATGACCAATAAATTCCATAAATGATTGATCACTTCCATAAGTGATTAAATCATTTCCATAAATGATTAATTACTTCCATAAGTGATTAATCATTTCCACAATTGATTAATTTCCAATTAATTAATTCTTTAATTAATTAATCACCAATTAAATATCATATATTTAATTTCAGACCTTCTATTAGTTAATTAATTAATTACTCAATTAAATATCATATATTTAATTTCAGGCCTTCAATTAATTAATTCTATAATATGAATCAAATTCATATTAAAATTTGAACTCCTTCAAATTCTCTTATATCCTATAAATTTAATATGAATCAAATTCATATTAATATTTGAACTTCTTCAAATATTTATTTCTCTCATATACCATAGTTTAATTAAATATCATTTAATTTAAACTAAATTGAATAATTAATTAATTTATCTTCTAATTAAATACCATATATTTAATTAGACATATATTTGAACTTTTTAAAATATATCAATCTCTCAATATAATAAAGTTTAATCTCAAATTAGACTTTATATTTCAATGCATCACTATACATTATATTAATTTGTATCTCATACAATTAACTTAATTCCCAATATGAATTTGAACTATTCAAATTCTCTCAAGATATATTTGTTCCTAATTACTCTTTATGAGTTAGCAGGGGGACCTAATGGACCTACTGATGTGGAATTTTCCTTACCGCAAGCGCACAAGTCAAGTAATAATAAAGTGTTCGTATAAACGAGTGTCGTCCTCTGGATTGGACTTTTAAGCCAAATCAAGTATTGTGAATTATCTCGCTCAATTTTATTTACGGAACACAAGGTAGTGCAATCTTGAGTAAGTCTATGCTAAATCCCCTCTCCCGAGCAAGAATCAACACTTAAATCATCCAACTAATGGTCAATTAGTTGAAACCATTAAATCAAGATTGCATACATAATAACCATTGCACAACTTAAACCATAAATCAATCCATAAATTCAATTGACTACATCAATACCTAAGCTACAAGTTTAGCTACTCATGATTGGTATTACAAGCTCAACTAAACATGAAAAAGCCATAAAATCTAGCTAGAGAAAAAGGGAAAGGAAAGGAAAAACTCAATGTAGGCCGAGACCGAGCGTCCCCGTCACGATCCCCACGAACAATGGGTTGATTTCCAACTTGCTCCCTTTGCTTCAGCTCCCAAAATGCTCTGTTCTACTCTGTTTACGACTCCAAAACGTCCCAAAATCGAATCCCCCAAAACCTAGCCGAAAAGAACCATTTATTATGTTTTTTCATTCTAGCGTCGATACGCTGTCAAGACAGCGTCTCGACGCTGCCTCTAAACACGCGTGTTCTGGAAAGGAAATAACACAGCGTCGACACGCTAAGGTCACAGCGTCGACACGTTGTGACCGTTTCACGCCTATTCAAATAAGGAATGCTAGCGTCGAGACGCTCAAGGGCTAGCGTCGAGACGCTAGTCTGCATTTGACCGAATTTTGACTTTTTTCCTCTTTGACTCTTTTTCATTCCGTTGCATCTTTTCGCGTCCCGAGCACCCGATTGACTCTACTATTGCGTTTTAGCTCCAATCAACCATTTCCTACATCATAAACATTAAAGCACAATAAAATGGCCATAAAATCATAAAAGACTAGCTAAATTAAATAAGTAAAGATAGCTAGTTATGCTCGCTATCAAATACCCCCAAACTTAAGCTTTTGCTAGTCCTCGAGCAAACTACAAATCAAACATACAGTAGAAGAATGGATGCAATAATCATAACTCAATCCTAAAGGCTCAAAAGTCAATAGTCAAGCAAGCAAGAGACATGCACACAAGGACCAATGAGGGAGACAAATTAAAATTTTTCCAAAATTAACTTGCACAAGTGAGATCTAACTCAACAAGACAAGACTCTACTAGCCCGGGATTGGATTATTAACTCTCAACTCATCTTCCCTCTACACTGGCACTAAGGTTTCACTAATGCGTTAATGGAACAAATTAGTTTGTTTTCCTCCATACTTAGGTGCTTATAAATTACAATTAAATTCAGCATTTATATGTGGCACTAGCTTTCACACACCTATTGTAGGGACCCTTAACCTGAGATTTCTCTGGTTGGCCTAAATGATCACAACAGGGGTAGCTCTCTTTGCCTAAATCTTTATTAATCATTGCAAACTGTGCACAGGCCATGGCATAATAATTTTTGTTCTCAGTAGTAACAACAAGAATGATTTTTCTTTATGAGCATATATAACATATATTCTTTTTGTTCTTCCTAAGCAAGATCAAACATGCTAATTTGCAGACAATTAACTCTTTAGCTCTTCCCTACACCTATCAAGATGACAACAAGCATATGAACCCAATAATTCGCTCCTAAGCATTCAAATCCAAATCTAGCCAAGACAAATACTCTACTCATGCAAGCCATCTCCTAGAAAAAGTTTAAAAAGTCCCCCTTTTTGGGCACTCATGCTTACAACTCATCGCAAGCTTAAAAATTGACAAGAAAGCCTATCTTAGGACATCATAGTCATGCAAAAATAGCATCCAGAAAACAACCATATGCTTAAATCAAAGAAAGCTCAAAACTATAGCCCGAACTCAGATGCTCAAGGGCTCCACAAACATGCTAATCCGCCCCCAAACTTAAAACATGCATTGTCCTCAATGTATAAAGAAAATAAGGCATAAACAAGCATGAGAAGAATAAAAGAATGAGAGGAGTGAACAACACTGCCTTGGAATGATGATGACTTCTTGACTGGAGGCTTGAAAGCTTGAAAGCAAAGGAGAGAGAGAAAGCAAGACCTACAAAACAGACACAAACGATAAATAAAACTCAAAAGAAAGACACAACTAACTTACTCGGGTTGCCTCCCATAAGCGCTTGTTTAACGTCATTAGCTCGAAGTGTTGACCGTGCTTCAAGGAGGCTTCTTTTCTGTGAATCCAACAGAGGTGCTCTTTCTTGCACCTTTCTTGTAGCCCATGTAAAGCACATCAGAATGTCCCTTAGAGTCTTCAACTGCTTTAAATATTTCTTTTTTGTTCCTGACTCTAAGAGTGAGCTCCCTACGCTCAATATCAATAATCACTCGCCCAGTAGCGAGGAATGGTCTTCCTAGTATGACAGGCATTGAAAGATTTTCTATCATGTCCATAACATACAAATCAATAGGGAGGAAAAATCTACCTACTCTGATTAAAACATTTTCTACAATGCCAACTGGTCTAACCACAGACTGATCAGCCAATTGGAGCTTTACATGAGTAGATTTAATCTCACCTATATCTAACTTTTTACCCAGGGACAAAGGAATAATATTAATGCTAGCATCTAAATCACATACTGCTCTAAAGGAGTAAGTACCAAAACTGCAAGGAACAGAAAAACTCCCTGGATCTGCTACTTTTTCAAGTACCTTCTGTTGGACTCTAGTGCTGCATGTGGAAGTAAGATATACAGTGTCAACCTTCTTTTCCTTTCGCTTCTTTGCTAACCACTCCTTCATGAACCTGTTATACTGGGGCATCTCTAACGCCTGTGCAAAAGGAATATTAAAGTTCAGATTCATAAAAGAATTCATAAACTTGTCAAACTCAACCTGATTGTTCTTTTTCTTTTTTTTCTTTTTCTTTTCTTTGGGAACCATCAGTGTGGGAGAAGGAATAGGAGGCTCAGGTTCAGGCTTTTCAGCCTCATCTGATGATGTGTCCTCCTCAGCTTCCCCTGTAGGCGTGTCATAATCCTCAGACTCAGGCTCCCCTTCAGCTTCCTCCTGGTGCACAGTGATTGCCTTACAGTACTCCATCTGGGTTTTCTCTTGCTCAGTTGGGGCCTTACCTTTATTCATAGAACTCACAACATTTACCAACTGTCCCAGCTGAGTCTCAATGTTCTTGATGGCTGCACTGTGGCCATTCACCGTGGTGTTGATGGCAATGACTGCCTCCTCTATCTTGGTTGTCCTGTTACTTGACTCTGCAATGAAAGCTCCAACAAGATCCTCTAACTTTTTATTTTCTTGAGTTTGAGGGGCAAAACCAGGGGGGTTAAGAACATTCTTAGTATTTGCATAAGAGAAATTTTCATGGTTCCTATTGTTAGGGTGATAATGTGTAGGTGTAGAATTATTATTATTATATCCCCTAAAATTAGAATTTGATACATACTGAACCTGTTCAATGGTCTCCTCAGATGTCGAAGCAGCAGCTGATTCAATTGATTGAGCACTCCCTGTACCTTAAAATTTCATAAAAGCATTAGCAAGGGAAGTCATCTGGGCCTGGAGTGCACTTACTTTATCAACCTCAAACACTCCAGCAACAATCTTTTTGAGCGTAGACCGCTCAGATGGCCACTGATAGCTGCTGGTGGCCATATCCTCTAGAAGTGTGTGAGCGTTTTCCACGGTCTTGGACAACAGAGTCCCACCTGCAGCTGCATCAACAATCGTTTTTGTGCTAGGAGTTAAACCATTATAAAACAATTGAACCTGAAGCCAGTCGGGGTATCCATGTTGAGGACACTTCCTCAACAACTCTTTGAATCGCTCCCAAGCCTCAAACAGCTGCTCATCATATTGTTGCTGGAATGTCCCAATCTCAGTCCTCAGTTTGACTGTCTTTGCAGGAGGGAAAAATTTCTTCAAAAAGGCCTGGACCAAAGCATTCCAGGTGGTGATGCTCCCAGGGTGAATGGACTGCAACCAATCTCGTGCTTTATCCCGCAAAGAAAAAGGAAATAAACGTAAGCAAATAGCATCCTCAGAAACTCCATTAATTTTTACCGTCCCACAAATATCCAAAAATGATTTCAGATGAGAATTTGGATCCTCGGTGGGCGATCCTCTGTATGCACAGTCTCGGGCCATCTGAATGAGACCGGTCTTCAGCTCAAAGTTGATGGCATTGATCGGGGCATAGACAATCCCCGACTGTTGCCCCTGAAACACGGGCTGAAAGTAGTCTCTAATAGGCCTAGGCTCCTCTGGTGGATTTTGGTCAGCCATTTGAATAATTTCTCTGTTTTCTCTTCGAATCCTATGAATTGTTCTTTCGATCTCGGGATCCAACGATATCAATTCTCTACTACTATGCATACAAAATCAAAACTACCCTAAAAAGGGAAGAAAACAATTATGGAAAGAAATAAAAAAAAAAAAAGAAAACAAATAATCTAAATATGGAAAATATAATCTAGAAAAGGAAACAAAATAACCTAATATGGAATGCAAAAATAAATATGGCCAAACACAAATAAGGAAACTAACAAATAAGGAAAAACTAATCTAAAAAGGAATAAGAAGAAACAAATAAGGAAAAGATTACACGACTAAAAGAAAAACTAAGCTAGAAAAACAAATATGGAAAGAAAAACAAATAAGGAAAAAAATGCAAATGACCTAGAAAAATAAAAATACACCCTAAATTAAGACCGAACAATTTTTTCACAATATAAATCTAACTAAATGTGCCAACCCCCGGCAACGGCGCCAAAAACTTGATGTGGAATTTTCCTTACCACAAGCGCACGGGTCAAGTAATAATAAAGTGTTCGTATAAACGAGTGTCGTCCTCTGGATTGGATTTTTAAGCTAAATCAAGTATTGTGAATTATCTCGCTCAATTTTATTTAGGGAACACAAAGTAATGAATGAAAGATCAAAAACTAAATCAAAACAAGCAAATAATGGATATGCAATTGAGAGAACACTTAGGGAATTGATTTTTCCAATCTAGTCTAGGATTGATTTTAAGGAATAAGTTATTATGCACAATGGAATTATGAGCCTAAGAACCTTTAATCACAACTACCTCTCCCGAGTATAATTGATTCTCATGCAAATTAACCAATTTGATATCCCTATCTAAGTTTATTAACATGCAAGGCAATGAGTTCTTTTGACCAATTCTAAAGTTAATCTAAAAACCGTCACGAAATTAGAAAGTAAACTTTAGTCATGCAATCTTGAGTAAGTCTATGCTAAATTCCCTCTCCCGAGCAAGAATCAACACTTAAATCATCCAACTAATGACCAATTAATTGAAACCATTAAATCAAGATTGCATACATAATAACCATTGCACAACTTAAACCATAAATCAATCCATAAATTCAATTGACTACATCAATCCCTAAGCTACAAGTTTAGCTACTCATGATTGGTATTACAAGCTCAACTAAACATGAAAAAGCCATAAAATCTAGCTAGAGAAAAAGGGAGAGGAAAGGAAAAACTCAATGTAGGCCGAGACCGAGCGTCCCCGTCACGATCCCCACGAACAATGGGTTGATTTCCAACTTGCTCCCTTTGCTTCAGCTCCCAAAATGCTCTGTTCTACTTTGTTTACGGCTCCAACACGTCCCAAAATCAAATCCCCCAAAACCTAGCCGAAAAGAACCATTTATTATGTTTTTTCGTTGTAGCGTCGAGACGCTGTCTCTAAACATGCGTGTTCTGGAAAGGAAATTACATAGCGTCAACACGCTAAGGTCGCAGCGTCAAGACGCTGTGACCGTTTCGCGCCTATTCAGATAAGGAATGCTAGCGTCGAGACGCTCAAGGGCTAGCATCTCGACTCTAGTCTGCATTTGACCAAATTTTGACTTTTTTTCCTCTTTGACTCTTTTTCATTCCTTTGCATCTTTTCGCGTCCCGAGCACCTGATTGACTCTACTATTGCGTTTTAGCTCCAATCAACCATTTCCTACAACATAAACATTAAAGCAGAATAAAATGGCCCAGAAATCATAAAAGACTAAAATTGTATAAACAAGGTCGTTAAAGAGTGGGTAACTCCAAACTGAGATTATTTATGAATGAGCAAGCTATCGAACGGGAGAAGAAGACGAACTTGTAGATGGCTAGAAACTCAGATCACGCGCAAAGAAGGCTGCAGGGATGTGACTCAATGTGATTCCTTGTCGAGTTCGAGTGGGTCTATCTGAAAACTACACACTAAAGCAAGTAAGTGCCTGAACCAAGGAGAGAGGTCTTGAAACGAACAAAACTCACCGAAATGCACCAGAATATGGGTTCGGTCGCGGCTGGTCGCTCTCGCGCAGAGCACTTTGGCTGCAGGGTCGTCGCACGGCGGTAGCGGCACGTCGAGGAGGTTGTGGTTGCGCGCAAAAGAGAAGGAACGAGAGGGAGCTAATGGTGGTTGCGCGAAAACGATGGGGAGAAGGGAATGGGCGGCGTCGCACGATAGTGGCAGCACGTTGGGGAGCTTTTGTTGCGTGCAAAAGAGAAGGAACAAGAGGGAGTTGATGAGCTGTGGCGGCGCAAACGAGAGAGTGAGAGAGAGTGTGGCTACGAAGTTGAAGAACGAGGGGGCTGAGCGGCTGAAAGAACGGAAAGAAGAAGTGAAGGTGTTCATATAACACATGCGGAAGCAATTGAAGATCGAAAGCACTTAAGACATTCAATTTTGCTCCTAAAGCATGCATGTTCTATAAAAGACAGAATAGAGAGTTTAGAGAACACCAACCTTTGTAGCTCAGTTATGTTCAACTCCTTGTGGTGTTTGCCTCTCCTATGCTCCTTCGACAACCTTTAGAGTCTTCCCTACTATTCTCTTGGGCCTAGAAAGACTTGTGGGAGTCTATAGAAGTAAGAAATAGGAAGGGAATGCTTGAAGGTACAAGCTTTAGGAAGAGATGAAATGAGAGAGAGTTTGAGGGAGAAAATCTGCAGCATAACACTAAGATAAAAGCTTGCTCACACTTGAATCTGATTCAAGCTCCTTTTATAGACCTCTCCCATGCAAAGACAAGCTTCATGACACTAGCCACATGGTCAAAATGCAACTCAAAGTCGATTCTAGGTGATTAACTCACAACCCATACATCTAGTGCATGGTTGTGTTGTTTTCCACTATGCATCATGATGCAAGAGTGGGAATGCCACTAAATCCATTATGTTTTGAATGTTAATTCTGAATTTTCAGCTTGCAATTCATTTCAATTTCAATTCAAAAATGAAATTGATTTTCTAGGCAATTAATTGGGACATTTCCAAGTAATTTTGATATGATTAATCTAATTAATCTTTATCACCTAATGCCACGATACCTAGTTCATATATATGATATTTAAAACACTTTTAAATATCTTATCTCTCAATTCCTTATTTAATTCATAATTAAATCATTGTGTCGAACACGTTTTACGATAAAACCCTATTTCTCGTTTTTGAACGATTCAAAGATTCTTATCAAAATATTGTAGGCTTTAATCCGATATGAGCTAGTAGAGGGACCTAATGGACCTATAGATCATGGACTCCAACGATTCGAGGCTAGCCGACTAATCTCATTATCTAAACTAGCCAACATTCGTTAACTACCGGGACACTCCACTATAGCCCGATAGTTGCACTCCCCTACTATATATATATTTCCGTCCACTTGATTTAACCATGTTTAGTAAGTCGTTCCTTCACAGGTTGTTCGTAGCTATAGCTAGGTCAAATAACCGTTTCAGCCCTATAGTACTTTTTGTTCCTTAAGTTCCACTAATCCTCTAATGAACAATCGGTTTGTGGTCCAACCATCAAACCTAAGTCCCTCTCGATCCAAAAGAGGGCAGGTCCCCTTGTTCAAGTCCTGGAGTTAGTACTTAAGAGAACAACGTCTCTGCTATCCCTGAAATGGGTAGGAGTGAATTCCGTCTTACAAAACCATGTCCCCAGTTATTTATTCGATCTTATCCCCAAAATGGTAGGCTTGTTGAGTCGGCGATGCTGGCCACTCTCACCCATGCAGATCAAAGGATAATCTCTCATAAACAGGAGTTCATAGATAGCTCAGGATTAAGAACGAGTTACCTAGGTCATCTATGAAAAATAGTCAGTTTCTTCAGTAAACGGCGTTATAAAGAGAAAGTGACTTATTTCGTGGTCCAGTCTTATGCAAACTCATTGCATAGGATGCCCCCACTCGCATGTCACCACATGAACGATTTAGGATCTCATCGTTTGTACTTAATGCAAAGTGGGTCGCGTCCATAGTGTCTCCAGGATAAGGTACCCAACCGTATCCTTATACTATAGACTATTTTGACTATAAACTTGAACTTGATCCTACGATATGTCCCTACATATAGTTCGAGTATTCATTTTATTGTCAAGGATCTTAGTTTATTGGATTTAGGTTAATCATTCACAATTTACATTTTCAATAACATCTTTTACTGAATAACCTCAATAACGTCTTTATTGAAAATAGAATATGTTTAATGATTTACAAACGACGAGTTTATAGGACATTAAACCCAACAAGAAGAAGGGGAAACCTAGGGTTTTTTTTTCCTCATACTTTTTATTTAGGATATTATTCTAATTTTTTTCCCTTGAGGAATCCAATCAAGCCCTAATTCCTTTTCTCAATCAAGGGACTCTTGGGCCATAAATAATCTCAATGACTATGGTTTGAAATTCAACGTAAAACCTTAACCACGATTATAAGAATCAAACAAATATAATTCAAGCGACAAAATCTAACGTACCTGATAACGCGGGGTGTCACACGCAACCACCCCAACTTTGCATGGGGAGGGAAAGGAAGCAATTTGTAAGCCCCACAAGCACAACAAAAGGTGAACCAATCAGAATTTGCTAAATCACAGGCATTGCCCCAACAAAATAAGCAGGCTTCTCCCCAACAAAATTCAGAGAGTTCTCTTGAGGTAATGATGAAAGAATATATGGCTCGTACAAATGTCGCTATTCAAAGTAATCAAGCTTCAATGAGAGCCCTGGAATTGCAAATGGGTTAGCTAGCTAATGAGCTGAAGGCACGACTTCAAGGGAAACTTCCAGCAGATACTAAACACCCTATAAGGGAAGGTAAGGAGCTGGTACATACAGTGACTCTAAGGAATGGTAAGCCACTAGAAGAGAGAAAAGAGCCTAGTAAACCCCCGGATGTAGAAAAGAATGGCAATAAAAATGTTGTTGTTGAGAAATAGTTGGAGTCTGGTAAAAGTGATGGAGGCAACCATATTAATGTTGGAGCATCTGGTTCTGTTCTAGATGTGGAACCACCATATGTACCGCCCCCACCTTATGTACCACCTCTACCTTTTCCACAAAGGTAGAAGCCCAAGAATCATGATGGTCAATTTAAGAAATATTTAGAGATTCTTAAGCAATTGCATATAAATATTCATTTAGTATAATCTATAGAGCAAATGCCAAATTATGCTAAATTTCTTAAGGATATTTTAACTAAAAAGAAGAGGTTAGGTGAATTTGAAACTGTATCTCTTAATGTAGAATGTAGTGTTATTCTTAAGAATGGGGTACCAACTAAGGCTAAGGATCCAAGATCATTTACTATTCCTGTCTCAATAGGTGGAAAAGGGTTTGGTAGAGCACTTTGTGATTTAGGCGTGAGCATTAACCTTTTGCCTCTTTCGGTTTATCGAAAGTTAGGTATTGGTGAAGCTAGGCCTACCACAGTCACACTCCAACTGGCTGATAGGTCTATCGCATATCCAGCGGGTAAAATTGAGGATGTCTTAGTGAAAGTAGATAAATTCATATTTTCTATTGATTTTATTATTTTAGATTATAAGGCAGATAAAGATGTCTCAATTATTCTTGGTCATCTATTTTTGGCTACGGGTAGAGCATTGATAGATGTTCAAAAAGGGGAACTAACAATGAGGGTTTATGATGAAGAAGTAAAATTTAATGTGTTTAAGGCCATGAAGTATCCAAATGAAATTGAAGATTGTTCTTTCATTTGAATTATGGAGAACACAATTGTTGAGACAGTAATTGAGGATTTGACAATCAAGTATTTGGAAGATCATGGAGAGATTAGTGTAGAGGATTTAGAGATTTGTCCTTTAGAAAGAAAAAATGAAAAAGAAGTTTCTAGGTGTGAGGATGTTTTTTAGTCTTTAGATTTGGATGAAAGGAAGACTCCTCCTATTAAGCCATCCTTGATTGAGGCACCCACTTTAGATTTGAAGCCCTTGTCGGATCATCTAAAGTATGTGTATCTTGGGGAGGATGAGACGTTGCCCATTATTGTTGCATTAGATTTAATGCTAGTGGATGAGGAGGGCTTAATAAAGTTGTTGCGACAATATAGCAAAGCAATAAGTTGGACATTGGCTGACATTCAGGGAATTAGCCCGTCTTTCTGTATGCATAAAATCACTCTAGAGGAGGGATCCTTTAGGAGTATTGAGCAACATAGAAGGCTCAACCCTGCAATGATAGAGGTTGTTAAGAAGGAGGTGATCAAATGGTTGGATGCAGGGATTATCTATCCAATTGCATATAACAATTGGGTAAGCCCTGCCCAGTGTGTTCCTAAGAAAGGAGGTGTTACAACAGTGATTAATAAAGACAATGAGTTGATCCCAACTAGGATAGTAACTGGCTGGAGGGTTTGCATGGATTACAAGAGGCTTAACAAAGCCACCCGTAAGGACCATTTCCCTCTACCATTTATTGACCAGTGTTGGATAGATTGGCTAGTCAGGCCTACTATTGTTTCTTAGATGGTTATTCTAGGTACAACCAGATTACCATTACTATTGAGGATCAGGAAAAAACCACTTTCACCTGCCCTTATGGGACGTTTGCTTTCAGGTGAATGCCTTTTGGCCTTTGTAATGCTCCAACAACATTTTAGCGGTGCATGTTAGAAATTTTTCCTAATATGATTGAGTCCACTGTTGAGGTATTTATGGACGATTTTTCAGTTTTTGGAGGGTCTTTTCAACATTGTTTGAATAATTTAGGCAAGGTGTTAAAGAGATGTGAGGATACCCATCTAGTTCTTAATTGGGAGAAATGCCACTTCATGGTGAAGGAAGGCATTGTGTTAGGTCATAAAATTTCAAAGAAAGATCTAGAAGTTGATTGAACAAAACTAGAGGTTATTGAGAAATTAGAACCACCGAATTCAGTTAAAGGGATTCGTAGTTTTTTAGGTCATGTTGGATTTTATAGAAGGTTCATAAAGGATTTTTCAAAAATTAGTAAACCTCTTTGTAACTTGTTGTGTGCTAATAGTGTTTTTGACTTTAATGCAGATTGTAGGAAGGTTTTTGATACTTTAAAGGCTGCTTTAATCTCAGCTCCCATACTTTGTGGACCTAATTGGAGTTTGCCATTTGAGGTAATGTGTGATGGGAATGATGTTGCACTAGGTGCAATGTTGGGGCAAAAGCAGGGCAAAGTTATCCATCTTATTTATTATGCGAGCATACAACTACTGAAAAGGATTTGTTAGCAATTGTGTTTGCCTTTGAGAAATTCCGCCCATATTTAGTTGGTTCCAAAGTCACGGTTTTAACAGATCATGCAACAATAAGGTACTTAATGTCTAAGAAAGATGCAAAGCGTAGATTAATTCGTGGGGTTTTGTTATTGCAGCAATTCGACTTGGAGAAAAACGATAAGAAGGGGTTCAGAGAATGTTATTGCAGATCATTTGTCTCGTCTTGATACAACATCATCTTTACTAGAACAAGCTGTCATTTCAAATTCATTTCTAGATGAGCAACGTTTTGCTGTTGAGGTAAAGGTAGTGAGTAATACTCCTTGGTATGTTGATATAGCAAACTTTTTGGTAAAGGGAGTCACTCCTACTGATATGGATTGGAGGCAGGTGCAAAGGTTTAAGAATGATGCAAAAATCTTTTATTGGGATGAGCCATTTATGTATAAATAGTGTTCTAATGGTATTATTCAAAGATGTGTTGCAGGAGAGGAAGCAAAGGAAATCCTAGAGCAATGTCACTCTTCCCCGTATGGAGGTCATTTCAGCGGTCAGAGGACAACTATGAGGATTTTGCAATGTGGATTGTTTTGGCCTTCCTTATTTAAGGATGCTCGTTGGTTCTACAAGCAATGTGATGCTTGCCAAAGGAGAGGGAATTTAGGACGTAGAAATGAAATGCCTCTTACTTATGTTTTGGAATTAGAATTCTTCGACTTATGGGGTATTGATTTTATGAGGCCATTTCCACCTTCTAACGGTAATGTTTTTATCTTATTGGCAGTCGATTATGTGTCCAAGTGGCTAGAGGCCATTGCATGCCATCAGAATGATGCTAAGACGGTTTCAAGGTTTCTTCAATCGCAAATTTTTGCACGGTTTGGGACACCTAGAGCTCTAGTGAGTGATGCGGGTACACACTTTGTGGATAATATTTTACTAAGCTTTTGGCTAAATATGGAATTAAGCATAGGATAGCTACCCCTTGCCACCCACAAGCAAATGGTCAAGTTGAAGTTAGTAATAGGGAAATTAAATCTATATTAGAGAAAGTAGTCCATCCATCTAGGAAAGAATGGTCTTTTCGGTTTGATGAGGCTCTTTGGGCTTATAGGACAACCTATAAGACTCCTCTAGGTATGTCTCCGTATAGGTTAGTGTATGGAAAGACTTGTCATTTACTGTTAGAGCTTGAGCATAAAACGTTTTGGGCTATGAAGAAATTGAATTTTGATTTAAGTCGTGCCGGTGCAATAAGAATGTTGCAGCTTAATGAGTTAGAGGAGTTTCATCAGTTTTCTTATGAAAATGCAAAAATGTATAAAGAGAAGACAAGGCGGTGGCATGATAAGAAAATAAAACCTAAAGAATTTGTTAAGGGTCAGAGAGTTTTGCTGTATAACTCTAGATTGAAATTGTTTCTTGGAAAATTAAAATCTAAATGGTATGGACCATTTGTTGTGATTGAAGTTTTTCCTCATGGAGCAATTACTTTGAGAGATGAAAAAGATGGGCGAGTGTTCAAGGTTAATGAATAGCGAGTGAAGTATTATTGAGGTGAGGAATTCCATTCAAGATATTCTTCCCTGAAATTGGTCGATAAATGAGAGAGCGAGTGTTTTACGGGAACATTTCATATTGCAATATTTTTAAGCTCCTAGTGATTGATGCGATTTTATTTTATCTTGTGGATTTTATTTTATTCTAGTTTGAATTAATTTAAATTATTTTTATTAATTTCAATTATAACTTATTTATTTTAATTCGTTGGTATTTTCGTAGATTTTGTGATCGTTTTATTTTTGCTGATTTCATTCTTAATTTAATCGGGTTAGTTTTGTTTAGATTTAATTTTAGTTTTTATTTTCGTTATTTAAATTTCTATTTAGATTAGGCTTTTAAATAATATATTTCCTAATTTATTTGGCTAAAAATAATAAGATCTGATTTGATTTTGGCAGTTTAAAATTTGATTTGAATTTTCCCGTGTAAAAAAAAAAAGATTCTTCTAGAAGGAAATCTTTTGTTGCTTAATTTGTTTTTGCAATCTTTTGGTTAGGGCAAACGTATCATCAGAATATTACAGGATTAGTTAAAGAATTATATATTTTACCGTTTGGATTTTAAATTTTGTGGGCAGGTAAAACGTGTGGCCATCTGGTGCTTCCACGTGTCGCGTAGGGGAGATCTAACGGTCTAGTCGTTGACAGCACATCAAACATTTACCAGGCGATTAATTTTTACCATTTATGGAAATTAATTTTCCATGATTACATCCAAAATAAACGGAAATCTTATTTAATTGGGGCAGATATTTTCGGTCAGGATCATTAGTGTTGGAGCCCTATTTAATTAAACCCATGGTACGTTTTCATTCACTTCATCTTCATCTTGCATTTATTCTCCACTTCCATTTTTCTTTCGTTTTTCTTTTGTTGCTGTGAGTAGAAAAATACTGTAAGTTTGAAATGGCTAAAACAAGAGGAAAGAGAGAAAGAGATACTGAGGAAGAGGAAGTGTCCATTACGCCCTAAGCACCGAAGACAAGAACGAAGAGAACAAAGACACCAGAAGAAAGATAGGCTAAGAGACAAAGAAGGCAACAACGAGCTGAGGTGACAGAGGTAGTGAGGAAAGTGATTGAGGTGATCACTGAAGAAGTGGCTGGAGAAGAACAACCAAAAGAACTTGAAGTAGTGGCTGAGCAACCAAAAGAACTAGAGGAAGGGAAAAATTTAGAGCAGGGTGATCAAACTGTCGAAACTTAGCAGGAAGTTCAGGAAAAGCAAGGAGAAGATGTGTCAGAATAAGGAACGGTCAAGGAGCTCATGAGCAGCAGGTTCAGGTAGAGATTGTGCCGAAACCACCGCGTCACCGTCACCGCAAGCAAATGACAGGGCGAGTCAAGGTGGTTACTTCATGTCCGTCGACAACGGAATCTGAGAAGGAGAATACAGAAAAAGAGGATCAAGAGAAAGAGGAAACTGAAAAGTCCTTGACGAAGCAACAAGAATACAGGGGCAAAGAAGTTACGGAAGCAACAACTGAGGCAGAAGAGGCTGAGACTAAGTAGCCAAGAATGTCGTATGCGTGCTTCATCAACGATCTTGCCTACACAAAATATCTGGAAATACTGAAGAGGGACTTCTTTTTCGAAAGAGGATTTGGTGATGACTTGCCACATTTCTTACGTGCTGGGATTACAAACCACGGATGGGATCATTTATGCGCAAAACTAGAGCCGATAAATTCAAACATTGTTCGCGAGTTTTATGCGAACATAGATGAAAGGGAAGGTTTTCAAGCCATCGTTCGAGGGGTTGTTGTAAACTGGAGCCCAGGTGCGATCAACTCTCTATTTAATCTACAAGATTTTCCACATGTCGGATACAATGTGATGATGGGAGCACCATCTAATGATCAGTTAAATGCGACTATGAGAGAAGTTGGGATTGAAGGGGCTCAGTGGAGGTTGTCAAAAACTGAGAAGCGCACATTTCAGGCAGCATATCTAAAGAATGAAGCCAACACCTGGTTGGGCTTCATCAAATTGCGTCTTCTACCGACAACCCACTGATAGCGAGCATAGCTAGCTATTTTTCTATGATTAATTAAGCTAGTCTTTTTCAATTATTTGCCCAAATTTATGCATTTTTATGTTTTATTTGTAGGAAGTATGTGCTTGAAGCTTAATTCATCAATTGGAGTCAAATGGAGCTTCCAATCTTAAAAAAAAAAAAAAAAAAAAAAAAAAAAAAAAAAAAATTATAGCGTCGCGACGCTAGGACCAGCGTCGCGACGCTATCGACAAAATTTCCAAAAATGCGGATCTCGACAGCGTCGCGACGCTGTCTTGACAGCGTCTCGACGCTACGACGCAATTTTGCTATTTAAGCATCCTTTCGGCTAGGTTTTTGGGGGAATCAAATTTGGGACCTTTTGGAGCCGTAAAGAGGACAGAATAGAGCACTTTTGGAGCTGAAAACAAAGGAGGAACTTGGAAATCAACCCATTGTTCGTGGGGATCGTGACGGGGACGTCGGGACTCGGCCTACATTGAGTTTTCTTTTCCCTTTTCTTTCTTTAGTTAGATTTATGGCTTACACATGTTTAGTTGAGATTGTATTTACATTCATGAGTAGCTAAACTTGTAGCTTAGGGATTGATGTAGTTGATTAAGTTTATGGATTGATTTATGGTTTAAGTTGTGCAATGTTATTGTGTTTGTAATCTTGATTTAATGCTTTCAATTAATTGGCCATTAGTTGGATGATTTAAGTTTCGAATCTAGCTCGGGAGAGGGGATTTGATTTAGACTTACTCAAGATTGCATGAATAAAGTTTAATTTCTAATTCTTGACGGTTTTAGATTAACTTTAGAATTGGTTAAAAGATCTCATTTCCTTGCATATTAATAAACTTAGATAGGGATATCAAGTTGGTTAATTTGCATGAGAATCAATTATACTCGGGAGAGGTAGTTGTGATTAAAGGGTCTTTGGCTCATAATTTCATTGTGCATAATAACTTATTCTTTAAAATCAATCCTAAACGAAATCGGCGAAATCAATTCCCTAAGTAGTTTTCCCAATTGAATTTCCATTCTTTTTATTTCTTTGATTTGGTTTTATCATCATATTTTCATCACTTTTTGATCCCTAAATAAAATTGGGCAAGATAATTCCCAATACTTGATTTGCTAAAAATCCAATCCAGAGGACGACATTCGAATTTACTATTCACTATATTATTACTTGACCCGTGCGCTTGCGGTAGGAAAAGTCCACATCAAGTTTTTGGCGACTCTACGGTTTCTCGAGATCGAGTACTACTGGTTTTTGCAATCCTGAGGTCCCTAAGCATTGATGTTCAAAAGGTTATATCCAGTGAAATCCACAACTGGTGGCGCAAAAAGGTTTGCAAATTATTCTTCCCAAATACAATCACTATGCTGTACAATAGGGCAAGGGTGCCTACGACTCCAGACAATGTCATTCTGCTTGACAAGGGGATTATTGATACGCCCAACCTAGCGAGGCTTCAATGAACTCAAGAAGCTCGGCAAGGGGGGCTGGTGTGTGGCATCCATCAAATTTTAGAGCAACTTCAGCTTTCGGCCAGTAGGCAGAAGTATGCTAAAAGGCAAGCTCAGACCTAGTAGACCTATGCTAAGAGGAAGGATGCCACCTTAAGGAAGGCCTTGCAATCCAATTTTTCAAAACCATATAAGGCTTTCCTAGTTTTCCCCTATGATTTGTTTAATCCCTGGATTCCACCCCCGACAGTTGAAAGAGAAGAAGAAGAAGAGAAGGATCAGGGTCAGGAAGATTGAAGAAAGAAAGAGTGTTGGACGACCATTAATTTTGTTCTTATATTTTTGTTTCTCGTGTATTCCTTACCCCAATTTCTTTTGATATTTCTGTTTTTCTTTTTTTGTTGTTTCTAATTTTTGTTTTTCTAGGCCCATTAGATTATCTTGCTTGATGTAAATCTTTTATTTTTAATGAAATTTATGAAGTATTTTTTGTTGTATAACACTGAGCATTCCTAACTTAACCATTTTCTTCTGAATTTTTGAAGCTTGGACTAGTTAGCTTAATTAGATCAAGATGTTCTGATCTCTAGAAACCTTTTGCTTGAACATTTCTTCTCACCTGGTCATCGTTGCGGCAAGAAGATTCTGATGTAGTATTGACTTATTTGATCCACCTTAAGCTTAATCTTAGTCTCAAACTTAGTCTAAAATTCAAATAGAAAAGGAATTAAGTTTGGGGAAAATTATAATGTTGATTCATTGGGGACAATGAATAATTCAAGTTTGATGGACTTTTAGCTACTCCGCTTGTTTTGCTCGAGCATTCCTCTCCTTCATAATTATTTTTCTAGGTTGTTGAGTAACCAGGGACATTTGTGACACCCACAGTCTGTCTTTACGTCAAAAGATAACATAGAGAATATTGAAAAAAAAATGAAAATTTTATTTGCTGAAAAAAAAAACTTTTGTGGAGAATTTTGCTGAGAAAATTCCTAGAGCAAAAGTTTTGAAGGATGAATGATAATCTAGTAGTTTTTCTGTCTCCCAGGCCTTAGGTCAGTTTTTCTGTCTCCCATTCAGAAGCCCTTCAACTACGGATCTATTCAAAAGAATTAATCTTTTCTTGCAATTTCTTGTAGTTATGGATGCACATACTCAGATTGTAGCATGTGTTGCCTTGTACTCCATGAACTAAATTTGCTTAGGTGTTGGTTAGGATCCATGGAATTGTCGTATTTCATTCTTTATGCAATATATGTTGATTTGAGCATCGTGATTATTTGTTGTGTCTATTTCCATTTTGTGTCCGCCTGGCCAACGGGTATGAATATCACCTCTTAGTTTTAGGGATGATTTGAGAGGTGTGTGGCATTTAATCACATTAGACCATTATGTGTTGGTGGACGCCAGTGATTGAGTTAGGGATAACCAACTACCTAATGTGTGATCGGTAGAACGTCATTGGAGTTGAAACACATTCCAAAAAATCCAGAGTTTCGGGAGGATCTTGTAGATAAGACTGCAAGAGAATTGCCTAATCAACATAATTGCTAGAGCATCTTTTAAAACAATTACAGAAATCATGACCAACGTCTGTTTCCAATCTGCCTGCTCTATCTGTTTACGCTATGCTCTGTTATTTCTTTTGCTTCATCATTTTATCAAAATCAATCAATTTAACAATCTTGAAACCATTAAAACTTACATAAAATAGGTAGAGTGGAAGCTATTCAAAACCTCTTGGATACGATAAATACTTATCACTTGCTTCGGATTGCGTATGTTTGCACAGTATTCTACAACTTATTTTTACCATATTTTTACCGCACTCAAGAAGGCAACAATACACAATCAAACTGATACGTTAAATTATATCGAATATAATTAATAATATCTCCCAAAATTGAATTTGAACGTTTCCAAATCGTTTCATCATTCTGTTCTAAGGTTTAGTCCGTATGAGCTAGCAGGGGGGCCTAATGGACCTACAGATCATGGGCTCCAATGATTCGAGATTAACTGGTTGAACTCTTTCAATCCTAGTTAACCAACATTCATTACCTAACGGGACACCCCACTATACCCCGTACTTTCACTCCCCTCATCGTAGATATATTTATGTCCACCCGATATAACCGTGATCAGTAAGTCAATCCTTCACAGGTTGTTCGTAACTATAGTTAGGTCAAAAGTTCGTTTTACCCCTTTAGCACTTCTTGTTCCTTAAGCCTCCACTGAGTCCCTAATGAACAATTGGTTTGCAATCCCACCACTAAACTTAAAACCTCTCGGTCCAATGAGAGGGCGGCGCACCTTTGTTCACGTCCCGAAGTCAACACTTAAGGGATCCCTCTCTACTATCCCTAAGTCGGGTAGGAGTGAATTCCATCTTGTAGGACTATGTCCCCAGCTATCTACCTGGTCTTATCCCCATAGTGGTAGGTTGTTGAGCGGTACTATTAGGCCACTCTCACCCATGCAAATCAAATGACAATCCCGAATAGATAGGAGTTCATAGTTAGCTCAAGATTAAGATCAAGTTACCTATGTCATCGCTTGAAATAGTCAGTTTCACAGTAAACAACATTATAAAGTGAAAGTGACTTATATCGTGGTTTGGTCTTATACAAACTCATTTGCATAGGACACTCCCACTCGCATGTCTCTACATGAACGATACAAGATCACATCGTTTGTACTAAAACAATGTGGGCTGCATCACATAGTTTTTCCTAGGATAAGGTACCTAGTGTTATCCCTATACTATAGACCGTTTAGGCTATCACTCGAACTTGATCCACTTTTATGTCACTACATATAGTTCCAGTGTTTCATATCAAAGCCAAGGATTCTAGTTAATTGGATTTGGGTTAATAAATGAATAGTTAAACTAACCTTTCGACAACCAGAAATTGAATTATTTCAATAACGTTTTATATTTAACTTTGTTACATTTACTATCCACGAGTTTTAGGACATAAACCCCAACACTCATAACCTTTCCTTTTATAAGTGAGGAAACCCTAATGTGAGGATAAGAAAATATCTAGCCCGTTAGTAAAAAAACAATTAATTAAATAATATAAAATGTATTTAATTAATTAATTAAATGTTAATTAATTAATCATATTAATTAATTAATCTCATGCAAAGTTAAATCATATTTAAATGCAATGACCTCACATAATAGCTTTAATTAAACTTAATTAAATCACATTTAATTAATTAAATTAAACTAATAAACTAATTAATTCCAATAATTCATTACTTTTATAATTAATTAATTAAATATCTTGTCGACGTAGTGAGTTTGTCGAGTCCTCGTTGTCAAATAAAATTTATAACTTTGGCTCAATGCTACTTTGTTGTAGGTAGTGGTCGGGTCGTCCACAAGGAAAGGGTGTTCTTAGTTAATTCTTGAGATTTCGCTAAATAGGGGGTTTTGCAACAAAAAGGGGGGTTTTTTGGTCCGTCACTGACCAAATTAATTTAGGGATGCAAGGAAATGAGAAAATTACTAGAAATAAGTAAATTAGACTTTATATTTTAATGCATCACTATACATTATATTATTTCTATCTCATACAATTAACTTAATTCCCAATTTGAATTTGAACTATTAAAATTCTCTCGAGATATAATATTTCCTAATTACTCTTTATGAGCTAGTAGAGGGACCTAATGGACCTACAAATCAGAAACTCTAATGATATGAGCTTAACTAATTAAACTCATTAATCGAGTTAACAAATATTCATTAATTGTGGGTCATTCCATTAAAGACTCACAGGTGAACTCTTCTCACTGTATAACGTTTCTGTGTTCACGGATATAGACCTATACCGGTAAGTCAATCCTTCACGAGTGTCCGTAACTGCAGTTGGGTCAAATTACTATTTTACACCTATGTTACATCTATCTCCTTAAGTACCAGCGCTCCTCTAATGAACAGTCTATTCAGGCCAGTGAGAGGGCGGGATCACTTTGTTAAAGTCTCGGAGTCACCACTTAAGGGAAGACTCATCTACTTTGATGCGCAAATTGCTTACCGCAAATGTATGGGCCAAGTTATAGTATCTTGATTTTTAAGATCGAATGTCGTCCTCTGGATTGGGTTTCTAATCAATTTAATTACCGCAAATACTTAAATCCAATTTTATCTAGGGAACTAAACTTAGTGAGAGTGGATGAAAATTTACACAAAGCTAAAAATATGGAAACCAAATGATGGCAAATTCCTAGGGAGTGTATTTCACCAATTGGGATTATGAATTAATTTATGGATGATTTAACATGCTATATTTCATAAATCTAGGAATAACATAAATCATATTTATCTCTCCTGAACATAAACAATTCTCTCACATGCAATGAATTCAATATCCCTATCTAAATTCATTAACATGCAAGGCCTTAAGGCTAATCCTTTTTAACGATTTCTAACATTATCTTTTATCTCCCGATCTCAAGACTATCCTAGCTATGCATAACGAGATCTAAGCTAAAACCCCTCTCCCAAGAAAGATTTAGACACAATCATCATTCAATTCATGGGCAATAAAGTGAAAGCATTAAGGAAGAGTTATACATAAATGAAAGCTTAGCATACATCGAAAAATCAATCCATAATGTCCCAAAGGGCTACATCAATCCCTAAGATAATAAAGTTAGCTATTCATACACGACGTTACGATATAAACTAAGTCTAAAACAACCATTGAAATCAACTAAAGTAAGAGGGAAAAAAGATTAAACACTAAGTTGCCAAAACTGCACGTCCCCGTCACGATCTCCACGAGCAAAGCCTTGAATCCCACTCCTCTCCACTTGCTTCAGCTTCCACAGAATGTTTTTTTGGTTGAGATTTAGGCTAAAATTGCATAAAAAGAAGTCCCCTTGGCCAGCCTTAATCGCATAGTATTTATAAGAAATCTGTCGATAGCGTCGAGATGTTATAGGCAGAGTCACGACGTTGTCCAAATCGCACCCATTCTATTTAGGAAAAGATCGAGAGCCTCGAGACGCTATGGTCACAGCGTCACGATGCCGTGACCTTTACCACCTGTTTTACTTAAGGAAAGCTGCTAGCGTCGAGATGCCCAAAGAGCAGTGTCTCGACGCTAGCTCTCGGATAAGCCTTTTTTGTAAGCCTCCAACTTTGTTTCTTTTCGGTTCTTTGGGCTCCTTTTGCGTCTCGAACACTCGATCAACTCGATTTTCATGATTTAGCTCCAGTACTAAATTCCTACAAATAGAACACTAAAATGCATAATTTTGGCAAATTTGATTTCAAAGACTAGCTAAAATAGTAGGGAAAATAGCTTGCTATGCTCGCTCTCAAACACCTCCAAACTTAAGCTTTTTCTAGTCCTTGAGCAAACTAAAAATCAAGCATAGGTTGAAGAGTAGATGCAATAAACATTACTCATTCCTCAAGGCTCACAAGTCAATCATCAAGCAATCAAGAGACATGCACACAAGGCCCAATGAAGGAGACAAATCAAAAGTTTCCATAATTAACTTGCTTGAGTGAGATCTAACCTAGTTAGATTAGACTCTAATAGCTTGAGATTGGATTACGAAACTCTGAACTAGTCTTCCCTCTACACTGGCACTAAGGATTTACTAATGAGCGAATGGAACAAATTAGTTTGTTTTCATCCATTCCTAAGTGCTTTTAAATTAAATTGAATCAAGCGATTAAATATGGCACTAGCTTTCACACACCTATTGTAGGGACCCATAACCCGAGTTTAACCCTTGGTTGGTCTATCTGTTCACGACAGGGGTAGTTCTTTTTGCCTAAAACAATATTAAACATTGCATATTGTGTACACAAGCCGACATTATTTTCTTTCAAAAGTAAACACAAGAATGATTTTTCTTTCATGATCATGATAAGCATATGTTCTTTTCTTTCCTCCTAGGCAAGAGTAAAAATGCTAATTTGCAAAAATTGAACTCTTTAGCTCTTCGCTACACCTATCGAGGTGACAACAAGCATATGAACCTAATAATTCGCTCCTAAGCATTCAAGTCATATTCTAACCAAGGAAAATACTCTACTCATGCAATACATCTCCTAGAAAAAGTTTAAAAAGTCTCCCTTTTTTAGCACTCATGCTTACAACTCATCAAAAGCTTGAAAATTGACAAGAAAGCCTATCCTAGGAAATCATCGTCATGCAAAAATAACATCCACAAAACAACCATATGCTAAATTCATAGAAAGCTAAAAAATATAGCCCGAACTTAGATGCTCAAGGGCTCAATAAGCAAAACATTCCACCCCAAAACTTAAAACATGCATTGTCCTCAATGTATATAAAAGAAAAGCATAATCAAGCATGAGAACAAGAAAAGAATGGAAGGGGTGAACAATACTGCCTTGGAATGATGATGACCTTCTCATGGATGCTTGCAAGCAAAGAGCCATAGGAACCAAAGACCTACAAAACAAAAACAAAAAACAAATAAAAAGCATGAAAAGAAAATCAACTTACTTGAGTTGCCTTTCATAAGCGCTTGTTTATCGTCTTTAGCTCGACGTGTTGACCGATTGTGCATCATGGTGGTCTAATGTCAGGTGTTCCATCAATGATGCTCTTCCTAGCACCTTTCCTGTAGCCTACTACCATTGCCTTTGATGTGTTCTAAGGGTCCTCAAAAGCTTTTAGTATCTCTTTCTCCTGTTTGACCCTAATGACAAGCTTTCTACGCTCAATATCAATTATAGCTCACCCTATAGTAAGGAACGGTCTCCCTAATATGACAGGCATTGCAGTATTCTCTTTGATATCCATCATAAAGAAATCAACAGAAAGGACAAACTTACCTACTTTAATTAACACATTCTCAACAATTCCATATGGACTAACCACAGACTGGTCAGCCAATTGGAGCCTAATAGAAGTAGATTTTATTTCTCCTATGTTTAGTTTCTTGCATAATGACAAATGAATAATATAGATGCTGGCACCTAGATCACATAATGCTCTACAATAGTAAGTACCAAAATTACAAGGAATAGAAAAACTCCATGGGTCAGCCAGTTTCTCAAGCACTTTCTGCTGAAGCTGAGCACTGCATGTCGATGCGAGGTACACTGTCTCCATCTACTTTTCCTTCTTCTTCTTGATGAGCCATTCCTTCATAAACTTCTTGTAGTTAGGCATCTGCTCCAATGCATTTGCAAAAGGAATATTAACATTCAAACCCGTAAAAGCATCTAACAAATTTTCAAACTGAGCTTTTGAATTCTTCTTTTTATTTTTCGTAATTTTAGGGACTATAATAGTTGGAGAAGGGATAGAGGGCTCAGGATTACGCTTTTCAACTTCATTTGAGGTCGTGCCCTCTTCAACATCTTTAGTGAGGTCCTCTGATTCAGTAGTTTCATGCTCCTCAGCTACTTTAGTTTCCTCCTCGTGATGCACAGTGATAGCCTTGCAATATTTCATCTGAGATTTCTCTTGTTCAGTTGGAGCCTTACCCTTATTCATGGTGTTGACAACATTTACCAGCAGTCCCAACTAAGTCTCAATATTCTTTATTGCTGCACTATGGCCATTTACTACGGTGTTTATGGCAATCACTGCCTTCTCCAGCTTGTTTGTCTTGTTACTAGATTCTCCAATGAAGGCTCCAATAAGATCTTCTAACGATTGTTTATTTTCTTGCTTAGGAGGGGCAAAGGCAGGAGGATTGAAAACATTTTTATTATTAGCATACGGGAAGTTCTAATGATTTCTATTGCTAGGGTGATAGTGTGTAGGTGTAGAATTATTATTATATCCCCTAGAATTAAAATTGGAAATATATACTGAACTTGTTCTAAAGTTTCCTCCCAAGACTGAGACGCAAGGGCGACTGCTGACTCGATCGATTGAGCACTGATAGCGAGCAGAAATGTCGCTATTTTAGTCTCAATTTATTAAGCTTTTTGGTGCTTTAATCGTGTTTTTAATGAATATATGTAATGAATTTTGTTATTTTGTCTTTAGGAGCATAAATGATGATTTTGGGAGAAAAAGAGCCATAATTGAAGTAATTATAACCCAAATCAAAGTATGAAGCATTTGGAAGCCCAAAGAAGACATCCATGAAGAAAAGACCAAGAGAAATGAAGAAGAAGGCCCAAAAATCAGCCCAAAAGGAAGCTGATTTTTCTGGAAAATCTGGACAGCGTCGAGACGCTTAGCAAGGCAGCGTCGCGACGCTGCCCTTTCTTGTTGCCCAAGCCGCGTGCGCAGCAGCGTTGCGACGCTTGGCAAGGCAGCGTCGCGACGCTACCCCTTTTCCAGGCCAATAAATAGGCGCCCTTGGTGCCTCATTTGGATCATCAATCATCACTCAATCATCCACCACTCATTCCTTTCCTTCCTTCCTTAAGACTCCTTTTTTGGAGCCCCTCTCAAGGCTTTTGAGCCTTTTTGAGAGGGTTCTTCTAGTGGGAATTTTTGGGGAATTTTGGGAAGCAATTCTAGAGGCCCGAGGAGTAGTCAGCGGAGGCTCCAAGCGTCAGCAAGGGGTTTTTCGACGGTCAATTCCTTTTCCTTTATGCTTTTTAATATGCTTTCCCTTGTAATTATTGTGAATATTATGTGTAGCTAAACCCCCAATTTGGGGTCTTGAAATGAAATGTTAGTGGAAATATTGTTATAATTTCTTGTCTCTTGCCCATGTCCTAATTATTTGTATGGATGTGCTTAATGCTTTACTCAATCTGGCCAATTGTGTAATGATTCGTTTCTTAATGGAAACTCGACGGAGAGAAATTAGGATAGATCATAATCCATGCAACTAGTTTAATTGCCCATTGTGACACCGGGATTAGTTGATTAAACATAGATTCCTAAAATGAAGCAGAGCGTAATAATTAATGATTTTTAATAGCGCTAAGGACACTTAGGTTGTTAAAATGAATTAATTACAATTAGGGGAAACCGACAGGAGAACCTATGTGATTAACGGAGATTCTAGGTTTATAATTAGTTGGGCAATGAGATAGGATAATTATAGCAATTATTTAGCTAATCATTGATTTTCAAGACCCCTCTTCCCGCTTAAAGAAAACTCTTTCTCCACATTTTATTTCTGTTTGATCAAATTTGTTTTTATTTAGTCATTTTAAATTAAATCTTCTTATTTCATGAACGTGGTCCCTAAATATTATTTCACCTAAGTATTTTCAGTGCTCAAGAGAATTTTAATTAATTTCTTAAGTTTCGCTTCGCCTCCCTGAGGATTCGATACTCGGAATACTTTCCGTTTTATATTACTTGTGGCCCGTGCACTTGCGGATACCAAGCACTCCCTGTACTTGAAAACTTTAGAAACACTTTAGCAAGAGAAGACATCTGGGCTTGAAGTGCACTTACGTTGTCAATTTCGAATACTCCAGCAAAAATCTTTTTCGGTGTAGACCGCTCAGATGGTCACTGATAGCTATTGGTGGCCATATCCTCCAGTAGTGTGCATGTGTTTTTCACGGTCTTGGACAACAGAGTCCCATCTGCAGCTGCATCAACAATAGTTTTAGTTCTGGGATTCATACCGTTATAAAAGAGTTGGATTTGTAACCAATCAGGATAACCATGCTGAGGGCACTTCCTCAGCAACTCTTTTATAACAACTACTCATCAAACTGTTGTTGGAACGTCCCAATCTCGGTCCTCAGTTTGATCATTGTTGGGTTCCTAGAGTGAGTAAAAATATAGTATAAAATACTCTAGAATTCCTGTGCAAGTATACACAGTCTGCAGTAAGTAATATTATCAATCCGAGCCCTGAATGAGTTTCCACTCTACCTATTTTTGTGTAACTTTTTAATGGTTTCAAGAATAATAAAATGATTGGGTTTTATCGGAATTATGCTGAAGCAAAATAAATGACAGAACAATAAGTAAACAAATAGATAGACAGATTAAAGGCAGGCGCTGGTTAGGTTTTAGTGATTGTTCTAAGATATGCTCTAGCAATATTATTGATCATGCATTTCTCGCAGTATTATTAGCGGATTCCTCCCGGAACTCCGGATCTTTTGGGATATGTTTCAAACCCAATGAAGAGCGACCGATCAAGCACTAGGCAACTGGCTATCCCTAGCTCAGTCACTGGCGTTCACCAATACACAATGATCATAGTGTGGATAATTGCCACACACTCTCTAAATCATCCCTGAAACTAGAGAGAGCTATCCATACCGGCTGGCCAGGCGGGCATAAAATGAGAATAAGCACAACAATTAACAAAAATGCGATAGTCAATTTATTACTAGATATGAAGCACAGTAATCACATTATTCCTAACCAATACCCTAAGCTACTTAGTTCATAATAGGCATAGGAATACGAATTACAATCTGAGTATGCATGTCCATAACCACAAGTTAATAAAGAAAGTAAACTCCCTAATCAGCTTGCGGAAGATGGTGTTCTTGATAATCTTCAATCTCCCTAGACTATTCGGCTTCCAAGGGAAAACATGGAATGAGTTTGACTTGGATGGCTACTTCCTTTCATAGAAGGAGAGGAGACTTGAATTAGGTCAACTTGGACACGTGTAGGGCTCTCCTTGCTCCTTTATCCCGAAAATAACTCAACAGAAGTCGGTTCATGAAGTTGGCTAAAGAGCTGTGATGTGACAGTTTTGTTCCCAGTTTTGCTGCAGCACAGAATTTGCTCCCTCCAGTCGCTCAGCAGCATAATCTGCACAAAGTGTTCCAAAGCTTCCATTCTTCCAAATGGGTTAAAACATGTAATATCTTTCTAAAACCAACCCTAATAAACATAAAGGACACACAAATCCCTATATAATTGAGGCCTAAATAACTACCTTTTGGGCAGTTATCATACCCCCAAACTTGAACTATTGCGCGTCCCGAGCAATACTAACCAACCTTCCTTCAAGAATTCAAAACATTAGACAAAGAATAGCTTAATCAAACCAGACAGTCCAACACTACCTTTAACCTTTACCTGAGCACTCTGCAAAACCAAGCTCTGCTGCAGAAAAATGATTCCTCCGGCATGGACTAATAATCACCACTTTTCAACTTAATTCTAAGAACTCACCACAACTTAGCTCTATTATCAGACATTTCAAAACATATTTTTAAAGGGGTTTATCAGACTTAAAGCAGCCTTACAGTCATAAGCTCTTAAGCACGGGATGACCCACTTTATGGTGCAGTATACCCTTGCCTCAAGCTTATCACCAACTAGGCTCAATACTCATTATAAAGCTAAAAAACCCTTAGTTATTCTATCTCTTGCCCCTCAGAATGGCGACATTTTATGATGAAGCTCACCTAAGTTTTGGGAGACAGAAAAACTGCTGGATCATCATTCATCCCTCAAAACTTTTGCTCCGTCAAATTTTTCAGCAAAATTTTCAACAAATAATCTTTTTTACGCAAATAATAATTTTTCTCATATTTCTCATTTTTTCACATTTCCTAGGTCATCTTTTGACGCGAAGACAAATTGTGGGTATCACAAATGTCCCCGGTTACTCAATAGCCTAGAAAATTTTAATTTGAAGGAGAGGAATGCTCGAGCAAAACAATTGGAGTAGCAAAAAGTCCCCCAAACTTGAATTATTCATTGTCCCCAATGAATCATTAATTAAGCAACTATACCCCCAAACTTAAATTTTTCTATCTGAATTTTTAAACTAAACATGGGACTCAGATTAAGCTTAAAGTGGATCATATAAGTCAATACTACCCCAAAAATCTTCTTTGTCGCAGCAACAGTCCAGGCTAGAAGAAATGCTCAAGCAAAAGGTTTCTGGAGATCAGAATACCTTGATCTAATTAAGCGTAATCAGTCCAAGCTTCAAAAATTCAGAAGAAAATACTTAAGTTAGAGTTACTCAGTGCTCATGGAATGGAACATCAAGAAATTTCATTAAAAATAAGAAAATAAATTACACATCAGATATATATATATTTTTTTAACCAGCAGAAAAGTAAAAAGAAAAGCAAACATAACAGTAATAGAAAAGGAGGTTAGAAAATGCACGAGCAATAAAAAATTTAAGAACAAAAATTATGCTCGCCCAGGGCCACTTCATCCTTCAGTTCTCTTGGCCCGGTTCATTTTCATCATCCTCTTCTCCTCTTTCAGCAGGTGGGGGCGGAATCCAGGGGTTCAACAGATCGTCAGGGAATATGGGAAGGGCTGGGTATGGGTTTGAAAAATTCTCTTGCAGTGCCCTCTTTCAGCCGGCATCCCGATTCTTAACATAGTTCCAGAAGGTTAAAGTTTGCCTCTCAGCAAACTCTTGCCGACTGGCCGAAAGTGCCAGCTGTTCTAGAATCGAGTTGATGCCATGGATGGACCTTGACGTACCTCCTGCCCAGCTGGTTAGGTGATTCGGAGTTCCGGGAGGAATCCGCTAATAATACTGCGAGAAATGCATGATCAATAATATTGCTAGAGCATATCTTAGAACAATCACTAAAACCTAACCAGCGCCTACCTTTAATCTGTCTATCTATTTGTTTACTTATTGTTCTGTCATTTATTTTGCAGCATCACACGGAATCCAGGGTTTGCAAATAATGAAAAGGAGAAAGAAAGAATGTAGATGGCAAGATAGAATCAAGAAGACGAAGTAGAAAGAAGACTTACCAATGTCTGCAAATAAATAAGGCTCCAGCAATTTGAAATCTTAACCGAAAGGATTTGCTCCGTAATAAATGGTTTTACCTTTCAAAATTAAGTTGCAATTCAAATCCCTAACGGTAAAATTGTGGAACTCCAATCATCTATGGGAAATAACGACATGGTGTCAACGGCTAAACCGTTGGATTGTCCCTACACGACATGTGGCAGCATCCCTGCAATTCACCTGCCATAGAAATTTAAAAATCCCAACGGTAAAAATAATGACTCACACTAAAATCCTTCCCATGCGTACGAGAAATTTACTCCAGCATTATCTTTGCTGCAACAATCTTCTGAACCTGCCGAATCTTAGATACAGAATTTAAATTTAAAAATAAGAAAATCAAATCTTTTAAATTCATTTTTAACTTAACCGATCAAATCAAAATTAACCCTTTTTTTTTATTCTTGAAGCCGAATTAATTAGAGAAAATCTTTATTAATCCTAAACTAAACAACATTTAAATAACTGAAAATAAAAACTAGATCAAATCTAATAAAAATCAAACCAATTAAAAGATAATTCAAAGATAATCTAAATAAATAACCCGACAATAAAATCAAATCAAATTTAAAAATAGATAAAATCTAAACTACAAAAAATACCATAAAATATATATATATTTTTTTAAGAAAAAATCTAATAAATCATGCAAAATCAAATCTAACCCAACCGAAATTAAAATCAAATCAGCGAAAAACAAAATCAATACAAAGTCTGGGAGCTCAAAATTTTGCTCTGTGAAATGCTCCCGCAAAAGTCTTGCTCTCTCAATCATCAACCAACCTTAGGGAAGGATATTTCGACTGAAATTCCCCACCCCAATAATGCTTCACACGCTGTCCATTCACCTTGAACACTCTCCCATCTTTTTCATCCTGCAAAGTAATTGCTCCATTAGGAAAAACCTCAACCACAATAAACGGTCCTGACCATTTAGATTTCAATTTTTCAGGAAATAGTTTTAATCTAGAATTATAAAGCAAAACTTTCTGACCCTTGACAAATTCTTTGGACTTTATTTTCTTATCATGCCACAGCTTAGTCTTTTCCTTATACATTTTCGCATTTTCGTAAGAGAATTGACGAAATTCTTCTAACTCATTAAGCTGCAACATTCTTATTGCTCTTGCACGACTCATATCAAAATTTAACTTTTTCAAAGCCCAAAATGTTTTATGCTCAAGCTCTAATGGTAAATGGCAAGCTTCCCCATATACTAACCTATTGGGAGACATACCTAGAGGAGTCTTATAAGCTGTCCTATAAGCCCAAAGAGCCTCATCCAACCTAAAGGACCAATCCTTTCTAGATGGATGGACCACTTTCTCTAAGATAGCTTTAATTTCCTTATTACTAATTTCAGCTTGACCATTTGCTTGTAAGTGATAAGGGATAGCTATCCTATGCTTAATCTCATACATAGCTGAAAGCTTAGTTAAGATATTATTAACAAAATGTGTACCTTCATCACTCACTAGAGCCCTAGGTGTCCCAAACCGCGCAAAGATGTGCGATTGAAGAAACCTTGCAACTGTCTTGGCATCACTCTGATGGCATGCAATGGCCTCCACCCATTTAGACACATAATCAACTGCCAATAAGATAAAAACATTGCCATTAGAAGGGGGAAATGGCCCCATAAAGTCAATACCCCATACATCGAATAATTCAACTTCTAAAATATAAGTAAGAGGCATTTCATCTCTATGCCCCAAATTTCCTCTCCTTTGGCAAGCATCAGATTGCTTGTAGAACCAATGGGCATCCTTGAATAACGTAGGCCAGAAAAATCCGCAATGCAAAATCCTCATAGCCGTCATCTGACCGCTGAAATGACCTCCATACGGCGAAGAGTGACATTGCTCCAGGATTTCCTTTGCTTCAGCACCTGAAACACACCTACGAATAATATCGTCAGAGCATTGCTTATACATAAACGACTCATCCCAATAGAAAAATTTCGCATCATGCTTAAACTTTTTCTTCTGCCTCCAATCCATGTCAATAGGGGTGACTCCCTTTACCAAAAAGTTGGCAATATCAGCATACCAAGGGACATCCCTAACTACCTTTACTTCAACAGCAAAAAGCTGCTCATTTGGAAAAGAATCGGAAATGGCAGATTGCTCCAGCAAAGATTATGATGGATCAAGACGAGATAAATGATCTGCAATGACATTCTCCGATCCCTTCTTGTCCTTTATCTCCAAGTCAAATTCCTGCAATAGTAAAATCCAACGAATTAGTTTAGGCTTTGCATCCTTCTTAGTCATTAAATACCTTATTGCTGCAGGATCCGTGAAAACCGTGACTTTGGATCCAACCAAATATGGCCGGAACTTCTCAAAAGCGAACACCACAGCTAACAACTCCTTTTCAGTAGTTGTATAGTTGACTTGTGCTTCATTTAAAACTTTGCTTGCATAATATATAGGATGGATAAATTTGCCCTGCTTTTGCCCCAGCATCGCACCTACCGCAGCATCACTCGCATCACACATTACCTCAAATGGTAAATTCCAATTAGGTGTGCAAAGAATGGGTGCTGAGATTAAAGCAGCCTTTAAAGTTTCAAAAGCCTTCCTACAATCTGCATTAAAGTCAAAAACATGATCAGTGCACAACAAGTTACAAAGAGGTTTACTGATTTTGGAAAAATCCTTTATGAACCTCCTATAAAAACCAGCATGTCCTAAAAAACTCTGAATTTCCTTCACTGAATTCGGTGGCTCTAGTCTTTCAACAACCTCAACTTTTTCTCTATCAACTTGTAGACCATTTTTAGAAATTTTATGACCTAACACTATGCCCTCTTTCACCATGAAGTGGCATTTTTCCCAATTAAGAACTAGATGGGTATCCTCACATCTTTTTAATACCTTTCCTAAATTATCTAGGCAATTCTGAAAAGACCCTCCAAACACTGAAAAATCATCCATAAATACCTCAACAGTGGACTCAATTATATCAGAAAAAATTGCTAACATACACCGCTGAAATGTTGCTGGAGCATTGCAGAGGTCGAAAGGCATTCTCCTAAAACCAAATGTCCCATACAGACAGGTGAAAGTGGTTTTTTCCTGATCTTCAGGAGCAATAGTAATCTGGTTATACCCAGAATAACCATCCAAGAAACAGTAATAGGCCTGACCAGCCAATCGATCCAACATCTGGTAGATAAATGGTAGAGGGAAATGATCATTTCGGGTGGCTTTATTAAGCCTTCTATAATCCATGCAAACCCTCCAGCCAGTTACTGTCCTGGTTGGGATAAACTCATTATCTTTATTACTCACCACAGTGACACCTCCTTTCTTAGGAACACATTGGACAGGGCTTACCCAATTGCTATCGGCAATTGGATAGATAATCCCAGCATCCAACCATTTAATTACCTCCTTTTTAACATTCTCTTTCATTGTAGGGTTAAGCCTTCTTTGTTGCTCAATACTCCTAAAGAATCCCTCCTCTAGAGTGATTTTGTGCATACAAAAAGATGGGCTAATTCCCTGAATATCAGCCAATGTCCAACCTATAGCTTTGTGGTATTGCTGCAACAATTTTATTAAGGCCTCCTCATGCTCCGACATTAAATCTGATGCAACAATAATGGGCAACGTCTCACTTTCCTCGATATACACATACTTTAGATGATCCAGACAGGGTTTCAAATCTAAAGTGGGTGCCTCAATTAGGGATGGCTTAATTGGGGGAGCCTTTCTTTGATCTAAATCTAAAGACTCAAAAACATCCTCACACCTAAACAATTCTTTTTCATTTTTTCTGTCTAAAGAACAAAATTCAAAATCTCCTACACTAACCTCTCCATGCTTCTCCGAATGCTCATCAGCCGAATCCTGTATTGCTGGCTGAATAACTGTGCTCTCTAGAATCTTGATGAAGGAGCAATCCTCCATTTCTTCTTGATATTTCATGGCTTTAAACACATTAAATTTTACTTCCTCATTACAGACTCTCATTGTTAATTCTCCTTTTTGAACATTTATTAATGCCCTACCTGTAGCCAAAAATGGACGACCTAGAATAATTGGGACATCTTTATCAGCCTCATAGTCTAAAATAATAAAATCAACAGGAAATATGAACTTATCAACTTTTACTAAGACGTCCTCAATTTTACCCTCTGGATATGTGATAGACCTATCAGCTAATTGGAGTGTAACTGTGGTAGGCGTAGCTTCACCAATACCTAGTTTTCGATAGACCGAAAGGGGCATAAGGTTAATGCTTGCACCCAAATCACAGAGTGCTCTACCTAACTCCTTTCCACCTATAGACACAGGTATGGTAAATGACCCTGGATCCTTAGCCTTGGGGGGTAGACCATTCTTGAGAATAGCACTACACTCCTCAGTAAGAGATACAGTTTCAAACTCACCTAACCTTTTCTTTTTAGTCAAAATATCCTTAAGAAATTTAGCATAATTAGGCATTTGCTCAATAGCTTCTACTAAAGGGATATTTATATGCAACTGCTTAAGAATCTCTAAAAACTTTTTAAATTGACCATCCTGATTCTTAGGCTTTTGCCTTTGTGGAAAAGGTAGAGGTGGTACATAAGGTGGGGGTGGCACATATGGTGGTTCCACATCTGAAACAGAACCAGATGCTTCAGCATTTTCTTTGCTGCCTCCAACACCCTGACCAGACTCCAACTCTTTCTCGACAACAATGTTATTATTTCTATCACCATGTTTATCTATATCCTGGGTTTTACTAGGCTCAATTCTTTCCTCTAATGGCTTACCACTTCTAAGAGTAACTGCCTTTACCTGCTCCTTACCTTTCCTTCTAGGGTGCTCAGTATCTGATGGAAGTTTCCCTTGAGGCCTTGCCTTTAGCTCATTAGCTAGCTGACCCACTTGCAATTCCAAGGCTCTCATCGAAGCTTGATTACTTTGAATTGCAGCATCTGTGCGAGCCATAAATTCTTTCATCATCGCCTCGAGAGAGTTTCCCGAATTTTGCTGGGGCAAAGCCTACTTATTTTGCTGGGGCATTACCTGCGTTTTAGCAAATCCCGGCTGGTTCATCTTCTGTTGCGCTTGTACGTTATTTCCTTGACTTCCCCATGAGAAGTTGGGGTGGTTGCACCAACCTGGATTATAGAAATTAGAATAAGGGTTGTTCCTCTGATTACCTACAAAAAACACAGAAGCTGGATTGCTGGGGCAAAACTCGTAGTTGTGGTCTTCACCACAATAGACGCATGCTTCATTCGTGACTTGGTTCACCACTGCAGTAGGCTCCATAGATGGTGGCTGCTGATGACTAATCACTGTCACATTCTTAAGAGCATTAGCAATCATAGCAAGATCAGCCCTAATGGTAGACACACCATCAACCTCTAATACGCTCTTAACCTTTTTATTTGTGCCTCTAACATCCGACCACTGACAACTATTAATAGATATTCTTTCTAAAATTTCATAAGCTTCATCAAAAGTTTTTGCCAAAAGGGCCCCTCTAGCCGAAGCATCGACCATACCTTGGGTTACTCCATTTAAACCATTGTAAAATGTTTCCATTTGAATACAATGAGGTAGACCATGATGGGGACACTTTCGCAAAAGCTCCTTGAACCTTTCCCAAGCCTCACTAAAAGTCTCATCCTCAAGTTGCCTAAACCCTACTATTTCACTCCTTAATTTATAATTTCTATTAGGTGGGAAATATTTACTAAAAGATTTTTCAGCTAACTCATCCCACGTCCTAATTGATCCTGGAGCAAAAGAGTTTAACCATGACTTTGCTCCATCTCTAAGAGAATACGGGAACAAAGTTAATCTGAGAGCATCTCTAGGCACTCCTTGAATTACAAAAGAATCACTAACTCCTAGAAAAGACTTAAGATGTAAATGAGAGTCTTCAGATGACAAACCATGGAATTGGCCCACGGTTTGCAACATCTGAAACATTACCGGTTTCATTTCAAAATTTGCCGCTTGGATTTGGGGACGTGCAATCCCTAGATTCAACTCATTAAACTTTGGGACAGCATACGCTCCAATGGCTCTGGTCCTATCGTTCGCTATCAAGACAGGATTCTCAGCTTGATTATTTTGTTGCTCATTTTGCTCAAACAGTGGGTTTTGCTGCAGCAACGGATTCTGCTGGGGGTTTACTGCTGCTGGACCTTCAGGAACCTGCGGAAGTTGCGGCACGTTCTCCATCTGGTTTCTACGCTACTCTCTCCTTCTTATCCTGAATGTCCTTTCAATTTCTGGATTAAGCTCAAACCGTACCCCAAGCGGATTGCTCATGCACCAAAATCACACCTGCAAAAACAAAAGAAACAATCAAAAAGTTCTAGCACCAAACCACTAAAACACAAAAATAAATCAGATAAAAACTTATCCAGTTCCCCGGCAACGGCGCCAAAAACTTGTTGGGTTCCTAGAGTGAGTAAAAATATAGTATAAAATACTCTAGAATTCCTGTGCAAGTATACACAGTCTGCAGCAAGTAATATTATCAATCCGAGCCCTAAATGAGTTTCCACTCTACCTATTTTTGTGTAACTTTTTATTGGTTTCAAGAATAATAAAATGATTGGGTTTTATCGGAATTATGCTGAAGCAAAATAAATGACAGAACAATAAGTAAACAAATAGATAGACAGATTAAAGGTAGACGCTGGTTAGGTTTTAGTGATTGTTCTAAGATATGCTCTAGCAATATTATTGATCATGCATTTCTCGCAGTATTATTAGTGGATTCCTCCCGGAACTCTGGATCTTTTGGGATATGTTTCAAACCCAATGAAGAGCGACCGATCAAGCACTAGGCAACTGGCTATCCCTAGCTCAGTCACTTGCGTTCACCAATACACAATGATCGTAGTGTGGATAATTGCCACACACTCTCTAAATCATCCCTGAAACTAGAGAGAGCTATCCATACCGGCTGGCCAGGCGGGCATAAAATGAGAATAAGCACAACAATTAACCAAAATGCGATAGTCAATTTATTACTAGAGATGAAGCACAGTAATCACATTATTCCTAACCAACACCCTAAGCTACTTAGTTCATAATAGGCATAGGAATACAAATTACAATCTGAGTATGCATGTCCATAACCACAAGTTAATAAAGAAAGTAAACTCCCTAATCAGCTTGCGGAAGATGGTGTTCTTGATAATCTTCAATCTCCCTAGACTATTCGGCTTCCAAGGGAAAACATGGAATGAGTTTGACTTGGACGGCTACTTCCTTTTATAGAAGGAGAGGAGACTTGAATTAGGTCAACTTGGACACGTGTAGGGCTCTCCTTGCTCCTTTATCCTGAAAATAACTCAACAGAAGTCGGTTCATGAAGTTGGCTAACGAGCTGTGATGTGGCAGTTCTGTTCCCAGTTTTGCTGCAGCACAGAATTTGCTCCCTCCAGTCGCTCAGCAGCATAATCTGCACAAAGTGATTTCCAAAGCTTCCATTCTTCCAAATGGGTTAAAATATGTAATATCTTTCTAAAACCAACCCTAATAAACATAAAGGACACACAAATCCCTATATAATTGAGGCCTAAATAACTACCTTTTGGGAAGTTATCAACCGTCTTAGCAGCGGGAAAGGATTTCTTCAAGAATGCCTGGGCCAAAGCATCCCATGTGGTAATGCTTCTAGGTGGAATAGATTGCAACCAATCACTAGTTCTATCCTGCAGGGAGAGAGGAAAAAGACGTAAGCATATAGCATCTTCAGACACTCCATTTACCTTTATCGTCCCACAGATGTCTAGGAAGGATTTCAGGTGAGAGTTTGGATCCTCTGTGGGTCCTCTATTAGCGCAGACTCGATCCATTTGAATGAGACCAGTTTTCAGCTCAAAATTGTTGGCATTAATCGGGGAAGAGACAATCCCCAATTGTTGCCTTTGGAAAACAGGTTGAAAGTAGTCCCTAATGGGTTTGGGCTCCTTGTGAGAATTTGGGGCCGTTTTTATAGTGGGCCCCACAATGACCCAATTGCTTTAGAGTTTTGAGAGGACCCGATTGCCTCTGTACGGAGAGCGTCTATTTTATACTTTACTATTCGTTAGGGTTTTAAGAATGCCTCGAGCGAAGAAGTTCCTTGTGAATGCGAAAAACTATTTTCTCACTTATCCGAAGTGTTCATTGACGAAAGATGAAGTTCTTGCGCAGTTATTGCAAATCAAGTCTGTGTCGAAGATCAAATTGGTCAAGGTTTGCAGGGAATTGCATCAAGACGACAACCCCCACATTCACGTCCTTCTGCAGTTTGAAGGAAAGTTCAAATGTCAGAACGAACGCCTGTCCGACCTCAGTTCACCATCCTCGTCGAAACAGTTCCATCCGAATATACAAGGTGCAAAGTCTAGTTCCGATGTAAAAGCATACATCGACAAAGACGGCGATACAATCGAATGGGGAACGTTTCAAGTGGACGGAAGGAGTTCTCGCGGTGGTCAGCACACCGCTAACGACGCCTGTGCAAGAGCTCTAAATTCTGGATCGGCCGATGCGCCGTTAAACATCATAAGAGAGTTTCTTCCGAAAGATTTCATATTCGGTTTTCACAATCTGCAATCCAACTTGGAAAGAATCTTTGCGAAACCGCAAATGCCGTATGAATCCAGATTCTGTCCAAATTCGTTCAATCGAGTACCTCGTGTAATACTGGACTGGGCCGCGAAGAACGTCTGTGATTCCGCTGCGCGGCCGGATAGACCCATAAGTATAATCATAGAGGGACCAAGCAGGGTCGGCAAAACTGTTTGGGCGCGTTCACTGGGTAAACATAATTACTTATGTGGCCATTTGGATTTAAGCAGCAAAGTATACACTAATGACGCCTGGTGCTACGTGATAGATGACGTGGATCCACGTTATCTAAAGCACTATAAAGAGTTAATGGGGGCCCAGAAGAGCTGGCAAAGCAATACAAAATACGGAAAGCCTGTCATGATTACAGGTGGTGTACCCGGAATCTTCCTCTGCAATCCTGGTGATGGGTTCAGCTACCGCAATTATTTGAACGAAGAGAGGAACGCGGCTTTAAAGGAGTGGACCAGCAAAAACGCTATACTGGTAGACCTAGATGGACCCCTGTTCGAAGAACTTGAAGATCGAGAGGAAGGCAAAGACGAAGAGAATTCGTCGCCGTCAGATTGACCTTAATTGTGGGTGCTCGATATTTGTTCACGTCAACTGTCATGGAATGGGATTCACGCACAGGGGAAAACATAACTGCACGTCAGCTGGAGAATGGCGTTTTTATCTGGGAAACCCCAAATCCCCTATATTTCAAGATCGTGTCCCACACGACGCGACCGTTCCAAACACAACACGACATAATCGAACTGGAGATTCGGTTCAATCACAACCTTCGGAGGGCTTTGGGGATTCACAAATGTTTCATAACCTTGAAGATCTACACTCGCTTACGACCTCCGACAGGGCTTTTCTTGCGAGTCTTTAAATTTCAATGTATGAAATATTTAGAGATGTTAGGTGTTGTTTCCTTTTTTAATGTATTACGGGCCGTAGATCACGTTATGTGGACTGTACTAGTTGGAACAATTTTGGTATATCGTAATCAATTAATAAAAATGCGTCTTTAATTATTCACGTTGTTCGAGACATAAGTAGCCACATTTAAAGGTTACGTAACCAGTATATAGCCATGTCTACATGGCATCTACACTAATCACGCATTTTAATGATAGCGTTATGCGTAACTCGTTTACTTAATGACGAAGCGGCATAGGATGGCCATTTCACAGGCACATAGAAGAGTAACTATCATGAGTTATAATAATATATCGACTATTGTTTCACACGGGGACACGAATAACGTGGCATCCACAACTTCCACATGATGTACACACACACGTTGGGAATTAGTTTTCAGAAACGATGGGTAGGACCAATTTGTAGTGTCTATTCGGATATGGACAACAAGGTAACCGCACGTAACACAACATGTCGGACTTCACAAGAATGGACCTTGAACGGTCCTTTGCATCGTAGGGGAACTACCGCGGTTTAAGGTTGGCCGGTGTCTTGGACAGTGGGGACAGGCACAGACAGCAACAGTTGGACGTTGAAGATCTACATCCGTCGCACCATCCCGGCGAATGGTATACGCGGTTAATCTACAAGTTGCCTCATTGTAAAGACGACAACGGACAACTGAAATTAAATCCCTTACCAAATCAAAGCCCAAAGTATTTGGGCTGTATTGTTCTTCAATCAATTGTAGATATTTAACGGCCAACATAACACGCAGGCCATGGACAGAATCGGGAATGGGATTTAATAATGGATCGAACATGGCTACATTACGACCCACGTATAAAGGCCTTTATAATGCGAAAGCCCATTAACTAAGCTTTCAGGGATCTATGTGATTGGCTGTGATTGGTAAGAATATGTCATTGTGGGGCCCACTATAAAAGCGGCCCCAAGGGCATCACGGTAATATTAAGTGTGATGCCCCCTCGTATATAAGTGGACCCGAAAGACCCAATTGCTTTAGAGTTTTGAGAGGACCCAATTTCCTCTGTACGGAGAGCGTCTATTTTATACTTTACTATTCGTTAGGGTTTTAAGAATGCCTCGAGCGAAGAAGTTCCTTGTGAATGCGAAAAACTATTTTCTCACTTATCCGAAGTGTTCATTGACGAAAGATGAAGTTCTTGCACAGTTATTGCAAATCAAGTCTATGTCGAAGATCAAATTCGTCAAGGTTTGCAGGGAATTGCATCAAGACGACAACCCCCACATTCACGTCCTTCTGCAGTTTGAAGGAAAGTTCAAATGTCAGAACGAACGCCTGTTCGACCTCAGTTCACCATCCTCGTCGAAACAGTTCCATCCGAATATACAAGGTGCAAAGTCTAGTTCCGATGTAAAAGCATACATCGACAAAGTCGGCGATACAATCGAATGGGGAACGTTTCAAGTGGATGGAAGGAGTTCTCGCGGTGGTCAGCACACCGCTAACGACGCCTGTGCAAGAGCTCTAAATTCTGGATCGGTCGATGCGGCGTTAAACATCATAAGAGAGTTTCTTCCGAAAGATTTCATATTCGGTTTTCACAATCTGCAATCCAACCTGAAAAGAATCTTTGCGAAACCGCAAATGCCGTATGAATCCAGATTCTATCCAAATTCGTTCAATCGAGTACCTCGTGTAATACTGGACTGGGCCGCGAAGAACGTCTGTGATTCCTCTGCGCGACCGGATAGACCCATAAGTATAATCATAGAGGGACCAAGCAGGGTCGGCAAAACTGTTTGGGCGCGTTCACTGGGTAAACATAATTACTTATGTGGCCATTTGGATTTAAGCAGCAAAGTATACACTAATGACGCCTGGTGCAACGTGATAGATGACGTGGATCCACGTTATCTAAAGCACTATAAAGAGTTAATGGGGGCCCAGAAGAGCTGGCAAAGCAATACAAAATACGGAAAGCCTGTCATGATTACAGGTGGTGTACCCGGAATCTTCCTCTGCAATCCTGGTGATGGGTCCAGCTACCGCAATTATTTGAACGAAGAGAGGAACGCGGCTTTAAAGGAGTGGACCAGCAAAAACGCTATACTTGTAGACCTAGATGGACCCCTGTTCGAAGAACTTGAAGATCGAGAGGAAGGCAAAGACGAAGAGAATTCGTCGCCGTCGGATTGACCTTAATTGTGGGTGCTCGATATTTGTTCACGTCAACTTTCATGGAATGGGATTCACGCACAGGGGAAAACATAACTGCACGTCAGCTGGAGATTGGCGTTTTTATCTGGGAAACCCCAAATCCCCTATATTTCAAGATCGTGTCCCACACGACGCGACCGTTCCAAACACAACACGACATAATCGAACTGGAGATTCGGTTCAATCACAACCTTCGGAGGGCTTTGGGGATTCACAAATGTTTCATAAACTTGAAGATCTACACTCGCTTACGACCTCCGACAGGGCTTTTCTTGCGAGTCTTTAAATTTCAATGTATGAAATATTTAGAGATGTTAGGTGTTGTTTCCTTTTTTAATGTATTACGGGTCGTAGATCACGTTATGTGGACTGTACTAGTTGGAACAATTTCGGTATATCGTAATCAATTAATAAAAATGCGTCTTTAATTATTCACGTTGTTCGAGACATAAGTAGCCACATTTAAAGGTTACGTAACCAGTATATAGCCATGTCTACATGGCATCTACACTAATCACGCATTTTAATGATAGCGTTATGCGTAACTCGTTTACTTAATGACGAAGCGGCATAGGATGGCCATTTCACAGGCACATAGAAGAGTAACTATCATGAGTTATAATAATATATCGACTATTGTTTCACACGGGGACACGAATAACATGGCATCCACAACTTCCACATGATGTACACACACACGTTGGGAATTAGTTTTCAGAAACGATGGGTAGGACCAATTTGTAGTGTCTATTCGGATATGGACAACAAGGTAACCGCATGTAACACAACATGTCGGACTTCACAAGAATGGACCTTGAACGGTCCTTTGCATCGTAGGGGAACTACCGCGGTTTTAGGTCGGCCGGTGTCTTGGACAGTGGGGACAGGCACAGACAGCAACAGTTGGACGTTGAAGATCTACATCCGTCGCACCATCCCGGCGAATGGTATACGCGGTTAATCTACAAGTTGCCTCATTGTAAAGACGACAACGGACAACTGAAATTAAATCCCTTACCAAATCAAAGCCCAGAGTATTTGGGCTGTATTGTTCTTCAATCAATTGTAGATATTTAACGGCCAACATAACATGCAGTCCATGGACAGAATCGGGAATGGGATTTAATAATGGATCGAACATGGCTACATTACGACCCACGTATAAAGGCCTTTATAATGCGAAAGCCCATTAACTAAGCTTTCAGGGATCCATGTGATTGGCTGTGATTGGTCAGAATATGTCATTGTGGGGCCCACTATAAAAGCGGCCCCAAGGGCATCACGGTAAGCGTGATGCCCCCTCGTATATAAGTGGACCCGAAAGACCCAATTGCTTTAGAGTTTTGAGAGGACCCGATTGCCTCTTTACGGAGAGCGTCTATTTTATACTTTACTATTCGTTAGGGTTTTAAGAATGCCTCGAGCAAAGAAGTTCCTTGTGAATGCGAAAAACTATTTTCTCACTTATCCGAAGTGTTCATTGACGAAAGATGAAGTTCTTGCGCAGTTATTGCAAATCAAGTCTGTGTCGAAGATCAAATTCGTCAAGGTTTGCAGGGAATTGCATCAAGACGACAACCCCCACATTCACGTCCTTCTGCAGTTTGAAGGAAAGTTCAAATGTCAGAACGAACGCCTGTTCGACCTCAGTTCACCATCCTCGTCGAAACAGTTCCATCCGAATATACAAGGTGCAAAGTCTAGTTCCGATGTAAAAGCATACATCGACAAAGACGACGATACAATCGAATGGGGAACGTTTCAAGTGGATGGAAGGAGTTCTCGCGGTGGTCAGCACACCGCTAACGACGCCTGTGCAAGAGCTCTAAATTTTGGATCGGCCGATGCGGCGTTAAACATCATAAGAGAGTTTCTTCCGAAAGATTTCATATTCGGTTTTCACAATCTGCAATCCAACTTGGAAAGAATCTTTGCAAAACTGCAAATGCCGTATGAATCCAGATTCTGTCCAAATTCGTTCAATCGAGTACCTCGTGTAATACTGGAATGGGCCGCGAAGAACGTCTGTGATTCCGCTGCGCGGCCGGATACACCCATAAGTATAATCATAGAGGGACCAAGCAGGGTCGACAAAACTGTTTGGGCGCGTTCACTGGGTAAACATAATTACTTATGTGGCCATTTGGATTTAAGCAGCAAAGTATACACTAATGACGCCTGGTACAACGTGATAGATGACGTGGATCCACGTTATCTAAAGCACTATAAAGAGTTAATGGGGGCCCAGAAGAGCTGGCAAAGCAATACAAAATACGGAAAGCCTGTCATGATTACAGGTGGTGTACCCGGAATCTTCCTCTGCAATCCTGGTGATGGGTCCAGCTACCGCAATTATTTGAACGAAGAGAGGAACGCGGCTTTAAAGGAGTGGACCAGCAAAACCGCTATACTGGTAGACCTAGATGGACCCCTGTTCGAAGAACTTGAAGATCGAGAGGAAGGCAAAGACGAAGATAATTCGTCGCCGTCGGATTGACCTTAATTGTGGGTGCTCGATATTTGTTCACGTCAACTGTCATGGAATGGGATTCACGCACAGGGGAAAACATAACTGCACGTCAGCTGGAGAATGGCGTTTTTATCTGGGAAACCCCAAATCCCCTATATTTCAAGATCGTGTCCCACACGACGCGACCGTTCCAAACACAACACGACATAATCGAACTGGAGATTCGATTCAATCACAACCTTCGGAGGGCTTTGGGGATTCACAAATGTTTCATAACCTTGAAGATCTACACTCGCTTACGACCTCCGACAGGGCTTTTGTTGCGAGTCTTTAAATTTCAATGTATGAAATATTTAGAGATGTTAGGTGTTGTTTCCTTTTTTAATGTATTACGGGCCGTAGATCACGTTATGTGGACTGTACTAGTTGGAACAATTTCGGTATATCGTAATCAATTAATAAAAATGCGTCTTTAATTATTCACGTTGTTCGAGACATAAGTAGCCACATTTAAAGGTTACGTAACCAGTATATAGCCATGTCTACATGGCATCTACACTAATCACGCATTTTAATGATAGCGTTATGCGTAACTCGTTTACTTAATGACGAAGCGGCATAGGATGGCCATTTCACAGGCACATAGAAGAGTAACTATCATGAGTTATTATAATATATCGACTATTGTTTCACACGGGGACACGAATAACATGGCATCCACAACTTCCACATGATGTACACACACACGTTGGGAATTAGTTTTCAGAAACGATGGGTAGGACCAATTTGTAGTGTCTATTCGGATATGGACAACAAGGTAACCGCATGTAACACAACATGTCGGACTTCACAAGAATGGACCTTGAACGGTCCTTTGCATCGTAGGGGAACTACCGCGGTTAAGGTTGGCCGGTGTCTTGGACAGTGGGGATAGGCACAGACAGCAACAGTTGGACGTTGAAGATCTACATCCGTCGCACCATCCCGGGGAATGGTATACGCGGTTAATCTACAAGTTGCCTCATTGTAAAGACGACAAAGGCCAACTGAAATTAAATCCCCTACCAAATCAAAGCCCAAAGTATTTGGGCTGTATTATTCTTCAATCAATTGTAGATATTTAACGGCCAACATAACACGCAGGCCATGGACAGAATCGGGAATGGGATTTAATAATGGATCGAACATGGCTACATTACGGCCCACGTATAAAGGCCTTTATAATGCGAAAGCCCATTAACTAAGCTTTCAGGGATCCATGTGATTGGCTGTGATTGGTCAGAATATGTCATTGTGGGGCCCACTATAAAAGCGGCCCCAAGGGTATCACACTTAATATTATCAATCCGAGCCCTAAATGAGTTTCCACTCTACCTATTTTTGTGTAACTTTTTAATGGTTTCAAGAATAATAAAATGATTGGGTTTTATCGGAATTATGCTGAAGCAAAGTAAATGACAGAACAATAAGTAAACAAATAGATAGACAGATTAAAGGCAGGCGCTGGTTAGGTTTTAGTGATTGTTCTAAGATATGCTTTAGCAATATTATTGATCATGCATTTCTTGCAGTATTATTAGCGGATTCCTCCCGGAACTCTGGATCTTTTGGGATATGTTTCAAACCCAATGAAGAGCGACCGATCAAGCACTAGGCAACTGGCTATCCCTAGCTCAGTCACTTGCGTTCACCAATACACAATGATCGTAGTGTGGATAATTGCCACACACTCTCTAAATCATCCCTAAAACTAGAGAGAGCTATCCATACCGGCTGGCCAGGCGGGCATAAAATGAGAATAAGCACAACAATTAACCAAAATGCGATAGTCAATTTATTACTAGAGATGAAGCACAGTAATCACATTATTCCTAACCAACACCCTAAGCTACTTAGTTCATAATAGGCATAGGAATACGAATTACAATCTGAGTATGCATGTCCATAACCACAAGTTAATAAAGAAAGTAAACTCCCTAATCAGCTTGCGGAAGATGGTGTTCTTGATAATCTTCAATCTCCCTAGACTATTCGGCTTCCAAGGGAAAACATGGAATGAGTTTGACTTGGACGGCTACTTCCTTTTATAGAAGGAGAGGAGACTTGAATTAGGTCAACTTGGACACGTGTAGGGCTCTCCTTGCTCCTTTATCCTGAAAATAACTCAACAGAAGTCGGTTCATGAAGTTGGCTAACGAGCTGTGATGTGGCAGTTTTGTTCCCAGTTTTGCTGCAGCACAGAATTTGCTCCCTCCAGTCGCTCAGCAGCATAATCTGCACAAAGTGATTTCCAAAGCTTCCATTCTTCCAAATGGGTTAAAATATGTAATATCTTTCTAAAACCAACCCTAATAAACATAAAGGACACACAAATCCCTATATAATTGAGGCCTAAATAACTACCTTTTGGGCAGTTATCAACCGTCTTAGCAGGGGGAAAGGATTTCTTCAAGAATGCCTGGGCCAAAGCATCCCATGTGGTAATGCTTCCAGGTGGAATAGATTGCAACCAATCACTAGTTCTATCCTGCAGAGAGAGAGGAAAAAGACGTAAGCATATAGCATCTTCAGACACTCCATTTAACTTTATCGTCCCACAGATGTCTATGAAGGATTTCAGGTGAGAGTTTGGATCCTCTGTGGGTCCTCTATAAGCGCAGACTCGAGCCATTTGAATGAGACCAGTTTTCAGCTCAAAATTGTTGGCATTAATCGGGGAAGAGACAATCCCCAATTGTTGCCTTTGGAAAACAGGTTGAAAGTAGTCCCTAATGGGCTTGGGCTCCTTGTGAGAATTTGGGTCGGCCATTTGGGTAAATTCTCTAAGTTCCCTTCGAATCCTACTAATTATCCTCTCGATCTCAGGATCCAAAGGTACTAAGGCCAACTCCATATCCTTTCGCATACAAGGTCAAACCTAACCTATAAAGGAAAATAAAAGAAAATTAAAGGAAAGAAAACAAATAAGGAAAGAAACTATAAAAAAAAGGACGAAATCTAAATAAGGAAAATATATTCTAAAAAAAGAAAGGACAAACAAATAACGAAAGCAAGAAAACAAATATGACCCAAACAATTTAGGAAGCCAATAAATAAGGAAAAATTAATCGAAAAAGGATAAAACTAAAAATGAAAATTCTAACTATGGAAAACTTATACAACTAAGGAAAAACTAAATATGGAAAGAAAGCAAATAAGGGACAAAAAATGCAAACTACCTAAAAATAAAACAAAAATAACAGAAAATAAAAAATACACCCTAAATTAAGACCAGACAATTTTTCTATGATATTAATTTGACTAAATATGTCAATCCCCGACAACGGCACCAAAAACTTGATGCGCAAATTACTTACTGCAAGTGTACTTGCCAAGTTATAATATAGTGATTTTTAAGATCGAATGTTGTCTCTGGATTGGATTTCTAATCAATTTAATTACCGCAAATTCTTAAATTCAATTTTATCTAGGGAACTAAACTTAGTGAGAATGAATGAAAAATTAACACAAATCTAAAAATAAGGAAATCAAATGATGGCAAATTCCTAGGGAGTTGATTTCACCAATTGGGATTATGAATTAATTTATGGATGATTTAACATGCTATGTTTCATAAATCTAGGAATAACATAAATCATATTGGGAAAAATACACTTTTGGTCCCTGAGGTTTGGGTTAAGTGACACTTTGGTCCCTGAGTTTTGAAACTCAACAAAAATACCCCTGAGGTTTGAGATAAGGAGCACTTTGGTCCTTGCCGTCAACTTTTCTGTTAAATTTTAACGGATGCTGACGTGGCACTATTATTTTAATAAAAAAATTTATTTTTTTAAATTTTTTTAAATAAAAAATATTAAAATATTAAAATAATAATATTTTTATTATTATTTATTATTTCTCCCTCTCTCTCTTCTTCTTCTCCATCTTCTTCCTCCTCATCCTCTTCCTCCTTCTTCTTCCTATCTCCGGTGGCCGCCAGCCACCGCTCGTCGGTCGCCGCTGCCGGTCGCCGGCGACTGTTTTTTTTTTTTTTTCTTCTCCTTTTTTTCTTCTTCCTCCCCTCTTTCCACTGTTTGTTTTTTAAAAGAAAAAGAAAAAAAAAAGCAAACAAAGAAACAAAATAAGAACCATGAAGATTTATCTTTATCCAACCAGATCCAGAATAAAAGTAAACTAATTGTAGGGAAAGACTTATACTCCAGAACAATCGCAACCCAAAAAAAAAATCAAAACAAAATAAAACAAAGAAAGTAAAGAGATCCAGAACCGACCAAGGCCAAGAAAAAATAAAAGAACCAAACCCCAACTCGAAGACTCATATAGTTAAGCAAGCGTGAATTTGTTCAACCATTTCTAGAAGAGAATGAGAGATTAACGCACTGGAATTATCGAGGAAGTTCTTCAGTGGGATTAAGATCTATAGAAGATAATGATGAACCGTAAAGAGATTTACACTGAAATTCTTCGTCAACGAGCTCTAGCATAACTAATTTTTCCTATCTTTTTTCTACTTCTTTTTTTTCTTTTTTGAAGATTATCTCCAGTTTGGATTATAGTGCTACCATGGCGATTGAGCCCACAACGAGGGTTTGAACCAGAATCCACGGATCTGAAATGGTTTCAGAGTTGTATTTAAATATCGTGCCCAAGCATCCCGTTGGAAACGGAGGAGGGAGGTCCTCCCACCCTCCCCCGTTCATTCCGTCTCCGGCGTCGTTCTCTGTTTTCTTCTTTTTTTATTTTTTATTTTTAAAAAACAGTGGAAAGAGGGGATAAAGAAGAAAAAGGAAAGAAGAAAAAAAAAATCAGTCGCCGACGGCCGGCGAGCGGTGGTCGGCGGTGGTCGGAGATAGGAAGAAGAAGAAGAAGGAGGAAGATGATGAAGAGGAAGAAGATGGAGAAGAAGAAGAGAATGAGGGATAAATAATAAATAATAATAATAATATAATTATATTAATATTTTAATATTTTTTATTTAAAAAATTTAAAAAAATTATTAAAATAATAGTGTCATGTCAGCAACTGTTAAAATTTAACAGAAAAATTGACGGTAGGGACTAAAGTGCTCCTTATCTCAAACCTCAGGGGTATTTTTGTTGAGTTTGAAAACTCAGGGACCAAAGTGTCAATTAACCCAAACCTCATGGACCAAAAGTGTATTTTTCCCAATCATATTTATCTCTCCTGAGCATAAACAATTCTCTCAAATGCAATGAATTCAATATCCCTATCGAAACTCATTAACATGTAAGGCCTTAAGGCTAATCCTTTTTAACAATTTCTAAGATTTCTTTTATCTCCCGGTCTCAAGACTATCCTAGTTATGCATAACGAGATCTAAGCTAAAACCCCACTCCGGAGCAAGATTTAGACACAATCATCATTCAATTCATGGCCAATAAATTGAAAATATTAAGGAAGAGTTATTCATAAATGAAAGTATAGCATACATCCAAAAATCAATCCATAATTGCCCAAAGGGCTACATCAATCCTTAGGATAATAAACTTAGCTATTCATACACAGCGTTACGATATAAACAAAGTCTAAAACAACCATTGAAATCAACTAAAGTAAGAGGGAAAAAAGATTAAACATTGAGTCGCCGAAACTATAAGTTCCTGTCACGATTTCCACGAGCAAATCCTTTAATCCCGCTCCTCTCCACTTACTTCAGCTTCCATATAAGGTTTTTTTGTCGAGATTTAGGCTAAAATTGTATCAAAAGAAGTCCCCTTGGCCAACCCTAATCACATAGTATTTATAGGAAATCTGTTGACAGCATGGAGACGCTATAGGCAGCTTCATGACGCTTTCCATATATCGCCCATTCTGCTTAGGAAAAGATCGAGAGCGTCGAGACGCTATTGATAGCATGCATAAATGCTATCAATTTCGTATTATTTTTAGCTAGTTTTGTGCTTGAATTGTGTGCTTTAATGTTATTTTACGTTTAAATTTCAGAAAACCGAGCCAAGGAAGCAAGACCGGAGTTTTGAGAGAATTTGGATGATTTTCGAGACTTTTTGGAGCAATTTGAAGAAGTTCATTGTTCATCCAATCCAAAAGCCCAAAAAGAATGAGTTAGAAGCCCAAATTGAAGTCAAAATCGGGCCATTCTAGAAGATCCAAGGCCTAGCGTGGAGAATGTTCTAGAAATGGGACAGCGTCACGACGCTGTCCATGTAGCGTCGCGACGCCGTCCTGCTGGACAACTATAAAAAGGGTCATGCATCCAAGTTTGGGGAGCCAATTTGTGGGTCTTCACCCCATTCTAGAGTCCACACTAAAATTGGGGATTTTTGGGAGAGTTTTTGCTCTTTGTTGAAGATCTTTGGAGCTCGGGATCGATGGAAGTCGCCGCCGGATCGAGGAGATCGACACTTTTATGAGCATTTCTTTTACCTTTTCCTATATGTTTTAGTTTCTAGAATAATTGTGATTGGGAACTATTGGAATTTAGTGATTATGAGTAGTTAGTTCCTAAATTCTATGAGATTGATTTTGTTTGTTGAACCTTTGCTTTATTAATGAATTAAATTGGTTTGATTGTCATTATCATTCATTTGTGCATTTTGTCCTTAAAGCTTTTAATCAACTGATCACTGGTTAAATGAATCGTTACTAACTGGAAACTTGACGGAGAGAAGGTTAGACTAGAACTGAATGCATGACTAAAGTTTATTTACCCGAGTGACACGGGGTAAGATAAATAGCGTAAAAGGTTGTATTGAAGGGTCGTAATGCCATGCTAAGTAAATAAAGAGGAAACCGAAAGGAGATTCATTATTAAAAGGCATGAGATAGGAGGAAACCGACAGGAGAGTCCTTGAAATTAGGCTACTAGACTTATGAATTGAATGATTAATTAATCAGAGTTACCTAATTTATTAAACAATAAAGGTCCAATTTATGAAATCAACACTCAAGAATTATCCCTCCAAATTGTGTCTCCATTTATCTTTTGCTTTCTATATTAGCTTTTTAGTCATCTTTTCAGCATTAGATTTTGTTCTCTAAATAAAGCTAAGCAATAGTATTCTCAGTAATTAATTGCATAAATCCAACCCCTATGGAGACGATACTCTATACTCAAAATCACTATATTACTTGTGAAGGAATTGCTTGTTTTAATTTAGAGGTTTTATTTTGCTTTCTTTATTTTTATTTTTATTTGAGTCCTAGTCCATTGTTTTTGGTGTGCATTTAATTGGTGTTGCATCTGTCTGAGAGCCTACTTATTATTGCTGATTTATTGATTAAATGGCTTTTTATAATTTCGGGTGGCCCTTTAGGGAATCTGAGCCCGAAGAACCAACACCATCGTATAATTATTCCTTTTCAAATTATCCCCCTTTAGAAGAAAAATCTCACTTAGAGAGCCTTCTTGACAGTTATATTGAGACTAATAGAGCCAGTCAATTAGCTCTAGAGTCCACGGGGTTATTGCAGCCAAGAAGGGAGGAGAATGAAGTGTAGTCCGCTTCCTTAGAAAAAAAGTCTTCCTTAGAGAGCTTTCTTGAAGAGTTTATTGATGAGTCTAGAGCCATTAATTTATAATTAAAAAAAAAATCTATGGAGAGATTCCAGACCCAAAGGGAAGATAGGGAAGTAGGATCCACTTCCATAGGTTGTCTAGTGAGTCATGTCGCTAGTGATTCATTAGAGCCAATTCATGAGCGTGATTTTTTCGATTTGGCTAAAGATGAGCATATACGGGTGAGTTGTATGGAAAAAAAGGAAGAATTGGATAGTTTTAGCACCCATCAAGAACAAGTTTGTGAGCAAGAAAAAGAAAATGAGCTTTTAGTGTTTGAGAAGTTTCAAGAGATAGAGTTTAAGGTTCAAAGGCCTTTGTCTGTTCTATCCTCTCCATCCTCTCTTGGTAATGAGTGTTCTTTTTCTTGTTCTCACGAGTCAGCGTCAGTGTTAGAGTCCCTTTATTTTGATCTGTCTCCTTTTATGCTTTTATTATTAAAAAATCCCAAAAATATTTGTGCTTTTGGGGCCCATGAAAATCTAGTGAGCTTGCTAGTGATAATCGACTTTATCGATTCACGGAAGAAGGGCCCGAAGAAATACGAGAATTTTTACGTGCCTTGAAAGTCTGCACAAACTCGTCTAGCTGAGAGACGTTAAAAAAACGCTTCTTAGGAGGCAGCTGATAACTCTCTAAAAGGGAGTTATTTAGACCTTAGTTCTATAGTGTTTTGTGTGTCATTTGTGCTAAATAGGGTTGCTTTTAGATGAATATTACATGTTTTAACCCATTTGGAAGAATAGATGCTTTGGAAGTTATTTTGTGAAGAATATAATGTTGAGCGACTTGAGGGAGTAAAATCTATGATCCAACAAAGCAGGGAGCAAAACTGCCACGTCATAGCTCGTAATCCATTTTAATGAACTGAAGTTAGTTGAACTATTCTCGGATCTAAGCTTGGAGAGCCGTCCACGTGTACAATTTGACCTAATTAGGGCTTGCTATCACTCTATAGAAGGAAGAGTCGTCTCAAGTCAAAGATAACTCCAATTTGGAGAAGAAAGGTCCTATTCCATTCGTGGAGACTTACTTCCCATATTTGGAAGCCGAATAGAGGAGGAAAGATTGAAGACTCCAAGAAGACCATTAGCTACGGATTTGATCAAGGGAATTAACCTTTTCTTGTAAATTCTTGTAGTTATGGATGCACATACTCAGATTTTAGTGTGTGTTGTTTGGAACTTCATGAACTAAATTTACTTAGGTGTTGGTTAGGAGTCATGTAATTGTCGTGTTTTATCCTCTATGCAATATACATTGATTTGAGCATCTTTATTATTTGTTGTGCATATTTCTATTTTGTGTCCGCCTGGCCAGCCGGTATGAATATCACTTCTTAGTTTCAGGGATGATTTGAGAAGTGTGTGGCATTTAATCACACTAGATCATTGTGTATTGGTGAACGCCAGTGATTGAGTTAGGGATAACTAGTTCCCTAGTGTTTGATCGGTAGTACGTCATTGGAGTTGAATCACATTCGAAAAAATCCAGAGTTCCGGGAGGATCCTGTTAATAAGACTGTAAGAGAATTGCCTAATCAATAATATTGCTAGAACATCTTTTAAAACAATTACTAAAATCCTCCCCAACGCCCGTTTCCAATCTAACTGCTTTATTTGTTTACTTTTTGTTCTGTCATTTCTTTTGCATCAGCATTCTATCAAAATCAATCATTTTAACCACTTTTGAAACAACTAAAGAGTTATACAAAATAGATAAAGTGAGAGCTATTCAACCCCATGGATACGATAAATTACTTATCACTTGCTGCGGATTGTGTATGCTTGCACAATGTTCTAGAATCTATTTTTACTATATTTTTACCCCACTCAGGAATTGCAACAGTAACCCAAGCTTATTTTTCCTTTAATTTTTTTCTTTCTTTTCAATTTTTTTTAGTTAGTGTGTGTTGATCTTTCGTTCTTGTTGATAAATTTTTAGGAGCTCGAGACCCACCATTTTTTCCAAACAACCCCAATGAATGTTGAAGGCTGGCATCCTTGATTTCTCTCGCACTCCAGGGCAGTATTGTTCTCCCTCTATATTTCTAATTGTCCTTAGGCATGCTTATTTAGTCTGAATAATTGATACATTGAGGACAATGTATGATTTAAGTTTGGGGGGAGGCTTTGCTGTTCTGATCTAAGCTTATTGAAAATTTTCATGATGATTCTATTGCATCTGTTTTGATGAGGACGGTCTATGATATGATCTAGATAATGAATTTTGTGAAATATGAAAGCATGTTCAGGATTCATGTAAATTTTAATTTTTTCATTGAATTCCTTGCACATGTTGAGCACTTAGCCTACTTATATGGTTTTGAATGCTTAGAACTAGATTATTTTATCTAGATGTTTGTTGTCACTCCAATAGGCTTAAGATCTGATTTGAAAGTTTAACTGCATGAGAGTTTGTAATGTTCTGCTTGGGAGAAATTGCATGATTATTAGCCTGCAAAGAGAAAAAAAAAGGAAAAAAAAGAGAATGAAAAAAAAAAAACAAAAAAAAAAAAGAGAGAAGAAAAATAAAATAGTTTGCTATGTTTAAAAAGAATATGGGTAAAAAGAGCTACATGTGGTGTGATCAGTTAAGCCAACCAAGAATGAAATTCGGGTTATGGGTTCCTGCATCGTAGTGTGAAAGCTAGTGTCATTAGAATAATAAAAATGCAAGTTTGGGGAAGGCAAACCCCGTTATTTTCAGGCACCTTAGTATTATATTGCTTTCTTGATTGTTGGGAAGTTGGATAATTAGAGCTTAGGGCCAGTGTAGGGGGATGATGAACTGAGGATTTTATAAACCTTTTCTAGGATAGTAAAGACCTAATAAGGAGGCTCGCACACAAACACGCAAGGGATGAAGAGTTTAAATTTAAATTTCGTGATGAATGAATGTGTTTTAATATTTCCTTTAATTGTTAGAGTTCATTGTTTTGATCATTGAGCTTAGAGTCATGCATATGCAATATTTGATTCATATATGAGGTTTTAGCTTTGCTCAGGACTAGCAAAGGTTTAAGTTTGGGGGTGTGATAGCATGCATAAATGCTATCAATTTCCTATTATTTTTAGCTAGTTTTGTGCTTAAATTGTGTGCTTTAATGCTATTTTACATTTAAATTTCAGAAAACCGAGCTAAGGAAGCAAAATCAGAGTTTTGAGAGAATTTGGATGATTTTTGAGACTTTTTGGAGCAATTTGAAGAAGTTCCTTGTTGATCCAGTCCAAAAGCCCAAAAAGAATGAGTTAGAAGCCCAAATTGAAGTCAAAATCGGGCCATTATAGAAGATCCAAGGCCTAGGATCGAGATGCTAGCCTTGAGCGTCTCAACGCTTAGCAGCAGTGCGAGAATGCTCTGGAAATGTAGCGTCGCAATGCTGCGACGACTTGGAGCCCAAGTCAAAGTAACGTCAGAGCGTCGCAATGCTGTGACGTAGCGTCGCACGTTATGCTTGCTTGACAACTATAAAAGAGGCCATTTCCATCCATGTTTGGAGAGCCAATTTGTTGGTTTTCACCCCTGATGACCGCAAAGTGCACGGGCCGCAAGTAATATAAAACGAAAAGTATTCCGAGTATCGAATCCTCAGGGAAATGGATTTAATTCCATTAAGTACCAATAACCATCATGTTTTAATTTTATTTAGAAGTCCAATCACGAATGTTAAAGCGAAAATTAAAGGAACTCATGAAAAGAAACATGCAATTAAAAAGAAATATCCTATTAAGGGAACTTGCCCTAGGGTATTATCTAGCTTTCTTGGATTTGTAGCTCAATTACATTGATGCATATAACCAATAATCTTCAATTTCATAAATCTAGAAGTAATTATAAGCGGATTTCTCTTTCAAGCTCCTCCACATCTCATACTAACATAACTAATTTATGTGTCCATTTCCTTAGTTAATCATAGTATGACATTAAACAACTTCATAATCAATTTCTAACAATTCTCTTTCACTCTCGTGTTCCAAGCAATCATTAGCCATGCAATTAGGATCTAATCTAATTTCTCTCTTTCGAGTATCAATTTAGACCAACATATCAATTAATTCGTGATCAAGAGATTAAAAGCATTAAGCAAGAATTGCATAGATGAAATATGAAGACATTCATTACATAATCCAAGTAATTGCGCTACAATAACCAATTAACTAGAATAACGACCCTAGGTCTCAAGATCTACTCACAAATAGGAATAATTTTGCCCAAGAGATCTTGATCCATAGGCCTAACTCAAATTAAAATAAGAAATTACAAAGAAGTAAGGAAGAAGTAACCGATAAGTTGATCCCAAGCTCTCGTCACGATCATCTCGAATCCCGAGCCTTGGAATCTCGATCAATTCCACCTTTTTCTTCCCAATTGTTCTCACTTTTTCTCTCTATTGAGCTAGGGGAGAGATCCCCAAAATTGGGATGATTTTCACCTTGGGAGAGGGGGCTTTTTATAGGGAAAGGGGCTGTAAATTTCTTGGTGAACTAGTCAACAGCGTCGAGACGCTACGTCACACCGTCTCGACGCTATGACGTCATGTTGTCTTGGGGCAGAAGTCGTTGCAGCATCGAGACGCTACGCAGACAGCGTCTCGACGCTATCACGACTTTGGAGCGCTCTTCGCTGATCACCTAGCGTCGAGACGCTCTGGTCCTAGCGTCTCGACGCTAGGCCTTCTAGAAGCTTTATTTGCGGATTTTTGCCTCATTTCTTCAATCGTCTTCTTTTCTTGGACCTCTAGGGCTTGGATCTTCAATGATTATTCTTCAAATTGCCCAAAAAGTCCTCAAATTTATCCAAATTCTCTTAAAATTTTAGTTTGGCTGCTCGAACTCGGTTTTCTGTAAAATCAACATAAAAATACATTAAAGCTCACAGTTCATGAACAAAACTAGCTAAAATTAATAGGAAAATGATGACATTTTTGCATGTCATCACACCCCCAAACTTAAAGTTTTGCTAGTCGCGAGCAAAATAAAGTAATGCATATGAATCATAACTTGCAGGTTAACAACTCTATCCTCAATGCTTCTAGCCATGAATGCAAACTATTGAAACAAATAAGCAAGCATGAACAACCACCAAGAAGTTTAAAATCTAGTCCTATCCTCCCTTGAAAAAGCGAATCATCATTTGTCTTATCATAATCTTTACTAGCCCGGAATCATTTATATACTCCTCCATTCGTCTTCCCCCTACACTGGCACTAAAGCTCACCTTTTTAGCCATCATTCTTATCTAGCAAGCACTACCTTACTCAGGTGCCCATAATTCTTGGGGCGTTCCCCAAACTCGTTTTTTTGTTTTTTTTTTTATATGACCCCTTTAGATGAAGCGCCTTCGTTCTGGCTTGCCAACATCGGTGATGAAAGCAACCAACTACGAGCGCCTCATTTTTCGGGTTGCCGAGGCATGCTCATTTCTTTCTAGCGCTTTCATGCAAAGGCAAACGATGGGTGTCATGAATGCACCTGGTTACTAATGCTTTCAAGAAAGTTGAGCATTATCTATTTATATATATATATAAATATATTTAGGGCAAATCAAGACATTTCTTTCTCCCAAAGCTCAGTACTACTAACTATTACGCAAGAAAGCTATCTAGACAAACTTTACACCTATCGGAGTGACAACGAACTTCCAAAGCATATAACTTTCATCTAGGCTTTCAAAATCATAATAAAACAAGTAATTCATCATACTTTGCAAGGGAATCAAAGAAAAAAAATTTAAAATTTTCTTGAAGTTAGACATGCTATAAAATTTGCAACAATAAGAGAGAATCATGGCTAAAAGCAAATCATCAGACGTCATCATCATCCACATGCATTTAATTCATCAAACGCATTACTTACGCAAAACCTAAGCAGAGCAAATCTCCCCCCCAAACTTAAAATATACATTGTCCCCAATGTATGAACATTTAATCAGATAAAGAGAGATCGATACTGCCCTGAAAAAGCGAGAGAATCCGAAACGTCTTGAATTGTCGTTCGAGGAGAGAATGAGAAGGCAGGTAGGAATTCGTGAGCTTCCTGCACAAGGATCGATCTCACAGGATCATTAGGATCAACACTGAAACTAAATTAAAATCTACAAAAACTTAAACACTTGGGTTGCCTCCCAAGAAGCGCTTATTTAACGTCCTGAGCTAGACGGGGCTCGGTCACCCTGGATCCGTCAAAATCATTTTTTCAACCTTTCGCTCTTCGAATCCACAATAGTGTTTCACTATTTGAGCATTGACTTTAAAAGTTAACCCGCTATTATCCATTAATTCAATTGGTCCATATGGGGATACTTCCTTGATTATGAATGGACCGGACCATCTTGACTTCAACTTTCCTGGGAACAGTTGCAATCGAGAATTGAATAGAAGAACTTGTTGCCCTGGCTCAAAAGAACGCTTTTGGACTATATGATCATGCCATCTTGCAGCTTTTTCCTTATAGAGCTTAGCGTTTTCATACGCTTGACTCATAAATTCTTCTAATTCGTTGAGCTACAGTAGACGTTGTTCCCCAACCTTCTCTGCGTCCAAGTTTAGCTTCTTGATAGCCTAGTATGCTTTGTGCTCGAGCTCCATAGGCAGGTGATAGGCCTTACCATACACTAATCGATACAGGGATGTACCGATCGGAGTTTTGTAAGCCGTTTGATAGGCCCATAAAGCATCGTCCAACTTGTATGCCCAGTCCTTCCTGTTGATGCGAACTGACTTCTCCAGAATTTGCTTAATCTCCCTGTTAGAAATCTCAGCTTGATCGTTAGTCTGGGGATGATAAGCTAAAGAAGTCTTATGCTTGACACCATATTTTCTAAGTAATGATTCAAACAATTTATTGCAAAAATGGGACCCCTTATCACTGATTATAGCCCATGGTGTGCCAAATCTAGTGAAAATATTTTTATGCAGAAAACGTAACACAACACGTGCATCATTAGTCTTAGTGGCTACTACCTCTACCCATTTAGATACGTAATCAACAGCAACTAAGATGTACGAGTATCCATTGGAAGAGGGAAACGGGCCCATAAAATCCATGCCTCATACATCAAAAAGTTCTACTTCAAGAATAGGGGTTAGGGGCATCTCATGGCGTCTAGAAATATTACCTGTCCTTTGGCATCTATGACATGTTCTCACAAAGATATAACAATCTTTAAATAGAGTAGGCCAATAAAAACCAGATTGGAGTACCTTTGCTGCAGTACGAGTTGGTCCAAAATGACCACCATAAGGAGAGACGTGACAATCATGTATAATCTTACCTACTTCTTCTGCTGGAATGCACCTTCGAATGATTTGGTCAGAACACACTTGAAAGGGAAACAGGTCATTCCACAGGTAGGACTTCACATCATGGAAAAACTTCTTTCTTTTTTTAGCATTTAAGTCAGGAGGTATTTCTTTTCCTGCAAGAAAGTTTACAAAATCGAAGTACCAAGGATAAGAGGTTTTAACAGCATATAACATTTCATCAAGAAAAACTTCTTTAATGGGAAAGGTTGCGATATTCTTTTCATGCTCTATCCGAGAGAAATGGTCTGCGACTACATTCTCACAACCTTTTCTATCCTTGATCTCATAGTTAAACTCTTGCAATTACATAATCCATCTTATGAGTCTGGGCTTGCAATCCTTTTTACTACTCAAATAACGAATAGCAGCATGGTCAGTATGCACTATAACCTTTGTACCAAGAAAAGAGAGCCTAAACTTATCGAAAGCGAACATAATAGCAAGCATCTCCTTTTCCGTAGTGGTGTAGTTTTGCAGAGCACTATCTAGAGTTCTACTTGCATAATAAATAGCCCTAAAGAACTTATCTCGACGTTGCCCTAAGACAGCTCCTAAAGCATAACCACTAGCATCACACATAATTTCAAACGGTTGACTCCAATCAGGCACAACAATGATAGGTGCGGAAATCAATTTTTCTTTCAGAAGTTTAAATGCTAGCAAACATTCTTTTGAAAATACAAATGGAGCATCCTTTTCAAGCAAATGGCACAGAGGTTTAGCAACTTTTGAAAAATCTTTTATAAAACGCCTGTAAAACCCTGCGTGGCCTAAGAAACTACGAACTCCCTTAACATTGATGGGTGGAGGAAGTTGTTCAATAGTAGAAATCTTGGCTTTATCAACCTCCAACCCTTTTTCAGACACCTTGTGGCCTAAAACTATCCCTTCTTTCACCATAAAATGACATTTTTCCCAATTTAAAACAAGGTTAGTCTCTTGGCATCTTTGCAAAACGTGAGAGAGATTATGCAAACAGCTATCAAATGATGAACCGAAAACAGAAAAATCATCCATAAACACCTCCATAATCTCTTCTACGAAGTCTGAAAATATGGCCATCATACAACGCTGAAAGGTAGCTGGAGCATTACACGGTCCAAATGGCATACGCTGGAAGGCATACATACCATAGGGACACGTGAATGTTGTTTTCTCTTCGTCTTCAGGCGCAATCGCAACTTGATTATAGCCCGAATAACCATCCAGAAAACAATAATACGGATATCCTGCAAGCCTATAAAGCATTTGATCGATAAAGGGGAGAGGGAAATGATATTTTCTAGTGGCTTTGTTTAACTTCCTATAATCAATACACACACGCCACCCAGTGACTGTCCTAGTGGAAATTGATTCATCTTTCTCATTCTTAACAACAATCATCCCTCCTTTCTTAGGCACTACTTGAACAGGACTCACCCAAGGACTGTCAGATATAGCATAAATAATTTCTGCATTCAATAATTTTAACACCTCGGCTTTTACCACTTCCTTCATTGTTGGATTTAATCTTCTTTGGTGCTCTACTGTTGGATTAAAGGCATCTTCCATTAAGATTTTATGCATGACAATTGAAGGACTAATACCTTTAATATCACTAATAGACCATCCTAGAGCAGATTTGTGCTTTTTTAACACATCCAACAAATTTTCCTCTACTACTTTACTTAAATCAGCAGAAATGATAACGGGGAAAGTAGAAGATTCTCCTAAGAAAGCATAACGTAGGTGAGCAGGCAATTTTTTTAATTCAGGGGAAGGGACATTGACTTGAGCACACATATCTAATGATAATTTTTCTTCCCTTCCTAAAAATCTATCAATTAAAGCATTTTCCTGATTAACATCTATTAATTCATCTCCAAATACGTCAGGCATGCTTATTTCATAATGATCAGCAGGAGACACTGACTGTACGCATGCATTGATAATAGTGTCAACTGATTCAATCGAAAAGCAAGAGCTAACCTCTTATGGGTGTTTCAATGCATTAAAAAGGTTGAACACTACCTCGTCATCTTCCACTCTGAGAGTCAGGGTTCCTTTATGTACCTCAATCAAAGCGCGAGCAGTTGCCAAAAATGGTCTCCCAAGAATGATCGGGCCTTCGGGGTCTTCCTCCATGTCTAAAACTACAAAGTCTGCAGGGAATATGAATTTGTCAACGTTGACCAGAACATCCTCTAACACACCTTTAAGGTATGTCATTGAACGATCTGGTAATTGCAAAACAATTGTAGTTGACTTTAATTCCCCCAAACCAAGTTTCCTGTAAACACTGAATGGTATTAGGTATATACTCGCCCCTAAGTCGCACAAAGCTTTTTCAAATGAACAAACTACCAACGGTACAAGGGAGAGTGAAACTGCCTGGATCTTTTAGTTTTGGTGGTAGATGTTTCTGGATTATGGCACTGCACTTGGCTTTCATATTTACTGTCTCATGGTTCTCGAACTTCCTTTTCTTTGATAATATTTCCTTCATAAACTTAGCATAGTGTGGCATCTGTTCCAAAGCATCAGCAAAAGGAATGTTAATATGGAGCTGTTTAAAAATATCAAGAAATTTTGAAAATTCAGCATCCAACTTTTTCTTTCGAAATATCTGAGGATATGGAATTTGATTAAGAACTAAAGGAATAGAATCAGAAGACTTATCTGTCACTGGTTGTGCTGTCTCTTCCTCTGGTTTGTTTTCATCATCCTCTTCCAATATCCTTCTAGTTCTGGGCTTTGTTTCTTCTCTTCTTTAAGCTTCTTTCAATTGTTTCTCACTTCTGAGAGATATGGTAGGGCATTGCTCTTGTGGGTCCATGGTGATGACCTTGGATAAGTTTCCTTGTTGGATCTCCTTCATGAATATTGTCATTTGATCTATTTTTGCTTCCATCTTACTAATGACAATATCTTGTTTTACTGATAAATTGCTAGTCTCATTTATGAAATTCCCTAGCATTTCCTCCAAAGGGTTTTGCTTCTCTTGAACTATTTCCTCAGGTTTAGGCTCCACTTTAACCTTAGGTAAACTTGGAATTTTTGATCCTATGAGCTTGTTTAGAATCTTGGTTAGAGCTTCGACTTGTAACCTTAAAGCACTCACTTCTTCATTCTCACATGGTTTCTCCTTAATTATGGATTCTGGTTACTCCGACTGCCACTGATAACTTGTTAAGGGCAATTCTTTTACTAGGGTTCGAGCATCCTTGATAGTTTTGGCTAAGAAGTTTCCTCCAGCCACAGTGTCAAGAATTGTCTTAAAATCCCTTTTTAACCCATTGTAGAAAAATTGTATCTGAAGCCAGTCAGGGTATCCATGTTGTGGGCATTTCCTTAGAAAATCCTTATATGTTTCCCAAGCTTCATACAATTGCTCCTCCTATAATTGCTTAAATGTTCCAATTTCAGTTCTAAGCTTGGTAATTTTGGCTAATGGGAAAAATTTTGTAAGGAAGGCTTTGACTAAATCATCCCAACTGAGAATGCTATTCGAGGATAATGAGTCTACCCAATCCCTAGCTCTATCTTGTAAAGAAAATGGAAACAGTTGCAAACTGTTGGGTTTTATGCCCTAAAACTCGTAGATAGTAAATGAAACAAATTAATCGATCCCAATAAAGTGTTATTTGTGTAATTCAGTAATTTGGTTATTGAATAATCGAGTTTGCATTAATAAACCCTAAATCCAATAAACTAAGATCCAAGGTTGTTTAAATGAAACTTGGACTAGTATGTGGGGACATACGGGGATCAGTGTCCAAGTAACAACCTACAAGGTCTATAGTATAGGATAAGGTTGGGTACCTTATCCTGGTGACACTATGTGATACGACCCACCTTGTATTCGATACAGATGCAATGATCCAAAGCATCCATGTAGGAGACATACGGGTGGGGGTATCCTATGCAATGAGTTTGCATAAGACCGGACCGCAAAATAGTAACCACTAGATGTAACGCCGTTAACTAGTTTAGGTTTCTATTTCAATAGGATGACCTAGGTAACTCAAAATCAATCTTGAGTCTGTTATGAACCCCTTTCAAGACGGATTGCCCTTATATTTGTATGGGTGAGAGTGGTCAGTTCACCGACTCAATAATCCTACCATTTCAGGGGCAAGATCGAATGGGGGCTGGGAACATAACAGTACAAGATGGAATTCACTCCTTCCCCTATTGGGGTAAGTAGATGTGTGTTCCCTTAAGGGCTGATTTCAGGCCTTGAACAAAGGCGCACCGTCTTCTCCTAGCCCAAGAGGAACTCCTGTTTAGTTGTTGGACCCTAAACAACTTGTTCATTAGAGGAATCAGTAGTACTTAAGGAACCAGAGGTAACCTAGGGGTAAAACGGTAATTTTACCAAGCTGGTGTTACGAACACACGTGAAGGATTGACTTAATGCTTGGTCGATATCCATGGACACAAAAATATTCTACAGTCAGAAGAGTGCAGTTGTGGGTCTTTAGTGGAGTGACCCACAGTTAACGAATCTTGACTAAACTTTGTAAATGAATTTGGTCAATTAGTCTCGTATCGTTGGAGCTTCTGATCTGTAGGTCCATTAGGTCCCACGGGTAGCTCGTAAAGAGACTTGAGGCAATTAAGTATAAATTGTAAATTGAAAGTGTTCAATTTATTTGAGGAATCATATAATGTATATTGATTCATTATAATATAAAGTTTATGAAAATTTATAATATAATTTTTTAATTAATTTCAAAAATTAATTCTTGGGAGAAAATATTTGAAAGAGTTCAAATAAATTTAATATGAATTGGATTCATATTAATTTTAATTTTAATAAAATTCCTAAGATTAAATATATGATATTTAATTGGGTAAATTAATTAATTATGGAATTAATTAATTATTTATTAAAATTAAAGACCTTTTCATATTAGGAAAGAAAATATTTGAAAGAGTTCAAATAAATTTAATATGAATTGGATTCATATTAATTTTAATTTTAATAAAATCCCTAATATTAAATATATGATATTTAATTAGGGAAATTAATTAATTATGGAATTAATTATTTATTTATTAAAATGAGAGAACTTTTCCTATCTTCCTTTTCCTATTAGGAAAAAGGTCTTGGCCTTTACCGATAAATAGGACCCCTGAGGTGGGGTGAAAGGCATCCCATTCATTCTCCTTCTCTCAGAGAATTCCCCTCAAGGCTTCCTCTAGACTCCCACCAGTCTCCTCCCTCTAGAAGTCTCAGAGTCATACCGGTGTAGCCATAGTGGTGGTGTTCACACTAGTTCGTGATTAATTCACATGCAGTCGGTGAATTTAATCTGAGTCGTCAACGAGAGTAAGTAATTTGTTACTTTATAAATTAGATTTAGATCTAATATTTTTGTATGCTTAGCCTTAATATATATTTAGAATAGTTCTAATATTATTGGCAATGTATTGGTATTTTAGATTAAACAAAATTAATTACGAATCGGTCCCAATCACGCTTCCGCTTTACGGAATTATGGAATTCCAATCCTTCAAATAGCGTCAGAGCTAACTCCTCCTATTTTTACCGTTCCACAGATATCCAAAAATGACCTTAGGTGATTGTGTGGATTCTCTGATGGATAGCCCTTGAAAGCATTTTCTTTTACCATTTGAATGACACTAGCCTTGAGCTCAAAATTATCAACAGAAATTGGCTCATAAGCTATTCCAGAATAATTTAATGAAAATTCAGGCAAGAAGTAATCTCGGATTGCTTTGTCTTCTTGATCTGCCATGGTTAAATCTCAAAGAAACAATTTATCCACCTTATATCTTCACAAATTTTGCCACCACTTGCTAAAAATTAAAATGCAGAAAAAATAAATTTCTAAATTAAAATCAAACACTTAATTCTCAATACTAACGAAAAAAATTACAATTTCCCCGGCAACGGCGCCAAAAACTTGATGACCGCAAAGTGCACGGGCCGCAAGTAATATCAAACGGAAAGTATTCCAAGTATCGAATCCTCAGGAAAATTGATTTTATTCCATTAAGTACTGTTGGGTTCCTAGAGTGAGTAAAAATATGGTATAAAAGACTCTAGAATTCCTGTCCAAATCTACACAGTCTGCAGCAAGTAATATTATTAATCCGAGTCCTGAATTAGTTTCCACTCTACCTATTTTGTGTAATTTTCTAATCGTTTCAAAACTGGTATAATGATTTGATTTTATAAGAATTATGCTGAAGCAAAAAAGATGACAGAACAACAAGTAAACAAATAGATAGACAGATTAAAGACAAACGTTGGTTAGGATTTAGTGATTGTTCGAAAATATGCTCTAGCAATATTATTGATCATGCATTTCTCGCAGTATTATTAGCAGATTCCTCCCAGAACTCCAGATCTTTTGGGATGTGTTTCAACCCCAATGAAGTGCGACCGATCAAGCACTAGGCAACTGGCTATCCCTAGCTCAGTCACTGGCGTTCACCAATACACAATGATCGTAGTGTGGATAATTGCCACACACTCTCTAAATCATCCCTGAAACTAGAGAGAGCTATTCACACTCGCTGGCCAGACGGGCATAAAATGGAAATAAGCACAACAATTAACCAAAATACGATAGTCAATATATTACTAAAGATGAAGCACAACAATCACATTACTCCTAACCAACACCTAAGCTACTTAGTTCATAATATGCATGGAAATACAAATCACAATCTGAGTAGGCATGTCCATAACCACAAGTTAATAAAGAAAATAAACTCCTTAATCAGCTTGCGGATGATGGTGTTCTCGATGATCTTCAATCTCTCTATACTATTCGGCTTCCAAGGGAGAACATGGAATGCTTTTGACTTTGACGGCTACTTCCTTTTATAGAAGGATGGGAGGCTTGAATTAGGTCAACTAGGACACGTCTAAGGCTCTCCTTGCTCCTTTATCCCGAAAATAACTCAACAGAAGTCGGTTCATGAAGTTGGCTAACGAGCTGTGATGTGGCCGTTCTGTTCCCAGATTTGCTGAAGCACAGAATTTGCTCCCTCCAGTCGCTCAGCAGCATAATCTGCACAAAATAATTTCCAATGCTTCCATTCTTCCAAATGGGTTAAAACATGTAATATCCATAAAAAACCAACCCTCTTGAGCACAAAAGACACACAAAACAAGCCCAAGCCAAAGCTGGAAAATTCTAGAAATTGGGTCAGCGTCGAGACGTTGTTAAGACAGTGTTGCGACGCTGCCCATTTCTTGGGCAACAAGACGCGTGCTTAGCAGCGTCGCGACGCTACCTCCAATCCGGGCCTATAAAAGGCACCTCTTGGTGTCTCATTTTACCATCAATCATTCCATTCTTTCCTTCCTTTCCTCCCTCATTTGGCTCATTTGGAGCCTCTCTCAAGGCTTTTTAGCCTTTTTTGAGAGATTTCTTAATGGGAAATATTTGGGGAATTTTGGAGAGCATCCTAGGAGGCTCAAGGAGTAGTCGGCGGGACTCCGAGCGTCAGCGAAGGGGTTTTTCGACGGTCAATTCCTTTCCTTTTATGCTCTTAATTATGCTTTCTATTGTAAATGTTGTTGATATTTTAGCTATGTGTAGCTAAACATCAATTTGGGGTCTTGAAATGAAATTATAGTTTAAATGTTGTTATAATTTATTGTCTCTTGCCCTTGTCCTAATTATTTGTATGGATGTGCTTAATGCTTTATTCAATCTGGCCAATTGTGTAATGATCTGATTCTTAATGGAAACTCGACGGAGAGAAATTAGGATAGATCGTAATCCTTGCAACTAGTTTAATTGCCCGTCGTGACAACGAGATTAGTTGATTAAACTTAGATTCCTAAAATGAATCAGAGCGTAATAATTAATGATTTTTAATGGCGCTAAGGACACTTAGGTTGTTAAAATGAATTAATTACAATTAGGGAAAACCGACAAGAGAACCTATGTGATTAACGGAGATTCTAGGATTATAATTAGTTGGGCAATGAGATAGGATAATTATAACAATTGTTTAGCTAATAATTGATTTTCAAGACCCCTATTCCCATTAAAAGAAAACTCTTTCTCCATATTTTATTTTTCGATTGATCAACTTATTTTCTTGCTTTGAATTTTAAACTCCTCTTTATCGCATGAGCTATTCCCTAAGTATTATTTCACCCAAGTATTTTTAATGCTCAAGAAATTTTATTTTTGCTTAATTTTCGCTTCGCCTCCCTGTGGATTCGATACTCGATATTACCTACCATTTTATATTACTTGTGACGACTTGTGCGCTTGCGAAGATCAGATTAAAATCGAGCAATAGTATTATCTAGATTTCTTGGATTTGTAGCTCAATTACATGGATGCATATAACTAATAATCTTCAATTTCATAAATCTAGAAGTAATTATAAGTGGATTTCCCTTTCAAGCTCCTCCACATCTCATACTAACATAACTATTTATGTGTCCATTTCCATAGTTAATCATAGTATGACATTAAACAACTTTATAATCAATTTTCCTCGATAAACCGCGAAGAGAATTAGGATCGATTAAAAGGGAGAAAATAGTAGTAGGAGAGCGTGGAAATGTTTGAAACTTCAAATGAAAGCTAGAAATTTTCCGATGCCCTGTGATTACAATACCAAAGTCTTTTATAGACTCCAGATTTGAAATTACAATTGAAAATCAGAAATTAAAAGATAAGAATCAATCCGACAGGACAGGACCCCTGACTGGATTGATATAACAAAAGATTCAAAATTTACAAAGTTACAAAAAAAAAAAACAAAAAGTAAAAGATTACATATCCTACGGAGAGTAAAAGACTTACTATTCTTACACACTTATCTATTTTACATAAAGACAAGAGAGGTAAAGACAAAAGATACAATGGTTTGTCATGGCATACTTTTTCATGACAATAATTTTACATACTATTCACATTGTGCATAATTTGCCATATACTATTCACTCCTCCACCATCTTTTGTTGTAACTCTTTATTAAAGTAGTTTTAATAAAGCAGATAATTGATGTCCTCGTCTGATAGGCTTCGAACAGTATTTCATCTCGCTTTATCAGGCGTGAAGGCAAGGTATGCTGACCAACAAATTTACTACTCATCTCGAGATTTACTATCGGGACCACACACCGCAACAGTCCTTCGCAACAATCCTTTACCGCAAGTTGTCATAATGTTTATCGTCTAGGAGAGTCGAACATTGCCTTTTAGTACTGATGTGGAGTTTCATAATTTATAATTTACAACATGCTTAATTTACATAAGTGATTAATTTACACACACCCTTTTTTTTTAAAAAAAATAATAGACTCACATGGGTTGTGAATCTAGAAAAGGATCATTGAGGTCATATTCATCATCTTCTTCTTCATTTCCCACGTTGGAGTTGTGATGAGAGGATGATGACGCTATTGATGTGGCTTGATTGAGAATCTTTTGAAAGTCTGCCTCAGTCGTCGTTTGTGCCAAAGCAACTATGAGCTTGGATTTTGAATTTAAGAATTCTACATTTTTCTTCTTTGAAAGGTCTTGAAGGTAGTCGTTGTCGGAAAACCATTGTTTGACTTCCTTGATGCTGGCGTGAGAAAAGTTACATTTATCCCACCATTTGATTTGAAGAATTTTGACAAGTTGTTTGAAATATGGATATGAATTTGTCTGGAAATTCCAACAGAAAATCCAGGGAATTTGGAAATATAAACAAAAACGCATAGTAAGGGGAAATGCATTTTTGTAAATTGTTTGAGAAAAATAATGGAAAGATTCTTGGATTGGAACGGGAAAAATTTCTTCGGAGGATCCAAAGGTTTTCCACCATTTGATGAACCAAAAAGGAAACTGACATTTGTAAGCATTTTGAAAAAATTTTATGAACCAAGAATGATCATATTTTTTGTACCACATAACCATGTACTAGGCTTCGATATAGTCCCGGTATGAGTATGTTTGAGGATTGAAAGGTTTTGAACGAGTTCTTTCAGTGAGGATATTTTGATTCCAATGAGTAGGGTTTATGACCTTTTTGATTTTTAGCTTTGAATAAGCTATGATTGATGGATCATTTCTGTCTGGGATATGGGTTATCTCAACAGATTTTTAATCTACCAGAATGAATTCATAATATTTTCTAGTTTTGAGCAAGGACCCGTCGAATTCGGGTTCAACTATTGGTTTTGGTAATTGAAGAGATTTTTCAAAGTAATTTTTTATCTCTGGTCTAGGAATAAACCTTTTGGAAGGCTGAACAACATCCACAAAAGTTGTAGGGATAGAAGATCCCTGTTGAGAAGAAGATTGGGTAATTGGGGAGACAGTAGGTCTCGTTTGAGTTACAGAGGTTGGAGAGACAGTAGGTCTCATTGAAGGGACGGCAGAAGGCCGTGCAAGAGAGGCGGATGGCCTCGGTGGTGGAGTTAAAGACTCCATTGAATCACGGATTTGAAGAGATGCACTTCTGGTTCTTGGACGGTTCACAGGAGTGAATCCAAGATCCATGGCATATTGATCTGCGCTCATAGGAGATGGAGATTTTGAAGATGAAGCTGGGCTTTTGCCTTTTGAAGAAGATGAAGAGGCTTTGCCTCGCTGATCACTCATTCTTAGAAATAGAGGGAGAAGATGTTTTTCTTGTAAGCAACTCCCTTGAGAGGTAATCAACCAAGGGATTTTGAACTCCTTTTATTGGCAAAATTTTGAAATCAAAGCATGACAAGATTGCTTGCCACCTTGCAAATATCTGTTTTGAAACAAGATTCTTTACATCTTTTTCTAAAATAAATTTTGAAGCTCTTGAATCCGTTTTTATTATAAAACTCTTATTAATTAAGTCTCCTTGAAACTTTTGAACACATAAAACTATTGCTAAGATCTCTTTTTTGACTGTTCGATAATTTTTATGAGTACTATTCCAAACTCCAGAATGAAATCTGATGATTGATTCTTTATTATCAACACACTGTTTTAGGATTCCTCCATATCCGATATCGGATGCGTTAGACTCCACTATTAGCTCCGCTTTTGGATTGATAAGACTCAAACAGGAAATTGATTTGACTAAAGTTTAAATAGACTTGACAGCCCTTGTATGCTCATCAGTCCAGGGCTTTGGATTCTTTTTTAGTCGTTCATATAGTGGCTTGCAAATAATTCTTAGATTTTGAATAAAATCAGATACATAATTGAGGCATCCTAGAAATCGTTGCAATTGAGTTTTATCAAGAATTTGATCAGGAAAATTCGAAGCAAACTCTATTGATCTTTGAATAGGTTTTATCAAACCTAAATGAATATCAAATCCTAGAAATCGGTTTTGTGTTGGAAATAGTTTGATCTTTGCAAGTGATACCACTAAACCATTTCGTTTAATGATATCTAAAAATATATTGAGATGTTGAAAATGTTGATCTATGTTTTGAGAAAATATTAATACATCATCAATATAAACAATTGAAAATTCTTGAAATGGATTGAAAATATCATTCATAATTTTTGAAATACTGATGGAGCATTTTTTAATCCGAATGGCCTAACATTTCATTCATATTGACCGAAAGGAACATTAAAGATGGTTTTGTAGCGATCTTTTTCTGAAATTTGAATTTGCCAAAATCCTGACTTCATGTCAAATTTTGAGAAAATTTTTGAATTTGAAATTCTTTTTAGTAAATCTTGTTTATTCGGAATTGGATATCTAATCCATTCCAAAACTTTATTAAGAGGTTTGTAATTAATGACTAACCTTGGAACACCTCGTTCTTTTTCAGCTTCATTATTGACATAGAATGCTGCACAAGACCAAGGGCTCTTTGAAGCTCTGATTAGACCTTTCTGCAAAAGATCATCTATTTCTTTTTTGCAATGTGTTAGCAATTCAGAATTCATTTGTATCGGTCTAGCCTTTGTTGGATTTTTCTCTTCATTGAAATCTTTGATATAAGGGAGATTGACAATATGTTGCTTTCTTTTCCAAAAGGCGTTTGGAAGATTTGAACAAACTTCTTTTTCTATTTTTGATTTAAAGTAAGTTACTTTGTCTTGTATTGATTTTCTTTTTAATTCCTCTTCAATTTTCTTGTAAGAGATTTCATCTTGTAAGAATTGTATTTGTTTTTCTTTACTTTCTATGACATTTATTGAATTTTGAATTGTTTCCTTTTGAAGATTATGGATTTCATGACGGGTTATTGGACTCGTAAATTTAAATATTATCTCCTGTCCTAGAACGTCAGAGATTATTCCTTCTTCTGAGATTGTTATTGGATATAATTGAGTGAGAAATGGTGTACCTAGGATCAATTCTTGTCCTAAATCTTTGACTAAAAGGAAGAGTTTACAAAGCAAACTCCTTCATTGCAGACATGGACTTTTGATAATTTATAATTGATTATGAGTTGATTATTATTAGCACCGCGAAGGGATTCAGAATTTTTTTCGAAGTATATCGAAGGTATTAATCCTTCTCGAATACAATTTTGATCTGCTCCTGAGTCAATTAGTGCATGGAGCGAGATTGTAAAATCATGGATCTTTAAAGTTACTAAAGAATACCACTTTTGAAATCGAATACTTGAAATAGCTCCAACGAAAGACTCCTCTTCTTCATTGGGAACTATTTCTACTTCGCTTTTGATTTGAGATATTTCTTGACGGAGATGAAAAATTTCTTGATCATTATTTCTTTTTGAAGGAGTGAAGAACACTTGAGCGGAAGCGTTAGCGGATCTTAGGCACCGATTTTCATTAATTTGAAGATTAGAAGCATGACAAAAGAAGAACAAAAACAGAGCAGGAACAACAAACCTCTTGGAGCTCCGAATTCAACCGTTTCGTTGGATGTTTCTCTTCACGAACTTGGCATGGACGACCATAGAGACCTTCCCCGCTATTCTCTGGCCTTAGAACGGGCTTGTGGGAACCCGAGCATGATGAATTTGAGAGGAGAAAGAGAAGGGTTTTTGTGTTTGAAGCCCCACGGTTTTGAGAAAAATTGAACACCATTTCATGTAAATTTTTGTATCTTTTTTCATCCACCTCTTCAAGCTTTCTCCATTCCTTTTTATAGAAGGAAAGCATGCAATCTAAGGCTGCAATTTGACGACAGCAAGGTGAATTTGCAAGAGGTGGAGATGTTGGTGTCACTTGATGAAGGAAACAACAAAAATTTGAATTTTGAGTTTAAAATTCAATTTTTTTTATTACATCAATTTTCTTAATTAAAGTTAATTCAAAATTAATTTTAATTAAAATAATAATAAATAAGTAAACAAATTTTAATTAATTATATTTATTTAATATCAAATATTAAATCAATTAATTGCACCAATCCCATTTTTCTCAAAACCGATAAATTTGAATCACTATTCAAATTTAAACCCGAGCATGTATCAAATATATTTTACTATATTTAAATCATATTTTAATAACTATAATCCTCTCATTATATGGTTTAGATAACTATTAAACCGACGAGTTAAATTATATCGAATATAATTAACGATATCTCCCTAAATCGAATTTTGAACGCTTTCAAATTCTTTCATCACTCTGTTCTAAGGTTTAATCCGATTGAGCTAGCAGGGGGACCTAATGGACCTACAGATCATGGGCTCCAACGATCCGAGATTAACCGGCTGAACTCTTTCAATCCAAGTTAACCAACATTCGTTAACTAATGGGACACTCCACTATAGCCCGTAGCTGAACTCCCCTCACTGTAGATATATTTCTGTCCACCCGATATAACCGTGATTAGTAAGTCAATCCTTCACAGGTTGTTCGTAACTATAGTAAGGTCATAAAGTCCGTTTTACCCCTATAGCACTTCTTGTTCGTTAAGCCTTCACTAACTCCCTAATGAACAATTGGTTTGTGATCCGACCACAAAACCTAAAACCTCTCAGACCAATGAGAGGGCGGCGCGCCTTTGTTCACATTCCGGAGTCAGTACTTAAGGGAACAACCTTTCTACTATCCCTAAAGGCGGGTAGAAGTGAATTCCATCTTGCAGGACTATGTCCCCAGCTATTTATCCGGTTTTATCCCCAAAGTGGCAGGATTATTGAGCGACGCTTATGGGCCACTCTCACCTAGGTCATCATTTTGAAATAGTCAGTTTCACAGTAAACGGCGTTATAAAGTGAAAGTGACTTATTTAACAGTCCGGTCTTATACAAACTTCGTTTGCATAGGACGCCCCCACTCACATGTCTCTACATGAACGATTTAGGGTCACATCGTTTGTATTAAAACAAAGTGGGCCTCGTCACATAGTTTTTCATAGGATAAGATACCCAGTCTTATCCCTATACTATAGACCGTTTTAGGCTATGTACTTGAACCTGATCCACTTTTATGTCACTACATAAAGTTCAAGCATCCATCTCATAGCCAAAGATTCTTGTTTTATTGGATTTGGGTTAATAAATACACATTTAAACTAATCTTTCAACAACCATAATAAAACTATTCTAATAAGTTTTATATATAAGTTTGTTACATTTACTATCCACGAGTTTTACGACATAAACCCCAACAAACTCCCACTTGGACTAAAACTCTAGTGGGTTGTTCAACTCGCAGACCTAGACCATCTAGATGTCCCTCGAACACTTTTAGCCGTGAGGGTCTTCGTAAATGTTTCAGCAATATTTTATTCTTGAGGATTTCCTCGTAACAATCACATCCCCTTAACTCATTAATCTCTCAGATGAGATGTACGTTTTTGTTCTATACACTCACCTCATATTTGGAACAACTTTCCAAATAAACTTCCTAAGTCCTACAGACTCCTGAATTGCCTCATAAGTAGAAATTTTCTTGGCCTTCAAGATGAATTTTGTGATACATCCATACTTGATGCTACGCCAACATATAGCTCCCTGTTAAGGGCGAATTCTGATACCGATGTGGATTTCAATGAATCCTAATCGGCGCGCAAACCAGAATTAGTGTATCATGTAAGGATCAGATCTTTAGCACCATACACGAGCCTATAAACCCTCGTTCTCCTAAGATACTTGAGGAAATTTGTACTGTAGTCCAATGGCATTACCCTGGACTAAATTGGTATCTACTGACAATCCCTACTGCATACCTTATGCTAAGCCTGACAACTGATTGTCCAGGCACAAGAATTTTGTCTCAAGTTCTCAACCTCTTGAGACGTCTCAGGACACTACTTCTGTGACAAATGAATTTCATATTCGAAAGGTAAAGAACCCTTCTCGGAATTTTAATCATATATCTAGCCAACATTTTTGTCCATATAAGATACTTGAGGCAGAGCTAGCGATCTTTTATTCTTGTGATTCCAAATAGGTTGGATTCTTAAGAACATACTGAGCCTCTCCAAATACATTATTTGGAACTAGGCTGCTAGCTCACTTTTAAATGTCAGTATTGATAACTTCAATTATTCCTAATGAATAGGATATTAATAATATACTAAACTAATAAAGCTATTACACTATTTATAATTCTTCTGCCGACACAAGGCTTGCAATAATATGATCAAAAACATAAGTTTTAATCATACATTAAATCTTATGTTCCAAGATCGAAACCTTCAATTCCAACCATAAATCGATTGGTTAAGGTTGCAAACCTTTTGCTCTAGATCTTGGGCTATGAACTTCTTTTGGTCTATATCAAAATGAATTGAAATATATATATTCCATTTCTAGGTTCATAGTTTTGACTTAATTGTCCTTTATCCATGTCATTCATTACTTCATTAAAGGTCAATGAATCCTCGATATTGTCATCAGGCATGACAATCAGAGTTTTAGAGTTTTCATGAGGTTGATTACCAACCCTCCCACTGCATTGAGGTTCTCTCAACATTTATGAACGACAGGACTAACTTAATGTGTCAGTTTGATCAACAATCCTTTGTTGAAGAACAAATCTTATTAACAACTCTTTGTTGATATATTTGTAGCTTATAACTTACTTAACACTCTCTTACTGCGTGGTTGTGATTTCTAACGTGACCTTCTTTCAAGAAAGTAACATTTGTCCATACAAATACTTTCTTTTAAATAAAGAAGTATCCATAACTCGTATATTTGGAATAACCTACAAATAGGCATACTTTCGAACACGGTTTCTAGTTCGTTCGGGTTTGTCATATATGCAGGACATCCCTAAGTTCTGAAACAACATAAACACATTTTATGCTTTTTCATAGTTCAATTAATGTTTCAGAAACATTCTTTTGAAAGAACCATATTCGTATTTTAAATTGCAGTCAACACTACATATCCCAAAACGAGCTTAGGCAACTCTTTATCAAATGAACCATGTCTAACAAGGCTCTATTTCTCCTTGCCGATACATCATTCTTCTATGATGAGAGTTAGGACATAATTCCATGTTCTATCAAATAGACCTGGAATTTCAAGTCCATTTACTCTCTACTTTGATCGGATTGAAGTGTCGTTATCGTTTTACCTAATTTGGATCTTATCCTTAGCGTTATACTATCTGAACTTCAAGAGTTCGGATGACGCACTAGGTAAACATAGAGCACCTTGAATAATCATCAATGAAACAAATGTATTACTCATTCCTTTTCAAGTATTAACATTCAGAATGTATTAGCTCTAAGGTTTCTTTTGCACGATAACCTTTTTCCTGAAATAAAAAGGTCATTGAGTCAGTCTACTTTTAAGGCATGACTTATAGGGATGCAATGAGTCGTCTTCTAACCTGTTTAGAAGTTCATTTTAGACTAGCTTTCAATCTTATTGAAATTTAGTTCGACCTAACCTTAAGTGCAAAAGATAGGTGCCTTGAGAAACACGTCGCCTCTTTCTTTTGAGTCACAGCGGTTTAAATACCTCATAATTTAAAATCGCTCTGGACTCTATCGGTCTTAAAACGTATATGTTACTCTTTATGGTTACAGAACAAATATTGGCATCCTTTTCGATATGAACGGTTCATACATAAAAGGTAATATAATAGCCTTGTTCTAGAAAACAAGATATTGAAATCAAATTTTCTTTTAATCTTAGGAACAATATGTATCGTTCCTTGAAAGAATAACTTTATGTCTCCCACTGTCTTAGTCGAGATCAACTCTTCTATTTAAAGTCTAAGAGTTATCTTAACTAATTCACGACTAGCACTAGGAACTCATTCCTGAAAAGAACATACGTGATTTAGTGGGTCCTGAATTGAATATCCAGGTTGAATCACTATTCTTACCAAGCACGTTTTCAAGACGAATAAATCATATTTCTAGTCTTGAATCATGTTCTTTTGGCTAGACAATTTTCTATGTTATATTTATCATGATCATTGCAAGAATGAAATGGATATAACATCTTGAGGACATATTACATTTTAAGACTGTTTATGTATTACTTACCACAATATAGTGTATAAGGTTTGTTTAGTAGTATATTTCTATACCAATGACGAATTTGGCGTAATTAAAGAGGCATTTTATAGAACCTATACTAATCGCTGAATAATAACAAATAAACGTAAAAACCGGTTGTCTTAAAAGTTTTAACCCCTTTTCTAATCCAATGAATTTAGCAAAAGCAATTACACGCCCTATAATCATAATTCTTTTGCAACGATACTTCAGAGGTTCAGAGTAACTGCCACCGAAGGGTGGTCAGCTAGTCCTCCTTTGAACTGAGACATTCTCAACTAAACGTTAACACCATAATCGCTCATATCTTGTTATTTCGTTTAGTTACCGTTGTTTGGTCAAGAATAAGCTAACCATTAGTTTTGTCTTGTAAGTGTGACCCTCCATTTTTTTAGATCTCAGAGAACGGTCCCAACAATGCTACCGAATGGAAAAGCTAATGCTGGGAACGGCCCTAAGAAATCCTTTATCCTTATGGGGTGTTCACTGTGCTACAATCCCTATGTTACAACCCTCCGAATGGTGTAGCAGCTCCAAGGCATGCTTAGCAGGCGAACATAGAGATCTTGCGATCTAAACCAATGGAGGAGACCGTAGGATATGTTGACACGCTTCCTTCTCCCACTTACTATAAATACTTTCTTCATTCACCTTGATATTGATTTATGCCATCACCTTCCGAATGGAATGGTTGCGTTAGTAAGTAACAAGAGGCTATGCATAAATCTCACGGTGTGAACTTTAGGGAGAAGCGTGAGAAGAAAAAGGTTTTGTTTTCATATAAATACTTTCTCTGTTCACTTTGATGTTGATTTATGCAATCACCCTCCGAATGGAATGGTTACGTTAGAAAGTAACAAAAAGCTATGCATAAATCTCATCGTATGAACTCTATGGAGAACTTGAGAAGAAAACGATTTTCATAGACTTTTTTCCTCCCACTAAGTATTTTAAAATTTAGGGTCTTTTACTTAGGTAAATCCCGGCTAAACGAATTTATCTAAGTTAATGCCTTATAAATAACTATATTAAATAAGGTCTTTATTCTAATGTCTAGGGGAATTAAACTCTTTTAATTTCCTAGTGACATTGCATACTAATAAGACTAGGGTTAATTCAACTCATGTACCGGATTACCGGGAGAGTTCCCTTATAACCAAGGTCTTATATCCTACTTATCGAATTTTAATACTATTTAAAACACTAAGTAGGAATCTCTTCTAATCCTATTATAAAAGAGTGATCTTAGGTCTAATCGATTTTAAACGTTTTAAAATTAATACGTGCTATCCTATGTTAGCATGCAACTCTTTGTTATAGGTTTGGCAGTTTCTATTCATTAACCTTAAAACTATTTATAACTTTTAATGAATTAATCCTATAACATGCTGCTAATGGTGATGAAAACATATAACAATCATAATTCAAGTTATATAAATCACCATTCAAAAAGCTTTAAACGTTTTGAAACAACCTAAGTCTAGGTGATTTCAAACGGCATAACTATTACGTTATGATGTCTAGGTGATAAAACCTCACATCTCTCACGCATGCTCATAAGGCCGGGTTAACCTAACTCAAGTACCGACTCGATGCCCAGGTAGGAGGTGTTCCGTAAACCGTCAACTTAAATACCTCCAACCTTAGACAGCATCTCGTCTAGTGAGTTCACTTGTAACCTTAGCTTTACAAGATATCAACATATTTTATGCGAATCATTCGAGATTTTGGATTTCGTTAACCCTAAGTGAGCATGTATTTATCTTTGTTATAGGTTTTAACGTCTATCTCAATATTTATAACACTTTATAATATAGACAACCTATAACATTCATCTATGCTAAGGGGGTTTCATGCTACATGCTCGTTTGTTTTCGTTTATTAATATAACACTTATAAAAACATCCATATACGAAAAATTAAAATAACCAACATGCATCTAACATGAAACCTAACATGCATTCATTTAATTATAACCCTCATAATTATTTACTAATGCATGAACATGCTTTCCTATGGTGGGATTTTAAATCTATATGTCATACGATATGCATATTCAATTCTAATTTAATTATAACATACATTCCTAATGTATAAATAATTAAACACACTAAAGCGGACCGGTTTTGGCATCCAAACAATCTAATTCAGCTAAATTATTACAATAATAATTAAATAAATAAAAGAAACGCCTTGGACAACTCTCGAACCAGCGCCGAACACCTCGAACCAGCTCGAACCATCCATAAAATGCTTGAACCGGACCAAAGGACTTCAAAATTGGCTTGAACCGACTTGAATCAACCGAACCGGACCGGGAAATGAACCCCTGAACCGAACCACCGCCAAAATTCAAACTTTTTGTATTTTGCCGATAGCGTTGAGACGCTGCTGAAGCAGCGTCTCGACGCTGTTCATCCAGCCACCCAGAAAACAGCGTTCTTCGATGCTCTGTTTTTCGGCAGCTTGAACACTTCGTCTTCCTCGATCGATTACAGCTGAAATACGACTCTAAAGACTCCCAAATTGATACAGACTCTTGCCAAGACATTAATGCCCATATACATGAAGGCAATTACAATTTAAAAAAGGATCGAAGGAGAAATTGTTGCCAAAACCGAGAACCCAACTTTAGCAACCATAAACCATTCAACAATTGAAATTCACCCACCAAACTCAAATTAATGGAAATCAAGTGCCCAAACCACGCTCTGATACAATTTGAAGGAGTGAAGAACACTCGAGCAGAAGCGTTAGCAGATCTTAGGCACCGATTTTCATTAATTTGAAGATTAAAAGCATGACAAAAGAAGAACAAAAACAGAGCATGAACAACAAACCTCTTGGAGCTCCGAATTCAACCGTTTCGTTGGATGTTTCTCTTCACGAACTTAACATGGACGACCATAGAGACCTTCCCCGCTATTCTCCGGCCTTAGAACGGGCTTGTGGGAACCCGAGCATGATGAATTTGAGAGGAGAAAGAGATGGGTTTTTGTGTTTGAAGCCCCACGGTTTTGAGAAAAATTGAACACCATTTCATGTAAATTTTTGTATCTTTTTTCATCCACCTCTTCAAGCTTTCTCCATTCCTTTTTATAGAAGGAAAGCATGCAATCTAAGGCTGCAATTTGAGGACAGCAAGGTGAATTTGCTAGAGGTGGAGATGTTGGTGTCACTTAATGAAGGAAACAACAAAAATTTGAATTTTGAGTTTAAAATTCAATTTTTTTTTATTACATCAATTTTCTTAATTAAAGTTAATTCAAAATTAATTTTAATTAAAATAGTATTAATTAATTAAACAAATTTTAATTAATTATATTTATTTAATATCAAATATTAAATCAATTAATTGCACCAATCCCATTTTTCTCAAAACAAATAAATTTGAATCACTATTCAAATTTAAACCCGAGCATGTATCAAATATATTTTACTATATTTAAATCATATTTTGATAACTATAATCCTCTCATTATATGGTTTAGATAACTATTAAACCAACGAGTTAAATTATATCGAATATAATTAACGATATCTCCCTAAATCGAATTTTGAACGCTTTCAAATTCTTTCATCACTCTGTTCTAAGGTTTAATCCGATTGAGCTAGCAGGGGGACCTAATGGACCTACAGATCATGGGCTCCAACAATCCGAGATTAACCGGCTGAACTCTTTCAATCTAAGTTAACCAACATTCGTTAACTAATGGGACACTCCACTATAGCCCGTAGCTGAACTCCCTTCACTGTAGATATATTTTTGTCCACCCGATATAACCGTGATTAGTAAGTCAATCCTTCACAGGTTGTTCGTAACTATAGTAAGGTCATAAAGTCCGTTTTACCCCTATAACACTTCTTGTTCCTTAAGCCTTCACTGACTCCCTAATGAACAATTGGTTTATGGTCCGACCACAAAACCTAAAACCTCTCGGACCAATGACAGGGCGGCGCGCCTTTGTTCACATTCCGGAGTCAGTACTTAAGGTAACAACCTTTCTACTATCCCTAAAGACAGGTAGGAGTGAATTCCATCTTGCAGGACTATGTCCCCAGCTATCTATCCGGTCTTATCCCCAAAGTGGCAGGTTTATTGAGCGGCGCTTATGGGCCACTCTCACCTATGAAAATCAAAGGATAATCCTGAAAAAACAGAAGTTCATAGTTAGCTCAGGATTAAGATCGAGTTACCTAGGTCCAGTGTTACAAATGTAGATCAAGTGGACATTATGCCAATAAATCTCCAATGAAAAAGAAGATCAATGAATTAGAAATTGATGATGATACAAAGCAACAACTTTTGAGTATCATTCAATCTGATTCAGAAGAGTCAATGATTTATAGTTCGGATGAGGGTCGAATTCTTGAATTACCAGAAGAAACAGATTCGTATTCTAGTAGTGATTATAATGACGAAGAATACGATGACAAACGAGTCTGCTCAGGATGCATATGTGTCCTGACGAAAGACCAAGAAACTCTACTCAATGTTGTTGACAAAATAGACAACGTCGAACTCCAAAAGTCAATCTTACATAGTTTAAAAAAACTCGATTCTTGAAAAAAGAGATCAAGAAGAACCAAGTAACTTCCAACCTTATGAATGGAAGAATGTTGTCAAAAAATTTGAAGAACCAAAACCAGATACCATTCAAGATCTTAAAGCTGAGATTAATATTCTAAAAAGAGAAGTCTCAGAAATCAAAAGAAATACTGATCAAGAAATTTTTCATTTCCGTCAAGAAATATATAAAATCAAAACCGAAGTATAAATAGTTACCAATGAAGAAGAGGAGTCTTTCGTTGGAGCTATTTCAAGTATACGATTTCAAAAGTGGTATTCTTTAGTAACTTTAAAGATCCATGATTTTACAATCACGCTCCATGCACTAATTGACTCAGGAGCAGATCAAAATTGTATTCGAGAAGGATTAATACCTTCGATATACTTCGAAAAAACTTTTGAATCCCTTCGCGGTGCTAATAATAATCAACTCATAATCAATTATAAATTATCAAAAGTCCATGTCTTCAATGAAGGAGTTTGCTTTGTAAACTCTTTCCTTTTAGTCAAAGATTTAGGACAGAAATTGATCCTAGGTACACCATTCCTCACTCAATTATATCCAATAACAATCTCAGAAGAAGGAATAATCTCTGACGTTCTAGGACAGAAGATAATATTTAAATTTATGAGTCCAATAACCCATCATGAAATCCATAATCTTCAAAAGGAAACAATTCAAAATTCAATAAATGTCATAGAAAGTAAAGAAAAACAAATACAATTCTTAAAAGATGAAATCTCTTACAATAAAATTGAAGAAGAATTAAAAAGAAAATCAATACAAGACAAAATAACTTACTTTAAATCAAAATTAGAAAAAGAAGTTTGTTCAAATCTTCCGAACGCCTTTTGGAAAAGAAAGCAACATATTGTCAATCTCCCTTATATCAAAGATTTCAATGAAGAGAAAATTCCAACAAAGGCTAGACCGATACAAATGAATTCTGAATTGCTAACACATTGCAAAAAAGAAATAGATGATCTTTTGAAGAAAGGTGTAATCAGAGCTTCAAAGAGCCCTTGGTCTTGTGCAACATTCTATGTCAATAATCAAGCTGAAAAAGAACGAGGTGTTCCAAGGTTAGTCATTAATTACAAACCTCTTAATAAAGTTTTGGAATGGATTAGATATCCAATTCCGAATAAACAAGATTTACTAAAAAGAATTTCAAATTAAAAAGTTTTCTCAAAATTTGACGTGAAGTCAGGATTTTGGCAAATTCAAATTTCAGAAAAAGATCGCTACAAAACCGCCTTTAATGTTCCTTTCGGTCAATATGAATGGAATGTTATGCCATTCGGATTAAAAAAATGCTCCATCAGAATTTCAAAAAATTATGAATGATATTTTCAATCCATTTCAAGAATTTTCAATTGTTTATATTGATGATGTATTAATATTTTCTCAAAACATAGATCAACATTTTAAACATCTCAATATATTTTTAGATATCATTAAACGAAATGGTTTAGTGGTATCACTTCCAAAGATCAAACTATTTCAAACACAGATCTGATTTCTAGGATTTGATATTCATTTAGGTTTGATAAAACCTATTCAAAGATCAATAGAGTTTACTTCGAATTTTCCTGATCAAATTCTTGATAAAACTCAATTGCAACGATTTCTAGGATGCCTCAATTATGTATCTGATTTTATTCAAAATCTAAGATTTATTTGCAAGCCACTTTATGAACGACTAAAAAACGATCCAAAGCCCTGGACTGATGAGCATACAAGGGCTGTCAAGTCTATTAAAACTTTAGTCAAATCAATTCCCTGTTTGAGTCTTATCAATCCAAAAGCGGAGCTAATAGTGGAGTCCGACGCATCCGATATCGGATATGGAGGAATCCTAAAACATTGTGTTGATAACAAAGAATCAATCATCAGATTTCATTATGGAGTTTGGAATAGTACTCAGAAAAATTATTCAACAGTTAAAAAAGAGATCTTAGCAATAGTTTTATGTGTTTAAAAGTTTCAAGGAGACTTAATTAATAAGAGTTTTACAATAAAAATGGATTCAAGAACTTCAAAATTTGTTTTAGAAAATATGTAAAGAATCTTGTTTCAAAACATATATTTGCAAGGTGGCAAGCAATCTTGTCATGCTTTGATTTCAATATTTTGCCTATAAAAGGAGTTCAAAATCTCTTGGTTGATTACCTCTCAAGGGAAATCCTTACAAGAAAAACATCTTCTCTCTCTATTTCTAAGAATGAGTGATCAGCGAGGCAAAGCCTCATCATCTTCTTCAAATGGAAAAAGCCTAGCTTCATATTCAAAATCTCCAGCTCCTATGAGCGCAGATCAATATGCCATGGATCTTGGCTTCACTCTTGTGAACCGTCCAAGAACCAGAAGTGCATCTCTTCAAATCCGTGATTCAATGGAGTCTTTAACTCCACCACTGAGGCCATCCGCCTCTCTTGCACGGCCTTCTGCCGTCCCTTCAATGAGATCTACTGTCTCTCCAACCTCTGTAACTCAAACGAGACCTACTGTCTCCCCAATTACCCAATCTTCTTCTCAACAGGGATCTTCTATCCCTACAACTTTTTGTGGATGTTGTTCAGCCTTCCAAAAGGTTTATTCCAAGACCAGAGATAAAAAATTACTTTGAAAAATCTCTTCAATTAGCAGAACCAATAGTTGAACCCGAATTCGACGAGTCTTCAATTATTGAAATTATTCAAAATATTTATCCTCAAGGGTTCTATTTCATTCTGGAATCCTTGCTCAAAACTAGAAAATATTATGAATTCATTTTGGTAGATTCAAAATCTGTTGAAATAACCCATATCCCAGACAGAAATGATCCATCAATCATAGCTTATTCAAAGCTAAAAATCAAAAAGGTCATAAACCCTACTCATTGGAATCAAAATATCCTCACTGAAAGAACTCTTTCAAAACCTTTCAATCCTCAAACATACTCATACTGGGACTATATCGAAGCCTGGTACATGGTTATGTGGTACAAAAATTATGACCATTCTTGGTTCATACAATTTTGTCAAAATGCTTACAAATGTCAATTTCCTTTTTGGTTCATCAAATGGTGGAAAACCTTTGGATCCTCCGAGAAATTTTTCCCGTTCCAATCCAAGAATCTTTCCATTATTTTTCTCAAACAATTTACAAAAATGCATTTCCCCTTATTATGCATTTTTGTTTATATTTCCAAATTCCCTGGATTTTCTGTTGGAATTTCCAGACTATATCCATATTTCAAACAACTTGTCAAAATTCTTCAAATCAAATGGTGGGATAAATATAATTTTTCTCACGTCAGTATCAAGGAAGTCAAACAATGGTTTGCCGACAACGACTACCTTCAAGACCTTTCAAAGAAGAAAAATGTAGAATTCTTAAATTCAAAATTCAAGCTCATAGCTGCTTTGGAACAAACGACGACTGAGGCAAACTTTCAAAAGATTCTCAATCAAGTCACATCAATAGCGTCATCATCCTATCATCACAACTCCGACGTGGAAAATGAAGAAGAAGAGGATGAATATGACCTCAATGATCCTTTTCTAGATTCACAACCCATGTGAGTCTATTATTTTTTTTCAAAAAAAAGGTGTGTGTAAATTAATCAACTTACGTAAATTAAGCATGTTGTAAATTATAAATTCTGAAACTCCACATCAGTACTAAAAGACAATGTCCGACTCTCCTAGACGATAAACATTATGACAACTCGCGGTAAAGGATTGTTGCGAAGGACTGTTGCAGTGTGTGGTCCCGGTAGTAAATCTCGAGATGAGTAGTAAATCCGTTGGTCAGCATACCTTGCCTTCAGGCCTGATAAAGTGAGATGTAATACTGTTCGAAGCCTATCAGACGAGGACATCAATTATCCGCTTTATTACTACTTTAATAAAGAGTTATGACAAAAGATGGTGGAAGAGTGAATAGTATTTGGCAAATTATGCACAATGTGAATAGTATGTAAAATTATTGTCAAGAAAAAGTATGTCATGACAAACCATGGTATCTTTTGTCTTTACCTCTCTTGACTTAATGTAAAATAGATAAGTGTGTAAGAAAAGTAAGTCTTTTACTCTCCGTAGGATATGTAATCTTTTACTTTTTGTTTTTTGTGTAACTTTGTAAATTTTGCATCTTTTGTTATATCAATCCAGTCAGGAGTCCTATCCTGTCGGATTGATTCTTATCTTTTAATTTCTGATTTTCAATTGTAATTTCAAATCTGGAGTCTATAAAAGACTTCGATATTGTAATCAAAGGGCATCAAAAAATTTCGAGCTTTCATTTGAAGTTTGAAACATTTCCACGCTCTCCTACTACTATTGTCTCCCTTGTAATCGATCCTAATTCTCTTGTATGGATGTGCTTAATGCTTTATTCAATCTGGCCAATTGTGTAATGATCTGATTCTTAATGGAAACTCGACAAAGAGAAATTAGGATAGATCGTAATCCATGCAACTAGTTTAATTGCCCGTCGTGACAACGAGATTAGTTGATTAAACTTAGATTCCTAAAATGAATCAGAGCGTAATAATTAATGATTTTTAATGGCGCTAAGGACACTTAGGTTGTTAAAATGAAATAATTACAATTATGGGAAACTGACAGGAGAACCTATGTGATTAACAGAGATTCTAGGATTATAATTAGTTGGGCAATGAGATAGGATAATTATAACAATTGTTTAGCTAATAATTTATTTTCAAGACCCCTCTTCCCATTAAAAGAAAACTCTTCCTCCATATTTTATTTTTTGATTGATCAACTTATTTTCTTGCTTTGAATTTTAAATTCCTCTTTATCGCATGAGTTGTTCCCTAAATATTATTTCACCCAAGTATTTTTAGTGCTCAAGAAATTTTATTTTTGCTTAATTTTCGCTTCGCCTCCCTGTGGATTCGATACTCGGTATTACCTACCATTTTATATTACTTGTGACGACCCGTGCGCTTGCGAAGATCGGATTAAAATCGTGCAACAGTATTATCTAGCTTTCTTGGATTTGTAGCTCAATTACATGGATGCATATAACTAATAATCTTCAATTTCATAAACCTAGAAGTAATTATAAGTGGATTTCCCTTTCAAGCTCCTCCAAATCTCATACTAACATAACTAATTTATGTGTCCATTTCCTTAGTTAATCATAGTATGGCATTAAACAACTTCATAATCAATTTCTAACAATTCTCTTTCACTCTCGTGTTCCAAGCAATCATTAGCCATGCAATTAGGATCTAATCTAATTTCTCTCTGTCGAGTATCAATTTAGACCAACATATCAATTAATCCGTGATCAAGAGATTAAAAGCATTAAGCAAGAATTTCATAGATGAAATATGAAGACATTCATTACATAATCCAAGTAATTGCGCTGCAATAACCAATTAACTAGAATAACGACCCTAGGTCTCAAGATCTACTCACAAATAGGAATAATTTTGCCCAAGAGATCTTGATCCATAGGCCTAACTCAAATTAAAATAAGAAATTACAAAGAAGTAAGGAAGAAGTAACTGATAAGTTGATCACAAATAGGAATAATTTTGCCCAAGAGATCTTGATCTACAGTGAGGGGAGTTCAACTACTAGGCTATAGTGGAGTGTCCCGGTAGTTAATGGATGTTGGTTAACTAGGTTAAAAGAGTTTGGCTAGTTTAACCTCGTACAGTTGGAGCCCATGATCTGTAGGTCCATTAGGTCCCCTTGCTAGCTCGAGACTAACCTTTAGAATAATATGATGGATAAAATATGAATTGCTTTAAGTTCATGTTGAAAAATATTAGTAGAGGTGATAGGTGTTGTCGGTACGTCGGGTTTTTGTGAAAACTATGTAGGTGAGTATTTAATATTTAAATATGATTTAAATACCGATAAGATGAATAAGGATTCATGATTGAAAGTAAAATTTAGGAAATGTTCAGGATTGGTGGAAAAATATTAATTTAATATTTAATATTAAATTAATAATTATTTATTTATTTAATAATTATTTTAAATTAATTTTGAATTAATTTAAAAGTGAAAAATTGAAATTCAATTTTATTTTTTCAGATTATTAAAGTTCAAATAATTATCCAACTAATTAAGGATAATTACATATTTTTTTAAATTACAAAAATTTAATTTTTGGAGGTGGAGTGCATGGTGACTAAACCCATGCCCTCACCTCATGTTGGACACCAAAATTTTCACTAATCTTTGGTTGATTGAGTGTCAATTGTTGGAGCTTTCCTTCATCTCTAATCCCTCTATAAAAGGGAAGAAGATGGTTGAAGAAAAAAAAAATACTTGAAACATAAGGAAATGCAACCAAATTGAAAACTCACCAAAACCCACCTTGCAAGCTTGTTCTTCAAGCTTGCTCTCTCAAATTCCATCACTTGAGGATCCCACAATCCGTTGTAAAGGCTTGAGTCGCAAGGAAGATCCTTTGGTGGTTCGTGACTCGTTGGTGAAGAAAAACAACAAAGAAATCCAACCAATTTCTCCATTGATTCAAGGTTGGTAAACATATACTCTGTTTTTCTTTAAATGGCCACCATGCAATGTTTGATCAAATTGAACAAATTATGTGCCTAAGATCCAAAATTGCTTCCGCTTTTTAGATATTAACACTTTCAACAACTAGTGGTTGACTATTTAGTGGTCTGATCTTATGCAAACTCATTGCATAGGATACCCTTGCTCGCATGTCTAGTACATGGACACTTTGGATCAATACGTCTGTATCAGATACAAAGAAGGTCGTATCACATAGTGTTACTATGATAATGTACCCAACCTTATCCCTGTGCTATAGACCTTTTAGGTTGTTACTTGAACATCAATCCCCGTATGTCCCCACATACTAGTTTAAGTTACATACAAACAACCTTGGATCTTAGTTTATTGGATTTGGGCCGTATTGTGCAATACTTAACAATAACACTTTATTGTAGAAACTCAATAAAACATTATTGAAACAAGTATACAATTTGTTTACATTCACTATCTATGAGTTTTAGGGCATAAAACCCAAACACTCCCCTCACTGTAGATATATTTTCGTCCACTCGATATAACCATGATTAGTAAGTCGACCTTCCAAAGGTTGTTCTTAATTATAGCTAAGTCAAATGTCCATTTTACCCCTGTAGCACTTCTTGTTCCTTAAATCTCACTAATCCCCTAATGAACAATATGTTTGTAATCTAACCAACAAACCGAGTCCCTCTTTGACCGACCAGAGGGTGGGGTCCTGTTGGGTTCCTAGAGTGAGTAAAAATATGATATAAAATACTCTAGAATTCCTGTGCAAGTATACACAGTCTGCAGCAAGTAATATTATCAATCTAAGGTCTGAATGAGTTTCCACTTTATCTATTTTGTATAGCTTTCTAATGGTTTCGAAGATAATAAAAATGTTGGGTTTTATCGGAATTATGCTGAAGCAAAATAAATGACAGAACAACAGGTAAACAAATAGATAGACAGATTAAAGACAGGCGTTGGTTAGGCTTTAGTGATTGTTTTAAGATATGCTCTAGCAATATTATTGATCATGCATTTCTCGCAGTATTATTAGCGGATTCCTCCCGGAACTCCGGATCTTTTGGGATACAAGCACTAGGCAACTGGCTATCCCTAGCTCAGTCACTGGCGTTCACCAATACACAATGATCGTAGTGTGGATAATTGCCACACACTCTCTAAATCATCCCTGAAACTAGAGAGAGCTATCCATACCGGCTAGCCAGGCGGGCATAAAATAAGAATAAGCACAACAATTAACCAAAATGCAATAGTCAATTCATTACTAGAGATGAAGCACAGTAATCACATTATTCCTAACCAACACCTTAAGCTACTTAGTTCATAATAGGCATAGGAATACAAATTACAATATGAGTATGCATGTCCACAACCACAAGTTAATGAAGAAAGTAAACTCCCTAATCAGCTTGCGGATAATGGTGTTCTTGATAATCTTCAATCTCCCTATACTATTCGGCTTCCAAGGGAAAACATGGAATGACTTTGACTTTGACGGCTACTTCCTTTTATAGAAGGATGGGAGGCTTGAATTAGGTCAACTAGGACACGTGTAAGGCTCTCCTTGATCCTTTATCACGAAAATAACTCAACAGAAGTCGGTTCATGAAGTTGGCTAACGAGCTGTGATGTGGCAGTAATATCTCTCTAAAACCAACCCTATTAAGCATTAAAGACACACAAATCCTTATATAAATGAGGCCTAAATAACTACCTTTTTGGCAGTTATCATACCCCCAAACTTGAACTATTGCGCGTCCCGAGCAATACTAACCAACCTTCCTTCAAGAATTTCAAAACATTAGACAAAGAATTAGCTTAATCAAACCAGATAGTCCAACACTACCTTTAATCTTTACCTAAGCACTCTGCAAAACCAAGCTCTGCTGCAGCAAAATGATTCCTTCGGCAGGGACAAATAATCACCACTTTCAACTCAATTTTAAGAACTCTCCACAGCTTAGCTCTATTATCAGACATTTCAAAACATATTTTTAAAGGGGTTTATTTCATTATTTATCAGACTTAAAGCAGCCTTACAGTCATCAGCTCTTAAGCATGGGATGACCCACTTTATGGTGCAGTATACCCTTGCCTCAAGCTTATCACCAACTAGGTTCAATACTCATTATAAAGCTAAAAAATCCTTAGTTATTCTATCTCTTGCCCCTCAGAATGGCGACATTTTATGATGAAGCTCACCTAAGTTCTGGGAGACAAAAAAACTGTTGGATCATCATTCATCCTTCAAAACTTTTGCTCTGTCAATTTTTTTCAGCAAAATTTTCAACAAATAATTTTTTTCGCCAATAATAATTTTTCTCATATTTTTCATTTTTTCACATTTCCTAGGTCATCTTTTGACGCGAAGACAAATTGTGGGTATCACAAATGTCCCCGGTTACTCAATAACCTAGCAAATTATAATTTGAAGGAGAGGAATGCTCGAGCAAAATAATTGGAGTAGCAAAAAGTCCCCCAAACTTGAATTATTCATTGTCCCCAATGAATCATTAATTAAGCAATTATACCCCCAAACTTAAATTTTTCTAACTGAATTTTTTAACTAAACATGGGACTAGGATTAAGCTAAAAGTGGATCATATAAGTCAAAACTACCGTCAAACTCTTCTTTGCCGCAGCAACAGTCCAGCTAGAAGAAATGCTCAAGAAAAAGGTTTCTGGAGATCAGAATACCTTGATCTAACTAAGCGTAATCAGTCCAAGCTTCAAAAATTCAAAAGAAAATAGTTAAGTTAGAGTTAGTCAGTGCTCATAGAATAGAAACATTCAGAAATTTCATTAAAATCATAGAAAAATATTACAAAGCAGAGATATATTTTTAACGTAGAAAAATTAAAAAGAAACAAGACAAGCAGTTGTAACAGTGAGCAGGGTCAATATGCGCGAGCAAACAAGAATGGAAAAACAAAAGTAATGCTCGCTCAAGGTCATCCCATCAGTCAGTCTTCCTGACCTTGCTCCTCATCAACATCCTCTTCTCGTTCAACAGGCGGGGGTGGTATCCAAAGATTAAACAAATCATCGGGAAACACTGGAAATGCCGGATACGGTGTTGAGAAATTGGTTTGCAAGGCCCCCCTGAGTGCATCATCTCTCCTTTTAGCATAAGTCCAGTAGGTCTGAGCTTGCCTTTCAGCAAATTCTAACTTACTGGTCAACACTGACAGTTGCTCTAGGATCTGATTAACGGCATACACAAGCCCACCTTGGCGAACCTCTTGCATACGCTGAAGCAGCCAGATTAGGTGTGTCAATGATTCCCTTATCAGTCATGATCATATCTTCTGGAACCGTGGGCACTCCTGCCCTGCTGCATAACATCGTAATCGTGTTCGGAAAGAACAGCTTCCCCACCTTCTTTTTCCAGCAATCAACAATCTCAGAAGAAATAATTTTTCCTACATCAATACTCATTGAGCGAAGAATGGCAAAAGCAAGCAATACCCTGTCCCGAGATACTGTGGAGTCGTGTGTTGTCGGCAGCAAGCGTAGTCTGATGAAACCCATCCAAGTGTTGGCTTCACTCTTCAAATAAGCAGCTTGAAACGTATGCTTCCGCGTCTGCGACACCCTCCATTGAGCCCCCTCAATGCCTACCTCCCGGACAGCCGCACTTAGTTGATCCCTAGATGGTGCAGCCACCATCTCATTAAAAACGGCATGCGGAAAATCCTGGAGATCGAACAATTCATTAATGGCCTCAAGACTCCACTGTACAGGCACTCCTCGAACGATAACCTCAAAATCATTCTTAACGTCAAGATTGGCATAAAATTCTCGAACAATGTTGGAATTGACATGTTCTGGTTTCGCACAAAATTGCCGCCATCCGAGGTTCACTATTCCAGACTCTAAGAACCTAGGCAAATCACTGCCAAATCCGCGTTCGAACAAGAAGTCCCGTTTCAGCACCTCCTGGTATTTTTCTCGAGCAAGATCGTTGACGAAGCGAATGAATGGTGCCCTCGGCTCCTCAATTTCTCCCGATGCTTCGACAATTCCTTCGCCCTTGCCCTCTCTCTGTACACGCAAACGCTCTTCCTCTGCCATTCTTGCCTCTTCTTCTCTTTCCTTATTCTCCGCGTCTCTTTTTTCTTCCTTAGAGTCTGACGTCGGAGGTGATGGAGTGTTCGGAATCACCATCACACGACCCGTCTTCCTCTTGATGCGGCGGCGCTTGGGCGGTTCAGGCATAATGATTTCAACATGAGCCTCCTGCACCGGCTCTGGTGTTTTCTCTTTTTCAGGCATACCTGCGACTTGTCTTTCGACCTCTGTCTCATGTTCCTTCTCAGTATTCCCTTCCTGAGCCGTAGCAGAAACTATCGATTCTGTCTCAAGATTCTGAACAGCCTCTGTTTCTTGGATGACTTCTTGTTCCGCAGCCCTCTGTTGCCTCCGTCTTCGCTTCGCCTCCTTCTCTTCTGGCGTTCTTTTCTTCTTAGATTTTCCTTTTTGAACTTTCGGTGTGACCGGCACCTCCTCCTCTTCACTCTCCCTCTCTTTTCGAGCTCTTGTTTTAGCCATTGAAGGTGTAATAGGGTTTTGACAGAGAATTCAAAGAAAAAAAGAAAAAATAATACACGCACAAAGATTTGATCAAGAAGACGAAGTGAAACGTGCTTACCAGAGATTGCGAATAAATAGGGCTGCAGCAAACAAGAATCCTAACTGAAAAGATTTGACCTGCCATAACTAATATTACCGTTGTAATTTAAAAATGCAAACCTGAAATTCAAAAATTACCAACGGTAAAATTGCGGATTCCAAACGCCCATGGTAAAATTGATGTGCTGTCATCATTGAAGCCTTCAGATAATTACTCTACGACACGTGGCCTCATCAAATGATGCACGCACATTTACCTACAAGAATTCAAAGCCAAATCCAACGGTAAAAATAATAAATTCCAACGGAAACCCTTTTAGTTCGAAATATTTTGCTCCAGCCATATCTTTGCCGCAACAATCTACTAAACCTGAAGAATCTTAGATATGGAATTCGAATTTCAAAACAAGAAAAATCAAAGATTTTTTTCTTTATCCCAATATTTTATTTTTAAAAGAAGCCGAATAAATTAGAGAAAATCTCTATTAACTTGAATTCAAATAAATAAAATCTAGATAAAATCTAATAAAATCTAACTAATTAAAAGATAATGGCAAGATAAATTAAATAAATAACCCGAAAATAAAATAAAATCAAATTCAAAATGAAATAAAATCTAAAATAATAAAAATACTGAGATCTAATAAACTATACAAAAATCAAACCTAACCTAATCGGAATTAAAAAAAAAAAATCAGAAAAACTTAAAATCAATACAAATCCTGGGAGCTCAAAATATTGCCCTGTGAAATGCTCCCGCAAAATTCCTGCTCTCTCAATCATCAACCAACCTTAGGGAAGGATATTTCGACTGAAATTCCTCACCCCAATAATGCTTCACAGGCTGTCCATTCACCTTGAACACTCTCCCCTCTTTTTCATCCTGCAAAGTAATTGCTCCATTGGGAAAAACCTCAATCACAATAAACGGTCCTGACCATTGAGATTTTAATTTCCCAGGAAATAATTTTAATCTAGAATTATAAAGCAAAACTTTTTGACCCTTGACAAACTCTTTAGATTTTATTCTCTTGTCATTCCACAACTTAGTCTTTTCTTTATACATTTTTGCATTCTCATAAGAACATTGGCGAAATTCCTCTAACTCATTAAGCTGCAGCATTCTTATTGCTCCCACACGACTCAGATCAAAATTTAACTTTTTCAAAGCCCAAAACGTCTTATGCTCTAGCTCTAATGGTAAATGGCAAGCTTTCCCATATACTAACCTATAGGGAGACATACCTAGAGGAGTCTTATAAGCTGTCCTATAAGCCCAAAGAGCCTCATCCAACCTAAAGGACCAATCCTTTCTAGATGGATGGACTACTTTCTCTAAAATAGCTTTAATTTCCCTATTACTAATTTCAGCTTGGCCATTTGCTTGTGGGTGATAAGGGGTAGCTATCCTATGCTTAATCCCATACTTAGCTAAAAGCTTAGTTAAGATATTATTAACAAAATGTGTACCCTCATCACTCACTAGAGCCCTAGGTGTCCCGAACCGCGCAAAGATGTGCGATTGAAGAAACCTTGCAACTGTCTTGGCATCACTCTGATGGCATGCGATGGCCTCCACCCACTTGGACACATAATCAACTACCAATAAGATAAAAACATTGCCATTAGAAGGGGGAAATGGCCCCATAAAGTCAATACCCCATACATCGAATAGTTCAACTTCTAAAATATAAGTAAGAGGCATTTCATCTCTTGGCCCCAAGTTTCCTCTCCTCTGGCAAGCATCACATTGCTTGTAGAACCAGTGGGCATCCTTGAATAACGTAGGCCAGAAAAATCCGCAATGCAAAATCCTCAAAGCTGTCCTCTGACCGCTGAAATGACCTCCATACGGCGAAGAGTGACATTGCTCCAGGATTTCCTTTGCTTCAGCACCTGAAACACACCTACGAATAATACCGTCAGAGCATTGCTTATACATAAATGGCTCATCCCAATAGAAAAATTTTGCGTCATGCTTAAACTTTTTCTTCTGCCTCCAATCCATATTAATAGGGGTGACTCCCTTTACTAAAAAGTTGGCGATATCAGCATACCAAGGGACATCCCTGACTACCTTTACCTGAACAGCAAAAAGCTGTTCATCTGGAAAAGAATCGGAAATGGCAGATTGCTCCAGCAAAGATGATTATGGATCAAGACGAGACAAGTGATCTGCAATGACATTCTCTGATCCCTTCTTGTCCTTTATCTCCAAGTCAAATTCCTGCAATAGTAAAATCCAACGAATTAATCTAGGCTTTGAATCCTTCTTAGTCATTAAATACCTTATTGCTGCATGATCCGTGAAAACCGTGACTTTGGATCCAACCAAATACGGCCGAAACTTCTCAAAAGCGAACACCACAGCTAACAACTCCTTTTCAATAGTTGTATAGTTGACTTGTGCCTCATTTAAAACCTTGCTTGCATAATATATAGGGTGAATAAATTTGCCCTGCTTTTGCCCCAGCATTGTACCTACTGCAACATCACTCGCATCACACATTACCTCGAATGGCAAATTCCAATTAGGTGCGCAGAGAATGGGTGCTGAGATTAAAGCAGCCTTCAATCTTTCAAAAGCCTTCCTACAATCTGCATTAAAGTCAAAAATATGATCAGTGCACAATAAGTTACAAAGAGGTTTACTGATTTTTGAAAAATCCTTTATGAACCTCCTATAAAATCCAGCATGCCCTAAGAAGCTCCGAATTCCCTTCACTGAATTCGGTGATTCTAATCTTTCGATAACCTCAACTTTTGCTCTATCAACTTCTAGACCATTCTTAGAAATCCTATGACCTAACACTATGCCCTCCTTCACCATGAAGTGGCACTTCTCCCAATTAAGAACTAGATGGGTATCCTCACATCTTTTTAACACTTTTCCTAATTTATCTAAACAACTCTCAAAAGACCCTCCAAAAACTGAAAAATCGTCCATAAATACCTCAACAGTGGACTCAATCATATCAAAAAAATTGCTAACATACACCGCTGAAATGTTTCTGGAGCATTGCAAAGGCCAAAAGGCATTCGCCTGAAAGCAAACGTCCCATAAGGGCAGGTGAAAGTGGTTTTCTCCTGATCCTCAGGAGCAATAGTAATCTGGTTATACCCAGAATAACCATCCAAGAAACAGTAATAAGCCTGACCAGCCAATCGATCCAACATCTGGTCGATAAATGGTAGAGGGAAATGATCCTTTCGGGTGGCTTTATTAAGCCTTCTGTAATCCATGCAAACCCTCCAGCCAGTTACTGTCCTGGTTGGAATCAACTCATTATCTTTATTGCTCACCACAGTGACACCTCCTTTCTTAGGAACACATTGGACAGGGCTTACCCAATTGCTATCGGCAATTGGATAGATAATCCCAGCATCCAACCATTTAATCACCTCCTTTTTAACAACCTCTTTCATCGCAGGGTTAAGCCTTCTTTGTTGCTCAATACTCCTAAAGGATCCCTCCTCTAGAGTGATTTTGTGCATACAAAAAGATGGGCTAATTCCCTGAATATCAGCCAATGTCCAACCTATAGCTTTGCGGTATTGCTGCAGCAATTTTATTAAGGCCTCCTCATGCTCCGACATTAAATCTGATGCAACAATAATGGGCAACGTCTCACTTTCCCCAAGATACACATACTTTAGATGATCTGGTAAAGGTTTCAAATCTAAAGTGGGCGCCTCAATTAGGGATGGCTTAATTGGGGGAGCCTTTCTTTGATCTAAATCTAAAGACTCAAAAACATCCTCACACCTAAACAATTCTTTTTCATTTTTTCTATATAAAGAACAAAATTCAAAATCATCTACACTAACCTCTCCATGCTTTTCCGAGTGCTTATCAGCCGAATCCTATATTGCTGTCTCAATAACTGTGCTCTCCAGAATCCTAATGAAGGAGCAATCCTCCATTTCGTCTGGATATTTCATGGCTTTAAAGACATTAAATTTCACTTCCTCATTACAGACTCTCATTGTTAATTCTCCTTTTTTAACATCTATTAATGCCCTACCAGTAGCAAAAAATGGACGACTTAGAATAATTGGGACATCTTTATCAGCCTCACAGTCTAAAATAATAAAATCAACAGGAAATATGAATTTATCAACTTTTACTAAGACATCCTCAATTTTACCCTCTGGATATGTGATAGACCTATCAGCTAATTGGAGTGTAACTGTGGTAGGTCTAGCTTCACCAATACCTAACTTTCGATAGACCGAAAGAGGCATAAGGTTAATGCTTGCACCTAAATCACAGAGTGCTCTACCCAATTCCTTTCCACCTATAGACACAGGTATAGTAAATGACCCTGGATCCTTAGCCTTGGGGGGTAGACCATTCTTGAGAATAGCACTACACTCCTCAGTAAGAGATACAGTTTCAAACTCACCTAACCTTTTCTTTTTAGTCAAAATATCCTTAAGAAATTTAGCATAATTAGGCATTTGCTCAATAGCTTCTACTAAAGGGATATTTATATGCAACTGCTTAAGAATCTCTAAAAAATTTTTAAATTGACCATCCTGATTCTTAGGTTTTTGCCTTTGTGGAAAAGGTAGAGGTGGTACATAAGGTGGGGGCGGCACATATGGTGGTTCTACATCTGGCACAGAACCTGATGCTCCAGCATTCTCCTTGCTGCCTTCAGCACCATGACCAGACTCCAACTCTTTCTCAACAACAACATTATTATCACTATTACTATTTAAGTCCTGGGTCCTTCTAGACTCTTCTAATGGCTTACCACTCCTAAGAGTTACTGGCTTTACCTGCTCCTTACCTTCCCTTCGAGGGTGTTCAGTATCTGATGGAAGTTTCCCTTGAGGCCTTGCCTTGAGCTCATTAGCTAGCTGACCCACTTGCAATTCCAGGGCTCTCATTGAAGCTTGATTATTTTGAATTGTGGCATCTGTGCGAGCCATAAATTCTTTCATCATCGCCTCGAGAGAATTTCCCGAATTTTGCTGGGTCAAAGCCTGCTTATTTTGCTGGGGCATTGCCTGTGCTTTAGAAAATCCCGGCTGGTTCATCTTCTGTTGCGCTTGCATGTTATTTCCTTGACCTCCCCATGAGAAGTTGGGGTGGTTGTGCCAACCTGGATTATAGAAGTTAGAATAAGGGTTGTTCCTCTGATTACCTACAAAAAACACCGACGCTGGATTGCTGGGGCAAAACTCGTAGTTGTGGTCTTCACCGCAATAGACACATGTTTCGTCCGTGACTTGGTTCACCACTGCTGCAAGCTCCATAACTGGTGGCTGCTGATGACTAATCACTATCACATTCTTAAGAGCATTAACAATCATAGCAAGATCAACCCTACTGGTGGACACACCATCAACCTCTAATACACTCTTAACCTTTTTATTTGTGCCTCTAACATCCGACCACTGACAACTATTAATAGATATTCTTTCTAAAATTTCATAGGCTTCATCAAAAGTTTTTGCCAAAAGGGCCCCTCCAGCCGAGGCATCGACCATACCTTGGGTTACTCCATTTAAACCATTGTAAAATGTTTCCATTTGAATACAATGAGGTAACCCAGGGTGGGGACACTTTTGTAAAAGCTTCTTAAACCTCTCCCAAGCCTCACTAAAAGTCTCATCCTCAAGTTGCCTAAACCCTACTATTTCACTCCTTAATTTAGCATTTCTATTCGGTGGAAAATATTTACTCAAAAATTTTTCAGCCAACTCATCCCACGTCCTAATTGATCCTGGAGCAAAAGAGTTTAACCATGACTTTGCTCCATCTCTAAGAGAATACGGGAACAAAGTTAATCTAAGAGCATCTCTAGGCACTCCTTGAATTACAAAAGAATCACTAACTCCTAGAAAAGACTTAAGATGTAAATGAGGGTCTTCAGATGATAAACCATGGAATTGCCCCACGGTTTGCAACATCTGAAACATTACCGGTTTCATTTCAAAATTCGCCGCTTGGATTTGGGGACGTGCAATCCCTGGATTCAACTCATTAAACATCGGGACAGCATACGCTCGAATGGCTCTGGTCCTCTCATTTGCTATCAAGATAGGATTCTCAGCCTGATTATTTCGTTGCTCATTTTGCTCAAACAATGGGTTTTGCTGCAGCAACGGATTCTGCTGGGGGTTCACTGCTGCTGGACCTTCAGGAACCTGCGGAAGTTGCAGGGCGTTCTCCATCTGGTTTCTGCGCTGCTCCCTCCTTCTGTTCCTAAATGTCCTTTCAATTTCTGGATCAAGCTCAAACCGTACCCCAGGCAGATCACTCCTGCAAAAACAAAAGAAGCAATCAAAAAGTTCTAGCACCAAACCACTAAAACACATAAACTAAACAGATCAGATAAAAACTTATTCAAGTCCCCGGCAACGGCGCCAAAAATTTGTTGGGTTCCTAGAGTGAGTAAAAATATGATATAAAATACTCTAGAATTCCTGTGCAAGTATACACAGTCTACAACAAGTAATATTATCAATCCAAGGTCTGAATGAGTTTCCACTTTATCTATTTTGTATAACTTTCTAATGGTTTCGAAGATAATAAAAATGTTGGGTTTTATCGGAATTATGTTGAAGCAAAATAAATGACAGAACAACAGGTAAACAAATAGATAGACAGATTAAAGGCAGGCGTTGGTTAGGCTTTAGTGATTGTTTTAAGATATGCTCTAGCAATATTATTGATCATGCATTTCTCGCAGTATTATTAGCGGATTCCTCCCGGAACTCCGGATCTTTTGGGATATGTTTCAAACCCAATGAAGAGCGACCGATCAAGCACTAGGCAACTGGCTATCCCTAGCTCAGTCACTGGCGTTCACCAATACACAATGATCGTAGTGTGGATAATTGCCACACACTCTCTAAATCATCCCTGAAACTAGAGAGAGCTATCCATACCGGCTAGCCAGACAGGCATAAAATAAGAATAAGCACAACAATTAACCAAAATGCAATAGTCAATTCATTACTAGAGATGAAGCACAATAATCACATTATTCCTAACCAACACCTTAAGCTACTTAGTTCATAATAGGCATAGGAATACGAATTACAATATGAGTATGCATGTCCACAACCACAAGTTAATGAAGAAAGTAAACTCCCTAATCAGCTTGCGGATAATGGTGTTCTTGATAATCTTCAATCTCCCTATACTATTCGGCTTCCAAGGGAAAACATGGAATGACTTTGACTTTGACGACTACTTCCTTTTATAGAAGGATGAGAGACTTGAATTAGGTCAAATAGGACACGTGTAAGGCTCTACCTTGATCCTTTATCACGAAAATAACTCAACAGAAGTCGGTTCATGAAGTTGGCTAACGAGCTGTGATGTGGCAGTTTATGTTCCCAGTTTTGCTGCAGCATAGAATTTGCTCCCTCCAGTCGCTCAGCAGCATAATCTACACAAAGTGATTTCCAAAGCTTCCATTCTTCCAAATGGGTTAAATCATGTAATATCTCTCTAAAACCAACCCTATTAAGCATTAAAGACACGCAAATCCTTATATAAATGAGGCCTAAATAACTACCTTTTGGGCAGTTATCAGGTCCCTTGTTCAAGTCTCGGAGTCAGCACTTAAGGTAACAACCTTTCTATTATCCCTATAACAGGTAGGAGTGAATTCCGTCTTGCAAGACTATGTCCCCAGTTATCTATCCAGTCTTATCTCCAAAATTGTAGGCTTATTGAGTCGACGAATACGAGCCACTCTCACCCATGAAAATCAAAGGATAATCCCGAATAAACAAGAGCTCATAGTTAGCTCATGACTAAGATTGAGTTACCTAGGTCATTGTATGAAATAATCAGTCTCATCAGTAAACGACGTTATAAACTGAGAGTGACTTATTTCTCAGTCCGGTCTTATGCAAACTCATTGCACAAGATGCTCCTACTCACATATCTCTACATGAACGATCTGGGATCACATCGTTCGCCCTAAATGCAAAGTAGGTCGCATCCATAGTGTCTCTAGAATAAGGTATCCCTTATCCATATGTTATGGATCGTTTTGGCTATATACTTGAACTTGATCATACTTTTATGTCTCTGCATAAAGTTCGAGTATTCGTACTATAGCTAAAGATATTAGTTTATTGGATTTCGGTTAAATAACACGCAATTCACTGGATAACCTCAATAGTAACTTTATTGCAAAATAGGAATATGTTTAAAGTTTACAAACCATGAGTTTTAGGACATAAAACCCAACATTATTAATGCATGAAACATGTTTTTCCTATGGTGCGATTTTAAATCTATATGACATACTTTATGCACATGCTAGGCTATTTAATTAAATCATATATTCAAAATGCATAAATAATTAAAACACACTAAAGTGGACCCGTTCGGGCATCCAAAAATCAATTAATCTAAATTATTACATTAATAATTTTGAAAAGAACTTGAACCGCCTAGGAGATTCTTGAACCAACCCCGAACACATCGAACCAACCTGAACCAACTCCAAAAGAGATTGAACAGGACCAAAATGCCTACAATAGAGTTGAATCGGTTTGAAATTAGTCAAACCAGACCACTGGAGAGGTGAATCGGTAGAACCACTATTTAAAAAATCCGTGCACATCTAGGATGTTCATCAACGTCTCGAAACTAATGCGTCTGGTGCCAAGCCCCATTCTTTTCCAGCCTCGGTTCTTCTCCTTCTTTCGATCAATTGGTGACCTAAAAGGACTCTAATGACCCTCACAAATTTACAGACTCTTCTCAATAAATTAAATAACATAAGCATTCGGCCAATTACAATAATTATAACAAATTTAAAGCGAATTTGATGCCAAAACCGAAATCTATCCAACTTTAGCTTCCATTCCATACATCTATGAAATTCTACCCACCAAACTGAAATTAATGGAAATTAAGTGCCCAAATCCCGCTTTGATATCAACTGAAGGAGTGTAGAACACTCGAGCTGAAGTGATTCGAAACTTAGGCACTCAATTTATATGAATTTCTAAATTAAAAGTTGAAAGAGTGTTCAAGACACTAGCGAAAGCGATTTGGATCGAAACACTCGAAATTCTTTTAATTTTAGGTAAGAAATACATGCATTCATAAACTGGAAACAAAGGGAGTTTGATTACCAACCTTTTTGGATCGAATCAAGCTTATCCTGTTGTGTTTTCTTCTCATGAACAAGCTTTGGACTACCACCATGATCTTCCCCGCTAATCTTCGGCCTTTTTGGATCGAATCAAGCTTCTTTTTTTGTGTTTTCTTCTCATGAACGAGCTTTGGACTACCACTGTGATCTTCCCCGTTAATCTCCGACCTTAGAACGTGTTGTGGGACACGAATCATGTTGGGGTTTATGTCCTAAAACTCGTGGATAGTAAATGTAACAAACTTATATATAAAACTTATTAGAATAGTTTTTATTATGGTTGTTGAAAGATTAGTTTAAATGTGTATTTATTAACCCAAATCCAATAAATACAGAATCCTTGGCTATGAAATGAATGCTTGAACTTTATGTAGTGACATAAAAGTGGATCAGGTTCACGTACTTAGCCTAAAACGGTCTATAGTATAAGGATAAGACTGGGTACCTCATCCTAGAAAAAACTATGTGACGAGGCCCACTTTGTTTTAATACAAACGATGTGATCCTAAATCGTTCATGTAGAGACATGTGAGTGGGGGCGTCCTATGAAAAAGAAGTTTGTATAAGACTGGACCTCGAAATAAGTCACTTTCACTTTATAACGCCGTTTACTGTGAAACTGACTATTTCAAAGTGATGACCTAGGTAACTCGATCTTAATGCTGAGCTAACTATGAACTCCTGTTTATCCGGGATTATCCTTTGATTTGCATAGGTGAGAGTGGCCCTAACGCGCCGCTCAATAAACCTGCCACTTTGGGGATAACACTGGGTAGATAGTTGGGGACATAGTCCTGCAAAAAGGAATTCACTCCTACCCGTCTTTAGGGATAGTAGAAAGGTTGTTCCCTTAAGTCCTGACTTTGGGACATGAACAAAGGCGTGTCGCCCTCTCCTTGGCCCAAGAGGTTTCAGGTTTAGTGGTGGGACCACAATCCAATTGTTCATTAGGGACGCAGTGAAGGCTTAAGGAACAAGAAGTGCTATAGGGGTAAAACAAACTTTTGACCTGACTATAGTAACGAACAACCTGTGAAGGATTGACTTACTAATCAGGATTATATCAGGTGGACAGAAATATATCTACAGTGAGGGGAGTTCAGCTACGGGCTATAGTGGAGTGTCTTGTTTGTTAACAAATGTGGGTTAACTAGGATTGAAAGAGTTCAAGTAGTTAAACTCAGATCGTTGAAGCCCATGATCTGTAGGTCCATTAGGTCCCCCTACTAGCTCAATCGGATCTAACCTTAGAAAAGAATGATGAAAGAATTTGAAAGCGTTCAAGTTCGGATTAGGGAGATATCGTTAAATTATATTAGATATTAACGTAACAGTTTAATTATTAATTAAACCATATTTTAAGAGAGATATAGTTATTTAAATTTGATTTAAATACAACACATGTGAATAGGGATTCATGTTCGAAATGTTCGGTTTTGAATTTGAATAGTGATTCATTTTAATCGGTTTTTGAGAAAAGAATTGGGATTGGTGTAATTGTTTAATTTAGTATTTGATATTTAAATTAAATTATTGTAATTAATTAATCATTTAAAATTGATTTTAATCAAAATTAATTGAGTTAGTTTTAGTTAAAATTGATTTTGAAATCAATTAAAGAAATTCAAATTAATTGAATTAATTTTGTGGCTTATTTGCAATATCTCAAATTCATGCAAAAATATGTATTAAGCCACCTACACCAAGCTCATGACTAAGCCTCCTCCCATTCATTGTGCTGTCTTGAATTAGCAAGCTTAAGATTGCATGTAGTCTTTATATAAAAGGTTGAATAAAAGTATTTGAGAGGGGCTGGAGTTATTTTTCACTTAGAAGAGAAAAGCTCAAAAAGGCTCTAAAAAACCGTGGCTTTCTTTCATCTCAAAAACCTATTCCTCTCTCAATTTTTCTCTCCTAAATTTATCATGCTCGGGTTCCCACAAGCTCGTTCTATGGCTGGAGAATAGCAGGGAAGATCTCGGTGGTCGTCCATGAGTTGTTCGTGTAAAGAAACTAGCAAAGGAATCCACAAATTTGAAGCTCCAAGAGGTATTTATGAAATGCTCTGTTTTGTTCTTTAATTTCAACATGCTTCAATCTTCGAAATTAATGAAAATCGGTGCCTAAGATCCGCTAACGCTTCCACTCGAGTGTTCTTCACCCCCATCAAATCGATGATGAGTTTTGGAAGTAAAGCTTGAAGAGTCAAGCTTTAATTAGAAAGAGAGAGTTATGAATTAAAGTAATAAAATGCCCAGCCCTTTCTCTCAGATCTAGCCACCTCCTTCAACCTTCTTCTTCTCATATATATTAAGCATCTCATGCATGAATATACAGCTCAATTGAAGGAGAAGAAGACAACATAGTTGTAATGGGATTTGTCATGCTTTAGGTGTCTTCACCTAAAATAATACATGATGAATAAGTTCATTTAAAACCATTTATTGAAATTCACAATTTCAATTTCTTGCAAGGTAATTTTACTCGTAAATTAATTTAGATAATTAGTTTTAAATTAACTTAAATTAAATTAAGCACTTCAATTTATTTTTAATAATTATTTAATCAAATTAAATAATTACACAAATCCCATTGCTTCTTAAAACCGGGCATCCGAATATGAATTCTTATTCATATTAAAAAAATGTATTTCATACATATTAATGATATTTGAATATCTCCAATTCTCTCAAAATATAGTTTAATACATAATTAAACTTTAATGTCAAATATATCCAACATAATTTAACAAAAACTTTCCTAACTCGAATTTGAACGTTTCAAATTCTCTCATCACACTTGTTCTAAGGTTTATTCCCTGCGAGCTAGCAGGTGGACCTAATGGACCTACAGATCATAGGCTCCAACGATCCGAGACTAACCGGTTAAACTTTTTTAACCTAGTTAACCAACATTTGTTAACTACCGAGACACTCCACTATAGCTCGATAGTTGAACTCCCCTCACTATAGATATATTTCTCTCCACCCGATATAACCATGATTAGTAAGTCAACCCTTCACAGGTTATTCATAACTAAAGTTGGGTCAAATGTCTGTTTTACCCCTAAAGTTACATCTTGTTTCTTAAGTCCCTACTGAGTCTCCAATGAACAATTGGTTTGTGGTTCGACCACTAAGCCTAATACCTCTCGGGCCAATGAGAGAGCAGGATCCCTTTGTTCACGTTCCGGAGTCAACAGTTAAGGGAACAACCTCTCTACTATCCATTAATCGGGAAGGAGTGAATTTCGTCTTGCAGGTCTATGTCCCCAACTATCTACCCGTTCCTATCCCTGAAATGGGGGGTTTATTGAGTTGGCGTTGATGAGCCACTTTCACCCATGCAGATCTAAGGATAAGCTCGAATAAACAGGAGTTCATAGTTAGCTCAGGACTGAGATCAAGTTACCTAGGTCATCGCACTAAAATAAGTTAGTTTCAACAGTAAACGACGTTATAAAGGAAAATGACTTATTTCTTGGTCCTGGTCTTATGCAAACTCATTTGCATTAGGACGCCCCCACTCGCATATCTCTACATTTCTAGCGGGTCCGATAAAGATATATGGGGATTAACATCGTGTTTACAAAATTATCGCTAAATATTCAAAATATCGACTAAATATCGTTTTTTCGATTTATCGAAGGAAACCCATAGAAAAAAAAAGTAGAGAAATCGTTGAAATATAATCAAAATATCGTCAATTATTATCAAAATTCTCCTTCATCCTTTTTGGTTAAGCACTTCCATTTCTGATATTTGGACTTGAAGGTCCGAGGTTCTCCCTTGGAGAATGCTCTTTTCATTGGTTTTTTTTCTTTTATCTTTCTCTTTCCCTATTCCACAACCCCACTTATATTTTTTCTTTTTAAAATTTCACTCACTTCGTTTTCCTTTTTCCTTTTTCCTTTTCAATTCTTCTTTCTTAAATTCACTCTCTTTTTTCTTTTCTTTGGATTCTTATTTTGTGTTTTATATATTTACAATATTTTGTGTTACATATTTAGCAATTAGCACATAAAATATTTATTTTATTTTGTGTTGTACGTTTAAAATATAGAATGTAATTTTTAAATTTTTTTAAATATAGTACACCTATAATATTTCTTTAAAAATATTAATAGCATATCTTTTTAAATTTTGATTTTTATATCTTAATAAATTTTTAATTTAATTTTTCTTTTAAAGATTTATTTTTGTTTATATTATATTTAGAATGTACACTTTTATACTATTATTATGACTTTGATTTATTTTTTTAGATGGAATGAATTCAGAGCAATTCTAAGACTCTAAAAATATCATCTCATCATCATATTAATGAGTTATGAATAATTTACTTGTTGACCAAAATTTAAAATTATTTAAGTTTATATTTATTTTACAATCTTCAATACTATCTATTATTGTATTAGTGCATACATTTGTAACGCCTGATAACTGCCCAAAAGGTAGTTATTTAGGCCTCATTTATATAAGGATTTGCGTGTCCTTAATGCTTAATAGGGTTGGTTTTAGAGAGATATTACATGATTTAACCCATTTGGAAGAATGAAAGCTTTGGAAATCACTTTGTGCAGATTATGCTGCTAAGTGACTGGAGGGAGCAAATTCTATGCTGCAGCAAAACTGGGAACAGAAACTGCTACATCACAGCTCGTTAGCCAACTTCATGAACCGACTTCTGTTGAGTTATTTTCGTGATAAAGGATCAAGGAGAGCCTTACACGTGTCCTAGTTGACCTAATTCAAGCCTCCCATCCTTCTATAAAAGGAAGTAGCCGTCAAAGTCAAAGTCATTCCATGTTTTCCCTTGGAAGCCGAATAGTAAAAGGAGATTGAAGATCAACAAGAACACCATCAACCGCAAGCTGATTAGGGAGTTTACCTTCTTTATTAACTTGTAGTTATGGACATGCATACTCAGATTGTAATTCGTATTCCTATGCCTATTATGAACTAAGTAGCTTAAGGTGTTGGTTAGGAATAATGTGATTACTGTGCTTCATCTCTAGTAATGAATTGACTATTGCATTTTGGTTAATTGTTTTGCTTATTCTTATTTTATGCCCGCCTGGCCAGCCGGTATGGATAGCTCTCTCTAGTTTCAGGGATGATTTAGAGAGTGTGTGGCAATTATCCACACTACGATCATTGTGTATTGGTGAACGCTAGTGACTGAGCTAGGGATAGCCAGTTGCCTAGTGCTTGATCGGTCGCTCTTCATTGGGTTTGAAACATATCCCAAAAGATCCGGAGTTCCGGGAGGAATCCGCTAATAATACTGCGAGAAATGCATGATCAATAATATTGCTAGAGCATATCTTAAAACAATCACTAAAGCCTAACCAGCGCCTGCCTTTAATCTGTCTATCTATTTGTTTACCTGTTGTTCTGTCATTTATTTTGCTTCAGCATAATTCCGATAAAACCCAACATTTTTATTATCTTCGAAACCATTAGAAAGTTATACAAAATAGATAAAGTGGAAACTCATTCAGACCTTGGATTGATAATATTACTTGCTGCAGACTGTGAATACTTGTACAGGAATTCTAGAGTATTTTATATCATATTTTTACTCACTCTAGGAACCCAACAAGTTTTTGGCGCCGTTGCGGGGGACTTGAATAAGTTTTTATCTGATCTGTTTTTTGTATGTGTTTGAGTGGTTTGGTGCTAGAACTTTTTGATTGTTTCTTTTGTTTTTGGAGGTGTGATTTTGGTGCATGAGCGATTCGCCTGGGGTACGTTTTGAGCTTGATCCATTAATTGAAAGGACATTTAGGAACGGAAGGAGGGAGCAGCGCAGAAACCAGATGGAGAACGCCCCGCAACTTCCGCAGGTTCCTGAAGGTCCAGCAGCAGTGAACCCCCAGCAGAATCCATTGCTGCAGCAAAACCCACTGTTTGAGCAAAATGAGCAGCGAAATAATCAGGCCGACAATCCTATCTTGATAGCGAACGATAGGACCAGAGCCATTCGAGCGTATGCTGTCCCGATGTTTAATGAGTGAAATCCAGGGATTGCACGTCCCCAAATCCAAGCGGCGAATTTTGAAATGAAATCGGTAATGTTTCAGATGTTGCAAACCGTGAGGCAATTCCATGGGTTGTCATCTGAAGACCCTCATTTACATCTTAAGTCTTTTCTAGGAGTTAGTGATTCTTTTGTAATTCAAGGAGTGCCTAGAGAGGCTCTTAGATTAACTTTGTTCCCATATTCTCTTTTAGAGATGGAGCAACGTCATGGTTAAACTCTTTTGCTCCAGGATCAATTAGGACGTGGGATGAGTTAGCTGAAAATTTTTTGAGTAAATATTTCCCACCTAATAGAAATGCTAAATTAAGGAGTGAAATAGTAGGGTTTAGGCAACTTGAGGATGAGACTTTTAGTGAGGCTTGGGAGAGGTTTAAGGAGCTTTTGCGAAAGTGTCCCCATCATGGGTTACCTCATTGTATTCAAATGGAAACATTTTACAATGGTTTAAATGGAGTAACCCAAGGTATGGTCGATGCCTCGGCTGGAGGGGCCCTTTCGGCAAAAACTTTTGATGAAGCCTATGAAATTTTAGAAAGAATATCTATTAATAGTTGTCAGTGGTCGGATGTTAGAGGCACAAATAAAAAGGTTAAGAGTGTATTAGAGGTTGATGGTGTGTCCACCATTAGGGCTGATCTTGCAATGATTGCTAACGCTCTTAAGAATGTGACAGTGATTAGTCATCAGCAGCCACCAACTATGGAGCCTGCAGCAGTGGTGAACCAAGTCACGAACGAAGCATGTGTCTATTGCGGTGAAGACCACAACTACGAGTTTTGCCCCAGCAATCCAGCTTCTGTGTTTTTTGTAGGTAATCAGAGGAACAACCCTTATTCTTACTTCTATAATCCAGGTTGGCGCAACCACCCCATCTTCTCATGGGGGGTCAAGGAAATAACGTGCAAGCGCAACAGAAGGTGAACCAGCAAAATAAGCAGGCTTTGCCCCAGCAGAATTCAGGAAATTCTCTCGAGGCGATGATGAAAGAATTTCTGACTCGCACAGATGCCGCAATTCAAATTAATCAAGCTTCGATGAGAGCCCTGGAATTGCAAGTGGGTCAGCTAGCTAATGAGCTCAAGGCAAGGCCTCAAGGGAAACTTCCATCAGATACTGAACACCCTCGAAGGGAAGGTAAGGAGCAGGTAAAAGCAGTAACTCTTAGGAGTGGTAAGCCACTAGAAGAGTCTAGAAAGACCCAGGATTTAAATAATAGTGATAATAATATTGTTGTCGAGAAAGAGTTGGAGTCTGGTCAGGGTGCTGGAGGCAGCAAAGAGAATGTTGGAGCATCTGGTTCTGTGCTAGATGTAGAACCACCTTATGTGTCGCCCCCACCTTATGTACCACCTCTACCTTTTCCACAAAGACAAAAGCCTAAGAATCAGGATGGTCAATGTAAAAAGTTTTTAGAGATTCTTAAGCAATTGCATATAAATATCCCTTTAGTAGAAGCTATTGAGCAAATGCCTAATTATGCTAAATTTCTTAAGGATATTTTGACTAAAAAGAAAAGGTTAGGTGAGTTTGAAACTGTATCTCTTACTGAGGAGTGTAGTGCTATTCTCAAGAATTGTCTACCCCCCAAGGCTAAGGATCTAGGGTCATTTACTATACCTGTGTCTATAGGTGGAAAGGAATTAGGTAGAGCACTCTGTGATTTAGGTGCGAGCATTAACCTTATGCCTCTTTTGGTCTATCGGAAGTTAGGTATTGGTGAAGCTAGACCTACCACAGTTACACTCCAATTAGCTGATAAGTCTATCACATATCCAGAGGGTAAAATTGAGGATGTCTTAGTAAAAGTGGATAAGTTCATATTTCCGGTTGATTTTATTATTTTAGATTATGAGGCTGATAAAGATGTCCCAATTATTCTAGGTCGTCCATTTTTGGCTACTGGTAGGGCATTAATAGATGTTCAAAAAGGAGAATTAACAATGAGAGTCTGTAATGAGGAATTAAAATTTAATGTCTTTAAAGCCATGAAATATCCAGACGAAATGGAGGATTGCTCATTCATCAGGATTCTGGAGAGCACAGTTATTGAGACAGCAATACAGGATTCGGCTGATAAGCATTCGGAGAAACATGGAGAGGTTAGTGTAGAAGATTTTGAATTTTATTCTTTAGATAGAAAAAATGAAAAAGAATTGTTTAGGTGTGAGGATGTTTTTGAGTCTTTAGATTTTGATCAAAGAAAGGCTCCCCCAATTAAACCATCCCTAATTGAGGCACCCACTTTAGATTTGAAACCTTTACCGGATCATCTAAAGTATGTGTATCTTGGGGAAAGTGAGACGTTGCCCATTATTGTTGCATCAAATTTAATGCCGGAGCATGAGGAGGCCTTAATAAAATTGCTGCAGCAATACCGCAAAGCTATAGGTTGGACATTGGCTGATATTCAGGGAATTAGCCCATCTTTTTGTATGCACAAAATCACTCTAGAGGAGGGATCCTTTAGGAGTGTTGAGCAACAAAGAAGGCTTAACCCTGCGATGAAAGAGGTTGTTAAAAAGGAGGTAATTAAATGGTTGGATGCTGAGATTATCTATCCAATTGCCGATAGCAATTGGGTAAGCCCTGTCCAATGTGTTCCTAAGAAAGGAGGTGTCACTGTAGTGAGCAATAAAGATAATGAGTTGATTCCAACCAGGACAGTAACTAGCTGGAGGGTTTGTATGGATTACAGAAGGCTTAATAAAGCCACCCGAAAGGATCATTTCCCTCTGCCATTTATCGACCAGATGTTGGATCGATTGGCTGGTCAGACCTACTAATGTTTCTTGGATGGTTATTCTGGGTATAACCAGATTACTATTGCTCTTGAGGATCAGGAGAAAACCACTTCACCTGTCCTTATGGGACGTTTGCTTTTAGGAGGATGCCTTTCGGCCTCTGCAATGCTCCAGCAACATTTCAGCGGTGTATGTTAGCAATTTTTTCTGATATGATTAAGTCCACTGTTGAAGTCTTTATGGACGATTTTTCAGTTTTTGGAGGGTCTTTTCAGAGTTGTTTAGATAATTTAGGAAAGGTGTTAAAAAGATGTGAGGATACCCATCTAGTTCTTAATTGGGAGAAGTGCCACTTCATGGTGAAGGAGGGCATAGTGTTAGGTCATAGGATTTCTAAGAATGGTCTAGAAGTTGATAGAGCAAAAGTTGAGGTTATTGAAAGACTAGAGCCACCGAATTCAGTGAAGGGAATTCGGAGTTTCTTAGGACATGTTGGATTTTATAGGAGGTTCATAAAGGATTTTTCCAAAATTAGTAAACCTCTTTGTAACTTATTGTGCACTGATCATGTTTTTTACTTTAATGCAGATTGTAGGAAGGCTTTTGAAACGTGTAAGGTTACTTTAATCTCAGCACTCATTCTCTGCGCGCCTAATTGGAATTTGCCATTCGAGGTAATGTGTGATGCGAGTGATGCTGCAGTAGGTGCGATGCTGGGGCAAAAGCAGGGCAAATTTATTCATCCTATATATTATGCAAGCAAGGTTTTAAATGATGCACAGGTCAACTACACAACTACTGAAAAGGAGTTGTTAGCTGTTGTGTTTGCTTTTGAGAAATTTCGGCCATATTTGGTTGGATCTAAAGTCACGGTGTTCACGGATCATGCAACAATAAGGTATTTAATGTCAAAGAAAGATGCAAAGCCTAGACTAATTCGTTGGATTTTATTACTGCAGGAATTTGACTTGGAGATAAAGGACAAGAAGGGATCAGAGAATGTCATTGCATATCATTTGTCTCGTCTTGATCCATCATCATCTTTGCTGGAGTAATCTGCCATTTCCGATTCTTTTCCAGATGAGCAGCTGTTTGCTGTTGAAGTAAAGGTAGTTAGGGGTGTCCCTTGTGTTGGGTTTTATGCCCTAAAACTCGTAGATAGTAAATGTACATTTGACCGAACATTAATAAAGTGATGTATTATTCAATGTTTGTATTATATCTTGTCTTGCTAACCCTAATCCAATAAACTAAACATCCATGGCTAATAGAATGAGACTTGAACTAGTATGTAGGGACATGCGGGGATCAATGTTCAAGTTTTAGCCTAAAGGGTCTGTAGTATAGGGATAAGGCTGGGTACCTTATCCTGGTGACACTATGGATACGGCCCGCTTTGTATATGGATACAAACGTAGTGATCCAACACGTTCATGTGGTTGACATGCGAGTGGGGGTATCCTGTGCAATGAGTTTGCACAAAGACCGGACCGCGAAATAGTTAACCACTAACTATAACACCGTTGGTTAGCTCGGTTTCTATTTCACTAGGATGACCTAGGCAACTTGGCCTTAATCCTGAGTAGATTATGGACTCCTGTCCATGAGGGATTGTCCTTTGATTTGTACGGGTGAGAGTGGCCAGTTCGCCGACTCAATAAGCCTACCATTTTGGGGACAAGACCGAATGGGGAGCTGGGAACGTAGTCTTACAAGATGGAATTCACTCCTTCCTGATATGAGGGTAAGTAGAGGTGTGTTCCCTTAAGTGGTGTCTCCGGGTCTTGAACAAAGGGCCCTACCCTCTTTATGGCACGAGAGGGTTTTCTGTTTGATGGTTGGACCACAAACAGGTTGTTCATTAGAGGAGCACTGGTACTCAAGGACCAAGAGGTAGCCCAGGGGTAAAACGGTAATTTGACCTAGCTGGGGTACGAACACACGTGAAGGGCTAACTTGCTGCTGACGGTCAATATCCGTGGACACAGAAATATATCTGCAGTGAGAAGAGTGCAGCTGTGGTTCTTTAGTGGAGTGAACCACAGTTAACGAATATTGATTAACTTGGTTAATGAGTTTAACCAACTAATCTCATATCGTTGGAGCTTCTGATATGTAGGTCCATTAGGTCCCACCGGTAGCTCATTTGGGGCGTTGAGGTAAAATTCTAAGGATGGATTAAATATTCGAAGGTGTTCGAATATTATACTAAAATATGATTTTGGTTCATATTAAAACTATAGGTTATAATTAATATGCATTGGATGTATATTAATACTAAAGTTTTGAGAGAGAAAATAGTAATTGAATATGTGATGTTCAATTTTATTTTATTAATTAATTAATTTCTTATTAATTAATTGATTAAGTTTAATTAAATTTGATTTAATTAAACTATAAGATAAGAGGGATATTAATTTAAATTGGATTTAAATTAAAGTTATTTTAATTAATTTAGATTAATTAAAAGATAATTAATTGTAATTTGAATTTATGTTTTTCAAATTATAATTAATTAAAATATCAGATAACTGAAATATCAGTTATCTGATATTTTAAATAATCAGACGTGGTCAGGGGAGTTGCTGAATCAACGCCCTAGTCCCACGCCTAACTCCCCATCCCTCGCTCTCTCCTTCTCTCTCAATTGATCTGTGGCAGAAAGATTAGAAAAAGAGAATCCAGAGAAAAATCCTTAGAGTCTGTTGAGTTCCCACAAGCTCCCAACGCGTATCCTGCTGAGAATACCGGTGTACCCTCGTGGTGGTGTTCGTGGTGATTTTCCAGCAAGACCAAGAGAGATTGCTGCTGTAATTTTGGGAGAAAAACAGAGAATTTGGCGAAAAACTTCAAGGATTTCTTCAAGGGTAAAGTTTTCTTGAACTAGGGTCAATAGGACCCAATTCTAGATTAGATCTAGGATTAATCCTATTTTTTTATGCATGCTTGTATCTAATTTACAGCAAGTTTTAAATCCATTATAGTCGCTGTAAATTCATGATTTTTGCCGTCGTATTGGTATCCCAATCGGCGTTTTATTATTCAAAAGGTCTCTGTGTTTTTCCGCTGTGCATAGGGCTTTTTATCCCTACAATTGGTATCAGAGCCTATTTGAATTAAAACGTTGTTTTTGAGATTTGCGAATGGCTGTATGGTGGGATTAATTATGCATTATGAATGTGGTTTGCGATAAACTGTTTAGATTTAATTTGGCCATAGATTTACCGCAATTTTTCTTGATCGTGTAAGGCCCCTGCGTTTTTGGGCAAAATTGTGTAAATCGAGTCTGTATAAGTCCGGGTCGCAGTTAGGCTTGAAAATCGATGAAGATCGCAGAAGAAATTGGTGAAAATTGTGAAGAACAGTCGAGTTTCTGCCCAGAAATCAGCTCCAGACGCAACAGCGTCGGGACGCTTAGCCTTGCGCGTCTCGACGCTGTCGCGATTCCACGCTCCAGACGGTTGAAATCGCGCCAGTGTCGGGACGCTTTCTTCACAGCGTCTCGACGCTGTCACGATTTCGTGCGGCGCCAGAATTTTCGCGAGAACGTGATGGTGCCCTAATTTGGCCGGTTCGGTTCGAGCGTTTTGGGTCAGCTGGGACCGGTTCGGTCCGGTTTGACCCGGTTTGGGTGCGGTTCGAGTTTTTCAAGTCCGGTTCGAAGTGGTTCGGGTCGGTTCAAGGCTAGTAGACCGGATTTGGAGCTGCAGAATTTTGTAATAGGATAGATTTATTGCTTTATTAATGTAATTTTGCTTTAATCTATCCTAGGGGCCAATTAAATCGGTTTATTCGCTATTTAAATGGTTTATGGATGTCATTTAAATTTAATCCCACCTTAGGATATAAAGCATGCTCATGCATTTATGAATGTTATAATTAGATTATAATATATGTATGAAATGCATGGTTTGATTTTCATGATTTATTTAATATATAGTAGAGTTATATTAAATTCATGAAAATGGAATAGTATGATGCATGCAATTACATAGTTTTAATATAAGAGTTATATTAAAAATTATTTGTTTGCAGCATGCTAAGTTGATTTTCCATTATTGGCTATAATAAAGTTGTTTATTATTTAAATGGAAATCAAATTGCATTGAGCATGATACATCCATAGATTAATATAAGGGTTATATTAATTGTCATGCAATGCATAGTACTATAGTTTAAAATTTCATTAACTTGAATATGATTGTTAATTGTTTTAAAAACTATAGTATGCATGATTATCGGGCTAATCATTATAAAATTTTGAAATAGTTTAAAATTTTATGATTAGAAACCGTCAATCTATAATCAAGATATGCATGTTCACATAGGATCTTAGGTTAAAATTAAATTAATTTTAATGGGTTAAAATTAATTAGACCTAAGATCATTTTTCTAATAGGATTAGAAGATCTTACTTAGTTTTAAAATAGTTTTAATGAACTAAGTAGGACGAACATTCCTAAGATTATAAGGGAACTCTACCAGTGAAGTTCTGTCTAAGGATTGGAGGTATTTAAGTTGACGGTAAACGGAACACCTCCTACCTGGGAACTGATCTGGAATACCGGAGTTGAATTAATCTTAGGTTAATGTTAGAATAATGTCACTAGGTTAATTAAATTGGTTTAATACACCTAGACATTAGGTCTTATTATAATAGTTATAATAGGACTAGACTTAGATAAATGGCTTAGCCGGATTTATCTAGGTTTAATCAAACCCTAAAATTAATAATCAGTTACTTTAGTGGGAGGAAAATTACAAAACTTAATTTAAATTGAGTTTTGCTCCTACGTCCCCGTGACGTTCACACCGTGAGATCCATGCTCGGCTTCGTGTCGTCGTAGAGCGGCCTCCCTTCGGAGAGTGTTTGCATGGGTCAATACCAAGGTGAATGGGGAAAGTGACTATAGTAAGTGGGAGCGGGACACGTGTCAACGTATCCTTCGGTCTCCACCCCTAGGTCACAACGTGAGATTCCTATGATCCGCCTGCGTGTTGCCCTGGAGCAACCACCCCTTCGGAGGGCCTGATCATAGGATTCGGAACACCGTGAACTCCTGAAAAGGATAGGATCACTTAGGCTAATTACCAACAGATGTCTTTCCTAACGGTAGCCTGTTGGTGCGTGCCTCTGGGATCTGAAAGTGGGAGGGTTACACTTACGGGGAGGAGTTAATTTGTTAACAAATCCTTGACCGAACAACGGTGGTTAATATCTAATGGAATATGAGTTATTCTGGTATTAGAAATTGACTGAGAAGAGTCTCATTTTAGAGGAGGAACAACTGATCACCCTTCGGTGGCTGTTCTTCTAAACCTCTAAAGCATCGTTGCGAAACACAATCATAGTTTTGTTAGGGTTCCTTGATTGTTTGTTTGCAAAATTGATTGGATATATGCAATTGTTTGTATTGCTTGTGTGATGGGTTAAGGCAAAGATAACTAATACGGTCACTTGTTTGTTTTTCAGCAATGTCTTCCTCTATCATATCTCTGCTTAAAAATGAACAACTAACCGGCGAGAATTTTCCACAATGGAAATCAAACCTCAATACAATACTCGTGGTTGAGGACTTAAGATTCGTCTTAACGGAGGAGTGTCCTCCCGTTCCCCCTCGCACTGCCTCTCAGGCAGTTAAAGACGCCCATGAACGCTGGACCAAGGCCAATGAAAAGGTCAAGGTCTATATATTGGTCAGCTTGTCTGAAGTTTTGGCCAAGCGTTATGAGAACGTGGCAACTGCCAGGGAAATTATGAATTCCCTGCAGGAGATGTTTGGACTACCGTCCTACCAGCTCCACCACGACACCTTGAAGAATGTCTTCAATGCCAAGATGCTGGAAGGTCAATCTGTTCGGGAACATGTCCTGGACATGGTTAACCAGTTCAACATAGCTGAGGCAAATGGCGGGGTAGTCTGCGAGCGCAGTCAGGTTGCGTTCATCCTTCACTCGCTCCCGGTGAGCTATCTGTCTTTCAGGACGAACGCGAGCATGAATAAGATTCAGTTCAACCTGACTACCCTCCTCTCGGAGTTACAGATTTACGAGTCCCTGCAAAAGAGCAAGGGAAAGAATGTGGTGAAAGGAGAGGCCAATGTGGCCCATTCCAAGAAAAAGTTCCTGAAGGGTTCATCCTCAGGGACTAAATCTGTACCCCAGGCTTCTTCATCGAAGCAAATCCAGAAGAGGAAGGGAGACAAGGGGAAGGCTCCTGCACAGGCTGTGCAAGGGAAGGGGAAGGCCAAGGTCGTGGCCGATAAAGGTAGATGCTTCCACTGCAATGCAGATGGTCACTGGAAGCGCAATTGTCCCCGCTACCTTGCTGAGAAGAGAAGAGAAAAAGAAGGTAAATTCGATTTACTTGTGTTAGAGACTTGTCTCGTTGAACATGATGAGTTTGCCTGGATACTGGATTCGGGAGCCACTAATCATGTTTGTTCCTCTTTTCAGGGAAATAATTTCCAGCAGCTGGCAGAGGGTGAAATGACGCTCAAGGTCGGAACGGGAGACGTCGTTTCAGCTCGTGCAGTGGGAGCTGCAAAATTATTCTTTAGAAATAGGTTTTTAATTTTAGAGGACTTGTATTTGGTTCCTATAATTAAAAGGAACCTAATTTCTGTTTCAGCTTTATTAGAACAATGTTACACTGTTTCATTCTTGCTTAACGAAGCTTTAATTTCAAAGAATGGAGTTTACATTTGTTCAGCTAAACGTGAGAATAATTTATTTGTGTTAAGACCAAATGATGCAAAGGCCATTTTAAGTCATGAAATGTTTAAAACGGCTGAAACGCAAAACAAAAGGCAAAAAGTTTCTCATTTAAGTAACAACACGTATCTTTGGCATCTTCGTCTTGGTCATATTAACATCGATCGGATCGATCGTTTGGTTAAAAATGGGCTTCTAAGTGACATAGAAGATACATCTTTACCACCCTGTGAATCGTGTCTCGAGGGTAAAATGACCAAGAGGCCTTTTACTGGAAAAGGTTATAGGGCCAAAGAACCACTTGAACTAATACATTCGGATCTTTGTGGTCCAATGAATGTAAAGGCTCGAGGTGGTTATGAATATTTCATCTCTTTCATAGATGATTATTCTCGATACGATTACTTATACCTGATGGACCATAAGTCTGAAGCTCTTGAAAAGTTCAAAGAGTTCAAGGCTGAGGTAGAAAATCTGTTAGGTAAAACAATTAAGACACTTCGATCAGATCGAGGTGGAGAGTATTTAGATCAGCGATTCCAGGACTATATGATAGAACATGGAATCCAATCACAACTCTCAGCACCTGGTACACCTCAGCAAAATGGTGTATCAGAAAGGAGAAACAGAACCTTGTTAGACATGGTTCGATCTATGATGAGCTATGCTCAATTGCCTAGCTCGTTCTGGGGGTATGCAGTAGCGACTGCAGTACATATTCTTAACAATGTTCCCTCAAAAAGTGTTTCTGAAACTCCTTTTGAGCTATGGAAGGCACGTAAACCTAGTTTGTGTTACTTCCGTATCTGGGGTTGTCCTGCACATGTGCTAGTGACAAATCCTAAGAAATTGGAACCACGTACGAGATTATGCCAATTTGTTGGGTACCCGAAAGAAACGAGAGGTGGTCTTTTCTATGACCCTCAAGATAATAAAGTATTTGTATCGAAAAATGCAACTTTCTTGGAGGAAGATCACATACGAAATCATCAACCACGAAGTAAGTTAGTATTAGGAGAAGCTACAGAAGGATCAACAAGGGTTGTTGATGAACCTGGTCCTTCAACAAGAGTTGTTGGAGAATGCAGTTCTTCTCGTCAATCTAGTCCTCCTCACGTAGTGGGAGAGCTTCGACGCAGTGGGAGGGTTGTGATACAACCTAACCGCTACTTGGGTTTAACAGAAACACAAGTAGTCATACCTGATGACGGCGTAGAAGATCCATTGTCTTATCGTCAGGCAATGAATGATGTAGATAAGGACGAGTGGGCCAAAGCCATGGACCTTGAGATGGAGTCGATGTACTTCAATCAGGTTTGGGAACTTGTAGATCTACCTGAAGGGGTCAAACCCATTGGGTGTAAATGGATCTATAAGAGAAAAAGAGATGCTGCTGGGAAAGTACAGACTTTCAAAGCAAGACTTGTAGCAAAGGGTTATACCCAACGAGAAGGAGTGGACTATGAAGAAACTTTTTCTCCAGTTGCTATGCTAAAGTCCATAAGAATCCTCTTATCCATTGCCACATTTTATGATTATGAAATTTGGCAAATGGATGCCAAGACAGCTTTTCTGAATGGCAATCTTGACGAGAGTATTTTTATGTCTCAACCCGAGGGGTTCATATCCCAAGGTCATGAGCAAAAGGTTTGCAAACTGAATCGATCCATTTATGGGTTGAAACAGGCTTCTAGATCTTGGAACATTAGATTTGATACTGCGATCAAATCTTATGGTTTTGACCAGAATGTTGATGAGCCTTGTGTATACAAGAAGATCAACAAGAATAAAGTAGCTTTCCTCGTACTTTATGTAGACGACATCCTACTCATTGGGAATGATGTAGGGTATCTGTCTGACGTAAAAGAATGGCTAGCAGCTCAATTCCAAATGAAAGATTTGGGTGAGGCTCAGTATGTTCTTGGAATCCAGATTATTCGGGATAGAAAGAACAAATCGCTAGCTCTGTCTCAGGCAACGTATATCGACAAGATGTTGGCTCGATATTCGATGCAGAACTCCAAGAAGGGCTTGTTGCCTTTCAGGCATGGGGTTCACTTGTCTAAGGAACGGTCTCCTAAGACACCTCAAGAAGTTGAGGATATGAGACGGATTCCCTACGCCTCAGCCGTGGGTAGCTTAATGTATGCCATGCTATGCACGAGGCCTGACATTTGTTATGCTGTAGGGATTGTCAGCAGATATCAGTCAAATCCAGGGTTAGACCATTGGACCGCCATTAAAGGAATCCTCAAGTATCTTAGGAGAACGAGAGATTACATGTTGGTGTTTGGGGCTAAGGAGTTAGTTCTCACAGGTTACACCGACTCTGACTTCCAAACTGACAAGGATTCTAGGAAATCTACGTCAGGGTCAGTTTTCACCCTTAACGGGGGAGCTGTAGTTTGGAGGAGCATAAAGCAGGGATGTATAGCAGACTCCACGATGGAGGCTGAGTATGTAGCTGCTTGTGAAGCAGCTAAGGAAGCTGTTTGGCTAAGGAAGTTCTTGACAGATTTGGAAGTTGTTCCAAATATGAACTTGCCCATTACGTTATACTGTGACAACAGTGGGGCAGTAGCCAATTCAAAGGAACCTCGCAGCCACAAAAGAGGTAAACACATAGAGAGGAAGTACCATCTAATTCGAGAGATTGTGCAAAGAGGAGATGTGGTCGTGACCAAGATCGCTTCTGAGCATAACATTGCTGATCCGTTTACGAAGGCCCTCTCGGCTAAAGTGTTCGAGGGTCATCTAGACAGTCTAGGTCTGCGAGATATGTATATAGCGTAATCTAGGGCAAGTGGGAGATGTGTAATGGGTGTAAGGATGCCCTAGTTTATTGTATTTTGTATATTTACCTTTTATGTAATGTACAAATATACATGTACCATTTCCAGCTTTGGATTATTTTGTATACTTTCCCTGTAACTTGAGTTTTAGTTCAAGTGGGAGTTTGTTGGGTTTTATGCCCTAAAACTCGTAGATAGTAAATGTACATTTGACCGAACATTAATAAAGTGATGTATTATTCAATGTTTGTATTATATCTTGTCTTGCTAACCCTAATCCAATAAACTAAACATCCATGGCTAATAGAATGAGACTTGAACTAGTATGTAGGGACATGCGGGGATCAATGTTCAAGTTTTAGCCTAAAGGGTCTGTAGTATAGGGATAAGGCTGGGTACCTTATCCTGGTGACACTATGGATACGACCCGCTTTGTATATGGATACAAACGTAGTGATCCAACACGTTCATGTGGTTGACATGCGAGTGGGGGTATCCTGTGCAATGAGTTTGCACAAAGACCGGACCGCGAAATAGTTAACCACTAACTATAACACCGTTGGTTAGCTCGGTTTCTATTTCACTAGGATGACCTAGGCAACTTGGCCTTAATCCTGAGTAGATTATGGACTCCTGTCCATGAGGGATTGTCCTTTGATTTGTACGGATGAGAGTGGCCAGTTCGCCGACTCAATAAGCCTACCATTTTGGGGACAAGACCGAATGGGGAGCTGGGAACGTAGTCTTACAAGATGGAATTCACTCCTTCCTGATATGAGGGTAAGTAGAGGTGTGTTCCCTTAAGTGGTGTCTCCGGGTCTTGAACAAAGGGCCCTACCCTCTTTATGGCACGAGAGGGTTTTCTGTTTGATGGTTGGACCACAAACAGGTTGTTCATTAGAGGAGCACTGGTACTCAAGGACCAAGAGGTAGCCCAGGGGTAAAACGGTAATTTGACCTAGCTGGGGTACGAACACACGTGAAGGGCTAACTTGCTGCTGACGGTCAATATCCGTGGACACAGAAATATATCTGCAGTGAGAAGAGTGCAGCTGTGGTTCTTTAGTGGAGTGAACCACAGTTAACGAATATTGATTAACTTGGTTAATGAGTTTAACCAACTAATCTCATATCGTTGGAGCTTCTGATCTGTAGGTCCATTAGGTCCCACCGGTAGCTCATTTGGGGCGTTGAGGTAAAATTCTAAGGATGGATTAAATATTCGAAGGTGTTCGAATATTATACTAAAATATGATTTTGGTTCATATTAAAACTATAGGTTATAATTAATATGCATTGGATGTATATTAATACTATAGTTTTGAGAGAGAAAATAGTAATTGAATATGTGATGTTCAATTTTATTTTATTAATTAATTGATTAAGTTTAATTAAATTTGATTTAATTAAACTATAAGATAAGAGGGATATTAATTTAAATTGGATTTAAATTAAAGTTATTTTAATTAATTTAGATTAATTAAAAGATAATTAATTGTAATTTGAATTTATGTTTTTCAAATTATAATTAATTAAAATATCAGATAACTGAAATATCAGTTATCTGATATTTTAAATAATCAGACGTGGTCAGGGGAGTTGCTGAATCAACGCCCTAGTCCCACGCCTAACTCCCCATCCCTCGCTCTCTCCTTCTCTCTCAATTGATCTGTGGCAGAAAGATTAGAAAAAGAGATTCCAGAGAAAAATCCTTAGAGTCTGTTGAGTTCCCACAAGCTCCCAACGCGTATCCTGCTGAGAATATCGGTGTACCCTCGTGGTGGTGTTCGTGGTGATTTTCCAGCAAGACCAAGAGAGATTGCTGCTGTAATTTTGGGAGAAAAACAGAGAATTTGGCGAAAAACTTCAAGGATTTCTTCAAGGGTAAAGTTTTCTTGAACTAGGGTCAATAGGACCCAATTCTAGATTAGATCTAGGATTAATCCTATTTTTTTTATGCATGCTTGTATCTAATTTACAGCAAGTTTTAAATCCATTATAGTCGCTGTAAATTCATGATTTTTGCCGTCGTATTGGTATCCCAATCGGCGTTTTATTATTCAAAAGGTCTCTGTGTTTTTCCGCTGTGCATAGGGCTTTTTATCCCTACACCTTGGTATGCTGATATTTCCAATTTTCTGGTGAAGGGAGTCACCCCTATTGACATGGATTGGAGGCAGAAGAAAAAGTTTAAGCATGATGCAAAATTTTTCTATTGGGATGAGCCATTTATGTATAAGCAATGCTCTGACGGTATTATTCGTAGGTGTGTTTCAGGTGATGAAGCAAAAGAAATCCTGGAGCAATGTCACTCTTCGCCGTATGGAGGCCATTTCAGTGGTCAAAGGACAGCTATGAGGATTTTGCATTGCGGATTTTTCTGGCCTACCTTGTTTAAGGATGCCCACTGGTTCTACAAGCAATGTGATGCTTGCCAGAGGAGAGGAAACTTGGGGCCAAGAGATGAAATGCCTCTTACTTATATTTTAGAAGTTGAACTATTCGATGTATGGGGTATTGATTTTATGGGGCCATTTCCCCCTTCTAATGGCAATGTTTTTATCTTATTGGCAGTTGATTACGTGTCGAAATGGGTGGAGGCCATTGCATGCCATCAGAGTGATGCCAAGACAGTAGCAAGGTTTCTTCAATCGCACATCTTTGCGCGGTTCGGGACACCTAGGGCTCTAGTGAGTGATGAGGGTACACATTTTGTTAATAATATCTTAACTAAGCTTTTAGCTAAGTATGGGATTAAGCATAGGATAGCTACCCCTTATCACCCACAAGCAAATGGCCAAGCTGAAATTAGTAATAGGGAAATTAAAGCTATTTTAGAGAAAGTGGTCCATCCATCTAGAAAGGATTGGTCCTTTAGGTTGGATGAGGCTCTTTGGGCTTATAGGACAGCTTATAAAGACTCCTCTAGGTATGTCTCCCTATAGGTTACTATATGGGAAAACTTGCCATTTACCATTAGAGCTAGAGCATAAGACGTTTTGGGCTTTGAAAAAGTTAAATTTTGATCTGAGTCGTGCGGGAGCAATAAGAATGCTGCAGCTTAATGAGTTAGAGGAATTTCGCCAATTTTCTTACGAGAATGCAAAAATGTATAAAGAAAAGACTAAGCTGTGGCATGAAAAAAAAATTAAATCTAAGGAGTTTGTCAAGGGTCAAAAAGTTTTGCTTTATAATTCTAGATTAAAATTATTTCCTTGAAAATTAAAATCTAAATGGTCAGGACCGTTTATTGTGGTTGAGGTTTTTCCCAATGGAGCAATTACTTTGCAGGATGAAAAAGATGGGAGAGTATTCAAGGTGAATGGACAACGTGTGAAAAATTATTGGGGTGAGGAATTTCAGGAGAAATATCCTTCCCTACGATCGGTTGATGATTGAGAGAGCAGGACTTTTGCGGGAGCATTTCGCAAGGCAATATTTTGAGCTCCCCGACTTTGTATTGATTTTAAGTTTTTCTGATTTGTTTTTAATTCCGATTAGGTTAGGTTTGATTTTTGCATAGTTTATTAGATCTCAGTATTTTTATTATTTTAAATTTTATTTCGTTTTGAATTTGATTTGATTTTATTCTCAAGTTATTTATTTAGATTATCTTTCAATTATCTTTTAATTAGTTAGATTTTATCTAGATTTTATTTTCAGTTATTTGAATTCTTGTTTTAATTAATAGAGATTTTCTCTAATTTATTCGGCTTCTTTTGAAAATAAGAGATTGGTTAAAATTTAATTTAAAGAAAAAAATCTTTGATTTTTTCTGTTTTGAAATTTGACTTCCGTATCTAAGATTCTTCAGGTTCAGCAGATTGTTGCGGCAAAGATATTGCTGGAGCAAAATATTCCGAGTTAAAAGGGTTTCCGTTGGAATTTATTATTGTTACCGTTGGATTTGGCTTTGAATTCTCGTAGGTAAATGTGTGTGCATCATCTGATGAGGCCACGTGTCACAAAGTAATTATCCGAAGGCTTCAATGATGACAGCACATTGATTTTTACCATGGGCGTTTGGAATCAGCAATTTTACCGTTGGTAATTTTTTAATTTCAGGTTTGCATTTTTAAAATTAAAACGGTAATATTAGTTATTGCAGGGCAAATCTTTTCGGTTAAGATTTTTTTTTTGCTGGAGCCTTATTTATTCATAAACGCTGGTAAGCTTCTCCCACTTCATCTTCTTGATCAAATCTTCGTGCGTGTGTTATTCTTTCTTTCTTTGCATTCTCTGTCAAAACCCTTTTACACCTTCAATGGCTAAAACAAGAGCTCGAAAAGAAAGGGAGAGTGAGGAGGAAGAGATACCCGTGACCCCCGAAGTTAAAAAAGGAAAAACCATAAAGAAAAGAATGCCAGAAGAGAAGGAGGCTAAGCGAAGAAGACAACAACAGAGAGTTGAAGAACAAGAAAGAGCGAAAGAGGAGGAGGTTGTTGCAGAAGAAGACGAAGACCCAAAAGAATCTGACAAACAGAATCAAGAAGAGGATGGACAGGAAGTGGCAACTATAGAACAGGCTTGAGAGGAAATTCAGACGAAACAGAGTGAGGTTATGCAGACAGAGGCTGTAGATGAAGAAGACAGAGAGCCAGTTCAGGAGGCTCATTTGGAGGTTATCATACCTGAACCTCCGAAACGACGCCGCATTAAGCGGAAGGCTGGGCACATTCCAGTGATCAGGACTGATACCCCATCGCCTCCATCATCAGATTTCGAGAGAGAGAAGGCCGAGCAAGAGGAACGAGAGAAAAAAGAGGCTGAGGAAAGAAGGCGAGAAGAAGCAGAGAAACAGGCAGAGGAGGAACAGTTGCTGAAGCGGAGAGAAGAGAAGGGCAAAAAGATTGCTGAAGCATCAGAGGAACACGATGAAATAGCAGAGCGACAGGTGCCATACGATCGCTTCGTCAATAATTTTGCTAGAGCAAAATACACTGAGCTCCTGAAAAGGGATTTTCTGTTCGAAAGAGGTTTCAGCGGTGATCTTCCGCCATTTCTGAGGACCGACATAGCTGACCACGGCTGGGAGCTGTTTTGTGCTAAGCCGGAGGCTGTGAACGCACAGGTGGTGCGTGAATTCTATGCCAACATTGATAAAGAAGAGGGTTTCCAGGTAATTGTCAGAGGAGTCGAGATAGATTGGAGTCCAAGTGCGATCAACGCACTGTACCATCTTCAAAACTTCCCCCACGCGGCATTCAATGAAATGGCAGTCGCGCCATCTGAGGAGCAGTTAAGTAATGCTGTGAGGGAGGTAGGAATCGAGGGGGCGCAGTGGCAACTATCTAAGACTCAGAAACAGACATTCCAGTCGGCTTATTTGAAAAAGGAAGCGAACACATGGATGGGTTTCATCAGGCAGAGGTTGCTTCTGACAACGCACGACTCGACAGTATCCAGGGAACGAATTCTTTTGGCTTTTGCTATCTTAAGGTCTCTCAGTATTGACGTAGGAAAAATTATTTGTAATGAAATAGCTTGCTGCTGGAAGAAAAAGGTGGGGAAGTTGTTCTTCCCAAACACAATTACTATGTTATGCAGACAAGCAGGGGTTCCAGTGGAGGAGAGTGATGCAATTCTATTTGATAAAGGGATCATTGATACGCCCAATTTGGCGCGGCTCCAGCGCACGCAGGAGATACGTCAAGGTGGGCTTATCTACGACATCAATACGATTCTAGAACAACTGGCACTTTCGGCCAGTAGGCAGGAGTTTGCTGAGAGGCAGACTCTAACCTTCTGGAACTATGTTAAGAATCGGGATGCCAGCTTAAAGAGGGCACTGCAGGAGAATTTTTCAAACCCATACCCTGCCCTTCCCATGTTCCCTGACGATCTGTTGAACCCCTGGGTTCCGCCCCCACCTACTGAAAGAGGAGAAGAGAATGACGATGAAGACCAGGGTCAGGAAGATTGATGGATGGAATGATCTTCAGCGAGCATTATTTTTGTCTTATCATTTTGTTTGCTCGCGCATATCTAACCCCGTTTGCTAAATATGTTTGCTTGTTCCTTTTTAATTTTTCTGCATTAAAAATATATCTCTGTTTTGTAATATTTTTTAATCTTTTTAATGAATTTCTGAATGTTTCTATTCCATGAGCACTGAGTAATTCTAACTTAACTATTTTTCTTCTGAATTTTTGAAGCTTGGACTGATTACGCTTAATTAGATCAAGGTATTATGATCTCCAGAAACCTTTTGCTTGAGCATTTCTTCTAGCCTGGACTGTTGCTGCGGCAAAGAAGATTTTGACGGTAGTTTTGACTTATATGATCCACTTTAAGCTTAATCCTAGTCCCATGTTTAGTTAAAAAATTTAGATAGAAAAATTTAAGTTTGAGGGTATACTTGCTTATTTAATGATTCATTGGGGACAATGAATAATTTAAGTTTGGGGGACTTTTTGCTACTCCAATTATTTTGCTCGAGCATTCCTCTCCTTCAAAATTAAAATTTGCTAGGTTATTGAGTAATCGGGGACATTTGTGATACCCACAGTTTGTCTTCGCGTCAAAAGATGACCTAGGAAATGTGAAAAAATGAGAAATATGAGAACAATTATTATTTGTGAAAAAAAAAATTATTTGTTGAAAATTTTGCTGAAAAATTGACGGAGCAAAAGTTTTGAGGGATGAATAATGATCCATCAGTTCTTCTGTCTCCCAGAACTTAGGTGAGCTTCATCATAAAATGTCGCCATTCTGAGGGGCAAGAGATAGAATAACTAAGGATTTCTGAGCTTTATAATGAGTATTGAGCCTAGTTGGTGATAAGCTTGAGGCAAGGGTATACTGCACCATAAAGTGGGTCATCCCGTGCTTAAGAGCTTATGACTGTAAGGCTGCTTTAAGTCTGATAAAAAATGAAATAAACCCCTTTAAAAATATGTTTTGAAATATCTGGTAATAGAGCTAGGCTGTGGTGAGTTCTTAGAATTAAGTTGAAAAGTGGTGATTATTTGTCCCTGCTGAAGGAATCATTTTGCTGCAGCAGAGCTTGGTTTTGCAGAGTGCTCAGGTAAAGGTTAAAGGTAGTGTTGGACTGTCTGGTTTGATTAAGCTAATTCTTTGTCTAATGTTTTGAGATTCTTGAAGGAAGGTTGGTTAGTATTGCTCGACACGCGCAATAGTTCAAGTTTGGGGGTATGATAACTGCCCAAAAGGTAGTTATTTAGGCCTCATTTATATAAGGATTTGCGTGTCTTTAATGCTTAATAGGGTTGGTTTAAGAGAGATATTACATGATTTAACCCTTTTGGAAGAATGGAAGCTTTGGAAATCACTTTGTGCAGATTATGCTGCTAAGCGACTGGAGGGAGAAAATTCTATGCTGCAGCAAAACTGGGAAAAGAAACTGCCACATCACAGCTCGTTAGCCAACTTCATGAACCGACTTCTGTTGAGTTATTTTCGTGATAAAGGATCAAGGAGAGCCTTACACGTGTCCCATCCTTCTATAAAAGGAAGTAGCCGTCAAAGTCAAAGTCATTCCATGTTTTCCCTTGGAAGCCGAATAGTAATAGGAGATTGAAGATCAACAAGAACACCATCAACCGCAAGTTGATTAGGGAGTTTACCTTCTTTATTAACTTGTAGTTGTGGACATGCATACTCAGATTGTAATTCGTATTCCTATGCCTATTATGAACTAAGTAGCTTAAGGTGTTGGTTAGGAATAATGTGATTACTGTGCTTCATCCCTAGTAATGAATTGACTATTGCATTTTGGTTAATTGTTGTGCTTATTCTTATTTTATGCCCGCCTGGCCAGCCGGTATGGATAGCTCTCTTTAGTTTCAGGGATGATTTAGAGAGTGTGTGGCAATTATCCACACTACGATCATTGTGTATTGGTGAACGCCAGTGACTGAGCTAGGGATAGCCAGTTGCCTAGTGCTTGATCGGTCGCTCTTCATTGGGTTTGAAACATATCCCAAAAGATCCGGAGTTCCGGGAGGAATCTGCTAATAATACTGCGAGAAATGCATGATCAATAATATTGCTAGAGCATATCTTAAAACAATCACTAAAGCCTAACCAGCGCCTGCCTTTAATCTGTCTATCTATTTGTTTACCTGTTGTTCTGTCATTTATTTTGCTTCAGCATAATTCCGATAAAACCCAATATTTTTATTATATTTGAAACCATTAGAAAGTTATACAAAATAGATAAAGTGGAAACTCATTCAGACCTTGGATTGATAATATTACTTGCTGCGGACTGTGTATACTTGCACAGGAATTCTAGAGTATTTTATATCATATTTTTACTCACTCTAGGAACCCAACAACGCCCCATGCCCAGGATTCAGAATCCGAATTTGGCACCTAACGACCCCAGCATTCCCCTACATCCCCTACATCCTGGCGACGTCACCATACTTGTTGAAACTGCTTCTAAAACTGAAGCCCACAAACCAACACGAGGTCCTTTTAGCATGCTTTTTCCTCACTAACATGCTTCCTAGGAAAATTCTCAGGAGGTCACCCAACATAGAACTTCTCCAAGCTAAGCACGTTTCACTTCAAAGTTCTTATGATTGAGCCACCAAAAAGGAAGGTGCACCTTGTTGGTATAGGTAGTATCTATCAATTCTTTTAATCTTATCTTGACCATGCTTTCATGTACTCAGGATCCCTCTCATTCAGATGTGATCTTGGTTCATTCATGTACCCCTCCTAACCTCAGGCGTCACATGCCCACCAAATTCTGCCTTGGTTCGTCCTCGAACCACATCCTACTGGGAGAGGTTTCACTTTGATACCATCTGTAACGCCCAGGTCCAGGATTCTGAATCTAGATTCGACACGTGACGTCCCTGACATTCCCCTATGACCTGACCACACCACCATACTTGTCTGAAACTACTTCTAAGAGTGAAGACTGTCCCCACAAACCAACACGGGGTCCTTTTAGCATGCTCTGTCCTCACTCACATGCTTCCTAGGAAAATTCCGAAGAGGTCACCCAACATAGAACTTCTCTAAGCTAAGCACGCTTAACTTCAAAGTTCCTATGATTGAGCCACCGAAAAGGAAGGTCCACCTTGTTGGTATCGGTAGTTTTTGGGTTTTATGCCCTAAAACTCGTAGATAGTAAATGTACTTTTGACCGAACATTAATAAAATGATATATTATTCATTTGTCTATGTTTGTATTCTGTAATCTTGTCTTATTAACCATAATCCAATAAACTAAACATCCTAGGCTAATAGAATGAGGCTTGAACTAGTATGTAGGGACGTATGGGGATCAATGTTCAAGTTTTAGCCTAAAGGGTCTGTAGTATAGGGATAAAGTTGGATACCTTATCCTGGTGACACTATGGATACGACCCGCTTTGTATTTTTGATACAAACACAATGATCCAACACATTCATGTAGTTGACATGCGAGTGGGGGTATCCTGTGCGATGAGTTTGCACAAAGATCGGACCGCGAAATAGTTAACCACTAACTCTAACACCGTTAGTTAGCTTGGTTTCTATTTCACTAGGATGACCTAGGCAACTTGGCCTTAATCTTGAGTGGATTATGGACTCCTGTTGATAACTCTCCAAAAGGGAGTTATTTAGGCCTTATTTCTATAGGGATTTGTGTGTCTTTTATGCTAAATAGGGTTGCTTTTAGATATATATTACATGTTTTAACCCAATTGGAAGAATGGATGCTTTGGAAGTTATTTTGTGCATAATGTATTGATGAGCGACTGGAGGGAGCAAAATATGTGTTGGAGCAAAGCGAGGAGCAAAACTGCCACGTCACAGCTCGTTAACCAAATTGATAAACTGAATTCTGTTATGCTATTCTCAGGATAAAAGAGCAAGGAGAGCCATCCACCTGTCTAGGTCAACCTGATTGAAGCCTCCTATCACTCTATAAAAGGAGATAGCCGCCCAAGTCAAATTCATTCCATCCTCGGGAGGAACATTCCATTCTTGGAAAGTTTACTTCCACCTTTGGGAGCCGAATACAGGAGAGAGATTGGAGACCTACAAGAAGACCATCAATTGCAAGTTGATCAAGGGAATTAATATTTTCTTGCATTATTTTGTAATTATGGATATGCTTACTCAGGTTTTAATGTGTGTCTCTATGCATCTTATAAACTAAGTAGCTTTAGGCGTTGGTTAGGAAACATGTGATTGTCGTGCTTAATTTCTACGCAATAAATATTGATTTGATTCATTTTGATTATTTGTTGTGCTTATTTCTATTTTGTGCTCGTCTGGCCAGCCGATATGAATACCACTCTCTAGTTTCAGGGATGATTTAGGGAGTGTGTGGCATTTAATCACACTAGATCATTGTGTATTGGTGAATGTCAGTGACTGAGCTAGGGATAGCCAGTTGCCTAGTGCTTGATCGGTAGTACTTCATTAGAGTTGAAACACATTCCAAAAAATCCGGAGTTCCGGGAGGAATCTGCTAATAAGACTGCAAGAGTTTTGCATGATCAATAATATTGCTAGAGCATCTATTAAAACAATTACTAAATCCTGACCAGCGCCTGTTTCTAATATGTCTGCCTATTTGTTTACTTTCTATTCTGTCATTTCTTTTGCTTCATCAATTCTATAAAAACCAATCATTTTAACCACTTTCGAAACCATTGAAAAACTAAACAAAATAGATAAAGTGAAAGCTAATTCAAACCTTGGATTCGATAAATACTTATTACTTGCTGCGGACTGTGTATACTTGCACAGAGTTCTATAGTCTTTTTATATCTTATTTTTACCCACTCTAGAAACCCAACACCTGTCCATGAGGGATTCTCCTTTGATTTGTACGGGTGAGAGTGGCCTGCACGCCAACTCAATAAGCCTACCATTTTGGGGACAAGACCGAGTGGGGAGCTGGGAACATAGTCACACAAGATGGAATTCACTCCTTCCCGACTTTTGGGTAAGTAGAGGTGTGTTCCCTTAAGTGGTGTCTTCAGGTCATGAACAATGGGCCTTGCCCTCTCTATGACACGAGAGGGACTTCTGTTTGTTTTTTGGACCTCAAACAGGTTGTTCATTAGAGGCGCACTGGTACTTAAGGATGAAGAGGTAGACTAGGGGTAAAACGATAATTTGACCTAACTTGGGTACGAACAAACGTGAAGGGCTGACTTGCTGTTGATGGTCAATATCCGTGGACACAGAAATATATATGCAGTGAGAAGGGTGCAGTTGTGGTTCTATAGTGAAGTGAACCAAAGTTAACGAACATTGATTAACTTGGTTAATGAGTTCAGCCAATTAATCTCACATCGATGGAGCTTTTGATCTGTAGGTCCATTACGTCCCACCGATAGCTCTATTAGGGCGTTCAGGTAAATTTCTAAGGGAGAATTGAATATCCGACGTGGTTCGAATGTTAAATTAAAATATGAATTTGATTCATATTAAAACTATAGGTTATAATTAATGCACATTTGATGTACATTAATACTATAGTTTATATGAGAGAAAAATAATTAAATATATGATATTTAACTATAATATTAATTAATTAACTATTGAATTAATTAATATTATGTTTTAATTTAGTTTAATTAAATTGCATTAAAACTATAGGGTATGTGGGATAATTATATAAATGGGTTTTATATAATTAATAATTAGATTAAGGGTTAATTTAATTATATAATTAATAATTTGTGATTATTAATTATAGATAATTCTCATTCAGTTGATAACTTAAGAGTTCTAGTCGTTCCACTTCCCTAGAATTGCTCCACTCAATTGAGAGACTAAAATTCTCTCCATAACAACCCTCAATTGATTTTCTACGATTGGAAAAGGTTTCTCACGAAAATCTCTCTCTCTCACATTCAGTCCTTCTGCGTTTTTCTGCAAGAAACACAGAGACTAAAATTCTCTCCATAACAACCCTTAGAAATCACGCTCCCACTAGCTCCCAACGCATATCCTTCAAACCAGTGCAACCAGTGAAAAGGTGTGTGTTTGCTGCTGTTTTTGGGTGGAAAACCAAGGGAATTTGGCGAAACGATCAAGAACTTCATCTACGGTAAGAAGTTCTTGATCTTGGGTCATTAGGATCCATTCTAGATTAGATCTAGAGGATTTTATGATGAATTTTGCATGTTTTATACATGTTGTACAATAGCTTAAATTTATTTTACTACTGAAACTTTATTCCCAATTGTTGGGTTCCTAGAGTGAGTAAAAATATGATATAAAATACTCTAGAATACCTGTGCAAGTATACACAGTCTGCAACAAGTAATATTATCAATCCAAGGTCTGAATGAGTTTCCACTTTATCTATTTTGTATAACTTTCTAATGGTTTCGAAGATAATAAAAATGTTGGGTTTTATCGGAATTATGCTGAAGCAAAATAAATGACAGAACAACAGGTAAACAAATAGATAGACAGATTAAAGACATGCGCTGGTTAGGCTTTAGTGATTGTTTTAAGATATGCTCTAGCAATATTATTGATCCTGCATTTCTCGCAGTATTATTAGCGGATTCCTCCCGGAACTCCGGATCTTTTGGGATATGTTTCAAACCCAATGAAGAGCGACCGATCAAGCACTAGGCAACTGGCTATCCCTAGCTCAGTCACTGGCGTTCACCAATACACAATGATCGTAGTGTGGATAATTGCCACACACTCTCTAAATCATCCCTGAAACTAGAGAGAGCTATCCATACCGGCTGGCCAGGCGGGCATAAAATAAGAATAAGCACAACAATTAACCAAAATGCAATAGTCAATTCATTACTAGAGATGAAGCACAGTAATCACATTATTCCTAACCAACACCTTAAGCTACTTAGTTCATAATAGGCAAAGGAATACGAATTAGAATCTGAGTATGCATGTCCACAACCACAAGTTAATGAAGAAAGTAAACTCCCTAATCAGCTTGCGGATAATGGTGTTCTTTATAATCTTCAATCTCCCTATACTATTCGGCTTCCAAGGGAAAACATGAAATGACTTTGACTTTGACGGCTACTTCCTTTTATAGAAGGATGGGAGGCTTGAATTAGGTCAACTAGGACACGTGTAAGGCTCTCCTTGATCCTTTATCACGAAAATAACTTAACAGAAGTCGGTTCATGAAGTTGGCTAACGAGCTGTGATGTGGAAGTTTCTGTTCCCAGTTTTGCTGCAGCATAGAATTTGCTCCCTCCAGTCGCTCAGCAGCATAATCTGCACAAAGTAATTTCCAAAGCTTCCATTCTTCCAAATGGGTTAAATCATGTAATATATCTCTAAAACCAACCCAATTAAGCATTAAAGACTCGCAAATCCGTATATAAATGAGGCCTAAATAACTACCTTTTGGGCAGTTATCATACCCCCAAACTTGAACTATTGCGCGTCCCGAGCAATACTAACCAACCTTCCTTCAAGAATTTCAAAACATTAGACAAAGAATTAGCTTAATCAAACCAGACAGTCCAACACTACCTTTAACCTTTACCTGAGCACTCTGCAAAACCAAGCTCTGTTGCAGCAAAATGATTCCTTCGACAGGGACAAATAATCACCACTTTCAACTCAATTCTAAGAACTCTCCACAGCTTAGCTCTATTATCAGATATTTCAAAACATATTTTTAAAGGGGTTTATTTCATTATTTATCAGACTTAAAGCAGCCTTACAGTCATAAGCTCTTAAGCACGGGATGACCCACTTTATGGTGCAGTATACCCTTGCCTCAAGCTTATCACCAACTAGGCTCAATACTCATTATAAAGCTAAAAAATCCTTAGTTATTCTATCTCTTGTCCCTCAGAATGGCGACATTTTATGATGAAGCTCACCTAAGTTCTGGGAGACAGAAAAACTGTTGGATCATCATTCATCCTTCAAAACTTTTGCTCTGTCAATTTTTTTCAGCAAAATTTTCAACAAATAATTTTTTTCGCCAATAATAATATTTCTCATATTTCTCATTTTTTCACATTTCCTAGGTCATCTTTTGACGCGAAGACAAACTGTGGGTATCAAAAATGTCCCCGGTTACTCAATAACCTAGAAAATTTTAATTTTGAAGGAGAGGAATGCTCAAGCAAAATAATTGGAGTAGCAAAAAGTCCCCCAAACTTGAATTATTCATTGTCCCCAATGAATCATTAATTAAGCAATTATACCCCCAAATTTAAATTTTTCTAACTGAATTTTTAAACTAAACATGGGACTAGGATTATGCTTAAAGTGGATCATATAAGTCAAAACTACCGTCAAAATCTTCTTTGCTGCAGCAACAGTCCAGGCTAGAAGAAATGCTCAAGCAAAAGGTTTCTGGAGATCAGAATACCTTGATCTAACTAAGCGTAATCAGTCAAAGCTTCAAAAATTCAGAAGAAAATAGTTAAGTTAGAGTTAGTCAGTGCTCATAGAATAGAAACATTCAGAAATTTCATTAAAATCATAGAAAAATATTACAAAGCAGAGATATATTTTTAACGCAGAAAAATTAAAAAGAAACAAGACAAGCAGTTGTAACAGTGAGCAGGGTCAATATGCGCGAGCAAACAAGAATGGAAAAACAAAAGTAATGCTCGCTCAAGGTCATCCCATCAGTCAGTCTTCCTGACCTTGCTCCTCATCAACATCCTCTTCTCGTTCAACAGGCGGGGGTGGTATCCAAAGATTAAACAAATCATCGGGAAACACTGGAAAGGCCGGATACGGTGTTGAGAAATTGGTTTGCAAGGCCCCCCTGAGTGCATCATCTCTCCTTTTAGCATAAGTCCAGTAGGTATGAGCTTGCCTTTCAGCAAATTCCAACCTACTGGTCAACACTGACAGTTGCTCTAGGATCTGATTAACGCCATACACAAGCCCACCCTGGCGAACCTCTTGCATGCGCTGAAGCCGCGCCTGATTAGGTGTGTCAATGATTCCCTTATCTGTCATGATCATATCTTCTGGAACCGTAGGCACTCCTACCCTACTGCATAACATCGTAATCGTGTTCGGAAAGAACAGCTTCCCCACCTTCTTTTTCCAGCAATCAACAATCTCAGAAGAAATAATTTTTCCTACATCAATACTCATCGAGCGAAGAATGGCAAAAGAAAGCAATACCCTGTCCCGAGATACTGTGGAGTCGTGTGTTGTCGGCAGCAAGCGTAGCCTGATGAAACTCATCCAAGTGGTGGCTTCACTCTTCAAATAAGCAGCTTGAAACGTATGCTTCCGCGTCTGCGACACCCTCCATTGAGCCCCCTCAATGCCTACCTCCCGGACAGCCACACTTAGTTGATCCCTAGATGGTGCAGCCACCATCTCATTAAAAACGACATGCGGAAAATCCTGGAGATCGAGCAATTCATTAATGGCCTCAGGACTCCACTGTACAGGCACTCCTCAAACGATAACCTCAAAATCATTCTTAACGTCAAGATTGGCATAAAATTCTCGAACAATGTTGGAATTGACAGTTTCTTGTTTCTCACAAAATTGCCGCCATCCGAGGTTCACTATTACAGACTCAAAGAACCTAGGAAAATCACTGCCAAATCCGCGTTCGAACAAGAAGTCCCGTTTCAGCACCTCCTGGTATTTTGCTCGAGCAAGATCGTTGACGAAGCGAATGAATGGTGCCCTCGACTCCTCAATTTCTCCCGATGCTTCGGCAATTCCTTTGCCCTTGCTCTCTCTGTACACGCAAACGCTCTTCCTCTTCCATTCTCGCCTCTTCTTCTCTTTCCTTATTCTCAGCGTCCCTTTTTTCTTCCTCAGAGTCCGACGTCGGAGGTGATGGAGTGTTCCAAATCACCCTCACGCGACCCGCCTTCCTCTTAATGCGGCGGCGCTTGGGCGTTTCAGGCATAATGATTTCAACATGAACCTCCTGCACCGGCTCTGGTGTTTTCTCTTTTTCAGGCATACCTGCGACTTGTCTTTCGACCTTTGTCTCATGTTCCTTCTCAGTATTCCCTTCCTGAACCGTAGCAGAAACTATCAGTTCTGTCTCAAGATTCTAAACAGCCTCTGTTTCTTGGATGATTTCTTGTTCCGCAGCCCTCTGTTGCCTCCGTCTTCGCTTCGCCTCCTTCTCTTCTGGCGTTCTTTTATTCTTAGATTTTCCTTTTTGAACTTCTGGTGTGACCGGCACCTCCTCCTCTTCACTCTCCCTCTCTTTTCGTGTTTTAGCCATTGAAGGTGTAATAGGGTTTTGACAGAGAATGCAAAGAAAGAAAGAAAGAATAATACACGCACAAAGATTTGATCAAGAAGACGAAGTGAAACGTTCTTACCAGAGATTGCGAATAAATAGGCCTGCAGCAAACAACAATCCTAACTGAAAAGATTTGCCCTGCCATAACTAATATTACCGTTGTAATTTAAAAATGCAAACCTTAAATTCAAAAATTACCAACGGTAAAATTGCGGATTCTAAACGCCCATGGTAAAATTGATGTGCTGTCATCATTGAAGCCTTCAAATAATTACTCTGCGACACGTGGCCTCATCAGATGATGCACGCACATTTACCTGCAAGAATTCAAAGCCAAATCCAACGGTAAAAATAATAAATTCCAACGGCAACCCTTTTAGTTCGAAATATTTTGCTCCAACCATATCTTTGCCGCAACAATCTACTAAACCTGAAGAATCTTAGATACGAAATTCAAATTTCAAAACAAGAAAAATCAAAGATTTTTTTCTTTATCCCAATCTTTTATTTTTAAAAGAAGCCGAATAAATTAGAGAAAATCTCTATTAACTAGAATTCAAATAAATAAAATCTAGATAAAATCTAATAAAATCTAACTAATTAAAAGATAATGGCAAGATAAATTAAATAAATAACCCGAAAATAAAATAAAATCAAATTCAAAACGAAATAAAATCTAAAATAATAAAAATACTGAGATCTAATAAACTATACAAAAATCAAACCTAACCTAATCGGAATTAAAAAAAATATCAGAAAAACTTAAAATCAATACAAATCCTGGGAGCTCAAAATATTGCCCTGTGAAATGTTCCCGCAAAAGTCCTGCTCTATCAATCATCAACCAACCTTAGGGAAGGATATTTCGACTGAAATTCCTCACCCCAATAATGCTTCACACGCTGTCCATTCACCTTGAACACTCTCCCCTCTTTTTCATCCTGCAAAGTAATTGCTCCATTGGGTAAAACCTCAATCACAATAAACGGTCCTGACCATTTAGATTTTAATTTCCCAGGAAATAATTTTAATCTAGAATTATAAAGCAAAACTTTTTGACCCTTGACAAACTCTTTAGATTTTATTCTCTTGTCATGCCACAACTTAGTCTTTTCTTTATACATTTTCGCATTCTCATAAGAAAATTGGCGAAATTCCACTAACTCATTAAGCTACAACATTCTTATTGCTCCCGCACGACTCAGATCAAAATTTAACTTTTTCAAAGCCCAAAACGTCTTATGCTCTAGCTCTAATGGTAAATGGCAAGCTTTCCCATATACTAACCTATAGGGAGACATACCTAGAGGAGTCTTATAAGCTGTCCTATAAGCCCAAAGAGCCTCATCCAACCTAAAGGACCAATCCTTTCTAGATGGATGGACTACTTTCTCTAAAATAACTTTAATTTCCCTATTACTAATTTCAGCTTGGCCATTTGCTTGTGGGTGATAAGGGGTAGCTATCCTATGCTTAATCCCATACTTAGCTAAAAGCGTAGTTAAGATATTATTAACAAAATGTGTACCCTCATCACTCACTAGAGCCCTAGGTGTCCCGAACCGTGCAAAGATGTGTGATTGAAGAAACCTTGCAACTGTCTTGGCATCACTCTAATGGCATGCGATGGCCTCCACCCACTTGGACACATAATCAACTGCCAATAAGATAAAAACATTGCCATTAGGAGGGGGAAATGGCCCCATAAAGTCAATACCCCATACATCGAATAGTTCAACTTCTAAAATATAAGTAAGAGGAATTTCATCTCTTGGCCCCAAGTTTCCTCTCCTCTGGCAAGCATCACATTGCTTGTAGAACCAGTGGGCATCCTTGAATAACGTAGGCCAGAAAAATCCGCAATGCAAAATCCTCATAGTTGTCCTCTGACCGCTGAAATGACCTCCATACGGCGAAGAGTGACATTGCTCCAGGATTTCCTTTGCTTCAGCAACTGAAACACACCTACGAATAATACCGTCAGAGAATTGCTTATACATAAATGGCTCATCCCAATAGAAAAATTTTGCGTCATGCTTAAACTTTTTCTTCTGCCTCCAATCCATATCAATAGGGGTGACTCTCTTTACTAAAAAGTTGGCGATATCAGCATACCAAGGGACATCCCTGACTACCTTTACCTGAACAGCAAAAAGCTGTTCATCTGGAAAAGAATCGGAAATGGCAGATTGCTCCAGCAAAGATGATGATGGATCAAGACGAGACAAGTGATCTGCAATCACATTCTCTAATCCCTTCTTGTCCTTTATCTCCAAGTCAAATTCCTGCAATAGTAAAATCCAACGAATTAATCTAGGCTTTGCATCCTTCTTAGTCATTAAATACCTTATTCCTGCATGATCCGTGAAAACCGTGACTTTGGATCCAACCAAATACGGCCGAAACTTCTCAAAAGCGAACACCACAGCTAACAACTCCTTTTCAGTAGTTGTATAGTTGACTTGTGCCTCATTTAAAACCTTGCTTGCATAATATATAGGGTGAATAAATTTGCTCTGCTTTTGCCCCAGCATTGCACCTACTGCAACATCACTCGCATCACACATTACCTCGAATGGCAAATTCCAATTAGGTGTGCAGAGAATGGGTGCTGAGATTAAAGCAGCCTTCAATGTTTTAAAAGCCTTCCTACAATCTGCATTAAAGTCAAAAATATGATCAGTGCACAATAAGTTACACAAAGGTTTACTGATTTTGGAAAAATCCTTTATGAACCTCCTATAAAATCCAGCACGCCCTAAGAAGCTTTGAATTCCCTTCACTGAATTCGGTGGCTCTAGTCTTTCAATAACCTCAACTTTTGCTCTATCAACTTCTAGACCATTCTTAGAAATCCTATGACCTAACACTATGCCCTCCTTCACCATGAAGTGGCACTTCTCCCAATTAAGAACTAGATGGGTATCCTCACATCTTTTTAACACTTTTCCTAAATTATCTAAACAACTCTGAAAAGACCCTCCAAAAACTGAAAAATCGTCCATAAATACCTCAACAGTGGACTCAATCATATCAGAAAAAATTGCTAACATACACAGCTGAAATGTTGTTGGAGCATTGCAAAGGCCAAAAGGCATTCGCCTGAAAGCAAACGTCCCATAAGGGCAGGTGAAAGTGGTTTTCTCCTGATCCTCAGGAGCAATAGTAATCTGGTTATACCTAGAATAACCATCCAAGAAACAGTAATAGGCCTGACCAGCCAATCGATGCAACATCTCTTCGATAAATGGTAGAGGGAAATGATCCTTTCGGGTGGCTTTATTAAGCCTTCTATAATCCATGCAAACCCTCCAGCCAGTTACTGTCCTGGTTGGAATCAACTCATTATCTTTATTGCTCACCACAGTGACACCTCCTTTCTTAGGAACACATTGGACAGGGCTTACCCAATTGCTATCGGTAATTGGATAGATAATCCCAGCATCCAACCATTTAATCACCTCCTTTTTAACAACCTCTTTCATTGCAGGGTTAAGCCTTCTTTGTTGCTCAATACTCCTAAAGGATCCCTCCTCTAGAGTGATTTTGTGCATACAAAAAGATGGGCTAATTCGCTGAATATCAGCCAATGTCCAACCTATAGCTTTGCGGTATTGCTGCAGCAATTTTATTAAGGCCTCCTCATGCTCCAACATTAAATCTGATGCAACAATAATGGGCAACGTCTCACTTTCCACAAGATACACATACTTTAGATGATCTGGTAAAGGTTTCAAATCTAAAGTGGGCGCCTCAATTAGGGATGGCTTAATTGGGGGAGCCTTTCTTTGATCTAAATCTAAAGACTCAAAAACTTCCTCACACCTAAACAATTCTTTTTCAGTTTTTCTATCTAAAGAACAAAATTAAAAATCATCTACACTAACCTCTCCATGCTTTTCTGAGTGCTTATCAGCCGAATCTTGTATTGCTGTCTCAATAACTATGCTCTCCAGAATCCTAATGAAGGAGCAATCCTCCATTTCGTCTGGATATTTCATGGCTTTAAAGACATTAAATTTCACTTCCTCATTACAGACTCTCATTGTTAATTCTTCCTTTTGAACATCTATTAATGTCCTACCAGTAGCAAAAAATGGACGACCTAGAATAATTGGGACATCTTTATCAGCCTAATAGTCTAAAATAATAAAATCAACAGGAAATATGAATTTATCAACTTTTACTAAGACATCCTCAATTTTACCCTCTAGATATGTGATAGACCTATCAGCTAATTGGAGTGTAACTGTGGTAGGTCTACCTTCACCAATACCTAACTTTCGATAGACCGAAAGAGGCATAAGGTTAATGCTTGCACCTAAATCACAGAGTGCTCTACCTAATTCCTTTCCACCTATAGACACAGGTATAGTAAATGACCCTGGATCCTTAGCCTTGGGGGGTAGACCATTCTTGAGAATAGCACTACATTCCTCAGTAAGAGATACAGTTTCAAACTCACCTAACCTTTTCTTTTTAGTCAAAATATACTTAAGAAATTTAGCATAATTAGGCATTTGCTCAATAGCTTCTACTAAAGGGATATTTATATGCAACTGCTTAAGAACCTCTAAAAACTTTTTAAATTGACCATCCTGATTCTTAGGCTTTTGCCTTTGTGGAAAAGGTAGAGGTGGTACATAAGGTGGGGGCGACACATATGGTGGTTCTACATCTGGCACAGAACCTGATGCTACAGCATTCTCCTTGCTGCCTTCAGCACCATGACCAGACTCCAACTCTTTCTCAACAACAACATTATTATCACTATTACTATTTAAGTCCTGGGTCCTTCTAGACTCTTCTAATGGCTTACCACTCCTAAGAGTTACTGCTTTTACCTGCTCCTTACTTTCCCTTCGAGGGTGTTCAATATCTGATGGAAGTTTCCCTTGAGGCCTTGCCTTGAGCTCATTAGCTAGCTGACCCACTTGCAATTCCAGGGCTCTCATTAAAGCTTGATTACTTTGAATTGCGGCATCTGTGCGAGCCATAAATTCTTTCATCATTGCCTCGAGAGAATTTCCCGAATTTTGCTGGGGCAAAGCCTGCTTATTTTGCTGGGGCATTGCCTGTGCTTTAGCAAATCCCGGCTGGTTCATCTTCTGTTGCGCTTGCATGTTATTTCCTTGACCTCCCCATGAGAAGTTGGGGTGGTTGCGCCAACCTGGATTATAGAAGTTAGAATAAGGGTTGTTCCTCTGATTACCTACAAAAAACACCGACGCTGGATTGCTGGGGCAAAACTCGTAGTTGTGGTATTCACCACAATAGACACATGCTTCGTCCGTGACTTGGTTCACCACTGTTGTAGGCTCCATAACTGGTGGTTGCTGATGACTAATTACTGTCACATTCTTAAGAGCATTAGCAATCATAGCAAGATCAGCCCTAATGGTGGACACACCATCAACCTCTAATACACTCTTAACCTTTTTATTTGTGCCTCTAACATCCGACCACTGACAACTATTAATAGATATCTCTAAAATTTCATAGGCTTCATCAAAAGTTTTTGCCAAAAGGGCCCCTCCAGCCGAGGCATCGACCATACCTTGGGTTACTCCATTTAAACCATTGTAAAATGTTTCCATTTGAATACAATGAGGTAACCCATCGTGGGGACACTTTCGTAAAAGCTCCTTAAACCTCTCCCAAGCCTCACTAAAAGTCTCATCCTCAAGTTGCCTAAACCCTACTATTTCACTCCTTAATTTAGCATTTCTATTCGGTGGAAAATATTTATTCAATAGTTGAGGCGTGGCATGTCACCATTGATTTAAGAGGAGCATCGAGGTCTTGGGTACAAATGGTCAATGGTCGGTGTGATAAGTCATCAGTGCACCTTGGATACAAATGGCCAAAGGGTGATGCACAGTTCGAGGCCTTGGGTACAAATGGTCAATGGTCGAACGCCGAGCTCCGTAAAGAGCATTGTTTCCTGGGTACAAATGGTCAGGGGTCAATGCGGCTTGAAGAGTTAGTCTTGGTGAGCTTTGTGAGGGCTATGAGAGTTCAAAGTCATCGGTGGACTTTGGGTACAAATGGCCAAGGGGCGATACACAGTTTCGAGGCCTTGGGTACAAATGGTCAAGGGTCGAATGCTGAGCTCTGTAGAGAGCATTATGGGCCTAGGTACAAATGGTAAGGGGACAGTGTGACTCGAAGGATTAGTCTTGGAGAGCCATGTGAAGGCTAAACATGAGTGTTGAGTGAGCTCGTGGAGCTCGAGTCATTAATGTTTTGCATAGAGAGATGCATGAGTTACGACTTAGGAGAGTCATTTATTGTACTGGCATTTGAGCATGTTGTTGTGTTTACCGCTTTAAGAAGTATGTTGTTTACGCATGAAAAGTATATTGTTTGTTTGGTGGCTTTTTCAGGTAAGGGTTGCTTACCAGTACTATTGTTGTACTGACCCCCTCCCCTCTCTCCCCCAACTTCCAGATTATGCAGGTTATGAGGAATGTCTTGACCATGGTGATGCAGAGGAGATGCATGAGGAGGGACCTAACTAGATAACATTATTTTTCCTTTATATTTTCATCTTTGATAGGGTAATTGGTGCTTACATTGGTTGGACAACTTTTTTTCCTATTTGTTTTAGTTTTGAATTTATTCATGTTGAAACTCTAGGCCTATTTGAGTTGGTTTTAATAAACTCTAACTCTTTGTTCAATTAGTAATATTTAAGTTTGTTTCGAATGAACTAAAGTTATAAGCTTTCTTAAGGTTGTGCTTCTGGTTAGAAAGTTGTTGATTCGAGATCTGACTCGTATGGTGTTTGTGTTATAGTATGGTGGTAGTGTTGAAAATGTTATAGAAGTGTTATTTTTGTTCTAGTAGGTGATTGAAAAAATTTGAGTTAGTCATATGTATGTCGTTATGCTGCCAAAATTTTTAGGGCAGTCAGTTAGAATTTAGTAATGTCGCTAGGTTAGTTTATAGAAACCTGGGGCGTTACAGTTTGTATCAAAGCAGAGTGTTTCCTGTAGACTGATGTTGGGTTCCTAGAGTGAGTAAAAATATAGTATAAAATACTCTAGAATTCCTGTGCAAGTATACACAGTCTGCAGCAAGTAATATTATCAATCCAAGGTCTGAATGAGTTTCCACTCTACCTATTTTTGTGTAACTTTTTACTGGTTTCAACAATAATAAAATGATTGGGTTTTATCGGAATTATGCTGAAGCAAAATAAATGACAGAACAACGAGTAAACAAATAGATAGACAGATTAAAGACAGGGGCTGGTTAGGTTTTAGTGATTGTTCTAATATATGCCCTAGCAATATTATTGATCATGCATTTCTCGCAGTATTATTAGCGGATTCCTCCCGGAACTCCGGATCTTTTGGAATATGTTTCAAACCCAATGAAAAGCGACCGATCAAGCACTAGGCAACTGGCTATCCCTATCTCAGTCACTGGCGTTCACCAATACACAATGATCGTAGTGTGGATAATTGCCACACACTCTCTAAATCATCCCTGAAACTAGAGAGAGCTATCCATACCGGCTGGCCAGGCGGGCATAAAATAAGAATAAGCACAAAAATTAACCAAAATGCAATAGTCAATTTATTACTAGAGATGAAGCACAATAATCACATTATTCCTAACCAACACCCTAAGCTACTTAGTTCATAATAGGAATAGAAATACGAATTACAATCTGAGTATGCATGTCCATAACCACAATTTAATAAAGGAAATAAACTCCCTAATCAGCTTGCGGTAGATGATGTTCTTGATAATCTTCAATCTCCCTATACTATTCGGCTTCCAAGGGAAAAGATGGAATGACTTTGACTTTGACGGCTACTTCCTTTTATAGAAGGATGGGAGGCTTGAATGAGGTCAACTAGGACACGTGTATGGCTCTCCTTGATCCTTTATCACGAAAATAACTCAACAGAAGTCGGTTCATGAAGTTGGCTAACGAGCTGTGATGTGGCAGTTTCTGTTCCCAATTTTGCTGCAGCATAGAATTTGCTCCCTCCAGTCGCTCAGCATCATAATCTGCACAAAATAATTTCCAAAGCTTCCATTCTTCCAAATGGGTTAAATCATGTAATATCTCTCTAAAACCAACCCTATTAAGCATTAAAGACACACAAATCCTTATACAAATGAGGCCTAAATAACTACCTTTTGGGCAGTTATCATACCCCCAAACTTGAACTATTGCGCGTCCCGAACAATACTAACCAACCTTCCTTCAAGAATTTAAAAACATTAGACAAAGAATTAGCTTAATCAAACCAGACAGTCCAACACTACCTTTAACCTTTACCTGACACTACTACAAATTTGACCTTTATTGACGCTTGGCTTTTTATATTTATTGACGCTTGTGTCAAAAAAGCGTCAATAAACGTAATTTTTGTACTTAAAATAAATTATTAATAAATAAATAGATTTATTGACGGTTTTATGGTATCAAGAAAGGATCTGGGTTATGTTGATGGACAAAAAGCGTCAATAAATGTAATTAAAAACGTACTTTACGTAGATTTTCGTCCAACTCCGCCTTTTCACATAGTTGACGGACAAAAGACATCAATGAAAATGATTTTATTGACGCTTTTTATTGACGCTTATTAGCCGTCAATAAAAACCGCATTCATTGATGGCTAATAAGCGTCAATAAACATTACTATATTGACGCGCAATAAACATCAATATTATTGAGGGTTTCTTGACGCGCAAAAAATGTCAAAAAATCTATCCTTTTTTGGGATTTTGAATTTAAGTTTAAATTGCTCCCAAATTTGAAGTGATTTTAAGAATTTAGATTTGGACATATTGTTTTATTCTATGTATTTCATGCTTTCAGTTGGTGGAGTAATGGCGTTTCTAACTCTACATGAAATCCTTGCCTTTAGCATTTGATTATGTTGGACAAAAGCAAACTATGTAGGTAGTTTTCTTAGGAATGGCTTGCATGTCGGCAAGGTAAGAAAACATGGAAAAAAGTAGCCAACCATCTTTTGATGCATTACTATTTCTTTATTTTGCTTTTTAAACAAAATATTCCATCAAAATTAATAGATTTTTATGTAGACTTATGCAGTGTGCTCAACAACTGAAAACTACAGAGTGTGGACTACACCATTAAATTCTTGCGAGATATAGTATTCCATCGGAACAGAGTGATTAAGATGTACAAATCGATTTAGCCTTGTATTGAATTATGTGAATATGTAGCCCAATACATGGGATGATTGTTTGTTAATATTATACTTAGTTTTTATATTCGTTTTTTAGACAACTTGTTAGACACTGTGATATGGTTCTTAGTTTGATGAAATTAATATTATGTCTTACTTAAGTTGTGTTCTTAGATAACTTTTTGGTTAATCATGAAATCTATTATCTCATTATGATTTCACGTTTGGTTGAAATTATGATTCATTTGATTCTATATTTCTATATGAACAATAATGTGTATGTTACAAGATCTGAATCGTATTATTTATACTTGAGTTTTGGTGTTAGCTTCATATAATGTATTGAACATGTCATGTTATTGTCAAGTGAAGTGAAGGTTGTGTTCTGGGTTTAGAAGTGCATATTTCTGTTTTTTCAGGTATCCAAAATTTTTTGGTTAGTTATAATTATGTCGTTATGCTGTTGGATTTTTGGTAAATCAAATTTGGTTACAGGGTAAAGTTTAGTAATGCCCTCTAGATTATGTTGAATTTTGGGGGCATTACAGTTGGTAGCTAGCTACTATGGTGTAAATGCAGGTTGCAAAGGAGGGGTAAAAACCAACATGAGGTTTTTTTTTTATTTTTTTTCCAAATACGTATAGTTGACGGCTAAAAAACGTCATAACAAACACCATAATTGACATATATTCACCGTCAATGAAAATACACAATTTGACAATTTAATATGGTAACTTGACGGTTAATAAACGTCAATAAGCTAATATATTGATAGCTCATAAGCGTCAATAAATATATATATATTGACATTTTTATCTTATAATTGACAATGAAAAAACGTCAACATAAGTATATATTGACGGTTTATAAATATCAATAAATGTGGCAACGTTGATGCTTTATGGATATCATTGACAGATGAAACGTATCAATAATAAGATTTGTTGATGGCTATTAAACGTCAATAAATGTTGCTATGTTGACGCTTTATGAATATCAATGACGGATAAAACGTGTCAATAATGTCTTTGTTGACGACTTATACACGTCAACAAAGACATGTTCATTGACGTCCTATCAGCATCAATGATAACAGTAATATTGACGCTTTAGTTTTATTGATACCACTTTAGTTGACTTCTAAAAAGCGTCAATGAAAGTGATAGTTGATCCTTTTTAGCCGTCAACAAAGGCCAAATTTGTAGTAGTGTGAGCACTCTGCAAAACCAAGCTCTGCTGCAGCAAAATGATTCCTTCAGCAGGGACAAATAATCACCACTTTTCAACTTAATTCTAAGAACTCACCACAGCCTAGCTCTATTATCAGACATTTCAAAACATATTTTTAAAGGGGTTTATATCATTATTTATCAGACTTAAAGCAGGCTTACAGTCATAAGCTCTTAAGCATTGGATGACCCACTTTATGGTGCAGTATACCCTTGCCTCAAGCTCATCACCAACTACACTCAATACTCATTATAAAGCTAAAAAATCCTCAGTTATTCCATCTTTTGCCCCTCAGAATGGCGACATTTTATGATGAAGCTCACCTAAGTTCTGGGAGACAGAAAAACTGCTGGATCATCATTCATCCTTCAAAACTTGTGCTCCATCAATTTTTTCAGCAAAATCTTCAACAAATAATTTTTCAGCAAATAATTTTTCTTATTATTTTTTTCATTTTTTCACATTTCCTAGGTCATCTTTTGACGCGAAGACAAACTGTGGGTATCACAAATGTCCCCGGTTACTCAATAACCTAGCAAATTTTAATTTTGAAGGAGATGAATGCTCGAGCAAAATAATTTGAGTAGCAAAAAGTCCCCCAAACTTAAATTATTCATTGTCCCCAATGAATCATTAATATTTGCAAACTATACCCCCAAACTTAAATTTTTCTCACTGAATTTTTAAACTAAACATGGGACTAGGATTAAGCTTAAAGTGGATCATATAAGTCAAAACTACCGTCAAAATCTTCTTTGCCGCAGCAACAGTCCAGGCTAGAAGAAATGCTCAAGCAAAAGGTTTCTGGAGATCAGAATACCTTGATCTTACTAAGCGTAATCAGTCCAAGCTTCAAAAATTCAGAAGAGAATTAGTTAAGTTAGAGTTAGTCAGTGCTCATGGAATAGAAACATTCAGAAATTTCATTAAAATCATAGAAAAATATTACAAAGCAGAGATATATTTTTAACGCAGAAAAATTAGAAAGAAACAAGACAAGCAGTTATAACAGTGAGCAGGGTCAATATGCGCGAGCAAACAAAAATGGAAAAACAAAAGTAATGCTCGCTCCAGGTCATCCCATCAGTCAGTCTTCCTGACCCTGCTCCTCATCAACATCCTCTTCTCGTTCAACAGGCGGGGGTGGTATCCAAAGATTAAACAAATCATCGGGAAACACTGGAAAGGCCAGATACGGTGTTGAGAAATTGGTTTGCAAGGCCCCCCTGAGCGCATCATCTCTCCTTTTAGCATAAGTCCAGTAGGTCTGAGCTTGCCTTTCAGCAAATTCTAACCTACTGGTCAACACTGACAGTTGCTCTAGGATCTGATTAACGCCATACACAAGCCCACCCTGGCGAACCTCTTGCATACGCTGAAGTCGCACTAGATTAGGTATGTCAATGATTCCCTTATCAGTCATGATCATATCTTCTGGAACCGTGGGCACGTCTGCCCTGCTGCATAACATAGTAATCGTGTTCGGAAAGAACAGTTTCCCCACCTTCTTTTTCCTGCAATCAACAATCTCAGAAGAAATAATTTTTCCTACATCAATACTCATCGAGCGAAGAATGGAAAAAGCAAGCAATACCCTGTCCCGAGATACTGTGGAGTCGTGTGTTGTCGGCAGCAAGCGTAGCCTGAAGAAACCCATCCAAGTGTTGGCTTCACTCTTTAAATAAGCAGCTTGAAACGTATGCTTCCGCGTCTGCGACACCCTCCATTGAGCCCCCTCAATGCCTACCTCCCGGACAGCCGCACTCAGTTGATCACTAGATGGTGCAACCACCATCTCATTAAAAACGACAAGCGGAAAATCCTAGAGATCGAACAATTCATTAATGGCCTCAGGACTCCATTGTACAGGCACTCCTCGAACGATAACCTCAAAATCATTCTTAACGTCAAGATTGGCATAAAACTCCCGAACAATGTTGGAATTGACAGGTTCTGGTTTCCCACAAAATTGCCTCCATCTGAGGTTCACTATTCCAGACTCCAAGAACCTGGGCAAATCACTGTCAAATCCTCGTTCGAACAAGAAGTCCCGTTTCAGCACCTCATGGTATTTTGCTTGAGCAAGATTGTTGACGAAGCGAATGAATGGTGCCCTCGGCTCCTCAATTTCTCCCGATGCTTCGGCAATTCCTTTGCCCTTGCTCTCTCTCTGTATACGCAAACGCTCTTCTTCTGCCATTCTCGCCTCTTTTTCTCTTTCCTTATTCTCAGCGTCCCTTTTTTCTTCCTCAGAGTCCGACGTCGGCGGTGATGGAGTGTTCCGAATCACCCTCACGCGACCCGCCTTCCTCTTGATGCGGCGGCGCTTGGGCGGTTCAGGCATAATGATTTCAACACGAGCCTCCTGCACCGGCTCTGGGGTTTTCTCTTTTTCAGGCATACCTGCGACTTGTCTTTCGACCTCTGTCTCATGTTCCTTCTCAGTATTCCCTTCCTGAACCGTAGCAGAAACTTTCGATTCTATCTCAAGATTCTGAACAGCCTCTGTTTCTTGGATGACTTCTTGTTCCGCAGCCCTCTGCTGCCTCCGTCTTCACTTCGCCTCCTTCTCTTCTGGCGTCCTTTTCTTCTTAGATTTTCCTTTTTTAATTTCCGGTGTGACCGGCACCTCCTCCTCCTCACTCTCCCTCTCTTTTCGAGCTCTTGTTTTTGCCATTAAAGGTGTAAAAGGGTTTTGCCAGAGAATGCAGAGAAAAAAAGAATAACACTCGCACGAAGATTTGTTCAAGAAGATGAAGTGGAGAGAACTTACCAGCCGTTGCAAATAAATAAGGCTCCAGCAAAAGAGAATCTTAACCGAAAAGATTTGCCCTGCAATAACTAATATTAACGTTTCAATTTAAAAATGCAAACCTGAATTTCAAAAATTATCAACGGTAAAATTGCTGATTCCAAACGCCCATGGTAAAAATCAATGTGCTGTCATCAATGAAGCCTTCGGATAATTACTCTGCGACACGTGGCCTCATCAGATGATGCACGCACATTTACCTGCGAGAATTCAAAGCTAAATCTAACGGTAACAATAATAAATTCCAACGGAGACCCTTCTAACTCGAAATACTTTGCTCCAGCAATATCTTTGCCGCAACAATCTGCTGGTCCGGAAAAATCTTAGATACGGAAGTCGAACAGAAAAATCAAAGATTTTTTCTTTAAATTAAATTTAACCAATCATCCCAATCTCTTATTTTCAAAAGAAGCCGAATAAATTAGAGAAAATCTCTATGAATTAAAACTAAAATTCAAATAACTGAAAACAAAATCTAGATAAAATAAAATCTAACTAACTAAAAGATAATTGCAAGATAATTTAAATAAATAACCCGAAAATCAAATCAAATCAAATAAAAAATAGATCAAATCTAACCTACCAAAAATACTTAAAAGATAAAATCTAATAACTCATGCAAAATTAAATCTATCCTAACCGAAAAAAAAAAAAAAACAAATTAGCGAAACATAAAATTAATACAAACACTGGGAGCTTAAAATTTTGCTCTGTGAAATGCTCCCGCAAAAGTCCTGCTCTCTTAATCATCAACCAACCTTAGGGAAGGAGATTTCATCCGAAACTCCTCACCCCAATAATGCTTCACACGCTGTCCATTCACCTTGAACACTCTCCCATCTTTTTCATCCTGCAAAGTAATTGCTCCATTGGGGAAAACCTCAATCACAATAAACGGTCCTGACCATTTAGATTTTGATTTTCCAGGAAATAATTTCAATCTAGAATTATAAAGCAAAACTTTCTGACCCTTGACAAATTCTTTAGATTTTATTTTCTTGTCATGCCACAGCTTAGTCTTTTCCTTATACATCTTCGCATTCTCACAAGAGAATTGGCGAAATTCCTCTAATTCATTAAGCTGCAGCATTCTTATTGCTCCTGCACGACTCAGATCAAAATTTAACTTTTTCAAAGCCCAAAATGTTTTATGCTCAAGCTCTAATGGTAAATGGCAAGCTTTCCCATATACTAACCTATAGGGAGACATACCTAGAGGAGTCTTATAAGCTGTCCTATAAGCCCAAAGAGTCTCATCCAACCTAAAGGACCAATCCTTTCGAGATGGATGGACTACTTTCTCTAAAATAGCTTTTATTTCCCTATTACTAATTTCAGCTTGACCATTTGCTTGTGGGTGATAAGGGGTAGCTATCCTATGCTTAATCCCATACTTAGCTAAAAGCTTAGTTAAGATATTATTAACAAAATGTGTACCCTCATCACTTATTAGAGCTCTAGGTGTCCCGAACCGCGCAAAGATGTGTGATTGGAGAAACCTTGAAACCGTCTTGGCATCACTCTGATGGCATGCGATGGCCTCCACCCACTTGGACACGTAATCAACTGCCAATAAGATAAAAACATTGCCATTAGAAGGGGGAAATGGCCCCATAAAGTCAATACCCCATACATCAAATAATTCAACTTCTAAAATGTAAGTAAGAGGCATTTGATCTCTAGGCCCCAAATTTCCTCTCCTTTGACAAGCATCACATTGCTTGTAAGACCAATGGGCATCCTTAAATAACGTAGGCCAGAAAAACCCGCAATGCAAAATCCTCATAGCTGTCCTCTGACCACGGAAATGGCCTCCATACGGCGAAGAGTGACATTGCTCTAGGATTTCCTTTGCTTTAGCACCTGAAACACACCTACGAATAATACCGTCAGAGCATTGCTTATACATAAATGGCTCATCCCAATAGAAAAATCTTGCATCATGCTTAAACTTTTTCTTCTGCCTCCAATCCATATCAATAGGGGTGACTCCCTTCACTAAAAAGTTGGCAATATCAGCATACCAAGGGACATCCCTGACTACCTTTACCTGAACAGCAAAAAGCTGTTCATCTGGAAAAGAATCAGAAATGGCAGATTGCTCCAGCAAAGATGATGATGGATCAAGACGAGACAAATGATCTTCAATGACATTCTCTGATCCCTTCTTGTCATTTATCTCCAAGTCAAATTCCTGCAGTAATAAAATCCAACGAATTAGTCTAGGCTTTGCATCTTTCTTTGTCATTAAATACCTTATTGCTGCATGATCCGTGAACACCGTGACTTTGGATCCAACCAAATATGGCCGAAACTTCTCAAAAGCAAACACAACAGCTAACAACTCCTTTTCAGTAGTTGTGTAGTTGACCTGTGCCTCATTTAAAACCTTGCTTGCATAATATATAGGATGAATAAATTTGCCCTGCTTTTGCCCCAGCATCGCACCTACCGCAGCATTACTCGCATCACACATTACCTTGAATGGCAAATTCCAATCAGGTGCGCAGAGAATGGGTGATGAGATTAAAGCAGCCTTCAATGTTTCAAAAGCCTTCCTACAATCTGCATTAAAGTCAAAAACATGATCAGTGCACAATAAGTTACAAAGAGGTTTACTGATTTTGGAAAAATCCTTTATGAACCTCCTATAAAATCCAGCATGCCCTAAGAAACTCTGAATTCCCTTCACTGAATTCGGTGGCTCTAGTCTTTCAATAACATCAACTTTTGTTCTATCAACTTCTAGGCCATTCTTAGAAATCCTATGGCCTAACACTATGCCCTCCTTCACCATGAAGTGGCACTTCTCCAGATTAAGAACTAGATGGGTATCCTCACGTGTTTTTAACACCTTACCTAAATTATCTAAACAATTCTGAAAAGACCCTCAAAAAACTGAAAAATCGTCCATAAATACCTCAACAGTGGACTCAATCATATCAAAAAAAATGCTAAGATACACCGCTGAAATGTTGCTGGAGCATTGCAAAAGCGAAAAGGCATTCGCCTGAAAGCAAACGTCCCATAAGGGCAGGTGAAAGTGGTTTTCTCCTGATCTTCAGGAGCAATAGTAATCTGGTTATACCCAGAATAAGCATCCAAGAAGCAGTAATAGGCCTGACCAGCCAATCGATCCAACATCTGGTCGATAAATGGCAGAGGGAAATGATTCTTTCGGGTGGCTTTATTAAGCCGTCTGTAATCCATACAAACCCTCCAGCCAGTTACTGTCCTTGTGGGGATTAACTCATTATCTTTATTGCTCACCACAGTGACACCTCCTTTCTTAGGAACACATTGGATAGGGCTTACCCAATTGCTATCGGCAATTGGATAAATGATCCCAGCATCCAACCATTTAATTACCTCCTTTTTAACAACCTCTTTCATTGCAGGGTTAAGCCTTCTTTGTTGCTCAATACTCCTACGGGATCCCTCCTCTAGAGTGATTTTGTGCATACAAAAAGACGGGCTAATTCCCTGAATATCAGCCAATTTCCAACCTATAGCTTTACGGTATTGCTGCAGCAATTTTATTAAGGCCTCCTCATGCTCCGGCATTAAATCTGATGCAACAATAATGGGCAATGTCTCACTTTCCCCAAGATACACATACTTTAGATGATCCGGTAAAGGTTTCAAATCTAAAGTGGGTGCCTCAATTAGGGATGGCTTAATTGGGGGAGCCTTTCTTTGATCTAAATCTAAAGACTAAAAAACATCCTCACACTTAAACAATTCTTTTTCATTTTTTCTATCTAAAGAACAAAATTCAAATCTTCTACACTAACCTCTCCATACTTTTCCGAATGCTTACCAGCCGAATTCTGTATTGCTGTCTCAATAACTGTGCTCTCCAGAATCTTGATGAAGGAGCAATCCTCCATCTCGTCTGGATATTTCATGGCTTTAAACACATTAAATTTCACTTCCTCATTACAAACTCTCATTGTTAATTCTCCTTTTTGAACATCTATTAATGCCCTACCAGTAGCCAAAAATGGACGACCTAGAATAATTGGGAAATCTTTATCAGCCTCATAGTCTAAAATAATAAAATCAACAGGAAATATGAATTTATCAAGTTTTACTAAGACATCCTCAATTTTACCCTCTGGATATGTGATAGACCTATCAGCTTGTTGGAGTGTAACTGTGGTAGGCCTAGCTTCACCAATACCCAACTTCCGATAGACCGAAAAAGGCATAAGGTTAATGCTTGCCCCTAAATCACAGAGTGCTCTACCTAACTCCTTTCCACCTATAGACACAGGTATGGTAAATGACCCTGGATCCTTAGCCTTGGGGGGTAGACCATTCTTGAGAATAGCACTACACTCCTCAGTAAGAGATACAGTTTCAAACTCACCTAACCTTTTTTTTTTAGTCAAAATATCCTTAAGAAATTTAGCATAATTAGGCATTTGCTCTATAGCTTCTACTAAAGGGATATTTATATGCAACTGCTTAAGAATCTCTAAAAACTTTTTAAATTGACAATCCTGATTCTTAGGCTTTTGCCTTTGTGGAAAAGGTAGAGGTGGTACATAAGGTGGGGGCGACACATATGGTGGTTCTACATCTGGCACAGAACCAGATGCTCCAGCATTCTCTTTGCTGCCTCCAGCACCCTGACCAGACTCCAACTCTTTCTCAACAAAAACATTATCACTATTACTATTTAGATCCTGGGTCTTTCTAGACTCTTCTAATGGCTTACCACTCCTAAGAGCTACTGCCTTTACCTGCTCCTTACCTTCCCTTCGAGAGTGTTCAGTATCCGAGGGAAGTTTCCCTTGAGGCCTTGATTACTTTGAATTGCGGCGTCTGTACGAGCCATAAAGTCTTTCATCATTGCCTCGAGAGAATTTCCCGAATTTTGCTGGGGCAAAGTCTGCTTATTTTGTTGGGGCATTACCTGCGCTTTACAAATCCCGGCTGGTTCATCTTCTGTTGCGCTTGTACGCTATTTCCTTGACCTCCCCATGAGAAGTTGGGGTGGTTGCGCCAACCTGGATTATAGAAGTTAGAATAAGGGTTGTTCCTCTGATTACCTACAAAAAACACAGAAGCTGGATGGGGCAAAACTCGTAGTTGTGGTCTTCACCGCAATAGACACATGCTTCATCCGTGACTTGGTTCACCACTGCTGCAGGCTCCATAGCTGGTGGCTGCTGATGACTAATCAGTGTCACATTCTTAAGAGCGTTAGCAATCATAGCAAGATCAGCCCTAATGATGTACACATCATCAACCTCTAATACACTCTTAACCTTCTTATTCGTTCCTCTAACATCAGACCACTGACAACTATTAATAGATATTCTTTCCAAAATTTCATAGGCTTCATCAAAAGTTTTTGCCAAAAGGGCCCCTCCAGCCGAAGCATCGACCATACCTTGGGTTACTCCATTCAAACCATTGTAAAATGTTTCCATTTGAATACAACGAGGTAACCCATGATGGGGACACTTTCGCAAAAGCTCCTTAAACCTCTCCCAAGCCTCACTAAAAGTCTCATCTTCAAGTTGCCTAAACCCTACTATTTCACTCCTTAATTTTGTATTTTTATTAGGTGGGAAATATTTACTCAAAAAATTTTCAGCTAACTCATTCCACGTCCTAATTGATCCTGGAGCAAAAGAGTTTAACCATGACTTTGCTCCATCTCTAAGAGAATACGGGAACAAAGTTAATCTAAGAGCATCTCTAGGCACTCCTTGAATTACAAAAGAATCACTAACTCCTATAAAAGACTTAAGATGTAAATGAGGGTCTTCAGATGACAAACCATGGAATTGTCCCACGGTTTGCAACATCTGAAACATTACCGGTTTCATTTCAAAATTCGCCGCTTGGATTTGGGGACGTTCAATCCCTGGATTCAAAATTCGCCGCTTGGCTCTGGTCCTATCGTTCGCTATCAAGATAGGATTCTCAGCCTGATTATTTCGCTGTTCATTTTGCTCAAAAAGTGGGTTTTGCTGCAGCAAAGGATTCTGCTGGGGGTTCACTGCTGTTGGACCTTCCGGAACCTGCGGTAGTTGCGGCACGTTCTCCATCTGGTTTCTGCGCTGCTCCCTCCTTTTGTTCCTAAATGACCTTTCGATTTCTGGATCAAGCTCAAACCGTACCCAAGCGGATCGCTCATGCACCAAAATCACACCTGCAAAAACAAAAGAAACAATCAAAAAGTTCTAGCACCAAACCACTAAAACACATACACAAAACAGATCAGATAAAACTTATTCAGTTCCCCGGCAACGGCGCCAAAAACTTGTTGGGTTCCTAGTGTGAGTAAAAATATAGTATAAAATACTCTAGAATTCCTTTGCAAGTATACACAGTCTGCAGCAAGTAATATTATCAATCCAAGGTCTGAATGAGTTTCCACTCTACATATTTTTGTGTAACTTTTTACTGGTTTCGAGAATAATAAAATGATTGGGTTTTATCGGAATTATGCTGAAGCAAAATAAATGACAGAACAACGAGTAAACAAATAGATAGACAGATTAAAGACAGGCGTTGGTTAGGTTTTAGTGATTGTTCTAAGATATGCTCTAGCAATATTATTGATCATGCATTTTTTGCAGTATTATTAGCGGATTCCTCCCGGAACTCCGGATCTTTTGGGATATGTTTGAAACCCAATGAAGAGCGACCGATCAAGCACTAGGCAACTGGCTATCCCTAGCTCAGTCACTGGCGTTCACCAATACACAATGATCGTAGTGTGGATAATTGCCACACACTCTCTAAATCCTCCCTGAAACTAGAGAGAGCTATCCATACCAGCTGGCCAGGCGGGCATAAAATAAGAATAAGCACAACAATTAACCAAAATGCAATAGTCAATTTATTACTAGAGATGAAGCACAGTAATCACATTATTCCTAACCAACACCCTAAGCTACTTAGTTCATAATAGGCATAGAAATACGAATTACAATCTGAGTATGCATGTCCATAACCACAATTTAATAAAGGAAATAAACTCCCTAATCAGCTTGCGGTAGATGGTGTTCTTGATAATCTTCAATCTCCCTATACTATTCGGCTTCCAAGGGAAAACATGGAATGACTTTGACGGCTACTTCCTTTTATAGAAGGATGGGAGGCTTGAATTAGGTAACCTAGGACACGTGTAAGGCTCTCCTTGATCCTTTATCACGAAAATAACTCAACAGAAGTCGGTTCATGAAGTTGGCTAACGAGCTGTGATGTGGCAGTTTCTGTTCCCAGTTTTGCTGCAGCATAGAATTTGCTCCTTCCAGTCGCTCAGCAGCATAATCTGCACAAAATGATTTCCAAAGCTTCCATTCTTCCAAATGGGTTAAATCATGTAATATCTCTCTAAAACCAACCCTATTAAGCATTAAAGACAAACAAATCCTTATATAAATGAAGTCTAAATAACTACCTTTTGGGCAGTTATCAACAGACCTAGGAAATCTAGGTAGTTTGGGAGTCTATGATAATGGTCTTCCTCGTTCTCTTGTCTATCACCAGGTATGTTGGCTTGATTATGATAGTATTATGCTGCATGTACGTTTGAATTGTCTATTGGCATGATTACGTTTGATTTAGTTGATTGCCTTGCATGATTAATGTTAGCTTGCTTGTATGCTGGTTGACTGTCTTGTTTACCTCGTTGAGCATGTTTACTTTTTAATGTCGCTTTATTTTATAGCAGCTAGGCTTAGGATGCTCCCTATAGTTGGATAGATAGCTTGCTTTGTTTTTTTAATTCTTGTTTGGTAGTAGGAGTAGAATGCTCCCATAGTTAGTTAGATAGCTTTTGATTTTCTTGTGATTGTTTTGTGTGATGTTGCTTGTTAATAGGCATAGGATGTTGCCATAGTTTTTTAGATTGCTTGCGTGTTTTTGTTGTGCATGCTGTTGTTTTTAGGTCTAGGTTGCTGCCTCAATTCGAGGTTAGTCCTTCCTATTCAAGTTCATAGGAGAGTTCTTTTAGTGAGTTCCTTTTTTCCTTCCTTAGCGATGAGTTCTAGCGAGAGTCAAGAAAGTAGTTGTACTGACACTCTAGATGTTTCTAAAGTCAATTCGCATTCCAAGGTAATTTTCCCTATTCTTTCTCCGATGCCTCAAGCAGTGTTGACATTGGATGCATTGCAAGCGATGATTGACAAAGCAATCCAAAACAACTTGCATCACCTTGGTGTGAACCAAGTCGTTGCTCATAAATGGGAAGCTCAATTCTTTCGAAGCTTCAATATGGCAAAGCCTCCATCGTTCGATGGCTAGGCTGGATGTTCGAAAGCGGTTGAAGAGTGGACTTTAGTGTTAGAAACACTATTACAGTTGAAAGTGTTAATATTTAAAAAGCGGAAGCAATTTTGGATCTTAGGCACATAATTTGTTCAATTTGATCAAACATTGCATGTTGTCCATTTAAAGAAAAACAGAGTATGTTTACCAACCTTGAATCAATGGAGAAATTGGTTGGATTTCTTTGTTGTTTTTCTTCACCAACGAGTCATGAACCACCAAAGGATCTTCCTTGCTATCCTCAAGCCTTTAGAATGGATTGTGGGATCCTCAAGTGATGGAATTTGAGAGAGAAATCTTGAAGAACAAGCTTACAAGGTGGGTATTTGTGAGTTTTCAATTTGGCAGCATTTCCTTATGTTTCAAGCTTAATTTCTTCAGCCATCTTCTTCCCTTTTATAGAGGGATTAGAGATGAAGGAAAGCTCCAGCAATTTACACTCAATCAACCAAAGATTAGTGGGAATTTTAGTGTCCAATATGAGGTGAGTGCATGAGTTTAGTCACCACGCACTCCACCTCAAAAAATTAAATATTTTTAATTTAATTAAATCCAAAACTATCCTTAACTAGTTGGATAATTATTTGAACTTTAATAATCTGAAAAATTAAAATTGAATTTCCATTTTTGAATTTTAAATTAATTCAAAATTAATTTAAAATAATTATTAAATAAATAATTAATTATTAATTTAATATTAAATATTAAATTAATATTTTTCCACCAATCTCGAACATTTCCTAAATGTTATTTTCACTCATGAATCCCTATTCATGTTATCAGTATTTAAAGCATATTTAAATATTAAATACTCACCTACACGGTTTTCACAAAAACCCGACGTACCAACAATGCCTATCACCTCTACTCATACTTCTCAACATGAACTTAAAGCAGTTCATATTTTTATCCATCATATTATTCTAAAGGTTAGTCTAGAGCTAGCAAGCGGACCTAATGGACTTACAGATCATGGGCTCCAACGGTACAAGGTTAAACTAGCCAAACTCTTTTAACCTAGTTAACCAACATCCCTTAACTACCGAGACACTCCACTATAGCCTAGTAGTTGAACTCCCCTCACTGTATATATATCTGTGTCCACTCGATGTAACAATGATTAGTAAGTCAATCCTTCACAAGTCGTTTGTCACTATAGACAGGTCAAAAGTCTGTGTTACCCCTATAGCACATCTTAGTTCCTTAAGTCCACTGGTCCTCTAATGAACAATTTTGTTCATGGTCCAACCATTAAACAGGATCCCTCTCGGGCCAATGAGAGGGTGGGGCCCTTTGTTCAAGCCTTGGATTCAACACTTAAGGGAACAACATCTCTACTATCCCTGAATAGGGTATGAGTAAATTCCATATTGCATTACTATGTCCCCAGCCATCCATCTAGTGTTATCCCCAAAATTGTCGGATTATTGAACAAAATTTTATGACCACTCTCACCTATGCAGATCAAAGGATAACCCTAAACGAGCAGGAGTTCATAGTAAGCTCAGGATTAAGATCGAGTTACCTAAGTCATCGCATGAAATAATCAATCTTAACAGTAAACGACGTCATAAAGTAAGAGTGACTTATTTCTCGGTCCTGTCTTGTGTACATATCTTTTACACAGGATGCCCCTACTCGCATGTCTTTACATGAACGATCCAGGATCACGTTGTTTGCCTTATTCGCAAAGTAGGTTGCATCCATAGTGTTACCAAAACAAGGTACCCAACCTTATTCATATACTATAGACCATTTAGGTTATATACTCGAACTTGCTCCATGTCTATATTCACTATATAGTTCGAGTATCTCATGCTATAACCATGGATGTTTCAATTGGATTATAAGTTATAAATAAACAATTTCACTAAATAACATCTTTTTTTATATAAAGGATAACAAAACTTGAGTTCTAGAACATAAACCCCAACAACAGTATCTTGGAGTTGATGCTTGATAGCGTGTCCAAGGAGCTACCTTGTTGCTTAGAGGTCACGAACGTGATTGGTGGAATCTAGTGGGCCAACTTGATGATCACTCGGGTAACCCTTTGACATGGACAAGACTCGAGGGTCTTATGCAAGACCAATTTTTCTGACGCTTCCCTAGTGCTGAAGTTGAAGATTTGGAAGCGAAGTTTTGTTGCTCGTGCAGGGGAGCATGTTTGTAGTGCATTATGAAAGAGGATTTGTGGAGTTGTCTCGTCATGTCCCTAAGCTAGTTTCCACTGAGCCAAGAAGGATCAAAAGGTTCATCAATGGCTTGTGTAGGGAAATAAGAGCGTTGGTCAGGCGAGGACGACCAACCACTTAAACAATAGCTCTTGCAAGTGCAATAGCATGAGATAGCGAAGTTCCCAGGATGGAGCAGTCCTCAGAGGTGGGCACTTCATCTGGTGTCAAGCGAAAGCATGAAGAGTTGGATCATGCGTTTGGTCATCGAGATTAAAAGTTTCTGCCAGGACCAAAGTTCAACGAGTTCATTTTAAGGGAAGCCAAAACCTCGAAAAGTTCGAAGGTTCCCTCTAAAAGCGAGCCAATGATGGAAAGCAAAGAGGAGTTGATGCCTTTGATTTCTGATGAAGAACTCAAGGCAGGGTACCCAGAGCTTTATGACGACGAATCTGAAGAAAAGGAATGTCCCTAAAGGTGGGGAGTCGGTTTCACCTCTCGTTCCCAGGTTAGTGTTCCTTCCTTGAGTCTATCTACTGCTCCAGAGTTTAATTTCTTCTTGTAATGTTTTTTCATCTGAATCTCTGTGTGATGCGAGCTCTTAGTTTTGCTTTAGCATGTTTTATTGCATCGGTTAGATCTTTCATTTCCTCTAAAGTTAGTGAAAGATAGTACGTTGGTTTCCAAGCTCTTCCAAGCATCGCCTAGATTCCAAGGAGTCAAGAGATTTCCTTGTAATAGGTGAAGTTGGTTGAACCTTTTTGTATAGGCTAGCTCCTTGTGAAAAAGATCTTTCTAGGATAGTTTTGTAATCCAGCTTCTTAAATTAAGGGTCATGGAATTATAGTTTCAAGGATGTTTTCAAACCAAGTTCGAATGTTGTAAGTATTTCAAGCTTGCTGTGAGGTCTTCGGGCTAAATAGCTTTGCAACTGTTATGGGTTTCCTAAACCAAGTCCCAAGGTCTTGTTGGACTTTCTCGTGACATGCTTTTGATGGTGTGTTGGTTTATTATTAGACAAAGAATCAAAGCATTTCCCTCATGCAATGAGACCTCAATCCAAGGCGTTGAGATATTGAGAATCGGTAATGGATCATGATTGCAACGTCAGTTGTTGTCACGATAAAGTTACCTTGGTGTGCTCTTTATTTGGCAATACCAAGGGCGGTGTTATTGTCACCACGTAGCCATTCTAGGAAGGGTGGTTGGTTTGATAATGAGAGTTGGTAGTGGAAGCTGTTTTGATGTTCCTTTGGTGATGGCTAGTTGTAACTAGCGGTCGCAACATACCAACAAAGTGTATTTTAGGTTGGTGAATTTTGTTGATGAAGTTCTTGCTCGATCGAGATGTGAATTCAAGATGTTACTAAAGGTGGATAGTGAATATATCAAGCTTGAAGTTTTGAGTTGACGTTAGCAACATGTGTTCCCTCAGGTAGCATCGTTAAAAGCAAGCCTCATGTGTGTCGTGCAAAAGCGGATAGCTTAGTTCCAATTTTGGAAGTGAAGTTGGCTTTTGATGCTCATGGCCAAGTTTCATGTAGGTCGTGCAAGATTAGAGTTTGGATTTGATTTTGTTAGACCTTTTGAGTGCTAGATGCACTTTGTCAAGTTGACTGTAAGTGAGCCTTGCTGCAAGCGTTGTATGTTCAACACAACTTGGCTCATGAGTTATTGTTATGTAGATACATCAACTATTCTCCTTGTGCCTTAGTTTTTAACTTTGGGATTCGAGAGGAAAGTAGATTGCTGGGCAGAAAGCCACGGGTATTGAGTGCCTTGAGGAGTTAGAGTTGGAATCAAGGCCAAGCATCCAAAGTGGTTAGACGAGCAACTTTCGAGGACGAAAGTTCTTAAGGTGCGGAGATTCTAACGCCCCACGTTTCGAAATCAAATCATTTTGGGATTAGTTGAACGTTCTTTTTATAATTTGAAAAATTAGAATTTAAGCTTAGCCTTGGGTCGCTAAATTAATATTCTATAATTTAGGGAAAAAGAGTTTTTTAGTTAAATCTTTAATTTCCTAAAGTTGGAGGTTTAATATTCGATATTTGTATCAAACATCAAAAGAATCAATTCCCAAATCAATTGCGGCTATTTTCTTTCTCAAATCTTTTGGGAGTTTGAGTTTGGGTTTTTTTTTAAAATTAAATCTTAGATAAGATATAATGCCTATTTAAATTGGGTTTTCATTTGTAAGATTTTGTTTAAAAGAAAAGAAAAGGAAATAAAGAAAAAGGGAAAAAATAAAACCCTAATCCCTTATCTCTTTCTCTCCTTCCTCTCCACACCGCTAGCCCCCCCCCTTTCTATTTCTTCTTCGTGCCCAGCAAATTGACGACATCGGTCTCTTCTCCGGTGACAGTGCATAGGCGAATCTCCCTCTCTTCTTTGATTTCTTCTTCTCTGACGTGTTTCCTTGAGCAGCCAACACCGTGGGTTTTCTTTCCCTCTCTTCATCTCATTTTGTTGTGAAGCCAGTCACCAGATTCTAGAATGCCGCTTCACCTCCGTCGATCCCGCAACCCAGCCTCCTGTCGCCGTCGTGCAAAACTAGCTGCACCCTTTCACGTGTCTCTCTCGCTTGGGTTTTCAACCACTAACCCGTCGTTTGGGTGGTTTGTTTGTCGTCGACTTCCTTTTTGATACCCACAGTATGTCTTCGCGTCAAAAGATGACCTAGGAAATATGATGAAATGATTTGCTGAAAAAGATTGATTGTTGAAAATTTTGCTGAAAAATTTGACGGAGCAAAAGTTTTGAAGGATGAATGATGATCCAATAGTTTTTTTCTGTCTCCCAGAACTTAGGTGAGCTTCATCACAAAATGTCGTCATTCTGAGAGGCAAGAGATGGAATAGCTAATGATTTTTTAGCTTTATAAAGAGTATTGAGCCTAGTTGGTGATGAGTTTGAGGCAGGGGTATACTGCACCATAAAGTGGGTCATCCCATGCTTAAGAGCTTAAGACTGTAGGGCTGCTTAAAGTCTGAAAAACAAGAAAATAAACCCCTTCAAAAATATGTTTTAAGATGTCTGATAAATAGAGCTAAGTTGTGGAGAGTTCTTAGAATTGAGTTGAGAGTGGTGATTATTTGTCCCTGCTAAAGGAATCATTTTGCTGCAGCAGAGCTTGGTTTTGCAGAGTGCTCAGGTAAAGGTTAAAGGTAGTATTGGATTGTCTGATTTGATTAAGCTAATTCTTTGTCTAATGTTTTTAAATTCTTAAGGGAAGGTGAGTTAGTATTGCTCGGGACGCGCAATAGTTCAAGTTTGGGGGTGTGATAACTGCCCAAAAGGTAGTTATTTAGGCCTCATTTCTATAAGGTTTTGTGTGTCTTTTGTGCTTAAGAGGGTTGGTTTTAGATGGATATTACATGTTTTAACCCATTTGGAAGAATGGAAGCATTGGAAATTATTTTGTGCAGATTATGCTGCTGAGTGACTGGAGGGAGCAAATTCTGTGCTGCAGCAAAACTGGGAACAAAACTGCCACATCACATCTCGTTAGCCAACTTTATGAACCGACTTCTGTTGAGTTATTTTCGGGATATAGGAGCAAGGAGAGCCCTACACGTGTCCAAGTCGACCTAATTCAAGCCTCCTATCCTTCTATAAAAGGAAGTAGTCGTCGAAGTCAAAAGTATTCCATGTTCTCCCTTGGAAGCCGAATAGTATAGAGAGATTGAAGATCATCGAGAACATGATGTGCAAATTGCTTACCGCAAGTGTACGGGTCAAGTAATAATATAGTGATTTTGAAATCGAATGTCGTCCTCTGGATTGGTGTCTAGCCAAATTTTAATTATCGAAAATACTTTTGACCAATTTTATTTAGGGAATCAAATAAAATGAGAATATGAATTAATCAACACAAAACTAAAGTAAAAAGTGATAATCAAATGGGAATAATTGGTCTTAGGGAATTGATTTCACCAATCGGAGTTATAGATTAATAAACGGATTAACACATGCTATGTTTCATAAATCTTGGCAACTAAAATCACACATATCTCTCCCGAGCATACATGATTCTCCCATATGCAATTGAACCCGATATCCCTATCTAAATCCAATAAACATACAAGGCAATAAGGCTAACCTTTATGACAATTTCTATAATTAACCTTAATCTCCCGATTTTTAGCTAAATTCTAGTTATGCATATTGATTACTAATTTAAATCCTCTCTCCCGAGTTAGATTCAAATATAAACATCAATCAATTTATGGCCAGTAAATCGAAAGCAATAAACATACAACATATGCATAAATGACATCAATAGCATAAATACCGTAAATCAATCCAAAACTTGCCCAACGGCTACATCAATCCCTAAGAATTAAACTTAGCTACACATAATCCTCGTTACAATATAAACTAAGTCTAAATAAGCCATAAAAAGTGTCTAAAGTAAGGGAAAAGTGAAATAGACTCGTTGTAGGCCGAGACCGAACGTCCCCGTCACGATCCCCACGAACAATGGGTTGATTTCCAACTAATCCCCTTTGCTTCAACTCAATTCTATCCTCTTTCTGCTCTAATGTCGGCTCCAAAAGTCCCCAATTCGAAGTCACAAAAACCTAGCCGAAAATAAGCTTTTATTCTGATTTTTCGTCTTAGCGTCGAGACGCTGTCAAGACAGCGTCGCGACGCTGCCTCTTAAACGCGCGTTCTGAATAAGGAAAACGGTAGCGTCGGGACGCTTCCTATCATAGCGTCTCGACGCTGTGAGCTTTACGCGCCTAATCTGATATGGAATGTGAGCGTCGAGACGCTCAAGAGCTAGCGTCTCGACGCTAGCCTGCTGTTGACCGAGATTTGACTTTTTTCCACTTTTACTCTTTTCATTCCTTTGCATCTTTTCACGCCCCGAGCACCCGATTAACTCTAATATGGCATTATATCTCCAATCAACCATTTCCTACAAAATAAACATTAAAACACAATAAAATGGCCCAAAAATCATAAAAGACTAGCTAAATTAAATAAGTAGAGATAGCTAGCTATGCTCGCTATCAAATACCCCCAAACTTAAGCTTTTGCTAGTCCTCGAGCAAACTCTAAATCTGACATACAATGGAAGAATGGATGCAACAGTCATAACTCAATCCTCAAGGCTCAAAAGTCAATAACCAAGCAAGCACGAGATATGCACACAAGGACCAATGAGGGAGACAAATTAAAATTTTTCCAAAATTAACTTGCACAAGCGAGATCTAACTCAGCAAGATCAGACTCTACTAGCTCGGGATTGGATTATTAAACTCTCAGCTCATCTTCCCTCTACACTGGCATTAAGGCTTCAGTAATGAGTTAATGCAACAAATTAGTTTGTTTATCCCCATACTTAGGTGCTTTTAATTAACAATTGAATTAAGCATGTAAATGTGGCACTAGCTTTCACACACCCATTGCAGGGACCCTTAACCTTATATTTCTCTGGTTGGCCTAACTGATCACAACAGGTGATATGAATCGAGGTGTCTTAATCAAGTCACAAGAACACAAGATGATTACAATCTTTAGAGGTTGCTGATTGGAATATGAAATAAGTGATCAACCAGCTCAATCCAATTATTATGGTGAAAAGTTGCATCCTTTCAAGATTCATAAAGGCACCTATTCAACCAAAAGACACAATGAATCTAGAAATTCAGATTCATTCACATATTTAATGTATTATGTATCTTGTGAATTCATGAACTTGTATTTATGAAGGTTCATGCATGGATTTGAAAAGTTAGGGGTTGAATTTAGACCACATAGATGAAGGGTTGTATCCTTTCATGGTATCTTTTCATCTACTTCTACTCCATTCTTACTAACTATGAAGCCCAAAAAGTTAACCTTTTCCATGCAAAAGCTACACTTATTAAAATTAGCATAAAGCCTCTCTTTTCTAAGTGTAATCAAAACTGACCTAACATGCTCCTCATGCTCAACCAAATTCTTTGAATAAATCAAAATATCATCAAAATACACAACAACATACTTCCCCAAGTATTCTCTCAAAACATGATTCATTAAGCGCATAAATGTACTAGGAGCATTAGTTAACCCAAAAGGCATAACAAGCCATTCATACAATCCAAACTTAGTTTTGAAAGCTGTTTTCCATTCATCTCCTACATGCATCCTAATTTGATGATATCCAGATTTCAAATCAATCTTTGTAAATAAACAAGAACCATGCAATTCATCAAGCATATCATCTAGCCTAGGAATAGGGTGACGATACTTTACAGTGATTTTATTGACGGCTCTACAGTCCACACACATGCGCCAAGTTCCATCCTTCTTTGGCACCAAAATGACCGGTACAGAACATGGACTCAAACTTTCTCGTACATAGCCCTTCTCTATGAGCTCCTCCACTTGCCTTTGAATTTCTTTTGTCTCAGTTGGATTTGCTCTATAAGCTGGCCTATTTGGAATTGAAGCCCCCGGGATGAAGTCTATTTTATGTTCAATACCTCTAAGTGGAGGTAATCCTTTAGGGATTTCATCCTGGAACACGTCCTCAAATTCCTGCAAAAGAGGTTGAAACAAACTAGGCAAAGGCAAATTGTTATCGTTAGTGGCCAAATACCCTTCCTTGTACATAAGTACAAATATTGGTTTTTGGGAAAACATTGCTCTTCTCACCTCTCCCACTCTAGCCAAACAACTGACTTTCTTTCCTTTTTTTTCAATTTCATCTCTTTTTTCACTCTTTTCTCCACTTTTTTTCTCTTTCTGATTTTTCTCTATTTTTTCACTCATTTCTTTCTTTTCTTTCAATTCTTTTTCTTCAAACTCTTTTCTTTTTTTCTCCAACTTTAATTGATCAGCAAATACATCTTCGGAACGCAAAGGTACAAGTGTTGTTTTTCTACCATCTTTGGAAAAAGAATACCTATTCAAATAACCATCATAGATGACCTTCCTATCAAATTGCCAAGGTCGGCCAAGCAAGATGTCACCAGCATGCATAGGTAATACATCACATAACACCTCATCTTTATACTTTCCCAAGGTAAACGAGATTAAAGCTTGAGAAACGACCTTCATTGTTCCACTATCATTGAGCCACTGAAGCTTGTAAGGCTTAGGATGGTGTTGAGTTGGAATTTGTAGCCTTTTGATCAAGAATGTGCTTACTACATTGGTGCAACTTCCACTGTCAATAACAAGACTACAAGGAGTCCCATTAACCAAACACCGTGTGTGGAATAGGTTGTCTCTTTGGTCATCAACATCATTCTCCTTAACTTGAGTGTTAAGAAGTCTTCTAGTAACAAGTGCCAAATGACTCCCATCTTCCAATTCCTCCTCATCCTCTTGGAATTCATCTTCAATTAGCTCATCTTGGTCACTTTCCTCATCATCTGTGACAACTTCTCCATTCTTAATGATCATGACTCTCTTGTTTGGACAGTCACGACTAATATGACCAATCCCTTGACATTTCCAACATTTGATGTCCCTATTTCTCTCTCGGACCTCCTTAGATCCCTCCACTTTTTCCTTGCCCTTGGAGCTCTCGGGCTTGTCCTTTTTACCAAGCTCATACTTCCCTCTAGGTTTGAAATCTGCATTCTTTTTCCAAGTATTAGTAGAAAAAGAAGTAGACTTAGAAGAATTATACCTCTTGGAGTTCTCCTTCTCCCAAGCTAATTGGCCTTCAATTTTGACAGCAAGGTGTAACAACTCTTTCATATCGAAATAAGTTTGTCTATCCACTTGATGAGCTAATGGTCGGTTCAACCCGCCAAGGAACCTAGCCATTGTATCCTCCTCATCTTCATCAATGCCAGCTCTATTCATTAGAGCCTCCATTTCTTTGTAATAATCTTCCACACTTTTGGATCCTTGTTGCAAAGCATAGAGCTTTTGCTTGAGTTCTCGAGAATAATGCTTAGGAATGTACCTCTTCCTCATTAAGGCCTTTAATTCCTCCCATGTTTCAATTGGTTCCTCATAGTTTCTCCTCCATTCTGATTTCAAAGATGTCCACCAAATATTGGCATAATCACAAAATTCAGCCACAGCAAGTTTCAACTTTCTTTCTTCGCCAAAATTGTTGCAATCAAATACATGCTCAATTTTGCTCTCATATTGCAAATACTCCTCCGGATCAGACCTCCCATGAAACGGTGGGATTTTAAGCTTCACTCCCCCAACTCCTCTCTCTTCTCTCTCATACTGGTACTCCCTCTCAACCCTTCTTGGTGGTAAAATTTCTCTACCCACTCTTCTTCCCCTTCCCCTACCCCGGCCTACACCTCTCCCTCCCCTTGGATTGTGCCCGGCTATTAGGGTTACATTGTCATCTTCCTCTTCATTTTCAACTCCTTCATTAACTTCCCTTCCTTGAAGATTTCCTAAACCTACTTCCATTCGCCCCATCCGTTCTTCCAAGGTACTTACTACTTGGGTTAAACGAGTGATAGCCCCGATTTGTGCCTCTATCCACCTAGCTTCTCTAATCTCCCCTCCATTTCCCCCATCTTGACTCATGATGATGTATAATTAGTAGAGAAATATGTTTAGGACCTCACACACTCAACTCACTGATTTTCACTCGGAACACTCGTGTTTATCACACAAAGGTAGGCTATTTGGGAAAGTGACTAAATGATGATATTGGGTAGGCTAATAGGTTCAAGCGATTCTTGTAATAGTGAGCTTTACAACACAACCAAGACAAGATAGCCCCGATTTGTAGCTCTTTTTGCCTAAACTTTATTAAACATTGCAAACTGTGCACAGGCCATGGCATAATAATTTTTTTCTTCAACAGTAACTACAAGAATGATTTTTCTTTATGAGCATAAATAGCATATATTCTTTTCTTTCCTCCTAAGCAAGATCAAACATGCTAATTTGCAAAACATTAACTTTTTAGCTCTACCCTACACCTATCGAGGTGACAACAAGCATATGAACCTAATAATTTCCTCCTAAGCATTCAAATCCAAGTCTAGCCAAGACAAATACTCTACTCATGCAAGCCATCTCCTAGAAAATTTTTAAAAAGTCTCCCTTTTTGGGCACTTATGCTTACATCTCATCACAAGCTTGAAAGTTGACAAGAAAGCCTATCCTAGGACATCATAATAATGCAAAAGTAGCATCCAGAAAACAACCATATGCATAATTCAAAGAAAGCTCAAAACTATAGCCCGAACTCAGATGCTCAAGGGCTCCACAAACATGCTAATCCACCCCCAAACTTAAAACATGCATTGTCCTCAATGTATAAAGAAAATAAAGCATAAACAAGCATGAGAAAAATAGAAGAATGACAGGAGTGAAGAATACTGGCCTGGAATGATGATGACTTCTTGCTTGAGAGCTTGGAATCTTGAAAGCTTGAAAGCAAAGGAGAGAAAGAAAACAAGACCTACAAAACAAAAATAAACAATAAATCAAAAACAAAAAGAAAACACACTAACTTACCTTGGTTGCCTCCCAGAAGCGCTTGTTTAACGTCATTAGCTCGACGTGTTGCACGTGCTTCAAGGAGGCTTTTGTTCTGTGAATCCAACAGAGGTGCTCTTTCTTGCATCTTTCCTGTAGCCCATGTAAAGCACTTCATCTTTAGAGTCTTCAACTGCTTTAAAGATCTCTTTTTCGTTCTTGACTCTAATAGTGAGCTCCCTGCGCTCAATATCTATGATCGCTCGCCTAGTAGCGAGGAATGGTCGTCCTAATATGACAGGCATTGAAGGATTTTCTATCATGTCCATAACATACAAGTCAATAGGGAGGAAAAATCTACCTACTCTGATTAACACATTTTCTATAATACCAACTGGTCTCACCACAGATTGATCAGCCAATTGGAGCTTTACAGGAGTAGACTTAATCTCACCTATGTCTAACTTCTTACACAAGGACAATGGGATAATATTAATGCTAGCACTTAAATCACATAATGCTCTGAAAGAATAAGTACCAAAACTACAAGGAACAGAAAAACTCCCTGGATCTGCTACTTTTTCAGGTACTTTCTGTTGTACTCTGGTGCTGCATGTGGAAGCAAGATAAACAGTGTCAACCTTATTTTCTTTTCGCTTCTTTGCTAACCACTCCTTCATGAACCTGTTGTATTGGGGCATCTCTAATGCCTCTGCAAAAGGAATATTAATATTCAGATTCATAAAAGCATTCATTAATTTATCAAACTGAACCTGATTGTTCTTTTTCTTCTTTTTCTTTTTCCTTTCCTTAGGAACCATCAGTGTGGGAGAAGGAATAGGAGGTTCAAGGTTAGGCTGTTCAGCCTCATCAGATGATGTGTCCTCCTCAGCTTCCCCTGTAGGCGTTTCATAGTCCTCAGATTCAAGTTCCTCTTCAGATTCTTCCTGGTGCACAGTGATTGCCTTACAATACTCCATCTGGGGTTTCTCTTGTTCAGCTGGGGCCTTACCTTTGTTCATTGTACTTACAACATTCACCAACTGTCCCAGCTGAGTCTTTATGTTCTTTATAGCTGCACTGTAGCCATTCACTGTTGAGTTGATGGCAATGACTGCCTCCTCTAATTTGGTTGTCCTGTTACTAGACTCTGCATTGAAAGCTCCAACAAGATCTTCTAACTTTTTATTATCTTGAGTTTGAGGGGCAAAACCAGGAGGATTAAGAACATTCTTAGTATTAGCATAAGAGAAATTTTCATGGTTCCTATTGTTAGGGTGATAATGTGTAGGTGTAGAACTATTATTATATCCCCTAAAATTCGAATTTGAAACATACTGAACCTGCTCAATGGTTTCCTCCTGAGGTCTAGATGCTAAAGCAGCAGCTGATTCAATTGATTGAGCACTCCCTGTACCTGAAAATTTCATAAAAGCATTAGCAAGGGAGGTCATCTGGGCCTGGAGTGCACTTACTTTATCAACCTCAAACACTCCAGCAACAATCTTTTTAGGGGTAGACCGCTCAGATGGCCACTGATAGCTGTTGGTGGCCATATCCTCTAAAAGTGTGCGAGCGTTTTCCACGGTCTTGGACAACAGAGTCCCACCTGCAGCTGCATCAATAATCGTTTTCGTACTAGGAGTTAAACCATTATAAAACAATTGTACCTGAAGCCAATCGGGGTAACCATGTTGAGGACACTTCCTCAGTAGCTCTTTGAATCGCTCCCAAGCTTCGAACAACTGCTCATCATATTGTTGTTGGAATGTCCCAATCTCGGTCCTCAGCTTTACCGTCTTTGCAGGAGGGAAAAATTTCTTCAGGAAGGCCTGGACCAAAGCATCCCAGGTGGTGATGCTCCCAGGGGTAATAGACTGCAACCAATCACGTGCTTTATCCTGCAAAGAAAAGGGAAATAAACGTAAGCGAATAGCATCCTCAGAGACACCATTAATCTTTACCGTCCCACAAATATCCAAGAATGATTTAAGATGAGAATTTGGATCCTCGGTGGGTGATCCTCTGTATGCACAGTCTCGAGCCATCTGAATGAGGCCGGTCTTCAACTCAAAGTTGTTGGCATTAATCGGTGCATACACAATCCCCGACTGTTGCCCCTGAAACACAGGCTGAAAATAATCTCTAATAGGCCTAGGCTCCTCAGGTGGATTTTGATCTACCATTTGAATAATTTCTCTATTTTCCCTTCGAAGCCTAAGAATTGTTCTTTCTATCTCGGGATCAAATGGTGCTAAAATTAAATCTTTATCCCTACGCATAAACAACAAAACTACCCTAGAAAAGAAATAAAACAATTATGGAATGAAATAAAGAAAAGGAAACAACTAATCTAAATATGGAAAATATAATCTAGAAAAGGAAACAAAGTAACCTAATATGGAATGCAAAAAATAAATATGGCAAAATGAAAATAAGAAAACTAATCTAAAAAAAAGAAAAACAAGAACAAATAAGGAAAAGATTACACAACTAAAAGAAAAACTAACCTAGAAAATCAAATATGAAAAGAAAAACAAATAAGGAAAAAAAATGCAACAAACCTAAAAAAGTAACAATACACCCTAAATTAAGATCAAGCAATTTTTCCACAATATCAATCTAGCTAAATGTGCCAATCCCCGACAACGGCGCCAAAAACTTGATGTGCAAATTGCTTACCGCAAGTGTACGGGTCAAGTAATAATATAGTGATTTTGAAATCGAATGTCGTCCTCTGGATTGGTGTCTAGCCAAATTTTAATTATCGAAAATACTTTTGACCAATTTTATTTAGGGAATCAAATAGAATGAGAATATGAATTAATCAACACAAAATTAAAGTAAAAAGCGACAATCAAATGGGAATAATTGGTCTTAGGGAATTGATTTCACCAATTGGAGTTATAGATTAATAAACGGATTAACACATGCTATGATTCATAAATCTTGGCAACTAAAATCACACATATCTCTCCCGAGCATACATGATTCTCCCATATGCAATTGAACCCGATATCCCTATCTAAATCCAATAAACATACAAGGCAATAAGGCTAACCTTTATGACAATTTCTAGAATTAACCTTAATCTCCCGATTTTTAGCTAAATTCTAGTTATGCATATTGATTACTAATTTAAATCCTCTCTCCTGAGTTAGATTCAAATATAAACATCAATCAATTTATGGCCAGTAAATCGAAAGCATTAAACATACAACATATGCATAAATGACATCAATAGCATAAATACCGTAAATCAATCCAAAACTTGCCCAACGGCTACATCAATCCCTAAGAATTAAACTTAGCTACACATAATCCTCGTTACAATATAAACTAAGTATAAATAAGCCATAAAAAGTGTCTAAAGTAAGGGAAAAGAGAAATAGACTCGTTGTAGGCCGAGACCGAACGTCCCCGTCACGATCCCCACGAACAATGGGTTGATTTCCAACTAATCCCCTTTGCTTCAGCTCAATTCTGTCCTCTTTCTGCTCTAATGTCGGCTCCAAAAGTCCCCAATTCGAAGTCACAAAAACCTAACCGAAAATAAGCTTTTATTCTGATTTTTCGTCTTAGCGTCGAGACGCTGCCTCTTATACGCGCGGTCTGAATAAGGAAAAACGGTAGTGTCGGGACGCTTCCTATCATAGCGTCTCGACGCTGTGAGCTTTACGCGCCTAATCTGATATGGAATGTGAGCGTCGAGACGATCAAGAGCTAGCGTCTCGACGCTAGCCTGCTGTTGACCGAGATTTGACTTTTTTCCACTTTTACTCTTTTCATTCCTTTGCATCTTTTCACGCCCCGAGCACACGATTAACTCTAATATGGCATTATAGCTCCAATCAACCATTTCCTACAAAATAAACATTAAAGCACAATAAAATGGCCCAAAAATCATAAAAGACTAGCTAAATTAAATAAGTAGAGATAGCTAGCTATGCTCGCTATCAGAACACCATCATCCGTAAGCTGATTAAGGAGTTTATTTTCTTTATTAACTTCTGGTTATGGACATGCCTACTCAGACTGTGATTTGTATATCCATGCCTATTATGAACTAAGTAGCTTAGGTGTTGGTTAGGAGTAATGTGATTGTTGTGCTTCATCTTTAGTAATATATTGACTATCGCATTTTGGTTAATTGTTGTGCTTATTTCCATTTTATGTCTGCCTGGCCAGCCGGTGTGAATAGCTCTCTCTAGTTTCTGGGATGATTTAGAGAGTGTGTTGCAATTATCCACACTACGATCAATGTGTATTGGTGAACGCCAGTGACTGAGCTAGGGATAGCCAGTTGTCTAGTGCTTGATTGGTCGTACTTCATTGGGGTTGAAACACATCCCAAAAGATTCGGAGTTCCGGGAGGAATCCGCTAATAATACTGCGAGAAATGCATGATCAATAGTATTGCTAGAGCATCTTTTAGAACAATCACTAAATCCTAACCAGCGCCTGTCTTTAATCTATCTATCTATTTGTTTACTCGTTGTTCTGTCGTTTATTTTGCCTCAGCATAATTCTTATAAAACCAAATCATTTTACCATCTTTGAAACCATTAGAAAGTTACACAAAATAGGTAGAGTGGAAACTAATTTAGGACTCGGATTGATATTATTACTTGCTGCAGACTGTGTATAAACTTGCACAGGAATTCTAGAGTCTTTTATACCATATTTTTTACTCACTCTAGGAACCCAACGAGTTTTTGGCGCCGTTGCCGGGGAACTTGGATAAGTTTTATCTGATCTATTTTTGTGTATGTGTTTTAGTGGTTTGGTGCTAGAACTTTTTGATTGTTTCTTTTGTTTTTGCAAGTGTGAGTATGGTGCATGAGCGATCCACTTGGGGTATGGTTTGAGCCTGATCCAGAAATTGAAAGGACATTTAGGAACAGAAGGAGGGAGCAGCGCAGAAACCAGATGGAGAAAGTGTCACGTCTTCCGGAGGGTCCTGAAGGTCCAGCAAACCCCCAGCAGAATCCGTTGCTGCAGCAAAACCCGCTGTTTGAACAAAGTGAGCAGCAAAATAATCAGGCTGAAAATCTGATCTTGATTGCAAACAATAGGACCAGAGCCATTCGAGCGTATGCTGTCCCAATGTTTAATGAGTTGAAACTAGGGATTGCACGTCCCCAAATCCAAGCGGCGAATTTTGAAATGAAACCGGTAATGTTTCAGATGTTGCAAACGGTGGGGCAATTCCATGGTTTGTCATCTGAAGACGCTCATTTACATCTTAAGTCTTTTCTAGGAGTTAACGATTCTTTTGTAATTCAAGGAGTGCCTAGAGATGCCCTTAGATTAACTTTGTTTCCGTATTCTCTTAGAGATGGAGCAAAGGCATGGTTAAACTCTTTTGCTCCAAGATCCATTAGGACATGTGATGAGTTAGCTGAAAATTTTTTGAGTAGATATTTCCCACCTAATAGAAATGCTAAATTAAGGGGTGAAATAGTAGGGTTTAGGCAACTTGAGGATGAGACTTTTAGTGAGGCTTGGGAGAGATTTAAGGAGCTTTTGCGAAAGTGTCCCCACCATGGTTTACCTCATTGTATTCAAATGGAAACATTCTACAATGGTTCAAATGGAGTAACCCAAGGTATGGTCGATGCTTCGGCTGGAGGGGCCCTTTTCGCAAAAACTTTTGATGAAGCCTATGAAATTTTAGAAAGAATATCGATTAATAGTTGTCAGTGATCGGATGTTAGAGGCACAAATAAGAAAGTTAAGAGTGTATTAGAGGTTGATGGTGTGTCCACCATTAGGGCTGATCTTGCTATGATTGCTAACGCTCTTAAGAATGTGACAGTTATTAGTCATCAGCAGCCACCAGCTATGGAGCCTACAGCAGTGGTGAACCAAGTCACAGAAGAAGCATGTGTCTATTGTGGTGAAAATCACAAGTACGAGTTTTGCCCCAGCAATCCAGCTTCTGTGTTTTTTGTAGGTAATCAGAGGAATAACCCTTACTCTAATTTTTATAATCCAGGTTGGTGCAACCACCCCAACTTCTCATGGAGAGGTCAAGGAAATAACGTGCAAGCACAACAAAAAATGAACCAGCCAGGATTTGCTAAAGCGCAAGTATTGCCCCAGCAAAACAAGCAGGCTTTGCCCCAGCAAAATTCGGGGAATTCTCTTGAGGCGACGATGAAAGAATTCATGGCTCGTACAGATACCGCAATTCAAAGTAATCAAGCTTCGATGAGAGCCCTGGAACTGCAAGTGGGTCAACTAGCTACTGAGCTGAAGGCAAGGCCTCAAGGGAAACTTCCATCAGATACTGAACACCCTAGAAGGGAAGGTAAGGAGCAGGTAAAGGCAGTAACTCTTAGGAGTGGTAAGCCATTAGAAGAAAGAATTGAGCCTAGTAAAACCCAGGTTATAGATAAAAATGGTGATAATAACGTTGTTGTTGAGAAAGAGTTGGAGTCTGGTCAGGGTGCTAGAGGCAGCAATAAAAATGCTGGAGCATTTGGTTCTGTTCCAAATGTGGAACCACCTTATGTCCCGCCCCCTACCACCTCTACCTTTTCCACAAAGGCAAAAGCCTAAGAATCAGGATGGTCAATTTAGGAAGTTTTTAGAGATTCTTAAGCAATTGCATATAAATATCCCTTTAGTAGAAGCTATTGAGCAAATGCCTAATTATGCTAAATTTCTTAAGGATATTTTAACTAAAAAGAAGAGGTTAGGTGAGTTTGAAATTGTATCTCTTACTGAGGAATGTAGTGTTATTCTTAAGAATGGGCTACCCCCCAAGGCTAACGATCCAGGGTCATTTACCATACTCGTGTCTATAGGTGGAAAAGAATTAGGTAGAGGACTCTGTGATTTAGGCGCAAGCATTAACCTTATGCCTCTTTCGGTCAATCAAAAGCTAGGTATTGGTGAAGCTAGGCCTACCACAGTTACAGTCCAATTAGCTGATAGGTCTATAACATATCCAGAGGGTAAAATTGAGGATGTCTTAGTGAAGGTAGATAAATTCATATTTCCTATTGATTTTATTATTTTAGACTATGAGGCTGATAAAGATGTCCCAATTATTCTAGGTCGTCAATTTTTGGCTACATGTAGGGCGTTAATAGATGTTCCAAAAGGGGAATTAACAATGAGAGTCTGTAATGAGGAAGTGAAATTTAATGTGTTTAAAGCCATGAAATATCCAGATGAAATGGAGGATTGCTCCTTCATTAGGATTCTGGAGAGCACAGTTATTGTGACAGCAATGCAGGATTCGGCTGATAAGCATTCGGAAAAGCATGGAGAGGTTTGTGTAGAGGATTTTGAAATTTGTTCTTTAGATAGAAAAAATGAAAAAGAATTGTTTAGGTGTGAGGATGTTTTTGAGTCTTTAGATTTAGATCAGAGGAAAGCTCCTCCCATTAAGCCATCCCTGATTGAGGCACCTACTTTAGATTTGAAGCCTTTGCCGGAGCATCTAAAGTATGTGTATCTTGGGGAAGGTAAGACGTTGCCCATTATTGTTGAATCAGATTTAATGCCAGAGCATGAAGAGGCCTTAATAAAATTGCTGCAGCAATACCGCAAGGCTATAGGTTGGACATTGGCTGATTTTCAGGGAATTAGCCCATCTTTTTGTATGCACAAAATCACTCTAGAGGAGGGACCCTTTAGGAGTATTGAGCAACAAAGTAGGCTTATCCCTGCAATGAAAGAGGTTGTTAAAAAAGAGGGGATTAAATGGTTGGATGCTGGGATCATTTATCCAATTGTCGATAGCAATTGGGTGAGCCCTGTCCAATGTGTTCCTAAGAAAGGAGGTGTCACTGTGGTGAGAAATAAAGACAATGGGTTGATTCCAACCAGGACAGTAACTGACTGGAGGGTTTGCATGGATTACAGGAGGCTTAATAAAGCCACCCGTAAGGACCATTTACCTCTACCATTTATTGACCAAATGCTGGATAGATTGGCTGGTCAGGCCTATTACTGTTTCTTGGATGGTTATTCTGAAGGGAATAAAAGTCCCCACGCAGCGGAAGTGCATCGATTGGACCTTACGCCGTATATTAATTAACATTAAAATACCGTTACGATAACTCAAACAAAACTTTAAACTAACTTTAAAGTCGCTGTAAAAACGGTTTAAACATGCTAAAATAAATCTAAATTTATTTTAAAAATTTTTCTAACGAAAAGAGGAAGAACCGTTACAAACCTCCGTTGTAGACTTGACCGTTCTTCGCCGACAACGCTCCAACGAACGAAAACGCAACAGCCTTCTCGCCTCTTGATCGCTGGATTTTCTTCTTTGAATGACACAATAACCACAGAGGTTACACCGGTATGTCTCTAAGTCTAGGAGGCCAAAGACTTGTGGGAGTCTTTCTCTAAGAGGGAGGCTAGAGAGAATTCTAGGTCTTGTCTTTCAAGAGTGTCAAGTGTCATGACCAATTAGGTCTAGTGTTCTATTTATAGAAGAGAGGCCATGAATAAAATATTCAATTAAATCAATCTTTTCCAAAATTGATTCAATCTTATTCCTTAATTAATCAATCATGATCAATCAATTCCCCAATTGATTAATCTTTTCCATAAATGACTAATTTCTTCTATAAGTAATTAGATCATTCCCATAAATGATTAATCACTTCCTTAAGTGATTAATTATTTACATAATTGATTAATTCATGGTTAATGAATTCTTTAATTAATTAACCACCAATTAAATATCTCATATTTAATTTCCGGCCTTGAATTAATTAATTTTGCCCAAACACTTTTAGGACTTAAATTAATTAATTCTTTCAATCTTCCATAAATTTATATTTGAACTTTTTCAAATATTAATTTCTCTCATAATAATATATCAATATATATTATATTTATTTCCCTTAGTAAATTGAACATTTTCAATTTACATTTAATTACTTAGTTGCCTCAAATTACTTTACGAGCTACCAGTGGGACCTAATGGACCTGCAGATCAGAAGCTCCAACGATGTGAGATTAATTGGTTAAACTCATTAACCACAATAATCAATATTCGTTAACTGTGTGTACATTCCACTATAGACTCACAGTTGCACTCTTCTCACTGCAGACATATTTTCTGTGTCCACGGAACTTAGACCAATATCGACTAGTTAGTCCTTCACGAGTGTCCGTAACACCAGCTGGGTCAAATTACCGTTTTACCCCTGGGTCACCTCTATTTCCTTAAGTACCAATTCTCCTCTAATGAACAATCTGTTTGTGGTCCAACCATCAAACAGAAAACCCTCTCGTGCCATTGAGAGGGTAGGGCCCTTTGTTCAAGACTCGGAGTAACCACTTAAGGGAACACTCATCTGCTTCCCTAAAGTCGGGAAGGAGTGAATTCCATCTTGTACGATTATGTTCCCAGCTCCCCATTCGATCTTGTCCCCAAAGTGGTAGGCTTATTGAGTCGGCGTATTGGCCACTCTCACCCATACAAATCAAAGGACAATCTCTCATGAGCAGGAGTCCATAATCAACTCAGGATTAAGACTAAGTTGTCTAGGTCGTCCTAGTGAAAATAGAAAACCAACTAGTTAACGGTGTTATAACTAGTGGTTACTATTTCACGGTCCGGTCTTATGCAAACTCATTGCATAGGATACCCCCACTCGCATGTCTCCTACACGAACGCGTTGGATCGCAGCGTTTGTATCAAATACAAAGTGGGTCGTATCCATAGTGTCACCAGGATAAGGCACCCAGTCTTATCCCTATACTATAGACCCTTTAGGCTGTTTCTTGAACAATGATCCCATATGTCGCTACATATAGTTCAAGACTCATATTACAGCCTTGGATGTCTAGTTTATTGGATTAGGGTTATTATTAGGCAAAGACAAACATAAAATAATTAATAACAATTAATGGAAAAATATATCAATATTATTTCATTAATATCCGGTCAACGGTTACATTCACTATCTACGAGTTTTAGGGCATAAAACCCAACATATTCTGGGTACAACCAAATTACTATTGCTCCTGAGGATCAGGAGAAAACCACTTTTACCTGCCCTTATGGGACGTTTGCTTTTAGGCGAATGCCTTTTGGCCTCTGCAATGCTCCAACAACATTTCAGCGGTGTATGCTAGCAATTTTTTCTGATATGATTGAGTCCACTGTTGAGGTATTTATGGACGATTTTTCAGTTTTTGGAGGGTTTTTTCAGAATTGTTTAGATAATTTAGGAAAGGTGTTAAAAAGATGTGAGGATACCCATCTAGTTCTTAATTGGGAAAAATGCCACTTCATGGTGAAGAAAGGCATAGTGTTAGGTCATAGGATTTCTAAAAATGGTCTAGAAGTTGATAGAGCAAAAATAGAGGTGATTGAAAGACTAGAGCCACCGAATTCAGTGAAGGGAATTCATAGTTTTTTAGGACATGCTGGATTTTATAGGAGGTTCATAAAGGATTTTTCCAAAATCAGTAAACCTCTTTGTAACTTGTTGTGCACTGATCATGTTTTTGACTTTAATGCAGATTGTAGGAAGGCTTTTGAGACTTTAAAGGCTTCTTTAATCTCAACACCCATTCTTTGCGCACCTAATTGGAATTTACCATTCGAGGTAATGTGTGATGCGAGTGATGTTGCGGTAGGTGCGATGTTGGGGCAAAAGCAGGGCAAATTTATCCATCCTATATATTATGCAAGCAAGGTTTTAAATGAAGCACAGGTCAACTATACAACTACTGAAAATGAGTTGTTAGCTGTAGTGTTTTCTTTTGAGAAATTTCGGCCATATTTGGTTGGATCCAAAGTCACGATTTTTACGGATCATGTAGCAATAAGGTATTTAATGACTAAGAAGGATGCAAAGCCTAGACTAATTCGTTGGATTTTATTATTGCAGGAATTCGATTTGGAAATAAAGGACAAGAAAGGATCAGAAAACGTCATTGCAGACCATTTATCTCATCTTGATCCGTCATCATCTTTGCTTGAGCAATCTACAATTTCAGATTCTTTTCCAGATGAACAACTTTTTGTTGTTCAGGTATAGGTAGTTAGGGATGTCCCTTGGTATGCTGATATTGCCAACTTTTTGGTAAAGGGAGTCACCCCTATTGACAAGGATTGGAGGCAGAAGAAAAAATTTAAGCATGATGCGAAAATTTTTATTGGGATGAGCCATTTATGTATAAGCAATGCTCTGACGGTATTATTCGTAAGTGTGTTTCAGGTGCTGAAGCAAAGGAAATCCTAGAGCAATGTCACTCTTCGCCGTATGGAGGTCATTTCAGCGGTCAGAGGACAACTATGAGGATTTTGCATTGTGGATTCTTCTGGCCCACCTTATTCAAGGATGCCCATTGGTTCTACAAGCAATGTGATGCTTGCCAAAGGATAGGAAATTTAGGGCCTAGAGATGAAATGCCTCTTACTTACATTTTAGAAGTTGAATTATTCGATGTATGGGGTATTGACTTGATGGGGCCATTTCCCCCTTCTAATTGCAATGTTTTTATCTTATTGGCAGTTGATTATATGTCCAAGTGGGTGGAGGCCATTGCATGTCATCAGAGTGATGCCAAGACAGTTGCAAGGTTTCTTCAATCGCACATCTTTGTGCGGTTTGGGACACCTAGGGCTCTAGTGAGTGACGAGGGTACACATTTTGTTAATAATATCTTAACTAAGCTTTTAGCTAAGTATGGGATTAAGCATCGGATAGCTACCCCTTATCACCCAAAAGCAAATGGTCAAGCTGAAATTAGTAATAGGGAAATTAAAGCTATTTTAGAGAAAGTAGTCCATCCATCTAGGAAGGATTGGTCCTTTAGGTTGGATGAGGCTCTTTGGGCTTATAGGACAGCTTATAAGACTCCTCTGGGTATGTCTCCTTATAGGTTAGTATATGGGAAAGCTTGCAATTTACAATTAGAGCTAGAGCATAAAACATTTTGGGCTCTGAAAAAGCTGAATTTTGATATGAGTCGTGCAGGAGCAATAAGAATGTTGCAGCTTAATTTATTGGAGGAATTTCGCCAATTTTCTTATGAGAATGCAAAAATGTAAAAAGAAAAGACTAAGTTGTGGCATGACAAGAAAATTAAATCTAAAGAGTTTGTCAAGGGTCGAAAAGTCTTGCTTTATAATTATAGATTGAAATTATTTCCCGTGAAGCTAAAATCTAAATGGTCAGGACCGTTCACTAGGATTGAGGTTTTCCCCCATGGAGCAATTACTTTGCAGGATGAAAAAGATGGGAGAGTGTTCAAGGTGAATGGACAACGTGTGAAGAATTATTGGGGTGAGGAGTTTTAGTCGAAATATCCTTCCCTAAAGTTAGTTGATGATTGAGAGAGCAGGATTTTTGTGGGAGCATTTCACAAAGCTAAATTTTGAGCTCTCAGTGTTTATTTTATTTTTCGCTGATTTTTTTTTAATTCCGATTAGGTTAGGTTTGATTTTTGCATAGTTTATTAGATTTCAGTATTTTTATTATTTTAGATTTTATTTTGTTCTGAATTTGATTTGATTTTATTCTCTGGATATTTATTTAAATTATCTTTGGGTTATCTTTGCATTAATTAGATTTTATTAGATTAAGTTCTAGATTTTATTTTCAGTTATTTTAATTCTTTTTAGTTTGAGTTAATAAAGATTTTCTCTAAATTAATTCGGCTTCAAGAAGGATTAAATTTGATTTGATTAGACATTTTTAGAAGATTTGGTTTTCTATTTTGAAATTTGAATTTCGTATCTAGGATTCTTCGGGTTCGACAGGTTGTTACGGCAAGGTTTTGACTGAAGCAAAATCATCCGAATTAGAAAGGATTTTGTGGGAATTTATTATTTTTACCGTTGGGATTTTCTTTAGCAGGTAAATTTGCATGTGTCATCTGGTGAAGCCACGTGTCACACAGAGATCATCCAAGGGCTCTGATGATGGACAGCGCATAAAGATTTACCATGGGCGATTAAAATTCAACATTTTACCGTTGCTGGTTTTGAATTTCCAATTTTCATGCATTTAAAATTAAACGGGAATAAAATTTAATGCAGCGCATATCTTTTCAGTTAGGATTTGATTTTGCTGAAGCTTATTTATTGGGAGACGGTGGTACGTTTCTTTTCACCTCAACTTTGTATTTACTTTCTTCCCTGTTCGTATTTCTTTTTCTTCTTTCTGCGGTGCTCTTCTCTGTAAAATCTTTGCGTTCTCATGGCGAAAACACGAGCAAGGAAAGAAAGAGAGAATGAGGAGGAAGAGGTTGCGCTTACCCCTGAGGTATCGAAGGTGAAAACTAAAAAGAAATGAACGCCAGAGGAAAAAGAGGGAAATAAAAGGAGAAGGCAGCAAAGGGATGCAGAAGAGGGAGAAGTTTAGGAGGTGGTCGAGGATGTTGCCACTACAACGGAGGAAGGAAATACACAAGAACCTGAGGTGCAAAACACAGATACGATTCAAGAAGAGAATGTTGAGAAGAATCAAGAAACAGAGGCTGACGAAGTTAGCGGCGAACAAGCAGCAGTTGTGCCTGAAAAAGAAAATACACCAGAGCCGGTGCAGGAAGCTCAGGTAGAGGTAATCATGCTTGAGCCACGAAAGCGACGCCGCATTAAGCGGAAGGCGGGCCGCATCAGGGTGATTCGAAATACCCCATCGCCTCCATCATCGGATTCTGAGGAAGATCGAAGGGAAAAAGAGAAGAAGGAGTTGAAGACAAAGAGAGGGAAGAAGAAGCAAAGAAAGTTGAGGAAGAGATTCTGACCAAGCAATGAGAAGACAAGGGCAAAGGAATTGCCGAGGCATCGGGTGAGGCTAATGAGATTGAGGAACAAAGGGTGCCTTTTGTTCGCTTCATCAATGGCCTTGCTCGAGCAAAATACCAGGAGGTGCTGAAATGGGACTTCTTGTTCGAACGAGGATTTGGCAGTGATTTGCCCAGGTTCTTGGGGTCTGGAATCGTGAACCTCGGATGGAGGCAATTTTGTGCGAAACCAGAACCTGTCAATTCCAACTTTGTTCGGGAATTTTACGCCAACCTTGACGTTAAGAATGATTTTGAGGTTATTGTTCGAGGAGTGCCTGTGCAGTGGAGCCCATAAGCCATTAATGAATTGTTCAATCTCCAGGATTTTCCGCATTCAGCTTTTAATGAGATGGTGGTTGCACCATCTAGTGATCAATTAAGTGCGGCTGTCCGGGAGGTTGGCATTGAGGGGGCTCAATGGAGGGTGTCGCAGACGCGCAAGCACACGTTTCAAGTTGCTTATTTGAAGAGTGAAGCCAACACTTGGATGGGTTTCATCAGGCTACGCTTGCTACCGACAACACACGACTCCACAGTATCTCGGGAAAGGGTATTGTTTGCCTTTGCCATTCTTCGTTCGATGAGTATTGATGTAGGAAAAATTATTTCTTCTGAGATTGTTGATTGCTGGAAAAAGAAGGTGGGGAAGTTGTTCTTCCCAAATACAATTACTATGCTGTGCAGAAACGTAGGGGTTCCAGTGGATGGGAATGATGTAATTCTGTTTGATAAGGGGATCATTGATACGCCCAATTTGGCGTGGCTCCAACGTACGCAGGAGATACGACAAGGAAGGCTGATCTACGACATGAATACGATTCTAGAACAACTGTCACTGTTGGCCAGCAGGCAGGAGTTTGCTGAGAGGCAGACTTTAACCTTCTGGACCTATGCTAAGAATCGTGATGCTGGTTTGAAGAGGGCGCTGCAAGAAAATTTTTCAAAGCCATATCCAGCTCTCCCTGCATTCCCCGAAGACTTACTGAACCCCTGGATTTCCACTGCCGCCTGCTGAGAGGGAAGATGGAGAAGAAGATTTGGGTCAGGAGGATTTGAGCGCGCAATATTTTTGCAGACATATTTTGTTTGCTGGCGCATTCCTGACCACATCTTCTTATATAATTGCTTGTCTGTTTCTTTTTAATTTTTCTGATGAAAAAATATATCTGCTTTGTAATGTTTTCTTTATGTTTTTAATGAAATTTCGAGATGTTTCCGTTCAATGAGCACTAAGTAACTCTAACTTAACTAATTTTCTTCTGAATTTTTGAAGCTTGGACTGATTACGCTTAATTAGATCAAGGTATTCTGATCTCCAGAAACCTATTGCTTGAGCATTTCTTCTAGCCTGGACTGTTGCTGCGGTAAAGAAGATTTTTGAGGTAGTATTGACTTATATGATCCACTTTAAGCTTAGTTCTAGTCCCACACTTAGTTTAAAATTCAAATAGAAAAATTTAAGTTTGGGGGTATAATTGCTTATATAATGATTCATTGGGGACAATGAATAATTCAAGTTTGGGGGACTTTTTACTACTCCAATTGTTTTGCTCGAGCATTCCTCTCCTTCAAGTAAAAATTTGCTAAGTTATTGAGTAACCGGGGACATTTGTGATACCCATAGTTTGTCTTCGCGTCAAAAGATGACCTAGGAAATATGAAAAAAAATGATGAAATGATTTGCTGAAAAAGATTGATTGTTGAAAATTTTGCTGAAAATTTTGACGGAGCAAAAGTTTTGAAGGATGAATGATGATCCAACAGTTTTTTTCTGTCTCCCAGAACTTAGGTGAGCTTCATCACAAAATGTCGTCATTCTGAGAGGCAAGAGATGGAATAACTAAGGATTTTTTAGCTTTATAAAGAGTATTGAGCCTAGTTGGTGATGAGTTTGAGGCAGGGGTATACTGCACCATAAAGTGTGTCATCCCATGCTTAAGAGCTTATGACTGTAGGGCTGCTTAAAGTTTGAAAAACAAGAAAATAAACCCCTTCAAAAATATGTTTTAAGATGTCTGATAAATAGAGCTAAGTTATGGAGAGTTCTTAGAATTGAGTTGAGAGTGGTGATTATTTGTCCCTGCTAAAGGAATCATTTTGCAGCAGCAGAGCTTGGTTTTGCAGAGTGCTCAGGTAAAGGTTAAAGGTAGTATTGGATTGTTTGATTTGATTAAGCTAATTCTTTGTCTAATGTTTTTAAATTCTTAAGGGAAGGTGAGTTAGTATTGCTCGGGACGCGCAATAGTTCAAGTTTGGGGGTGTGATAACTGCCCAAAAGGTAGTTATTTAGGCCTCATTTCTATAAGGTTTTGTGTGTCTTTTGTGCTTAAGAGGATTGGTTTTACATGGATATTACATGTTTTAACCCATTTGGAAGAATGGAAGCATTGAAAATTATTTTGTGCAGATTATGCTGCTGAGTGACTAGAGGGAGCAAATTCTGTGCTGCAGCAAAACTGGGAACAGAACTGCCACATCACAGCTCGTTAGCCAACTTTATGAACCGACTTCTGTTGAGTTATTTTCGGGATAAAGGAGCAAGGAGAGCCCTACACGTGTCCAAGTTGACCTAATTCAAACCTCCTATCCTTCTATAAAAGGAAGTAGCCGTCGAAGTCAAAAGTATTCCATGTTCTCCATTGGAAGCCGAATGGTATAGAGAGATTGAAGATCATCGAGAACACCATCATCTGCAAGCTGATTAAGGAGTTTATTTTCTTTATTAACTTGTGGTTATGGACATGCCTACTCAGATTGTGATTTGTATTTCCATGCCTATTATGAACTAAGTAGCTTAGGTGTTGGTTAGGAGTAATGTGATTGTCGTGCTTCATCTTTAGTAATATATTGACTATCGCATTTTTGTTAATTGTTGTGCTTATATCCATTTTATGCCCGCCTAGGCAGCCGGTGTGAATAGCTCTCTCTAGTTTCAGGGATGATTTAGAGAGTGTGTGGCAATTATCCACACTACGATCATTGTGTATTGGTGAACGTGATAGCGAGCAGAAATGTCGCTATTTTAGTCTCAATTTATTAAGCTTTTTGGTGCTTTAATCGTGTTTTTAATGAATATATGTAATGAATTTTGTTATTTTGTCTTTTGGAGCATAAATGATGATTTTGGGAGAAAAAGAGCCATAATTGAAGTAATTATAACCCAAATCAAAGTATGAAGCATTTGGAAGCCCAAAGAAGACATCCATGAAGAAAAGACCAAGAGAAATGAAGAAGAAGGCCCAAAAATCAGCCCAAAAGGAAGCTGATTTTTCTGGAAAATCTGGACAGCGTCGAGACGCTTAGCAAGGCAGCGTCGCGACGCTGCCCTTTCTTGTTGCCCAAGCCGCGTGCGCAGCAGCGTCGCGACGCTTGGCAAGGCAGCGTCGCGACGCTACCCCTTTTCCAGGCCTATAAATAGGCGCCCTTGGTGCCTCATTTGGATCATCAATCATCACTCAATCATCCACCACTCATTCCTTTCCTTCCTTCCTTAAGACTCCTTTTTTGGAGCCCCTCTCAAGGCTTTTGAGCCTTTTTGAGAGGGTTCTTCTAGTGGGAATTTTTGGGGAATTTTGGGAAGCAATTCTAGAGGCACGAGGAGTAGTCAGCGGAGGCTCCAAGCGTCAGCAAGTGGTTTTTCGACGGTCAATTCCTTTTCCTTTATGCTTTTTAATATGCTTTCCCTTGTAATTATTGTGAATATTATGTGTAGCTAAACCCCCAATTTGGGGTCTTGAAATGAAATGTTAGTGGAAATATTGTTATAATTTCTTGTCTCTTGCCCATGTCCTAATTATTTGTATGGATGTGCTTAATGCTTTACTCAATCTGGCCAATTGTGTAATGATTCGTTTCTTAATGGAAACTCGACGGAGAGAAATTAGGATAGATCATAATCCATGCAACTAGTTTAATTGCCCGTTGTGACACCGGGATTAGTTGATTGAACATAGATTCCTAAAATGAATCAGAGCGTAATAATTAATGATTTTTAATAGCGCTAAGGACACTTAGGTTGTTAAAATGAATTAATTACAATTAGGGGAAACCGACAGGAGAACCTATGTGATTAACGGAGATTCTAGGTTTATAATTAGTTGGGCAATGAGATAGGATAATTATAGCAATTATTTAGCTAATCATTGATTTTCAAGACCCCTCTTCCCGCTTAATGAAAACTCTTTCTCCACATTTTATTTCTGATTGATCAAATTTGTTTTTATTTAGTCATTTTAAATTAAATCTTCTTATTTCATGAACGTGGTCCCTAAATATTATTTCACCTAAGTATTTTCAGTGCTCAAGAGAATTTTAATTAATTGCTTAAGTTTCGCTTCGCCTCCCTGAGGATTCGATACTCGGAATACTTTCCGTTTTATATTACTTGTGGCTCGTGCACTTGCGGATACCAAACAAGTTTTTGGCGCCGTTGCCGGGGAGGCTTGATTTTTAAGCAAAAATTAATTTTTCTTGACATCGAAAAGAAAAGGGTAAATGGTAATTTAGGTGTAAATATTTTTCTTTTATCATTTTGTGAATATCATTTTTGTTTGGTTCTTTTTGTTATCTGGGAGCATTGTATGCGAAGAAACAAGGTGGTTGATCTGTTTCCGTTAGATCTTGAGATTAACAGGACTCTAAAATTCATTAGAAGAGAAAAAAGATTAACAGAGATTTTCTGCAGCCAGTTCTTCCTACCGAGAATTCTGAAATTGTTTACGCCCCCATCCAAGCAACAAATTTTGAGCTCAAAACAGGGTTGATTCAGATGGCACGCGATAACTCGTTGAAGGGACATCCTTCCGAGGACCCCCACTCTCATCTGCGATCATTCCTAGAAATATGCGGGACGGTAAAGATGAACGGAGTTCCGGCCAACGCAATCAGATTGAGGCTATTTCCATTTTCCCTACAGGATAAAGCAAAAGATTGGCTCGAATCAGTCGAGACGGGCAGCATCAGTACTTGGGACGAGCTTGCCCAGGCTTTTCTGACAAAATTTTTTCCACCAGCTTAGACTACCAAGCTACGGACTGAAATTGGAACATTCAGACAGCTTGACGAAGAATAGTTATACGAAGCGTGGGAAAGATATAAGGAAATGCTTAGGCGATGCCCCCAACACGGATATCCTGATTGGCTTCAGGTACAGTTATTCTATAATGGATTAAACCCCTCCACAAAGACAGTCCTTGACACATCAGCAGGAGAGAGTTTTCTTTCAAAAACAGTGACAGAAGCCAAAGACCTGCTTGAGGAAATGGCGGCAACAAGTTATCAATGGCCGACGGAGAGAGGAACATTTACAAAGAAGGTTGGATTGTATGAATTGGATGAGTCAAGTTCACTGAAAGCGCAACTAGCATCTCTGACCAATGCTCTAAACAAATTGACGTCATCTGAGGTGGTCAAGTCCATTTCCACCTTAGCTGAAGGTCATTCAAAGAAGGAAGGTCAAGATGTGGAAGAAGTTCAATACATAGGAAATAGATCATATACTCAAGGAGTACCGAACTTCTACCACCCCAGTCTGCGCAATCACGAGAACTTCTCATATGCGAATACGAAGAATGTTTTGCAGCCACCCCCAGGTTTTGCATCAACGAGTACTCCTGAAAAGAAAAATAATATGGAGGAGATGGTGGCTTTATTCATCAAGGAACAAAGAATATTGAATGTGAGTCTCCAGACATCAGTAAACAACCACGACGCAGCTCTAAAGAATATGGAAGTGCAGATAGGTCAGATTGCTTCAGCAGTAAATGCCCTTCAAAAGGGAAAATTTCCAAGCGATACTGAGCCTAACCCGAAAGAGCAGTGTAAGATTGTGGTTTTAAGAAGTGGCAGAAGACTGGAGGACAGTTTAGAGAAGAAAAAGGAAGAAGAAAAGAGAAGGGATGAAGATGAAGGGGCTGAGGCACAAAAAGCCTCCTCTGAAAGGTTCCAACATCCTCCTAACTCTATTGAATTAAAATGTGATTTTTCTAACAGCTGTGCAGGTAGAAAAGAAGAAGAGAAGCAGAATGACAATAAAAAGATGACTGAGGAAGAAGTGGTTCCATGCAACCACCATGACAGAGGTTCGCATATTAGCCCGCCCAAGCGGAGGGGCGAATGTCCAACCTTTGATTACAGGGAGTTACCTTTTCCTCAGAGATTTAAAAATGTCAAATTAGATGAAAAATTTCAAAAAATTTTAGAAATGTTTAAAAAGTTGACTGTGAATATTCCATTGGTAGAAGCTTTGTATAATATGCCGAATTATGGAAAATTCATGAAGGAAATGCTTTCTAAAAAGAAAAGTCTGAAAAAAGAAGTTTTTAATTTATCTGAAAGTAGCAATACCATCATTTCTGGTAGGATACCCTCTAAGCAGAAAGATCCAGGGAGTTTTACTGTTCCCTGTACCATAGGAGAAGTATCCTTCGATAGGGCTTTGTGTGATTTAGGAGCAAGTATAAATTTGATGCCCTACTCTGTGTACAGGAAGATTGGTTTATCAGGTATGACAGACACCGACGTCACTCTCCAGCTTGCTGACAGATCGATTACCCACCCGATGGGTGTTGTGGAGGACGTGTTGGTGAAAGTCAACAAATTCATCTTTCCTGTAGATTTCGTGGTACTGGACATGAAGGAGGACAAAGAAGTGCCAATTATCTTAGGCAGACCTTTCCTAGCCACTGGTAAGGCTGAGATTAGCGTGCATACAGGTAAGCTTACCTTGAACATTGATGATGAAAAAGTCGTGTTTAGTATTTTTGGCCAAGATGAATCTGTTTGTAGCTTACATACATGTTTTTCTGTTGGGCCTGAATACTTGACTGATGACGATGAAGAGGTAGACTATAATCTTGGCCTAGGCTTAGGAGAAATGTTTGTTGATAATATGGATTTTGATCATGATGCATATAAGGATAATCCTCTGTTTGAAAATGATTTGGATCTGCCTGACTTTGAAAATGAATTAGACTTGCCTGCTTGTGAAAATGAAAGATCTGCAGTTGATGATTTACCTTCCTTTGAAAATGAATTGGAATTGCCTGAACTGAATAATTTTGATGATGATATTGAATTGCCTAACATTGAGCATGAACATAAAAGGCATAAAAAAGATTGCTCGATAGATAATTTTGAGTCTGACCATGATTACAGTGAATCTATTGAGTCTGATCTTGACATTCCTGAATGCATGAATCCTGACAATGTGAATACTTTCTTTTCATGTCCTGATGATGTGTATAGCATAGAATCTGATCCAGAAGAACTTAAATCTGTGCATAGTATAGAATATGATCCTGAAATTCTTGAATTCTTTAATTCTTCTGATGATGAGTCATGTGATAGCCTAGTTGAATCATTTTTTAATTCTGAGTCTGAAGGATCTACTGAGCATGTAGATATTTTTTCTGATGAATGGACTGGCATGATTGATAGGCCACCTATAGATCCTAGACCAGTAGATAATATAACGCTTGATGACTCTGTTAACAACTGTTTTGAAAATAGAGATTTAGAAAAGAGATTTGATGCAGCAGATTATTTTCTGAAATGTTATTATGAGAATCTCTTTAGTGAAGATGGGCCAGGGGAAAGTTTTTTTTCTCCCCTGTTTGTAGTTTGCAATTCGGTGCGTGATTTCTTGCAGGGCCCGGAGGATGATGAAAATTTTTATTTTGAGCCTCCGTAAGCGTGCCGAGCCTAGTCTAGCTAAAGACGTTAAAGAAAGCGCTGCTTGGGAGGCAACCCAAGGATTAAAGTAGTTAGTTGTTTTTGCGGTAAATAATTTTCTTTGCTCCGTGATCCAATTTTGTTTTGCAGGATCATCTTAGCAAATCCCAAAATTCCACATTTCCCATTTTTCATGGATCCAAAGGAAGAGGATGAAGCGCTCCTAGCTCAGGGAAGTCTCAGTATCTCTCTTTATGCTTTTCTGTTTTAAAACATTGGGGACAATGTTTAGTTTAAGTTTGGGGGGGAGGTTTCCGCTGTGTTGAGCATATTTAAATTCTGTTGGATGCATGAATAGATAGCCATGATAGCCAAGGATGTGATTTTTGAAATTTTGGGAGAAAATGGTTTATATGTTGTGGAATCTGGGAGCACGGCAGAAATTGTGAAATTTTAAAATTTTTTGATACTTAGTTTTGATGTCTAAAGCATGCAATAGTCTTATCTATTGACGTCTTTGAAAATCTAGATTCTTATTATGGTTTTCAAAATTGTTGTCACCCCGATAGGCTTAGTTTCTAATATCAGGAAGTTCATGCTTGATTGCTCTAAAGAACTAGGTAAGAAAAAAATGTTATGCCTGCTGAGAGAAAGGCAAAAGCAACAAAAGAAAATGTGAGAAAAAGAAAATCTGTTGAAAAAGAATTTTTGCTTGCTCAAAAGAAAAAAAGCCTAGGGGTAAAAAGAGCTACCTGCGGTGTGATCAGTTAGGCCAACCAAAGAATAAAATTCGGGTTAAGGGTCCCTGCACCGTAGTGTGAAAGCTAGTACCATTAGATATCAAAATGCAAGTTTGGGGGAGGAGCAAAAGAAAAAGAAAAGAAAAAGAAGAGAAAAAAAAAATCAAGTGAGAATTCTGCTCCCCCATGAAAAAAGAAAAAGATGACAGGCACCCTAGTTACATTTTTTTGCATGATAGAAGGACTCCGAAGTATTAGGGGCTCTTAGCCAGTGTAGGGGGAAAACAAATGGAGAAAGCCATAAGACTAATCTAGGTTAGTAAAAGAATCAATAGATAAGTCTTGAGCATGTTATTCATTAATCTTAAGTTCAAACTAGTTTAAGATTTCTTCAAGAGTATGCGGTGCTTGCTTATTCCACTTGCATGTTTTCCATTCGATCCTAAGAATTCAAAAATCATTGAGGGTTGAGCAATTCTATTTCATGCATCTTTAGAATTTATTTTGCTCGGGACTAGCAAAAGCTTAAGTTTGGGGGTGTGATAGCGAGCAGAAATGTCGCTATTTTAGTCTCAATTTATTAAGCTTTTTGGTGCTTTAATCGTGTTTTTAATGAATATATGTAATGAATTTTGTTATTTTGTCTTTAGGAGCATAAATGATGATTTTGGGAGAAAAAGAGCCATAATTGAAGTAATTATAACCCAAATCAAAGTATGAAGCATTTGGAAGCCCAAAGAAGACATCCATGAAGAAAAGACCAAGAGAAATGAAGAAGAAGGCCCAAAAATCAGCCCAAAAGGAAGCTGATTTTTCTGGAAAATCTGGACAGCGTCGAGACGCTTAGCAAGGCAGCGTCGCGACGCTGCCCTTTCTTGTTGCCCAAGCCGCGTGCGCAGCAGCGTCGCGACGCTTGGCAAGGCAGCGTCGCGACGCTACCCCTTTTCCAGGCCTATAAATAGGCGCCCTTGGTGCCTCATTTGGATCATCAATCATCACTCAATCATCCACCACTCATTCCTTTCCTTCCTTCCTTAAGACTCATTTTTTGGAGCCCCTCTCAAGGCTTTTGAGCCTTTTTGAGAGGGTTCTTCTAGTGGGAATTTTTGGGGAATTTTGGGAAGCAATTCTAGAGGCACGAGGAGTAGTCAGCGGAGGCTCCAAGCGTCAGCAAGGGGTTTTTCGACGGTCAATTCCTTTTCCTTTATGCTTTTTAATATGCTTTCCCTTGTAATTATTGTGAATATTATGTGTAGCTAAACCCCCAATTTGGGGTCTTGAAATGAAATGTTAGTGGAAATATTGTTATAATTTCTTGTCTCTTGCCCATGTCCTAATTATTTGTATGGATGTGCTTAATGCTTAACTCAATCTGGCCAATTGTGTAATGATTCGTTTCTTAATGGAAACTTGACGGAGAGAAATTAGGATAGATCATAATCCATGCAACTAGTTTAATTGCCCGTTGTGACACCGGGATTAGTTGATTAAACATAGATTCCTAAAATGAATCAGAGCGTAATAATTAATGATTTTTAATAGCGCTAAGGACACTTAGGTTGTTAAAATGAATTAATTACAATTAGGGGAAACCGACAGGAGAACCTATGTGATTAACGGAGATTATAGGTTTATAATTAGTTGGGCAATGAGATAGGATAATTATAGCAATTATTTAGCTAATCATTGATTTTCAAGACCCCTCTTCCCGCTTAAAGAAAACTCTTTCTCCACATTTTATTTCTGATTGATCAAATTTGTTTTTATTTAGTCATTTTAAATTAAATCTTCTTATTTCATGAACGTGGTCCCTAAATATTATTTCACCTAAGTATTTTCAGTGCTCAAGAGAATTTTAATTAATTGCTTAAGTTTCGCTTCGCCTCCCTGAGGATTCGATACTCGGAATACTTTCCGTTTTATATTACTTGTGGCCCGTGCACTTGCGGATACCAAACAGAACGCCAGTGACTGAGCTAGGGATAGCCAGTTGCCTAGTGCTTGATCGGTCGTACTTCATTGGGGTTGAAACACATCCCAAAAGATCCGGAGTTCCGGGAGGAATCCGCTAATAATACTGCGAGAAATGCATGATCAATAGTATTGCTAGAGCATCTTTTAGAACAATCACTAAATCCTAACCAGCGCCTGTCTTTAATCTGTCTATCTATTTGTTTACTCGTTGTTCTGTCATTTTTTTGCCTCAGCATAATTATTATAAAACAAAATCATTTTACCATCTTTGAAACAATTAGAAAGTTAAACAAAATAGGTAGAGTGGAAACTAATTCAGGACTCGGATTGATAATATTACTTGTTGTAGACTGTGTATACTTGCACAGGAATTCTAGTCATTTATACTATATTTTTACTCACTCTAGGAACCCAACAGTTATCGACTTCAAAATTGTTTGATCTCAAAGATCGTTTTTAACGAATACCCACAACCCAGAAGGCCTTGATTTTGGTTACCCATAACCTAGTGACTTGGAATCTTGGTTGTTGAGTCATTTCGAACACAAATTAGCGTGTATTCGAGGTTGTTTGAGTGTTGAACGATAAATTCCATCACCCTTTACCTTCCTTTATTATGTCTCTTTGGTGTTGTTTATAAATTCCTAACCCTTAGAAGTCGTTGCTTGTAGTTTGAGATCTTTAGGCTCTTTCGGTTTGTTCGGTTGCTCTTTTAAGATCACCTAGGAGCGCTTTATAGGTAAGTAGTTTCTATCTGTTGAGTCTGTTTGATTGCATGATGCACATTGTTTGTTTACTTGCTTTATAATTTTTCTCTTGCTTCTTGCTTCTCTTTGAATATATATGTATATTCTAAATGTATGAGTTGTTGTAATGTTGGTTGAAAACATGTCGGTTTTGTTGTGAATTCATGAGTTAAGCATGAGATGAGAGATTGTTGTTGTATGTAATGCTTGGTGCGCATAGTACGTAAGTCTAAAAGCATGATGCAAGGCATATGCATTCTAGGTAGTTTGGTCTGGTAAGTATATGCTTGGTGGGCATAGTACATGAGTCGATCGTATATGCTTGGTGGGCATAGTACATGAGTCTAGAAGCATGTTGCAAGGCATATGCATTCTAGACAGTTGTGAGAAAGAGGTTAGGGACCTAAATGTGAAAGAAAGACACTTGGGTGAATGTCAGTGTACCTCGGGTAAAAATGGTCGAGGGGTGGCATGTCACCATTGGTTTAAGAGGAGCATCGAGGCCTTAGGTACAAATGGTCAATGGTTGGTGTGATAAGTCATCGGTGCGCCTTGGGTACAAATGGCCAAGGTGTGATGCATAGTTCGAGGCCTTGGATACAAATGGTCAAGGGTCGAACGCCGAGCTCCGTAAAGAGCATTATGGCCCTGGGTACAAATGGTCAGGGGACAGTGCGGCTTAAAGGGTTAGTCTTGGAGAGCTTTATGAGGGCAATGAGAGTTGGAAGTCATTGGTGCACCTTGAGTACAAATGGCCAAGGGGCGATGCATAGTTTCGAGGCCTTGGGTACCAATGGTCAAGGGTCGAATGCCGAGCTCCATAGAGAGCATTGGGGCCCTGGGTACAAATGGTCAGGGGACAGTGCAGCTCGAAGGATCGGTCTTGGAGAGCCATGTGAAGGCTAAACATGAATGTTGAGTGAGCTCGTGGAGCTTGAGTCATTAATGTTTTGCATAAAGAGATGCATGAGTTATGACTTAGGAGAGTCATTCATTGTACTGGCTTCTGAGCATGTTGTTGTGTTTACCGCTTTAAGAAGCATGTTGTTTGCACATGAAAATCATATTGTTTGTTTGGTTGTTGTTTGGTTTTTTTTTAGGTAGGGGTTGCTTACGAGTACCATGGTTGTACTGACCCCCTCCCTTCTCTCCCCCCAACTTCTAGATTATGCAGGTTATGAGTGTAGGTGTAAATATCACACATGCGGAAGCAATTTTGGATCTTAGGCACACAATTTGATCAATTTAATCCTAGAAGACATGTTGTCCAGAAGAACAAAAAATAGAGTAATAAGGTACTTACCTCTTGTAGCTCCCAATTCGTATAATCTGATGCTTTATAATTCACACGAACGACTTTTGGAAAACCGCTTGGATCTTCTCTACTATCCTCAGGCCTTGGAACGGATTATGGGATCCCAATTGATAGGAATTGGAAAGGAAAGCTCATGGGTATAAGCAAGCTTAAGAGTATGAACATAGAAGTTCTTGGGAGAATTTTGGAAGCATTTTAGGTTGAAGAAGTCCACCAATTTTCATCAGCTCATCGTCTATAAATAGAGGAAAAACATGCACAAGAATTGCACCAAAAGTTGACAGCAATTTGGGAGTGATTTGAGTCATGGATTAGGTGGTGCAAGAAGGCTAATCTAAGGTGACTAATCATTAAGCACCACCTCCAAAAATTACCAACTTTTTGAATTTCTTTTAAATTCAAAATTTTCAATTTTAAATATAAAATATGAATAGTCTCACTCAATTATAATTTTATTTTAATTTAAATAAAACTTATTTAATTTAAATTAAAATCATTTAATTGAATATCTTATATTAAATTAATACCACTTGTGCAATCTTGATTTTTCTCTCAACGAAATTTCTCGAACATGTTTAATATTTAAATCATATTTAAATATATCCAACACTCATTTTTAATTCATAATTAAACTAATATATCGTTAAATATCATATATAACTGACTTTTGATTCCTTATATGAATTTGAACGTTTCAAATTTTATCTTATCATATTGTTCCAAGTTTTATTCATATTGAGCTAGTAGAGGGACCTAATGGACCTACATGGGCTCCAACGAAATGATGATAAATGATTAATCTGATTAACCTAGTCATTCATCGTACGTTAGCTTCCGGGACACTCCACTATAGCCCGTAGCTGCACTCCCCTCACTGTAGATATATTTCTTGTCCACTTTAGATAAACATGATTAGTAAGTTTACCCTTCACTGGTTGTTCATAACTAGAGCTATGTCAAATGTATGTTTTACCCATATAGTTACATTTGGTTCCTTAAGTTCCACTAATCCTCTAATGAACAACTAGTTCGCGATACAATCACTGAACCAAGTCCCTCTCAAGGTTATGAGAGGGCGGGGCCCCTTTGTTCAAGACTCAGAGTCAGCACTTAAGAAAACTGTTGGGTTTTATGCCCTAAAACTCGTAGATAGTGAATGTAACCATTGACCCGATATTAATGAAACAATATTGATATATTTTTCCATTAAATGTTATTAGTTATTTTATATTTGTCTTTGCCTAAAATAACCCTAATCCAATAAACTAGACATCCTGGGTTGTAATATGAGTCTTGAACTATATGTAGCGACATATGGGATCATTGTTCAAGAAACAACTTAAAGGGTCCATAGTATAGGGATAAGACTGGGTGCCTGATGTGGACTTTTCCTAACCGCAAGCGCACGGGTCAAGTAATAATAAAGTGTTCGTAAATACGAGTGTCGTCCTCTGGATTGGATATTTAAGCAAATCAAGTATTGTGAATAATCTCGCTCAATTTTATTTAGGGATTAAAAAGTGATGAATAGGTGATGATAAAAACCAAATCAAAGCAAGTAAAAAGGATGGAAATTCAATTGGGAAAGCTACTTAGGGAATTGATTTCGCCGATTTCGTTTAGGATTGATTTTACAGAATGAGTTATTATGCACAATGGAATTATGAGCCAAAGACCCTTTAATCACAACTACCTCTCCCGAGTATAATTGATTCTCATGCAAATTCCAACTTGATATCCCTATCTAAGTTTATTAATAAGCAAGGCAATGAGATCTTTTAACCAATTCTAAAGTTAATCTAAAACCGTCAAGAATTAGAAAGTAAACTTTATTCATGCAATCTTGAGTAAGTCTAGATCAAATCCCCTCTCCCGAGCTAGATTCGAAACTTAAATCATCCAACTAATGGCCAATTAATTGAAAGCATTAAATCAAGATTACAAACACAATAACATTGCACAACTTAAACCATAAATCAATCCATAAACTTAATCAACTACATCAATCCCTAAGATACAAGTTTAGCTACTCATAAATGAAAATACAATCTCAACTAATCATATTAAAGCCATAAATCTGACTAAAGAAAGGAAAGGGAAAAGAAAACTCAATGTAGGCCGAGTCCCGACGTCCCCGTCACGATCCCCATGAACAATGGGTTGATTTCCAAGTCTCTCCCTTAGTTTTCAGCCTCCAAATGCACAATTCTATCCTCTTTACGGCTATCCAAGGTCCCAAATCAAACTCCCCTCAAACCTAGTCGAAAATAAGCTTTTATTCTGATTTTTCGTCTTAGCGTCGAGACGCTGCCTCTTATACGCGCGTTCTGAATAAGGAAAAACGGTAGCGTCGGGACGCTTCCTATCATAGCGTCTTGATAGCGAGCATAGCTAGCTATATTTACTTATTTAATTTAGCTAGTCTTTTATGGTGTTTGGGCCATTTTATTGCACTTTAATGTTTATTTTGTAGGAAATGGTTGATTGGAGCTATAATGCAATATCAGAGTTAATCGGGTGCTCGGGGCGTGAAAAGATGCAAAGGAATGAAAAGAGTAAAAGTGGAGAAAAGTCAACTCTCGGTCAACAGCAGGCTAGCGTCGAGACGCTAGCTCTTGAGCGTCTCGACGCTCACATTCCATATCAGATTAGGCGCGTAAAGCTTACAGCGTCGAGACGCTACGATAGGAAGCGTCCCGACGCTACCGTTTTTCCTTATTCAGAACGCGCGTTTAAGAGGCAGCGTCGCGACGCTGTCTTGACAGCGTCTCGACGCTAAGACGAAAAATCAGAATAAAAGCTTCACTTCGGCTAGGTTTTTGGGGGAGATCAATTTGGGACCTTTTGGAGCCGTAAAGAGGACAGAATAGAGGACTTTTGGAGCTGCCAACAAAGGAGGAACTTGGAAATCAACCCATTGTTCGTGTGGATCGTGACGGGGACGTCGGGACTCGGCCTACATTGAGTTTTCTTTTCCCTTTTCTTTCTTTAGTTAGATTTATGGCTTTCCCATGTTTAGTTGAGCTTGTATTTACATTCATGAGTAGCTAAACTTGTAGCTTAGGGATTGATGTAGTTGATTAAGTTTATGGATTGATTTATGGTTTAAGTTGTGCAATGTTATTGTGTTTGTAATCTTGATTTAATGCTTTCAATTAATTGGCCATTAGTTGGATGATTTAAGTTTCGAATCTAGCTCGGGAGAGGGGATTTGATCTAGACTTACTCAAGATTGCATGAATAAAGTTTACATTCTAATTCTTGACGGTTTTAGAATTTCTTTAGAATTGGTTAAAAGATCTCATTGCCTTGCATATTAATAAACTTAGATAGGGATATCAAGTGGGTTAATTTGCATGAGAATCAATTATACTCGGGAGAGGTAGTTGTGATAAAAGGGTCTTTGGCTCATAATTTCATTGTGCATAATAACTTATTCTTTAAAATCAATCCTAAACGAAATCGGCGAAATCAATTCCCTAAGTAGTTTTCCCAATTGAATTTCCATTATTTTTACTTGCTTTGATTTGTTTTTATCATCACCTATTCATCACTTTTTGATCCCTAAATAAAATTGAGCGAGATTATTCATAGTACTCGATTTGCTTAAAAATCCAATCCAGAGGACGACATTCGAATTTACTATTCACTATATTATTACTTGACCCGTGCGCTTGCGGTAGGAAAAGTCCACATCAAGTTTTTGGCGCCGCTGCCGGGGATTGGCACATTTAGCTAGATTGATATTGTGGAAAAATTGCTTGATCTTAATTTAGGGTGTATTGTTACTTTTTTTGGTTTGTTGCATTTTTTTTTTCCTTATTTGTCTTTTTTTTTTCCATATTTGATTTTCTAGGTTGGCTTTCTTTTAGTTGTATAATCTTTTCTTTATTTGTTCTTGTTTTTCTTTATTTTTTTTAGATTAGTTTCTTTATTTGCATTTGGCCATATTTATTTTTTGCATTCCATATTATGTTACTTTGTTTCCTTTTCTAGATTATATTTTCCATATTTAGATTAGTTATTTCCTTTTTCTTTATTTCATTCCATAATTGTTTTCTTTCTTTTCTAGGGTAGTTTTGTTTGTTTATGCGTAGGGATAAAGATTTAATTTAGCACCATTTGATCCCGAGATAGAAAGAACAATTCTTAGGCTTCGAAGGGAAAATAGAGAAATTATTCAAATGGCAGACCAAAATCTACCTGAGGAGCCTAGGCCTATTAGAGATTATTTTCAGCCTGTGTTTCAGGGGCAACAGTCGGGAATTGTCTATGCACCGATTAATGCCAACAACTTTGAGCTGAAAACCGGTCTTATTCAAATGGCTCGAGACTGTGCATACAGAGGATCGCCCACTGAGGATCCAAATTCTCATCTTAAATCATTTTTGGATATTTGTGGGACGGTAAAGATTAATGGAGTCTCTGAGGATGCTATTCGCTTACGTTTATTTCCCTTTTCTTTGCAGGATAAAGCACGAGATTGGTTGCAGTCTATTACTCCTGGGAGCATCACCACCTGGGATGCTTTGGTCCAGGCCTTTTTAAAGAAATTTTTCCCTCCTGCAAAGACGGTCAAGCTGAGGACTGAGATTGGGACATTCCAACAACAATATGATGAGCAGCTGTTCGAAGCTTGGGAACGATTCAAAGAGCTACTGAGGAAGTGTCCTCAACATGGTTACCCCGATTGGCTTCAGGTACAGTTGTTTTATAATGGTTTAACTCCTAGTACAAAAACGATTGTTGATGCAGCTGCAGGTGGGACTCTGTTGTCCAAGACCGTGGAAAACGCTCGCACACTTTTAGAGGATATGGCCACCAACAGCTATCAGTGGCCATCCGAGCGGTCTACACCTAAAAAGATTGCTGCTGGAGTGTTTGAGGTTGATAAAGTAAGTGCACTCCAGGCCCAGATGACTTCCCTTGCCAATGCTTTTATGAAATTTTCAGGTACAGGGAGTGCACAGTCAATTGAATCAGCTGCTGCTTTAGCATCTAGACCTCAGGAGGAGACCATCGAGCAGGTTCAGTATGTATCAAATTTTAATTCTAGGGGATATAATAATAGTTCTACACCTACACATTATCACCCTAACAATAGGAACCATGAAAATTTCTCTTATGCTAATACTAAGAATGTTCTTAATCCTCCTGGTTTTGCCCCTCAAACTCAAGATAATAAAAATTTAGAAGATCTTGTTGGAGCTTTCATTGCAGAGTCTAGTAACAGGACAACCAAGTTAGAGGAGGCAGTCATTGCCATCAATTCAACAGTGAATGGCCACAGTGCAGCCATAAAGAACATTGAGACTCAGCTGGGACAGTTGGTGAATGTTGTAAGCACCATGAATAAAGGTAAGGCCCCAGCTGAACAAGAGAAACCCCAGATGGAGTATTGTAAGGCAATCACTGTGCACCAGGAAGAATCTGAAGAGGAACCTGAATCTGAGGACTATGAAACGCCTACAGGGGAAGCTGAGGAGGACACATCATCTGATGAGGCTGAGCAACCTAACCTTGAGCCTCCTATTCTTTCTCCCACACTGATGGTTCCCAAGGAAAAGAAAAAGAAAAAGAAGAAAAAGAACAATCAGGTTCAATTTGATAAATTTATGAATGCTTTTATGAATCTGAATATTAATATTCCATTTGCAGAGGCATTAGAGATGCCCCAATACAACAGGTTCATGAAGGAGTGGTTAGCAAAGAAGCGAAAAGAAAAGAAGGTTGACACTGTTTATCTTGCTTCCACATGCAGCACCAGAGTACAACAAAAAGTACCTGAAAAAGTTGCAGATCCAGGGAGTTTTTCTGTTCCTTGTAGTTTTGGTACTTATTCTTTCAGAGCATTATGTGATTTAGGTGCTAGCATTAATATCATTCCTCTATCGTTGTGTAAAAAGTTAGATATAGGTGAGATTAAGTCTACTCCTGTAAAGCTCCAATTGGCTGATCAATCTGTGGTGAGACCAGTTGGTATTGTAGAAAATGTGTTAATCAGAGTAGGTAGATTTTTCCTCCCTATTGACTTGTATGTTATGGACATGATAGAAAATCCTTCAATGCCTGTCATATTAGGACGACCATTCCTCGCTACTGGGCGAGCGATCATAGATATTGAGCGCAGGGAGCTCACTATTAGAGTCAAGAACGAAAAAGAAATCTTTAAAGCAGTTGAAGACTCTAAAGATGAAGTGCTTTATATGGGCTACAGGAAAGGTGCAAGAAAGAGCACCTCTGTTGGATTCACAGAACAAAAGCCTCCTTGAAGCACGTGCAACACGTCGAGCTAATGACGTTAAACAAGCGCTTATGGGAGGCAACCCAAGTATGTTTAGTGTGTTTTCTTTTTGTTTTTGAATTATTGTTTGTTTTTGTTTCGTAGGTCTTGTTTTCTTTCTCTCCTTTGCTTTCAAGCTTTCAAGAGTCCAAGCATTCAGTCAAAAAGTCATCATCATTCCAGGGCAGTATTGTTCACTCCTTTCATCCGTTTATTGTTCTCATGCTTGTTTATGCTTTATTTTCGTTATACATTGAGGACAATGCATATTTTAAGTTTGGGGGTGGATTAGCATGTTTGTGGAGCCCTTGAGCATCTGAGTTCGGGCTATAGTTTTTGAGCTTTCTTTGAATTTTGCATATGGTTGTTTTCTGGATGCTACTTTTGCATGATTATGATGTCCTAGGATAGGCTTTCTTGTCAATTTTCAAGCTTGTGATGAGATGTAAGCATAAGTGCCCAAAAAGGGAGACTTTTTAAAATTTTTCTAGGAGATGGCTTGCATGAGTAGAGTATTTGTCTTGGCTAGATTTGGATTTGAATGCTTAGGAGCGAATTATTGGGTTCATATGCTTGTTGTCACCTCGATAGGTGTAGGGTAGAGCTAAAGAGTTAATTTTTTGCAAATTAGCATGTTTGATCTTGCTTAGGAGAAAAGAAAAGAATATCTGCTATTTATGCTCTTATCGAAAAAATCATTCTTGTAGTTACTGTTGAAAAGAAAATTATTATGCCATGGCCTGTGCACAGTTTGCAATGTTTAATAAAGATTAAGGCAAAAAGAGCTACCCCTGTTGTGATCAGTTAGGCCAACCAGAGAAAACTCAGGTTAAGGGTCCCTGCAATGGGTGTGTGAAAGCTAGTGCCACATTTATATGCTTAATTCAATTGTTAATTAAAAGCACCTAAGTATGGAGATAAACAAACTAATTTGTTGCATTAACTCATTAGTGAAGCCTTAGTGCCAGTGTAGAGGGAAGATGAGCTGAGAGTTTAATAATCCAATCCCGGGTTAGTAGAGTCTGATCTTGTTGAGTAGATCTCGCTTGTGCAAGTTAATTTTGGAAAAATTTTAATTTGTCTCTCTCATTGGTCCTTGTGTGCATGTCTCTTACTTGCTTGGTTATTGACTTTTGAGCCTTGAGGATTGAGTCATGATTGTTGCATCCATTCTTCCATTGTATGTCTGATTTAGAGTTTGCTCGAGGACTAGCAAAAACTTAAGTTTGGGGGTATTTGATAGCGAGCATAGCTAGCTATATTTACTTATTTAATTTAGCTAGTCTTTTATGGTGTTTGGGCCATTTTATTGCACTTTAATGTTTATTTTGTAGGAAATGGTTGATTGGAGCTATAATGCAATATCAGAGTTAATCGGGTGCTCGGGGCGTGAAAAGATGCAAAGGAATGAAAAGAGTAAAAGTGGAGAAAAGTCAACTCTCGGTCAACAGCAGGCTAGCGTCGAGACGCTAGCTCTTGAGCGTCTCGACGCTCACATTCCATATCAGATTAGGCGCGTAAAGCTTACAGCGTCGAGACGCTACGATAGGAAGCGTCCCGACGCTACCGTTTTTCCTTATTCAGAACGCGCGTTTAAGAGGCAGCGTCGTGACGCTGTCTTGACAGCGTCTCGACGCTAAGACGAAAAATCAGAATAAAAGCTTCACTTCGGCTAGGTTTTTGGGGGAGATCAATTTGGGACCTTTTGGAGCCGTAAAGAGGACAGAATAGAGGACTTTTGGAGCTGCCAACAAAGGAGGAACTTGGAAATCAACCCATTGTTCGTGGGGATCGTGACGGGGACGTCGGGACTCGGCCTACATTGAGTTTTCTTTTCCCTTTTCTTTCTTTAGTTAGATTTATGGCTTTCCCATGTTTAGTTGAGCTTGTATTTACATTCATGAGTAGCTAAACTTGTAGCTTAGGGATTGATGTAGTTGATTAAGTTTATGGATTGATTTATGGTTTAAGTTGTGCAATGTTATTGTGTTTGTAATCTTGATTTAATGCTTTCAATTAATTGGCCATTAGTCGGATGATTTAAGTTTCGAATCTAGCTCGGGAGAGGGGATTTGATCTAGACTTACTCAAGATTGCATGAATAAAGTTTACATTCTAATTCTTGACGGTTTTAGAATTTCTTTAGAATTGGTTAAAAGATCTCATTGCCTTGCATATTAATAAACTTAGATAGGGATATCAAGTGGGTTAATTTGCATGAGAATCAATTATACTCGGGAGAGGTAGTTGTGATAAAAGGGTCTTTGGCTCATAATTTCATTGTGCATAATAACTTATTCTTTAAAATCAATCCTAAACGAAATCGGCGAAATCAATTCCCTAAGTAGTTTTCCCAATTGAATTTCCATTATTTTTACTTGCTTTGATTTGTTTTTATCATCACCTATTCATCACTTTTTGATCCCTAAATAAAATTGAGCGAGATTATTCATAGTACTCGATTTGCTTAAAAATCCAATCCAGAGGACGACATTCGAATTTACTATTCACTATATTATTACTTGACCCGTGCGCTTGCGGTAGGAAAAGTCCACATCACGTCTCGACGCTGTGAGCTTTACGTGCCTAATCTGATATGGAATGTGAGCGTCGAGACGCTCAAGAGCTAGCGTCTCGACGCTAGCCTGCTGTTGACCGAGATTTGACTTTTTTCCACTTTTACTCTTTTCATTCCTTTGCATCTTTTCACGCCCCGAGCACCCGATTAACTCTAATATGGCATTATAGCTCCAATCAACCATTTCCTACAAAATAAACAATAAAGCACAATAAAATGGCCCAAACATCATAAAAGACTAGCTAAATTAAATAAGTAAAAGTAGCTAGCTATGCTCGCTATCAAATACCCCCAAACTTAAGCTTTTGCTAGTCCTCGAGCAAACTCTAAATCAGACATACAATGGAAGAATGGATGCAACAATCATAACTCAATCCTCAAGGCTCAAAAGTCAATAACCAAGCAAGCAAGAGACATGCACACAAGGACCAATGAGGGAGACAAATTAAAATTTTTCCAAAATTAAGTTGCACAAGCGAGATCTAACTCAACAAGATCAGACTCTACTAGCTCGGGATTGGATTATTAAACTCTCAGCTCATCTTCCCTCTACACTGGCACTAAGGCTTCACTAATGAGTTAATGCAACAAATTAGTTTGTTTATCTCCATACTTAGGTGCTTATAATTAACAATCAAATTAAGCATGTATATGTGGCACTAGCTTTCACACACCCATTGCAGGGACCCTTAACCTGAGTTTTCTCTGGTTGGCCTAACTGATCACAACAGGGGTAGCTCTTTTTGCCTTAATCTTTATTAAACATTGCAAACTGTGCACAGGCCATGGCATAATAATTTTCTTTTCAACAGTAACAACAAGAATGATTTTTCTTTATGAGCATAAATAGCATATATTCTTTTCTTTCCTCCTAAGCAAGATCAAACATGCTAATTTGCAAAACATTAACTTTTTAGCTATTCCCTACACCTATCGAGGTGACAACAAGCATATGAACCCAATAATTCGCTCCTAAACATTCAAATCCAAATCTAGCCAAGACAGATACTCTACTCATGCAAGCCATCTCCTACAAAAATTTTAAAAAGTCTCCCTTTTTGGGCACTTATGCTTACATCTCATCACAAGCTTGAGAATTGACAAGAAAGCCTATCCTAGGACATCATAGTCATGCAAAAGTAGCATCCAGAAAACAACCATATGCATAATTCAAAGAAAGCTCAAAACTATAGCCCGAACTCAGATGCTCAAGGGCTCCACAAACATGATAATCCACCCCCAAACTTAAAATATGCATTGTCCTCAATGTATATAGAAAATAGGGCATAAACAAGCATGAGAACAATAAAAGAATGACATGAGTGAATAATACTGGCCTGGAATGATGATGACTTCTTGCTTGAGAGCTTTGAATCTTGAAAGCTTGAAAGAAAAGGAGAAGAAGAAAACAAGACCTACAAAACAAAAACAAACAATAAATCAAAAACAAAAAGAAAACACACTAACTTACTTGGGTTGCCTCCCATAAGCGCTTGTTTAACGTCATTAGCTCGACGTGTCGACCGTGCTTTAAGGAAGCTTTTGTTCTGTAAATCCAACAGAGGTGCTCTTTCTTGCAGCTTTCCTGTATCCCATGAAAAGCACTTCATCTTTAGAGTCTTCAACTGCTTTAAAGATTTCTTTTTCGTTCTTGACTCTAATAGTGAGCTCCCTGTGCTCAATATCTATAATCACTCGCCCAGTAGCGAGGAATGGTCGTCCTAATATGACAGGCATTGAAGGATTTTCTATCATGTCCATAACATACAAGTCAATAGGGAGGAAAAATCTACCTACTCTGATTAACACATTCTCTACAATACCAACTGGTCTCACCACAGATTGATCAGCCAATTGGAGCTTTACAGGAGTAGACTTAATCTCACCTATATCTAACTTTTTACACAACGATAGAGGAATGATATTGATGCTAGCACCTAAATCACATAATGCTCTGAAAGAATAAGTACCAAAACTACAAGGAACAGAAAAAATCCCTGGATCTGCTACTTTTTCAGGTACTTTCTGTTGTACTCTGGTGCTGCATGTGGAAGCAAGATAAACAGTGTCAACCTTCTTTTCCTTTCGTTTCTTTGCTAACCACTCCTTCATGAACCTGTTGTATTGGGGCATCTCTAATGCCTCTGCAAAAGGAATATTAATATTCAGATTCATAAAAGCATTCATAAATTTATCAAACTGAACCTGATTGTTCTTTTTCTTCTTTTTCTTTTTCCTTTCCTTGGGAACCATTAGTGTGGGAGAAGGAATAGGAAGCTCAAGGTTAGGCTGTTCAGCCTCATCAGATGATGTGTCCTCCTCAGCTTCCCCTGTAGGCGTTTCATAGTCCTCAGATTCAGGTTCCTCTTCAGATTCCTCCTAGTGCACAGTGATTGCCTTACAATATTCCATTTGGGGTTTCTCTTGTTCAGCTGGGGCCTTACCTTTATTCATTGTGCTTACAACATTCACCAACTGTCCCAGCTGATTCTCAATGTTCTTTATAGCTGCACTGTGGCCATTTACTGTTGAGTTGATGGCAATGACTGCCTCCTCGAATTTGGTTGTCCTGTTACTAGACTCTGCAATGAAAGCTCCAACAAGATCTTCTGACTTTTTATTATCTTGAGTTTGAGGGGCAAAACCAGGAGGATTAAGAACATTCTTAGTATTAGCATAAGAGAAATTTTCATGGTTCCTATTGTTAGGGTGATAATGTGTAGGTGTAGAACTATTATTATATCCCCTAGAATTAAAATTTGAAACATATTGAACCTGCTCAATAGTCTCCTCCTGAGGTCTAGATGCTAAAGCAACAGCTGATTCAATTGATTGAGCACTCCTTGTACCTGAAAATTTCATAAAAGCATTGGCAAGAGAAGTCATCTGGGCCTGGAGTGCACTTACTTTATCAACCTCAAACACTCCAGCAGTAATCTTTTTAGGTGTAGACCGCTCAGATGGCCACTGATAGCTGTTGGTGGCCATATCCTCTAAAAGTGTGCGAGCGTTTTCCACGGTCTTGGACAACAGAGTCCCACCTGCAGCTGCATCAACAATCGTTTTTGTACTAGGAGTTAAACCATTATAAAACAACTGTACCTGAAGCCAATCGGGGTAACCATGCTGAGGACACTTCCTCAGTAGCTCTTTGAATCGCTCCCAAGCTTCGAATAACTGCTCATCATATTGTTGTTGGAATGTCCCAATCTCGGTCCTCAGCTTGACCGTCTTTGCAGGAGGGAAAAATTTCTTTAAAAAGGCCTGGACCAAAGCATCCCAAGTGGTGATGCTCCCAGGAGTAATAGACTGCAACCAATCTCGTGCTTTATCCTGCAGAGAAAAGGGAAATAAACGTAAGCGAATAGCATCCTCAGAGACACCATTAATCTTTACCGTCCCACAAATATCCAAAAATGATTTAAGATGAGAATTTGGATCCTCAGTGGGCGATCCTCTGTATGCACAATCTCGAGCCATCTGAATGAGGCCGTTCTTCAGCTCAAAGTTGTTGGCATTAATCGGAGCATAGACAATCCCCGATTGTTGCCCCTGAAACACAGGCTGAAAATAATCTCTAATAGGCCTAGGCTCCTCAGGTGGATTTTGATCTGCCATTTGAATCATTTCTCTATTTTCCCTTCGAAGCCTGAGAATTGTTCTTTCTATCTCGGGATCAAATGGTGCTACTTCTCTACTATTACGCATGCAAAAATCAAAACTACCCTAAAAAGAAAAGAAAAACCATTATGGAAATAAATAAAGAAAAGAAAACAACTAATTTAAGAATGGAAAATATAGTCTAGAAAAGGAAACAAAGTAACCTAATATGGAATGCAAAAATAAATATGGCAAAAATGCAAATAAGGAAACTAACCAACAAGGAAAACTAAACTAAGAAAAAAATAACAAGAGACAAATATGGAGAAGATTACACAACTAAAAGAAAAACTAACCTAGAAAATCAAATATGGAAAGAAAAATAAGCAAGGAAAAAATGCAATCAACTAAAAAATAAGAATACACCCTAAATTAAGATCAAACAATTTTTTCACAATATCAATCTAGCTAAATGTGCCAATCCCCGGCAACGGCGCCAAAAACTTGATGTGGACTTTTCCTAACCGCAAGCGCACGGGTCAAGTAATAATAAAGTGTTCGTAAATACGAGTGTCGTCCTCTGGATTGGATTTTTAAGCAAATCAAGTATTGTGAATAATCTCGCTCAATTTTATTTAGGGATTAAAAAGTGATGAATAGGTGATGATAAAAACCAAATCAAAGCAAGTAAAAATGATGGAAATTCAATTGAGAAAACTACTTAGGGAATTGATTTCGCCGATTTCGTTTAGGATTGATTTTACAGAATGAGTTATTATGCACAATGAAATTATGAGACAAAGACCCTTTAATCACAACTACCTCTCCCGAGTATAATTGAATCTCATGCAAATTCCAACTTGATATCCCTATCTATGTTTATTAATAAGCAAGGCAATGAGATCTTTTAACCAATTCTAAAGTTAATCTAAAACCGTCAAGAATTAGAAAGTAAACTTTATTTATGCAATCTTGAGTAAGTCTAGATCAAATCCCCTCTCTCGAGCTAGATTCGAAACTTAAATCATCCAACTAATGGCCAATTAATTGAAAGCATTAAATCAAGATTACAAACACAATAACATTGCACAACTTAAACCATAAATCAATCCATAAACTTAATCAACTACATCAATCCCTAAGCTACAAGTTTAGCTACTCATAAATGAAAATACAATCTCAACTAATCATATGAAAGCCATAAATCTAACTAAAGAAAGGAAAGGGAAAAGAAAACTCAATGTAGGCCGAGTCCCGACGTCCCCGTCACGATCCCCACGAACAATGGGTTGATTTCCAAGTCTCTCCCTTAGTTTTCAGCCTCCAAATGCTCTATTCTATCCTCTTTACGACTATCCAAGGTCCCAAATCGAACTCCCCTCAAACCTAGCCGAAAATAAGCTTTTATTCTGATTTTTCGTCTTAGCGTCGCGACGCTGCCTCTTATACGCGCGTTCTGAATAAGGAAAAACGGTAGCGTCGGGACGCTTCCTATCATAGCGTCTCGACGCTGTGAGCTTTATGCGCCTAATCTGATATGGAATGTGAGCGTCTCGACGCTCAAGAGCTAGCGTCTCGACGCTAGCCTGCTGTTGACCGAGATTTGACTTTTTTCCACTTTTACTCTTTTCATTCCTTTGCATCTTTTCACGCCCCGAGCACCCGATTAACTCTAATATGGCATTATAGCTCCAATCAACCATTTCCTACAAAAAAAACAATAATGCACAATAAAATAGCCCAAACATCATAAAAGACTAGCTAAATTAAATAAGTAAAAGTAGCTAGCTATGCTCGCTATCAGTGCCTTATCCTGGCGACACTATGGATACGACCCATTTTTTATTTGATACAAACGCTATGATCCAACGCGTTCGTGTAGGAGACATGCGAGTGGGGGTATCCTATTGTTGGGTTCCTAGAGTGAGTAAAAATATGATATAAAATACTCTAGAATTCCTGTGCAAGTATGCACAGTCTGCAACAAGTAATATTATCAATCCAAGGTCTGAATGAGTTTCCACTTTATCTATTTTGTATAACTTTCTAATGGTTTCGAAGATAATAAAAATGTTGGGTTTTATCGGAATTATGTTATAGCAAAATAAATGACAGAACAACAGGTAAACAAATAGATAGACAGATTAAAGACATGCGCTGGTTAGGCTTTAGTGATTGTTTTAAGATATGATCTAGCAATATTATTGATCATGCATTTCTCGCAGTATTATTAGCGGATTCCTCCCGAAACTCCGGATCTTTTGGGATATGTTTCAAACCCAATGAAGAGCGACCGATCAAGCACTAGGCAACTGGCTATCCCTAGCTCAGTCACTGGCGTTCACCAATACACAATGATCGTAGTGTGGATAATTGCCACACACTCTCTAAATCATCCCTAAAACTAGAGAGACCTATCCATACCGGCTGGCCAGGCGGGCATAAAATAAGAATAAGCACAACAATTAACCAAAATGCAATAGTCAATTCATTACTAGAGATGAAGCACAGTAATCACATTATTCCTAACCAACACCTTAAGCTACTTAGTTCATAATAGGCATAGGAATATGAATTACAATCTGAGTATGCATGTCCACAACCACAAGTTAATGAAGAAAGTAAACTCCCTAATCAGCTTGTGGATAATGGTGTTCTTGATAATCTTCAATCTCCCTATACTATTCGGCTTCCAAGGGAAAACATGGAATGAATTTGACTTTGACGGCTACTTCCTTTTATAGAAGGATGGGAGGCTTGAATTAGGTCAACTAGGACACGTGTAAGGCTCTCCTTGATCCTTTATCACGAAAATAACTCAACAGAAGTCGGTTCATGAAGTTGGCTAACGAGCTGTGATGTGGCAGTTTCTGTTCCCAGTTTTGCTGCAGCATAGAATTTGCTCCATCTAGTCGCTCAGCAGCATAATCTGCACAAAGTGGTTTCCAAAGCTTCCATTCTTCCAAATGGGTTAAATCATGTAATATCTCTCTAAAACCAACCCTATTAAGCATTAAAGACACGTAAATCCTTATATAAATGAGGCCTAAATAACTACCTTTTGGGCAGTTATCACCTATGCAATGAGTTTGCATAAGATCGGACCGTGAAATAGGAACCACTAGTTATAACATCGTTAACTAGTTGGTTTTCTATTTCATTAGGACGACCTAGACAACTTAGTCTTAATCCTGAGTTGATTATGGACTCCTACTCATGAGGGATTGTCCTTTGATTTGTATGGGTGAGAGTGGCCAATACGCTGACTCAATAAGCCTACCATTTTGGGGACAAGACCGAATGGGGAGCTGGGAACATAATCGTACAAGATGGAATTCACTCCTTCCCGACTTTAAGTAAGCAGATGAGTGTTCCCTTAAGTGGTGACTCTGAGTCTTGAACAAAGGGTCGTACCCTCTCAATAGCAGGAGAGGGTTTTCTGTTTGGTGGTTGGACCACAAACAGGTTGTTCATTAGAGGAGAACTGGTACTTAAGGAAATATAACTAACCCAGGGGTAAAACGGTAATTTGACCCAGTTGGCGTTAAAGACACTCGTGATGGACTAACTAGTCGATATTGGTCTATATCCGTGGACACATAAAATATGTATGCAGTGAGAAGAGTGCAACTGTGAGTCTATAGTGGAATGTACACACAGTTAACGAATATTGATTAATTTGGTTAATGAGTTTGACCAATTAATCTCACATCGTTGGAGCTTCTGATCTGCATGTCCATTAGGTCCCACTGGTAGCTCATAAAATAATTTGAGGCAACTAAGTAATAAATGTAAATTTAAAATGTTCAATTTACTAAGGGAAACAATATAATATATATTGATATATTATTATGAAAGAAATTAATATTTGAAGAAATTCAAATATTAATATATATTTGAGTCACATTAAATTTATGGAAGCTCGAAAGAGTTCAAATAATGAATTAATTAAATTTAAGGCCTAAAATCTATTTGGACAAATTAATTAATTCAAGACCGGAAATTAAATATGTGATATTTAATTGGTGGTTAATTAATTAAAGAATTCATTAACCAGGAATTAATAAATTATGGAAATAATTAATCACTTAAGGAAGTGATTAATCATTTATGGAAATGATCTAATCACTTATGGAAGTAATTAGTCATTTGTGGAAAATATTAATCAATTATGGAATTGATTGATCTTGGATTGATTAAATAATGAAGAAGATTGAACCAATTTCGGAAAAGATTGATTTAATTGAATATTTTATTCATGATCTCTCTTCTATAAATAGAACACTAGACCTAATTGGTTCAGGACTCTCCTCTTGGTCTTAGACTCACAAGACAAGACCCTATAATTCTCTCTAGAATCCCTCTTAGAGAAAGACTCCCACAAGTTATTTTGCCTCCTAGACTTAGAGACATATCGGTGTAACCTTCGTGGTTATTGTGTCTTTGAAGAAGAATTTTTCAGCGAAGAAACTACAAGGAGGCTGCTGCGTTTTCGTTCGTGGAAGTGATGGAAGAGGTTCTCGAGGAATCTTATCAAATAAATTTATACTCCTCAACCTCAAAACCTAACTTGTAGCAGTAGTGGCCGGGGTCGATCACAGGGACCAACGTAATTAATTAATTTAATTAGATTTCTCAATTAGTAACTAAAAATGGGGTTTTGAAGGATTGATTGATTGGAAACAAATAAAACTCCAATAAAGTAAAATAACAAGAAAGTAAAGGTTGTTTAGTTAATCTCACCTCGGTATCGCGCAATTGGTTATTCTAACTTGGGTTTGGCTACTCAATCATTGACACTCAAATCTAAGGAATTATTATTGATTATGTTATAGGTAATTTTGGACCACACTGACGAACAAGGAGCTGACGAGGACAATCGGGCAAAGGTAGGACCAGAAAACCGATCCAGCGGAAGGCAGGACCAAAGGGTCGGGCCTAGCCCGACCCATACGGTCGGCCTCGGCCAAAGGCATAAAAACCTCCTTTTTGGCCCCTGATGCCCCGGATCGCCCTGGTTCCGCCTGGTTCGTCCCGAAACACCTCCGAATTCCTGAAAACCCTAGGAGGAAAAACAGGTATAAAAATCTCCCTTTATCACTAAAGAAGGGGCCCGAGACTCTATCCCTGACTACTCCCCTTACTATCTATAGTTGCTCCTCGGTTTTCTGACTTAGGCATCGGAGGCGGTGTGGCCTACACCACGCCGGTGTGTAGCGGTTTTTGCTGGTCTTGCAGGTCGCGTCTTCCCCGGATTCTACAAATTCACTGTTGGTGTCAAGTGAAGGACATGTGAGTCTTCTATCTGGATTTTGGCATCAACAGATTACTTAACATTCATTGGAACCAATGATTAAGATCTATAACTTTCCAACTCGACAAAAACATCAAAGTTGAGTAAATTCATAAACATGAACCTAACCGCATTAAGCGAATTGGATCATTGAGTAAATTCACATAAATTAGGAACAACCTAAATTCATACAATTCTAAGCTCAAATTTCTAAATATATCATGCAATTATATCAAATGAGATAACACTCCATTCAACACAATCACATAATAAATCTATCACTAACCAATTAGTAAGCAATTACTTTAAATCAAGCAAATAGTTTGTCTAACTATTATATCAAAGCAATTGTAATTTGAGAATGGGAATTCAAGACATAACCAACCATAATTCAAATAAAACCATAAACAAGGTCTCAAGAGTATGCCTAACTTACATTAGAAGTCCCCAATTGCAACGACGTGAACTTAGCCGGTCATCGAAACGCTCCAACTAAGCTCCTCGGCTCGATTAACCATCCCAAAATATATTCAAACTCACTAAAATTACAAGGGAATTTAGAATAGTACAAGGAAGAAGAGGGAGAAATCGAGTCTAGGGGAAAAAAACCAAGAGAGGCGCAAAATTCTGAATAATACATTTTATACCCAGTAGCGTCGCAACGCTGGCACCCTACAGAATAGGAAAAAGTCTCGGATTTGCCCTAGCGTCGCGACATTGTTAAGCAAGCGTCTCGACTCTGTATGACGAGCATCTCGACTCTGTATGACGAGCGTCTCGACGCTGATGATGCTCCAGGGGCAGAATTGTCATTTTACGCTTCGGTTTCGCTCGTTTAAGCCCCGAATTGCTTCCAAAGCTCTAGTGAGGACCTATAGACATATTATACTCATTTTAAAGCATTTTTCGCAAGGAATTCAACTAAGATAAGCAAATTAGGAGATTCTAAGTGTATAGTAAATTGGACTTATCAAATACCCCGAACCTAAACCTTGCTAGTCCTCAAGCAAGCTAATATTATAATGAGAGAGATTATTATGCAATGCAATATTCATGACTCAATTACTGAAAGATAAGCTTGATCAATATTTTACTTAGAATTAAATGCAAGACTAGCATAGTTAGAGACAAATTAAAATTAGCCAAATTCTTTCTTATGCAAAATATGAGCTAAGTCTTCTTAGAGATGTTTTGAAAAGTTCGAGAAGGACTTATAAAATTCCCTATTCCATCTTCCCTCTACACTGGACAAAGGCATAATGCATTAAAGGAAAGGAACAAACTAACTTGTTTAAGGATGGATTTTTTTTTTTTTTTCTTTTTGCTTTGTAACAAGAAATTTAAAGGGCCCTAAGCTTGCATATATATATGATTTTTAAGGGGTACTAGCTTTCACACAACTAATGCAGGACCTCATTTCCCGGGTTTTCTCTGGACAGCCTAACTGATCACACTAGAGGTAGCTCTTTTTACCCCGACAAGCTAAACAAAAATATTCTTCTTCTTTTTCTCGTAATCTTTTTCTTGATAAAATAAATGATTTTTTTTTTATTCAAACAAGTAAAATATTCTTTTTTCTCACTCCCCAAGCATTAAGCAAGCTATTTTGCAAAAATTTCCTCTAAACATGCTACCTATCCTATCGAGGTGACAACAAAGGCGTGAATCTTAAAAAGCCATCTAAAACCAACAAAACTACGCTAGGAATGACTCAAGCTCAATTTAGTTTAAGGAAGATTTCGAAAAATTTTAATGAAGTCTCTAAAGATGCTAGATTGCATGCAATTCAACTACAGGAAAAATATATACTCATGCTTTTCTCATCCTAGAAATCTCATAATCAATCATAGAGCGAGGCATACAATCTCAAAATTAAAGTGCTCAAAACGATCGGACCTGCAAAATGATAAGCAGAATGATAAAACGTGCATATGCTCCCAGCCCCAACCTAAACATTGCATTGTCCTCAATGTGAACTAAGCATGCAACCTAAGGTCAAAAAGTAAAAAGGGAACAAAACATCTCCCCTGAATCTTTTGTTGGGATGGGAACGCGCCATAATTCTCAGAGGGCTACATGACTCCCTTAGTAGGGCATTCTAAACGTGCGAGGACGAGAGGAGGAATATGTGCGCGCTCAATAAATACCTTTAACCTGTGTCCATTGACCTTGAGGGATTTGTTTGAATTCAAGTCTCTTATATCAACTGCACTGTGAGGATAAACGTGAGTAATACTGAAGGGGCCAGGCCATTTGGAGAGAAACTTACTTGCTCGCAGCTTAAGGCGGAAGTTAAAGAGGAGAACTTTCTGACCAAAATTGAATTGTTTCCTTGCAATCATGTTGTCGTGGAACAACTTAGTCTTTTCCTTGTAGATCCTAGAGTTCACGCATGCATCTAATCTCATCCCTTCGAGTTCCTGCACCTCTAGAAGTCTTTGTTCACCCGCTTTTTTCATGTCTAGGTTGCACTGCTTAACTGCCCAAAACGCTCGATGTTCTATCTCCACTGAGAGGTGGCATGCCTTGCCGAAAACTAACCTGTAAGGAGACATTCCTATGGGAGTTTTATAGGTCGTGTAATATGCCCACAGAGCATCGTCTAACTGTAGACTCCAGTCTTTCCGTCCAGGATTTACAACTTTCTCAAGGATGGACTTGACTTCCCGATTTGAGAGTTCGGCCTGGTCGTTCGACTGAGGGTGATAAGTTGTGGCAACTCTATGCTGGACTCCATATTTCTTCACAAGAGGATCAAACGACCGATTGCAAAAGTGAGTGCCTTGATCTCTAATGATGGCTCGTGGAACTCCATACCTGCTAAAGATGTTAGTTTTTAAGAAACTTACAACGGTCTTGGAGTCGTCAGCTCTGGTGGCTTTGGCTTCCACCCATTTCGATACATAATCCACTACCAAAATAATCTAAAGATATCCAAAAGAGGATGGCAAGGGACCCATGAAATCAATACCCCAAACATCAAAAACTTCTACAACTAAGATTGGCATCTGAGGCATCTCATATCTACGAGTCAATGATCCTACTCTCTGGCATCTATCACAAGCTCAACAATAATCATGAGCATCCCTAAACAATGTAGCCCAATAAAGACCTGAATCCAAGATCTTTCTAGCAGTCCTCTTAGAGCTTAAATGCCCTCCACATGCATGTTCATGAAAAAAAGGTAAGACAGACTGAATCTCATTATCAGGTATACATCTCCTAATAATTTGATATGAACAATATCTCCACAAATTAGGCTTATCCCACACATAAAACCTAGAGTCACTTATCAATTTATCCTTCCTGAATTTACTATAGTCGTCAGGTATGCTCCCAGTAACTAAATAATTAAGAATGTTAGCGTACCAGGGGGTGTTATCCTACATTTTGAATAAGTGCTCGTCAGGGAATTCATCGTTTAGAGGTAGGTCATCCTCCTTCCTTACCAGGCGACTGAGATGGTCAGCAACTGAATTTTCAGATCCTTTGCGATCCACAATCTTCAAATCAAACTCCTGAAGCAGCAAGATCCAACGGATGAGGCGAGGTTTCGGCTCCTTTTTCGTCATCAAGTGTCGTAGAGCTGCATGATCAGAGTAAACAACAACTGGTGAGCCAAGAATATAAGAGCGAAACTTATCTAAAGAAAACACAACAGCCAAAAGCTCTTTTTCTATCGTCAAGTAGTTGCATTGTGCAGGATTCAGAGTGTGTGAGGCATAATAAATGACATGGCTTCTTTTGTCAATGCATTGACCCAAAACAGCTCCAACAGTGTAGTTGCTTGCATCACACATGATTTCAATGAAGGTGTTCATATAACACATGCGGAAGCAATTTTAGGATCGGAGGCACTTAACTACATCAATTTTAGAAAATCAAAACATGTTGTCCAAATACCGTAACTAGAGAGTAGAATTTGTACCAACCTTTTGGAGACCGATTCAACAACTCCCTTTGATTCCTTTGATCAAGAACGGTGTGTGGACCACCTCTAGAGTCTTCCCTACTACTCTCCGGGCCAAGAACGACTTGTGGGAGTCTATAGTGATAGGGAATGGGAAGGGAATGCTTGAAGGTTCAAGCACTAGAGAGATATATGGAGATGAGTGAGTTTGAGACCAAAATCCAGCAGCATAACAATATGGAAAATGGCTCTCTTGGAGTTGAATCTGATTCATACTCCTTATATAGACCTCTTCCATGCAAAGACAAGCTTCATGACACTAGACACATGGTGAAAATGCAACTCAAAGTGGATTCTAGGTGTTTAATTCACAACACATGCAACTAGTGCATGGTTGTGTTGTTTTCCACTTTGCATCAACATGCAAGAGTGGGAATGCCACTAAACCCACTAAATTGAATCTAAATTCTGAATTTTCAGCTTGCAATTCATTCCTATTTAAATTCAAAATTGAAATTGATTTCTAGGCAATTAATTGAGACATTTCCAAGTAATTTGACATGATTAATCCAATTAATCATTGTCACCTAGTGCCATGAATTATATATGATTCATAATACATATATATGGTATTTAAAACACTTTTAAATACCTTATCTCTCAATTTCTAATTTAATTCAAAATTAAATCATTGTGTCAAACACATTTTACGATAATACCCTATTTCCCGTTTTTGAATGATTCAAAGAATCCTATCTTTTGTTCTAGGCTTTGTTCTGATATGAGCTAGTAGGGGGACCTAATGGACCTATAGATCATGGGCTCCAACGATTCGAGGCTAACCGACTAATCTCATTATCCAAGCTAGCCAACATTCGTTAACTACCGGGACACTCCACTATAGCCCGATAGTTGCACTCCCCTCACTATAGATATATTTCTGTCCACTTGATTTAACCATGATTAGTAAGTCGATCCTTCACAGGTTGTTCGTAGCTATAGCTAGGTCAAAAAGTCGTTTCACCCCTATAGTACTTCTAGTTCCTTAAGTCCCACTGATCCTCTAATGAACAATTGGTTTATGGTCCAACAAATAAACCGAGTCCCTCTCGGGCCAATGAGAGGGCGGGATCCCTTTGTTCAAGCCCAAGAGTTAGCACTTAAGGGAACAACCTCTCTACTATCCCTAATTCGGGTAGGAGTGAATTCCTTCTTGCACGACTATGTCGCCAGCTATCTACCCGTTCCTATCCCTAAAATGGGAGGCTTATTGAGTCGGCGATACTAAGCCACTCTCACCTATCCAGATCTAAGGATAAGCCCAAATAAACAGGAGTTCATAGTTAGCTCAGGATTAAGATCGAGTTACCTAGGTCATCAGATGAAATAGTCAGTCTCGTCAGTAAACGGTGTTATAAAGCAAGAGCGACTTATTTCTCGGTCTTGGTCTTATGTAAACTCATTGCATAGGACGCCCCCACTTGCATGTCTCTACATGGACGATTTAGAATCACATAGTCTATACCATCTATAAAGTGGGCTGCGACTCATAGTGTCTCAAGAATAAGGTACCCAACCCTATCCCTATACTATAGACCGTTTTGGCTATTACTCAAGCTTGATCCACTTTTATGTCTCTACATAAAGCTCAAGTGTTCATCCTATAGCTAAGAATGTTAGTTTATTGGATTTGGGTTATTATATGTGCAATTTACTTTATTCAGTATTGACTTTTAGTACTGAATCAATCTCGATAACGCCTTTATCGAATAAGTATATAATTCGTTTAACATTCACTATCTACGAGTTTTAGGGCACGAATCCCAACATTCAAATGGAAGGTCCCATCTTGGAGGATGGATAATCGGTGCACTAGTTAGCATCTTCTTCAGAAGGTCAAATGCTGTCTGGCACTGTGCCCCAAACTCGAAGGTCACGTCCTTCTACATCAGGTTCGTCATGGGCAATGCAGTCTTGCTGAAGTCTTTAATAAACCTGCGATAGAAACCTGCACGGACAAGAAAAGATCTAACCTCCCGAACGTTTGTAGGGTAGGGTAGGTTAGCTATAACATCAATTTTAGCCTTATCAACCTCTATGCCTCGCTAAGAAATCACATGTCCTAAAACAATTCCCTGGTCAGCCATGAAATTAAATTTTTCATAATTAAAAACTAAATCAGAATCGATGCAAGATCTCAAGACCTTAGCTAAATTAGATAAGCAATCATCGAAGGATTCCCCATAAACCGTGAAATCATCCATGAACACTTCAATGCATTTCTCAATATATTCAAAGAAAACGCTCATCATGCATCTCTGAAACGTACCTGGGGCATTACACAATCCAAAGGGCATCCTTCTAAAGGCATACGTTCTGAAGGGACAGGTAAAAGTTGTTTTCTCTTGATCTTCCTGTGCAATAGGGATTTGATAGAAGCCTGAAAAACCATCTAGAAAGCAGAAAAAAGGCTTACCAGCTAACCTTTCTAGCATTTGATCTATGAAAGGAATAGGGAAGTGGTCCTCCATCCATTTTGTACTCTCATGGGTACTAGTTCATCATTTTTATTCCTAACTACAATCATGCCTGTTTTCTTTGGAACTACATGAATAGGACTTACCCATTTACTATAAGAAATGGAGTAGATAATCCCCCTTTTTCTTTACCACTTCTCTCAGAATTGGATTCAGGCGCCTCTGAGGCTCCCTTGACGGTTTTGCGTCCTCCTCCAACTGAATCCTATGCATGCAAGTGGCTGGGCTGATCCCACTGATGTCAGCTAAGGTCCACCCAATGGCTTTCTTATGCTCCCTCAGCACGTTTACCAGTCGTTTCTCCTGACCGACAGTTAACTTTTTAGAAATAATAACTGGTAATGTATTACCTTCCCCTAGATAGACATACTTTAAATGCTCTGGTAACGCCTTCAGCTCCAACTTGGGTGCCTGCACAACAGAGGGCAACATTTCACCAGAAGTAACAGATATACCAGGATCAAAGGAAATAAGATTAAGGGAAGAATCAGGAACCAACTCCCCTGTTTCATCAATGTCAACATCTTCGGTGTCGTGCTCCAAACCCATATCGATCATGTCACTCACTACGACATCCTATACCACGGAGTCAACAATCTCCACATGGTAAAGGGAAACAGAAACATCAGGGTATTTAGCTACTTGTGGAATATTGACCTTAACGATCTCCCCCTGATACTCTATAGACAATACATCCCTATGAAGATTTATCATGGTCCTAGATGATTTCACAAACGATCTCCCCAACAAAATAGATGCAGCACTAGGGGTAAAACCTCTATCAATATGCACGACATAAAAAACAGCAGTGAATAACACATCTCTCACCTGACCTAGAACATCCTCTACAACCCCTAAAGGGTGCATATAAGATCTATCAGCTAACTGAAACACAATTTCATCTGTAGGAACAAAATGAGGATATCTAATGAGGAGCAACACATACCTGTGGTACTGAGTTAGAACATTCCTCAGTGTCTGCCCTTGATTGAAGCTCCACCTCTAACTGAACTAGACGATTACTCAACAGGGTAACTTGGTGTTCCTGATTTTTCATAATATTTTGCACATCCTGCTGAAAAGATGGAGTGGTATCAGCTATAGTTTTAATGAGATTTTCTAAAGAATTATCTGACTGCTGATCCTTGGGGTGGTAGTCTGATGAATCACTAATGGTTGTACAACTGCTACAATATTCCATCACCTTAAGTCTATCTGCAATAGAATGAACCACTTCAATTAGCTTGTCTAACTTAACCTCGAAATTCTTTACCTCTTTAGCTAAGGACACTATAGGGCCATCTTGTTTAATGATACTCTAGCGTTCACTCTCTGCAAGGTTGACTATGATATCTCTCACTACCTTTGGTGACTTGTTCATCATAGAGCCTCCACTAGCTTCGTTGATCCACATCCTACTATTTGGGAGAACACCATCATAAAATCCTTAGAACAATAGGTTATTTGGGATCTGATGATCAGGGAAGCTTGAGCACAAACGATCGAATCGCTCCCAATACTCATACAATGCCTCTTCTGATGCCTGGGTGATGCTGTGGATCTTTTTCCTGATCTCTGAAGCTCGTGAAGGTGGAAAATATTTTTCAAGGAAATGTCTCTTCATCTCTGTCCACCTTGTTATAGAACCATGAGGGAGGAGGAAAAGCCACTCTCTTGCCTTACCCTTGAGGGTTAGAGGAAATGCCCTTAAACTGATGGGATCTTCAGCTATTCCTTGAGTGGAACAAGTTAGGTAGAACTCTTTTAAGTGCAAATAAGAGTCATCACCTGCATTACCATAAAAAGTAGGAAGTAAGTGTTGGGTTTTATGCCCTAAAACTCATAGATAGTGAATGTAACTGTTGACCGGATATTAATGAAATAATATTGATATATTTTTCCATTAATTGTTATTAGTTATTTTATATTTGTCTAAGCCGAAAAATAACCCTAATCCAATAAACTAGACATCCAAGGCTGTAATATGAGTCTTGAACTATATGTAGCAACATATGGGATCATTGTTCAAGAAACAGCCTAAAGGGTCTATAGTATAGGGATAAGACTGGGTGCTTTATCCTGGTTACACTTTGGATACGACCCACTTTGTATTTGATACAAACGCTGTGATCCAACGCGTTCGTATAGGAGACATGCAAGTAAAGGTATCCTATGCAATGAGTTTGCATAAGATCGAACCGCGAAATAGTAACCACTGGTTATAACACCGTTAACTAGTTGGTTTTCTATTTCACTAAGACGACCTAGACAACTTAGTCTTAATCCTGAGTTGATTATGGACTCCTGCTCATGAGAGATTGTTCTTTGATTTGTATGGGTGAGAGTGGTCAATACGCCGACTCAATAAGCCTACCATTTTGGGGGCAAGACTGATGGCGAGCATAGCTAGCTATCTTTACTTATTTAATTTAACTAGTCTTTGATGATTATTGGCCATTTTATTGCACTTAATTGTTTATTTTGTAGGAAATTTTTTATTGGAGCTAAAACGTAATATTGGAGTCAATCGGGTGTTCGGGACGTGAAAAGATACAAAAGAACCGAAGAGAATCAACAAGGAAAAAGTCAATTTGGGGTCAAATGCAGACCAGCGTCGAGACGCTGCTTCTTGAGCGTCTCGGCGCTGGCATTCCATATAAGAATCGGCGCTAAAAGGTCATACCGTCGAGACGCTGCGACCTTAGCGTCTCGACACTGCGAGTTTTCCTTTCTAGAAACGCACGTTTTTGAAAGCAGCGTCGAGACGCTACGACGAAAAATCTGCTATATAAGCTTCTTTTCGGCTAGGTTTTAGTGGACCGAAATTTAGGACTTTTTGGAGCCGTAAAACAGGACAGAATCAAGGCTTTGGAGGCTGAAACAAAGGGGGCAAGGTGGAAATCAACCCATTGTTCGTGGGGATCATGACAGGGACGTTCGATCTCGGCCTACAACGAGTTTAATTCTTCTTTCTCTTACTTTAGTTAGTGTTTATGGATATTTTAGACCGTAGTTATATTGTAACGCGTTGTATGATTAGCTAGGTCTTTAATTCTTAGGGATTGATGTAGCCATTGGGCGTTATGGATTAATTTACGGTTTTTATGCTATTGATGTCATTTATGCATATTTTGTGTCCTTAATGCTTTCAATTTACCGGCCGTACATTGATTGATGTTTATGATTGAATCTAACTCGGGAGAGAGGATTTAAATTAGAAATCGATATGCATAACTAGAATTTAGCTAAAAATTGGGAGATTAAGGTTAATTCTAGAAATTGTTATAAAGGTTAGCCTTATTGCCTTGTATGTTTATTGGATTTAGATAGGGATATCGGGTTCAATTGCATATGGGAGAATCATGTATGCTCGGGAGAGATATGTGTGATTTTAGGCTCCAAGATTTATGAATCATAGTATGTGTTAATCCGTTTATTAATTCATAACTCCAATTGGTGAAATCAAATCCCTAAGACCATTATTCTCATTAGATTGTCACTTTTTACTTTAGTTTTGTGTGTGATTCACTAATATTCTCATTCAATTTGATTCCCTAAATAAAATTGGCCAAGAGTATTTTCGGTAACTAAAATTGGCTAGACACCAATCCAGAGGACGACATTCGAATTTACATTCACTATATTATAACTTGACCCGTACACTTGCGGTAAGGAAATTGCACATCAAGTTTTCTGCATCGTTGTCGGGGATTGGCATATTTAGTCAATTTTAATATCGTAGAAAAATTGTCCGGTCTTAGTTTAGGGTGTATTTTTGTTTTTTGTTATTTTTGTTATTAGGTAGTTTGCATTTTTTTTTCCTTTGAAGATTGATTTCCATATTTAGATTTTCTTTTCCATATTTGTTTGATTTTTCCATTGTTCAATTTTTTAGTTTTTTTCCTTTTTAGAGTAGTTTTTCCTTAATTGTTAGTGTCCTTATTTGATTTTTGCCATATTTGTTTTTGCATTCCTTATTTGTTATTTTTCTTCTGTTTGTAGATTATATTTTCCTTATCTAGATTCATTACTTTCCTGTTCTTGTTTCTTTCCTAATTTATTTTCGTTCCTTTTTCTGTTATTTTCCTTTTTTAGGTTAGGTTAGATTGTGCATGCGAAAGGTTAAGGAATTGGCCTTAGTTCCCTTAGATCCTGAGATCGAAAGAACTTTCAATAGACTTCGAAGGGAAAATCAAGAAAAACATCCAAATGGCCAATCCTAATCCTAAAGAACCTAAGCCCATCAGGGACTATTTTCAGCCGATCTTTCAAGAGCAACAGTCAGGGATTGTCTATGCCCCAATTAATGCTAATAATTTTGAGTTGAAAACAGGTCTCATTCAGATGGCTCATGACTGTGCCTACAGAGGATCGCCCATGGAGGATCCAAATTCTCATCTTAAATCCATCCTAGACATCTGTGGGACGGTAAAGTTAAATGGTGTTTCTGAAGATGCCATTCGCTTACGTTTATTTCCTTTTTCGCTGCAGGACAAAGCAAGGGACTGGTTACAATCTATTCCACCTGGGAGCATTACCACTTGGGATGCCTTGGTCCAGTCATTCTTAAAGAAGTTCTTTCCTCCTGCCAAGACGGTCAAGCTGAGGACCGAAATTGGGACATTCCAGCAATAATTCGATGAGCAGCTGTTCGAGGCTTGGGAGAGATTTAGAGTTGCTAAGGAAGTGCCCTCAGCATGGCTACCTCGATTGGCTCCAGGTTCAGTTATTTTATAATGGTTTAACTCCTAGCACAAAAACTATCGTTGATGCAGCTGTAGGTGGGACTCTATTGTCCAAGACTGTTGAGAGTGCTAGGACTTTGTTAGAGGAGATGGCCACCAATAGCTATCAGTGGCGATCGGAGCGGTCGAGACCCAAAAAGATTGTTGTTGGAGTATTTGAGATCGATAACGTAAGTGCACTTCAGGCCCAGATGTCTTCCCTGGCTAATGCGTTCTTAAAATTTTCAGGTACAGGGAGCGCTCAAACGATCGAGTCTGCTGCTGCCCTCGCATCCCAGACTCAGGAGGAAAATCTCGAGCATGTTCAGTATGTCTCTAATTTTAATTCTAGGGGGTATGATAATAATTCCACACCTACACATTATCACCCTAGCAATAGAAATCATGTGAATTTTTCCTATGCTAATAATAAGAATGTTCTAAATCCTCTTGGCTTCACTCCTAAGCAAGAAAATAAAAAGTCTTTAGAAGATCTTGTTGGAGCCTTTATTGCAGAATAGAGTAACAGGACAAATAAGCTTGAGGAGACCATGATTGCTATAAACACCACTGTCAATGGTCATTCTGCAGCGATAAAAAACATAGAGACTCATCTGGGACAACTGGTAAGTGTTGTCAACACCATGAATAAAGGTAAAGCCCCAGCTGAGCAAGATAAACCATCAATGGAGTACTGCAAGGCCGTCTCTGTGCATCACGAGGAGGAGACTACTGAACCAGAGGAACTCACAGGAGGAGTTGAAGAAAGCACCACCTCAAACGAAGCTGAAAAGCTTAATCCTGAGGCTTCTATCCCTTCTCGTACTGTTTTAGTTCCTAAATCAAAGAAAAAGAAAAATTCTAAGGTTAAGTTTGACCAGTTCTTAGATGCTTTTATGGGTTTACATGTTAATATTCCTTTTTCAGATGCCTTGGAGCAGATGCCTCACTACAAAAAATTCATGAAGGAATGGCTCAACAATAAGAAAAAGGAAAAGCAGTTGGAGACTGTATATCTTGCATCGACGTGCAGTGCTCGTGTCCAACAGGGAGTACCAGAAAGATTGTCTAACCCAGGGAGTTTTACTATTCCTTGTAATTTTGGTACTTTTTCATGTAGAGCACTATGTGATCTAGGGGCTAGCATAAATATAATTCCTCTATCATTATGTAAAAAGCTTAACATAGGAGAAATAAAATCTACTGCTGTTAGACTACAGTTGGCTGACCAATCTGTGGTTAGTCCTTATGGAATTGTGGAAAATGTGCTGATCAAAGTAGGTAGATTTCTCCTTCCAGTTGATTTCTTTGTATTGGATATTAAAGAAAATCCTGCTATGCCTATTATATTAGGGAGACCATTCCTTGCTACAGGGAGGGTTATAATTGATATTGAACGCATGGAGCTAATCATAAGAGTCCAACAAGAGAAGGAAGTTTTAAAAGCTTTTGAGGACCCCAAGAACACATCAGATACTTTGATTGTGGGCTCCAGGAGAGGTGCTAGGAAGAGCACCAGTGATGGAAAATTTGACAGGAGACCACCTTGATGCCTATTTGGTCAACACGTCGAGCTAATGACGTTAAACAAGCGCTTATGGGAGGCAACCCAAGTAAGTTAGTTATGTCTTTCTTTTGAGTTTTATTTACTGTTTGTGTCTGTCTTGTAGGTCTTGTTTTCAGTCTCTCCTTTGATTTCAAGCTTTCAAGCTTCCAGTCAAGAAGTCATCATCATTCCAGGCCAGTATTGTTCACTTCTTTCAATCTTTTATTGTTCTCATGCTTGTTTATGCCTTATTTTTTTATACATTGAGGACAATGCATTTTTTAAGTTTGGGGGTGGATTAGCATGTTTGTGGAGCCCTTGAGCATCTGAGTTCGGGCTATAGTTTTGAGTCTTCTTTGAATTATGCATATGGTTTTTTTCTGGATGTATTTTTGCATGACTATGATGTCTTAAGATAGGCTTTCTTGTCAATTTTTAGGCTTGCAATGAGTTATAAGCATGAGTGCCCAAAAAGGGAGACTTTTTAAACTTTTTCCAGGAGATGGCTTGCATGAGTAGAGTATTTGTCTTGGCTAGATTTGGATTTGAATGCTTAGGAGCGAATTATTGGGTTCATATGCTTGTTTTCACCTCGATAGGTGTAGGGTAGAGCTAAAGAGTTAATTTTTTTGCAAATTAGCATGTTTGATCTTGCTTAGGAGAAAAGAAAAGAATTCCTGCTTATCATAATCATGAAAGAAAAATCATTCTTGTTGTTATTGTTGAGAAAAAAATAATGCCATGGCTTGTGCACAATATGCAATGGTTAATAAAGATTAAGGCAAAAAGAGCTACCCCTGTTGTGATCAGTTAGGCCAACCAGAGAAAATTCAGGTTAAGGGTCCCTGCAATGGGTGTGTGAAAGCTAGTACCACATATAAATGCTTAATTTAATTATTAATTAAAAGCACCTAAGTGTGGAGGAAAACAAACTAATTTGTTCAATTAACTCATTAGTGAAACCTTAGTGCTAGTGTAGAGGGAAGATGAGCTGAGAGTTTAATAAATCAATCTCGGGCTAGTAAAGTCTGATCTTGTTGAGTTAGATCTCGCTTGTGCAAGTTAATTTTGGAAAAATTTTAATCTGTCTCCCTCATTGGTCCTTGTGTGCATGTCTCTTGCTTACTTGATTATTGACTTTTGAGCCTTGAGGATTGAGTCATGATTATTGCATCCATTCTTCTACTGTATGTTTGATTGGTAGTTTTCTCGAGGACTAGCAAAAGCTTAAGTTTGGGGGTATTTGATAGCGAGCATAGCTAGCTATCTTTACTTATTTAATTTAACTAGTCTATGATGATTATCGGCCATTTTATTGCACTTAATTGTTCATTTTTTAGGAAATTTTTGATTGGAGCTAAAACGTAATATTGGAGTCAATCGGGTGTTCAGGACGTGAAAAGATACAAAAGAACTGAAGAGAATCAACAAGGAAAAAGTCAATTTGGGGTCAAATCCAGACGAGCGTCGAGACGCTGCTTCTTGAGCGTCTCGATGCTGGCATTCCATATCAGAATAGGCGCTAAAAGGTCACAGCGTCGAGACGCTGGGACCTTAGCTTCGAGACGCTTCGAGTTTTCCTTTCCAGAAACGCGCGTTTTTTAAGGCAACGTCTCGATGCTACGACGAAAAATCTGCTATATAAGCTTCTTTTCGGCTAGGTTTTAGTGGACCGGAATTTGGGACTTTTTGGAGCCGTAAAACAGAACAGAATCAAGGCTTTGGAGGCTGAAACAAAGGGGGCAAGGTAGAAATCAACCCATTGTTTGTGGGGATCGTGATGGGGACGTTCGATCTCGGCCTACAACGAGTTTAATTCTTCTTTCTCTTACTTTAGTTAGTGTTTATGGCTATTTTAGACTGTAGTTATATTGTAACGCATCGTATGATTAGCTAGGTCTTTAATTCTTAGGGATTGATGTAACCATTGGGCGTTATGGATTGATTTACGGTTTTTATGCTATTGATGTCATTTATGCATATTTTTTGTCCTTAATGCTTTCAATTTACCGACCATAAATTGATTGATGTTTATGATTGAATCTAACTCGGGAGAGAGGATTTAAATTAGAAATCGATATGCATAACTAGAATTTAGCTAAAAATCGAGAGATTAAGGTTAATTCTAGAAATTGTTATAAAGGTTAGCCTTATTGCCTTGTATGTTTATTGGATTTAGATAGGGATATTGGGTTCAATTGCATATGGAAGAATCATGTATGCTCGGGAGAGATATGTGTGATTTTAGGCTCCAAGATTTATGAATCATAGTGTGTGTTATTCCGTTTATTAATTCATAACTCAAATTGGTGAAATCAAATCCTAAGACCATTCTTCCCATTAGATTGTCACTTTTTACTTTAGTTTTATGTGTGATTCACTAATATTCTCATTCAATTTGATTCCCTAAATAGAATTGGCCAAGAGTATTTTCGGTAATTAAATTTGGCTAGATACCAATCCAGAGGACGACATTCGAATTTACATTCACTATACTATAACTTGACCTGTACACTTGCGGTAAGCAAATTGCACATCAAGTTTTTTGCGTCGTTGCCGGGGATTGGCATATTAGTCAATTTTTATATCGTAGAAAAATTGTTCGGTCTTAGTTTAGGATGTATTTTATTTTTTGTTATTTTTTTTGTTATTTTTGTTTTTAGGTAGTTTGCATTTTTTTTTCCTTTGAAGATTGATTTCCATATTTAGATTTCCTTTTCCATATTTGTTTGATTTTTTCATTGTTCGATTTTTTAGTTTTTTTCATTTTTAGAGTAGTTTTTCCTTGATTGTTAGTGTCCTTATTTGATTTTTGCCATATTTGTTTTTGCATTCCTTATTTGTTATTTTTCTTCCTTTTGTAGATTATATTTTCCTTATTTAGATTCATTACTTTCTTGTTCTTGTTTCTTTCCTAATTTATTTTCGTTCATTTTTCTGTTATTTTCCTTTTTTCAGTTAGATTAGATTGTGCATGCGAAAGGTTAAGGAATTGGCCTTAGTTCCCTTAGATCCAGAGATCGAAAGAACTTTCAATAGACTTCGAAGGGAAAATCAAGAAAACATCTAAATGGCCAATCCTAATCCTGAAAAACCTAAGCCCATTAGGGACTATTTTCAGCCGATCTTTCAAGAGCAACAGTCGGGGATTGTCTATGCCCCAATTAATGCTAATAATTTTGAGTTGATAACAGGTCTCATTCAAATGGCTCGTGACTGTGCCTACAGAGGATCGCCCATGGAGGATCCAAATTCTCATCTGAAATCCTTCCTAGACATTTGTGGGACGGTAAAGTTAAATGGTGTTTCTGAAGTTGTCATTTGCTTACGTTTATTTCCTTTTTGTTGCAGGACAAAGCAAGGGACTGGTTACAATCTATTCCACCTGGGAGCATTAGCACTTGGGATGCCTTGGTCCAGGCATTCTTAAAGAAGTTATTTCCTTTTGCCAAGACGGTCAAGCTGAAGACCGAAATTGGCACATTTCAGCAACAATTCAATGAGTAGCTGTTCTAGGCTTGGGAGAGATTTAAAGAGTTGCTAAGGAAGTGCCCTCAACATGGCTACCCCGACTGGCTCCAGGTTTAGTTATTTTATAATGGTTTAACTCCTAGCACAAAAACTATCGTTGATGCAGTTGCAGGTGGGACTCTGTTGTCCAAGACTGTTGAGAGTGCTAGGACTTCGTTAGAGGAGATGGCCACCAATAGCTATCAGTGGCGATCGGAGCGGTCGGGACCCAAAAAGATTGTTGTTGGAGTATTTGAGATCGATAACGTAAGTGCACTTCAAGCCCAGATGTCTTCCTTAGCTAATGCGTTCTTAAAATTTTCAGGTACAGGGAGCGCTCAAACGATCGAGTCTGCAGCTACCCTCGCATCCTAGACTCAAGAGGAAAATCTCGAGCAGGTTCAGTATGTCTCTAATTTTAATTCTAGTGGGTATAATAATAATTCCACACCTACACATTATCACCCTAGCAATAGAAATCATGAGAATTTTTCCTATGCTAATAATAAGAATGTTCTAAATCCTCTTGGCTTCACTCCTAAGCAAGAAAATAAAAAGTCTTTAGAAGATCTTGTTGGAGCCTTTATTGCAGAATCAAGTAACAGGACAAATAAGCTTGAGGAGGCCGTGATTGCTATAAACACCACTGTCAATGGTCATTCTGCAGCCATAAAAAACATAGAGACTCAGCTGGGACAACTGGTAAGTGTTGTCAACACCTTGAATAAAGGTAAAGCCAAAGCTGAGCAAGATAAACCTTCAATGGAGTACTGCAAGGCCGTCTCTGTGCATCACGAGGAGGAGACTACTGAACCAGAGGAACTCACAGGATGAGTTAAAGAAGGCACCACCTCAAACGAAGCAGAAAAGCTTAATCCTGAGGCTTCTATCCCTTCTCCTACTAATTTAGTTCCTAAATCAAAGAAAAAGAAAAATTCTAAGGTTAAGTTTGACCAGTTCTTAGATGCTTTTATGGGTTTACATGTTAATATTCCTTTTTCAGATGCCTTGGAGCAGATGCCTTACTACAGAAAATTCATGAAGGAATGGCTCAACAAGAAGAAAAAGGAAAAGCAGTTGGAGACTGTATATCTTGCATCGACGTGCAGTGCTCGTGTCCAACAGGGAGTACCAGAAAAATTGTCTGACCTAGGGAGTTTTACTATTCCTTGTAATTTTGGTACTTTTTCATGTAGAGCACTGTGATCTAGGGGCTAGCATAAATATAATTCCTCTATCATTATGTAAAAAGCTTAACATAGGAGAAATAAAATCTACTGCTGTTAGACTACAGTTGGCTGACCAATCTGTGGTTAATCCTTATGGAATTGTGGAAAATGTGCTGATCAAAGTAGGTAGATTTCTCCTTCCTGTTGATTTCTTCGTGTTGGATATTAAAGAAAATCCTGCTATGCCTATTATATTAGGGAGACCATTCCTTGCTACAGGGAGGGTTATAATTGATATTGAACGCAGGGAGCAAATCATAAGAGTCCAACAAGAGAAGGAAGTTTTAAAAGCTTTTGAGGACCCCAAGAACACATAAGATACTTTGATGGTGGGCTACAGGAGAGGTGATAGGAAGAGCACTAGTGATGGAAAATCTGACAGGAGACCACCTTGATGCCTATTTGGTCAACACATCGAGCTAATGGCGTTAAACAAGCGCTTATGGGAGGCAACCCAAGTAAGTTAGTTATGTCTTTCTTTTGAGTTTTATTTACTGTTTGTGTCTGTCTTGTAGGTCTTGTTTTCAGTCTCTCCTTTGATTTCAAGCTTTCAAGCTTTCAGTCAAGAAGTCATCATCATTCCAGGCCAGTATTGTTCACTCCTTTCAATCTTTTATTGTTCTCATGCTTGTTTATGCCTTATTTTCTTTATACATTGAGGACAATGCGTGTTTTAAGTTTGGGGGTGGATTAGCATGTTTGTGGAGCCCTTGAGCATCTGAGTTCGGGCTATAGTTTTGAGTCTTCTTTGAATTATGCATATGGTTGTTTTCTGGATGTATTTTTGCATGACTATGATGTCCTAAGATAGGCTTTCTTGTCAATTTTCAAGCTTGTGATGAGTTATAAGCATGAGTGCCCAAAAAGGGAGACTTTTTAAACTTTTTCCAGGAGATGGCTTGCATGAGTAGAGTATTTGTCTTGGCTAGATTTGGATTTGAATGCTTAGGAGTGAATTATTTGGTTCATATGCTTGTTTTCACCTCGATAGGTGTAGGGTAGAGCTAAAGAGTTAATTTTTTTTGCAAATTAGCATGTTTGATCTTGCTTAGGAGAAAAGAAAAGAATACCTGCTTATCATAATCATGAAAGAAAAATCATTCTTGTTGTTATTGTTGAGAAAAAAAAATAGTGCCATGGCTTGTGCATAATATGCAATGGTTAATAAAGATTAAGGCAAAAAGAGCTACCCCTGTTGTGATCAGTTACGCCAACCAGAGAAAATTCAGGTTAAGGGTCCCTGCAATGGGTGTGTGAAAGCTAGTGCCACATATAAATGCTTAATTTAATTATTAATTAAAAGCACCTAAGTATGGAGAAAAACAAACTAATTTGTTTCATTAACTCATTAGTGAAACCTTAGTGCCAGTGTAGAGGGAAGATGAGCTGAGAGTTTAATAAATCAATCCCGGGCTAGTAAAGTCTGATCTTGTTGAGTTAGATCTCGCTTGTGCAAGTTAATTTTGGAAAAATTTTAATTTGTCTCCCTCATTGGTCCTTGTGTGCATGTCTCTTGCTTACTTGGTTATTGACTTTTGAGCCTTGAGGATTAAGTCATGATTATTGCATCCATTCTTCTACTGTATGTTTGATTTGTAGTTTGCTAGAGGACTAGCAAAAGCTTAAGTTTGGGGGTATTTGATAGCGAGCATAGCTATCTTTACTTATTTAATTTAACTAGTCTTTGATGATTATTGGCCACTTTATTGCACTTAATTGTTCATTTTGTAGGAAATTGTTGATTGGAGCTAAAACGTAATATTGGAGTCAATCGGGTGTTCGGGACATGAAAAGATACAAAAGAACTGAAGAGAATTAATAAGGAAAAAGTCAATTTTGTAGGAAATTGCTGCTTCTTGAGCGTCTCGACGCTGGCATTCCATATCAGAATAGGCGCTAAAAGGTCACAGCGTCGAGACGCTGCGAGTTTTCCTTTCCAGAAACGCGCGTTTTTGAAGGCAGCGTCGAGATGCTGTCTTGACAGCGTCTTGACGCTACGACGAAAAATCTACTATATAAGCTTCTTTTCGGCTAGGTTTTCGTGGACCGGAATTTGTGACTTTTTGGAGCCGTAAAACACGACAGAATCAAGGCTTTGGAGGCTGAAACAAAGGGGGCAAGGTGGAAATCAACCCATTGTTCGTGGGGATCGTGACGGGGACGTTCGATCTCGGCCTACAACGAGTTTAGTTCTTCTTTCTCTTACTTTAGTTAGTGTTTATGGCTATTTTAGACCGTAGTTAGATTGTACTGCGCTGTATGATTAGCTAGGTCTTTAATTCTTAGGGATTGATGTAGCCATTGGGCGTTATGGATTGATTTACGGTTTTTATGCTATTGATGTCATTTATGCATATTTTGTGTCCTTAATGCTTTCAATTTACCGGCCATAAATTAGAAATCGATATGCATAACTAGAATTTAGCTAAAAATCTGGAGATTAAGGTTAATTTCTAGAAATTGTTATAAAGGTTTGCCTTATTGCCTTGTATGTTTATTGGATTTAGATAGGGATATCGGGTTCAATTGCATATGGGAGAATTATGTATGCTCGGGAGAGATATGTGTGATTTTAGTTGCCAAGATTTATGAATCATAGTATGTGTTAATCCGTTTATTAATTCATAACTCCAATCGGTGAAATCAAATCCCTAAGACCATTCTTCCCATTAGATTGTCACTTTTTACTTTAGTTTTGTGTGTGATTCACTAATATTGTCATTCAATTTGATTCCCTAAATAAATTGGTCAAGAGTATTTTTGGTAATTAAAATTGGCTAGATACCAATCCAGAGGACGACATTCGAATTTACATTCACTATATTATAACTTGATCCGTACACTTGCGGTAAGCAAATTGCACATCAAAGACCGAATGGGGAGCTGGGAACATAATCGTACAAGATGGAATTCACTCATTCCCGACTTTAGGGAAGCAGATGAGTGTTCCCTTAAGTGGTTACTCCGAGTCTTTAACAAAGGGCCCTACCCTCTCAATGGCACGAGAGGGTTTTCTGTTTGATGGTTGGACCACAAACAGGTTGTTCATTAGAGGAGAACTGGTACTTAAGGAAATAGAAGTAACCTAGGGGTAAAACGGTAATTTGACCCAGCTGGCGTTACGGACACTCGTGAAGGACTAACTAGTCGATATTGGTCTAAATCCATGGACACAGAAAATATGTCTGCAGTGAGATGAGTGCAACTGTGAGTCTATAGTGGAATGTACACATAGTTAACGAATATTGATTAATGTGGTTAATGAGTTTGACCAATTAATCTCACTTCGTTGGAGCTTCTGATCTGCAGGTCCATTAGGTCCCACTGGTAGCTCATAAAGTAATTTGAGGCAACTAAGTAATAAACGTAAATTGAAAATGTTCAATTTACTAAGGGAAACAAATATAATATATATTGATATATTATTTTGAGAGAAATTAATATTTGAAGAAATTCAAATATAAATTTATGGAAGTTTGAAAGAGTTCAAATAAATGAATTAATTAATTTAAGGTCTAAAATCTATTTGGGCAAAATTAATTAATTCAAGGCCGAAAATTGAATATGTGATATTTAATTGGTGGTTAATTAATTAAAGAATTCATTAACTGAGAATTAATCAATTATGTGAAGGTGTACATATTACACATGCGGAAGCAATTGAAGATCGAAAGCACTTAAGACATTCAATTTTACTCCTAAAGCATGCATGTTCTAGAAAAGACAGAATAAAGAGTTTAGAAAACACCAACCCTTGTAGCTCACTTATGTTGAACTCCTTGTGGTGTTTGCCTCTCCTATGCTCCTTGGACAAACTCTAGAGTCTTCCCTACTATACTCCGGGCTAAGAACGACTTGTGGGAGTCTATATAAGATAGGGAATGGGAAGGGAATGCTTGGAGCATCAAGCAATGGAGAAGAATGAGAGATGAGAGAACTTTGAGTCAAAATTCCAGCAGCATAACATTAAGGAAATGGCTCTCACATGTTTGAATCTTATTCAAACTCCTTTTAAAGACATCCTCCATGCAAAGTCAAGCCTCAAGACACAAGACACATGGTGTATTTGCAAGCTCAAGTGGATTCTAGGTGTACATTACACAATACATGCAACAATGCATGAATGAGTTGTCTTTCCACTTTGAATGATCATGCATTAAATGGATTTCCAACTAAATCCACTAAATTCAAATTGAAATCAAATTTCAAGGTTGCAAATTATCCCCAATTTCAATTCTAAATTGAAATTGATTGCTTGGTAATTCATTTGAAAATTTTCAAATTAATTTTGATATGATTAATCTAATTAATCTTTGTTATCTTGTGCAATTTCATATATATGATTCCTAATACATATATATAGTATTCAAAACACTTTTAAATACTTCATCTCTCATTTTCTAATTTAATTCATAATTAAATTATTGTGTCAAACACAATTTACGATAATACCCTTTTTCCTGATTTTGAACGATTCAAAGCTTCCTATCTTTTGTTCTAGGCTTAATTCCGATATGAGCTAGTAGGGGGACCTAATGGACCTATAGATCATGGGCTCCAACGATTCGAGGCTAATTGACTAATCTCATTGTCCAAGCTAGCCAACATTCGTTAACTATCGGGACACTCAACTATAGCCCGATAGTTGCACTCCCCTCATTATAGATATATTTCTGTCCACTTGATTTAACCATGATTAGTAAGTCGATCCTTCACAGGTTGTTCGTAGCTATAGCTAGGTCAATAAGCCGTTTTACCCATATAGTACTTCTAGTTCCTTAAGTCCCACTGATCCTCTAATGAACAATTGGTTTATGGTCCAACCAATAAACCGAGTCCCTCTCGGGCCAATGAGAGGGCGGGATCCCTTTGTTCAAGCCCCGGAGTCAGCACTTAAGGGAACAACCTCTCTACTATCCCTAATTCGGGTAGGAGTGAATTCCTTCTTGCACGACTATGTCCCCAGCTATCTACCCGTTCCTATCCCTGAAATGGGAGGCTTATTGAGTCGGCGATAATGAGCCACTCTCACCTATGCAGATCTAAGGATAAGCCCGAATAAACAGGAGTTCATAGTTAGCTCAAGATTAAGATTGAGTTACCTAGGTCATCACATGAAATAGTCAGTCTCGTCAGTAAACAGTGTTATAAAGTGAGAGCGACTTATTTCTCGGTCCTGGTCTTATGCAAACTCATTGCATAGGACGCCCCCACTCGCATGTCTCTACATGGACGATTTAGGATCACATCGTCTATACCATCTATAAAGTGGGTCGCATCTCATAGTGTCTCCAGAATAAGGTACCCAACCCTATTCCTATACTATAGACCGTTTTGGCTATTACTCAAGCTTGATCCACTTTTATGTCTCTACATAAAGCTCAAGTGTTCATCCTATAGCCATGGATCTTAGTTTATTGGATTTGGGTTATTATAAGTGCAATTTACTTTATTCAGTAATGACTTCTATTGAATCAATCTCTATAACACCTTTATCGAATAAGTATATAATTCGTTTAACATTCACTATCTACGAGTTTTAGGACACCAATCCCAACAATCTCCCACTTGAACTAAAACTCTAGTTTAGTGGGATGTACTATAATCTATAACAACAGTGGATGAATAAATACTTGTATTAATAATAGAGTAAAAATACAAGAAACTAGGGCATCTAAATACCTAGTATATTGAGGTATCGATATACCGGTTACAATTCTCCCACTTGACCTAGATTATTTCTCGTACATATCTCGCAGACCTAGACCTTCTAGATGACTGTAGAACACTTTAGCCGTGAGAGCCTTCGTGAATGGATCAGCAATGTTGTGCTCCGACGCTATCTTCATGACGATCACGTCTCCTCGGTGCACAAACTCCCTAATGAGATGGTATTTCCTTTTGATGTGCTTGCCTCTCTTATGGCTGCAAGGTTCCTTTGAGTTTGCAACTGCGCCGCTATTATCACAATACAAGGTGATAGGCAGATGCATATTTGGAACGACTTCCAAGTCAGTTAGGAACTTCCTGAGCCATACTGCCTCTTTTGCTGCTTCACAAGCGGCTACATATTCGGCCTCCATGGTCGAGTCTGCAATGCATCCTTGCTTGATGCTGCGCCATACTATTGCTCCTCCATTTAGAGTGAATATTGACCCCGATGTAGATTTCCTCGAATCTTTATCGGTTTGAAAGTCAGAATCAGTGTATCCTGTAAGGATCAAATCCTTCGAACCATACACGAGCATATAGTCCCTCGTTCTCCTTAGATATTTGAGGATACTTTTAACGGCTGTCTACTGATCGAATCCTTGATTGGATTGATATCTACTGACAATCCCTACTGCATAACAAATGTCAGGCCTTGTACACAACATGGCATACATTAGGCTACCTACTATAGAGGCATAGGGAAAACGTCTCATGTCCTCAACTTCTTGAGCTGTCTGAGGACACTGTTCCTTAGACAAGTTAATTCCGTGCCTGAAAGGTAATAGTCCTTTCTTGGAATTTTTCATTTTATATCTAACCAACAATTTGTTGATATAAGACGCTTGAGACAGGGCTAGCGTTTTGTTCTTTCGATTTCGAACAATTTGGATTCCTAGAACAAATTGTGCCTCACCCAAATCTTTCATTTGGAATTGAGTTGCTAGCCATAGTTTAATGTCAGTTAGATAACCTACATCATTCCCGATGAGTAGGATATCATCCACATACAGTACTAAGAAAGCTATAGAGCTGTTGATGATCCTTTTGTAAACACAAGGCTCATCAACGTTTTGTTCAAAGCCATAAGATTTGATCGCAGTATCAAATCTCACATTCCAGGATCTAGACACTTGTTTTAGTCCATAAATGGATCGTTTAAGCTTGCAAAATTTTTGCTCTTGATCCTGAGCTATGAACCCCTCTGGCTGAGACATGTAGATACTTTCTTCAAGATTACCGTTCAGAAAGGCAGTCTTGACATCTATTTGCCATATTTCATAATCGTAAAACGTGGCAATGGATAAAATTATCCGGATCGACTTTAACATGGCAACAGGGGAGAAGGTTTCTTCATAGTCAATCCCCTCCCGCTGGGTAAAACCCTTTGCCACAAGTCGTGCCTTAAAGGTCTGTACCTTTCCAGCAGCCTCTCATTTTCTCTTGTAGATCCATTTGCACCCTATGGGTCTAACCCCTTCAGGTTGATCTACAAGATCCCATACTGAATTAAAATGCATGGACTCGATCTCTAAGTCCATGGCTTTAATCCACTCGTTCTTGTCAACGTCATCCATTGCCTGTTTAAAGGTTAATGGATCCTCGATCCCGTAATCAGGTATGACGACTGGAGTTTCAGTTAAACCCAAATAGCGATCAGGCTGTCTAACAACCCTCCCACTACGTCGAGGTTCTCTTATTTCTTGAGAAGGACACGATCGACTCGAGGTGCCAGCATTATCAACAACTTTTGTTGATGTTTCTATAGCTTCGTTAGATAGTTCACTTAAAACGACTTTACTTCGTGGCTTGTGATCTCTGAGGTGGTCTTCTTCTAGGAATGTAGCATTTGTCGATACAAGTACTTTATTTTCCTCAGGATCGAAGAAGTATCCACCTCTCGTTTCTTTGGGATAGCCTACAAATAGGCAAAATCTAGAACGAGGATCCAATTTCTTTGGGTTTGCTTCTAGCACGTATGCAGGGCATCCCCAAATTCTGAAATGTCGTAAACTAGCTTTACGACCTTTCCAGAGCTCAAATGGTGTTTTAGAAACACTCTTTGAGGGAACTACGTTCAAGATATAAACTGCAGTCTCTACTGCATAACCCCAAAATGAGTTAGGCAACTGAGCATAACTCATCATCGAACGAACCATGTTCAACAAGGTTCTGTTTCTCCTTTCTGATACACCGTTTTGCTGAGGTGTACCAGGGGTTGAGAGTTGGGACGTAACTCCATGCTCTATCAAATAGTCTTGAAAAATTAAGTCCATATACTCTCCACCTCGATCGGATCGAAGTGTTTTTATCGTCTTACCTAATAGGTTCTCAACCTCGGCCTTATACTCCTTGAATTTTTCAAAAGCTTCGGACTTATGATGCATCAGGTAGAGATAACCATACCTCGAATAATCATCAATGAAACTGATGAAATATTCGTACCCTCCTCGAGCTCTAATGTTCATTGGTCCACAGAGGTCCGAATGAATGAGCTCTAAGGGCTCTTTGGCACGATAACCTTTTCCGGTAAAAGGTCGTTTTGTCATCTTGCCCTCAAGGCATGACTCACAAGGAGGCAACGAGTCGTCTTCTAACTTGTTTAGAAGTCCACTCTTGACCAATCTCCCAATCCTATTGAGGTTGATATGGCCTAACCTCAAGTGCCAGAAATAGGTATCTTGAGAAACTCTTCGCTTTTTAGGTTGAGCCTCAGCGGTTTTAAACATCTCATGATTTAAAATAGCTTTAGACTCAATTGGTCTCAAAACATACAATTTATTCTTCAAGTTTGCAGAGCAAACATCAATACCTCTTTTAGTTATGAACGCTTCATTAACAGAAAAAGAAATTGAGTAACCTTGTTCTAATAAACAAGATAAAGAAATCAAATTTCTTTTAATTTTTGGAACTATGTACACATTATCTAATATCATGTAACGTTCCTTGGTGAAGAATAATTTTATGTCTCCCACTGCAATAGCCGAGATGACTTCTCCTGTTCAAACTTTAAGAGTCATCTCTCCAGCTTTTAGTTGTTCCCAGGAACTCATTCCTAGAAATGAAGAACATACGTGATTAGTGGCACCTGAATCGAGTATCCAGGCAGAATCGTCGTTTTCCACTAAACACGTTTCCAAGACTAATAAATCGCATTTACAGTCGTGGATTATGTTTTTCTTGGTTATGCAGTTAGTTTGCCACGTGTTTAGCATTTAAGCAAGTATTCTTAGTTGTATGTACTAAACCATTTAATTTGGCATTTGACAAAGCACATACGTTTTTCGACATATTGCTGAAACAAACAAATTAATCTCTATTAGAAACATGCACTAAACCCATTAATCACATTTATCCAATCAGATTTAGCAAAAGCAATCATCGACCCATATATACAATTGATTTATTTTGCAACGATACTTCAGGGGTTTAGAATAACCGCTACCGTAGGGCAGTCAGCTACTATTCCTCTTAATCGAGACAATCTCGGCCAAATACTATTCCCAGAATAACTCTTATTCCAATAGTTATTAGCTAAAGTTAATTTGGTCAAGACCATCTTGTAAGTGTTACTGATAGCGAGCAGAAATGTCGCTATTTTAGTCTCAATTTATTAAGCTTTTCGGTGCTTTAATCGTATTTTTAATGAAAATATTTAATGAATTTTGTTATTTGGTCCTTAGGAGCTAAGTTGGTGATTTTGGGAGAAAAATAGCCAAAATTGAAGTAATTATAGCTCAAATCCTAGCTTGATGCAATTGGAGGCCCAAAGAAGACATCCATGAAGAAAAGACCAAGAGAAATGAAGAAGAAGGCCCAAAAATCAGCCCAAAAGGAAGCTGAAAAATCTGGAAAATCTTGACAGCGTCGAGACGCTTAGTAACATAGCGTCGAGACGCTTAGCAAGGCAGCGTCGCGACGCTGCCCTTTCTTGTTGCCCAAGCCGTGTGCGCAGCAGCGTCGCGACGCTTAGCAAGGCAGCGTCGCGACGCTACCCCTATTCCAGGCCTATAAATAGGCGCCCTTGGGTGCCTCATTTCTCATCAATCAAACCATCAATCAATTCATCCTTTCTTTCCTTTCTTAGGCTCCTTTGGAGCCCCTCTCAAGGCTTTTGAGCCTGTTTGAGAGGATTCTTCTAGTGGGAAAATTTTGGGGAATTTTGGGGAGCAATCTTAGAGGCTCAAGGAGTAGTCAGCGGGGCTCCAAGCGTCAGCGAGGAGTTTTTCGACGGTCAATTCCTTTCCTTTTATGCTCTTTAATATGCTTTCCCTTGTAATTATTGTGGATATTATGTGTAGCTAAACCCCAATTTGGGGTCTTGAAATGAATTGATAGTTGAAATATTGTTATAATTTCTTGTCTCTTGCCCATGTCCTAATTATTTGTATGGATGTGCTTAATGCTTTACTCAATCTGGCCAATTGTGTAATGATTCGATTCTTAATGGAAACTCGACGGAGAGAAATTAGGATAGATCATAATCCATGCAACTAGTTTAATTGCCCGTTGTGACACCGGGATTAGTTGATTAAACTGAGATTCCTAAAATGAATCAGAGCGTAATAATTAATGATTTTTAATGGCGCTAAGGACACTTAGGTTGTTAAAATGAATTAATTACAATTAGGGGAAACCGACAGGAGATCCTATGTGATTAACGGAGATTCTAGGATTATAATTAGTTGCGCAATGTGATAGGATAATTATAGCAATTATTTAGCTAATCATCGATTTTCAAGACCCCTCTTCCCATTTCAAGAAAACTCTTTCTCCACATTTTATTTCTGATTGATCAATTTGTTTTCATTAGTCATCTTGAATTTAAATCTTTTTATTGCATGAAGTGGTCCCTAAATATTATTTCACCTAAGTATTTTTAGTGCTCAAGAGAATTTTAATTATTTGCTTAAGTTTCGCTTCGCCTCCCTAAGGATTCGATACTCGGAATACTTTCCGTTTTATATTACTTGTGACGACCCGTGCGGTTGCGGAAAATCACGCCCAACAAGTTTTTGGCGCCGTTGCCGGGGAGGCTTGATTTTTAAGCAAAAAATTATTTTTTCTTGACATCGAAAAGAAAAGGGTAAATGGTAATTTAGGTGTAAATATTTTTCTTTCATCATTTTGGGAATATTATTTTATTTTCATTTTTTTTTGTTCTTTTTGTTATCTGGGAGCATTGTATGCGAAGAAACAAGGTGGTTGATCTGTTTCCGCTAGATCTTGAGATTAACAGGACTCTTAAATCCATTAGAAGAGAAAAAAGATTAGCAGAAGTGATGGCCCACCAAGAAGAAGCTCCCAAGGCAATTAGAGATTTTTTGCAGCCAGTTCTTCCTACCGAGAATTCTGGAATTGTCTACGCCCCTATCCAAGCTACAAATTTTGAGCTAAAAACAAGGTTGATTCAGATGGCACGCGATAACTCGTTCAAGGGACATCCTTCCGAGGACCCCCACTCTCATCTGCGATCATTCCTAGAAATATGTGGGACGGTAAAGATGAACGGAGTTCCGGCCGACGCAATCAGATTGAGGCTGTTTCCATTTTCCCTACAGGATAAAGCAAAAGATTGGCTCGAATCAGTCGAGACGGGCAGCATCAGTACTTGGGACGAGCTTGCCTAGGCTTTTCTGACAAAATTTTTTCCACCAGCTAAGACTACCAAGCTCCGGACTGAAATTGGAACATTCAGACAGCTTGACGAGGAGCAGTTATACGAAGCGTGGGAAAGATATAAGGAAATGATTAGGCGATGCCCCCAACACGGATATCCTGATTGGCTTCAGGTACAGTTATTTTATAATGGATTAAACCCCTCCACAAAGACAGTCCTTGACACATTAGCAGGAGGGAGTTTTCTTTCAAAAACAGTGACAGAAGCCAAAGACCTGCTTGAGGAAATGGCGGCAACGAGTTATCAATGGCCGACGGAGAGAGGAACAATTACAAAAAATGCTGGATTATATGAATTGGATGAGTCAAGTTCACTGAAAGCGCAACTGGCATCTCTGACCAATGCACTAAACAAATTGACGTCATCTGAGGTGGATAAGTCCATTTCCACCTTAGCTGAAGGTCATTCAAAGAAAGAAGGTCAAGATGTGGAAGAAGTTCAATACATAGGAAATAGATCATATACTCAAGGAGTACCAAACTTCTACCACCCTAGTCTGCGCAATCACGAGAACTTCTCATATGCGAATACGAAGAATGTTTTGCAGCCACCCCCAGGTTTTGCATCAACGAGTACTCATGAAAAGAAAAATAATCTGGAGGAGATGGTGGCTTTATTCATCAAGGAACAAAGAATATTGAATGTGAATCTCCAGACATCAGTAAACAACCACGACGCAGCTCTAAAGAATATGGAAGTGCAGATAGGTCAGATTGCTTCAGCAGTAAATGCCCTGCAGAAGGGAAAATTTCCAAGTGATACTGAGCCTAACCCGAAAGAGCAGTGTAAGATGGTGGTTTTGAGAAGTGGCAGAAGACTGGAGGACAGTATAGAGAAGAAAAAGGAAGAAGAAAAGAGAAGGGATGAAGATGAAGGGGATGAGGCACAAAAAGCCTCCTCTGAAAGGTTCCAACATCCTCCCAACTATAGTGAATTAAAATGTGATTTTTCTAACAGCTTTGCAGGTAGAAAAGAAGACGAGAGGCAGAATGACAATAAGAAGCTGACTGAGGAAGAAGTGGTTCCATGCAACCACCATGACAGAGGTTCACATATTAGCCCGCCCAAGCGGAGGGGCGAATGTCCAACCTTTGATTTCAGGGAGTTACCTTTTCCTCAAAGATTTAAAAATGTCAAATTAGATGAACAATTTCAAAAATTTTTAGAAATGTTTAAAAAGTTGACTGTGAATATTCCATTGGTAGAAGCTTTGTATAATATGCCAAATTATGGAAAATTCATGAAGGAAATGCTTTCTAAAAAGAAAAGCCTGAAAAAAGAAGTTTTTAATTTATCTGAGAGTAGCAATACCATTATTTCTGGTAGGATACCCTCTAAGCAGAAAGATCCAGGGAGTTTTACTGTTCCCTGCACCATAGGAGAAGTATCCTTCAATAGGGCTCTATGTGATTTAGGAGCAAGTATAAATTTGATGCCCTACTCTGTGTACAGGAAGATTGGTTTATCAGGTATGACAGACACCGACGTTACTCTCCAGCTTGCTGACATATCGATTACCCACCCGATGGGTGTTGTGGAGGACGTGTTGGTGAAAGTCAACAAATTCATCTTCCCTGTAGATTTCGTGGTACTGGACATGAAGGAGGACAAAGAAGTGCCAATTATCTTAGGCAGACCTTTCCTAGCCACTGGTAAGGCTGAGATTAGCGTGCATACAGGTAAGCTTACCTTGAACATTGATGATGAAAAAGTCGTGTTTAGTATTTTTGGCCAAGATGAATCTGTTTGTAGTTTGCATACATGTTTCTCTGTTGGGCCTGAATACTTGACTGATGACGATGAAGAGGTAGACTATAATCTTGGCCTAGGCTTAGGAGAAATGCTTATTGATAATGTGAATTTTGATCATGATGCATATATGGATAATCCTATGTTTGAAAATGATTTGGATCTGCCTGACTTTGAAAATGAATTAGACTTGCCTGCTTGTGATAATGAAAGATCTGCAGTTGATGATTTACCTTCCTTTGAAAATGAATTAAATTTGCCTCAAATGAATAATTTTGATGATGATATTGAATTGCCTGACATTGAGCATGAACATAAAAGGCATAAAAAAGATTGCTCCATAGATAATTTTGAGTCTGACCATGATTACAGTGAATCTATTGAGTCTGATCTTGACATTCCTGAATGCATGAATCCTGACAATGTGAATACTTTCTTTTCATGTCCTGATGATGTGTATAGCATAGAATCTGACCCAGAAGAACTTGAATCTGTGCATAGTATAGAATCTGATCCTGAAATTCTTGAATTCTTTAATTCTTCTGATGATGAGTCATGTGATAGCTTAGTTGAATCATTTTTTAATTCTGAGTCTGAAGGATCTACTGAGCATGTAGATATTTTTTCTGATGAATGGACTGGCATGATTGATAGGCCATCTCTAGATCCTATACTAGTAGATATTATAACGCTTGATGACTCTGTTAACAATTGTTTTGAGAATAGAGATTTAGAAAAGAGATTTGATGCGGCTGATTATTTTCTAAAATGTTATTATGAGAATCTCTTTAGTGAAGATGGGCCAGGGGAAAGTTTTTTTTCTCCCCTGTTTGTAGTTTGCAATTCGGTGCGTGATTTCTTGCAGGGCCCGGAGGATGATGAAAATTTTTATTTTGAGCCTCCGTAAGCGTGTCGAGCCTAGTCTAGCTAAAGACGTTAAAGAAAGCGCTGCTTGGGAGGCAACCCAAGGATTAAAGTAGTTAGTTGTTTTTGCGGTAAATAATTTTCTTTGCTCAGTGATCCAATTTTGTTTTGCAGGATCACCTTAGCAAATCCCAAAATTCCACTTTTCCCATTTTTCATGGATCCAAAGGAAGAGGATGAAGCGCTCCTAGGTCAGGGAAGTCTCAGTATCTCTCTTTATGCTTATCTGTCTTAAAACATTGGGCACAATGTTTAGTTTAAGTTTGGGGGGGAGGCTTCCGTTGTGTTGAACATATTTAAATTCTGTTGGATGCATGAATAGATAGCCATGATAGCCAAGGATGTGATTTTTGAAATTTTGGGAGAAAATGGTTTATATGTTGTGGAATCTGGGAGCACGGCAGAAATTGTGAAATTTTAAAATTTTTTGATACTTAGTTTTGATGTCTAAAGCATGCAATAGTCTTATCTAATGACGTCTTTGAAAATCTAGATTCTTATTATGGTTTTCAAAGTTGTTGTCACCCCGATAGGCTTAGTTTCTAATATTAGGAAGTTCATGCTTGAATGCTCTAAAGAACTAGGTAGGAAAAAAATGTTATGCCTGCTGAGAGAAAAGCAAGAGCAACAAAAAGAAAATGTGAGAAAAAGAAAATCTGTTGAAAAAGAATTTTTGCTTGCTCAAAAGAAAAAAACCTAGGGGTAAAAAGAGCTACCTGCGGTGTGATCAGTTAGGCCAACCAGAGAATAAAATTCGGGTTAAGGGTCCCTGCACCGTAGTGTGAAAGCTAGTACCATTAGATATCAAAATTCAAGTTTGGGGGAGGAGCAAAATAAAAAGAAAAAAGAAGAGAAAAAGAAAAATCATGTGAGAATTCTGCTCCCCCATGAAAAAAGAAAAGGATGACAGGCACCCTAGTTACTTTTTTTTGCATGATAGAAGGACTCCGAAGTATTAGGGGCTCTTAGCCAGTGTAGGGGGAAAACAAATGGAGAAAGCCATAAGACTAATCTAGGTTAGTAAAAGAATCAATAGATAAGTCTTGAGCATGCTATTCATTAATCTTAAGTTCAAACTAGTTCAAGATTTCTTCAAGAGTATGCGGTGCTGGCTTATTCCACTTGCATGTTTTCCATTTGATCCTAAAAATTCCAAAATCATTGAGGGTTGAGCAATTCTATTTCATGCATCTTTAGAATTTATTTTGCTCGGGACTAGCAAAAGCTTAAGTTTGGGGGTGTGATAGCGAGCAGAAATGTCGCTATTTTAGTCTCAATTTATTAAGCTTTTCGGTGCTTTAATCGTATTTTTAATGAAAATATTTAATGAATTTTGTTATTTGGTCCTTAGGAGCTAAGTTGGTGATTTTGGGAGAAAAATAGCCAAAATTGAAGTAATTATAGCTCAAATCCTAGCTTGATGCAATTGGAGGCCCAAAGAAGACATCCATGAAGAAAAGACCAAGAGAAATGAAGAAGAAGGCCCAAAAATCAGCCCAAAAGGAAGCTGAAAAATCTGGAAAATCTGGACAGCGTCGAGACGCTTAGCAAGGCAGCGTCGCGACGCTACCCTTTCTTGTTGCCCAAGTCGCGTGCGCAGCAGCGTCGCGACGCTTAGCAAGGCAGCGTCGCGACGCTACCCCTATTCCAGGCCTATAAATAGGCGCCCTTGGGTGCCTCATTTCTCATCAATCAAACCATCAATCAATTCATCATTTCTTTCCTTTCTTAGGCTCCTTTGGAGCCCCTCTCAAGGCTTTTGAGCCTTTTTGAGAGGATTCTTCTAGTGGGAAAATTTTGGAGAATTTTGGGGAGCAATCTTAGAGGCTCAAGGAGTAGTCAGCGGGGCTCCAAGCGTCAGCGAGGAGTTTTTCGACGGTCAATTCCTTTCCTTTTATGCTCTTTAATATGCTTTCCCTTGTAATTATTGTGGATATTATGTGTAGCTAAACCCAAATTTGGGGTCTTGAAATGAAATGATAGTTGAAATATTGTTATAATTTCTTGTCTCTTGCCCATGTCCAAATTATTTGTATGGATGTGTTTAATGCTTTACTCAATCTGGCCAATTGTGTAATGATTCGATTCTTAATGGAAACTCGACGGAGAGAAATTAGGATAGATCATAATCCATGCAACTAGTTTAATTGCCCGTTGTGACACCAGGATTAGTTGATTAAACTGAGATTCCTAAAATGAATCAGAGCGTAATAATTAATGATTTTTAATGGCGCTAAGGACACTTAGGTTGTTAAAATGAATTAATTACAATTAGGGGAAACCGACAGGAGATCCTATGTGATTAACGGAGATTCTAGGATTATAATTAGTTGGGCAATGTGATAGGATAATTATAGCAATTATTTAGCTAATCATCGATTTTCAAGACCCCTCTTCCCATTTCAAGAAAACTCTTTCTCCACATTTTATTTCTGATTGATCAATTTGTTTTCATTAGTCATCTTGAATTTAAATCTTTTTATTGCATGAAGTGGTCCCTAAATATTATTTCACCTAAGTATTTTCAGTGCTCAAGAGAATTTTAATTATTTGCTTAAGTTTCGCTTCGACTCCCTGAGGATTCGATACTCGGAATACTTTCCGTTTTATATTACTTGTGACGACCCGTGCGCTTGCGGAAAATCACGCCCAACAGTTACCCATCATTTTCAGATTTCAGAGGGCGGCCCCAACAATGCCACCGTAGGGAAGAGCTAATGTTGGGAATGGCCCTAGGAAACCCTATCCATTTCTGGAGTTTGCGTTGTTCCAAATCTCATGCGCAAGCCCTCCATAGGGTGATCGCTCCGAGGGCGACTCGCAGGCAGCGCATAGGAATCTCACGGTGCAACCTAATGATGGAGACCGCAGGATACGTTTGACACGTTTCCTTCTCTCACTTACTATGAACACTTTCCCCATTCACCTTGATATTAACCCATGCAAACACCATCCGTAGGGGGACGCTCCCAGGGCGCCTCGAGGCCAAGCATGGATCTCACAGTGTGAACTCAGGGGGACGTTAGAGTAGAAACTTAATATGAATATTTCGTTTCTATACTTTTCCTTCCACTAAAGTGTCGTAAAGTTTTAGGGTCTATTACTTAGGTAAATTCCGACTAAATGAATCTATCTAAGTCTATGCCTTATTAAACAAGGTCTTTACACTAAATGTCTAGGCGAATTAAACTTTTTTAATAACCTAGGGACATTGCATGCTAGTAAGAGCTAATTCAACTCAGGTTCCGAACCATTTGTCGGGAGAGTTCCCTTATAACCAAGGTCTTATGTCCTACTTACTCAAATTTTAAAAAACTAAGTAAGACATATTTCTAATCCTATTAGAAAAGGCGATCTTAGATCTATTTCATTTTAAACCATTTAAAGAATGAAAAGATCCTAAGATCCTATGTTAGCATGCAACTCTTTGTTGTAGGTTTTATGGATTCTATTCATTAACTATTATAACTATTATAACTTTTAATGAATTAACCTTATAACATGCTTTCTAATGGTGTTTAAAAGCATATAACAATCAATCATTCAAGTTAAAGAAAAGAACCATTTAGAAACAACCCATGTCTAGGATTGTATAATGCTTTATACTACGATGTCTAGGTGATAACACATTAAAACCTCACACCGCTCACGCATGCTCATAAAACTCGAGTTAACTTAACTCAAGAACCGACTCGATGCCCAGGTAGGAGGTGTTCCGTAAACCGTCAACTTAAATACCTCCAGCCTTAGACAGCATCTTGTTGGGTGAGTTCTCTCGTAACCATTGTTTTACAAGATATCGACCTAAGCTATGCAAGTTGATCGAATCGTTGAAGGTTCATTAACCTAAGTGAGCATGCACCTAATCTTGTTATAGATTTTAGATTTCTATCTCTTTTTATAACAATTATAAAAACAATCCATAACAAGCCTAATTTGAGAATAACACTGATAATCAAACTAATGAAATTTCATGCTTCATGCTTGGTTAATTATATCAATTAATAATTATAACTATTATAAGAATAATCAATTTTAATTAACCATTCAAGCATGAATCTCCCTAAATTAATACAACACTTATATTAATTAAACACGAAATTTCCCTCATGCATTTGAATTAATCAATAACACTTATTCAAATTAAACAAATGCATGAACATGCTTTCCTATGGTGGGATTTTAATCTATATGGAATGCTCATAATGCACATCCATTTAATTAAATCATACATTCACAATGCATAAAGTAATTAAATCAAGCTAAAATGGAATGGTTTGGAAATTAAAAAAAAAAAAACACAAGCAATTTCACTAATTATTACAATAATAATTAATAAATAAACTTGCAACACGCCCGAGCTTCACGAACCATCCTGAACCGCTCATCCAAGCAATGAACCGACCATGCAATGAGTGAAATGAGGCTGCAACAGACCGAACCAGACCAAAAGGCAGCAGCTGAACCAGACCAAAAATCTGGAATAGAAGGAGAAAAAAAACTGCTTGCTGGAATTTTCATTTTCTGCTGCGTCTTCTTCGGTTTTTCTTCGATTTTACAGCCTATATGGACTCTAATGACTCTATAAAAATTACAAACTATAGTACACACATTAACGCTCTTACATATCCGAGAAATTACAATTTCATGAAGGTTTGAATGCTCAAAAAATTGCCAAACCAGAACAATTCCATTTTAGCACACAGAAAATTCAATTTCAAAATGCTACCCACCAAAGCAAAATTAAAACGAATTAAGTGCTCTAATCATGCTCTGATACCAATTGAAGGTGTACATATTACACATGCTGAAGCAATTGAAGATCTAAAGCACTTAAGACATTCAATTTTACTCCTTAAGCATGCATGTTCTAGAAAAGACAGAATAGAGAGTTTAGAAAACACCAACCTTTGTAGCTCACTTATGTTGAACTCCTTGTGGTGTTTGCCTCTCCTATGCTCCTTGGACAACCTCTAGAGTCTTCCCTACTATACTCCAGGCCAAGAACGACTTGTGGGAGTCTATATAAGATAGGGAATGGGAAGGGAATGCTTGAAGCATCAAACAATGGAGAAGAATGAGAGATGAGAGAACTTTGAGTCCAAATTCCAGCAGCATAACATTAAGGAAATGGCTCTCACATGTTTGAATCTTATTCAAACTCCTTTTAAAGACATCCTCCATGCAAAGCCAAGCCTCAAGACACAAGACACATGGTGTATTTGCAAGCTCAAGTGGATTCTAGGTGTACATTACACAAGACATGCAACAATGCATGAATGAGTTGTCTTTCCACTTTGAATGATCATGCATTAAATGGATTTCCAACTAAATCCACTAAATTCAAATTGAAATCAAATTTCAAGCTTGCAAATTATCCCCAATTTCAATTCTAAATTGAAATTGATTGCTTGGTAATTAATTTGAAAATTTTCAAATTAATTTTGATATGATTAATCTAATTAATCTTTGTTATCTTGTGCAATTCCATATATATGATTCCTAATACATATATATAGTATTCAAAACACTTTTAAATACTTCATCTCTCATTTTCTAATTTAATTCATAATTAAATTATTATGTCAAACACAATTTATGATAATACCCTTTTTTCCGATTTTGAACGGTTCAAAGCTTTCTATCTTTTGTTCTAGGCTTAATTACGATATGAGCTAGTAGGGGGACCTAATGGACCTATAGATCATGGGTTCCAACGATTCGAGGCTAACTGACTAATCTCATTGTCCAAGCTAGCCAACATTCGTTAACTATCGGGACACTCCACTATAGCCCGATAATTGCACTCCCCTCACTATAGATATATTTCTGTCCACTTGATTTAACCATGATTAGTAAGTCGATCCTTCACAGATTGTTTGTAGCTATAGCTAGGTCAATAAGCCGTTTTACCCCTATAGTACTTCTAGTTCCTTAAGTCCCACTGATCCTCTAATGAACAATTGGTTTATGGTCCAACCAATAAGCCGAGTCCCTCTCGGGCCAATGAGAGGGCGAGATCCCTTAATTCAATCCCCGGAGTCAGCACTTAAGGGAACAACCTCTCTACTATCCCTAATTCGGGTAGGAGTGAATTCCTTCTTGCACGACTATGTCCCCAACTATCTACCCGTTCCTATCCCTGAAATGGGAGGCTTATTGAGTCGGCGATACTGAGCCACTCTCACCTATGCAGATCTAAGGATAAGTCCGAATAAACAGGAGTTCATAGTTAGCTCAGGATTAAGATCGAGTTACCTAGGTCATCACATGAAATAGTCAGTCTCGTTAGTAAACGGTGTTATAAAGCGAGAGCGACTTATTTCTCGGTCCTGGTCTTATGCAAACTCATTGCATAGGACGCCCCCACTCGCATGTCTCTTCATGGACGATTTAGGATCACATCGTCTATACCATCTATAAAGTGGGTCGCGTCTCATAGTGTCTCCAGAATAAGGTACCAAACCCTATTCCTATACTATAGACCGTTTTGGCTATTACTCAAACTCGATCCACTTTTATGTCTCTACATAAAGCTCAAGTGTTTATCCTATAGCCATGGATCTTAGTTTATTGGATTTGAGTTATTATAAGTGCAATTTACTTTATTAAGTAATGACTTTTACTGAATCAATCTCTATAACACCTTTATCGAATAAGTATATAATTCATTTAACATTCACTATCTACGAGTTTTAGGACACCAATCCCAACATTAATGAAATAATTAATCACTTAAAGAAGTGATTAATCATTTATGGAGATGATCTAATTACTTATGGAAGTAATTAGTCATTTGTGGAAAAGATTAATTAATTATGGAATTGATTTATCAGGATTGATTAAATAAGGAATAAGATTGAATCAATTTTGGAAAAGATTGATTTAATCGAATATTTTATTCATGGCCTCTCTTCTATAAATAGAACACTAGACCTAATTGGTCCATGACACTCTGCTCTTGCTCTTAGACTCTCAAGACAAGACCTAGAATTCTCTCTAGCCTCCCTCTTAGAGGAAGACTCCCACAAGTCTTTTGCCTCCTAGACTTAGAGACATACCGGTGTAACCTCTGTGGTTATTGTGTCATTCAAGAAGGATTTTCCAGCGAAGAAACTCAAAGGAGGCTGCTGCGTTTTGTTCGTTGGAGCGTCGTTGTCGAAGAACGGTCAAGTCTACAACGAAGGTTTGTAACGGTTCTTCCTGATGACATGCAAAAATGTCATCATTTTCCTATTAATTTTAGCTAGTTTTATGCTTGAATTGTGTACTTTAATGCTATTTTCTGTTTAAATTTAAGAAAACCGAGTCAAAGAAGAAAAATCGGAATTTAGAGAGATTTTGGATGATTTTGGAGGTTTTTGGAGCAATTTGGAGAATTACATTGAAGATCCAAGTACAAAAGCCAAGAAGAATGAGTTAGAAGCCCAAATTCATGAAGTCCAAGCCTTAAAATTATCAATTTGGGTCAAGATAAGTTCCCAAAATCCATTACAAGAAGTATTTGGGCCAAAAGAAAGTTGGAGGCCCAAAAATTGAGTCAAAATCGAGCCATTATTGAAGATTCAGAGCCTAGCGTCGAGACGCTATGCCTGGAGCGTCCCGACGCTAGGCAGCTATGCGGAAAAATCTGGAATCGCGGTAGCGTCGCGAGACTGTCTATGTAGCGTCTCGACGCTGCGACGTCTTGGAGCCCAAGAAAAGATGACGTCAGAGTGTCGCGACGCTGTCCATGTAGCGTCTCGACGCTACGCCTGCTGGGAGCCTATAAAAGGAGCCTTTTGCATCCATATTTGGTGTGCCAATTGGTGGGTTTTCACCCCATTCTAGAATCCACACTAAAATTGGGGATTTTTGGGAGAGTTTTGGAGCTTTGTTGAAGATCTTTGGAGCTCGGGATCGAAGGAGGTCGGTGCGGGATCGAGGAGATCGACACTTTTATGAGCATTTCTCTTCCCTTTTCCTTTATGTTTTAGTTTCTAGAATTGTTGTGATTAGGAATTATTGAATTTTAGTGATTATGAGTAGTAAATTCCTAAATTCCATGAGATTGATTTAGATGTTGAACCTCTGCTGAATTAATGAATTGATGTGGTTTAATTGTCATTATTGTTCATTTGTGCATTTTGTCCGTAATGCTTTTAATCAACTGATCACTGATTAAATGAATCGTTACTAAGTGGAAACTCGACGAAGAGAAGCTTAGACTATAACTGAATGCATGACTAACGGTTATTTACCCGGGTGACACGGGATAAAATGAATAACGTTAGAGGTTGTACTGAAGGGTCGTAATGCCATGCTAAGTAAATAAAGATGAGACAGAAAGGAGATTCTTTATTGAACGGTATGAGATAGGAGGAGACCGACAAGAGAATCCTTGAAATTAGGCTTCTAGACTTATGAATCAAATGATTTGTTAATCCATATTGGTTAATTGATTACGCGTTAAAGGTCCAATTGTTGAAATCAACTCTCTTAGAATTATCCCTCCAAATTGTGTCGCCATTTATCTTTTGCTTTCTAGATTAGCTTTTTATTATTCTTTTCGACATTAGATTTTTTTCTCTAAATAAAGCTAAGCAAGATTATTCGTGGTAATTAATTGAATAAATCCAATCCCTGTGGAGACGATACTCTATACTCAAAATCACTATATTACTTGTGACGACCCGTACGCTTGCGGTGATCGGAAAATCGTGCAACACTTCCCCTTTTCATTAGAAAAGCATGAAAATAAATTTAGATTTATTTTTCAGCATGTTTAAACTGATTTTCCAGCAACTTTAAAGTATGTTTAAAGTTTGTTTGACTTTTCGTAACGGTATTTTAATGTTAATTAATATACGACGTAAGGTCCAATCGATGCGCTTCCGCTGCGTGGGGACTTTTATTCCCTTCAATCGGCATCAGAGCCATCGCTGTCCCTATTAATTGATATTAAAAGTTGCGATAGGCTCTAATAGGTGGGATTTATGCATAATGTATGTTCGGTTTGCGTTTAACTGTTTAGGTTAATTTTATGGCCATAGATTTTATTTTTTTGTGATTTTGATCATGTAAGGCCCGGTGTTTCGGGTATTTTCGGTAAAATCGAGTCCTATGTAAGTCCGGGTCTAGAATAGGTTTTTATGAGATGAAAATCGGAGAAATTGCCGCTGAAATCGAGGCCAAAACCAAAGATTTGTTACTGTTTCTGCCTAGAATTTGCTTCCAGATGCAACAGCGCCGGGACGCTACTTAAACAGCGTCTCGACACTGTCTCGATACCGCAGGCGCTCAGTAAGGAAAGCGCACAGCGTCGGGACGCTGTGATAATAGCGTCTCGACGCTATCACGATGGAGGCGCGCATTAGGGCTTCAAAAGGCGCGGTTCAAGAGGAGCCCGGACCGGTTCGACTGGGCTGGGACCTATTTGGTCCGGTTCAGCCAATGTTTGGCATGGTTCGTGATTTTGAAGGCCGGTTTGAGGCTGTTCGGGGCGGTTCGTGATGTCTAGACAAAATTTCGGAGCTGCACAAGGATTTTTAGGATAGAATTTAGCTAAATTAATGTAATTTAATGCTTTATTTTATCATAGGGGCCAAAATTAACTGGTTCAATTGCTATTTATATGCTTTATGGATGTCATATAGAATATTTAATCCCACCTTAGGTTATAAACATGCTCATGCATTTATTTATATATTATAAATTGTTATAATGTATGTTTGAAATGCATGTAACTGTTTTCATATTTTTTAATATAAGTGTATATTAACTATATTAAAAAACTGGGAAGCATGAAGCATGTCATTACTTAAATTAAATATAAATAGTTATCTTTAATGTGATGAATGAAGAATCCATAGTTAATAATATAATTGTTATATTATTCATGCAATAAGTATGGTTTAATTATTTAATTTGAATGAGATTGTTGAATGAATTAAACCCTAGATTCTTGATTATAGGATTAATCATTAAAATTTGAAATAGTTCTTTAATTGGCCGTGCTCCCCGGCAACGGCGCCAATTTGATGGAAGAGATTGTCGAGGTCTCTTATCAAATAAATTTATAATCCTCAACCTCTAAAGCTAACTTGTAGCAGTAGTGGTCGGGGTCGATCACAGGGAGCAGCGTAATTAATTAATTTAATTAGATTTCTCAATTAGTAACTAATAAGGGGGTTTTGAAGGATGGATTGATTGGAAACAAATAAAACTGCAATAAAGTAAAATAACAAGAAAGTAAAGGTTGTTTAGTTAATCTCACCTCGGTATCGCGCAATTGGTTATTCTAACTTGGGTTTGGCTACTCAATCATTGACACTCAAATCTAAGGAATTATTATTGATTACTGAACATTCATTGGAACCAATGATTAAGATCTATAACTTTCCAACTCGACAAAAACATCAAAGTTAGAATCTAATTAGAATTCATAAACATGAACACATTAAGCGAATTGGATAGTTGAGTAAATTCACATAAACTAGGAACAACCTAAATTCATACAATTCTAAGCTCAAATTCTTAAATCTATCATGCAATTATATCAAATGAGATAACACTGACCAATTAGTAAGCAATTACTTTAAATCAAGCAAATAGTTTGTCAAACTATTCTATCAAAGCAATTGTAATTTGAGAATGGGAATTCAAGACATAACCAACAATAATTCAACTAAAACCATAAACAAAGTCTCAAGAGTATGCCTAACTTACATTAGAAGTCCCCAATTGCAACGACGTGAACTTAGCCGGTCATCGAAACGCTCCAACTAAGCTCCTCGGCTCGATTAACCATCCCAAAATATATTCAAACTCACTAAAATTACAAGGGAATTCAGAATAGCACAAGGAAGAAGAGGGAGAAATCGAGTCTAGGGGAAAAAAACCAAGAGAGGCGCAAAATTCTGAATAATACATTTTATACCCAGTCGTAGCGCCGCAAAGCTGCCACCCTACAGAATAGGAAAAGGTCTCAGATTTTCCCTAGCGTCGCGACGCTGTTAAGCAAGTGTCTTGACTCTGTATGACGAACGTCTCGACGCTGATGAGGCTCCAGGGACAAAATTGTCATTTTACGCTCCGGTTTCGCTCGTTTAAGCCCCGAATTGCTTCCACAGCTCCGGTGAGGACCTATAGACATATTATACTCATTTTAAAGCATTTTTCGCAAGAAATTCAACTAAGATAAGAAAATTTGGAGATTCTAAGTATATAATAAATTGGACTTATCAGGAAGCATCGTTGGCAAATAACGGTCAAGTCTACAACGAAGGTTTGTAACGGTACTTACCCGTTTCTTTAGAAAAGCATGAAAATAAATTAGATTTAATTTTCAAGTATGTTTATAATAATTTCCAGCAACTTTAAAGAATGTTTAAAGTTTATTTTGCCTTTTCATAACGATATTTTAATGTTAATTAATATAAGGCGAAAGGTCCAATTGATGAGCTTTCGCTGCGTGGGGGCTTTTATCCCCTTCAATCGGCATCAGAGCCATCGTTGTCCCTATTAATTAATATTAAAATTTGTGATAGGCTCTAATAGGTGGGATTTATGCATAATGTATGTCTGGTTTGTGTTGAACTGTTTATGTTAATTTTATGGCCATAGATTTTATTTTTATGTGATTTAAATAATGTAAGGGCCCGGTGTTTTGGGTATTTTATGTAAAATCGAGTCCTTTGTAAGTCCGGGTCTGGAATAGGTTTTTATGAGATGAAAATCGGAGAAATCGCTGCTGAAATTGAGGCCAAAACCGAAGAAATCGTGTTGTTTCTGCCCAGATTCTGCCTCTAGACGCAACAGCGTCAGGACGCTACTCCAAAAGCGTCTCAACACTGTCTTGATACCGTAGGCGCTCAGGTAAGGAAAGTGCACAGCGTCTGGACGCTGTCACGATGACGACGCGAATTAGGGCTTCAACAGGCGCAGTTCTGGTTCACTCTGGTTCGGCTGGGCTAGGACGTATTTGGTCCGGTTCAGCTGATTTTTGGCATGGTTCGTGATTTTCGAGGCTGGTTCGAGGTGGTTCGTGCTGTCTAGACTAGATTTTTGAGCTGCAGAAGGATTTTAGGATAGAATTTAGCTAAAATTAATGTAATTTAATGCTTTATTTTATCCTAGGGGCCAAAATTAACTGGTTCAATTGCTATTTATATGCTTTATGGATGTCATATAGAATTTTTAATCCCACCTTAGGTTACAAACATGCTAATGCATATATTTATATATTATAAATAGTTATAATGTATGTTTTAAATGCATGGAATTGTTTTCATATTTTTTAATATATGTGTATATTAATTATATGAAAAATTGGGAAGCATGAAACATGTCATTACTTAAATTAAATATAACAGTTATGTTTAATGTGATGAATGAAGCATGCTTGATTGATTTTCTTGATTGGCTTATAATTTTTATATTAAAAGAAAATCAATATTGCATGAAGCATGAAACATCCATAGTTAATAATATAATTGTTATATTATTCATGCAATTAGTATGGTTTAATTATTTAATTTGAATGAGATTGTTGAATGAATTAAACCCTAGATTCTTGATTATAGGATTAATCATTCAAATTTGAAATAGCTCTTTAATATTAATGATTAGAAACCGTCAATCTATAATCAAGAATTGCATGCAAACATAAGATCATAGGAAAAATTGAATTAATTTTAAATTTTTAAAAATTAATTAGACCTAGATCAGTTTCTAATAAGATTAGAATTATTTCTTACTTAGAATTAAAAATAGTTTTAATTGACTAAGTAGGAAAAACATTGCTATGATTATAAGGGAACTCCACCCGTAAAGTTCTGTCTAAGGCTGGGGTTTATTATGTTGACAGTTTACAGAACACCTCCTACCTAGGAACTGACCCGGAATACCAGAATTGAATTAATCATAGTTAAATGTTAGCATGTAATGTCACTAGGTTTGTTAAAAGTGTTTAATGCACCTAGATCTTTAGAGTAAAGACCTTACATCACTGTGGTTATAAGGGAACTCTCTCCGTAAAGTTCTATCTAAGGTTGGGGGTATTTAAGTTGACGGTTTACGAAACACCTCCTACCTGGGAACTGACTCGAACCTTGAGTTGAATTAACCATAGTAGTGTTTACTTGCAATGTTGGGTTTATTAAAAGAAGTTTAATTCACCTAAAACATTGCGGTTGAATCCTTTCCATAATTGTTATAATAGGATCAGACTTAAATAGATTGACTTAGCCAAATTTTATCTAAGTTAAACAACCCTTAATAAACCTTAGGACATTTTTAGTGGGAGGAAAATTTCAAAACGAGATTTAAATCATGTTTTGCTCCTACGTCTCAATATTAACAACGTGAGGTTCATGCTCGGCTTCGAGTCGCCTTAGAAGCGGCCTCCCTGCGGAAAGTGTTTGCATAAATCAATAACAAGGTGAATGGAAAAAATGTCTAGAGTAAGTGGGAGCGGGACACGTGTCAACGTATCCCTCGATCTCCGCCCCTAGTTCACACCGTGAGGGTCCTATGATTCACCTGCAGCTTGCCCTGGCGCAACCATCCCTTCGGAGGGCCTGATCATAGGATTTGGAACATCGTGAACTACTGAATAGGATATGAACTCATAGGCTAAATACCAACACTTGTCTTTCCCTTCAGTAGCATGTTGGTGCGTGCCTCTTAGATCTGAAAGTGGAACGGTTACACTTACAAAGATGAGTTAAAAGTGTTAACAAATCCTTGACCGAAAAACGGTGGCTAATGTCTATAGGAATATGAGATATTCTGGAATTAGAATTAACTGAGAAATGTCTCATTTTAGAGGAGGACAACCTGATCACCCTTCGGTGGCTGATATTCTAAACCTTTGAAACATCGTTGCAAAACTAAATCAATAGTTTTATGGTTCTGTGATTGTCTGTTTTGCTAAATTGATTAGATTGTGTGCAATTGTTTGCTTGTATGATGGATTAAGGCAAAGATAACTGTTGGGTTCCTAGAGTGAGTAAAAATATGGTATAAAAAGACTCCAGAACTCTGTGCAAGTATACACAGTACGCAGCAAGTAATAAGTATTATCAATCCAAGGCCTGAACTAGCTTCCACTTTATCTATTTTTTATAATTCTTTAATGGTTTCAAAGAAGGTAAAAATGATTGGTTTTTATAGGAATAATGCTAAAGCAAAAGAAATGACAGAACAACAAGTAAACAAATAGGCAGACAGATTAGAGACAGGCGCTGGTTAGGATTAAGTAATTGTTTTGAAAGTTGCTCTAGCAATATTATTGATCATGCAAACTCTCGCTGTATTATTAGTGGATTCCTCACAGAACTCTGAATCTTTTGGAATGTGTTTCAACCCCAATGAAGTACGACCGATCAAGCACTAGGCAACTGGCTATCCCTAGCTCAGTCACTGGCGTTCACCAATACACAATGATTAGATTGTGTATTGGTGAACGCCAGTGACTGAGTTAGGGATTGTCTGTTTAAAAACCAATAGTTTTATGGTTCTGTGATTGTCTGTTTTGCTAAATTGATTAGATTGTGTGCAATTGTTTGCTTGTATGATGGATTAAGGCAAAGATAACTGTTGGGTTCCTAGAGTGAGTAAAAATATGGTATAAAAAGACTCCAGAACTCTGTGCAAGTATACACAGTCCGCAGCAAGTAATAAGTATTATCAATCCAAGGCCTGAACTAGCTTCCACTTTATCTATTTTGTATAATTCTTTAATGGTTTCAAAGAAGGTAAAAATGATTGGTTTTTATAGGAATAATGCTAAAGCAAAAGAAATGACAGAACAACAAGTAAACAAATAGGCAGACAGATTAGAGACAGGCGCTGGTTAGGATTAAGTAATTGCTTTGAAAGTTGCTCTAGCAATATTATTGATCATGCAAACTCTCGCTGTATTATTAGTGGATTCCTCCCAGAACCCCGAATCTTTTGGAATGTGTTTCAACCCCAATGAAGTACGACCGATCAAGCACTAGGCAACTGGCTATCCCTAGCTCAGTCACTGGCGTTCACCAATACACAATGATCGTAGTGTGATTAATCGCCACACACTCTCTAAATCATCCCTGAAACTAGAGAGAGGTATTCATACCAGCTGGCCAGGCGACCATAAAATATAAATAAGCACAACAATTAACCAAGATGCAATAATCGATATATTACTAAAGTTAAGCACGACAATCACATAGCTCCTAACCAACGCCTAAGCTAATTAGTTTATATTATGCATGGAAACACATGCTACAATCTGAGTAGGCATGTCCATAATTACAAGATAATAAAAGGAAATGTTAATCTCCTCGATCAGCTTGCAATGATGGTCTTCTAGGTGGTCTCCGATCTCTCTTCACTACTCGACTCCCAAAGATGGAAGGAACTTTCCAAGAATGGAATGTTTTCTCCCAAAAGTGGAATGATTTTGACTTGGACGACTACTTCCTTTTATAGAAGGATAGGAGGCTTGAATTAGGTCAATCTGGACATGTGTAGGGCTCTCCTTGCTCCTTTATCCCGCAAATAACTCAGTAGAAGTCGATTCATGAAGTTGGCTAACTAGCTGTGATGTGGCAGTTTTTGCTCCCAGCTTTGCTGCAGCAAAGAATTTGCTCCCTCCAGTCACCCAGCAACATAATCTGCACAAAATAATTTTCAAGGCTTCCATTCCTCCAAATGGGTTAAAACATACAATATCTATCTAAAGCCAACCCTATTAAGCACAAAAGACACACAAATCCCTATATAAATGAGGCCTAAATAACTACCTTTTGGGCAGTTATCACACCCCCAAACTTGAACTATTGCGCGTCCTGAGCAATACTAACTCACCTTCCCTTAAGAATTTAAAAACATTAGACAAAGAATTAGCTTTACCATATCAGACAATCCAACACTGCCTTCAACCTTTACCTGAGCACTCTGCAAAACCAAGCTCTGCTGCAGCAAAACAATTCCTCCGGCATGGACAAGTAGTCACCACTTTTAACTCAATTTTAAGAACTTACCACAACTTAGTTCTTTTATCAAACATCTTAAAATATATTTCTAAGGGGTTTATATTCTTGTTTTTCAGACTTTAAGCAACCCTACAGTCATAAGCTCTTAAGCATGGGATGACCCACTTTATGGTGCAGTATACCCTTGCCTCAAACTCATCACCAACTAGGCTCAATACTCATTATAAAGCTAAAAAATCCTTAGTCATTTCATCTGTTGCCCCTCAGAATGACAACAGTTTATGATGAAGCTCACCTAAGTTCTGGGAGACAGAAAAAAAACTGCTGGATCATCATTCATCATTCAAAACTTTTGCTCCATGAATTTTCTCAGCAAAACAATCAATTTTTCAACAAATATTTTCTTCTCATTCTTTTCCTATTTCCTAGGTCATCTTTTGACGCGAAGAAAAACTGTGGGTATCACAAATATCCCTGGTTACTCAACAACCTAGAAAATTTTTAAATGAAGGAGAGGAATGCTCGAGCAAAACAATTGGAGTAGCAAAAAGTCCCCCAAACTTGAATTATTCATTGTCCTCAATGAATCATTAAAATTTTCAAATTATACCCCCTAACATTAATTTTTCTATCTGAATTTTAAACTAAGCGTGGGACTAGATCTAAGCGTAAAGTGGATCATAAAAGTCAACACTACCTCCAAAATCGCCTTTGCCGCAACAACAGTCCAGGCTAGAATAAATGCTCAAGCAAAAGGTTTCTGGAGATCAGAATACCTTGATCTAATTAAGCTTAACCAGTCCAAGCTTCAAAAATTCAGAAGAAAATAGTTAAGTTAAAGTTACTCAGTGTTTATAGAACAGAAACATCTAGAAATTTCATTAAAAATATGAAAAAGAAATTACAAAGCAGATATATATTTTTTTAAAAGAAGGAGAAAATTAAAAATAAGAAAACAAACATAACAACAAACAGGGTCAGATATGCACGAGCAAACAAAATATAGGAACAAAAGAAATGCTCGTTGAAGATCATCTCATCCATCAATCTTCATGACCCTACTCTTCATCATCATCTCCTTCTCGTTCAACAGGTGGGGGCGGAATCCAGGGGTTCAGTAGATCCTCAGGGAATGCTGGAAGGGCTGGATATGGTTTTGAAAAATCTCCTGCAGCACCTTCTTTAAGCTGGCATCACGATTCTTAACATAGTTCCAGAAGGTTAAAGTTTTCCTTTCGGGAAACTCTTGCCTACTGGCCGAAAGTGCCAGTTGTTCTAGAATCGAGTTGATGTCGTAGATAAGCCCACCTTGACGTACCTCCTGCATACGCTGGAGCCGTGCCAAATTGGGCGTGTCGATGATTCCCTTGTCAAACAGAATCACATCTCCCACATCCACTGGAACCCTTGCTCTTCTACAAAGCATCGTGATTGTGTTCGGAAAGAACAGTTTCCCCACTTTCTTTTTCCAACATCCAGAAATTTCACTAGCAATGATCCTCCCTACGTCAATGCTGAGCGACCGCAAGATTGCAAAAGCTAGAAGAACTCGTTCCCTGGAGATTGTCAAGTCGTGTGTCGTCGGAAACATCCTCTGTCTGATAAATCTCATCCACGTGTTCGCTTCCCTTTTCAAATAAGCCGACTGGAATGTCCTCTTATGAGTCTTGGATAGTTGCCACTATGTTCCTTCAATACCGATCTCCCGCACAACATCACTTAACTGCTCATTAGATGGTGCTATAGCCATCCCATTATATGTCGCATGGGGGAAGTTCTGAAGATTATACAGTGCATTGATAGCACTAGGACTCCAATATACCTCGACTCCTCGGACAATCACCTGGAAACCATCTTCTTTGTCAATGTTGGCATAAAATTCACGCACCACCTGCTCGTTGACAGACTCAGGCTTCGCACAAAACAACTCTCAGCCGTGGTCTGCAATTCCGGTCCTCAGAAACTGTGGAAGATCACCGGTGAAACCTCGCTCAAATAAGAAATCCCTTTTCAGAAGCTTAGCGTATTTTGCTCTGGCAAAATTGTTGACGAAGCGATCATACGATAATTGTTGTTCTTCTATTTCATCGTGTTCCTCTGATGCTTCAGCAATATTTTTGTCCTTCTCTGCTCTTCGCTTGAGCAACCACTCTTCCTCAACTGTCTTCTCTACTTCTTCTCGCACTTTTTCCTCAGCTTCTTTCTTCTCCCGTTCCTCTTGCTCTGCCTTCTCTCTCTCAGAATCTTATGATGGTGGTGACAGGGTATCAATCCTAATCACTTGAATGTGCCCAACCTTCTGCTTAATGCAGCGACATCTGGGCACCTCCGGCATAACCACCTCCACCCGAGCCTTCTGCACTGGCTCATTATCTCCTTCAGGCACAACCTCTGCACGCACATCCTCATTCTGTTTCTCTTGAATCTCCTCAGTATGTCCTTCTTCTTGAACTTCCTCTGTATCCTCCACTCTCGGCCCAACCTCCTCTGGGCTCTGTACATCAGGTTCTTGCGGGTCTTCTTCAACTATTGTGGCAGCAACATCATTTGTCGCTTTCTGTAGAGCCTCCTGATCCTCGGCCCTCTGTTGCCTTCTCCTTTGTTTCGTTTCTTTCTCCTCTGGCGTCTTTTTCTTTTTTGTTTTCGCTTTCTGTACTTCAGGGGTAACGGGTACCTCTTCTTCCTCATTCTCCCTCTCTTTTCTAGCTCTCGTTTTGGCCATTGAAGATGCAAGGGTTTGACAGAGAATGAAAGGAAAAAGAAAGAATGCAAATGGAAAGATTGAAACAAGAAGACGAAGTGAGAAGAAAATTACCAAAGTCTGTGAATAAATAAGGCTCCAGCAAAATGCAATCTCAACCAAAAGGATTTGCTCTGCATTAAATAATATTACCGTTTAATTTTAAATGCATGCAAATTGGAAATTCAAAACAATCAACGGTAAAGTGGTGAATTTCAATCGCCCATAGTAAACCCTTATGCGCTGTCCACCATCAGAGCCCTTGGATGATCTCTGCGTGACATGTGGCCTCATCAGATGACGCATGCAAATTTACCTGTAAAAATTCAAAGAAAATCCAAACGGTTAAAATAATAAATTTTCAACGAAATCCCTCCTACTCTAAAATCTAATAAAATCTAATTTAACTAATTAAAAGATAATTCAATAAATAAATAAAAAATCCAACAAAATCAAATAAAATTAAAATCGACAGAAATAAAATCTTAAATAAATTCTACGAAATTAAAAATACCAACGGACTGAAAATAAATCATGCAAAATTTAAATAAACCAAATCTAACCTAATCAAAATTAAAATAAATCAGCGAAAAATCAAAACGAACAATGGGAGCTGCTCAAAATTTTGCTCTGTAAAATGCTCCAGCAAACATCTTGCTTTCTCAATCATCCACAAATTTCAGGGAAGGATATTTCGACTGAAATTCCTCACCCCAATAATGTTTCACACGCTATCCATTCACCTTAAACACCCTCCTATCTTTTTCATCCTGCAAAGTAATTGCTCCATGGGGGAAAACCTCAATCACAAGAAATGGCCCTGACCATTTAGATTTTAACTTCCCAGAAAATAATTTTAATCTAAAATTATAAAGCAAAACTTTCTGACCCTTGACAAACTCTTTAGATTTTATATTCTTGTCATGCCATAGCTTAGTCTTTTCTTTATACATTTTCGCATTTTCATAAGAAAATTGACGAAATTCCTCTAATTCATTAAGCTGCAGCATTCTTATTGCTCCTGCACGACTCAGATCAAAATTTAACTTTTTCAAAGCCCATAATGTTTTATATTCTAACTCTAATGGTAAATGACAAGCTTTCCCATATACAAACCTATAGGGAGACATACCTAAAGGAGTTTTATAGGTTGTCCTATAAGCCCAAAGAGCCTCATCCAACCTAAAAGACCAATCTTTCATCGATGGATGGACGACCTACTCTAGAATCGTTTTAATTTCCCTATTACTAATTTCAGCTTGACCATTTGCCTGTGGGTGATAAGGAGTAGCTATCCTATGCTTAATCCCATACTTAGCTAAAAGCCTAGTTAAGATATTATTAACAAAATGTGTACCCTCATCACTCACTAGAGCTCTAGGTGTCCCAAACCGCGCAAAGATGTGCGATTGAAGAAACCTTGCAACTGTCTTGGCACCACTCTGATGGCATGCAATGGCCTCCACCCACTTGGACACATAATCAACTGCCAATAAGATAAAAATATTTCCATTAGAAGGGGGAAATGGCCCCATAAAATCAATACCCCATACATCGAATAATTCAACTTCTAAAATGTAAGTAAGAGGCATTTCATCTCTAGGCCCCAAGTTTCCTCTCCTTTGTCAAGCATCACATTGCTTGTAGAACCAATGGGCATCCTTAAATAAGGTAGGCCAGAAGAATTCACAGTGCAAAATCCTCATAGCTGTCTTTTGACCGCTGAAATGGCCTCCATACGGTGAAGAGTGACATTGCTCCAGGATTTCCTTTGCTTCATCACCTGAAACACACCTGCGAATAATACCGTCAGAGCATTGCTTATACATAAATGGCTCATTCCAATAGAAAAACTTTGCACCGTGCTTAAACTTTTTCTTCTGCCTCCAATCCATGTCAATAGGAGTGACTCCCTTTACCAGAAAATTGGCAATATCAGCATACCAAGGGACATCCCTGACTACCTTTACCTCAATAGCAAAAAGCTGCTCATCTGGAAAAGCATCTGAAATGGCAAATTGCTTCAGCAAAAATGATGATGGATCAAGACGAGACAAGTGATCTGCAATGACATTTTCTGATCCCTTCTTGTACTTTATCTCTAAGTCGAACTCCTGTAATAATAAAACCCAACGAATTAGTCTAGGCTTTGCATCTTTCTTAGACATTAAATACCTTATTGCTGCATGATTTGTGAACACTGTGACTTTGGATCCAACCAAATATGGCCGGAATTTCTCAAAAGCAAACACCACAACTAACAACTCCTTTTCAGTAGTTGTATAGTTGACTTGTGCTTCATTCAAAACCCTGCTTGCATAATATATAGGATGGATAAATTTGCTCTGCTTTTGCCCCAGCATAGCACCTACTGCAGCATCGCTCGCAACACACATTACCTCAAATGGTAAATTCCAATTAGGTGCACAAAGAATGGGTGCTGAGATTAAAGCAGCTTTTAAAGTCCCAGAAGTCTTCCTACAATCTACATTGAAGTCAAAAACATGATCAGTACACAATAAATTACAAAGAGGTTTACTGATTTTGGAAAAATCTTTTATGAACCTCCTATAAAATCCAGCATGTCCTAAAAAATTTCGAACTCCCTTCACTGAATTCGGTCATTCTAATCTTTCGATCACCTCTATTTTTTCTCTATCAACTTCTAGACCATTCTTAGAAATCCTATGACCTAATACTATGTCCTCCTTTACCATGAAGTGGCATTTCTCCCAATTTAGAACTAGATGGGTATCCTCACATCTCTCTAACACCTTACCTAAATTATCCAAACACCTATGAAAAGACCCTCCAAACACTGAAAAATCGTCCATGAATACCTCAACAGTGGACTCAATCATATCCGAAAAAATTGCTAGCATACACCGCTGAAATGTTGCTGGAGCATTGCAAAGGCCAAAAGGCATTCGCCTGAAAGCAAACGTCCCATAAGGGCAAGTGAAAGTGTTTTTTTCCTGATCCTCAGGAGCAATAGTAATCTGGTTATACCCAGAATAACCATCTAAGAAACAATAGTAGGCCTGACCAGCCAATCTATCCAACATCTGGTCAATAAATGGTAAAGGGAAATGGTCCTTACGGGTAGCTTTATTAAGCCTCCTGTAATCCATGCAAACCCTCCAGCCAGTTACTGTTCTGGTTGGGATCAACTCATTGTCTTTATTGCTCACCACAGTGACACCTCCTTTCTTAGGAACACATTGGACAGGGCTCACCCAATTGCTATCGGCAATTGGATAAATGATCCCAACATCCAACCATTTAATCACCTCCTTTTTAACAACCTCTTTCACTGCAGGGTTAAGCCTTCTCTGTTGCTCAATTATCCTAAAGGATCCCTCCTTTAGAGTGATTTTGTGCATACAAAAAGATGGGCTAATGCCCTGAATGTCAGCCAATGTCCAACCTATAGCCTTACGGTATTGCTGCAGCAACTTTCTTAAGGCCTCTTCATGTTCCGGCATTAAATCTGATGCAACAATAATGGGCAACGTCTCACCTCCCCCAAGATACACATACTTAAGATGATCCGACAAGGGCTTCAAATCTAAAGTAGGTGCCTCAATCAGGGATGGCTTAATAGGAGGAGCCTTCCTTTGATCCAAATCTAAAGACTTAAAAACATCCTCACACCTAAACAACTCTTTTTCATTTTTTCTTTCTAAAGAACAAACTTCTAAATCTCCTACACTAATCTCTCCATGCTCTTCCGAATGCTTACTAGCCGAATCCTGTATTGCTGTCTCAATAACTGTGCTCTCCAGAATCCTAATGAAAGAGCAATCCTCCATTTCGTCTGGATACTTCATGGCTTTAAACACATTAAATTTCACTTCCTCGTTACAGACTCTCATTGTTAATTCCCCTTTTTGAACATCTATTAACACCTTACCAGTAGCCAAAAATGGACGACCTAAAATAATTGGGACATCTTTATCAGCCTCATAGTCTAAAATAATAAAATCAACTGGAAATATTAATTTATCTACCTTTACTAAGACATCCTCAATTTTATGTTATGGATATGTGATAGACCTATCAGCTAGTTGGAGTGTGACTGTGGTAGGCCTAGCTTCACCAATACCTAGCTTTCGATAGACCGAAAGAGGCATAAGGTTAATGCTTGCACCTAAATCACAGAGTGCTCTACCTAACTCTTTTCCACCTATAGATACAGGTATGGTAAGTGATCTTGCATCCTTAGCCTTGGGTGGTAGCCCATTCTTAAGAATAACACTACATTCCTCAATAAGAGATACAGTTTCAAACTCACCTAACCTCTTCTTTTTAGTTAAAATATCCTTAAGAAATTTAGCATAATTAGGCATTTGCTCAATAGCTTCTACTAAAGGGATATTTATATGCAATTGCTTAAAAATCTCTAAAAACTTTTTAAATTGACCATCCTGATTCTTAGGCCTTTGCCTTTGTTGAAAAGGTAGAGGTGGTACATAAGGTGGGGGCGGCACGTAAGGTGGTTCCACATCTGGAACAGAACCAGATGCTCCAACATCTTTATTACTGCCTCCAGCACCCTGACCAGACTCTAACTCTTTCTCAGCAACAACATTTTTATCACCATTTTTATCTATATCCTGGGTTTTTCTAGGCTCTTCTAGTGGCTTACCACTCCTAAGAGTCACTGCCTTTACCTGCTCCTTACCTTCCCTTCGAGGGTGTTCAGTATCCGAGGGAAGTTTCCCTTGAGGCCTTGCCTTCAACTCATTAGCTAGCTGACCCACATGCAATTTCAGGGCTCTCATTGAAGCTAGATTATTTTGAATTGCGGCATCTGTACGAGCCATAAATTATTTCATCATTGCCTTGAGAGAACTCCCCAAATTTTGCTGGGGCAACGCCTGCTTATTTTGTTGGGGCAATACCTGTGCTTTAGCAAATCCCGACTGGTTCACCTTTTGTTGTGCTTGCACATTACTTCCTTGTCCTCCCCATGAGAAGTTCGGGTGGTTGCGCTGATAGCTTGCAAAATGCAGGTTATTTACTCTCTAAATTTAGGCTAAAAGAAGTCTAAAAGAACCTCTGATGCGTTATCTTAGCGCATAAAGAAAAGAAAAAGTGATTTGATATAAGCGGCAGGCTATATTTGTGTATGCGATAAGAAATTATAAATACAGAGCACTAACGCAGCTAATCTGGTTGTTTTAAGTATCTTTTTCAGCGCAGACACACTTTCCAAGATGATCAAGAGACAGAAAAAGATGGATGAAAAGACAGCGCCGGCGTAGCCAGAGCAAGTAGGCGAAAAAAAGGAGATTAGAAAGGCGCAAGTGGCCTAATGATGATTAAAACGCTGACACAACTAACGCAAGTGGACTTGCAAGTTGGCTGTTGGTGACTGAAGCAAATTACTTGTAGAAGTTAGCTTCCCTCGCCTATAAATAGAAGCCACCTGCTCAAAGGAATTCATCATTATCATACTATTCGATCAAGAGAAAAAGGAGGAGAAGAGAGGAGAAGAAACTCACGAAGGAACTGCAGAAATTTGTGAATGGGAGCATACTTGTGTGTAACGTATCATTTCATGTATTTCTGTTTTGCTCACATGAGCTAAGTCTTATCTTCAAGGCTTAGCTCAAGCGCCTCATGCGGTGATAAGTACTACCTGTAAGCACATATTTTGGTTTAATTGAAACATCGATTGCTTTCTACTTAGTTGTATTAATCTTTTCATTGCTAATTCCCACTTGGTCAGCCGGATGCGGTATCAATATGATAAATCCTTGGTAGTATTTAATCATTACCACTAAAAGATATTGCATGCTTGAGCTTCGATTGCGTTGTGACTAACACAATCCCTTGTAAGTATTAAGAGAACTAAACTTCAAGCATGAACTAGTCAAAGAATCATTTGTTAGTTTATTGCCAAAATGCATAAGGAGTACCGGAAGGGAAACTTAATGATTTTTTCTCGCTTAGGCATTAATGGATCAGTTAATAAAAATTAGCGCTACAAGTCTCTTATAAACGCATGAGGTTACTACCGCAACAGTCTTGATACTTTTCGCATTAAACTCCTTTCCTCAATTTGTATTATTCATTTTCTTCCTGCAAAAAAAAAAAAAAACATTTATTGTTCAAACTATACCATTCATTTTTCTTACTTACGTCGCACATTGAGAAATTAAATCAGTGAATATATATATACTTTTGTTCCATTTCCCTGTGGATTCGACCCTGAACTCATCAGGTACTACTTGATTTAGTCAGTTTATACTTGGATTGATTTAAATCTACGGCAATAAAATATCCTATCACAAAAAAGGACGCAAAGCCAAGACTGATTAGATGGATTTTATTGCTACAAGAATTTGATCTAGAGATCAAAGACAAAAAGGGAAGTGAAAATTTAGTTGATGATCACTTGTCGCGCTTGGAAGACCATGGGAAGGAAGATGCGCCAAGAGTCCCTATCGCAGAAGAATTTCCTGACGAAAAGCTTTTTGTAATCAACGAAGAAGAACCGTGGTTTGCAGACATTGCAAATCACCTTGCCGCAGGAATCTTGCCAGAAGAATACTCAGCGCAACACCGTAAGAAATTCTTTCATGAATTAAAATTTTATTTATGGGATGACCCTTGCCTCTATCGCAGAGGACCTGACCAAATTCTTAGAAAATTCGTTGACCATAAAGATGCGCTGAAAATATTGAAAGACTATCACGAAGAACCTTATGGAGGCCATTTTGGAGGACAACACACCGCAGTCAAAGTTCTTCAAATTGGTGGCCCACCTTGTTTCAAGACGCCAGAAAACATGTCGAAGGTTGCGATAGATGTCAGCGCACTGGAAACATCAGCGCAAGAAATGAAATGCCTCAAAACTACATAATAGAAATAGAGACATTCGATGTCTGGGGCATTGATTTCATGAGACCTTTCCCATCATTGCAAGGGAACCAATACATTCTCCTCACAGTGGACTATGTGACCAAATGGATAGAAGCAATCGCCTGCGTTAAAAACGATGCGACAACTGTGACAAAGTTCCTAAAAAGGAATATCTTTATAAGATTTGGAGTACCACACAGGTTGATTAGTGATGAAGGGACCCACTTCATAAACAGGGTCATGGATAAGTTATTGCGAAAATACAATGTCAAACATCACATCGCAACAGCTTACCACCCGCAAAGTAATGGTCAGGCGGAAGTTTCAAATAGAGAAATAAAGCGAATTCTTGAGAAGGTTGTAAACACCAGCAGAAAAGACTGGGCGCATCACCTAGATGATGCACTATGGGCATATAGCACTGCATTCAAAACACCCATAGGCGCATCTCCATATGCGCTAGTGTATGGAAAAGCATGTCATCTACCATTAGAATTGGAGCACAAGGCGCATTGGGCAATGAAGCGTCTAAATTTTGACTTAGAAGCCGCAGGGCAAGAACGATTGCGTCAACTGGCAGAATTAGAAGAATTCAGAAGGAATGCATACGAGAATGCCAAGATAAATAAAGAAAAACAAAAACAATGGCACGATTGCAAAATACTAAAAAAGGATCTCAAGGCAGGTATGAAAGTATTATTGTTTAATTCACGCTTACGACTCTTTCCAGGAAAACTCAAATCCAGATGGTCAGGCCCCTACATAGTTCATAAAGTTTATCCATATGGGGCAGTAGATCTACATTCTACAGATGGGAAGAGAATTTTCAAAGTTAACGGGCAAAGAGTAAAACCATACATCGAAGGAACTTTGAATAAAGTAGTTGAGATGATCCTTGTGAAGGATCTGCCTTAAAGAAGCCAAACAAGATGGGTCCAGAAGAGGAGTGCTCTGAATGCGCCAGGACCTAGCGCAAAGAGCACTAGTAGGTCAGAAGTTGTAAATATTTTCTTTCCGCATACTTTATTTCTTATATATATATTTTGATAGGTTGAGCTTTAGGGAGACAATCCCATCGCATGTCTTTTTAGTTAGAGTGAAATCGATGCGTTAGTAAAACTTTTGTTGCCTAGAAGGAAATTCCACCGCATGTCTAATTGCATCCGCATTTCTGCCTCACGAGGTGATAATCATATTAGCATTAAGTGAGACGCACTAATCCCTGTTTTTCTCACATTACCCAAGGCAACCGCTCACATTCCTCCATAATAATCATGATCACCCACTCTAGTGGGATGCGAAAGGTTGTCAGTACCTAGGGGCACATACCTTGCGTTAACTATATAGTGCGGAAAAGCTTCTGATGCTTCTTCCTCATTACCTGCGTCTCCTTCTTTCCTAGAACCCTAAAACCCCAAAATTCCTCCTCTCCTTCCCACCGAAGAACAACCATGTCTGACTCTCAAAATCTCTCCATCGCCGGATATGCGGATGATGTTCATTCTTCGCCGAAAGTCGAAGGGCCGAACTGAGATGTAATTATCTCTTTCGATGAAGAAGGAGACAACCCACAAAACAGCGCCCAAATGGAGGAAGAAGAACCGGAGGTTGTGGACGGAGAACCTCCCGTAGCCAGCACAAGTGCCCAACTCCCCGCCGCCCCATCAACCTCCGGTGTTGATGAAATACTCAACATCGCCCCACTAGACACATCCACCTTCTCCATCCAACCTGTCACTCTTCAGGCAGCCACAAATATTCTGACCCCTCGAAACCTTACTCATTTTCCATCTCCATTCCCATCGATTGCCCTGCTTCCATCCGCAAACCCTTCCTCTACCTCAACCCAAACCACCGATCCTTCCCCTTCTTGCTTCCCAACTAACACCATTTCCAACCCTCTACCCCCACCCTCTTCCACTCTTCCACAGTTCTAAGAACAGCAAGTCGCTGCATGGAACGACTTGCTACAAGAGTTAGGCGAAGAAGGCGGTGAAATTCGCCAAAGAGAAGAGCGAGAGCGTGCTGTCGCAGAGACTAACGCAGAAAACAGAGGCGAGGGACCAAACAATGCGAAAGCCGCAGCCATCGCAGCACATAACTTGGCCACTATCGCAGCAGCCATGGAGATGTCGAATTCTGAGGATGAAATCCCTCTCACTCGTCGCCGCAATATCCAGCCGACAGGGGTAGTCATCAGAGAGCCATGCGAGCAAGCTGCGGTGACCCAAAGCAAGAAACGAAAAGCGCCCACCGCAGCCAAAGAAAAGGGAAAACAAAAAGTATCGTTGCCCCCTGCCGCAGACGCTGACTGACCAAATTTCCCAGCGCAAATGCGAAACAGCCTGCGAGAATCCTGGGACTTACGCCCCTACGCTTGTCCACGACTTCTACCACGCGCAATGGCGAGAAGAGATTGACAAAGTCATCGTTCACGGCCACGCCATCGCATTCTCCTCAGCGCACATAAACAGCGTCTATGAGCTGCAGGACATCCCCAGCGCTGAAGGGAACCAGCTTCTCGATTGCCTGGACGACGACTTCCTCAGCGCAGTCCTGCTTGCGGTAGCCAAACCTAGGGCTAAGTGGGATGGCCATGGCGCAAAGAGGACCCTAAAATCGCAGCTGCTTGACTTCGAGGCAACCCTCTGGATGCATTGGATAAAGAATCGCATCATGCCTACATCATGAAGGGGACACCAATCGACTTGGGAAAGGTCCTTGTCGAAACCCTGCGCCACACCGCCGCTAAGCCAAGAGGTGCACTATTCTTTCCTGGCCTTGTCACCTGTTTATGTCGCGCATCAAATCTCCTTCCCGCAGCTGATGAAGAGATAAGAACCATGCGGAAGGACTTTGATGAGCAATGGTGGACGCGTGTTACGGGCACGCGAGATAGGCGTTTGCAAGGCAGCAGCATTAGACCTGTAACCCCCGTAGCACAACCCAATGAACCTACGCCTGAAACACAAAAGAAGAAGAGGCGCAAGGTCACCGCAGGACGATTCCCTCGCCCAACCACACAAGCTCCTCAAAGAAAGTCTCCGGCGCAGGAAAGTACTGTCTGCGCTGAAATTCAAAATGTGCCACCGCCACCTCCACCTGTTCAACACTCACCTCCCCGCATTGAAGTAAGTGCTGAAGAAGTCGCTGAAGAATCTCTGCCTAGTCCTCCTCGCAACAATGACATCCCTGAACCAACTCCTGACGCACGAGACTCGAAAACCGCACCATCAGGCGACAGCGCAGCTGCTCGACCACTTGATGTTGACACAACCCTAATATTTTCAGAACTGCGGCAAATGATCCAAGAAGTCATGGAACCCTTGCGTCTGCAGCAAGAAAGGTTATGTCAACAACAGGAACTACTGCAAAAGCAACAAGAGGAGTTGTCGCAAAGGGTAAATGTTTTGCTCCTCTTCTTAACGCATTGGACAAATTCTTTCCACCGCCTGCCTATCACACCAAATCTGTTTGTGCGACCAACTACAGCGCAAAGACCAGCTGCCACAGGCCCTTCTCAAATGCGACCACCAAGCATCCCGCTGGTCCCAAGGTTTCCCAGACCGCCACCTCCACCACCGCAGGAATATAATTAATTATCTTTCTCTCCTTTTGTTTTGATTAAATATGCGCCGTGTTTATAATTTTGTTATCAAAATACATATATATATCTCGCTGAGTATTTCTTATCACTTTTTCTCTGCCTTACATTTCAATGTCTTTTTATCTATTAAAATTCTTTGCGTTAACTCCTTTGTCTTAATCAACGTATCTGACTTCTGACTTTTCTTGTCCACATTACCTCACTTGATTTAACCTTTGTCTTAATTTTCCTCATAACATAAGCCAAATTCCTTCGCATTTTCGACTTGCCGCAACTCAACCTCTATTTTCCTCGGTCCATGCGCTCCAAAGTAAGTTTGGGGTACAATGGGGACATTGTCCATCTTAAGTGTGGGGGAGTCAGCGCATAAGTATATATATATATATATATATATATATATATAAATAAATAAATAACGAATGTGTTCCTCTAGGAATGCGGCATGTTTGTAGCCAGGGGCATTTATGACACCCATAGTTTGCCAATGTGCGAAGACAAACGCATCCTATGAGCGTCAAGGACAGTAAAAAAATGTAATACCCGTAGTTGGATACCTTTCATCACAAATGTGTGTAAGCCAAAACGAAAGTATGCGTTTTGATGTCCATTTGATTGCTTTCAAAAAAAAAAAAGTTGAATGAACGCGCCCAGGACAAGGAAAAGTGGTTGAGTTATCGCAAGGTAGAATCTAAGCCCAAGGAACCTGCCTTAAGCAATGAATAAAGTTTGACAAAAGTTAAATCTATTGGAGTAATGTCTACAAGAAAAAAAGATAGAAGGATGCCAAGATCGCAAGCAATAGAGAGTTGAGTAATTCTCGCAAAGTAGATAATAGGCATTGCTTGGGGACAAGCAATAGTTTAAGTTTGGGGGTTTGATAGCTTGCGAAATGCAAGTTATTTACTCTCTAAATTTAGGCTAAAAGAAGTCTAAAAGAACCTCTGATGCGTTATCTTAGCGCATAAAGAAAAGAAAAAGTGTTTTGATATAAGCGGCAAGCTATATTTGCGTATGCGATAAGAAATTATAAATACAGAGCACTAACACAGCTAATCTGGTTGTTTTAAGTATCTTTTTCAGCGCAGGCACACTTTCCAAGATGATCAAGAGACAGAAAAAGATGGATGAAAAGACAGCACTGGCGCAGCCAGAGCAAGTAGGTGAAAAAAAAAGGAGATTAGAAAGGTGCAAGTGGCCTAATGATGATTAAAACGCTGACACAACTAACGCAAGTGGACTTGCAAGTTGGCTGTTGGTGACTGAAGCAAATTACTTGTAGAAGTTAGCTTCCCTCGCCTATAAATAGAAGCCACCTGCTCAAAGGAATTCATCATTATCATACTATTCGATCAAGAGAAAAATGAGGAGAAGAGAGGAGAAGAAACTCACAAAGGAACTGCAGAAATTTGTGAATGGGAGCATACTTGTGTGTAATGTATCATTTCATGTATTTCTGTTTTGCTCACATGAGCTAAATCTTCTCTTCAAGGCTTAGCGCAAGCGCCTCATGCGGCGATAAGTACAACTTGTAAGCGCATATTTTGGTTTAATTGAAACATTGATTGCTTTCTACTTAGTTGTATTAATCTTTTGATTGCTAATTCCCGCTTGGTCAGCCGGATGTGGTATCAATATGATAAATCCTTGACAGGTAATTGTTGGGTTCCTAGAGTGAGTAAAAATATGATATGAAATACTCTAGAATTCCTGTGCAAGTATACACAGTCTGCAACAAGTAATATTATCAATCCAAGGTCTGAATGTGTTTCCACTTTATCTACTTTGTATAACCTTCTAATGGTTTCAAAGATAATAAAAATGTTGGTTTTTATAAGAATTATGCTGAAGCAAAATAAATGACAGAACAACGAGTAAACAAATAGGCAGACAGATTAAAGACAGGCGCTGGTTAGGCTTTAGTGATTGTTTTAAGATATGCTCTAGCAATATTATTGATCATGCATTTCTCGCAGTATTATTAGCGGATTCCTCCCGGAACTCCGGATCTTTTGGGATATGTTTCAAACCCAATGAAGAGCGACCGATCGAGCACTAGGAAACTGGCTATCCCTAGCTCAGTCACTGGCGTTCACCAATACACAATGATCGTAATGTGGAGAATTGCCACACACTCTCTAAATCATCCCTGAAACTAGAGAGAGCTATCCATACCGGCTGGCCAGGCGGGCATAAAATAAGAATAAGCACAATAATTAACCAAAATGCAATAGTCAATTTATTACTAGAGTTGAAGCGCAGTAATCACATTATTCCTAACCAACACCCTAAGCTACTTAGTTCATAATAAGCATAGGAATACGAATTACAATCTGAGCATTCATGTCCATAACTACAAGTTAATAAAGAAGGTAAACTCCCTAATCAGCTTGCGGTAGATGGTGTTCTTGATGATCTTCAATCTCCCTATACTATTCGGCTTCCAAGGGAAAACATGGAATGCTTTTGACTTTGACGGCTACTTCCTTTTATAGAAGGATGGGAGGCTTGAATTAGGTCAACTAGGACACGTGTAAGGCTCTCCTTGATCCTTTATCCCGAAAATATCTCAATAGAAGTCGGTTCATGAAGTTGGCTAACGAGCTGTGATGTGGCAGTTCTGTTCCCAGTTTTGCTGCAGCACAGAATTTGCTCCCTCCAGTCGCTCAGTAGCATAATCTGCACAAAATGATTTCCAAAGCTTCCATTCTTCCAAGTGGGTTAAAACATGTAATATCTATCCAAAACCAACCTTAATAAGCATAAAGGACACACAAATCCCTATATAATTGAGGCCTAAATAACTACCTTTTGGGCAGTTATCATACCCCCAAACTTGAACTATTGCGCGTCCCGAGCAATACTAACTCACCTTCCCTTAAGAATTTCAAAACATTAGACAAAGAATTAGCTTAATCAAACCAGACAGTCCAACACTACCTTTAACCTTTACCTGAGCACTCTGCAAAACCAAGCTCTGCTGCAGCAAAATGATTCCTCCGGCATGGACGAATAATCACCACTTTTCAACTTAATTCTAAGAACTCACCACAGCCTAGCTCTATTATCAGACATTTCAAAACATCTTTTTAAAGGGGTTTATTTAATTATTTAGCAGCCTTACAGTCATAAGCTCTTAAGCATGGGATGACCCACTTTATGGTGCAGTATACCCTTGCCTCAAACTCATCACCAACTAGACTCAATACTCATTATAAAGCTAAAAAATCCTTAGTTATTCCATCTCTTGCCCCTCAGAATGGCGACATTTTATGATGAAGCTCACCTAAGTTCTGGGAGACAGAAAACTGCTGGATCATCATTCATCCCTCAAAACTTTTGCTCTGTCAATTTTTTTCAGCAAAATCTTCAACAAATAATCTTTTTTCCGCAAATAATAATTTTTCTCATATTTCTCATTTTTCCATATTTCCTAGGTCATCTTTTGACGCGAAGACAAACTGTGGGTATCACAAATGTCCCCGGTTACTCAATAACCTAGCAAATTCTAACTTTGAAGGAGAGGAATGCTCGAGCAAAATAATTGGAGTAGCACAAAGTCCCCCAAACTTGAATTATTCATTGTTCCCAATGAATCATTAATTAAGCAATTATACCCCCAAACTTAAATTTTCCTATCTGAATTTTTAAACTAAACATGGGACTAGGATTAAGCTTAAAGTGGATCATATAAGTCAATACTACCGTCAAAATCTTCTTTGTCGCAGCAACAGTCTAGGCTTGAAGAAATGCTCAAGCAAAAGGTTTCTGGAGATCAGAATACCTTGATCTAATTAAGCGTCATCAGTCCAAGCTTCAAAAATTCAGAAGAAAATAGTTAAGTTAGAGTTATTTAGTGCTCATGGGATAGAAACATTCGGAAATTTCATTAAAATCATAGAAAAATATTACAAAGCAGATATTTTTTCAAAGTAAAAATTAAAAAGATTAGAAAGAAACAAGATAAGAAGTCATATAAAAGATGGGGTCAGGAATGCGCCAGCAAACAAAATATTTCATCAAAAAGCTTGCGCGCTCAAATCTCTCTTCAATCTTCCTGACCCAGATCTTCCTCTTCATCTTCTTTCTCAGCAGGTGGCGGTGGAATCCAAGGGTTCAACAGATCTTCAGAGAATGTAGGAAGGGTTGGATACGGCTTGGAAAAATTCTCTTGCAGTGCCCGTCTTAAGCTGGCATCTCGATTCTTAACATAGTTCCAGAAGGTTAAAGTTTGCCTTTCAGCAAACTCTTGCCGATTGGCCGAAAGTGCCAGTTGTTCTAGAATCGTATTGATGTCGTGGATAAGCCCACCTTGACGTATCTCCTGCGTGCGCTGGAGCCGCGCCAAATTGGGCGTATCAATGATCCCTTTATCAAATAGAATTGTATCACTCTCTTCCACTGGAACCCCTGCTTGTCTGCACAGCATAGTAATTGTATTCGGGAAGAACAGTTTCCCCACCTTTTTCTTCCAGCAGCAAGCAATTTCATTTCAAACAATTTTTCCTACGTCAATACTGAGAGACCTTAAGATAGCAAAAGCCAAAAGAATTCGTTCCCTGGATACTGTCGAGTCGTGCGTTGTCGGAAGCAACCTCTGCCTGATAAAACCCATCCACGTGTTTGCTTCCTTGCTCAAGTAAGCTGATTGGAATGTCCTTTTCTGAGTCTTTGATAGTTGCCACTGCGCCCCCTCAATTCCTACCTCCCGGACAGCATTACTTAACTGCTCCTCAGATGGCGCGACTGCCATTTCATTGAATGCCACGTGGGGGAAGTTTTGAAGATGGTACAGTGGGTTGATCGCACTTGGACTCCAATCTATCTCGACTCCTCTAACAATTACCAGGAAACCTTCTTCTTTATCAATGTTGGCATAGAATTCTCGCACCACCTGTGCGTTCACAGCCTCTGGCTTAGCACAAAATAGCTCACAGTCGTGGTCAGCTACGCCGGTCCTTAGAAATGGTGGAAGATCACCGCTGAAACCTCTTTCGAACAGAAAATCCCTTTTCAGGAGCTCAGTGTATTTTGCTCTAGCAAAATTATTGACGAAGCGCTCGTATGGCACCTGGCGCTCTGCTATTTCATCGTGCTCCTCTGATGCTTCAGCAATCTTTTTGCCCTTCTCTTCTTTCCGCTTCAGCAACTGTTCCTCCTCTGCATGTTTCTCTGCTTCTTCTCGCATTTTTTCCTCAGCCTCTTTTTTCTCTCGTTCCTCTTGCTCGACCCTCTCTCTTTCGGAATCGGATGATGGAGGCGATGGGGTATCAGTCCTGATCACTTGAATTCGCCCAGCCTTCCGCTTAATGCGGCGTCGCTTCGGCGGTTCAGATATGATAACCTCCACACGAGCCTCCTGAACTGACTCTCTGTCTTCTTCCTCTAAAGCCTCCGTCTGCATAACCTCACTCTGTTTCGTCTGATTTCCCTCATGAGCCTCTTCTATAGTCGCCACTTCCCGTCCATCCTCTTCTTGATTTGGTTTGCCAGATTCTTGTGGGTCTTCGTCTCCTTCTGCAACAACCTCCTCCTCTCTTGCTCTTTCTTGTTCTGCAACTCTTTGTTGCCTTCTTCTGCGCTTAGCCTCCTTCTCTTCTGGCGTTCTCTTTTTCTTAGTTTTTCCTTTATGTACTTCCGGTGTGACCGACACCTCCTCCTCTTCACTCTCCCTCTCTTTTCGAGCTCTTGTTTTAGCCATTGAAGGTGTAAAAGGGTTTTGATAGAGAGTGCAGAGAAAGAAAGAATAACACTCACAAAGATTCAAGAAGACGAAGTGAAACGCACTTACCAGAGATTGCGAATAAATAGAGCTGCAGCAAACAAGAATCCTAACCTTCAAGATTTGCCCTGCCATAACTAATATTACCGTTGCAATTAAAAATGCAAACCTGAAATTCAAAAATTACCAACGGTAAAATTGCAAATTCCAAACGGCCATGGTAAAATTAATGCTCTGTCATCTTTGAAGCCGTTGGATAATTACTCTGCGCCACGTGGCCCCATCAGACGATGTACGCACATTTACCTGCAAGAATTCAAAGTCAAACCCAACGGTAACAATAATAAATTCCAACGGAAACCCTTCTAACTCGGCATATTTTGCTCCAGCAATATCTTTGTCGCAACAATCTGCCGAACCTGAAGAATCTTAGATACGGAATTTAAATTTTAAAATAGACAAATCAAATCCTTTCAAATTAAACCAATCAAAGCAAACTTAACCTGTTATTCTCAAAAGAAGCTGAATAAACTATAATTCAAATAACCGAAAATAAAATCTAGATAAAATAAAATCTAACTAACTAAAAGATAATTGCAAGATAATTTAAATAAATAACTCGATAATCAAATCAAATAAAAAATAGATCAAATCTACCCTACCAATAAAAATACTCAAAAGATAAAATCTAATAAATCATGCAAAATTAAATCTAACCTAACCGAAATTAAAATCAAATTAACGGAAAATAAAATCAATACAAACTTCTGGGAGCTCAAAATTTTACTCTGTGAAATGCTCCCGCAAAAGTCATGCTCTCTCAAACATCGACCAACCGTAGGGAAGGATGCTTCGACTGAAACTCCTCACCCCAATAATGCTTCACACGCTGTCCATTCACCTTGAATAGTCTCCCATCTTTTTCATCCTGCAAAGTAATTGCTCTATTGGAGAAAACCTCAATCACAATAAACGGTCCTGACCATTTAGATTTTAATTTTCCAGGAAATAATTTTAATCTAGAATTATAAAGCAAAACTTTCTGACCCTTGACAAACTCCTTAGATTTAATTTTTTTGTCATGCCACAGCTTAGCCTTTTCTTTATACATTTTCGCATTCTCGTAAGAAAATTGGCGAAATTCCTCTAACTCATTAAGCTGCAGCATTCTGATTGCTCCTGCACGACTCAGATCAAAATTTAACTTTTTCAAAGCCCAAAATGTTTTATGTTCAAGCTCTAATGGTAAATGGCAAGCTTTTCCGTATACTAACCTATAGGGAGACATACCTAGAGGGGTCTTATAAGCTGTCCTATAAGCCCAAAGAGCCTCATCCAACCTAAAGGACCAATCCTTTCTAGATGGATGGACTACTTTCTCTAAAATAGCTTTAATTTCCCTATTACTAATTTCAGCTTGACCATTTGCTTGTGGGTGATAAGGGGTAGCTATCCTATGCTTAATCTCATACTTAGCTAAAAGCTTAGTTAAGATATTATTAACAAAATGTGTACCCTCATCACTCACTAGAGCCCTAGGTGTCCCAAACCGCGCAAAGATGTGCGATTGAAGAAACCTTGCTACTGTCTTGGCATCACTCTGATGGCATGCGATGGCCTCCACCCACTTGGACACATAATCAACTGCTAATAAGATAAAAACATTGCCATTAGAAGGGGGAAATGGCCCCATAAATTCAATACCCCATACATCGAATAGTTCAACTTCTAAAATGTAAGTAAGAGGCATTTCATCTCTAGGCCCCAAATTTCCTCTCCTTTAGCAAGCGTCACATTGCTTGTAGAACCAATGGGCATCCTTAAATAACGTAGGCAAGAAAAATCCGCAATGCAAAATCCTCATAGCCGTCCTCTGACCGCTGAAATGACCTCCATACGACGAAGAGTGACATTGCTCCAGGATTTCTTTTGCTTCAGCACCTGAAACACACCTACGAATAATATCGTCAGAGCATTGCTTATACATAAACGGCTCATCCCAAACGAAAAATTTCGCATCATGCTTAAACTTTTTCTTCTGCCTCCAATCCATATCAATAGGGGTGACCCCCTTTACTAAAAAGTTGGCAATATCAGCATACCAAGGGACATCCCTGACTACCTTTACCTGAACAACAAAAAGCTGCTCATCTGGAAAAGAATCGGAAATGGCAGATTGCTCCAACAAAAATGATGATGGATCAAGACGAGATAAATGATCTGCAACGACATTCTCTGATCCCTTCTTGTCCTTTATTCAAGTCCCCGGCAACGGCGCCAAAAACTTGTTGGGTTCCTAGAGTGAGTAAAAATATGATATGAAATACTCTAGAATTCCTGTGCAAGTATACACAGTCTGCAGCAAGTAATATTATCAATCCAAGGTCTGAATGAGTTTCCACTTTATCTATTTTGTATAACTTTCTAATGGTTTCAAAGATAATAAAAATGTTGGTTTTTATAAGAATTATGCTGAAGCAAAATAAATGACAGAACAACGAGTAAACAAATAGGCAGACAGATTAAAGACAGGCGCTGATTAGGCTTTAGTGATGGTTTTAAGATATGCTCTAGCAATATTATTGATCATGCATTTCTCGCAGTATTATTAGCGGATTCCTCCCGGAACTCCGGATCTTTTGGGATATGTTTCAAACCCAATGAAGAGCGACCGATCGAGCACTAGGCAACTGGCTATCCCTAGCTCAGTCACTGGCGTTCACCAATACACAATGATCGTAATGTGGAGAATTGCCACACACTCTCTAAATCATCCCTGAAACTAGAGAGAGCTATCCATACCGGCTGGCCAGGCGGGCATAAAATAAGAATAAGCACAACAATTAACCAAAATGCAATAGTCAATTTATTACTAGAGTTGAAGCGCAGTAATCACATTATTCCTAACCAACACCCTAAGCTACTTAGTTCATAATAAGCATAGGAATACGAATTACAATCTGAGCATGCATGTCCATAACTACAAGTTAATAAAGAAGGTAAACTCCCTAATCAGCTTGCGGTAGATGGTGTTCTTGATGATCTTCAATCTCCCTATACTATTCGGCTTCCAAGGGAAAACATGGAATGCTTTTGACTTTGACGGCTACTTCCTTTTATAGAAGGATGGGAGGCTTGAATTAGGTCAACTAGGACACGTGTAAGGCTCTCCTAGATCCTTTATCCCGAAAAGATCTCAATAGAAGTCGGTTCATGAAGTTGGCTAACGAGCTGTGATGTGGCAGTTTCTGCTTTCAGTTTTGCTGCAGCATAGAATTTGCTCCTTCTAGTCGCTCAGCAGCATAATCTGCACAAAGTGATTTCCAAAGCTTCCATTCTTCCAAATGGGTGAAATCATGTAATATCTCTCTAAAACCAACCCTATTAAGCACTAAAGACACACAAATCCTTATATAAATGAGGCCTAAATAACTACCTTTTGGGTAGTTATCAGTAATGCATATGGATCTATCTAAGTAGAACAAGTTAGTGCATGCCATGTAGTCTTGGTAGCATTTAATCATTACCACTAAACGATATTGCATACTTGAGCTTCGGTTGCGTTGTGACTAACACAATCCCTTGTAAGTATTAAGAGAACTAAACTTCACGCATGAACTAGTCAAAAAATCACTTGTTAGTTTATTGCCAAAATGCATAAGGAGTACCGGAAGGGAAACTTAATGATTTATTCTCGCTTAGGCATTAATGGATCAGTTAATCAAAATTAGCGCTACAAGTCTCTTATAAACGCATGAGGTTGCTACCGCAACAGCCTTGATACTTTTCGCATTAAACTCCTTTCCTCAATTTGTATTATTCATTTTCTTCCTGCAAAAAAAAAAAAACATTTATTGTTCAAACTATACCAATCATTTTTTCTTACTTACGTCGCACATTGAGAAATTAAATCAGTGAATATATATATATACTTTTGTTCCATTTCCCTGTGGATTCGACCCTGAACTCATCAGGTACTACTTGATTTAGTCAGTTTATACTTGGATTGATTTAAATCTACGACTACTATACCGATTACATTGACAACCAATCATGCGCCAACCTGGATTATAAAAGTTAGAGTAAGGGTTATTCCTCTGTTTACCTACAAAAAACTCAGAAGCTGGATTGATGGGGCAAAACTCGTAGTTGTGGTCTTCACCACAATAGACACATGCTTCCTCTGCGACTTGGTTCACTAGTGCAGCAGGCTCCATAGTTGGTGGCTGCTGATGACTAATCACTGTCACATTTTTAGGAGCGTTAGCAATCATTGCAAGATCAGCCCTAATGGTGGACACACCATCAACCTCTAACACACTCTTAACCTTCTTATTTGTGCCTCTAACATCCGACCACTGACAACTATTAGTATATATCCTTTCTAACATTTCATAGGCTTCATTAAAAGTTTTTGCCAAAAGGGCCCCTCCAACCGAAACATCAACCATACCCTGGGTTACTCCGTTTAACCCATTGTAAAATGTTTCCATTTGAACACAATGATGTAAACCATGGTGGGGACACTTTCGCAAAAGCTCCTTAAACCTTTCCTAAACCTCACTAAAAGTCTCATCTTCAAGTTGCCTAAACCCTACTATTTCACTCCTTAATTTAGCATTTTTATTTGGTGGGAAATATTTACTCAAATTTTTTTCAGCTAACTCATTCCATGTCCTAATTGATCCTGGAGCAAAAGAACTTAACTATGCCTTTGCTCCATCTCTAAGAGAATACAGGAACCAAGTTAATCTAAGAGCATCTCTAGGCACTCCTTGAATTACAAAAGAATCACTAACTCCTAGAAAAGACTTAAGATGTAAATGAGGATCTTCAGATGACAAACCATGGAATTGCCCCACGGTTTGCAACATCTGAAACATTATCGGTTTCATTTCAAAATTTGCCGCTTGAATTTGAGGACGTGCAATCCTTGGATTCAACTCATCAAACATTGGAAAAGCATACGCTCGGATGGCTCTGGTCCTATCGTTCGCTACCAAGATATGATTCTCATCCTGATTATTTTGCTGCTCATTTTGCTCAAGCGGCGGGTTTTGCTGCAGCAATCGATTTTAGGGGTTCGCCGGATCTTCAGGACTGTTCTCCATCTTGTTTTTGCTCTGCTAGCGATTCTAGGGGTTTGGCTGCAGCAAGCGACACGTTCTCCATCTGGTTTCTGCGCTGCTCTCTCCTTCTTCTCCTGAATGTCCTCTCGATTTCTGGATCAAGCTCGAACCTTACCCCAGGCGGATCGCTCATGCACAAAACTCACACCTGCAAAAACAAAACAAACAATCAAACAGTTCTAGCCCAAAACCACTAAAACACATACACAAAATAGATCAGATAAAAACTTATTCAAGTCCCCGGCAACGACGTCAAAAACTTGTTGGGTTCCTAGAGTGAGTAAAAACATGGTATAAAAAGACTCCAGAACTCTGTGCAAGTATACACAGTCCGCAACAAGTAATAAGTATTAGAGACAGGCGTTGGTTAGGATTAAGTAATTGTTTTAAAAGTTGCTCTAGCAATATTATTGATCATGCAAACTCTCGCAGTATTATTAGTGGATTCCTCCCAGAACTCCGAATCTTTTGGAATGTGTTTCAACCCCAATGAAGTACGACCGATCAAGCACTAGGCAACTGGCTATCCCTAGCTCAGTCACTAGCGTTCACCGATACACAATGATCGTAGTGTGATTGATCGCCACACACTCCCTAAATCATCCCTGAAACTAGAGAGAGGTATTCATACCGGCTGGCTAGGCGGGTATAAAATATAAATAAGCACAACAATTAACCAAGATGCAATAATCGATATATTACTAAAGTTAAGCACGATAATCACATAGCTTCTAACCAACGCCTAAGCTACTTAGTTCATATTATGCATGGAAACGCATGCTACAATCTAAGTAGGCATGTCCATAATTACAAGATAATAAAAGGAAATGTTAATGTCCTCGATCAGCTTGCAATGATGGTCTTCTAGGTGGTCTCCAATCTCTCTTCACTACTCGGCTCCCAAAGATGGAAGGAACTTTCCAAGAATTGAATGTTTTCTCCCAAAAGTGGAATAATTTTGACTTGGACGGCTACTTCCTTTTATAGAAGGATAGGAGGCTTGAATTAGGTCAACCTGGACACGTGTAGGGCTCTCCTTGCTCCTTTATCCCGCAAATAACTCAATAGAAGTCGGTTCATGAAGTTGGCTAACGAGTTGTGATGTGGCAGTTTTTGCTCCCAGCTTTGTTGGAGCACAGAATTTGCTCCCTCTAGTCGCCCAGCAGCATAATCTGCACAAAATAATTTCCAAGGCTTCCATTCCTCCAAATGGGTTCACACATACAATATCTATCTAAAGTCAACCCTATTAAGCACAAAAGACACACAAATCCCTATATAAATGAGGCCTAAATAACTACCTTTTTGGGCAGTTATCAATAACTAATACGATCATTGTTTGTTTAAATTTCAACAATGTATTGCTCAATAGTCTCTCTGCTTAAAAATGAGAAATTAACCAACGAAAATTACGCTACGTGGAAGTCGAACCTGAATACGATTCTTGTTGTCGATGATCTGTGGTTCGTCTTAACGGAGGATTGTCATCCAACCCCTGCTCGTAATGCATCCCAAGCAGTTAAGGATGCTTATGATCGCTGGACAAAGGCCAATGATAAGGCACGCGTCTATATCCTAGCCAACTTATCTGAAGTTTTGGCTAAAAGACATGAGGGCATGGTAACAACAAGGGAGATTGTGAACTCTCTCCAGGAGATGTTTGGACAACCATCCTACCAACTCCACCATTACGCTCTCAAATACGTTTATAGCTACCACATGAAAGAGGGCAGGGAACATGTCTTGGATATGATGGTCCAATTCAACGTGGCAGAAGCAAACGGGGTGGTCATAGATGAGCGTAGTCAGGTTGCATTCATCTTAGAATCTCTTCCGAAGAGTTTTCTACAGTTTCGAAAACTAAAAAGTAATTAAAATGGCATAAAACTGAAAATACAATCAAAAGGCACCATAAATCCAAGAATAGAAGTTTTCAATCAGCCAACTTAATGTTTGTAACCTCCCATGCATAAATAAAGCCTCACTTGAAGTATCTTGAAGTTCATGTTCCATAAATGACACTTTGAATTGTCTTCAATCAAGTTTGAGTGCATTTAATGAATCCCTATTTTGAAGCTTTTCTTTAGTTTTGGATAGCATGGTAGGATTCATATAAGTTGTTCACTCTAAAAGAAAGTTCGAGAAGGGTTCATCCTCTGGAACTAAATCTGTATCCACTTCTTCAAAGAAGACTCAGAAGAAGAAATGAAACAAGGGGAAAGCTCCCGCTACTGCTGCTAAAAGCAAGGAAAAAGCCAAAGTTGTGGCAAACAAGGGCAAGTGTTTCCACTCCAATGTAGATGGACACTGGAAGCGAAACTGCCCAAAGTACCTTGCTGAGAAAAAGAAGGAAAAGGAAGGAAAATAATTCCTTTCGGCAGTTGAACGATGGGGAAATGACACTCAGGGTCGGAACTGGAGAAGTCATTTCAGCTAAAGCAGTGGGAGCTGCGAAGTTATTTTTTAGAAATAGATTCTTACTTTTAGAAAGTTTGTTAATTGTTCCCAAGATTAAGAGGAACTTAATTTCTATTTCGTGAACAACCGTATACTGTTACTTTTGATATGAATGAAGCGTTCATTTATAAGAATGGTGTACTTATTTGTTCAGCCAAATTAGAAAATAACTTGTATGTATTAAGACCAACCGAAAACAAAGCACTTTTAAATCACGAATTATTTAAAACTGCTGAAACTCAAAGAAAAAAGCAAAAGATTTCTCCAACAAGTAACAATACTCATCTTTGGCATCTTAGACTTGGTCATATAAACATCGATAAAATCGATCGCTTGGTAAAGAATGGACTTCTAAGCAAGTTAGAAGAGGATTCACTACCACCTTGTGAATCTTGTCTCGTGGGAAAAATGACCAAAAGACCCTTTACTAGAAAAGGTTAGAAAGCTAAAGAACCCTTAGAGTTAATACATTCGGATCTATGTGGTCCAATGAATGTAAAAGCTCGAGGAGGGTACGAATATTTCATCTCATTTATAGATGATTATTCAAGATATGGTTACTTGTACCTAATGGGACACAAGTCTGAAGCCCTTGAAAAGTTTAAGGAGTTTAAGGTTGAAGTTGAAAACCTATTAGGTAAATCTATTAAAGTACTTTGATCTGATCGAGGATGGGAGTATATGGATCAAAGATTCCAGGGTTATATGATAGAACATGGAATCCAATCTCAACTCTCATCTCCTGTGTACACCTCAGCAAAATGGTGTATCAGAAAGGAGAAATAGAACCTTGTTAGACATGGTTCGATCAATGATGAGCTATGCTCAATTGTCTAGCTCGTTTTGGGGGTATGCAGTTGAGACTGCAGTACACATCTTGAACAATGTTCCCTCGAAAAGTGTTAGACATGGTTCGATCAATGATGAGCTATGCTCAATTGTCTAGCTCGTTTTGGGGGTATGCAGTAGAGACTGCAGTACACATCTTGAACAATGTTCCCTCGAAAAGTGTTTCTGAAACGCCTTTCGAATTATGGAAGGGGCGTAAACCTTGTTTGCATCACTTTCACATCTGGGGTTGTCCAGCACACGTGCTTGTGACAAATCCTAAGAAACTGGAACCTCGTTCAAAACTATGCCAATTTGTTGGTTACCCTAAAACAAGAGGTGGTTATTTCTACGACCCACAAGAAAATAAGGTGATTGTATGGACAAACGCCACCATTTTGGAGGAAGACCACATGAGGGATCATAAACCACATATCAAAATAATATTAGGAGAAGCTACTGAAGAATCACCAAGAGTTGTTGACGAAGCTGGACCTTCAACAATGGTTGATGAAGGAACTAGTTCTTTAGATCCATCTCGTCCATCTTAAACGTTGAGAATGCCTCGACACAGTGGGAGGGTTGTATTACAACCTGATCGCAACTTGGGTTTAACTGAAACTCAGGTTGTCATACCTAATGATGGCATTGAGGATCCATTGTCCTATGGACATGCAATGAATGAAAAAGATAAGGATGAATGGGTCAAAGCCATGAACATGGAAATTGAGTCAATGCACTCACATTTTGTGTGGGAACTCGCAGATCTACCAGATGGGGTGAAACCCATAGGGTGCAAATGGATCTATAAGAGAAAAAGAGATGCAGCTGGGAAGGTACAGACCTTCAAAGCTAGAATAGTGGCAAAGGGTTATACCCAAAATGAAGGGGTTGACTATGAGGAAACCTTTTCCCCTGTAGCCATGTTTGAAGGGGATAAAAGCCCCCACACAGCGGAAGCGCATCGATTGGACCTGACGTCGTATATTAATTAACATTAAAATACCGTTACGAAAAGGCAAAATAAACTTTAAACATACTTTAAAGTTGTTGGAAAATTGCTATAAACATGCTGAAAAATAAATCTAAATTTATTTTCATGCTTTTCTAAAGAAAAGGGAAAGAACCGTTACAAACCTTCGTTGTAGACTTGACCGTTCTTCGCCAACGACGCTCCAACGAACGAAAACGCAGCAATCCCTTCTTGATTTCTTCGCTGGAAATTTCTTCTTCTAAGACACAATAACCACAAAGGTTACACCGGTATGTCTCTAAGTCTAGGAGGCAAAAGACTTGTGGGAGTCTTTCTCTAAGAGTGAGGGTAGAGAGAATTCTAGGGTCTTGTCTTGTGATTCTAAGAGAAAGAGGAGAGTACTGAACCAATTAGGTCTAGTGTTCTATTTATAGAAGAGAGGCCATGAATAAAATATTCAATTAAATCAATATTTTCCAAAATTGATTCAATCTTATTCCTTATTTAATCAATCTAAGATCAATCAATTCCATAATTGATTAATCTTTTCCACAAATGACTAATTACTTCCATAAGTGATTAGATCATTTCCATAAATGATTAATCACTTCCTTAAGTGATTAATTGTTTCCATAATTGATTAATTCTCGGTCAATGAATTCTTTAATTAATTAACAACCAATTAAATATCACATATTTAATTTCCGACCTTGTATTAATTAATTTGCCCAAATAGATTTTAGGCCTTAAAATTAATTAATTAATATTTGAACTCTTTCAAACTTCCATAAATTTAATGTGACTCAAGTTTATATTAATATTTGAAATTCTTCAAATATTAATTTCTCTCATAATAATATAACAATATATATTATATTGTTTCCCTTAGTAAATTGAACATTTCCAATTTACATTTATTACTTAGTTGCCTCAAATTACTTTATGAGCTACCAGTGGGATCTAATGAACCTGCAGATCAGAAGCTCCGACGATGTGAGATTAACTAGTCAAACACATTAACCAAATTAATCAATATTCGTTAACTGTGTGTACATTCCACTATAGACTCACAGTTGCACTATTCTCACAGATATAGACCAATATCGACTAGTTAGTCCTTCACGAGTGTCCGTAACACCAGTTGGGTCAAATTATCGTTTTACCCCTGGGTTACTTCTATTTCCTTAAGTACCAGTTCTCCTCTAATGAACAGCTTGTTTGTGGTCCAACCATCAAACAAAAAACCCTCATGTGCCATTGAAAGGGCAAGGCCCTTTGTTCGAGACTCGGAGTCACCACTTAAGGGAACACTCATCTGCTTCCCTAAAGTCGAGGAGTGAATTCCATCTTGTACGACTATGTTCCTAACTCCCCATTCGGTTTTTTCCCCAAAATGGTAGGCTTATTGAGTCGGCGTATTGGCCACCCTCACCCATACAAATCAAAGGACAATCCCTCATGAGCAGGAGTCCATAACCAACTCAGGATTAAGACTAAGTTGTCTAGGTCGTCCTAGTGAAATAGAAAACCAACTAGTTAACGGTTTTATAACCATTGGTTACTATTTCGCGGTTCGGTCTTATGCAAACTCATTGCATAGGATACCCCCACTCGCATGTCTCCTACACGAACGCGTTGGATCATAGCGTTTGTATCAAATACAAAGTGGGTCATATCCATAGTGTCACCACGATAAGGCACCCAGTCTTATCCCTATACTATAGACCCTTTAGGCTGTTTCTTGAACAATGATCCCATATGTCGCTACATATAGTTCAAGACTCATATTACATCCTAAGATGTATAGTTTATTTGATTATGGTTATTTTAGGCAAAGACAAATATAAAATAACTAATAACATTTAATGGAATAATATTCGGTCAACGGTTACATTCACTATCTACGAGTTTTAGGGCATAAAACCGAACAAACTCCCACTTGAACTAAAACACTAGTTAGTGAGATGTAAATGCAATAATCTAAAGCTGGAAATGTCATGTATATTAAAATAATACAATGAACTAGGGCATCCTTATACCCATTATACATTTCTCCCACTTGCCCTATATTAGACGGCATACATATCTCGTAGACCTAGACCCTCTAGATGACCCTCAAACACTTTAGCCGTGAGAGCCTTCGTAAATGGATCAATGATGTTGTGCTCTAAAGCGATCTTAGTGACGATCACTGACATTAAGAAATGGCTAGCAACCCAACTCCAAATGAAAGATCTGGGAGAGGCTCAATATGTTCTGGGAATCCAAATCATTGGGGATCGAAAGAACAAAACGCTAGCACTGTCTCAAGCAACGTATATTGACAAAATGTTGTTGATAGCGAGCATATCTAGCTATTTTTCTCTGATTAATTAAGCTAGTCTTTTACAATTATTTTCCCAAATTTATGCATTTTTATGTTTTATTTGTAGGAAGTATGTATTTGAAGCTTAATTCAGCAATTGGAGTCAAATGGAGTTCATTCCTAAAAAAAAAAAAAAATCATAGCGTCGCGACGCTATCGGCAAATTTTCCAAAATTGCAGAATCGCGACAGTGTCTCGACGTTGTCGGCAGATTTTCTATAAATTATTCTTTTTGTGCTACAGATGAGGGGAGTCCAATTGGTGAGATTTTAGCCCTAATTTCGACTAGAGACCTTTTGTGGGAGCTAACGGCAAGGCCAAGGAGCGGGAATGAAGCGAGAAGACGTGGAGATCGTAACGGGGACGTGCGGTGTCGGCGGATTCAAGTTTTCCTTTCTCTTTCTCTTAACTCTTCTAGTTTTTATGGTTTTTCTTGCAATTAGTGTTTATGGTTTAAAGACTATGAATTGCTAGTTGTTTGTCTTAGGGATTGATGTAATTGTTTTAGTTGTTGGATTGATTTTTAGGTATGAATGTGTTTTTATTTTACTCATGCAATTTTGCTTAATGTTTTCAATTACTTGATCACTAATTGAATGATTTAAGTGTTGAATCTAACTCGGAAGGGAGGATTTGACCTAAGACTTACTTTGTTTAATTGCATGACTAGAGTAGAAATTCTAAGTTTGTGACGGGATTTGGAATATATTTAGAAGCCTAACAAGGACCGAACCGAATAATGTCTTGCATGTTAATGAACTTAGATAGGGATATCAAGTTAGTTTATATGCATGAGAATCAATTATACTCGGGAGAGGTAATCGTGATAAAAGTTTCCTTGGCTTGTAGAACAATTGCACGGTCAATTCATTCCTATTAATCAATCCTCAATCTTAATCAATGAAATCAATTCCCTAAGAATCTTTCCATTTGAGTCTTCACTTTTATTTTAATGCTTTTAGTCTTTATTTTTATCTTTATCATTGAGTCTTCTCCCTAAATAAAATTGAACAAAAGTATTTGCGGTGCTTAATTTGCTAGAAAACCAATTCAGAGGACGACACTCGTTTTACACGAAAACACTATATTATTACTTGACCCGTACACTTGCGGTAAGCAAATTGAGCATCAGTTGTCTCGATATTCGATGAAAAACTCCAAGAAGGGACTATTACCCTTCAGACATGGGGTACACCTGTCTAAGGAACAGTCTCCTAAGACACCTCAAGAAATTGAGAACATGAGACACATTCCCTACGCCTCAGCTGTGGGCAGCTTAATGTATGCTATGCTCTGCACTAGGCCTGACATATGTTATGTCGTGGGAGTTGTCAGTAGGTATCAGTCTAATCCAGGGTTGGACCACTGGGGAGCGGTTAAGAATATCCTCAAGTATCTTCGGAGAACGAGGGACTACATGCTTGTGTATGGAGCTAAGGATTTGATTCTTACTGGATACACTGACTCTGACTTTCAAGCTGATAAGGATTCAAGAAAATCCACATCAGGGTCTGATAACTTGCAAAAAGCAAGTTATTAGTCGTTTAAACTTAGGCTAAAACAAGGCCAAAAGAAACAAAGATGCGTTACTTCAACGCATAAAGAAAGGAAAATGTGATAAGTTTATGCGGCAAGCTATATTCATGTATGCGGTGAGAAATTATAAAGTGTAGGGCGCTAACGCAAACTAATTCAGTTGTTTTTTTAAGTTTCTTCTCAACGCAGGCACACGTCCCAAGATGATCAAGAGACAGATAAGATGATGAAAAGACAGCTGACACAACTGATACAACTAATGCAAGTGGGGGGAAAAAGGGTTGAAAAGTTGAGCAAGTTGCCTAATGATGATTAACACAAGTTGCTAATTACTTGGAGAAGTCACCTTCCTTCACCTATAAATAGAAGCCACATACTCGGAGGGAGGGCATTAAGGCATTCATTTTTGGATCGAGAGAGAAGAAGGAAGATCAACAGAGAAATCACAGAGAGAGTTGTGATTAGGAGCAAACTTGTGCTTCTAATGTTTTATTTTATAATGTCTTGTTTTGCTCGCAAGAGCTAAATTCTTCTTCAAGGCCTAGCGCAAGCACCTCATGCGGTGATAAGTATATCTTGTAAGCGCATATTTTGAGTTAAATGAAACATTAATTGCTTTCTACTTAGTTGCGATACTATCTTCATTACTAACTCCCGCTTGGCCAGCCAGATGTCGTAGCAGCATGCTAAATCCCTGATAGGTAATGCATGCGAACATCTCTAAGTAGAGCAAGTTTGCGCATGTCATGTAGTCTTGGTAGCATCCAAACGCTACCGTTAAAAGATATTGAATGTATGAGCTTAGATTGCGTTGTGACTAACGCAGTCCCTTGTAGGTTTTAGAGAACTACACTTAAAGCATGAACTAGCCAAATAATCAATTGATAGTTTGTGTCAAACGCATAAGGAGTACCGGAAGGGAAACTTATGAATTTTTCTCACTTAGGCATCAATAGATCAATTACTCAAACTATGCGCTACAAGGTTCTTGTAGACGCATGAGGTTGCGACCGCAACAACCTTGATTTTATTCTTCTTGTAGATTTTCCTTTTACTCTCATCGCACGGTTTTGTTTTATGAAAGCTTTTACATTACAAATATACCAAATGTCATGTTTATTCTTTTAAAATAATATCATACGTTTCTGAATTTAGATCAGTAAATGTTGTTGAAAACTTTGTGAATATGCCTTCTCTGTGGACTCGACCTTGGACTTACCAGGTACTACTTGTTTTTGTAAATTTATACTTGGATTGACTATTATCTACTACTATATTTCTGAACATACTGACAGCAACCATATTTTTGGCGCCATTGTCGGGGAAGGGCAACAAAATTTTTAATAATTTTTCTAATCTGACACTCCGTTGGTATTATTTACTGTGTTCCCTGTCGAGTACTTTTTCTCCAGGTAACCAGAAGTTGTATGCATGATGCCCGAAAAATCAGTTTCGAAGTTGATCCTGAAATTAATAGAACATATCATAGAAGAAGAAGAAATCGAAGAACTCGATGACAATCAGGAGAATTGGCAGCAACTAACAAACCAAACAGACCATTAAATCCCATTCAGATGGCCGATGATAGGGCCAGAGGGATTAGAGACTATGCAGCCCCTGCAAATTGTAATTTTAATCCAGGGATAGTTCAGCCCACTCTAGAAACATAAAGGTTTGAATTAAAACCTGTTATGTTTCAAATGCTGACAGCTGCAGGACAATTTGGAGGAAGTCCAACAGAAGACCCACACTCTCATCTAAAGTCATTTCTGGATATTTGCAATAAATTTATTATTCCAGGAGTAACGCATGAGCAATTGCAAGTTATCCTATTTCCTTACTCATTAAGAGATGCGGCGAAAGTATGGCTCAATCAACAGCCAGAAAATTCCATCGCAACATGGAATGATCTGGCTGAGAAATTTCTAGAAAAATACTTTCCACCCACCATAAACTCTAGATTGAGGAAGGAAATAATGACTTTCACGCAAATGGAAGATGAAACGTTGAGTGAAGCATGGGAACGTTTCAAGAGCTTACTACAAAGATGCCCGCACCATGGACTACCATGATGCATTCAATTAGAGACCTTCAATGTAGGTCTTAACAAGAACTCACAAGTCTTGGTGGACTCGTCCGCAAATGGTGCACTACTCAGAAAGACGTATGACGAAGCCCACGCAATCCTTGATCGGGTTGCACTCAACAACTATGAGTGGGGCACTGCAGAAGATAGAAGAAGGAGACCCGTTAAAACAAGCTCGGGAAGTTTTGAAGTTGATCCTATAACCTCGGTGAACGCAAAGATTGATGCGTTGACCTCGAAAAGGGATGCGCTCACAGCTAGCACAACACCTTTGATCGCATAACTCAACACATTCAGGTGCGGGATCTGCGGTGAGGGACACACGCATGACCAGTGTCCTTCAAACCCAGAGTCAGTCTTCTATGTTGGACCGCAAGGAGTTGCACGTAATAACCCATTTTTTGAACATGTATAATTCAGGATGGAGAAATCACCCGAACTTTTCATGGAATGGTGGCGCAAATAAACAGCCACAACAAGGTAACGTAAACCCTGCGCCCAGATTATTTAATTCTAACAACGATCAATCCTCACAGGGACATTTTCAACGCAACACAGACGGAGGAAACCAAAGAGCATCATCCTCGAATGCGTTGGAAACTATGATGAAGGAATTTATGGCGAGTCAAAAGGAGTATATGGCAAAGAATGATGCGGTGGTTCAGAGTCAGGTCGCATCTCTGCATAATCTTGAAATACAAGTTGGACAACTTGCGTCAAAGTTAAAGAATAGACTTGCGGGAGCATTGCCTAGCAATACAGAGGATCCAAAGGGGAAGGAGCACTGTCATGCGGTGACTCTTCGCAGGGGAAAACAATTGCAGGTTAATGACCCTACGCCAACGCAGGACAATTTGCCTAAAAGTGCAACCGCACGAGATAACAACCAGGCGCAAGAAGAAAAAGTAGCTGAAGAAGACGAATCTAAAAAGCAGGAGGCATTAGAAAAAAGGCCTAGTTATGCAAAGTTCTTGAAAGACATTCTGATGAATAAACGACCGTGGAAAGAGTTTGAAACGATTGCGTTAACAAGTGACTGTAGCGCAATACTTGCCAATAAGCTTCCACCAAAATTTAAAAATCTTTGAAGTTTCACGATTCCTTGTTCAATAGGGGGGATCGATGTTGGCAAGGCATTGTGCGACCTAGGCGCAAGGATAAATTTGATGCCATTATCTATTTACAAGCGCCTAGGGATCGGAGAAGCAAGACCAACAACTGTTACACTCCAATTGCCAGACAGATCTGTGGTCCACCTAGAAGGAAAAATTGAAGACGTTTTGGTCAAAGTTGACAAGTTTATTTTTCCTGCAGATTTTATCATACTAGATTATGAAGCTGACAGAGAAGTTCCCATTATCTAGGGAAGACCATTCCTTGCCACCGGCCAAACACTGATTGACGTGCAAAAAGGAGAACTAACAATGCGTATGAACGATCAGAAAGTGGTTTTTAATGTTCTCTCTTCATTAAAATACCCTGATGACAAAGAATGTGACATGGTAGCTCGTATAGACGTATGCTCTCCGTAGGAAATATTACAATCAAATGCATTCAGCTCCATGAGAGAAGAAAGCAAGAAAGAACAGTTGGAAGAAAATTGCATCCTAGCAACATGAAGAAATTATCCATGCGCTGGATCTGAAAGAAAGAATCCTCACCTTGCCTTCTATAGTGCAACCCCCTGCGATCGAAGCTTGATTCATCGCAAGAGCACCTTTGATGCAAATCCTCGCAAAGCACAAGAAGGCCATTGGATGGACTCTAGCAGATATTAGGGGAATTAGCCCCTCATACTGTATGCATAAGATTCGTTTGCTGGATGAATCCAATGAATTTATTTAACAACAAATAAGGTTAAATCCTGTGATGATGGAAGTCGTGCGAAAAGAGATTATTAAGTGGCTCGACGCATGTGTGATATATCCCATCGCAGGTAGTAGATGGGTGAGCCCAGTACAATGCGTGCCCAAGAAAGGAGGCATGACAGTGGTAGCTAACGCAAACAATGAGTTGATTCCATCTCGCACCACTACAGGATGACGCATATGCATGGATTACCGCAAGTTGAACGCAATTACTAAGAAGGAACATTTCCCTCTTCCATTCATTGATTAGATGCTGGATCGGCTTGCGGGACAAGCAAATTGTTGTTTTCTTGATGGGTACTCTGGGTTCAATCAAATTACCAACGCCGGAAGACCAAGAAAAGACTGCATTCACCTGGCCTTATGGCACCTTTGCGTTCAAAAGGATGCCTTTTGGGTTGTGCCAAAAACTTGATGTGCAATTTGCTTACCGCAAGTGTACGGGTCAAGTAATAATATAGTATTTTGGTGTAAAACGAGTGTCATCCTCTGGATTGGTTTTCTAGCAAATTAAGTATCGCGAATACTTTTGTTCAATTTTATTTAGGGAGCATAACTCAATGATAAAGATAAATCTAAAGACAAAAAGCCTAAAATAAAAGTGGAGACTCAAATGGAAAGATTCTTAGGGAATTGATTTCATTGATTAAGATTGAGGATTAATTAATGGGATGAATTTAACATGCAATTATTCTACCAAGTTTAGGAACCTTTTATCACAACTATCTCTCCCGAGCATAATTGATTCTCATGCATGCAACCAACTTGATATCCCTATCTAAGTTCATTAATATGCAAGGCTTTGAGTTTAGTTCTTCAAGCAACTTCTAAAGTTATTCCAAATCCCGTCACAAACTTAGAATTTCTACTTTAGTCATACAATTAAAGAAAGTAAGTCTTAGGCCAAATCCCCTCACCCGAGCAAGATTCAACACTCAAATCATTCAACTAGTGATCAAGTAATTGAAAGCATTTAACCATAATTGCTTAGGTAAAATAAATTCATATTCATACCACAAATCAATCCAACAAACTAAAACAACTACATCAATCCCTAAGACAAACAACTAGCAATTCATAGTCTTTAAACTACAAACACTAATTGAAAGAAAAGCCATAAAAACTACAAGAGTTAAGGGAAAGAGAAAGGAAACTCGAATCCGCCGACACCGCACGTCCCCGTCACGATCTCCACGTCTTCTCGTTTGATTCCCGCTCCTTGGCCTTGTCTTTAGCTCCCACAAAAGGTCTCTAGTCGAAATTAGGACTAAAATCTCACCAATTGGGCTCCCCTTGGCCGTAGCAGGAAAAGATGAATTTATAGAAAATCTGGCGACAGCGTCGAGACGCTGTCGCAATACCGCATTTTTGGAAAATTTGTCGATAGCGTCGCGACGCTATGAATTTTTTTTTTTTTAAGATTGGAAGCTTCATTTGACTCCAATTTCTGAATTAAGTTTCAAGCACATACTTCCTACAAATAAAACATAAAAATACATAAATTTGGGCAAATAATTGTAAAAGACTAGCTTAATTAATCAGAGAAAAATAGCTAGCTATGCTCGCTATCAGTAATGCGCCAAGAACATTCCAGAGATGTATGATGACCATCTTTTCAGATCTACTAGAAAAATCTGTGGAAGTTTTTATGGGCGACTTCTCAGTTTATGGTAAGTCCTTTGCAGACTGTCTTACGCAGCTGGAACAAGTGTTAGAAAGATGCGAAGAGACTCACCTAGTGTTGAATTGGGAGAAATTCCACTTTATGGTGGAAGAAGGCATCGTCCTAGACCATCGCATATCAAGCGCAGGAATTGAAGTCGACAAGGCGAAAATTGATGTTATTGAAAAATTGCCACCACCAACCTCTGTTAATGGAATTCGAAGCTTCTTGGGACATGCAGGATTCTATCGCAAATTCATCAGGAACTTCTCGCATATTACAAAGTCACTATGTGCATTCTAGAAGCAAATAAAAAAATTGAATTTTCAGAGGAATGGGTCAAAGCATTCAAGGATTTGAAGCTTGTGCTAGTGAGTGCACCCATTCTTGCAACTCCCGATTGGAAGGAACCTTTTGTCTTGATGTGCGATGCTAGTGACGTGGCAGTTGGAGCAGTGTTGGCACAGAAAAATGAAAAGATTCTACACCCTATTTATTATGCTAGCAAAACATTGAATGAAGCATAAACAAATTACACGACAACCGAGAAGGAATTTTTAGCGGTTGTTTATGCGTTTGACAAATTTCATGCTCATTTAATTGGCTCCAAAGTCATTGTCTACACAGATCATGCAACGATAAAATATCTAAGCACAAAAAAAGATGCAGAACCTAAATTAATTAGGTGGATCTTATTGCTGCAGGAATTTGATCTAGAGATCAAGGACAAAAAAGGGAGTGAGAATTTGGTCGCAGATCCTTTGTCACGCTTGGAGAATCCTGAAAGGGTAGATGCATCAAGAATCCCTATCGCAGAAGAATTTTCTGACGAGAAGCTTTTGATGATTGAAGATGAAGAGCCTTGGTTTGCAGATATCGCAAACTACCTTGCCGCAGGGGTCTTACCAGAGGAATATTTAGCGCAACACTGTAAGAAATTTTTTCATGAATTAAAATTTTATTTATGGGATGACCTCTATGTCTATCGCAGAGGACCTGACCAGATCATTAGAAGATGCGTTAGCCATAGAGATGCGTTGAAAATATTAGGAGCTTGTCATGAAGCCCCATATGGAGGACTTGATCGGACCGTGAAATAAGTCACTTTCACTTCATAACGTCGTTTACTGTGAAACTGATTATTTCAAAGTGATGACCTAGGTAACTCGATCTTAATCCTGAGCTAACTATGAACTCCTGTTTATTCGGGATTATCATTTGATTTGCATAGGTGAGAGTGGCCCATAAGTGTCGCTCAATAAACCTGCCACTTTGGGGATAAGACAAGATAGATAGCTGGGGACATAGTCCTGCAAGATGGAACTCACTCCTACCCGTCTTTAGGGATAGTAGAAAGGTTGTTCCCTTAAGTGCTGACTCCGGAACGTGAACAAAGGCGCGCCACCCTCTTATTGGCCCAAGAGGTTTTAGGTTTAGTGGTTGGACCACAAACCAAATTGTTCATTAGGGACTCAGTGTAGGCTTAAGGAAAAAGAAGTGTTGTAGGGTAAAACGGACTTTTGACCTAGCTATAGTAACAAACAACCTGTGAAAGATTGACTTACTGATCACAGTTATATCGGGTGGATAGAAATATATCTATAGTGAGGGGAGTTCAACTATGGGCTATAGTGGAGTGTCCCGTTAGTTAACAGATGTTGATTAACTAGGATTGAAAGAGGTCAACCAGTTAATCTCGTATCGTTGGAGCCCATGATCTGTAGGTCCATTAGGTCCCCCTGCTAGCTCAAACGGATTAACCTTAGAACAGAGTGATGAAAGAATTTGAAACACGTTCAAATTCAATTAAGGGAGATATCATTAAATTATATTCGATATAATATAACGTAATGGTTTAATTATTAAGTAAACCATATTTTAGAGAGACATAGTTATTTAAATATGATTTAAATACAACACACGTGAATAGGAATCCACGTTCAAGATATTCGGTTTGAAATTGAATAATGATTCACATTGACCGTTTTGTAGAGAAATGTGATTGGTGCAATTATTTAATTTAATATTTGATGTTAAATTAAATAATTATAATTAATTGAAATTGTTTAATTAATTAGTTAAATTGATTTTAATTAAAATTAATTATACAAATTAATTTTATGTAAAATTGATTTCAAGAAAATTTGAAAATTGAAATTCAATTTAAGAGATGGTGGTTTTTGGTGCATAAGCTCACCAAATTGAACACCTAATTGACACCATATTTAGCCCATCTTGTTATCATTTCATGCTTGAAGATTGTTGCATGAAGTTCTTCTTTAAATTGAGTTTAAAGAAGGGAAAAAGGATGATGAAAATGTTTTTGGAAGCTTGCTGGACATTTTTCTCTCACAAAACCCATTTTTCTCTCTCAATCTTTCTCTCTCAAATTCATCATGCTCGGGTTCCCACAAGCCCTTTCTAATGTCGGAGAATCGCGGGGAAGATCACGGTGGTTATCCATGTCGAGTTCGTGAGGAGAAACAACCAACGAGATGCTTGAATTCGGAGCTCCAAGATGTTTGTTGTTTTTGCTCTGTTTTTGTTCTTATTCAAGCTTGCTTTTAATCCTCAAAATTAATGAAAATCGCTGCCTAAGATCCGCTAACGCTGCCGCTCGAGTGTTCTTCACTCCTACACCACTGCGCGAAGACAAACGCATCCTATGAGCGTAAAAGACAGTAAAAAAATGTAATGCCCGAAGTTGGATACCTTTCATCACAAATGTGGGTAAGCCAAAACGAAAGCATGTGTTTTGATGTCTATGATATTAATTTCTTTCCACTTAATATATATACATATAATATTCTATGCGCTCAGGACATACAGGAGAAGATTGGCTAAGTTAACACAAGGAAGAATCTAAGTGCAAGGATCTTTCTTTAAGCAATGAAGGAAATTTGGAAAAAGTTAGCCTAGTTTAATATTGTGCGCAAGAAAAAGAGGAAAAAGGATGCTAAGATCGCAAGCAATGAAGAGCTGAGTAACTATCGCAGAGTGCATAATAGGCATTGCTTGAGGACAAGCAATAGTTTAAGTTTGGGGGTTTGATAACCTGCAAAAAGCAAGTTATTAGTCCTTTAAACTTAGGCTAAAACAAGGTCAAAAGAAACAAAGATGCGTTACTTCAGCGCATAAAGAAAGGAAAATGTGATAAGTTTATGCGGTGAGCTATATTCATGTATGCGGTGAGAAATTTTAAAGTGTAGGGCGCTAACGCAAACTAATTCAGTTGGTTTTTCAAATTTCTTCTCAGTGCAGGCACACATCCCAAGATGATCAAGAGACAGATAAGATGTTGAAAAGACAACGCTGACACAACTGATACAGCTAACGCAAGTGGGCGGAAAAAAGGGCTGAAAAGTTGAGCAAGTTGCCTAATGATGATTAACACAAGTTGCTAATTACTTGGAGAAGTTTTCTTCCTTCACCTATAAATAGAAGCCACATACTCGGAGGGAGGGCATTGAGGCATTCATTTTTGGATCGAGAGAGAAGAAGGAAGATCAACAGAGAAATCACAAAGAGAGTTGTGATTAGGAGCAAACTTGTGCTTCTAATGTTTTATTTTATAATGTCTTGTTTTGCTTGCATGAGCTAAATTCTTCTTCAAGGCCTAGTGCAAGCACCTCATGTGATGATATGTATATCTCGTAAGTGCATATTTTGAGTTAAATGAAACATTAATTGCTTTCTACTTAGTTGCGATACTATATTCATTACTAACTCCCGCTTGGCCAACCGGATGTCATAGCAGCATGCTAAATCCCTGACAGGTAATGCATGCAGACATCTCTAAGTAGAGCAAGTTAGCGCATGTCATGTAGTCTTGGTAGCATCCAAACACTACCACTAAAAGATATTGCATGTATGAGCTTAGATTGCGTTGTGACTAACGCAGTCCCTTGTAAGTTTTAGAGAACTACACCTAAAGCATGAACTAGCCAAATAAGCAATTGATAGTTTTTGTCAAACGCATAAGGAGTACCGGAAGGGAAACTTATTAATTTTTCTCACTTAGACATTAATGGATCGATTACTCAAAGTATGCGCTACAAGGTTCTTGTAGACGCATGAGGTTGCGACCGGAACAACCTTCATTTTATTCTCCTTGCAGATTTTCCTTTTACTCTCGTCGCACGGTTTTGTTTTATGAAAGCTTTTACATTTAAAATATACCAAATGTCTTGTTTATTCTTTTAAAATAATATCAAACGTTTCTGAATTTAGATTAGTACATATTGTTGAAAACTTTGTGAATATCCCTTCCCTGTGGACTCGACCCTGAACTTACCAGGTACTACATGATTATGTCAATTTATACTTGGATTGACTATTATCTATGACTATATTTCTGAACATACTGACACCAACCAGGGTCAGTATTCACCCTCAATGGAGGAGCAGTAGTTTGGAGAAGCATCAAACAAAGATGCATAGCAGACTCAACCTTGGAGGCTGAGTATGTAGCAACTTGCGAAGCAGCTAAGGAGGCAGTATGGCTTAGAAAGTTCTTGACTGATTTGGAAGTTTTTTCGAATATAAACATGCCCATAACACTATACTGTGACAATAGTGGGGCTGTAGCCAACTCAAAAGAACCTCGAAGCCACAAACGGGATAAACACATCGAGAGGAAGTATCACCTGATACGGGAGATTGTGCAACGAGGAGATGTGATCGTCACTAAGATCGCTTCAAAGCACAACATCGCTGATCCATTTACAAAGGCTCTCACGGCTAAAGTGTTTGACGGTCATCTAGAGGGTCTAGGTCTACGAGATATGTATGTCATCTAATCTAGGGCAAGTGGAAGAAATGTATAATGGGTATAAGGATGCCCTAGTTCATTGTATTATTATAGTATACATGACATTTCCAGCTTTAGATTATTGCATTTACATCTCACTAACTAGTGTTTTAGTTCAATTGGGAGTTTTTTGGGTTTTATGCCCTAAAACTCATAGATAGTGAATGTAATCGTTGACCGGATATTAATGAAAAAATATTGATATATTTTTCCATTAAATGTTATTAGTTATTTTATATTTGTCTTTGCCTAAAATAACCCTAATCCAATAAACTAGACATCCTAGGCTGTAATATGAGTCTTGAACTATATGTAGCGACATATGGGATCATTGTTCAAGAAACAGCCTAAAGGGTTTAATGTATAGGGATAACACTGGGTGCCTTATCCTGGTGACACTATGGATACGGCTCCACTTTGTATTTGATACAAACGCTATGATCCAACGCGTTCATGTAGGAGACATGCGAGTGAGGGTATCATATGCAATGAGTTTGCATAAGACCGAACCACCAAATAGTAACCACTAGTTATAACATCGTTAACTAGTTGGTTTTCTATTTCACTAGGACGACCTAGACAACTTAGTCTTAATCCTGAGTTGATTATGGACTCCTGCTCATGAGGGATTGTCCTTTGATTTGTATGGGTGAGAGTGGCCAATACGCCGACTCAATAAGCCTACCATTTTGGGGACAAGACCGAATGGGGAGTTGGGAACATAATCGTACAAGATGGAATTCACTCCTTCCCGACTTTAAGGAAGCAGATGAGTGTTCCCTTAAGTGGTGACTCCGAGTCTTGAACAAAGGGCCCTACCCTCTTAATGGCACGAGAGGGTTTTCTGTTTGCTGGTTGGACCACAAACAGGTTGTTCATTAGAGGATAACTGGTACTTAAGGAAATAGAAGTAACCCAGGGGTAAAACGGTAATTTGACCCAGCTGGTGTTACGGACACTCATGAAGGACTAACTAGTCGATATTGGTCTATTTCCGTGGACACAAAAATTATGTTTGCAGTGAGAAGAGTGCAATTGTGAGTCTATAGTGAAATGTACACACAGTTAATAAATATTAATTAATTTGGTTAATGAGTTCGACCAATTAATCTCACATCGTTGGAGCTTCTGATCTGCAGGTCCATTAGGTCCCACTGGTAGCTCATAAAGTAATTTGAGGAAACTAAGTAATAAAGGTAAATTGAAAATGTTCAACTTACTAAGGGAAACAATATAATATATATTGATATATTATTATGAGAGAAATTAATATTTGAAGAAATTCAAATATTAATATAAATTTGAGTCGCATTAAATTTATGGAAGTTTGAAAGAGTTCAAATAATGAATTAGTTAATTTTAAGGCCTAAAATCTATTTGGGCAAATTAATTAATTCAAGGCCGGAAATTAAATATGTGATATTTAATTGGTCGTTAATTAATTAAAGAATTCATTAACCGAGAATTAATCAATTATGGAAATAATTAATCACTTAAGAAAGTGATTAATCATTTATGGAAATGATCTAATCACTTATGGAAGTAATTAGTCATTTGTGGAAAAGATTAATCAATTATGGAATTGATTGATCATGATTGATTAAATAAGGAATAAGATTGAATCAATTTTCGAAAAGATTGATTTAATTGAATATTTTATTCATGGCCTCTCTTCTATAAATAGAACACTAGACCTAATTGGTTTAGGACTCTCCTCTTGCTCTTAGACTCACAAGACAAGACCCTAGAATTCTCTTTAGCCTCCCTCTTAGAGAAAGACTCCCACAAGTCTTTTGCCTCCTAGACTTAGAGACATATCGGTGTAACCTTTGTGGTTATTGTGTATTTGAAGAAGAATTTTCCAGCAAAGAAACTACAAGGCGGTTGCTGCGTTTTCGTTCGTGGAAGCGTCGTTGGCGAAGAACGATCAAGTCTACGACGAAGGTTTGTAACGGTACTTTCCCATTTCTTTAGAAAAGCATGAAAATAAATTAGATTTAATTTTCAAGCATGTTTATAGCAATTTCCAGCAACTTTAAAGCATGTTTAAAGTTTATTTTGCCTCTTCGTAACGGTATTTTAATGTTAATTTATATATGACGTAAGGTCCAATCGATGCGCTTCCGCTGCGTGGGGGCTTTTTTCCCCTTCAAGAACAACCTTTACTAACCCTAAAACGGGTAACAGTGAATTCCATCTTGCAAAGCTATGTCCCCAACTATCCATTTAGTCTTATCCCCAAAATGGTAGGCTTATTGAGTCGGCGATGTTTGGCCACTCTCACCCATGCAAATCAAAAGATAATCCTAAATAAACAGGAGTTCATAGTTAGCTCAGGATTAAGATCAAGTTACCTAGGTTATATGTATGAGATGTTCAGTTTCAACAGTAAACGGTGTTGTAAAGTGAAAGTGACTTATCTCCTGGTCTAATCTCTATGCAACCTCTTTGCATAAGACGCCCTCACTCACATGTCTTATACATGAACGATTAGGATCACATTGTCTGTCTTTAAAAGAACAAAGCGAGCCACGCCAATAATGTCCCCAGGATTAAGGTACCCAACCTTATCCATATACTATAGATCGTTTAGACTATTTACTTGAACTTGATCCATGCTTATGTCACACATAAACTTCAAGTATACATAATGTAGTCATGGGTTCTTAGTTTATTGGATTTGTGGTTATATTTAGGCAAAACAAATATATAGAAATAATACTTCACTGAAGAAAGTCAAATGTTACATTTACTATCTATGATTTTTAGGGCATAAAACCCAACAATGAGGACTGTCTTGACCATGGTGATGCAGAGGAGTTGCATGAGGAGGGACCATAGCTAGATAGCGTTATTTTTCCTTTATATTTTCATCTTGGATAGGGTAGTTGTTGCTTACATTGGTTGGACAACTTCTTGTCCTATTTGATTTAATTTTTAATTTATTCTTGTTGAAACTCTAGGCTTAGTTGAGTTGGTTTTAATAAACTCTAACACTTTGTTCAGTTAGTAATATTTAAGTTTGTTTCGAATAAACTAAAGTTATAAGCTTTCTTAAGGTTGTGTTTCTTGTTAGAAAGTTGTTGATTCGAGATCTGACTCGTACGGTGTTTGCGTTATAGTATGGTGGTAGTGTTGAAAATGTTATAGAAGTGTTATTTTTTTCTAGCAGGTGATTGAAAATTTTTTTGTTAGTCCTATGTATGTCGTTATGCTGTCGAAATTTTTGGGACACTCGGTTAGACGTTAGTAATGTCGCTAGGTTAGTTTATAAAAACCTGGGGTGTTACAATATTTGACTTACAATAATTGATATATTTGCTTAAAGTAGTAGTTTATTACTTAAACAAACATATTCTAAAGTTTCACAAAAAAAAATCACAATATTTTTATAAGTTTCCGTTATATCCCTGATTTTTCCAAGAATATCCATCGATATCCAAATATTTGTCAATATATTCGTAAATTTGAGTTACCGATATTGCTACCGATATCGATATTTGCGTCCTTGCTCGTCGATGTGAAACTCTTCAAGTTGTGTCTGATTTGGCAATCAGGGAATACTTTGTCTTCTTCATCGTCGACTCATACCCTTCACCAGGTCATGGCCCTAACGAAAGAAACTCAATGACGTCAAATAATATGGTAGGGCCATCTTCTTCCAAGACGATGTCCTTTGTGGTGAAGTCACTGTTGCCTCCTCGACATCGGCTTTGAGGTTGAAATATGTTAGAGTTATGTACTTATTTTGTTTAGCAATTTTACTTTTTCTTTGTAAATTAGATCATGGATGTGATTTATGGAAGGACGGAAAGTTTTATGTATTATATAAACTATTATATTTTATTAATTAAATTATGTTCGTTGAATTAGTTGTATATAAATACTTTTGGGATTTTATTTTGTTAAGTTGATAAAGGGAGAAATATTGTTGGTTAGCCACACCCATGCAACCGACATTTTGTATGTCATTGAAACATACAAAATGGATTTTCAATGTCAGACATAGAATGTCGCACACATTTCTGTTTATGTGTGCAAAATCCCCTATATTAGGTTGAATTTTAAGTCGTTACAATTAAATAAGGGAAGTCTAAAATGATACGACTTACAGATCCTTATATATACACACATATGTAAGAGCCAGCATGACACGCCCCGCCCCAGATTATCCTAACCAACCTCGGACGTGACGTGTTCACAATGAAATCCCAACTAACTACAAACTTCATTGTCAAATATACATGAACTAGATTGACTATAAAAAAAATTCAAAACTTGGCGAGCAATGTTTATTTGAATAAAAAGAAATCATAAAAATTTCGACAGAGTTTCCTGGGAAATTTGGATATCTAACCCACCTAAAAAACAAGATTTAACACTCCCAAATAATCATAATATCAAATCCAACACCAGCACCCAAGTCGGTTCAAAATTTACAACCATGACATAGTCAAACTACAAAAAACAACATATAGGTTTCAATCACAAAACACCCTTAACAACCATGATTATACATCACCATGAAAGATGCTAGCCATTCTAGTTACAAAATATGATACATCTATAAGAAATGCAAAATGACATGCAACCTATCGAGAGTCTGGTGGAATATATCAACTCTGGTAGTCTCGTCAGGAACTCAACTACTACCTGGTGGAAAAAAAATAGAAAGAAAGAGTGAGCTAATAAAGCTCAGTGAGTGGTAAAGTTTATAAACAAATATATAATATATATATATATGATTTTTGAGAAACTCATCACAAACATAGTTGCAATCATAATTTAATAAACAATATAGATTTTTTTTATGAATAAAACCTTGAGATACTCGATAAAGTCGTCTCTTGCAAAGTTAAAACGTGAAATGTCTAAAATCGAAACATTGTAAACATAAGCATATAGCAAAGTAAACTATCATGGGCTATGAGAAGTTTTCCATCACTAATACTTGTACCCAAAACTTGTCATACTATATACGGAGGAACTCGACGTATATAGTCGAGCAACTTGTCATACTACATATCGAGTAGCCTCAAGATGTATAGCAGAGCTATCCTGGTCATACGCGCGTAGAGCAGCCCCCAAAGGGCAAAGCACCCCGACACACGACCCAAAGCCTATGTGTGTGCCGAAGTGGGTCCGAAAGACCTAATACATATCATACATACACCATGGAAACACATTCACGTAAGTGCATTTGAAACTCACCATGGGTACAATCTCTAGTGGTTCGAAAACAATGTCAACATTATAATTATAAGCTCTTAAGCCACACTAGCATTATAATCATTCTAAAACAATGCCTTGTAAACTAATAAAGATCATACTTGAGAAATTTCCATGTCATTATTAAGTTCACGACATCAATAAAAACATTGAAATTAATTAAGTTTCTTATCTCAACCAAATCATAGTTCAATCACTTCATTCACTTTAAAACTTTCAAATACTTGAAATGTATAATTATTCGGTCGTAAGATTTCAAAAGAACTTAGGCTTTTGCCGATAGGCTAAAATCTTAAAGCTTCAAAACCATAAATCACTTTTCTACAATAGTCTTAGAAATTGTCATAATCCTCAACAACCAACTCATTTGTACAAATATATATATAAATAAATAAATATATATATATATATATATATATATATATATATATATCATAATTGACTTCAAACTCAAATTTCATTAATTTCTAAATAGGAAAAGTATTTTGAAGAATAACCACTCACTATACTAATGATGAGAGAAGTTTGGGTCGTAGGCGGTTCCAATCTCTGTTTGACCTAAAATAATAATTACCCAATTATTAACGACTTTTAAATCCCCATATTAGAACACATCACTAGATTATACCTGTTGGGTTTTATGCCCTAAAACTCGTAGATAGTGAATGTAACCGTTGACCGGATATTAATGAAATAATATTGATATATTTTTCCATTAATTGTCATTAGTTATTTTATATTTGTCTTTGCCTAATAATAACTCTAATCCAATAAACTAGACATCCAAGGTTGTAATATGAGTCTTGAACTATATGTAGCGACATATGGGATCATTGTTCAAGAAACAGCCTAAAGGGTCTATAGTATAGGGATAAGATTGGGTGCCTTATCCTGGTGACACTATTGTTGGTGGACCGCAAGCGCACGGGCCGCAAGTAATATAAAACGGAAAGTATTCCGAGTATCGAATCCTCAGGGAGGCGAAGCGAAACTTAAGCAAATAATTAAAATTCTCTTGAGCACTGAAAATACTTAGGTGAAATAATATTTAGGGACCACGTTCATGCAATAAAAAGATTTAAATTCAAAATGACTAATGAAAACAAATTGATCAATCAGAAATAAAATGTGGAGAAAGAGTTTTCTTTAAGTGAGAAGAGGGGTCTTGAAAATCGATGATTAGCTAAATAATTGCTATAATTATCCTATCTCATTGCCCAACTAATTATAATCCTAGAATCTCCATTAATCACATAGGTTCTCCTATCGGTTTCCCCTAATTGTAATTAATTCATTTTAACAACCTAAGTGTCCTTAGCGCTATTAAAAATCATTAATTATTACGCTCTGATTCATTTTAGGAATCTAAGTTTAATCAACTAATCCCGGTGTCACAACGGGCAATTAAACTAGTTGCATAGATTATGATCTATCCTAATTTCTCTCCGTCAAGTTTCCATTAAGAATCGAATCATTACACAATTGGCCAGATTGAGTAAAGCATTAAGCACATCCATACAAATAATTAGGACATGGGCAAGAGACAAGAAATTATAACAATATTTCAACTATCATTTCATTTCAAGACCCCAAATTGGGGTTTAGCTACACATAATATCCACAATAATTACAAGGGAAAGCGTATTAAAGAGCATAAAAGGAAAGGAATTGACCGTCGAAAAACCCCTCGCTGACGCTTGGAGCCCCGCTGACTACTCCTTGAGCCTCTAAGATTGATCCCCCAAAATTCCCAAAATTTTCCCACTAGAAGAATCCTCTCAAAAAGGCTCAAAAGCCTTGAGAGGGGCTCCAAAAGGAGCCTTAAAGAAGAGAGAAAGGAAGGAATTGGAAGGATGATTGATGAGAAATGAGGCACCCAAGGGGTGCCTTTTATAGGCCTGGAATAGGGGTAGCGTCACGACGCTGCCTTGCTAAGCGTCGCGACGCTGCTGCGCACGCGGCTTGGGCAACAAGAAAGGGCAGCGTCGCGACGCTGCCTTGCTAAGCGTCTCGACGCTGTCCAGATTTCCAGAATTTTCAGCTTCCTTTTTGGGCTGTTTTTTGGGCTTTCTTCTTCATTTCTCTTGGTCTTTTCTTCATGGATGTCTTCTTTGGGCTTCCAAATGCTTCAAACTTTGATTTGGGCTATAATTACTTCAATTATGGCTCTTTTTCTCCCAAAATCATCATTTATACTCCTAAAGACAAAATAGCAAAATTCATTAAATATTTTCATTAAAAACACGATTAAAGCACCAAAAAGCTTAATAAATTGGGACTAAAATAGCGACATTTCTGCTCGCTATCACACCCCCAAACTTAAACTTTTGCTAGTCCCGAGCAAAATAAATTCTAAAGATGCATTTAATAGAATTGCTCAACCCTCAATGATTTTGGAATTCTTAGGATCGAATGGAAAACATGCAAATGGAATAAGCAAGCACCGCATACTCTTGAAGAAATCTTAAACTAGTTTGAACTTAAGATTAATGAATAGCATGCTCAAGACTTATCTATTGATTCTTTTACTAACCTAGATTAGTCTTATGGTTTTCTCCATTTGTTTTCCCCCTACACTGGCTAAGAGCCCCTAATACTTCGGAGTCCTTCTATCATGCAAAAAAAAAAAAACTAGGGTGCCTGTCATCTTTTTTCTTTTTCTTTTTCTTTTTTTTTTTTTCATGGGGGAGCAGACTTCTCACATGATTTTTCTTTTTCTCTACTTTTTCTTTTCTTTTTCTTTTGCTCCTCCCCCAAACTTGCATTTTGATATCTAATGGTACTAGCTTTCACACTACGGTGCAGGGACCCTTAACCCGAATTTTATTCTCTGGTTGGCCTAACTGATCACACCGCAGGTAGCTCTTTTTACCCCTAGGCTTTTTTTTTTCTTTTGAGCAAGCAAAAATTCTTTTTCAACAGATTTTCTTTTTCTCACATTTTCTTTTGTTGCTTTTGCTTTTCTCTCAGCAGGCATAGCATTTTTTCCTACCTAGTTCTTTAGAGCAATCAAGCATGATGTTAAATCAATTTACCAGAAACACAACAAACACAAAGCTCAAACACTTCACAGACCCAATCAAATCACAGACAATCTGATACCACTGAACAATAACATGAAAAACAGAGCAAGTAAACTAAGAAGAGGAAGAAGAAGAAGGGACACAGAAAACTTATAGTGGTTCGATCCAAAAAAAGGTGATCTACATCCACTTGAGGCTATCCACTAGAATCAGCTGATTTACAGAGGTCAATTGCAATCTTCCCATCAATCAAGCACCCTCGGCTTCACAGCGACCTATCTATCACAGATACAGCAATCGCCCAAATACCCAGAAGATTTCCTTACCTCTCTCAGTTCACTAATATCCCTAAATACAGAGAAAACTCTCTCAGACTCACCAAGGTCTCTCTCACTCTTAGAATCGCTCTACCCAGTCCTCCCACAATCAGAGATTTTATAATCCAATCTTGCTGAAAGTGAGTTGTACAAAATGCACACAATAAAAACCCTTATAACAAACTATGACAAACGAGTAACTAACAAAACAGGTCAGTACCCGATTGATGACCCGAAATCCAGATGGATCCTCCAGCTTGCTGAGTTGGCTTCATTCGGCTGAGATGGATGATGAATCATACTAGTGAGACTAATCGAGAAGTTGACTGATAGGTGGCAAACTTTCTACAATTCTTCACCTTTGCCAGATAGCAGACATCTCTCCTTATATACTTCTCTAGTGGAATCCTAGCCTCTTACTCCAGTCTTCATTCAGCAACAACATTGAGAGTTGAAAGGCAACTCTCAAATTTCCTTGCAGGTAACACTTTGGTCAGAGCATCAGCTGCATTGTCTTCAGTGTGTATCTTTTCAAGCTTTAACTTTCCTTCAGCTACAATATCACGGATGAAGTGGAACCGAACATCTATGTGCTTGGTTCGTTCGTGATATGTTTGATTCCTTGACAGGTACACAACACTTTGGCTATCACAAAAGATTGTTGCATTGCTTTCTAAGTCAATTCCCAGCTCCTCTACTAATTCATAGAGCCACAATACTTCTTTAAACACTTCTGTCAAGGCCATGTATTCTGCCTCAGTAGTCGATAGTGCAACAACCGACTGCAAGCTTGATTTCCAGCTGATTGTGTTGCCAAAGAGAGTGAAAACAAGGCCAGAAAGCGATCTCCTTCGGTCTCTATCTCCTGCATAATCTGCATCAACAAAACCTACAAGTTTCGTTGTTAGTAAATCAGATTTAGAGTATTTCAGACCATGAGATAATGTGCCTTTAACATATCTCAACAACCACTTTACTGCAGACCAGTGATATTTCCCAGGGCATGACATAAATCTACTTACCACACTAAGAGCATATGCCAAATCCGGTCTTGAACATACCATTAGGTACATAAGACTTCCCACCATATTTGCATATGGTATGTGATTCATATCAGCCTTCTCTTCATCTGTTTTTGGTGAATGTTCAAGAGATAGTTTGAAGTGATTTCCCAGAGGAACATATACAGGCTTAGAATTCTGCATACCATATTTACTCAGCATTTTGTTGGCATAAATTTCTTGAGATAAAAACAGTGTTCCCTTTGTTCTATCTCTCTTAATATCAATACCTAAAATCCGTCTTGCTTCACCCAAATCCTTCATATCAAAAACACCTTTCAATGTGTCTTTTAATTTCTCTATTTCATGCTTATCAGAGGATGCAAGTAACATGTCATCAACATATAGCAAAAGATAGATAGAAGCTTGATTCTTAACATGTTTAAAGTAAACAAAATGATCCAGGTTACTTCTTGAAAAGCCACAAGACAACATGAAAGAATCAAACTTAATATACCATTGTCTAGGGGCTTGCTTCAGCCCACACAAGGATTTTTTAAGCAAACAGACTTGGTTCTCAGTTCCTTCAACTACAAATCCCATTGGTTGTTGCATGTAAATGGTTTCAGACAGCTCACCATGTAAAAAGGTTGTCTTAACATCTAATTGATCAAGTTCTAGACCATAAACAGTAACAAGGGACAGCAGGGTTCTAATCGAGGAGTGTCTTACAACCGGTGAGAAAATCTCACCATAATCAACTCCTTTTTGAGTAAACCCTTTAGCAACTAATCTTGCTTTGTACCTTTTTGGTTGTGAAGGATCTACACTTTGCTTCACCTTAAAAATCCATTTACATCCAACCAATTTTTTATTCAAGGGTCTTTTAACCAACTCCCAGGTATTGTTTTTATGGAGGGAATCCATCTCATCTTGCATAGCCTCCTTCCATTTATCACTGTCTTCTGTGTTAATTGCTTCACTATAGGTAAGTGGTTCTTCATCTACCGAATTCATTTCAGTATATAGAGCATAGTGAACAAGATCAGCATTTGCATACCTAGCTGGTCTTCTAACTTCTCTTCTTTGCCTATCACGGGTTAGACTGTAATTTTGTAAGGAATCTACTTCAGGTTGAGCTACCACAGATTGTGTATTTTCAGGTTGTGTTTCAGTTATTTCCTCACTGCTATTCCCTGGTTCTGAGACATCATTTTCAGTTATAGTTGTCTTCGGTGAGAACTCTAACTCCAATTCATAAGTTTGCTTATTATCAGTTTTGGGGTTATCATTTTCAATATTCTTTTCCCAGGCAATTACAGTCTCATCAAAGGTTACATCCCTGCTAATGATACATTTTTCTTCACCCTTTTCAATGCACCAAAGCCTATAACCTTTAACACCAGAAGGATATCCCAAAAACAGGCATTTTTTGGCTCTATGGTCTAACTTTCCATCTTTTGTATGTGCATAAGCTATGCAACCAAAAGTTCTCAAATTACTTAAATCTGGTGGGTGATTAGACCATTTTTCAATAGGAGTTTTAAAGTCAATTGCAGTAGATGGACTCCTATTTATCAAGTAAGTTGCTGTCATAAGAGCTTCACCCCAAAACTTTTTAGGCAAACATGCATTTGACATCAAGCATCTTACTTTTTCTAAGAGTGTTCGGTTCATCCGTTCAGCCAAACCATTCTGTTGTGGAGTCCCACGCACAGTCAAATGCCTTAATATCCCTTCAGTTTTATAATATTCTTTAAATTCAGTGCTTAGAAACTCTAAACCGTTGTCAGTTCTTAGACACTTGACCTTTCTCTCAGTTTGTTTTTCAACTAAAGTTTTCCAGTGGACAAACGTTTTAAAGGTCTCGTCTTTAGTTTTCAAAAGGTAGGTCCACACTTTCCTGGAGAAGTCATCTACAATACATAAGAAGTATCTGGCTCCTCCCATTGTAGGTGTCTTTTCTGGCCCCCACAGATCAGCATGCACATAATCAAGAATTTTCTTAGAATTGTGCTGCCCTTTACCAAAAGACACTCTCGTGGACTTCCCATAAACACAGTGCTCACATACATCAAGGGATGACACAGCAAACTTGCTTAACAGTCCCTGTTTAGATAACTCTCTCAGACCTCTCTCACTCATGTGTCCTAACCTGGCATGCCATAATTGAGTCTATTTTTGATCCCTGGCAGAAGCAACAGCAGTAGTCCCTACTACTGTATTACCGTTTAGGACATATAAACCATTATATAAGGTTCCTTTGGCTTTGACAATGGCACATTTAACAACTTTTATAGTGCCATTTTCAAGCTTGCATAAATACCCAGCTTTGTCAAAGACTCCCAGTGAGATTAGATTTCTTTTAAGGTCTGGTACATACCTAACATTTGACAGCTCCCTTATTTGGTTATCAAACATTTTCACTTGGACTGTTCCTATTCCCTTGATACTACATTCTTGATGGTTCCCTAACAACACTTTACCTCCATCAATTTCTTCAAAATTCATAAACCAATGTTTATTTGGTGTCATATGGAAGGAACAACCAGAATCAAGGATCCATTCAGAGTCAAAATTTCCCTCAGAAACAATAAGGACTTCAGCTGTCTCATAATTTTCAGTTAGGTTTGCATTATGTTGTTCATCTTCCTTCTTTGACTCATTTTTCCTTTTGTTTTTGAGCTCATAGCAATTTCTACGTATGTGGCCTTCCTTATGACAGTAAAAGCATCTTTTAGTTTTATTGCCTTGTGATTTAGACCTACTTCTACCATTATTCCTTGGTGATTTCTTTTCTGTTCTTCCTCTAGTAAACAGAGCTTCACTCTCTTTTCCTTTACCTTTTCTGAGTTCTAAATCTCTAGACCGAAGAGCACTAAGGACTATATCCATAGTTAAGCTGTCTCTTCCATATCTAATTGCAGATTTTACTTCATTATAAGATTCAGGGAGTGAATTCAACAGGATAATGGCTCGATTCTCATCTGATATTTTTTCATCAATGCTTGCTAGGTCTAAAACAATTCGGTTAAACTCATCCAAGCTATGTTCTAGGTCTTTTGAAGGGTCCATTTTAAAACAAAAGAACCGTTCCTTAATGTAGAGTTTGTTTGTTAATGACTTTGTTTGATAAATTTTATCAAGTTGTTTCCAGAGTTCTTCAGCTGTATTGGCTTCATGCACTTGTCGCAGTACATTGTCTGCTAAATAGAGTATTATGGTGCTAAATGCATCTCCTTAGTTTCATTTATTTCAGACGCTGACAGACCAGTTGTCCAATCAGTAGACTCATCTAAGACTTTAGCTACTTTTTGTTGAACAAGCAATGCACGCATTTTCTTTTTCCACAGTGAAAAATCACCCTTGCCATCAAAACGTTCTACTTCAAATTTAGCAGCCATAATCGAAACAACTTCTAGATTATAAACAATTCTCAAGCTCTGATACCAATTGTTAAATCAATTTACCAGAAACACAACAAACACAAAGCTCAAACACTTCACAGACCCAATCAAATCACAGACAATCTGATACCACTTAACAATAACTTGAAAAACAGAGCAAGTAAACTAAGAAGAGGAAGAAGAAGAAGGGACACAGAAAACTTATAGTGGTTCGATTCAAAAAAGGTGATCTACATCCACTTGAGGCTATCCACTAGAATCAGCTGATTTACATAGGTCAATTGCAATCTTCCCATCAATCAAGCACCCTCGGCTTCACAGCGACCTATCTATCACAGATACAGCAATCGCCCAAATACCCAGAAGATTTCCTTACCTCTCTCAGTTCACTAATATCCCTAAATATAGAGAAAACTCTCTCAGACTCACCAAGGTCTCTCTCACTCTTAGAATCGCTCTACCCAGTCCTCCCACAATCAGAGATTTTATAATCCAATCTTGCTGAAAGTGAGTTGTACAAAATGCACACAATAAAAACCCTTATAACAAACTATGACAAACGGGTAACTAACAAAACAGGTCAGTACCCGATTGATGACCCGAAATCCAGATGGATCCTCCAGCTTGCTGAGTTGGCTTCATTCGGCTGAGATGGATGATGAATCATACTAGTGAGATTAATCGAGAAGTTGACTGATAGCTGGCAAACTTTCTACACATGAACTTCTTAATATTAGAAACTAAGCCTATCGGGGTGACAACAACTTTGAAAACCATAATAAGAATCTAGATTTTCAAAGACGTCATTAGATAAGACTATTGCATGCTTTAGACATCAGAACTAAGTATCAAAAAATTTGAAAATTTCACAATTTCTGCCGTGCTCCCAGATTCCACAACATATAAACCATTTTCTCCCAAAATTTCAAAAATCACATCCTTGGCTATCATGGCTAGTTATTCATGCATCCAACAGAATTTAAATATGCTCAACACAGCGGAAGCCTCCCCCCCAAACTTAAACTAAACATTGTCCCCAATGTTTTAAAACAGAAAAGCATAAAGAGAGATACTGAGACTTCCCTGAGCTAGGAGCACTTCATCCTCTTCCTTTGGATCCATGAAAAATGGGAAATGTGGGATTTTGGGATTTGCTAAGGTGATCCTGCAAAACAAAATTGGATCACGGAGCAAAGAAAATTATTTACCGCAAAAACAACTAACTACTTTAATCCTTGGGTTGCCTCCCAAGCAGCGCTTTCTTTAACGTCTTTAGCTAGACTAGGCTCGGCACGCTTACGGAGGCTCAAAATAAAAATTTTCATCATCCTCCGGGCCCTGCAAGAAATCACGCACCGAATTGCATACTACAAACAGGGGAGAAAAAAAACTTTCCCCTGGCCCATCTTCACTAAAGAGATTCTCATAATAACATTTTAGAAAATAATCAGCCGCATCAAATCTCTTTTCTAAATCACTATTCTTAAAACAGTTGTTAACAGAGTCATCAAGCGTTATAATATCTACTGGTCTAGGATCTAGAGATGGCCTATCAATCATGCCAGACCATTCATCAGAAAAAATATCTACATGCTCAGCAGATCCTTAAGACTCAGAATTAAAAAATGATTCAACTAAGCTGTCACATGACTCATCATCAGAAGAATTAAAGAATTCAAGAATTTCAGGATCATATTCTATATTATGCACAGATTCAAGTTCTTCTGGGTCAGATTCTATGCTATACACATCATCAGGACATGAAAAAAAAGTATTCACATTGTCAGGATTCATGCATTCAGGAATGTCAAGATCAGACTCAATAGATTCACTGTAATCATGGTCAGACTCAAAATTATCTATCGAGCAATCTTTTTTATGCCTTTTATGTTCATGCTCAATGTCAGGCAATTCAATATCATCATCAAAATTATTCATTTCAGGCAATTCCAATTCATTTTCAAAGGAAGGTAAATCATCAACTGCAGATATTTCATTTTCACAAGCAGGCAAGTCTAATTCATTTTCAAAGTCAGGCAGATCCAAATCATTTTCAAACAGAGGATTATCCATATATGCATCATGATCAAAATTTACATTATCAAAAAGCATTTCTCCTAAGCCTAGGCCAAGATTATAGCCTACCTCTTCATCGTCATCAGTCAAGTATTCAGGCCCAACAGAAAAACATGTATGCAAACTACAAACAGATTCATCTTGGCCAAAAATACTAAACACGACTTTTTCATCATCAATGTTCAAGGTAAGCTTACCTGTATGCACGCTAATCTCAGCCTTACCAGTGGCTAGGAAAGGTCTGCCTAAGATAATTGGCACTTCTTTGTCCTCTTTCATGTCCAGTACCACGAAATCTACAGGGAAGATGAATTTGTTGACTTTCACCAACACGTCCTCCACAACACCCATCGGGTGGGTAATTGATCTGTCAGCAAGCTGGAGAGTGACGTCAGTGTCTGTCATACCTGATAAACCAATCTTCCTGTATACAGAGTAGGGCATCAAATTTATACTTGCTCCTAAATCACATAGAGCCCTATCGAAGGATACTTCTCCTATGGTACAGGGAACAGTAAAACCCCCTGGGTCTTTCTGCTTAGAGGGTATCCTACCAGAAATAATGGTACTGCTACTCTCAGATAAATTAAAAACTTCTTTTTTCAGACTTTTCTTTTTAGAAAGCATTTCCTTCATGAATTTTCCATAATTTGGCATATTATACAAAGCTTCTACCAATGGAATATTCACAGACAACTTTTTAAACATTTCTAAAAAATTTTGAAATTGTTCATCTAATTTGACATTCTTGAATCTTTGAGGAAAAGGTAACTCCCTGAAATCAAAGGTTGGACATTCGCCCCTCCGCTTGGGCGGGCTAATATGCGAACCTCTGTCATGGTGGTTGCATGGAACCACTTCTTCCTCAGTCAGCTTCTTATTGTCATTCTGCCTCTCATCTTCTTTTCTACCTGCAAAGCTGTTAGAAAAATCACATTTTAATTCAATAGAGTTGGGAGGATGTTGGAACCTTTCAGAGGAGGCTTTTTGTGCCTCAGCCCCTTCATCTTCATCCCTTCTCTTTTCTTCTTCCTTTTTCTTCTCTGAACTGTCCTCCAGTCTTCTGCCACTTCTTAGAACCACCATCTTACACTGCTCTTTCGGGTTAGGCTCAGTATCACTTGGAAATTTTCCCTTCTGAAGGGCATTTACTGCTGAAGCAATCTGACCTATCTGCACTTCCATATTCTTTAGAGTTGCGTCGTGGTTGTTTACTGATGTCTGGAGATTCACATTCAATATTCTTTGTTCCTTGATGAATAAAGCCACCATCTCCTCCAGATTATTTTTCTTTTCAGGAGTACTCGTTGATGCAAAACCTGGGGGTGGCTGCAAAACATTCTTCGTATTTGCATATGAGAAGTTCTCGTGATTGCGCAGACTGGGGTGGTAGAAGTTTGGTACTCCTTGAGTATATGATCTATTTCCTATGTATTGAACTTCTTCCACATCTTGACCTTCCTTCTTTGAATGACCTTCAGCTAAGGTGGAAATGGACTTAACCACCTCAGATGACGTCAATTTGTTTAGTGCATTGGTCAGAGATGCCAGTTGCGCTTTCAGTGAACTTGACTCATCCAATTCATATAATCCAGCCTTTTTTGTAACCATTCCTCTCTCCATCGGCCATTGATAACTTGTTGCCGCCATTTCCTCAAGTAGGTCTTTGGCTTCTGTCACTGTTTTTGAAAGAAAACTCCCTCCTGCTGATGTGTCAAGGACTGCCTTTGTGGAGGGGTTTAATCCATTATAGAATAACTGTACCTGAAGCCAAGCAGGATATCCGTGTTGGGGGCATCGCCTAAGCATTTCCTTATATCTTTCCCACGCTTTGTATAACTGCTCCTCGTCAAGCTGTCTGAATGTTCCAATTTCAGTCCGGAGCTTGGTAGTCTTAGCCGGTGGAAAAAATTTTGTCAGAAAAGCCTGGGCAAGCTCGTCCCAAGTACTGATGCTGCCCGTCTCGACTGATTCGAGCCAATCTTTTGCTTTATCCTGTAGGGAAAATGGAAACAGCCTCAATCTGATCGCGTCGGCCGGAACTCCGTTCATCTTTACTGTCCCGCATATTTCTAGGAATGATCGCAGATGAGAGTGGGGGTCCTCGGAAGGATGTCCCTTGAACGAGTTATCGCGTGCCATCTGAATCAACCCTGTTTTTAGCTAAAAATTTGTAGCTTGGATCGGGGCGTACATAATTCCAGAATTCTCCGTAGGAAGAACTGGCTGCAGAAAATCTCTAATTGCCTTGGGAGCTTCTTCTTGGTGGGCCATCGCCTCTGCTAATCTTTTTTCTCTTCTAATGGATTTTAGAGTCCTGTTAATCTCAAGATCTAACGGAAACAAATCAACCACCTTGTTTCTTCGCATACAATGCTACCAGATAACAAAAAGAACCAAACAAAAATGAAAATAAAATAATATTCACAAAATGATGAAAGAAAAAAATATTTACACCTAAATTACCATTTACCCTTTTCTTTTCGATGTCAAGAAAAAATAATTTTTTTGCTTAAAAATCAAGCCTCCCCAGCAACGGCACCAAAAACTTGTTGGTGGACCGCAAGCGCACGGGCCGCAAGTAATATAAAACGGAAAGTATTCCGAGTATCGAATCCTCAGGGAGGCGACGCGAAACTTAAGCAAATAATTAAAATTCTCTTGAGCACTGAAAATACTTAGGTGAAATAATATTTAGGGACCACGTTCATGCAATAAAAAGATTTAAATTCAAAATGACTAATGAAAACAAATTGATCAATCAGAAATAAAATGTGGAGAAAGAGTTTTCTTTAAGTGGGAAGAGGGGTCTTGAAAATCGATGATTAGCTAAATAATTGCTATAATTATCCTATCTCATTGCCCAACGAATTATAATCCTAGAATCTCCGTTAATCACATAGGTTCTCCTGTCGGTTTCCCCTAATTGTAATTAATTCATTTTAACAACCTAAGTGTCCTTAGCGCTATTAAAAATCATTAATTATTACGCTCTGATTCATTTTAGGAATCTAAGTTTAATCAACTAATCCCGGTGTCACAACGGGCAATTAAACTAGTTGCATAGATTATGATCTATCCTAATTTCTCTCCGTCGAGTTTCCATTAAGAATCGAATCATTACACAATTGGCCAGATTGAGTAAAGCATTAAGCACATCCATACAAATAATTAGGACATGGGCAAGAGACAAGAAATTATAACAATATTTCAACTATCATTTCATTTCAAGACCCCAAATTGGGGTTTAGCTACACATAATATCCACAATAATTACAAGGGAAAGCATATTAAAGAGCATAAAAGGAAAGGAATTGACCGTCGAAAAACCCCTCGCTGACGCTTGGAGCCCCGCTGACTACTCCTTGAGCCTCTAAGATTGCTCCCCCAAAATTCCCAAAATCTTCCCACTAGAAGAATCCTCTCAAAAAGGCTCAAAAGCCTTGAGAGGGGCTCCAAAAGGAGCCTTAAAGAAGAGAGAAAGGAAGGAATTGGAAGGATGATTGATGAGAAATGAGGCACCCAAGGGGTGCCTTTTATAGGCCTGGAATAGGGTTAGCGTCGCGACGCTGCTGCGCACGCGGCTTGGGCAACAAGAAAGGGCAGCGTCGTGACGCTGCCTTGCTAAGCGTCTCAACGCTGTCCAGATTTCCAGAATTTTCAGCTTCCTTTTTGGGCTGATTTTTGGGCTTTCTTCTTCATTTCTCTTGGTCTTTTCTTCATGGATGTCTTCTTTGGGCTTCCAAATGCTTCAAACTTTGATTTGGGCTATAATTACTTCAATTATAGCTCTTTTTCTCCCAAAATCATCATTTATGCTCCTAAAGACAAAATAGCAAAATTCATTAAATATTTTCATTAAAAACACGATTAAAGCACCAAAAAGCTTAATAAATTAAGACTAAAATAGCGACATTTCTGCTCGCTATCAACTATGGATACGACCCACTTTGTATTTGATACAAACGCTGCGATCCAACACGTTCGTGTAGGACACATGCGAGTGAGGGTATCCTATGCAATGAGTTTGCATAAGACCGGACCGCGAAATAGTAACCACTGGTTATAACACCGTTAACTAGTTGGTTTTCTATTTAACTAGGACGACCTAGACGACTTAGTCTTAATCCTGAGTTGATTATGGGCTCCTACTCATGAGAGATTGTCCTTTGATTTGTATGGGTGACAGTGGCCAGTACGCCGACTCATTAAGCCTACCATTTTGGGGACAAGACCGAATGGGGAGTTGGGAACGTAATCGTGCAAGATGGAATTCACTCCTTCCCGACTTTAGGGAAGCAGATGAGTGTTCCCTTAAGTGGTTACTCCGAGTCTTGAACAAAGAGCCCTACCCTCTCAATGGCACGAGAGGGTTTTCTGTTTGATGGTTGGACCACAAACAGGTTGTTCATTAGAGGAGAACTGGTACTTAAGGAAATAGAGGTAACCCAGGGGTAAAACGGTAATTTGACCCAGCTGGTGTTACGGACACTCGTGAAGGACTAACTAGTCGATATTGGTCTATATCCGTGGACACAGAAAATAGGTCTGTAGTGAGAAGAGTGCAACTGTGAGTCTATAATGGAATGAACGCACGGTTAACGAATATTGATTAATGTGGTTAATGAGTTTGACCAATTAATCTCACATCGTTGGAGCTTCTGATCTGCATGTCCATTAGGTCCCACTGGTAGCTCATAAAGTAATTTGAGGCAACTAAGTAATAAATGTAAATTGAAAATGTTCAATTTACTATGGGAAACAAATGTAATATATATTGATATATTATTATGAGAGAAATTAATATTTGAAGGAATTGAAATATAAATTTATGGAAGTTTGAAAGAGTTCAAATAATGGATTAATTAATTTAAGGCCTTAAATCTATTTGGGCAAATTAATTAATTCAAGGCCGGAAATGAAATATGTGATATTTAATTGGTGGTTAATTAATTAAAGAATTCATTAACCGGGAATTAATCAATCATGGAAATAATTAATCACTTAAGGAAGTGATTAATCATTTATGGAAATGATCTAATCACTTATGGAAGTAATTAGTCATTTGTGGAAAAGATTAATCAATTATGGAATTGATTGATCATGATTGATTAAATAAGGAATAAGATTGAATCAATTTTGGAAAAGATTGATTTAATTGAATATTTTATTCATGGCCTCTCTTCTATAAATACATGAAGTTTTCAAGCTTCCCCTTTTTCAACACAACAACTACCTTCACTTTAGTTTTCAAGCTAACCCATGAAGTTTCCAACAAAAGGAAGAAAAACCCACCAAAGAATCTACTAATCTAACCTCTACAACCCATGAGAAACTTAAATCAAAAGTTAGAGAACTTTACCCAAGGTTTCAATCCAAAGTTTGAGCTTCCTTCCTTGATTTTCCCTTTAAGAATAGCGCTTAAAAATGTCTTATCCTCCTCTCAAAATAGTCATTTCTCCAAGCTTCTCTCCTTCTTCCTCTCTTTTTCTCTCTCTTCCTTTCTCCCTGTTTTGTATTTTTGTTTTCTATTTTCCTTTTTTTCTTAAATAACTAAAGCTTCCGTTGGAAGCTTTAGTTTTCCCTTTTATCTTTTTTTTTAATATATTTTTTTATTTTAAAGCTTCCAACGGAAGCTTTCTTCCATCTTTTTTTTTTAAATTTTATTTTAACTACCCTTCTCTTTTTTTTTGATAATTTTGTTTTGTTTTCTCTTTTTAATTTGTTTTTAAAGCTTCCAACCAAGATTTCCCATTTTTTTCTAACCATTTTCATTATTATTATTTTTTTTACCCATAGAAATAGGCATTTAATTATTCTGAGTTACACAATTGGTTGGCCTCATTCTTTAGACAACTCCTACGCAGGGTTCCCCGGATACCACACAAAATAATCATCGCATTTGTTGGCGTTCAAAGGGCAGTCCACAAAAGCAGTAGCATCCCAATTGTAACACAGAGTTATTTCATGCTGTTCACACGAGATTTCGGAGAGAGAAATTTGATTCGTGAAACTACTTGTATGTATTGATTTTTGTATAAGTGTAGTGGATTACAATCTCTAGTTACAACCTTTGATGCTTTCTCTCACAATTTCAAGTTGGCTTGATCTACAGAGTCTTCAAGAAGCTTTGGTCTAGAAGGTTTGTTCTTTAGAAGGATTTGGATTCTTCTAGATGGATCGAGGTAAACTTCAGTCTTCAGGTCTGCAGGAGGTTCAGAGCTTCAGTCTTCGATTTGGTAGGAGGACTTGAAGAGGATCTGAACTTCGATCTTCAGTTCTGCAGTGAGATTGGAAGATGATCGGAGCTTCGTTCTTCAATTCTGCGACAGGATTTGGAAAGGATCTGAGCTTTGATCTTCACTTTGTTGCGAGATTTGAAGAGGATCTTAGCTTCGTTCTTCAGTTTTGCGGCAGGATTTGAGGGTGATCGGAACCTTGTTCTTCAGTTCTGTAGCTGAATCCGGCGAGGATCTGAGCTTTGATCTTCGGTTCTGCAGTGGGTTTTGAAGAGGATCTGAACTTCGTTCTTCAGTTCTGTGTCGGGATTTGAAGATGATCAGAGTCTTGTTCTTCGGTTCTGCAGTTGGATTTGATGAGGATCTGAGCTTCGATCTTCGGTTTTGCAGAAGGAGCTTCAATCTTCGGTTTCTTCTGAGAGCTTTCTCTTCTTCCTTTCTTTCTGCCGTCTCCCAAATGAGAAGTCATGTCTCCTATTTATAGAGTTTTCTAAAGGACTTCGTGGGCTTGGGCTTGGGCTTGGTTGCATTTGGGCCCATGGGCTTGGGCCTGAAATGTATTTGGGCTCATCCATGGGCTTGGGCTTGAAATTTTGGGCTACTGACCCAATTGCCTTAATGAATTTGGGTTGAAATTGAACCCAATTCAATCTAACTTCATGAAATTAGTACATTTTAATTTCACGAACTTAGACAATTACTTGAAGAAAACTTTCTATGCCAACAAGTGCCCCCTTTTCGAGATTTATGCACAAATATGTGGGTGAATCTCGAAAATTATGACTTGGCAATAATTTTTTTCTTCATAATTTTGACTACCCAATTTGTACTTGAACTGGGAGTAGGATTTGAGGCTATTTCCAGGTTTTGAACTTAAAATAAAATTTGAATTTTAGTTCACTCCTATTTTGGGGAAATTTTGGATTTGAGGTAAAAATCTGAAATTTACCACAAATTGGTTTCGAAAGAAACTTTGAATTCTTCAATTTTCTTTGAATTTGGAGAATAATTTGAGCTTTTGCCAACTTAGCTTGAACTTGGGATTGAATTCTAATTTAATCATGCTTTGAGTAAAATTTGGAGCATGAGTAAATTTGGAGTTGAGGCAAAATCTTACCAAATTTGGGTTTGGGTATAATTTGAATTTGATAAAATCTCAATTTGCGCTAAAATTTTGGATTATTCCCAATTTTTTGTTTGGAAGGAACTAAAATTCAACAAGGATTTTAACTTTGAATTTCTATATCCAAAACTTGAATTTTAGTCCAATCTCGATTGCTATGGACTTTAAAATGTACCCAAATTTGGCTTTGAAACAATCAAAAATTTATTACGAACTTAACTTCGAATAAAATTTGATTTAAGTTGAACTTAGAATTGGATTTAAACAACCTTCAAACTTTAATTAGAATTTGGGATGCCTCCAACAATTCACTAATGCTGAACATTTGAATTTTACCGGTTGATTTGATCTGGCGTAAAATTTTAATTGAAAATTGAATTTTAAACTCACCAGAATTTGGGTAAAACAACTTAAAAAAATATTTAGATTTCTTTTTTAATTTTGTTTTAATTTTTTTTTTAATCGGAATAGGATTTAAGATAGAATTGTTGTTTTTAAATATTTTTTTTTTAAAATCTTTGATTGCCCGAAATTTTGGAATTAACCAAGCAATACAGCAGAATGGGGGAGAATTTGGGCCTTGAGTAGAGTTAAATATCTAAACAAATTACCATGAATCTTGGATTGTATGTGATATTAAAAACTCACTCAAGCTTGAAATTAAGATTCTCTCATTCGGTTGAAACAAAATCTTACCCATATTGCGAGATAATATCTTAGAGATTTTGCACTATATATACCCGACGAGGATAGATGGAATTCACTTCATCTTGTGCCATCAAAATAAATTTAGAATTTGGCTGACTAGAAACGCATCTTCTTGAAGAAAACCACGTGGACTTTGTTATATCCAGAAAGAAACCATAAGCAACTTGCTGCCTTCGGGTCGTCAAGTTGCTTCCATCGCCACTTCGCTGGTAAGATTTTGACTCTTGTTGCTGAGATTAGGAGATGAGAAAGAAGTTTGGCGGGCTGCTGTTCGGGTTGCAGATCGAGAGAGAGGCTGTGAGGCAGTGGCGCTGGCACTACTCGCGGCGGAGGTGCGGCGTGAAGGTCTTTTCTAGATGAGGGAGACGAACGAGAGAGAAAAGTAGAGGGATAGAGAAAGATTGTGGGGATGAGAGAGAAAGGGACGACAGAGAGAAAGGAAGAAGAAGAGAGAAGAAGGGGAAAGAAAGCTGGGGCGTTTTTTTTTTAAGTTTCCCTTTTTTTTCAAATTTGTTTTTCAATGTTATGATTTTATTTTATTAGATTTTTTTTTCAATTTTTTTTTCTTATTTTGTCACGTGTTGCCTTTTTCCCTTCTTTATTTTTTTTTTTAATTTTCTTTTAACTTGTTTTGTTTTGCTTTGCTTTTTTTTTTTTAACATTTTGTTAAGAGTTTGTTTGTTTTTTTTTTTTTTTTTACTTTCACTTTCCAGGCTTTTTTTTTTAACCTTTTTTTTTTTTTTTTGCTTTTAATCTTCAATTTTTTTTACCATCCCTTTATTATTTGTTTTTTTTTTTTTTTTGTAAGCTTCTGTTTTTTTTTTTTCTTTTTTTCTTTTTTTTTCAACTCTTACTTTTCAAATTATTTGTTTTAATCATTATTTTTTAGGTGGGAAAAACGTGTTCAGGCCTTTTTCATTTAAGTTTTCTTCTTTTTTTTTTCAAATTTAAATTTCATCTTATTTTATTCTTTTTTTTTTTTAACTTTTGGGTCCACTTATTTATTTATTTAACTTTGGACCCCTTTCTTTTGTTTGCTAATTAATCTTTTTTTTCTTAATCTCAGGGAATAACTATATTCAACCACTCTTATTGCACCTAACACTTGCTTGCTACCTAGAAGGTGAATACATTTTTTTCGTTAAGCATTTATTATAAGTTATTTCCCAAAATGACAAGTTTTTTTTTTTTTATAAAAGATTTGTTTAAAAAAAAAAATATTCTTAAATTAAGAGTGATCAACCCCTAGGCAAAATTTAGACTGGTCATTCTCTCACTTCTGTTTTCTCAGGCAGTGACCAACCCCTGATTCAGGCGGAATTCAGGATGGTCACTTCCCCTTCCCGTCGTGCCTCAGGCAGTGATCAACCCCTGATTCAGGCGGAATTCAGAATGGTCACTTGCCCTTCATGTCTTGCCTCAGGCAGTGATCAACCCCTGATTCAGGCGGAATTCAGGATGGTCACTTGCCCTTCACGTCTTTCCTCAGGCAGTGATGAACCCCTGATTCCGGCGGAATTCAGGATGGTCACTTGCCCTTCACGTCTTGCCTCAGGCAGTGATCAACCCCTGATTCAGGCGGAATTCAGGATGGTCACTCGCCCTTCCTGTCTTGCCTCAGGCAGTGATCAACCCCTGATTTAGGCGGAATTCAGGATGGTCACTTGCCCTTCACGTCTTGCCTCAGGCAGTGATCAACCCCTGATTCAGGCGGAATTCAGGATGGTCACTTGCCCTTCACGCCTTGCCTCAGGCAGTGATCAACCCCTGATTCAGGCGGAATTCAGGATGGTCACTTGCCCTTCACGTCTTTCCTCAGGCAGTGATGAACCCCTGATTCCGGCGGAATTCAGGATGGTCACTTGCCCTTCACGCCTTGCCTCAGGCAGTGATCAACCCTTGATTCAGGCGGAATTCAGGATGGTCACTTGCCCTTCACGTCTTGCCTCAGGCAGTGATCAACCCCTGATTCAGGCGGAATTCAGGATGGTCACTTGCCCTTCACGCCTTGCCTCAGGCAGTGATCAACCCCTGATTCAGGCGGAATTCAGGATGGTCACTTGCCCTTCACGTCTTTCCTCAGGCAGTGATGAACCCCTGATTCCGGCGGAATTCAGGATGGTCAGTTGCCCTTCACGTCTTGCCTCAGGCAGTGATCAACCCCTGATTCAGGCGGAATTCAGGATGGTCACTCGCCCTTCCTGTCTTGCCTCAGGCAGTGATCAACCCCTGATTTAGGCGGAATTCAGGATGGTAACTTGCCCTTCACGTCTTGCCTCAGGCAGTGATCAACCCCTGATTCAGGTGGAATTCAGGATGGTCACTTGCCCTTCACGCCTTGCCTCAGGCAGTGATCAACCCTTGATTCAGGCGGAATTCAGGATGGTCACTTGCCCTTCACGTCTTGCCTCAGGCAGTGATCAACCCCTGATTCAGGCGGAATTCAGGATGGTCACTTGCCCTTCACGCCTTGCCTCAGGCAGTGATCAACCCCTGATTCAGGCGGAATTCAGGATGGTCACTTGCCCTTCACGTCTTTCCTCAGGCAGTGATGAACCCCTGATTCCGGCGGAATTCAGGATGGTCAGTTGCCCTTCACGTCTTGCCTCAGGCAGTGATCAACCCCTGATTCAGGCGGAATTCAGGATGGTCACTTGCCCTTCACGCCTTGCCTCAGGCAGTGATCAACCCCTGATTCAGGCGGAATTCAGGATGGTCACTTGCCCTTCACGTCTTTCCTCAGGCAGTGATCAACCCCTGATTCCGGCGGAATTCAGGATGGTCAGTTGCCCTTCACGTCTTGCCTCAGGCAGTGATAAACCCCTGATTCAGGCGGAATTCAGGATGGTCACTCGCCCTTCCTGTCTTGCCTCAGGCAGTGATCAACCCCTGATTTAGGCGGAATTCATGATGGTAACTTGCCCTTCACGTCTTGCCTCAGGCAGTGATCAACCCCTGATTCAGGTGGAATTCAGGATGGTCACTTGCCCTTCACGCCTTGCCTCAGGCAGTGATCAACCCTTGATTCAGGCGGAATTCAGGATGGTCACTTGCCCTTCACGCCCTTCACGCCTTGCCTTAGGCAGTGATCAACCCCTGATTCAGGCAGAATTCAAGCCGATCACTTTATATTTTGTGATTCAATAAACTCATCATCATTGTTTTGACCAGTGCTATATCTTTTCTTTTAACCTTCTATTTTCTTTTTTTGTAGGAACATGGTGCATTTCACAGAGCTTTCAGATAACGGGAAGAAAAGTCTGGTTGTTCTACTGGACAAAGATCAACCCATCAGAAGTGGGACCATTCTTCCAATTGAGACTTCCATTACAGAGTCAAACATTGCTTGGGAAAAATCTCATTTTCTTTCGGAATGGTCTCTAGAAAGGACTCAGGGCCAGAACTCTTCCACTAAAGTTTGGATTCTACGATCTTCTTTACACGGAAAGAAGCCAAATGTCAATCCAGAACCGACGTTGGGGCGTCGCATCATTGAAAATCAGGTTCGTTGGGGGCCTTTACTGAAATTCACGGAGAATTTACTCACATTGCTGGTTACTGGGAGTGGCTAGAGTTTGTCATTGTTCGGAATAAGAAACTACTACGAGGCTCTGGTTTGTATTCAGCTGTGATAGCTTCCTTATACTCCTGTGACCGTAATAATGACATAGTTCGAGCCTTTTGTGAAGCCTGGTGTCCTTCGACCAACACCCTTCACACTTCATCTGGGGAAATATCCCTTTCTTTGTGGGACATGTGGAAACTTGGAGGTCTTCCCATCAAAGGGAGATTCTACGATGAAACTATCCCTAGTTGTGAGGAATTGTTAAGATCAAGCAACGAAGATGGCCATCTACCCAAGAGTTGCGGATATCTTTTTGACGCCTATCATCGTATTGCATCCCAGCAAATGGAGAGACAACAAATTTCGACTCACATGTGGATTTCCTTTTGGTTTAAAGGTGATTTGAGATATGCCAAGCCTCCTTCTCGTAGGCCAAAGAAATCTTCTCGTCCTCGTTCAACTCATAATCCAGACGGGTCTCTCACCCAGCCACGCGACTAGTCTGACAAAGAACAAGAGCTATTTCAAGATCTTGGCGTAGAAGAAGGATGGAAAGAACGGACGTATCGGGCTGCCTTTCTTTCTTGTTGGTTGTGCGTTTTTGTGTTTCCCTACAAGAACATGAATCTTCTTCGCCCCGGTGTATTTAAAGTTGCGAGCATAATGGCCGAAGGTGCCATTTTCAATCTTGCAGTCCCAGTTTTATCCAACATTTATCACGGACTCGGCCAAATCTTCAATACACCACATTCAACTGGACGTCCTGATATTTGTTTTCCCATTCACTATGTTTATGGCTGGATAGCGCATTATTTTGCCACCCATTTTAAACTGCATACGCTAGTAAGGGGTCCCCTGATGGTTGACTATTCTGGTGAAGGTGGGGCAAAATACTTCAACAGTCTTGAAGCTCGAACGCTAATTCATCAAGGCACCTCTATAATGTGGCATGTTAGTCTTACCTCCAGGAATGATAAAGCTGAAGTTTTAGAAGACGTTAAGGGTTTATCATTTTCATCTACTTCATTCTTTATCAGCCTCCAATCTTGCTATTTGTCTTCTTGCCATGGAAACTTCATGACTATAGAAGCTTATAGCCCTTGTCGATTCAGCCGTCAATTTGGCTTCCACCAAGATATACCGAATGACTTACATAATGATCCTCCCCCAATTAGCCTTGAGAATGTTTTTCATTCCTGGAGAATCTGTACTACAACTTTGACCTTGTCGAAGGTATACCTCCCAACGCGCCTACTAGATCCTCGTGATCAAACCACTCGATCTTATGATAAGTGGTGGTCGCAAAAACATGGACACTATTTGGAAGAAGGCATACAACTTTTAGTGAATAGCTTTAGTATTCACTACAACAAAGTATGGCTTTAATGTCGGACAGAAAAATAGGCGCGGAGGCTTTAATGTCGGCCAAAAAAACGCGCGGGCTTTTTAATGTCGGATGAATTTTTTGAACTTTTAATGTCGGGCAATGCCTGACATCAAAGAGTAGACTTTAATGTCGAGCATTGCCCGACATTAAAAGTTATTTTTTAATTTTTTTTTAAAATTTTAAAAAACAGTAAAAATGAAATAACTTTCTCTCTCCCCGACATTTCTGCCCTAAGTCCTCTCTGCTCGAAAACGAAACCAAACCCACGAAAACGAAAACCCAACCTCATCGACCGCGGCGGCTTCCTCCCTCCTCGACGGCGAGCTAACGGACGGCGACAGCGAGCATTTCTTCCGTTTTTCTCATCGACGGCGGTTTTTTTTCTTCCGTTTTTCTCGACCGACGGCGAGCATTTCTTCCATCATCGCCAGAAAATATAACAAATTTTCTTGAACATTTCAGATCTAGCAACCTCTCTCGAACTTCTTCCCTCATCGATGGTCAGCATTTCAGATCTGTGGAGAGTTTCAGATCTGTGAGCTCAAACTCAAAAGACCGTCGGCAAGTGCCATTTTCGTGAAGCTCAAGCTCAAGCTCATCTCCAGCAAGTGGGTTTTCTCCAAACTTACAGACCGTCGGCCAGCACTTCTTCGTGGGTTCCAGATCTCTGTTTTTGGGTAACAAATTAGTGGTGTTCGTCACTGTTCGTGGGTAGATCTGAGGTGGTCGTGGTCGTGGGTAGCAAATCCGACACCGAATCTTTAAGATTTGAGTGAGATTACTTGGTAAAATTTTTTGCTTCTTTTTAATTTTATAAAAATGTAGAGTTAAATTTAATTGATTAGTTGCTTAAGTTTATTTTTGTCTTGGATTGGATGACGGATAGAAAAGATTGTTGGAAAAATAGTTGAGAAATTATCATGTTGAAATTGTTGGTGTTAGTTTATAAATTTAGTTCCTTTTTACTCTATAATGTTGATAGTTGCTATAATGTTGTTCCTTTTTACTAAAACTAAAGAAAGGTAGTTTTGAAATACTTGTTTTTGTTTGGGAATGTAAATTTTTGTTACTAAAACTAAAGAAAGATAGCAAGCAACAAACACATGGATTTTAAGGTAAACAAAAAACCCATTTCAAATATTAAAAGAGAAAGGTTGAGTTTTAGGTTTGGTTCTTCAACTTTGAGGATTATATAAAAGACACATTTATAGTCCCTTTTATCAATCAACCTAGGCAAGGCAAGAAACTAATTAGCTCTTTATTGACATTTTTCATGATAGAAGTAAATTCTTAGAAATTTGGATGTAAAGTTAAAAAGTTTAAATTTGTTAGTGGGGTGAAAGCACAAGAACTAAAGAGTTTGTAGCCATTAAGAAAATAGAAAGCATATAGCATAGATGGGAAACTTAATTAAATGGCAAAGAGTTAAAAGAAGAACGTAACCTAAAGCCTTGAGGATTGGAGGGGAGGAGATTGAAGGTGGAATCAGGTGGAAACATCATAAAGAATAATTCATTTTATTTATCAGGAGAATGCTCCGGCTGAGTACTTGGCCACAAAGCTTACAATCCAAAGGGTATCCAAAAAACTGCTTTCTTCATAACCTCAACCGGAACAACACCATGGTTCACCACCTCAAAAACTCCATACTCTGAGCAAGCTTTTGCAATGATTTCAATTGCCTTCCTCTGCTGTGGAATTTTCTAAGTTCACCATTTTTTTTTCTACTTCAACTTCAATGCTCTTTCTCTCTCTATAATTTTGAAAAAAGTGACACTTTTTTTTTTTACAACTTGTGGTAGAAAGATTTAAACATCTAACTTTTTGGTGAGAGTACAAGTATTACAACAGTTGAACTATGTTCTTGTGTGGATTGAAAAGAGTGACACTTTTTAGTTGGTTTGATGCAACTAATTAAAGTTTATGCATGCTTGTTTATATGGTATTTTGTTTAATTATAGGCCACTTGCTTAGCAACTAGTAAAGTAAATTTATAAATATTTGAGATTTTATTACATTTCCCACCTTTCACTTTGTTATTATCGTTATTTTTCTTAATCTTTGACCTATTCTTTCAATTTTTTTTTTAAAGTTTTCTATTTTTCTTTTATGTGTGATTGCTTGAGTTTTCCAATGGGAGCTTTTTTTTTTTTTTTTTTTTACAGAATCTTGGATGAAAGTCGGGACTATATAAATGCATATCAAATTAATATATATATATATATTTTTTGTAGAAATTTCTTGTCTTATTTTATTAGAGATAACGTGCAACTACTCTTTAGGTTTCACTTCATATTGTTTTCAACATGAAAATAAAAATAGGAGTGAATCATCAAAGAAAAGTTGGACATTTTCTCTTTTTTATTTCTTTCTTTCCACAATCTTTTTTTTTTTTCCTTAAGAATTCTTCCCACTTTCTATTACCAAATATAGCCCATAAGAAATCAAAATCTAACTAGAAAAGTTTGGATAAACTAACTTGAGAATTCTTCCCACTTTCAAATTGTTTGTTTGTGTGTGCTTATAAGTTGAGTTGAGTTGGGGGGGGGGGGGTTGAGAAATACTTGTGTTATGGTTTATGTTTTAGTTGGATTTATTGGGAATTTGATGGATACTTAAGTCATGTTGTGAAATGGTTTGTTTGAGTTTATGGTTTGTTTGAGTTTAGTTTTATAGGAAGTTGATTGATACTTAAGATATCTCTTGAAATTTTTTGTTATAATTCGTTATTTTACTTGAGTTTAGTGGAGGAGAAGTTGAGAAATGCTTTAATTAAGATTTTAAAGTTGGTTGTTTTAGTTTATGGTTTTAGTTGAGTTTAGGTGGAAGTTGATAAATACTTGAATTAAATTTTGAAATTGTTGGTGTTAGTTTGTAAGTTTAGTGAAGTTGAGGGTTGAGAAATACTTCTTTAGGGTTTGAAATTGTTTGTTTGTGTTGATTTATAAGTTTAGTTGAGTTGGGGGGGGGGGTGAGAAATACTTGTGTTATGGTTTGAAGGTGTTTGTGAGTTTATGTTTTAGTTGGATGTATTGGGAATTTGATGGATACTTAAGTCATGCTCTGAAATGGTTTGTTTGAGTTTATGGTTTTCGTTTAGTTTTATGGGAAATTGTTTGATACTTAAGATATCTCTTGAAATTGTTTGTTATAATTTGTTATTTTACTTGAGTTTAGTGGAGGAGAAGTTGAGATCAAATGCTTTAATTAGGATTTTAAAGTTGGTTGTTTTAGTTTATGGTTTTAGTTGAGTTTAGGTGGAAGTTGCTAAATACTTAAATTAAATTATGAAATTGTTGGTCTTAGTTTGTAAGTTTAGTTAAGTTGAGGGTTGAGAAATACTTATTTATGGTTTCAAATTGTTTGTTTGTGTTTGCTTATAAGTTTAGTTGAGTTGGGTGGGGGGGGGGGGTTGAGAAATACTTGTGTTATGGTTTATGTTCTTAGTTGGATTTATTGGGAATTTGATGGATACTTAAGTCATGTTGTGAAATGGTTTGTTTGAGTTTATGGTTTGTTTGAGTTTAGTTTTATGGGAAGTTGATTGATACTTAAGATATCTCTTGAAATTGTTTGTTATAATTCGTTATTTTACTTGAGTTTAGTGGAGGAGAAGTTGAGATCAAATGCTTTAATTAGGATTTTAAAGTTGGTTGTTTTAGTTTATGGTTTTAGTTGAGTTTAGGTGGAAGTTGATAAATACTTAAGTGATGTTTTGAAATGGTTTGTTGAGTTATCTCTTGCAACTGAGATGTTATATCATGATCTTGACTTTTATTGTCAAGATCGTGGACTTGAGTGAACAAGGAACTCGTTAGTAGTTCAAATTTCACTCATTTTCTTCTTAATGAACTAAAAAGTACACAAATTTAAGTAATAATTGTTCTTCTTTGTAGATTAACCTCTCAAGCAACACAATTATAGTAATGGATAAGTCGTGGATGACAAAAAGTCGAATGTCAGAAGAATATTGCTTCGGAGTTCAGATGTTTATTGAAAATGGATTACGACATTCGAATAGACCGAATATCATTCGTTGTCCATGTTTGAAGTGTGTGAATGTAAAGTTTCAAAATGTGAATATAGTAAGACACCACTTGTTTGTTCATGGTATCGTCAAAGCTATAAGACATGGATTTGACATGGTGAATCACAATCAGATAAGGAAGACAATGGAAATGCGTCTATTAGTGGAAAAGTTGAAGTTGAAGATGACGATGATGTTGAGGACACAATAGGAATGTTTGAGGCTGCACATGATTATTTTAATGAAAAATCGAAGGTTTTTTAGGAGATATTAGAAGATGCCAAGAAACCATTATATCCGGGTTGTAAGAATTTTACCAAGATATCTACTTTGATAAAGTTTTATAATTTGAAGGCAAAATTTGGATGGAGCGATAAAAGTTTCACTGAGTTATTGACAATACTTCGTGCCATCTTACCAAGCCCTAATGAAATTCCAATTTCAACATATCAAGCAAAAAAGACGTTGTGTACTCTTGGAATGAAGTATGAGAAGATACATGCGTGTATTAATGATTGTTGTTTGTTTAGAAAGGAACTATCTGATGCAGAAGTATGCCCTATATGCGGAACATCAAGATGGAAGCTTCGAAAAAATTCGAACCATGTGATGAAAAATGTTCCAGCAAAAGTTATGTGGTATTTCTCACCTGTTCCAAGATTTCAACGGATGTTTCGAAGTAAAGAAATATCGAATTTGATGAAGTGGCATGCTAAAAAACGAGAAAGTGATGGACACTTACGACATCCTGCGGATGCACTATCGTGGAAACAAGTAGACAATTTGTGGCCAGAGTTTGGTTTAGAACCTAGAAATTTTCGTCTGGCTCTTTCTACGGATGGTGTCAATCCACATGGTGATCTTAGTAGTAGATATAGTTGTTGGCCAGTTATGTTGGTGACGTATAATCTACCTCCATGGTTGTGCATGAAACGAAAATTTTTTATGTTAACTGCATTAATATCTGGCCCCAAACAACCAGGAAATGACATTGATGTTTATTTAGCTCCACTAGTTGACGATTTGAAAATGCTTTGGAATGAGGGTGTGGAATGTTATGACATACATGAAGAAAATTTTTTCACTCTCAAAGCTATTTTATTGTGGACTATTAATGATTTTCCTGCGTATGGCAATTTGAGTGGTTGTACAGTAAAAGGATATCATGCATGTCCAATTTGTGGGGAGAAAACTGCATCTACTTATTTGCCTAAAGGAAAAAAGATGGTGTATCTTGGGCATCGAAAGTTTTTACCCCATAACCATCCATTTAGAAAGCAAAAGAAACATTTCAATGGCGAACAAGAATTGAGTTTCGCTCCCAAACCATTAAATGGAGAGGAAATTTTTGCAAAAACAAGCGAATTCAGATATTCATTTGGTAAGAAAGCAGGAAAGGAAAAAAACAATGGAGATCTTGCAAGTAGCTATTGGAAGAAGAAGTCCATTTTCTTTGAGTTAGAATATTGGAAATATTTTTCAGGTGCGACATTGTTTAGATGTGATGCACATCGAAAAGAATGTTTGTGCAAATATTGTTGGTACACTACTTGATATTCCTGGCAAAACAAAAGATGGATTAAAAACTCGTTTGGATTTGGTTGAATAGAACATTAGATCAGAATTGGCTCCTTAGTTGGGAGAGAAAAAGATCTTCTTACCCCCAGCATGTTATACACTATCACGAATGGAGAAATTGAACTTGTGTAAGACACTATCCGAAATTAAAGTACCTGAGGGCTATTCATCCAACATACAAAATCTAGTGTCGCTCACAGATTTAAAACTTTATGGACTCAAGTCGCACGATCATCACGTTCTTATGCAACAATTATTGCATGTGGCAATTGGTGGCATTTTACCAAAGCATGTTAGACTCGCAATCATTCGCCTATGTTTCTTCTTCAATGCTATATGTAGTAAGACAATTGATTCATCCAAGTTAAAAGGCTTGCAAGAGGATATAGTGGTCACATTATGCCTGTTAGAGAAATATTTTCCACCGGCATTCTTCACAATAATGATGCACCTTGTGGTGCATCTTGTAAGAGAGGTAGAATTTTGTGGACCAGTGTATTTGAGATGGATGTATCCTTTTGAACGATATATGAAAGTACTGAAAAGTTATGTAAGAAATAAAAATCGTCCTGAAGGATGCATTGGAGAAAATTATATCGTAGAAGAGGCCGTAGAATTTTGTTCTGAATTTATCTCTGGAATTGAAAGTATTGGATTGCGCTCATCGACAAGGAAAGAGAATCCAGAAATTGATAGACCATTGTCTGTTGCTTCCTATTTCAGACCGAGTAAGGATGAGTTAAATCAAGCTCATCTTTATGTTCTTCAAAATGTAAACGACGTGCTTCCATATGTAGGGTATGCACACTAATCTAAGTCCTTACACAAATTTCTGATTATGTGATGATCTACTAACTTTGTTATTTAAATGAATCCAATAGGCAACACATGAACACTTTGTCCAGACTCAATCCCAGTAAATCTAAAAACAAAAAATGGCTTCAAGACGAGCATAATCGCACATTTAGTAGTTGGTTGCGCACTCGGGTAATTACTAGAGCCAAACTCTTTTAGTTACAATACAAAGTTAGTAACTAATCATTTAAATATAAAACTCAGGTTGCACTTGCCCTTGAGGTGCCAAGAAACTCCATACCATCATCTTTAAGATGGATAGCTCATGGGCCTCGTCCAGATGTCGCCACATATGCTGGTTACGTGATAAATGGTATTTGCTATCATGCAAAGAAACGTGATGACATTAGGAATGTCCAAAACAGTGGAGTTATGGTAACAGCGAATACAATGCAAGTTTCTAGTGTTAAAGACAAAAATCCTATCATGTCGGACATGACATTTTATGGTGTCATACAAGAAATATGGGAACTTGATTATCACGATTTAACTGTTATTTTATTCAAATGTGACTGGGTTGAGAACAATAACGGACTTAAAATAGACGAGTTTGGGTTCACTACTGTAGATCTTAATAGCATTGGGCATACATCAGACTCATTTATTTTGGCCTCTCAAGTCAAGCAAGTATTCTACGTAAAATATCCCCTAAATCAACGTTGGTCAATGGTTTTAACACCACCTCAAACAATAGTTGAAGAAAATTTCTATGAAGATGAAGTTGGAGATATTGTCCAAGATTGTGGTTATGGGGTCCTAGAAAGAATGCCTAATCTTGATGTATTTCAGGATGACGATGAAATGTCATCAACATATGCTAGAAATGATTGTGAGGGTATATGGGTTGATAAATAGTGTGTTGAAGATGGTACTATCTCAAATTCATTTATTTATTATATTTTCTATAAGCTAATAGATCTTATAAGTTTATATATCTCATGAATGTATGTTTTGTGTCTTTCTTGCAGATTGTTACAATGAGTGAAGAAAGTAGTAGTAGTGGAGATGAAAGAAATGTGTTTATCCAACCACGAGTGCCAGGACGAGGGCCTACTACGATGCATAGATTGGCACACCTAAGAAATAATGGAGAACGCTTGACGATTGTTTACAACAATCAAGGTCAAGCTGTTGGAGATAATGCTAACCAGATGCAAAGTTACATAGGGGTTTGTGTGAGACAACAAATCCCAATAACATACGAAAACTGGAAGGATGTGCCTAAGGAAATGAAGGATAAAATTTTTGATTGTATAGAGGTAAAAAATTTATTGATCTATATGAGTGAATAGCTTATTTAGTTTACTTGTTTTGCTAATTACTTTGGTATTTTTTTTATGCAGATGTTGTTCGTGGTGGACCCTAGGTCCAATAGTAGTATACTTCAATCTGCGTCTAGAAAATTTCGAACATTCAAGACATACCTAACGCAGAAGTATGTCAATCCATTAAAAGATGAACCAGAGCGTTTGGCAACTCCTCCTTCTAAATACTCACATATTGAACAAAGGATTGGGAGACATTTGTGAGTAGTAGACTAACATCAGAGTGGGAGGTAAATAAACTTTAGATTAGTGAAATTATTTTGTAAATTAAATATTCATGCATTCAATTTGTTGTTTTTGTCATTCAAATTAAATATACAGGCGTTAAGTAAGGCTCAGAAAGAAAGACGAGAGAGATGCTTGTATAATCATCATATCTCTCGTAAGGGATATGCAAATCTTGCCAAAGACTTAGTAAGTACGACTATTTATAGTAAATGACATGAAAATTTGTGTATACCTTCAATAATATGTATATTTGTACAGGAATTGACCGACGATCCTTCCAATCGTGCAATTCTATGGAATGAAGCACGAAAAGGAAAACATAAAGAATATTGCGATGAGGTCACTGTAGCACGTGTCAATCGAATTGTAAGTTTTTATATATATATTTGAAAGAAGTTTTGGATTATGTGATACTTTAGTAATTGAAAAATTCTTATTGAAATGTTTATGATAGGACGAATTAGTTGCACTAAATGAAGGTAAGGACATCTTAACCGAAGCGTTGGGCACGCCAGAACACAGAGGGCGTGTAAGGGGAGTGGGCGAGTTCGTAACGCCCTCTGTGTACTACAACGTTGCAAGAGAGAAGTCAAACTTGAGTCAGCAACTGCAAAGCGAAGTTTCGAGTGTGAAGACCGAAGCCCCTCGCCGAAAGACACCACAAAGCGACGCTTCGAGTGCCACGCATAAGAAGTCAAAAGGAAAAGATGTTGTTCGTGAGATATCTGAGAATAAAGAGGTAAATTATTATTATCCTTGTTGGAATTTTATATATATATATATATACTTAGCTTCGACGTTTTAAACTTTTGTAGGCTGGAACACCTTGTCACCTAGCGATGGACTCTATGGATAACATTGTTGCCGTAGGCACAATGTATGAGTCGCATTCACAAAATGCAACCATCCATGGAGTTCCATTAGGAGTAGAAAATGTTCGCGTTGTGGTGGACATGGTGATAGGTGATGATTGTGCATTACCGATTCCTGTGAACGATGAACTACAAACGTTGTATCAAGCGGTCGATAATTTTGTGGGATGGCCTCGCAGACTTGTTATTACTGTAGATGACAAAGAGGTATGTTTATTTTCTATTGAAATAATTTTTTTAAAAGAAAGATAGTGACTTCATATCTTTTATAGGAGCCTCCTGCCAAAGCTAAGCCCATAGTACAATCGAGCAAGCACACAGAGGCCCATGTTACTATTAAGCTCCTAAATAGATACGCAGTGTTTTCGATGAGACAAGAAGATACACTAATGATCACAATGCCCGAGCGTATCTTGGGAAAGGAAGCATCGGTATTTTTACATCGCGAAGACATCCAACAATATTGTGGGAATGTGGAGATAGGTTACTCGTCCATACTCACGTACATTACGTAAGTAAACAAAGTTATTACACAATTTGACTTATGTTGTTTTATACTTGTGTTGCTTTAAAAGTTTAGTTGAGTTTGGTAGGGAGGGGGGGAATGTATTATGCTTTATGGAAGTGTTGAGTTGATGAATACTTATGTATTATGCTCTTGAAAAATGCTTGACTTATGTTGTTTTATACTTGTGTTGCTTTAAAAATTTAGTTGAGTTTGGTAGGGAGGGGGCGGGGGTGATGTATTATGTTTTATGGAAGTGTTTGAGTTGATGAATATTTATGTATTATGCTCTTGAAAAATGTTTGACTTAAGTTGTATTATTGGAGGTGTTGCTTTAAAAGTTTAGTTGAGTTTGGTAGGGAGGGGGGGGGGAATGTATTATGCTTTATGGAAGTGTTGAGTTGATGAATACTTATGTATTATGCTCTTGAAAAATGCTTGACTTATGTTGTTTTATACTTGTGTTGCTTTAAAAATTTAGTTGAGTTTGGTAGGGAGGGGGGGGGGGGAGGTGATGTATTATGTTTTATAGAAGTGTTTGAGTTGATGAATACTTATGTATTATGCTCTTGAAAAATGCTTGACTTAAGTTGTATTATTGGAGGTGTTGCTTTAAGAGTTTAGTTCAGTTTGGTAGGGAGGGGGGGGGGGAATGTATTATGCTTTATGGAAGTGTTGAGTTGATGAATACTTATGTATTATGCTCTTGAAAAATGCTTGACTTATGTTGTTTTATACTTGTGTTGCTTTAAAATTTTAGTTGAGTTTGGTAGGGAGGGGGGGTGATGTATTATGTTTTATGGAAGTGTTTCAGTTGATGAATACTTATGTATTATGCTCTTGAAAAATGCTTGACTTAAGTTGTATTATTGGAGGTGTTGCTTTAAAATTTTAGTTGAGTTTGGTACGGAGGGGGGGGGAATGTATTATGCTTTATGGAAGTGTTGAGTTGATGAATACTTGTATTATTTTCTTTAGGTACCTTTGGACTGTACTTGATCCCGAGATAACAAATAAGTTTTTTCTGGTTGACCAAACAACAATCTCATCGTACGTGAAGTCTCAAGAACTTCGTTCTAGAAATCTATCTAACAGACTAGATATGGTTGATTTGGATCAACTAGTTCTCATTCCCTTTAACACTGGGTAAGTAATTCTTACTAGCGACATTTACTCCATTGTAACTTTTCTTATTCATAAATAATAATATGATCAAAATTGTGATTCTACGTAGTCATCATTGGATGTTGATCGCGATCCAGCCTCGAGAAAACACTGTGTATATATTGAATTCTCTGCGTAGTAAAGTTGAAGAAGAGTTTAGTGGAACTATAAATACGTAAGTGTGTCTCAAGTTTTTGTAGTGTTTAAAAGGAAAAATAAAACTTGAATTGTTCTAATGTTTTAAATTATTTAGGGGGTTGAGAATGTGGCAAGCTAAGCACTTGCTTCCTCAATATCGATCTGCTATTAGTTGGAAACTAGTGAAGGTAAATTCACATTCATGATATTATAAACAGTGAAATATTGTATGCATACTCAAGTATGTTCTTTTTCATTGTAGTGCCCTCGTCAAACAGGTTCGACAGAGTGTGGGTATTTTGTGCAAAAATATATAAGAGAAATAATGCACAACTCTACTACCCCTATAACTAAACTTGTAAGTAGTATCACTATCCTTACATGTTATTATAATTTATGCTTCATTTCATTCTTTTATCATGTAATTGTTTTTGTTTTGTTGTAGTTTAACACAAAGAATGCATTTACACAAGACGAGATTGACGAGGTTCGTATAGAATGGGCAAATTTTGTTGGAGGATTTGTGTAACCTAGATGTACTTGAATATACATTAATTAGCTTGAAATGTGTTTATATATAGTGGAAGATTTGTTTAGGTGTACATACTTTTCAATAGTGTACATACTTTTCAATAGTGAATGTTCATATGTGTTCTCTCATGATCTGAAAATTCTTCATTCTGGAATATTTGGTTGGATCTAATTTGTGGAGGGACTGGTGGTCCAAGTATTATATTGTAAATGATATATGGAAGTGTTTGTATTTCAAATTGGTTGTGACATGAAAAAATTGTGTTTGGATTGACCTATTTGTATTGGAAGTTATAAATTGCAGATTCTATTTTTGTTTACAGGAAGGAAGAAATAGTATTGTTGGTTAGCTACGTTTGCAACCAACAATTTTTTTTATTTAATACTGAATGAAAATGATGACGGGCATTGCCTGTCATTGAAACATACAAAAACGGATTTTTAATGTCGGACATATTATATAGGAAAATTAAAATATGCAAACTTTTAATGTCACACATTTAATGTCGCACGCTTCTGATGTCGCCACTTTTAATGTCGGGCAGGACCGACATTATAAGTACGCTTTTAATGTCGGACAACGCTTTTAATGTCGGGTAATGACCGACATTAAATGCGACCGACATTAAAACCATGATATCTATGTCGGTCAACCAGAAAACAAAACAGTCTTTTAATGTCGGGCAGGACCGACATTATAAGTACGCTTTTAATGTCGGACAACGCTTTTAATGCCGGGCAATGACCGACATTAAAAGCGACCGACATTAAAACCGTGCTATTTATGTCGGTCAACCAGACAACAAAACAATCTTTTAATGTCGGGCAAGACCGACATTATAAGTGTACTTTTAATGTCGGACAGGGACTTTAATGTCGGGCATTGACCGACATGAAAAGCGACCGACATTAAAAGTGGCTTTTAATGTCGGTGTTTTTAATGTCGGTTAGTGACCGACATTAAAGACCTTTAATGTCGGGCATTGCCCGACATTAAAAGCCAAAATTGTTCCAGTGATTCCTTCAACTAAGCCCAAACCTCATAAAGAGCTAGATACCAAAAAAGCTGGTAAGAGGGTGATTGCGGCGTCCACTCGTTCGATGAACAACCTCCATGATGAAGAAGAAAGCCATAGCAGCAATGACGATCCTCATTGGAAAAGGCCAAAAAAGGTTAATAAATCATCCAACGATCCATCTTCGGTTGGCAACCCATCCCTCTTTTTTTAACGCATGCTACAGTTTTGTTTACTTACTCTTGTATCCCTTCTTACCTTGCAGGTACCTTTGGAGGATCAGTCATTAACAAGTCCTGACGCGTTTGCTTCTACCTCGAAGAATACTGGCTCCATGTCAAAAAGCAAAGAAGTTATAATTTCACATCCTCCCTCCACCGAAGAGAATCCTCAACGAACTGGAGGAAAAAAAACTATCTCAGCACCCGAAGTTTCTTATTTTTGTGCTGACAATGTAATATCTAACTTCCGTCGACAGGCTGCTTTGTCCATGTGGCAAAGCATTCATGGGAAGATCGTGCGTACCTCTTTTGAGCACGTTGGTGACCTTGAGCAGGAGACGCTGAAAATATTTGATGCAATGGCCGAAGCTAGCACAAATAACTTGGCGCCTCTAAAAGAGTTTGTCGGCGGCTATTTCCAGAAGGTGAGAGAATACCTCGGAATGCAATCTTCACTTTCTGCTTACCTGACTCCACAGATTAGAGACAGCCAATTGGAGGAAAAGAAGCTCCACTTAGAAAAGGCCTTATCTGTTGAAAGTCGTGTTGCTGAGGAAAAGGATGTACTTCAGAAGCGACTTGATTGTTCTGTCTTAGAGGTTGCACAATTAAAGGCCAAGGTCGTAGAATTAGAGGCTAAATTGAAAACTGCAGAGGCTGAGTCAGGAGAACTTTCCAATTTGGTGTTCGATAAGGAAAAAGACCTAGATCAAGAAAGGCTAGTGCTTGCACAAATACGCGAGGAGATTGGTAGCGTCGAGTGTGCCCCCACTATCAGCGCTTCAGATGCTCAAACCCTATCGACACTCCGTGGACTTTTGGAGGGTACCCGTGATGAGCTAAAGGAACTTCAGTGGAATCCTTGAAATTGTCTTTATTTATCTTGCAACTTATCTTATGCAAAAGGGTTTTTTTTAAACATTCTTTTTATTCTTTGTACTGGACATCTGTACTTTCTTTATTTATGTTGTAATAAAGTTCTAAAGTTCTATTACTCGCACGAAAGTTTTTTTTTATTGCTTTGACTGAACTTAAGTTTTTTTTCTTTAGCTGCCTACGTACCCTTCGAATAAAAAAAAGGGATCAAGTCATAACGTAGTTCAAGTAAAAAACGACTTTCTTTACTTTTATTTTATTTTTTTCTTAGGCCGTTCACCTTTTAAGCTCATGCGGGCCAGGAGCATCATGTAGTTTAGACTCTTACGATAAGGAGTATTACATTTCAAGCATAAATTTTTTTAAGAAACTTGTCATTTATCGGGCCTATTCTTAATCCGTCTTTATCCACGATCTTGTACGCTCCGTTTGTGTAGACTTCTTTGACGACGTAGGGTCCATCCCATTTAGGTGTGAATTTGTTCCCTGTGTGTCGTGTCGTGATGATGGGTCTTCGAACAGCGAGTACAAGATCACCAACTTGAAATGATCGAAGCTTCACGTTCTTATCAAAAGCTTTAGACATCCGTGCTTGGTAACATTCCAGTGCTTGTTGAGCCTCTAATCTTCTTTCGTCAAGTGCTTCTAGTTCTTGAAGGCGCAACCTTGCATTATCTTCAGTTGTCAACCCTTCTTGCACGACCATCCTTAGTGATGGAATCTCTCGTTCTAATGGGAGTACAACTTCTACTCCATAAACAAGGGAGTAAGGTGTGACCCCTGTAGGAGTTCGATGAGTAGTTCGGTAAGCCCACAACACCTCACCAATCTTTTCCTGCCAGTCTCTCTTTGTCTTGGAGACCACTTTCTTCAATAAGTTGCAGAGTGTCTTATTGAATGCTTCCGCCAATCCATTTGCTGCGGCGTTATACATGGAGGACTTGCATTGCTTGAAGTTAAACTTCTCACACAACTTGTCCATCAGGCCATTGGAGAATTGTCTTCCATTATCTGTCACGATACGATGAGGGATGCCATACTGATAAATGATATGAGTTCGGATGAAATCCACAACGTTTTCTTTCTTGGCTTCTTTTAAAGCGACAGCTTCAGCCCATCTTGAGAAGTAATCTGTCCCTGCAAGGATGTAAGAATGTCCCGTCGAGGACTTAGGTGTTATAGGGCCAACGAGGTCAAGTCCCCAAGCTTCAAAAGGCCACGAAGCTACAGTCGGGTGAAGAGATTCTGGTGGCTGATGTATGAAATTAGCATGAAACTGGCAAGCTTCACATTTTTTGGCGTACTGCATGGAGTCTTGAATCATTGTAGGCCAATAATATCTCATTCTTTCTAACATGAACTGCAACTTTTGTCCGGACTGATGAGCACCACAAATGCCCGAATGTGCCTCTTCCAATGCTTTTTGAGATTCTTCCTTTCCCAAGCATCGAAGAAAAAGGCCTTCATATGAGCGACGATAAAGAGTGTTCTTATAGTAGACAAATTTGACAGCCCTTCTTCGTATCTCAGCTTTATGTCGAAGGTCAGTGGGAAGCTTTCCATGTTGCAAGTAGTCTATAATAGGTTGCCGCCAATCTTCTTCTTCGATTTCATAAGCCGATGTCACACTGACTTCTTAACACTGATGTGCATTTGATGGAACAATCCATTTCTGACAGAGAGAAATGTTTATAGCTACATCATCTGAAATTGTTAAGGCAGTAGCTAAGTTTGCTAGCGTATCAGCTTTCTTGTTTTCTGATCTTGGGACGTGCTCTAGTATTATACTATCGAACTTCTCCAGTAAGCGTCTTGCATACTCGAAGTAGGGCTTTAAATCTTCATGGTTTACATCGTACTGGAGTAATATTTGATTTATTATCAACTTTGAATCGCCATAGACTTCAATGTATTTTATCCCGAATTCTAAAGCCATTTGAAGGCCAATGATGAGTGTTTGATATTCAACAACGTTATTTGAGCATGATCCATTGAGTGCGAAGCTATAGGGCAACATGTGTTTCTCAGGTGAAATGAAAACAATGCCAACTCCTACCCCGCTCCTCTGTGCTGCACCATCGAAGTACATGGTCCAGGGTTCTACAATTTCAATATATAACACCTCTTCATCAGGCAAATCTTCGCATAATTTCCAGTCTGATGGGATTGGATGATTGGCTAAGAAGTCTGCTAGTGCCTGTCCTTTTACTGCTTTTTGGGGCACGTACACAATATCCTATTGTTGAAGTATGATTGCCCATTTAGCTAGGCGTCCAGAAATGATAGGCCTAGATAGAATATATTTAATAGGATCGGCTTTCGCCACTAGATGTACAGTGAAGGCCTGCATGTAATGCCTCAGTTTATCAATAGCAAAGAAAAGAGCGAGACACATCTTCTCAATTGGAGAGTAATTTAGCTCAGCTCCTGTTAAGGTTCTGCTTAAGTAATAAAGGGCCTGCTCTTTGTGGTTTTCTCTTTCTTGTGCCAATAGTGCTCCAACAGATCTATCTTGTGCGACAGTATATAAGATCACCGGCTTCCCTGCCTTAGGGGCACCTAAGATAGGGGGATTGAGTAAGTACTTTTTTATACTGTCCAAAGCATTCTGACATGTATCATCCCACTCAAAACTTGCATTCTTTCTCATCAATCTTTGAAAGGGTTGACATCGACCGGCGAGGTTAGATATGAATCTTCTAATGTAGGCCAAACGACCCTGGAGGCTTCTCAACTCATGTAGGTTTCTTGGGCTTGGCAATTTCTGAATAGCATCGATTTTGGACTGATCAATTTCAATTCCTCGATGCCTTACAATGAACCCAAGGAATTTTCCCGACGTCACACCAAATGCACACTTGAGAGGGTTCATTCTCAACTGATATTTTCTCAAGCGATCGAAGACTACCTTCAAATCCCTCAGATGATCTTGTCGTTGTTTGGACTTGACCACAAGGTCATCAACGTAACATTCCACATGTTTGTGCAGCATATCATCAAATATTTTCTGCATGGCACGCTGATAGGTAGCACCGGCATTTTTCAATCCGAAGGGCATTACCTTGTAGCAATATATTCCTTTTGGAGTCCGGAATGCAGTTTTCTCCTCATCCTCGAGAGCCATCCGAATTTGGTTGTATCTTGACGATCCATCCATGAAAGACAAAGCTTCATGCCCCATGGTTGCATCTACCATGATCTCGGTAATGGGTAGTGGAAAGTCATCCTTTGGGCATGCATTATTTAAGTCACGAAAATCGACACATATACGAAGTTGCCCATTTTTTTTCCTAACGGGAACAATATTCGCTATCCACGTTGGATATTTAACTTCACGGATGAATCCCACCTCTATCAACTTATTGACTTCAGATTCAATTTGAGGGATGAGCTCTGGTCGAAAGCGTCGTTGAGCTTGCTTCACTGGTCGATATCCTTGTTTAATTGCAAGGCGATGGACAGCCACTTTTGGGTCAAGTCCTGGCATTTCCTTATATGACCAAGCAAAAATGTCCTTGTATGATGCGAGTAGACTCATATAATCGCCTTCTTCCTCGGGAGTAAGTGATGCACTTATAAAGGTCGGACGTGACTCTTCTATCGTACCAAGGTTGATTTCTTTAAGTTCATCAACTGTAGATTGACCGCCATCTTCAAGTGACGGTGGAGCCTCCTCTGCATCTTCTTCAGACATTTTTGCCTCTGATTCCTCCCCTATGGTGATGTGGTAACATACAACTGTGTCATTTTCATCATCAGGGCTTTTCTCTCTAGGTCTTGTGATGACGATGTCATGTCTCTTTATTTTTAATGAACCCTCTGTATTTACGGAAACAAGCAATTTTCTCTTCATTTGTGAGGGGACAGTGCTGCGAATTTTTTCATCACCTTTTAGCTTGATGGTAGTCTCTGTTATCTTAGAGACTGGTATAGGGGATCGTTCTTTCCGTCTTTTTGTAGTTACACTCAACCTTTGGAAAGCTGACAGTCGTGTGGTAGGAGTTGAATGCACATTTTCTCTTTCCTCAGAAGCCATACTTAACCTTTGGAAGGTTGAAGGTCGTGTGGAGCCAGAAGTTGGATGTTGACTTTCACCCTCTACTGCAATTGTACTCAGCCTTTGAAAAACCGAAGATCGTGTAACAGACGGTTCGATGCAATCAAAAGCAGAAGTCCGATGATTTTTGCTTCGTTTACCTTCTTCGGGATCATCAATTTCTTCCACCGTAATGTGAAGCGAATCTGCAACTTTTGCTTTCCCTTTTCTTGTGATTCGAACTGGCTCAGGAGACTTATATCCAAGTCCAGCCCTTGAGATGGGTATAACATAACCTTCTTTTTGAAGTTTCTTCTGAGTTGGGGAGAGTTCAGGTCTTTGATCAAAGATCCGTAAGCTTTTAAACTCCGTATGACTCGTGAAATCATAGCCGGCTTTTGCCAATAGTTTGAATGGTTTAGGGTCAAACCCGTCTTTTGTTCGTCTATCAGGCAGAATTGTTTCTACTTGTTTGTCTTTGACCTCTTGTTTGGATATCTTTGTAAGAGGTGTAATAAAATTCTCTTTCAAAATTTCAATGTCGCCAACTCTTAAATTATTGGAGCATTCTGCAAATGGCGAATCACCCTTCTTGCGTCGAGATAAGGGAACATAGCGTAAGACATGAGCGTTTGGCTTATTCTCTTCTGAGCCTAGTACCTTCTCATTTTTCGTCACTTCAGCTTTTGTTTGGCTAAGCGATACCTTGCTTCCCTGAGAAGTTTCTGCGTTTTCACTCAGCTCTTTTCCCGTGTTTGTGTGTTGCTCAGGTTTGCTGCTACTTTTTATCAAAGGAACTTCTGACGGCATAACTTCCCCTACACTATCATTCTTCATATAAAACTTTGCATCTGCATAATGAGACTCAGCCTCTGAGAAGGGATTGGTATCAGCGTCAACCTTCTTGATGCCATCTTGATAGAATTTAAAACACTGGTGCAACGTGGAAGTAACCACTCCATTTTCATGAATCCAGGGACGACCTAGTAATAACTTGTAGGTGGTCCTAGAGTCTATAACGTGAAATAGAGTGTTGGCTTTTAAGTCTCCAATAATGAGCTCCAGGCGAATCATGCCAATCGCTCGTTGCCCGCCTTGGTTAAAACCTTGAATTACCAACTTACTATTCGACAGTTCTTGCATCAGAATGCCTAGCTGATTCATGGTAGACCTGGGCATTATGTTGACGGCAGAACCATCATCAATGAGAATTCGACTAACCTTTTGCTCTCTGATGTAGTCTAAGACGAACAAAGGCCTATTATGAGGTTTTGATCCGAGTAGTAAATCTTCATCAGTAAAAGCTATGGACATGCAACACGGAGCAACAGTAGATGCTTTACAATCCTTTAACACTTCGATAAGAGTATTCTTCGCCTCTTGAGGGAGTGATAGTAAATCATCCATACTAAAAGAAGGTAGGTCTTCCAGCTTCGTGATGGCTTCTGACACGGTCGAGGTGCCATTATCATCTTCTGTCACATTGACAACGTGGCATGTAACAGTTTGATCGATTCTTGCTAGGAAAGTTCTCGGGAAGAATTCTTTTAGAGTTATTGGTTGTGGGGGTTGGATACACTCTTCACTTTCCTCTAAGATAGGCTTGAGCCTTCTCATACACTTCTTCCTTTTTTTTCCTTCGAGGCATTCTTTTCCTCTTGTGTTCTTGAAACAAGCGAGATTCCTTCTGAACCCAATTTTGCTTTCGGTTCTTTCGTCGAGTTACGAGTATCCAACCTCCATCGTCGTCTTCAAGTTGTCTAATCTTTTCTTGAAGATCTTCTTCGTAGAGGGCCCTTTCCGGGAAGTCATTTCTTGTGTCTTCTAGTTGAGACCAAATGATAATAGGTTCCAAGGTGTCGAATTGGATTAAGCTTCCTCTCTGATCATACGGTAAACTTGTGGGCGACTGGACACTAGGACGGGTTATTATAGTAGCATGATTTGCTTGAGCTACTTCATCGAGATCTAGCTCAATTTTCCTTTCTCGAGCTAACTTCAAGATTAGCTCCTTTAACACGAAACATTTCTCCACGGGATGACTCATGACCCGGTGATATTTACAATAACTGAGATCATTTACCTTTCCCATCTCTTCAGGTCATTTGCATTCAGGGAGCTCGATAAGTCTCTTTTCCAACAGTTGTTCTAACATATCCGGAATGTCAATGTCTGGAAAAGGGTAGACTTTTTCTTGTCTTTCTTTTAAAGTTAGGCGACGTTTCTCGCCTTCATTTTGACGCTTCTCTGTTTTCTTTTCTCTTCCATTAGAAGTAAACTTCAGAGGGGTCGTATTAACGACCATGGATTCTCTTGTAGCACCCTTCAAGGTCTTCTCGGTGCTCTTCACTTCTTTCTTCTCCTTCTTCACATCGGGGACTGGAAAGTCTTTATTTCCTCTAGTAGCAATACTTAGCTCCATATCATGAGCGCGAGTTGCTAATTCCTCGAAGGTGCGGGGTTTTATGCCCTGCAGTATATAAAGAAGTTCCCAGTGCATTCCTTTAGTGCACATTTTGACAGCGGATAGCTCAGTGAGTCGGTCCTTTCAATCAAGACTTAGAGCTCTCCAACGATTAATATAATCAATGACGGGCTCACCCTTCCGTTTTTTGTACTTGTGAGTTCCGTCATGCTGACAACTCGCCTTGTGCTATAAAAGCGATTCAGGAACTCCCTTTCAAGCTGTTCCCAACTATTGATCATCTCTGGCTCTAAGTCGGTATACCAATCAAAAGCATTACCCTTTAGGGTTCAGACGAATTGTCTAACTAAGAGATCTCCACGAGTCCCAGCGTTTTCGCATGTCTCAACAAAGTGAACCACATGCTGTTTGGGATTCCCCTTTCCATCGAATTGTTGAAATTTTGGAGGTTGATATCCGGTAGGCATTCTCAAGTTGTCAATTCTCTTTGTGTATGGTTTGGAGTAAATAAGAGAATTTTGAGTAGGTCCACCATATTGAGCTCTAATGGAGCTCATAATCATATCTTGGAGCTGCAGAACGGACAGCGAAGCAATTGAAGTGGAATGCTGAGGCTGGTTTTCTTGTATGACAGCCTTCCCTTTGTCATTATTCTTTGCAGCGGGTGTTTAGTTTGGCTTGACTCAACGGCATCACGACTTTCTATGTGATTCTTCAGAGATGCAATTTCATAATCTCTTCCTTCAACCGCCTTCATCAGCATGTTGATCTTTCTTTCCAGTTCAGCCATTCTTTCTTCGCCTGTACCTACGTCAGCCATCATTACAGACATCACGTCAGGATCTGATGCCTCATTTGCCTGCTCAGAAGACGAAGTAGAATAGTCAAATAAATGATTTTCTTGCATGACCATCTCGCCTTGGTTTTGCTCTGCCATTTGAGTCCATATCATATTCGCAATGACAGAGGCTTGTTCTTCTTCTTATTTCTGAATTTCCTTGGAGCGTCCGCGAGTAATTGGTCCCACGTAGGAGCCGCTTGAAGTCTTGGAAGCAGCTTTCTTGGATGTCATTGTTTCTTTAGAACTTTTTCGTAGATCTTGAATGAGAGAAAGAGATGAAAGGTAGAGAGGTCCCACTGGGCATGCCAAACTGTTCACACGAGATTTCGGAGAGAGAAATTTGATTCGTGAAACTACTTGTATGTATTGATTTCTGTATAAGTGTAGTGGATTACAATCTCTAGTTACAACCTTTGATGCTTTCTCTCACAATTTCAAGTTGGCTTGATCTACAGAGTCTTCAAGAAGCTTTGGTCTAGAAGGTTTGTTCTTCAGAAGGATTTGGATTCTTCTAGATGGATCGAGGTAAACTTCAGTCTTCAGGTCTGCAGGAGGTTCAAAGCTTCAGTCTTCGATTTGGTAGGAGGACTTGAAGAGGATCTGAACTTCGATCTTCAGTTCTGCAGTGAGATTGGAAGATGATCGGAGCTTCGTTCTTCAATTCTACGACAGGATTTGGAAAGGATCTGAGTTTTGATCTTCACTTTGCTGCGAGATTTGAAGAGGATCTTAGCTTCGTTCTTCAGTTTTGCGGCAGGATTTGAGGGTGATCGGAACCTTGTTCTTCAGTTCTGTTGCTGAATCTGGCGAGGATCTGAGCTTTGATCTTCGATTCTGCAGTGGGTTTTGAAGAGGATATGAACTTCGTTCTTCAGTTCTGTGTCCGGATTTGAAGATGATCAGAGTCTTGTTCTTCGGTTCTGCAGTTGGATTTGATGAGGATCTGGGCTTCGATCTTCGGTTTTGCAGAAGGAGCTTCAATCTTCGGTTTCTTCTGAGAGCATTCTCTTCTTCCTTTCTTTCTGTCGTCTCCCAAATGAGAAGTCATGTCTCCTATTTATAGAGTTTTCTAAAGGTCTTCGTGGGCTTGGGCTTGGGCTTGGTTGCATTTGGGCCCATGGGCTTGGGCCTGAAATGTATTTGGGCTCATCCATGGGCTTGGGCTTGAAATTTTGGGCTTCTGACCCAATTGCCTTAATGAATTTGGGTTGAAATTGAACCCAATTCAATCTAACTTCATGAAATTAGTACATTTTAATTTCACGAACTTAGACAATTACTTGAAGAAAACTTTCTATGCCAACAAGCAATTGTTGTTCTCCACTCCAAATGTTGTAGTTGCATTGAACCGCTGGTGTTTTTCCAGTTTTTGCTCTTATTGCCGCGTAAAGTTGATCCCTTGAGTAGTATACTTGTCCGTTAGGTGTAATTTGGCTATTGCCAAGAATAAACAACAAATTATTTTCAATATATGCGTCCATTGCAAAACTGAAATAGTCTTCTTGGTCAAATAAAATGGCTTCACTGCAGGTTCCATGCTTATCCCACTCGTGTCCCATAGCCATAGGTTGTCTCCTGTGGCAACATTTTGCCAGATTTCACTAATTCCAGGTTGAAGTATGCTAATCTGGAAATCAATACACATCGAGTGATTTTCACATATTATATTATGTGCAAGACACAACCAATATTGTAATAGTTGTAGGGTAAATGAATTGACCTAAAATGAAAGTTCTAACTTTTTATTGGTAAAGTTTTAACAACATTTAGACATAAGTTCCGTGTCAACAAACAATTCGAAATGTCTCGAACTTTTTTAGAAGAGGTCCAAGTCAAATAGTAATGATTCGAAGCACCTTTTTTTATACTATTTTGGAAACTTAGAGACTCAAGATATGTAAAATAATACAGGATTTCCAATCCTAGCAGGAGAGGGAGGAAAACGGATTAATAAATCAGGGTGAATTCGAAAATTTCGAGACAATTCTCTACGAGATCAGGAACAATTCTGCATACTTGGCAATGATCTTAAATAATATAATTGAAAACATTGGTTTAAGTAATTTAGGCCCCGTTTGGTAACTATTTGGTTTTTTGTTTTTGGTTTTTGAAAATTATGGATGTTTTCTCTCCATTCCCTTACCATGTTTTTCATCTTTGTCAATGACACATTTGATTTCCTAGTCAAATTCCAAAAACAAAAACAAGTTTTTGAAAACTTTTTTCAAAAATTGGCTTGGTTTTTGAAAATATAGGAAGAAGGTATTAAGAAAACAACCAAACTTGTAGATGAATAATAGTGTTTATAAGCTTAATTTTCAAAAACCAAATGTTTATGAAACGAGGCCTTAATTACCTGGTTTATATCAAAGGGACTGCCAGAACATTGGGTTCTGCCGCCATCGTATAGACTGGGCCAAACGCCATGGATACTGAATCGATTATCTGGAGCTTGAAAGCAGTAAGGATAAGGTTTGGTCCAATCACTACACGTGGCTGGTTGCCATTGAATCACAACTTGCAAGTAGTCATACTCATTGAGTCCCTCGCAGCTTGCTATCAGTACTAACATACTCAAAATCAATAGACAAAGACTATTTATAATAGTTCCGACGATCCAATTTTTCCAATATATAGAACTTAAAATATTTGTGGTTTGTTGTTCTATTATATAAATATATGATTAATATCATTAAAGATACTGACAAAAGTTGTGGGGCAGGAATTCCCAGGGTTCACATGAAGATAATATTGGGATATAAAATATAAAATATAAATTGAATTCATAGGACCAGATGGAGTTAAGATTGTGATAGTCATATATGTGGTCTGTCATCATCTTTTTGGTTTATTCCAGACTCCAATAGGATTTGTACTTACACACAAATTTTAAAGGAAACATGCGATGTGATACTTTTATTTACCTATGAAGTTCTTTCTCGACTTCAAGTCCGTTGGAACAGACCCTGTGATACTTTTCAAAATAAGACCCTAAAATATTTTATAGCAAAGACAAAATTTTAAAATATCAAAATTCATTGTATTATACGATTGTTTTTTTACAAAAAAAAAAAAAGAAAATAAAACAAAATATATGAAACTAAGAAAATGTCACAAATCAACTATATAATAGTAATATTATATTTAAAAAAGATTAATAAGTTTTATGTCTAACTTAACATGAAAATTGACAAAAGAATGATTTGGAAGAGTTTTTTTTGACGAGGAGAGAAAAATGAAGAGGTGAGAAATTCAAATTTTTTGTTTACCTTCCGTCAAAAGATTTTTTTTTTTAAGAACTTTTTCAATTTGGAGCGAATTTTGGGGCATTGTGATGAATCACAACTCAAACATGCTAAAGGACGACCCTGCTCGCCTCAAATCTATATGAAAAACATGAGATTATATGAGACAATTTTGTATAATTGATAAAATATATCGTCTATGCACAAAGTATTTGCTATGCTTACAAATTAACTATTTGTAACAAATTTTTAAATATGACAAAAAGTATTATTTTCACCTATTATAACATAATTTCCTTAAGATACTATACTTTTAATTAGCTAAAAATATTCCCAATATCTGATAATCATAAATTGTGACGTTCCGCGTTTTGAAATTAAACATTTTAGGATATTTTGGATCAATTATTGAGTTTAAATTGGAATTAAGTTGAAGAAATCAAATTATCTAAATGTTGGGATTTTTGGTTAAGGAATCAAAATTTCAATTCAAATCACATGGTTATGAAAATAATATAAATTACCTAAAGATTTCCTCATCCTAGAAAGGAAATCAAGGCTGCAATTTGAGTTTTAAAAGAGTGGAATTAGAGGGTGATTAATCTTATTTTAAGGGATTAAAAGAAAAGGATCAAAAGAGAGAAAAACCCTATCAACGGAAGAGATTTGTCGCGATCTCTTGTCAAATAAATTTATAATCCACGATTCCTAAAGAACTTGTACCGATAGTGGTCGGGGTCGATCACAAGGAACAATCGGTTTATTTATGAATTCTTTTGTGTTTTGGGGTAGCTCAAAGGGGGGGGGGGTTGGATAAAAGATAAGAACATAAAATAAATGCAGGAAAATAAATGCATAAAATTAAATATAAGAAAAGTAAAAGGCGGGTTAGTTGATCTTACCACGAGAATTACTGTATTCGGGGTGGCGCTTGGTGTTTAGTTTGATTAATTCCATTCATTTATTAACAATGGATTTTAATTATCTAATCTAAGCATACTCTAGAGTTACTAGGATTCGTGTTCTACTATCACGAACAAGCCAATGCACTCAGTCAGATTCCAGCCTAAATCTAATTAACCGTGCAGTTAATTAAATTTAAACCGCAATGAGAACTAACTAGATTAGTCATGCATGCAATCGGGGGAGTTAACGCCTTTATTACAATAACTAAATCTCCTAGCTCTCACATGCCAAGTACTATACCTAACACTACAAGAAAAATCACATACAATAGCTGTTAAAAAAAGCTATCGTAAGGCTACGATAGCATTTTATGAAACACTGTCGTAGCCCACGTTATTGAAAGACTGAGACTTTTAATAGCATTTTTTTCCTGCTATTGAAATTGTTGTAGAAAGTCTATATTTATTGTGTTATTCTAATGTTATGGAAACCTTTCATAGTGTTGGAGAAAACGCTATAATTTCTCGTTAATAGCATTTTTATAGCCATAAACAAACGCTATAAAAGATATATCATAACGTTTTTACCACCTTATTGTAGCTGATGTTATTGAAAGTTTCTAGCTTATCACAGCGTTTTTTTACGCTATTGAAAATGCTATAAAAAGTCTATTTTTATTTTGTTATTTTAATGTTATGAAAACTTATTATAGCATTTGGAAAATTGCTATGGTTTGTCTTTAATAGCGATTTTATAGCCGTGAAAAAACGCTACAAAAGACATATCATAGCGTCTTTTCGACACTGTTATAGCCCATGGTATATTGAAAGTCTCTAACTTTTCATAGCATTTATTCAACGCTATTGAAAATGCTATAAAACGTTTATTTTTTATTGCATAATTGCAATGTTATGGAAAAATTTTACAGCGTTACCAAAAAAGCTATGATTGGTTTTTAATAACATTTTTTATAACAGTGAAAAAATGCTATAGAAAATGTAGCATCGCATTTTTAATCTTGCCATGATAGACAAACTTATTGAATTTTAATATTGGGAAAATTACCTTTTTAGTCCCCGAGTTTTCAACACTAGGTGCGTTTGGTCCCTGAGTTCTTAAAATAGACCTTTTTAGTCCCTGCGTTTGTAAGATTAGGTTTAAAAGGTCCCTATCACTAACAGATCTGTTAAATGCAAACGAAAAGCTGACCGTGCTTTCTAATTGTTTACATGGCTTGATGACTATGCTAAAATGAATGCTGACTGGGCCTTAAAAAATTGGGTGAAAAAATTAAACCCTAAAATTGAAGTTTTGTTGCATGCGAAATGAAGGGATTCCAATCGACAAATCAAAACAGAAAATGTACGTTGAAAAGACGAAGAAGAAGGTGAGCGATACAATTGATCAGCAAGGATTCCGACAAGGCTGTGACGACGAGGCTGCTACGTATATTTCATTGGCAAGGACGAGGCTGCACAATTCTGACCAAGACCGGAGAGATTGCAATTTGAATGGGGAGGCATGAAGAAACATTAAAGACCTCTTCTTCAGAGTTCATCATTCTGGGTTTCTTTGGACCTTAAATTCTGTCTGGGCAAGTGCAAATATTTTCCCTCATTTGTTCCTTGAGTTTTCTGATGGATATATATTTCTTATACGTTAAGAATAATAGTTGAACTTTATCAAAAACACCATGGAACACTCAATAAGATAGATTAAAACTCAATGAGATCAAACATTGATTTGTCGATTATTATTCTTAACGTACCATAACGTCACCGCTTTCACAAAGCCCCACATATAAATCTTAATTATAATCCGACCGTCTTTCCAGTTTTCGATTCAATTTCCATATTTTCCTTCTTCCTTCGAAATAGCAGTCATGGCAAATCACTTGGAGAGCACAGAGTTGGAACCAAATTAGCCGACCGAGATCGTCGATAAAACGACTTAAGCCCCGACTTCTCCACCTTCTTTCGATTCTGATGCCGATAAATTGGTTGATTTATGGATTATTTGAATTTTTGGGCTTTGATTTTGTGGATTAAACTTTAACCAAACTTGTTTCTGTTTTGTGATTCATTTTCTATATTGCATAAATTGTATGTATAAAGTGAACCGAGGGAATTATTTTGTAATTACGGTAAAAATCAATTATATTTCATTGTTTTATAAAAATATAGGAGTATTAACTTAGAACATATATAGGCCAACTTGGTCAATTGGTTAAAACATTAGGTCATTAAAAACAAAAAACTGGATGTTCAAATGAGAGAGAAGAAAGGATGGAGAGGTAGGGGGACAATAGAGAGAGAGGATGTTCAAATTATAGAGAGAAGGAAGGAGGGATAGTTAGAGGGAGAAAGTAGAGAGAGAGTGGGTGATGGAAGGGATGAAGAGGTAGAGGGAGAAAGAAGAGAGAGGAAAGAGGGGAGAGAAGGAGAAATATGAAATGGACTGAATTTTTACATTTATGATAGGTTGGAGGTTTAATTTTAACATTCAAAAGTTTAGGGTTCTAATTTTTACACTTTTGAAAGTTGAAGGGTTTAATTTTTACAATTGAAACTTTAAGGGTGTATTTGTTACAAACATCATACTTCAGGGGTGGGTTTTGAAATTTACCCATTAAAGTACTTACATATAAAGAAAGTTGCAAATTCATAATCCAAATAACTAAAATGACTACATATATAGTCTCAAAAAGTTCTTACACTAAAAAAAAAGCTAAGAGAGTTGATGAAATGACTGCGTACTAACAGTTCCTCCATGAATATGCAGCTGCATGTTTTCATCCTTTCATTCACCTAAGAACTAAAAAACCAAAATATTTTTTATAAATCATGATTTAAACTCTAACTCATGAACCAATATAACAAATAAACATTAAAACTCATACAAATAAATTCAACTGAACTTGAATGTTACTTTACTTACATATTTTAACTTTGTCAATTGGCCATGCAATTGTAGTACCCACAACATCATCAATAACAATAATATCAAATGTAGGCCTCCGTAAAAATGAATTGGGTTTTTTTACCGTATCAACCCACACACGTGCTGCATTTGGACCAAGAGAAATGTGTTGGACAAGGGTTAATGGATCACTAGAAGACCATCTTCCTTCAGTAATTAATTCTTCTAAACCAATCCAATCTAGTAGCATACACTTGTGGGGAGCATAGGTTGTAACACTCTTTCACCAATAAATAAAGAAATTGTCAAGTAATAATAATTTGAATAGCAAATTTAATTTTGAAAACTAAATGAGAGGTAAATTTACCGGTGGATAATTTAGGACTGGAGGTTGAACATGTGCTGATGTTGGTAGATTAACAGTATTATTGGAAGTCTGTTCACTCATCTTTTCCTATACAGACAAAGTATTAACAACAAAGTCAAACAATAATTGAGAATAGCTAAACTTTTTAGTTTAGCTTGTCCTTTAATAAAGAAGATACCACATTTTTCAACACATCTACATCCGTTGTTAGGTTATTGCATTTTTTTTTTCAAGAGATGCAATAGTTTGATCTTTTTGCATTGATAGGAACAATTTCGACTTGGTCATCACTCCAAATCCCTATCCTGGTATATGATCATGATCAGGACCCTATACTTTGCTAATTACATCATCAGCCATACTAGTCGAATGAGACATTTCCTCATTACTAGTATTTTGTTCAATACGCTCCTAAATTACATATAACAAAATTCAATGAGATATTTCATAATATACTTATATTCAACATTATGAAAAATTAAAACAAACCAAATAACATAATATATTCAACATAAATCAAGTGGGGGGTCATAACCCAAGACCATTGTTAAAACCTATAACATGAGGATCAAAATCACATTCTATATTGCATTCATAGATCCAAACTTATGGCACAATTAAAACAAAACAATTTACAACGATATAATCAATCACCTTCAACATACACATACAACTTTCAAGTTGGGGGAGGGGGTCATAACCCAAGACCATTGTTAAAACCTGTAACATGAGAATCAAATTGTGGCGCCCCACGTTTTGAAATTAGGATATTTTGGATCAAGCATCAGTTTAAATTGGAATTATGTTGGCGGAAGAAAAGTATTTCAATGTTGAGATTTTAGTTTAAGAAATCAAATTTCATGATTTTGGAAATTAAAGTTACCCATAAATTTTCTCATCTTAGAGGGAAATTAAGGTTTTAAAATTTGGAATTTAGAGAAAAAATGAGTCTTATTTAAAAGAAAAGAAAAATAAATAAATAAATAAAAAGAAGGAAAATCCTAGCCTCTCTTTCTTCTCTTTCTCTTTCACGTTGCAGCCCCCAAGCGCTCCTCTCCAACCACCGAACTCTCTCTATTGCGTTTTGTCCTCGTCGTGAAACCCCTCTCAACCGTGAGTCCTTTCTTCCTCGCATCTCTCTTCTCTGGCGAGCAACCCGTGCACGCAAGTACCAACTTCCTCCAGCATTAATGAGCAGTAGACCCATGAGTTGGTAAGTCTTCTTTCCTCTCCCGTTCTTCTTTTTGTCGGCAAACTCCCCTTTACTTTCTTCTTCGTGTAGCAGTTCGCGTCCCCATCCTCTTCATCTCCGGTGAGCTTCTGCGGCGACAGCTACCCACGAATGTCGAGGTAGCTTTCTAGACCGTCTCAAGCAAATCCTCTCTTCAGGCGAGCGAGACCCACGCGATTCCGGCTGCCAAACTTGAAACCCATGTGACGACGAACTCTGTTCAACGGTGTTTAGAACGAATTTTCCTTCTCCACGTGATTTTTTTATGAGTTTCAGCGTGAGCCCACGACAGATTAGAAGTTCCAGCGGCGAGCAATGGCATTTAGGTGCAATTTTCTCCCTCTGTCTGCCTTCAATTCGTGAGTTTCAGCCCGACCCTTTTTTTCATTAGCGTTTTGGGTAAGTTTTGGTGTTGCAGGGTGCTTTCAGAAAGTTCTATCGTTTACCCATGCTTATTTGGATTCGAATTTAAGTTACCCATTCCCTAACACTTCCAAATTCATAGGATTCAACCCCTTGGAGTGCTATCCAGCAGCAACGTCGACTTAAAATAGGTGTTGGGCGATTACTCTTAAGCCGATCGGCCTCAAGTTCAAGTGCCCATGGTTTAATGACCTTGGATCGTTGTTCTTGGAGCTTTTCGACCCTCTGGGCAGCAAACTTCAGGGTCGTCTAGGTTCCGAATGGTAAGTTTCTCTGTCCTTGAATCATTAGAACTCATCTAGGTTGGCTTTGGAAAAGCTTATAACCATGGGTGTTCTGTTAGTGTTAGTTTTCCCAGTTTGGATCTCGGACAACACATATTCAAGGACTTCAGTGCTGATCGGTAAATTCCAACACCCTCTATTTTCTTTATTAAGTTTTTTTTTTGGTGTTGGAAGTCGATTCCTAACCCTTAGTAGTTGTTGTTTGTAGTTCGAGCTCTTCAGGCTCTTCTGGTTGGTTCGATTGATCTTTTAGGAATCGCTTAGGAGCGCCTTAAGTAAGTGGATTTCTACCTATTGAGTCTGTTTGTTGTGTGCTAGCATGTTGTATGTCTTGACCATGTTATATTTTCATGATCTATATTTATATATATATCGCTTTCTTGAATTATGTTCTATGTGAGTTGTTGGTTGGATGTCTGTTACGATATATTGGACTATTGAGATCATTTAATTGAGTTTGGTTGATTAGTTTGTCGTTTCGTTATGATTGTCTTAATGAGCATATTATTTATGTTGTGAGAAGAGTTCAGCTGTAGGTCTTTAGTGGAATGACCGACAGTTAATGAATATTGGTTAATCTAATTAATGAGTTTAATCAGTTAACCTCATATCATTGGAGCTTCTGATCTGTAGGTCCATTAGGTCCCCCTACTAGCTCGTAAAGAGTAATTAGGAACAATTATATCTTAAGAGAATTCAAATAGTTCAAATTCATATTGAGAATTAAGTCAATTGTATGAGATACAAATTAATATAATGTATAGTGATACATTAAAATATAAAGTCTAATTTGAGATTAAACTTTATTATAATGAGAGAAAAATATTTGAAGAAGTTCCAATATTAATATAAATTTGATTCATATTAAATTTATAGGATACAAGAGAATTTGAAGGAGTTCAAATTTTAATATGAATTTGGTTCATATTATAGAATTAATTAATTGAAGTCCTGATTTTTTTTTTTTTGAGACAAAAGTCCTGAAATTAAATATATGATATTTAATTTTGGTAATTAATTAATTAACTAATAGAAGGTCTGAAATTAAATATATGATATTTAATTGGTGATTAATTAATTAAAGAATTAATTAATTGGAAATTAATCAATTATGGAAATGATTAATCACTTATGGAAGTAATTAATCATTTATGGAAATTATTTAATCACTTATGGAAGTGATCAATCATTTATGGAAAAGATTAATCAATTATGGAATTGATTGGTTATGAAATTGATTAATTATGGATGAAGAAGTGTATACAATACACAAGTGGAAGCAATTTGGATCTTAACATTCAAATTTCTTTTAATTTTAGTTAAGAAAAACATGCACAATATGAACCGAAAACAGAGGAACTCGGTTACCAACCTTTTTGGACGAATTGAAGCAATCTGTGGATGAAATCTTTGCACAAACCGATTGTAGACGACCACGAGAGTCTTCCCCGCTATTCTCCGACCTTAGAACGAGTTGTGGGACTCGATTATGTGATGAATTATGAGTGTAAAGAAAATGGGTTTTGAGAGAATTTTTTGAGTTTTTACAAAACTCCAGCAGCCACCACCTTCAAGATCACCCTTGATCTTTTTCATTTCTTCTCTATTTAAGGAATCAGTATTCAGAATACCAAAATTCTCTCATGAAGACACACCACCCAAGGAGTAACAGGTGTTTTACTTGGTGGCAAATTGTTAGAAAGAGATTTTGGTTAGTCATGTGCCAATGTGTCAAGCTTACGCAATTAACCTCTTGGATTTTGAATTATTTGAAATTGAAATTCAAATCAATTTCCAACAAAATCCACTAACTCAGGTTTGAGTAAAATTTTATCCTTATTAATTAACCATTTTAATTAATAATTATTTTAATTTAATATCAAATATTAAATTAAATATTTGCACCAAATCTCATTCCCAGTTTCTAATATGAATCCCTATCCATATCTAAACCGAATGTTTGTTCATGAATTCTCATTCACTTGTATAACATCTAAATCGTATTTCAATATCTACAAGTCTCCCTATATAGTTTAATTCATAATTAAACTTTAACGTTAAATTATATCAAACATAATATGAGTTTGAACGTTTCAAACTTTCTCATCACATATGTTCTAAGGTTTATTCCGTACGAGCTAGCAGGGGGACCTAATGGACCTATAGATCATGGGCTCCAACGATCCGAGACTAACTAGTTCAACTCTTTTAACCTAGTTAACCAACATTCGTTAACTATCGAGACACTCCACTATAGTCTGATAGTCGAACTCCCCTCACTGTAGATATATTTCCGTCCACCCGATATAACCATGATTAGTAAGTCGACCTTTCACAGGTTGTTCGTAACTAGAGTTAGGTCAAAAGTCCGTTTTACCCCTGAAGTTACATCTTGTTCCTTAAGTCTCTAGTTGAGTCCCTAATGAACAATTGGTTTGTGGTCCCACCACTAAACCTAAAACCTCTTTGGCCAATGAGAGGGCAGGATCCCTTTGTTCACGTTCCAGAGTCAGCACTTAAGGGAACAACCACTCTACTATCCCTAAATTGGGTAGGAGTGAATTTCGTTTTGCAAGACTATATCCCCAGTTATCTACCCGTTCCTATCCCTGAAATGGGAGGTTTATGGAGTCGGCGATGTTGAGTCACTCTCACTCATGCAGATCTAAGGATAAGCCCAAATAAATAGGAGTTGATAGTTAGCTTCAGGTTTAAGATCGAGTTACTTAGGTCATCGTATTGAAATAGTCAATTTTGTTAGTAAACGGCGTTATAAAGCAAGAGTGACTTTTCTCGATCCTGGTCTTATGCAAACTCATTTGCATAGGACGCCCCCACTCGCATGTCTTTACATGAACGATTTAGGATCACATCGTTTGTACCATTTGTACAAAATGGGCCGCGTCTCATAGTGTTTCCTAGGATTAAGGTACCCAGTCTTATCCCTATACTATAGACCGTTTAGGCTATTACTTGAACATGATCCCTATTTATGTCACAACATATAGTTCAAGCACTCATGTCATAGCCAAGGATACTAGTTTATTGGATTTGGGTTATTTAACGTGTAATTCACTCATTTAATAACTTGAGTGAACAAAAAACTCCATAACGACTTTATCGAACAAGTATATAACTATTTGTTTCATTCACTATCTACGAGTTTTAGGGCACCAACCCCAACAATGGAAAAGATTAAATCTGTTGTGGAAATAATTGATTTTAAATGAATATTTTATTCATGGTCTTTCTCCTATAAATAGAACACTAAACCTAGGGTTTAGGTACTACAACATATGACCACCATAAGGCCAAAGGTCTCATTCTTGCCTCCCTCTCATATTCTCTCAACTTAATAACTCTAGAGAGAATTTTTCTCTCTAAAAGTTTTTCGCATTCAAGATTAGGTAGTCCAACAACTACGTTCCTAATCTCAGAGTTATTGCGGGGAAGATCAAAAGGTGGTGTTCTTTGACGTCAACGGAAGTTTGCTTCTCTTTCTCTATTCGATTTAGATCTAATATTTTTTGTATGCTTAGCCTTAATATAAATCTAGAATAGTTCTAAGTTTATTGCCAATGTATTAGTATTTTAGATTAAACAAAGTTAACTACGAATCAGTTCCAATTCGCTTCTGCTTAAGGGAATTAGAGAATTCAAATCCTTCATCCCCATCCTCCCTCATATTAGTTAAATTCATACTAAATGACTTTGCAAATCTCCACGATGTTTTCTCCAGAGTGCGTTCAGATTGTCGTCTTTCCCGATTCTTTGTTAGTAATTTTTTTTTTCAATTATAGTAGTTGTTCCCTATTATCTTGAATTTCCTGCATTGCATTCCAACAATTTGATATATTGATCAACCAAATAAAGAATACTCATTCAAGACCCATCAACCAAATATCCGCCAATAACTTCAATTAAATATCTTCAACATTACAAAAGTATCAACCTCCATTTGAACAATTCCCAAATTTTAATTATCAACCCATATGAACAATTCAAAAAATGACAAGACCTATCAACTCCATTTGGACAATTCCAAAATCAAGAACTTTACACCAATTTCCACCATATTTTCAAAATTACATAATACCAATCTACACCATAAGAACTATTTACAACATGTCTTAATCACTCATAATCCTTGAAATAAGTAGAACACTTTAATAACATCCAAAGGTGCCGAAGATGTAGATTTGTGCTCACCATTTTGTTGGTGAAAACTAAGATGTGTCGTAACCATTCATGTTCTTAGTTTGACATCTTTTGCATTCACCATCTCTACTTAATAAAAAAAGGAAAAAATTTACCTGCATACTGGTATGTAGGGATCTCCCTGCATACCACCATTAAAACGTTGACAACTAAGAGAGATAACGAAAAATTCTCATTTTCTCCCTTTCTCTTTCTTACTTGTCAAGATTTTAACGGAGTATGTAGGGAGATTCCTACATACCGGTATGCAGGCAAGTTTTGTTCATAAACAAATATGAAAATAGAAGAATAAGCTTTAAATTACAACTCAAAAGTGGACCTAAACTAAAAGACAATATATAAGAAATACAAGGGAGTTGGAGAAAGTGAAAACCTCGAGTCAAGAGCATCATTTTTCCCGATTCTTTGTTGGAACATAAGTCATCACTTTAACCACCTACAAACAAAATATTAAAGAAGAGAAAATTTACAATATTTGAGTAAACTACAAATATCTTCAAGTATGCACTATGTAGTGCAATTTTACAAAATGACCACTAGTCTATGTTAGTGCAAATTCACAAAATGGCCACTAGTACAATATTTGAATAAACTACAAAATATCTTCAAGTATGCACTATGTAGTGCAAATATAAAAAATAACCACTTGTTCTATGTTAGTGCAGATTCACAAAATGACCACTAGTACAATATTTGAGTAAACTACAAAATATCTTCAAGTATGCACAATGTAGTGCAAATATACAAAATGGTCACTAGTTCTATGTTAGTGCACAAAATGGTCTCAAGTTCTATGTTATTATAAGAATATGACTTCACAATCGTCTCTTACATTATTAGGACGTTCAAACTCTTCATCAATTTCATCAAGTGTTATAAATGATCCTTCACCTACAAAATTTGTGTCAACATTCTCATCATATTTGTCCAATTCATGGAATCCTCTAGGGGGAGTTTTTAACATAACATACCAATTAGAAGTGTCATGTTCTCTTGCATAAAAAACTTGTTTCGCTTGTGATGCAAGAATATATGGTTCTCTTTCAAATTGACTTTGATTTTGATGCAAGTTTAGAAGTGTAAATCCATCTTCTACTTTCACACCGTTATGAATTTTAGCCCAATCACACTTAAAGAGTGCGAGTCGATAGATATAGTAATCTAATAAAATTATTTCAGTCAAGACTCCATAATACGTAACCACATCAACAATTGGACCTCCACCTTTAGCACTTGATCTATATAACGTAGTTGCATCAATAGACACACCACTATTCTGAGTCGGCCTTTCTACACTTTTTAAATGGAATCACTGACTTATAATATACCCTGAATATGACATTGCAGTCTTGCGACGTCCATTTGCAAGTCATTTTAATAAATCTGAGTCTTCTGTGTTACAAGAATCTAACAGAATTTGTTAAAAAAAATGTCACAATACTTAGATTAATTAGTTATAACTATGTTATTTTTGAAAGCGTGTACCATATTACCTTATCTTTCAACCAATGTGGAAATTTTTCCGAGTGAACCTTCATTAATAGACAATCATTATTTGCAAGTCTTCTATTTGAGAGTAGCAACACATTTTTATGCATCCTGAAATGTTAATACTTCAAATTTTGATACAATATTAGAAAAAAACTACATAGGGTTGATTAAAGTACTCACTCTATATACGGTTCCACCTCAGTTGTGTTAAATAACACATTGATATGCTAGTGTGAGCACATCATCAGATAATGTAACTGATAATTCAGACGATATAGGATGACCTTCAAGGATGACATTGTTGCAAAACTCATCATTTCGACGTTCTTTTGTATGAAGTCCAATTGAATTTTGGACACAATTATTATAAAAAATAATGCATTCATCAGCTAAATAATGCTCTGCAATGCACCCTTCTGGACGTGATTGATTTTTAACATACCCTTTTAGCGTTTTCATGTATCTACAAACATCATAACAATTGTAGGTTACTTAAGATTTTCAACTAATTTCCCGTTATAACAAGTAATACGATAAATACAATACCTTTCAAATGGATACATCCAGCGAAATTGAACTGATCCACATAAGCACACTTCACGTCCCAAATGAACGACCAGATGAGTCATGATGTCAAAGAAAGGAGGAAAAAACCTCTCTAAAAGGCACAATGTATCAACTACTTCTTTTTCAATATCCAACATATCTTCTCGATCAATTACACGTTGACAAATTTTATTGAAAAATGAACATATACGTGTTATTGAATGTCTTGGACCTTTTGGGAGCATTCATCTAATAACAACTTGTAGAAGTTGTTGCATTAACACATGATAGTCATGAGACTTTAATACCATTACCTTGCATTCCTCCATTGAAACACAATTTGAAATGTTTGAACTATAACCGTTAGGTAACTTCAACTCATACAATCTCTTGCAAAATAATAGCTTCTCAGATCTTGACAAAGTGTGCAGAGCTGGAGGAAGGTAAACTTGACTCCCACGCTCTTGTGGGTGTAAGTCATGTCGTATATTCATGGATTGTAAATCTTTTCGAGCATTGTGTCTATCTTTCGACTTTCCATTAATATCTAACAACGTGCCTATTATGCTCTCACATACACTCTTCTCAACATGCATGACATCCAAGTTGTGATGTAGTACAAGTTCCTTCATTAGTGTAACAACTTATTAATACATAACATAATGTACACCGTCAAGCTAAATTAACTAGACAACAATAGAGAGAAGACATATGTACCTTCCAATATGGTAAGTCAAATAAGATGGATCGTTTTTTCCACATTTCATTTGTCTCTTTCTGCTTCTTTCGTTTTTTCTTCTCAGATTTTCCCCAACGATTTTGAAAATTTTGTAGTTTGGTATAGATTGTAATCTCATTTTCAACTCTAGGAGCTTGTCGTTCTTCAACCTTACCATCAAACCATGACTTATTCCTTTTATATCGATGAGGTAAAGGTAAAAATCATTTATGACCCATGTACGCTAATGTCTTGTCATGATACAATCATTCAAAATGTGTGTGCTCCCCACAAATTGGACATGTCGTCTTGCCTTTTCTTGTGCAACCAACAAGATTTCCATAAGCGGGGAAGTCGTTGATAGTCCACATAAGCACAACTCTCAAATTGAAGTTTGATTTGCTTACTATATCATAAACTTCCACCCCGTTCCATAAATCTTTCAAATAATCAATTAATGGTTGGAAATAAACATCAATGTTATTACCAGGTTGTTTAGGACTAGGAATCAATGACGTTAGTATTATATTTTCTTTTGCCATACATAACCAAAGAGGTAGGTTGTATGTCACAATCATGACTGACCAACAACTATATCTTAGGTTGCGTGGATCACTAGCAAAATTTGGCCACTTCACATCAATTGACTCACATGACACGCAATGAACTGGATGATGCATTTTTCCATCATTACTTTTATGGTTCATATGCCATCTTAGAAATTCAGCTACGTCATGAATTTGGAGCATCCATTTCAATCTTGGGATAAGAGGAAAGTATCTCAAAACTTTTGCAGAAACACCATGTTTCATCTGCTTAATACGCTTATCCACTTTCCATCGTGAATGTGAGCAAACAAGACAACTCTCTAAATCTTTGTTCTCCTTTGTAAATAAGGAGCAACCATTTATACAAGCGTGAATCTTTTCATATCCTAAATAAAATACTTTCAAAATTTTCTTTACTTCGTAAGTAGATCTTGACATTGCCAGGTGGAAGCATATCATGTAAGAGCTCTAAAAGGCTCGTGAAACTTTTATTGGTCTAAACATTGGTAGCCTTAATGTTATATAAGGTTACCACAACATACATTTGTGTATATTTTGTACAATGTGGATATAAACAAGTGTTTGCAGCTACCACCTTCCGAGTGATATCATTCTTCACATAAGGTTCATCAATTTTTTCGTCGCCCATGCAAGAAGTACTACAAAAGGTTTGAACATCATATATATACTGACATCCAACATTAGTTGTTACAGTACTTGATTCTGCACCGTATTCTTTCATAAGAGCCTCTAGATTTGACTCTTGATTCTGCACTTGGACTGGTTGGAAGTGCTTTTGTGGTTGCTGTTGTGTAGGAGGTTTCCTGAACTGATTTGTTCCCGCTTTACTTGCACATGCTTGTCCTCCCCAAGAGAAGTTTGGATGCTGCCTCCACCCTGGGTTGTACGTAGTCGAGTATGGGTTCCATCTGTTCTGGTTTCCTTGCTGACCTACATAAAAGATAGACACGAGGCTTAGTGATATGTTCCTCACCACACAAATTTCACAGTAGGGAGAAGAAATAGTATTGGCAGGGGCTATGATAGCTTGGTTGCCCATCATCATGCTATGGATGGCCTTGATTTGAGCTTGCATGGTAGAATTAGCCACTGTCTCTACTCCTTTTGCTGGATTCTTCAAAATTGTTGTTGGCTTAGTTTCTCCTTAGTGTCTATTGTTTGTGGCTATGGTGTCAAAAATAACATGTGCTTCATTTGCAGACTTGTTTAAGAAAGATCCATTTGCAGATGCATTAACTAGGGCCTTCGAAGCTTGATCCAATCCGCTGTAAAAATGCTCTAAGATGATGCAAGCAGGCAATCCGTGATGTGGACACTTCCGCACCAATCTTTGGAATCTTTCCCAGGCTCCATCCAGAGGTTCATTATAAGATTGTCTAAATGCAATAATTTAAACTCTATATTTGGCATTTTTATTAGAAGGAAAAAACTTCTCTAAAAATTTCACAGCCAAGTCGTTCTAAGAAGTGATTGAGTTTGGAGGGAATGGGTCCAACCAAGCATCAACATCACCTTGCAAAGAAAATGGAAAAAGTTTTAGCTACAAGGTATCTTCAGGTACTCCTGTAACTTTAAAAGAACTGCAAATTCTCACAAATAGTTTGATGTGTTTATGTGGATCTTCCTTTGGAAGTCCAGAAAATTGGCCCATGGTATTTAACATTTGGAACATCACTGGTTTTAGTTCAAACTGTGGAGCTTCTATTGGTGGCTCCAAAATTCCTGGATTTAAAGTCTGAAAAACGGGAAAGGCATAGTCCCTTATTGCTCTATTACGATCTTCAGCAATATAAATTGGATTTTCATGTGGTGGTTCTCGTGGAACTGGAGGTACTGGTGGGATTCTCCCACCATTTTGCTCCCTTCCATGATTTTGTTGGTCAACTCGAGGATCGACTCCAGGTTGGTCCATTGAAAACTCTTGTATATAAGAAGCTTTTTCTAAAGGTTCTTTCTATCTCAGGATCGATATCAAGGAGTGGACACCCTGGTAGCGAGCATAGCTAGCTATCTTTACTTATTTAATTTAGCTAGTCTTTTATGATTTTTGGGCAATTTTATTGTACTTTAATGTTTATGTTGTAGGAAATGGTTGATTGGAGCTAAAACGCAATAGTGGAGTCAATCGGGTGCTCGGGACGCGAAAAGATGCAAAGGAATGAAGAAGAGTCAAAGAGGAAAAAAGTCAAAATTCGGTCAAATGCAGACTAGCGTCTCGACGCTAGCCCTTGAGCGTCTCGACGCTAGCATTCCTAATCTGAATAGGCGTGAAACGGTCACACCGTCGAGACGCTGCGACCTTAGTGTCTCGACGCTGTGTAATTTCCTTTCCAGAACACGAGTGTTTAGAGGCAGCGTCTCGACGCTATGACGAAAAAACAGAATAAAAGCTTATTTTCGGCTAGGTTTTGGGGGATTCGATTTGGGGACTTTTTGGAGCCGTAAATAGAGGAAAAACAGAGCATATTGGAGCTGAAGCAAAGGGAGGAAGTTGGAAATCAACTCATTGTTCGTGGGGATCGTGACAGGGACGTTTGGTCTCGGCCTACAACGAGTTTAATTCTTCTTTCCCTCACTTTAGTTAGATTTTATGGCTTTTTCATGTCTAGTTGAGCTTGTAATAAAAATAATGAGTAGCTAAACTTATAGCTTAGAGATTGATGTAGTCAATTGAATTTATGGATTGATTTATGGTTTAAGTTGTGCAATGGTTATTATGTTTGTAATATTTATTTTATGCTTTCAATTAATTGGCCATTAGTTGAATGATTTAAGTTTCGAATCTAGCTTGGGAGAGGAGATTTGATTTAAACTTACTCAAGATTGCATGACTAAAGTTTACTCTCTAATTTCGTGACGGTTTTTAGATTAACTTTGGAATTGGTCAAAAGAACTCATTGCCTTGCTTGTTAATAAATTTAGATAGGGATATCAAGTTGGTTAATTTGCATGAGAATCAATTATACTCGGGAGAGGTAGTTGTGATTAAAGGGTCTTAGGCTCATAATTCCATTGTGCATAATAACTTATTCCTTAAAATCAATCCTAGACTAAATTGGCGAAATCAATTCCCTAAGTGTTCTTCCAATTGAATTTCAACTTTTTTCTTGTTTCATTTAGTTTTGTATCAATTACTCATCACATTGTGTTCCCTAAATAAAATTGAGAAAGATAATTCAGAATACTTGATTTGCTTAAAAATCCAATCCAGAGGACGACACTCGTTTATACGAACACTTTATTATTACTTGACCCGTGCGCTTGCGGTAAGGAAAATTCCACATCAAGATTTTGGCGCCGTTGTCGGGGATTGGCACATTTAGCTAGATTGATATTGTGAAAAAATTGTTTGATCTTAATTTAGGGTGTATTTTTATTTTTTTAGGTTGATTGCATTTTTTTCTTATTTATTTTTCTTTCCATATTTGTTTTTCTAGCTTAGTTTTTGTTTTAGTTGTGAAATCTTTTCCTTATTTGTTTCTTTTTATTCCTTTTTAGATTAGTTTTTCCTTATTTGTTAGTTTCCTTATTTGTGTTTTGCCATTTTTATTTTTGTATTCCATATTAGGTTATTTTGTTTCATTTTCTAGATTATAATTTCCATATTTAGATTAGTTGTTTTCTTTTCTTTATTTCTTTCCATAATTGTTTTCTTTCCTTTTTAGGGTAGTTTTGCTTTTGTATGCGTAGTAGTAGAGAATTGATACCGTTGGATCCCGAGATCGAAAGAACAATTCATAGGATTCAAAGAGAAAACAGAGAAATTATTCACATGGCTGACCAAAATCCACCTGAGGAGCCTAGGCCTATTAGAAACTACTTTCAGCCTGTGTTTCAGGGACAACAGTCGGGGATTGTCTATGCCCCGATCAATGCCAACAACTTTGAGCTGAAGACCGATCTCATTCAGATGGCCCGAGACTGTGCATAAAGAGGATCGCCCATCGAGGATCCAAATTCTCATCTTAAATCATTTTTGGATATTTGTGGGACGGTAAAAATTAATGGAGTTTCTGAGGATGCTATTCGCTTACGCTTATTTCCTTTTTCTTTGCAGGATAAAGCACGAGATTGGTTGCAGTCCATTTCCCCTGGGAGCATCACCACTTGGGATGCTTTGGTCCAGGCCTTTTTGAAGAAATTTTTCCCTCCTGCAAAGACGGTCAAGCTGAGGACCGAGATTGGGACATTCCAACAACAATATGATGAGCAGCTGTTCGAAGCCTGGGAGCGATTTAAAGAGTTACTGAGGAAGTGCCCTCAGCATGGATACCCCGATTGGCTTCAGGTTCAATTGTTTTATAATGGTTTAACTCCTAGCACAAAAACGATTATTGATGCAGCTACAGGTGGGACTCTGTTGTCCAAGACCGTGGAAAATGCTCGCATACTTCTAGAGGATATGGCCACCAACAGCTATCAGTGGCCATCTGAGCGGTCTACACCCAAAAAGATTTCTGCTGGAGTGTTTGAGGTTGATAAAGTAAGTGCACTCCAGGCCCAGATGACTTCCCTTGCTAATGTTTTTATGAAATTTTTAGGTACAGGGAGTGCTCAATCAATTGAATCAGCTGCTGCTTTGGCATCTAGACCTCAGGAGGAGACCATTGAATAAGTTCAGTATGTATCAAATTCTAATTTTAGGGGATATAATAATAATGTTACACCTACACATTATCACCCTAACAAAAGGAACCATGAAAATTTCTCTTATGCAAATACTAAGAATGTTCTTAACCCCTCTGGTTTTGCCCCTCAAACTCAAGAAAATAAAAAGTTAGAAGATCTTGTTGGAGCTTTCATTGCAGAGTCAAGTAACAGGACAACCAAGTTAGAGGAGGCAGTCATTGCCATCAACACCACGGTGAATGGCCACAATGCAGCCATCAAGAACATTGAGACTCAGTTGGGACAGTTGGTAAATGTTGTGAGTTCTATGAATAAAGGTAAGGCCCCAGCTGAGCAAGAGAAAACCCAGATGGAGTACTGTAAGGCAATCACTGTGCACCAGGAGGAAGCTGAAGAGGAACCTGAGTCTGAGGATTATGATATGCCTACAGGGGAAGTTGAGGAGGACACATCATCAGATGAGGCTGAAAAGCCTGAACCTGAGCCTCCTATTCCTTCTCCCACACTGATGGTTCCCAAAGAAAAGAAGAAAAAAAAGAAGAAAAAGAACAATCAGGTTCAGTTTGATAAGTTTATGAATGCTTTTATGAATCTGAACATTAATATTCCTTTTGTAGAGGCATTAGAGATGCCCCAGTATAACAAGTTCATGAAGGAGTGGTTAGCAAAGAAGCGAAAGGAAAAGAAGGTTGACACTGTATATCTTGCTTCCACATGCAGCACTAGAGTCCAACAGAAGGTACCTGAAAAAGCAACAAATCCAGGGAGTTTTTCTGTTCCTTGTAGTTTTGGTACTTATTCTTTCAGAGCATTATGTGATTTAGGTGCTAGCATCAATATCATTCCTCTATCTCTATACAAAAAGTTAGATATAGGTGAGAATAAATCTACTCCTGTAAAGCTCCAATTGGCTGATCAGTCTGTGGTTAGACCAGTTGGAATTGTAGAAAATGTTTTAATCAGAGTAGGTAGATTTTTCCTCCCTATTCATTTATATGTTATGGACATGATAGAAATTCCTTCAATGCCTGTCATATTAGGAAGACCATTCCTCGCTACTCGGCGAGTGATTATTGATATTGAGCGCACGGAGCTCACTATTAGAGTCCGGAATGAAAAAGAAATATTTAAAGCAGTTGAAGACTCTAAGGGACATTCTGATGTGCTTTACATGGGCTACAAGAAAGGTGCAAGAAAGAGCACCTCTGTTGGATTCACAGAAAAGAAGCCTCCTTGAAGCACGGTCAACACGTCGAGCTAATGACGTTAAACAAGCGCTTATGGGAGGCAACCCAAGTAAGCTAGTTGTGCTTTTCTGTTTGCTTTTGATTTATTGTTTGTTTTTGTGTTGTAGGTCTTGTTTTCTGTCTCTCCTTTGCTTTCAAGCATTCAAGATCTCAATCAAGAAGTCATCATCATTCCAAGCCAGTATTATTCACTCCTTTCATTCTTTCTTTGTTCTCATGCTTGATTATGCCTTATTTTCTTTATACATTGAGGACAATGCATGTTTTAAGTTTGGGGGTGGAATAGCATGTTTGTGGAGCCCTTGAGCATCTGAGTTCGGGCTATAGTTTGAGCTTTCTTTGAATTGAGCATACGGTTGTTTTCTAGATGCTATATTTGCATGATTATGATGTCCTAGGATAGGCTTTCTTGTCAATTTTCAAGCTTGCGATGAGTTGTAAGCATGAGAGCCCAAAAAGGGAGACTTTTTAAACTTTTTCTAGGAGATGCCTTGCATGAGTAGAGTATTTGTCTTGCCTAGGCTTGGATTTAAAGGCTTAGGAGCGAATTATTGAGTTCATATGCTTGTTGTCACCTCGATAGGTGTAGGGAAGAGCTAAAGAGTTAATTTTCTGCAAATTAGCATGTTTGATCTTGCTTAGGAGGAAAGAAAGGAATATTTGCTATTCATGCTCATAAAGAAAAAATCATTCTTGTTGTTACTGTTGAGAAAAAAATTATTATGCCATGGCCTGTGCACAGTTTGCAATGTTTAATAAAGTTTAGGCAAAAAGAGCTACCCCTGTTGTGATCAGTTAAGCCAACCAGAGAAAACTCAGGTTAAGGGTCCCTGCAATGGGTGTGTGAAATCTAGTGCCACATATACATGCTTAATTTAATTGTAATTTATAAGCACCTAAGTTTGGAGGAAAACAAACTGATTTGTTTCATTAACTCATTAGTGAAACCTTAGTGCCAGTGTAGAGGGAAGATGAGCTGAGGGTTTAATAATCCAATCCCGGGCTAGTAGATTCTATTCTTGTTGAGTTAGATTTCGCTTATGCAAGTTAATTTTGGAAAAAATTTAATTTGTCTCCCTCATTGGTCCTTGTGTGCATGTTTTTTGCTTGCTTGACTATTGACTTTTGAACCTTGAGGATTGAGTTATGATTATTGCATACATTCTTCTACTGTATGTTTGATTTGTAGTTTGCTCGAGGACTAGCAAAAGCTTAAGTTTGGGGGTATTTGATAGCGAGCATAGCTAGCTATCTTTACGTATTTAATTTAGCTAATCTTTTATGATTTTTGGGCCATTTTATTGTGCTTTAATGTTTATGTTGTAGGAAATGGTTGATTGGAGCTAAAACGCAATAGTGGAGTCAATCGGGTGCTCGGGACGCGAAAAGATGCAAAGGAATGAAGAAGAGTCAAAGAAGAAAAAAGTCAAAATTCGGTCAAATGCAGACTAGCGTCTCGACGCTAGCCCTCGAGCGTCTCGACGTTAGCATTCCTTATCTGAATTGGCGCGAAATGGTCACAGCGTCTCGATGCTGCGACCTTAGCGTCTTGACGCTGTGTAATTTCCTTTCCAGAACACGCATGTTTAGAGGCAGCGTCTCGACGCTATGACGAAAAAACAGAATCAAAGCTTATTTTCTTCTAGGTTTTGGGGGATTCGATTTGGGGAATTTTTGGAGCCATAAACAGAGGAAAAACAGAGCATATTGGAGCTGAAGCAAACGGAGGAAGTTGGAAATCAACCCATTGTTCGTGGGGATCGTGACGGGGACGTTCGGTCTCGGCCTACAACGAGTTTAATTCTTCTTTCCCTCACTTTAGTTAGATTTTATGGCTTTTTCATGTTTAGTTGAGCTTGTAATAAAAATCATGAGTAGCTAAACTTATAGCTTAGGGATTGATGTAGTCAATTGAATTTATGGATTGATTTATGGTTTAAGTTGTGCAATGGTTATTATGTTTTTAATATTGATTTAATGCTTTCAATTAATTGGTCATTAGTTGAATGATTTAAGTTTCGAATCTAGCTCGGGAGAGGGGATTTGATTTAGACTTACTCAAGATTGCATGACTAAAGTTTACTCTCTAATTTCGTGACGGTTTTTAGATTAACTTTGGAATTGGTCAAAAGATCTCATTGCCTTGCTTGTTAATAAATTTAGATAGGGATATCAAGTTGGTTAATTTGCATGAGAATCAATTATACTCGGGAGAGGTAGTTGTGATTAAAGGGTCTTAGGCTCATAATTCCATTGTGCATAATAACTTATTCCTTAAAATCAATCCTAGACTAAATTGGCGAAATCAATTCCCTAAGTGTTCTTCCAATTGAATTTCCACTTTTTGCTTGTTTCATTTAGTTTTGTATCAAATACTCATCACATTGTGTTCCCTAAATAAAATTGAGCAAGATAATTCAGAATACTTGATTTGCTTAAAAATCCAAACCAGAGGACGACACTCGTTTATACGAACACTTTATTATTACTTGACCCGTGCGCTTGCGGTAAGGAAAATTCCACATCACACCCCTTGTTCATACACTAACCTTAACATGCAAGAGAAAAATTTTAAATCAAAGTCAAATTCTCTTTGAGACAGAAATGCGGTCGTAATCGAATTGCAATTTCAAATAACAAAACTGGTTTCACTTTTGCTTCCTGGCAACGACACCAAAAACTTGGTGCGTGTGTTGCCAAAGTGTGGAGGTTAGAAAAGATGGTAGATAATGAATAAGAATAATTCAGCCAACCTCGTGGAAGTATACACTATCGCACGTAGTAATAAAAGCCTTAGGAGTATTCCAAGGGTATCGATCCCACGAGGACTAAATTGGAAACACAGATTTGAAGAAGAATCTGTTCAAAGATTGCTTGGATAAGGTAACAAAAGAAATAGTTGATGATGATTTTTGGAAAATAATCAAAATAAACAAGTAAAAGATAACAATGATAAATAAAACGAGGTGTTTAGTATAGTTTCATCCTAAAGGCAAATAACTCTAATCATAGCTTATTGAACCTAAGTCTACTCAATGCATTGGGTCAGATTTAACTTCTATTTGGCCTTGCTCCCAAGAACCGTTAGAAGGCTAAACGAGTACCGTCATGCACATGTCTGTGACTTGACTCCGACATAGATAATTTACGAATGCAATCTACAACCCTATAGTTGTTATAGGGTGCCTTAGGCAGCCTCGCCCTATAACACAGAATACACTCTTTTGAGCCTTTTCTCCTATATCACCTTTATGAAGATTGGTATTGTTCGTCCCTTTCGAGATCAAACTCACATAGCATGTAAAGTCTAAGTGATCAATTTAAACTCAGCAAGATTCAGAATGATATTCAATAAAGAATGACATGCAATGAATAAAACTTAAGCTAAAAAACACTTTCAAGCTATTCAACCATAAGGGAATTCACTATATTGAACCCCTCAACGGGATTTAGCTACGCATGATGGTATAAAGTGCAAATGAATAACTTTCCATTGAAATAAAGAATAAAGAATACAAGTAAATGAAAATTCACAAGTGTTGGAAATAAGGTGCAGTAGCTAAAACTAGGGTTTTTTCTTTTATCAATCCTTCTAGAGTTCGCTCGACACTCTACTCTCCTTTACAAATGGGAATAGGGTGAAAATTCCTACAAACACTCAGGTTTGATGTCTAAATAGGGTTAGAATTCAGTCATCTAAGAAGGACCTCGGGCATCCCTACTCATGGGCGTCAACTAGGGTTCTATCCCCACCCTCTTCTTCCTAGTGAGTTCTGCTTGGATTTCTCTTCGAATCACAGGCTTATATAGTGTGGGGAGTAGTTGAGGAGCCACAAAATAGGTGCTGGTAGGTAGGCCAGTCAATTTTGGGGTCAAAACGGTCGGTTAGATGTGCAAAACTCTTGTTCAAAACGACTCGTGACGGACTCGGACTGACCTCTGTCTGCCTAGAAATGCAGTGGCATCTCATTTTTGCCTTCCCAAAAATTCTGTCGCATTTCTGGATTTTTCCAGATTTCTTCTGTTTTTCTGCACAACACCAAATTGAGTCAAATTCATATCAAAATAAATCTTTTTAAGCACTTTTAAGCATAATTTGACAAATGTGACTCTCAACTCCCTAATTCATCAACTTTAACACTTTTAGAGCTCAGGAATGGTAAAATTGATCTAAACATGCAACTTTTGACAAGAAAATGAGCTAAATATAAGGGTAAAATGGGTATATTTTTTACCCTTATCACATAGCACGAACAAGAATTTTAAGAAGGGTCATAAAGCATTTGATCAAGCCTCTAGATTTGACTCTTGATTCTGAACTTGGACTGGTTGGAAGTTCTTTTGCGGCGGCTGTTGTGTGGGAGGTTTCCTGAACTTCTTTGTTCTTGTATTACTTGCACTAGTTTGTCCTCCCCAAGAGAAGTTTTGATACTGCCTCCACCCTGGGTTGTGCGTAGTCGAGTATAAGTTCCATATATTCTTGTTTCCTCTCTGACCTACATAAAAGACAGACGCGGGGTTTAGTGGACAGTTATCAGCAATATGTTCCTCACCAAAAATTTCACAGCAGGGAGAAGAAATAGCATTGGCAGGGGCTACGTTCGCTTGGTTGCCCATAGTCATGCCCATCATCATGCTGTGGATGGCCTTGATTTGAGCTTGCATGGTAGAATTAGCCTCTATCTCTACTGCTTTAGTTGGATTCTTCAAAATTGTTGTTGGCTTAGTTTCTCCTTAATGTCTATTGTTTGTGACTATGGTGTCCAAAATAGCATGTGCTTCATTTGCAGACTTCTTTAAGAAAGATCCATTTGCAAATGCATTAACTAGCGCCTTCGAAGTTTGATCCAATCCGCTGTAAAAATGCTCTAAGATGATGCAAGCATGCAATCAGTGATATGGACACTTCCGCACCAGCCTTTGGAATATTTCCCAAGCTGCATCCAGTGGTTCATTATAAGATTGTCTAAATGCAATAATTTCAGCTCTATATTTGACATTTTTATTAGAAGGAAAAAACTTCTCTAAAAATTTCTCAGCCAAGTCGTTCCAAGAAGTGATGGAGTTTGGAGGGAATGAGTCCAACCAAGCTTCAACATCTCTCTGCAAAGAAAATGAAAAAAGTTTTAGCTTCAAGGTATCTTCAGGCACTCTTTTAACTTTAAAAGAACTGCAAATTCTAAAAATAAGTTTAATGTGTTTATGTGTATCTTCATTTGGAAGTCCAGAGAATTGGCCCATGGTATTTAACATTGGAACATCACTGGTTTTAATTCAAACTGTGGAGCTTCTATCGGTGGCTCCAAAATTCTGTGATTTAAAGTCTGAAAAGCAGGTAAGGCATAGTCCCTAATTGCTCTATTGCGGTCTTCAGCAATATAAATTGGATTTTCATGTGGTGGCACTGTTGGAACTGAAGGTACTGGTGGGATTCTCCCACCATTTTGCTCCCTTCCACGATTTTGTTGGTCAACTTGAGGATCGACTCCATGTTGGTCCATCAGAAACTCTTGTATATAAGAAGCTTCTTCCCTGTGCGCTCAACTCTCGTTGTTCCCTTTTCTTTCGTATTTGTTGTTTCCTACGTGGACGAAAGGTTCTTTCTATCTTAGGATCGATATCAAAGAGTGGACACCCCTGGTTCATGCACTAACCTTAACCTGCAAGAGAAAAATTGAAAATCAAAGTAAAATTCCCCTTGAGACAAAAATGTGTTCGTAATCGAATCGCAATTTCAAATAACGAAACTGGTTTCACTTTTGCTCCCTGGCAACGGCGCCAAAAACTTGGTGCGTGTGTGGCCGAAGTGTGGAGGTTAGAGACGATGGTAGATAATGAATAAGAATAATTCAGCCAACCTAGTGCAAGTATACACTATCGCACGTAGTAATAAAAGCCTTAGGAGTATTCCAAGGGTATCGATCCCACGAGGACTAAATTGGAAACACAGATTTGAAGAAGAATCTGTTCAAAGATTGCTTGGATAAGGTAACAAAAGAAATAGTTGATGATGATTTTTGGAAAATAATAAAAATAAACAAGTAAAAGATAACAATGATAAATAAAACGAGGTGTTCAGTATAGTTTCATCCTAAAGGCAAATAACTCTAATCATAGCTTATTGAACCTAAGTCTACTCAATGCATTGGGTCAGATTTAACTTCTATTTGGCCTTGCTCCCAAGAACCGTTAGAAGGCTAAACGAGTACCGTTATGCACATGTCTGTGACTTGACTCCGACATAGATAATTCACGAATGCAATCTACAACCCTATATTTTTTATAGGGTGCCTTAGGCAGCCTCACCCTATAACATCGAATACAATCTTTCGAGCCTTTTCTCTTATATCACCTTTATGAAAACCGGTATTGTTCATCCCTTTCGAGATCAAACTCACATAGCATGCAAAGTCTAAGTGATCAATATAAACTCAGCAAGATTCAGAATGATATTCAATAAAGAATGACATGCATTTAATAAAACTTAAGCAAATAAACATTTTCAAGCTATTGAACCATAAGGGAATTCACTATATTAAACCCTGCAACGGGATTTAGCTACACATGATGGGATAAAGTGCAAATGAACAACTTTCCATTGAAATAAATAATAAAGAATACAAGTAAATGAAAAGTCACAAGTGCTGGAAATAAGGTTCAGTAGCTAAAACTAGGGTTTTTTCTTTTATGAAATCCTTCTAGAGTTCGCTCGACACTCTACTCTCCTTTACAAATGGGAATAGGGTGAAAATCCCTATAAACACTCAGGTTTGATGTCTAACAAGGATTAGAATTTAGTCATCTAAGAAGGACCTCGGGCATCCCTACTCATGGGCATCAACTAGGGTTCTATCACCACCCTCTTATTCCCAGTGAGTTCTGCTTGGATTTCTCTTCGTATCACGGACTTATATAGTGTGGGGAGTAGTTGAGGAGCCACGAAATAGGTGTTGGTAGGTAGCCCAATCGATTTCGGGGTTAAAACAGTCGGTTAGGTGTGCAAAACTCTCGTTCAAAACGACCTATGACAAACCTAGAACGACCTCTGTCTGCCCAGAAATGCTGTCGCATTTCATTTTTGCCTTCCAAGAAATGCAGTCGGATTTCTGGGTTTTTTCAGATTTCTTCTGTTTTTTCTGCACAACACCAAATTGAGTCAAATTCATATCAAAATAGATATTTTTAAGCACTTTTAAGCATAATTTGACAAATGTGACTCTCAACTCTCTAATTCATCAACTTTAACATTTTTAGAGCTCGGGAATGGTAAAATTGATCTAAACATGCAACTTTTGACAAGAAAATGAGCTAAATATAAGGGTAAAATAGGTATATTTTTTACCCTTATCACATAGCACCAACAAGAATTTTAAGAAGGGTCACAAAGCATTTGATCAAGCCTATAGAGATTTTTTTGGCTTTGAAACACAAAGGATGTGGGTATATTTCACATTTCAACCATTAATGAGAAAATCAAGCAACATATCAAATTTATTCCAGGATTTCAGCAATCAGAAACCAGATAAATAAACGTGGCAAAGGAACGACAAATATTATTCGTATCAAAATAATTAAACAATTTGAAAGGTCAGACATCAACTTCAAATCATGCATACATTATTTTCTTATTCATCGGGTTCTTCGTCTTGGAAAATAGGGGGGCTTTAATTCAGACTCAAAACTGACAATCCAGTTCGCAACTCAGCTAATCAGGATGATAGGCAAGCTTTTCAACACAAACTACATGAAGAAATACAAGGAAAATTAAACACAGATATACTTGAGAATATGATCAAAGGTATAATATTCTTAATTACAATATCATCATTTTGGTTCGCTTCCAATAGGATGATAAATATTAAGAACACAAAAACCACTTGAAGAAGCAAAATAAGCCACAGAGTTGCATAGATATAAAGACAGAGGAATTGGGTACATATCGTATTCTTACTTGCACATGGGTAAATCAGTCTCTGATTTGGATATTACTAGCTAAACACCTGTAGCAAGAGAGACAACACCTTGTCATTATCCATCCCATTTTAGAAACAACAATTACTCCTTGACATATAGAAAATACAAAGCTATACAATTTCTAACGGAAGCGCAAGCATTTGCTAATACATTGAACATGTTATCATATTAATATCACTTAAAAATGATATTCAAATACATTATATAACTCAACAAAATACGATTGGTTGGTTCGAGTATCATGCCAAAAGTTGACTGTGGATCCAAAACAACTGTCTTAAAACGTAATAACATTCAAAACGAAGCCCAAGTACTTCATGGGAAACATAAAAACCCCACAAGTGGTGCCCACCTACCCAACAAGGTCACAAATTGATACCAGTCACAAAGCATTCCTAATATATATTTTAACCACAGATAGATTCAAACATGAAAACCCTATTATGATTGGCAAAAGAATCCTTCCTCCAAGATGAGAAGAAGATGGTATTTCAACACAACACAAGCAAGTGAGATGTACATCCTTTAACCAGATTAAGAACTGAGCAAAGTCTCCCATGCTCATGACACGTTAAACTTCATTACTTATTTGATCTATTATTACTTGATCCTCCCTCCAGAACATTAGAAAAAAAAAAAAGTGACTAGAAAAATAGTATCTAATCAATTTTCATGATTTGAAACTCATTTCCCATCCAAAGTAATTTTTTTTAAAATAAAAATACATACAAACAAATTGAGGATCACAAAATTCCCAAAAAAAGTTTATGATGCTCAAGACATTTCATCAATCAATACTTTCAAAGTGAAAAGATGTACCCTTCAAATAGCTCTTGATCAAAACATACCTACATTGATTGTTAACACCAATCAATTTATTATGAGTTCATAACAATAAGAACAACCACTTAAAAGTGTGGAACTCATGCTAGCAAACAGCATCACATACTAATTTACATTTCCTAATAATGAGCATTACTTGATTCAATAATAAAAGAATGCAATTAATAGCTGCAATTTTTTGCTTCGATTAAAAATGACTAACAAGTAAAAAGATTTGTTCCACTAGCTTCTTTTTCCTTCCCCTCAGGTCAAGTCTTTGCCACAAATGGTAATCGTAATGCAAAATATTGAAAATTCCCATTTGTTTCAATGTCTTCCTCTGTCATTTCCTAGAACAGACACATAATGAATGTAAAACCTAATTTTCTTGTCCAAATCTTACTCTCAATTGCAAATCATATTTTTAAAAGTCACAAAATGTTGAATTTTTTAACCCTGCCTCTTTTTTCTAAAAGATATAACCAATATGTTTTAGCCAATGTGTAGAAGACTCGTAATCAAACTTCATCCACATCTTCTTCTTTCTTTTTTTATTTTTTTTAAAAAATAGCCTAAAACAAAAACAAATGTTTAAAATTGACCACAAAGAATATATGATAAACATACATATATCTATATAATTAATGCAATAAATAAATATTCAACTAAAACTTTAACACAAATAAACCTAACCTAAAAACAAAAGCTTAATGAACATAAGAAGTTCTCATCATCTTCATGTAATCTTCGACCTGCTCCTAGAATAATGTCAGACTCAACCCACGTAAAAACAAAAAGACATAAACATAAGATGAAAAGTATAAAAATATAACAACTAAACTAATATTTTGTTTTTAATAAGACTTAATAATAACAAATAATAATAAGACTTAATAATAATGTTACAAAACTACACAAGCAAAACACCAAATTTAAACAAACGCCAAATTTAAGAAAAACAACCAAGTTGATCTAATTTTATCGAGTAAACTAAAGTTACAAAGCTATATATTCCAAAACCAAAAACACGAACACATGTACATTTACCTAAAATTTACGTTGTAGACATCTAATACTGATGAAGTACATATACCAACTAAATCATCTAACTTATAACGAATTATAAGGAACTAAAACAATCAAACCTTAAACTTAGAAGTTATCATGTTCATGATTAAACTCATTGGAACTTAACCAAAATAATAATAATAATAAAATAAAATAAAAAAACCTTTAACAAAAACAATCAAAACTTTAAACTAGCTTCCAAAGTTACACAACCCATGAACATAATGAACTAAAACAAACAAAGCAACTAAATTAATCTAACTTTACTAAGTAAACAAATATTAAACTCATCAAACCATAACGAACTAAACGAATCAAAACAACTAAATTAATCTAACTATACTAAGTAAACAAATAATAAACTCATCAAACTATAACGAACAAATATTTATAACCATACCACCAAGTTTAACAAAACCAACCAAATTAATCTAACTTTACTAAGCAAACAAAAGTTACAAAACTACCTAAGTAACATTTCCAAAACCAAAATTACAAACACATTCACTTAAAACTTAACTTGGGACATGAACTCAAAACTCGTAAATTTATCTTAACTCAACACTACAACACATTAGGGTTTTAATAGCTTTAAGTTATAGAATTTACAAGAGAAAGCTATGGAAAAAATCCAAAATTAAGCACGCGTCCCACTCCCGCTTGTCTATGTAAAAGGCGCGATATTAAAAGAAATTCAAAGAACAAAAGTTAGCACTTTCTTATTTCTCTTCTACAACTCCTTTGAATCTAAAGACTCTAAACAAAACAAAAGGATCTCACTTTCTTGAATAAAAAAAAGCTCACTTTCTTGAATACTCATTCTCTCTAAAAAAAAAAAAAAAAAACTAAATCAAGTTTTCATTCTGAAGACGACAACAGGCAGCAAGTTGAGAACTCGATCGTCATGGCGGACATCGATAGTCACCGCACAAGAATGATCACATGTTGGTAGGTCAACCTAGCATGTTAAGAACATTGCTCAAGCCCTAATTTACAAGGCATGTTTCTTTTTTGCATTTCTGTTTGATTTTATTGTTCTAAAATTTAGCTAGATTTGAAAAAGAAAAGTTCATGAATATTGAGTAAGAACGACAATGGTGGATTGCTTCTCTTCTTCAGAGAACTGGAGAGCAATGATATCAAAGAAAGTATTCTCACTTTACAACACTGTCCCAAAGAAAGGCAAGCCCCAGGGTCGCAAAGTCACTATCTTAGCTGCGTTTCTCGTTTCATCTCCTTCAACATAAGGTTCCCTTTCGAAACCATAGCAATTTACCCTCCATTTGCTATTTTAACTCGATTTCATTTTCATATAGTGTTTTGGGTCTCTATTAATTATAGTTCCAAAAGAAAGTTACTCGAAATGTTGTTAATTGTTCTCTATTTTTTATAACTTCAAATTTGGAAGTTGTGGCGTTAGGAATAGGGATGAAGTGTCTCGGTCCCTTCCAGTTAAGCTCAAATGGTGACATTGTGAATGTTTTGCACGCAAAAATAATCACTCGGAGAGCTTTAATGAGGTTTCACTTAATTTTGCGCTTGTGTTATTATCTTTTCATTGTTTGATGTGAGTTTCAAGGTCTCTGATTTGTATGAGTGTAATCTATGATTTGGTATATTTTTGGTCTCTTAGCAAGTGGTAACTTATTAAGTATGCACTTTTGGTTTCTAGACTTTTGTTTTGTCATTCTGCCATTAGGCTTATGAAGTTAGCGATATTGTGTTTTTTATATGAGCTTATTAAACACTTTGTTCTTTTACTAAATATGACTATGTTTACCAGGTTCTTCTACACACAAATTTAACATTTGCCTCAAAACATCTGTGAGAGTGAACATCACAGAGCGAAAAAGATGCAGAATGACAATGTAATTTTTTTTTTTTTTTTCAATTAGATGAGGAGGCAAAAGGGCTGGAAATTGTGTTTATACATTTCTCAGTTACCATGTATATTCTCCTTGAATTGAATATTGATTTTCTAAAAGAAAGTTTAGTACATTAATTTTGAAATTCAATGCACGTGCACTGATTCGATTGTTCATTTTCAGGGGTTATGTGAGGTAGGGATGCTTCGTCATCAACTTCTAGAGAAATCAAACCTAGGACAGAGGATGCACCACCATGTTTGATTGGTAAAGGTATGGATACACTACCACAGGGTTAACTGGAAGATAGTGAATTGAAGTGCATGTAGCTTGCTTATATTTCATGTTTAAGAGAGGAATGAGCTCTTTAACCTCAAAATGTTTCTTCATTCATGAAGAATATGTACGAATGGATTCAAATTTGAGGGAACGATTCACATTGCATAGGCTTGTTTCAGAGGAAGCCTAATCGTGGTGATACAACATTGTCGGTTAGCTGTTTTGACAAGATAACTCAATGAAATGTAGGTGGAGTTGAAGGTGTGTGTCATGTGGTAGATGTAGAACTATAACAGCAGAGGTGTTTAACCTTATTGAATACCATTATGCAGTGAACTTAACTAAGTGATTATAAGTTATAATATGGTAATATAACATTAAAATGACCTTTCTTTTGTAGCTCAAGCATATTGCCAAAGCTGGTGTTTTGTGTGAGTTATTGTTAATCTTAATTTCTATCTTCTCTTCTATGAGTTATTTGAGTGTGCTTGGATTATATAATATCTAATGTAGCTAATACACGTGTGAATTGATATATTTTTTGCTTTTTATAATGGTGTTCTATACATCACTATTTGAGGCAGCCTATTTTATGGTTGTAGTTGTAATGTACAAGTGGTACCGGTGTATGCATTAACTGAAATGGCTGCCCCTCATCTTGTATCAAGAGCTCCCCTCTTTTACTTTATTCAGCCTGTTTATATTTCCTCTATAGTAGGTGAATTGTCCCCTCATAGTGTCAAAAATTGTATGTCGGAGGAGCACATGAAAAGAATTGTATCTGGTCGAGTACAACAATTTTCAAATGGATCTGAGGGCTCTTTTTAAGTTGAATCAGGTACATAAAGCTCATATCTTTGGTAAAATGTAGCAGGGCAGGATGACAAATTTATGATTTATGATTTTTTTTAATTCTTTGTGTTTAGTGGATTTGCAACCACTATTTTGCACAACTCCAATACCACCAAAGGAGTTTCAACACTCGGAGTCTTCTTGCAACACTATAACTTATGTGCAATGTCTCAACTAGATCATATGTATTGTGCAAGAGTTATTTTATGCATCCCTACTTAAAATTAGAATCATGCAAGAGTTATAGGCTAAGAAATGTGTAACGACCCGTCAAAAGGAATTAAAAACATATTAAGGGTCGCTACTACTATTCACACGAGATTTCGATAGGGAAATTTAATTCGTTGAAATGAACTTGATTTTATTGAATTTGATGTAAGTGTACAATCTCTAATATTTATCCTCTGATTCTTTCTCACAAATATATAAACTTTGGCCTCTAGCTTGTTGCTCTTCTTGGGCCAGTTTTTTGGGCTTCTTGGATGATCGACTTGCTAGGTTGATGATCTCTTGGATCGGCTTGTTTGCTTGTTGATCTTCTTGGATGATCGGCCTACTGGCTTAATGATCTTTTGGATCACCCTGTTGACTTGTTTATCTTCTTGGATGATCGACGTGCTGGCTTGATGTTCTTTTGGATCAGCCTATTGTCTTGATGGTCTGTTAGATCGGCTTGTTAGCTTGTTGATCCTCTATGATGATTGATGTGGACTTTTCCTAACCTCAAGCGCACGGGTCAAGTAATAATAAAGAGTTCGTATAAACGAGTGTCGTCCTCTGGATTGGATTTTTAAGCAAATCAAGTATTGTGAATTATCTTGCCAAATTTTATTTAGGGATCAAAAAGTGATGATTGAATGATAAGAAAACTAAAGTAAAGCAAGTAAAAAGTGTGGAATTTCAATTGGGAAAACTACTTAGGGAATTGATTTCGCCGATTTAGTTTAGGATTGATTTTAAGGAATAAGTTATTATGCACAATGAAATTATGAGCCAAAGACCCTTTAATCACAACTACCTCTCCCGAGTATAATTGATTCTCATGCAAATTAACCAACTTGATATCCCTATCTAAGTTTATTAACATGCAAGGCAATGAGATCTTTTAACCAATTCTAAAGTTAATCCAAAACCGTCACGAATTAGAAAATAAATTTTAGTCATGCAATCTTGAGTAAGTCTAAATCAAATCCCCTCTCCCGAGCTAGATTCGAAACTTAAATCATTCAACTAATGGTCAATTAATTGAAAGCATTAAATCAAGATTCCAAACATAATAACATTGCACAACTTAAACCATAAATCAATCCATAAACTTAATCAACTACATCAATCCCTAAGCTACAAGTTTAGCTACTCATGAATGTAAATACAAGCTCAACTAAACATGTGAAAGCCATAAATCTAGCTAAAGAAAGGAAAGGGAAAAGAAAACTCAATGTAGGTCGAGTCCGACGTCCCCGTCACGATCCCCACGAACAATGGGTTGATTTCCAAATCTCTCCCTTTGTTTTCAGCCTCCAAGTGCTCTGTTCTGCTCTGTTTACGGCTCCCAAAGGTCCCAAATCGAAGTCCGCCAAAACCTAGCCGAAAATAAGCCTTTATTCTGTTTTTTTTCGTCGTAGCGTCGAGACGCTGTCAAGACAGCGTCTCGACGCTGCCTTCAAAACGCGCGTTTTAATAAGCGAAATAACACAGCGTCGAGACGCTAAGGTCGCAGTGTCTCGACGCTGTGACCTTTACGAGCCTAATCAGATATGGAATGTGAGCGTCGAGACGCTCTAGAGCTAGCGTCGAGATGCTAGCCTGCTGTTGACCGAAATTTGACTTTTTTCCACTTTAACTCTTTTCATTCCTTTGCATCTTTTCAGGTCCCGAGCACCCGATTAACTCTAATATTGCGCTATAGCTCCAATCAACCATTTCCTACAAAATAAACAATAAAGCACAATAAAATGGCCTAAAAATCATAAAAGACTAGCTAAATTAAATAAGGATAGCTCACTATGCTCGCTATCAAATACCCCCAAACTTAAGCTTTTGCTAGTCCTCGAGCAAACTACAAATCAAACATACAGTAGAAGAATGGATGCAATAATCATGACTCAATCCTCAAGGCTCAAAAGTCAATAACCAAGCAAGCAAGAGACATGCACATAAGGACCAATGAGGGAGACAAATTAAAATTTTTCAAAAATTAACTTGCACAAGCGAGATCTAACTCAACAAGATCAGACTCTACTAGCCCAGGATTGGATTATTAAACTCTCAACTCATATTCCCTCTACACTGGCACTAAGGTTTCACTAATGAGTTAATGAAACAAATTAGTTTGTTTTCCTCCAAACTTAGGTGCTTATAGTTAACAATTAACTTTAGCATTTATATGTGGCACTAGCTTTCACACACCCATTGCAGGGACCCTTAACCTGAGTTTTCTCTGGTCGGCCTAACTGATCACAACAGGGGTAGCTCTTTTTGCCTTAATCTTTATTAAACAATGCAAACTGTGCACAGGCCATGGCATAATAATTTTCTTTTCAACAGTAACAACAAGAATGATTTTTCTTTTTGAGCATAAATAGCATATATTTTTTTCTTTCCTCCTAAGCAAGATCAAACATGCTAATTTGCAAAACATTAACTTTTTAGCTCTACCCTACACCTATCGAGGTGACAACAAGCATATGAACCCAATAATTCGCTCCTAAGCATTCAAATCCAAATCTAGCCAAGACAAATACTCTACTCATGCAAGCCATCTCCTAGAAAAATTTAAAAAAGTCTCCATTTTTGGGCACTTATGCTTACAACTCATCACAAGCTTGAAAATTGACAAGAAAGCCTATCCTAGGACATCATAATCATGCAAAAGTAGCATCCAGAAAACACCATAAGCATAATTCAAAGAAAGCTCAAAACTATAGCCCGAACTCAGATGCTCAAGGGCTCCACAAACATGCTAATCCACCCCCAAACTTAAAATATGCATTGTCCTCAATGTATACAGAAAATAAGGCATAAACAAGCATGAGAACAATAAAAGAATGACAGGAGTGAACAATACTGGCCTGGAATTATGATGACTTCTTGACTGAAAGTTTGGAATCTTGAAAGCTTGAAAGCATAGGAGAGAAAGAAAACAAGACCTACAAAACAAAAACAAACAATAGATCAAAAACAAAAAGAAAACACACTAAACTTACTTGGGTTGCCTCCCATAAGCGCTTGTTTAACGTCATTAGCTCGACGTGTTGATCGTGCTTCAAGGAGGCTTTTGTTCTGTGAATCCAACAGAGGTGCTCTTTCTTGCACCTTTCCTGTAGCCCATGAAAAGCACTTCATCTTTAGAGTCTTCAACTGCTTTAAAGATTTCTTTTTCGTTCTTGACTCTAATAGTGAGTTCCCTGTGCTCAATATCTATAATCACTCGCCCAGTAGCGAGGAATGGTCTTCCTAATATGGCAGGCATTGAAGGATTTTCTATCATGTCCATAACATATAAATCAATAGGGAGGAAAAATCTACCTACTCTGATTAACACATTTTCTACAATTCCAACTGGTCTCACCACAGATTGATCAGCCAATTGGAGCTTCACAGGAGTAGACTTAATCTCACCTATATCTAACTTTTTACACAACGATAGAGGAATGATATTAATGCTAGCACCTAAATCACATAATGCTCTAAAAGAGTAAGTACCAAAACTCCAAGGAACAAAAAAACTCCCTAGATCTGCTACTTTTTCAGGTACTTTCTGTTGTACTCTGGTGCTGCATGTGGAAGCAAGATATACAGTGTCAACCTTCTTTTCCTTTCGCTTCTTTGCTAACCACTCCTTCATAAACCTGTTGTATTGGGGCATCTCTAATGCCTCTGCAAAAGGAATATTAATATACAGATTCATAAAAGCATTCATAAATTTATCAAACTGAACCTGATTGTTCTTTTTCTTATTTTTCTTTTTCTTTTCCTTGGGAACCAACAGTGTGGGAGAAGGAATAGGAGGCTCAAGGTTAGGCTTTTCAGCCTCATCAGATGATGTGTCCTCCTCAGCTTCCCCTGTAGGCGTTTCATAGTCCTCAGATTCAGGTTCCTCTTCAGATTCCTCCTGGTGCCCAGTGATTTCCTTACAATACTCCATCTGGGGTTTCTCTTGTTCAGTTGGGGCCTTACCTTTATTCATGGTGCTTACAACATTCACCAACTGTCCCAGCTGAGTCTCAATGTTCTTGATGGCAGCACTGTGGCCATTCACTGTGGTGTTGATGGCAATGACTGCCTCCTCTAACTTGGTTGTCCTGTTACTTGACTCTGCAATGAAAGCTCCAACAAGATCCTCTAACTTTTTATTTTCTTGAGTTTGAGGAGCAAACCCAGGAGGGTTAAGAACATTCTTATTATTGGCATAAGAGAAATTTTCATGGTTCCTATCGTTAGGGTGATAATGTGTAGGTGTAGAACTATTATTATATCCCCTAGAATTAAAATTTGATACATACTGAACCTGCTCGATGATCTCCTCCTGAGGTCTAGATGCTAAAGCAGCAGCTGATTCAATTGACTGTGCACTCCCTGTACCTGAAAATTTCATAAAAGCATAAGCGAGGGAAGTCATCTGGGCCTGGAGTGCACTTACTTTATCAACCTCAAACACTCCAGCAGCAATCTTTTTAGGTGTAGACCGCTCAGATGGCCACTGATAGCTGTTGGTGGCCATATCCTCTAGAAGTGTGCGAGCGTTTTCCACGGTCTTGGACAACAGAGTCCCACCTGCAGCTGCATCAACAATCGTTTTTGTACTAGGAGTTAAACCATTATAAAACAACTGTACCTGAAGCCAATCGGGGTAACCATGCTGAGGACACTTCCTCAGTAGCTCTTTGAATCGCTTCCAAGCTTCGAACAGCTGCTCATCATATTGTTGTTGGAATGTCCCAATCTCGGTCCTCAGCTTGACCGTCTTTGCAGGAGGGAAAAATTTCTTTAAAAATGCCTGGACCAAAGCATCCCAAGTGGTGATGCTCCCAGGAGTAATAGACTGCAACCAATCTCGTGCTTTATCCTGCAAAGAAAAGGGAAATAAACGTAAGCGAATAGCATCCTCAGACACTCCATTAATCTTTACCGTCCCACAAATATCCAAAAATGATTTAAGATGAGAATTTGGATCCTCAGTGGGTGATCCTCTATAAGCACAATCTCGATCCATCTGAATGAGACCGGTTTTCAGCTCAAAGTTGTTGGCATTAATCGGTGCATAGACAATCCCCGACTGTTGCCCCTGAAACACGGGCTGAAAGTAGTCTCTAATAGGCCTAGGCTCCTCAGGTTGATTTTGGTCAGCCATTTGAAAATTTTCTCTAGTTTCCCTTCAAAGCCTATGGATGGTTCTTTCTATCTCGGGATCCAAAGGTGCTAAAATTAAATCTTTATTCCTACGCATAAACAAACAAAACTACCCTAAAAAGGAAAGAAAATAATTATGGAAAGCAACAAAGAAAAGAAAACAACTAATCTAAATATGGAAAATATAATCTAGAAAAGGAAACAAAATAGCCTAATATGGAATGCAAAAATAAATATGGGCAAAACACAAATAAGGAAACTAATCTAGAAAAGGAAAAACAAGAACAAATAAGGAAAAGATTACACAACCAAAAGAAAAACTAACCTAGAAAATCAAATATGGAAAGAAAAACAAATAAGGAAAAAAAATACAATCAACTAAAAAGGTAAAAATACACCATAAATTAAGATCAAACAATTTTTTCACAATATCAATCTAGCTAAATGTGCCAATCCCCGGCAACGGCGCCAAAAACTTGATGTGGACTTTTCCTAACCGCAAGCGCACGGGTCAAGTAATAATAAAGAGTTCGTATAAACGAGTGTCGTCCTCTAGATTGGATTTTTAAGCAAATCAAGTATTCTGAATTATCTTGCCAAATTTTATTTAGGGATCAAAAAGTGATGATTGAATGATAAGAAAACTAAATTAAAGCAAGTAAAAAGTGTGGAATTTCAATTGGGAAAACTACTTAGGGAATTGATTTAGCCGATTTAGTCTAGGATTGATTTTAAGGAATAAGTTATTATGCACAATGAAATTATGAGCCAAAGACCCTTTAATCAAAACTACCTATCCCGAGTATAATTGATTCTCATGCAAATTAACCAACTTGATATCCCTATCTAAGTTTATTAAAATGCAAGGCAATGAGATCTTTTAACCAATTCTAAAGTTAATCCAAAACCATCACGAATTAGAAAATAAATTTTAGTCATGCAATCTTGAGTAAGTCTAAATCAAATCCCCTCTCCAGAGCTAGATTCGAAACTTAAATCATTCAACTAATGGCCAATTAATTGAAAGCATTAAATCAAGATTCCAAACATAATAACATTGCACAACTTAAACCATAAATCAATCCATAAACTTAATCTACTACATCAATCCCTAAGCTACAAGTTTAGCTACTCATGAATGTAAATACAAGCTCAACTAAACATGTGAAAGCCATAAATCTAGCTAAAGAAAGGAAAGGGAAAAGAAAACTCAATGTAGGCCGAGTCCGACGTCCCCGTCACGATCCCCACGAACAATGGGTTGATTTCCAAATCTCTCCCTTTGTTTTCAGCCTCCAAGTGCTCTGTTCTGCTCTGTTTACGGCTCCCAAAGGTCCCAAATCGAAGTCCCCCAAAACCTAGCCGAAAATAAGCCTTTATTCTGTTTTTTTTCGTCGTAGCGTCGAGACGCTGTCTAGATAGCGTCTCGACGCAGCCTTCAAAACGCGCGTTTTAGTAAGCGAAATAACACAGCGTCGAGACGCTAAGGTCGCAGCGTCGAGACGCTGTGACCTTTACGCGCCTAATCAGATATGGAATGTGAGCATCGAGACGCTCTAGAGCTAGCGTCTCGACGCTAGCCTGCTGTTGACCGAAATTTGACTTTTTTCCTCTTTAACTCTTTTCATTCCTTTGCATCTTTTCACGTCCCGAGCACCCGATTAACTCTAATATTGCGCTATAGCTCCAATCAACCATTTCCTACAAAATAAACAATAAAGCACAATAAAATGGCCTAAAATTCATAAAAGACTAGCTAAATTAAATAAGTAAGGATAGCTCACTATGCTCGCTATCAAATGATCGGCCTGTTGACTTGTTGATCTTCTTGATCGGTCGATTGGCTTGTTGATCTTATTGGATGATCGACCTGCTGACTTGTTGATCTTCTTGATCGATGGGTTGGCTTGTTGATCTCTTCTTAGAGTCTTCTAGTCTTCAAACCTTCTGAGTCTTGAATCCTTTGAATTCTGAATCTCCAATCCTTCTGAATTCTCTGGACTCTGGCAAAATGCTCTAGACTCGGAGTTCTTTGACTCTTTGGCTTCTGAAGACTCTGAACTCTAGCTGAATGCTCTGGACTCTGAGTTGTCTAACTCTGTCTTTGAATCTGAATGCCCCAAAATGAATGGTAGTCTCCTCTATTTATAGAGTTTCATGGACCTCATATGCGCTTGGGCTTGGGCCCAACCTTTGGGCTTAAGCTATATTTGGCCTTTAATCCAACCCATTTTTAATAAAGTTGGATTATTTTAATTTAGCCCAATTTGTTCAATGATCTCGAGTTACATTAGTCTCAAGTCCAATTGCCACGTGGCATAATTTGATTAGACTCGGCTTATGTCATCTGATGGATCGATAATAGACAAGTGGCATTGTTTGATTTACCGAATTTTAATGTCTATTAATTTAATTTAGGGACACATGTAATTTTGTAATTGGTCCCAAATTTATTTTATCATTAATTAAATTAATGACGTGGCAATTTGTGATTGGTCAAAATTTCTCAATCAACAACTACATGCACGAGAACATAAAACTTTGAAGTTTAAAGCGGAAGAGATCATAAGTAAAAATCTTTTATTTAATAAACGGGGCCCAAATCCATAAGTAATTTTAGAATATCAGACTGGTCAAAACATGATAGAAAATTTTCAAAAAATTGAACATAAAAAAATTTGAAAACATGAGAGTAGGAAACTCGATCCTAGACTTCTAGGGACATGATTTGCAATTGCATCCCATAGCCTAGCTAAGTCACTGCCCTCGCCTTCTCGCCTGATGTCATCAAGTACCACCTGAAAAGGAAAGTCATGTAGCATGGGTGAGTATATAAGAATATACTCTGTAAGTAGCCCACCTAAGGGCTGAAACTGAAAAACACGAGATCTGATAACATGAAATCTAATAGCATGAAACTTAAATTTGGGTCTTAACATCAGAGGGACCTAACTGGAAAAGTCGTTCGGGTTTCTAACCCTGAGCCATAACTAGGTTCATGAAATATTCTGTCTAGGGTGATTACCTATCCCCAACCTGCGCCAACTAGAGTGTTGTGTGGGTCAGTCGGATAAGACAAGTAAACTAGAGACTAGCTGGCAACTTCTAGCAAAACTACACCTATCCCAACATAACACCCATGGATCATGAAGATACAATGGAGAAATCTGGTGCATGAAAACATGCAACGATGCCATATGGCACACGATCTCATGCCTGGGCTCTGTTGGGTTTTATGCCCTAAAACTCGTAGATAGTGAATGTAAACAAATTGTAGAGACTTATTTCAATAAAGTATTATTGAGTTTCTACAATAAAGTGTTATTGTTAAATATTGCACAATTTGACTCAAATCCAATAAACTGAGATTCAAGGTTGTTTGTATGTAACTTGAACTAGTATGTGGGGACATACGGGGATCGATGTTCAAGTAACAACCTAAAAGGTCTATAGTACAAGGATAAGGTTGGGTACCTTATCCTGGTAACACTATGTGATACGACCCGCTTTGTATTTGATACAGACGTATTGATCCAAAGCATCCATGTAGTAGACATGCGAGCGAGGGTATACTATGCAATGAGTTTGCATAAGACCGGACCATGTGTTGGGTTTTATGTCCTAAAACTCGTAGATAGTGAATGATTAACGAATTATACACTTGTATCAATAAAGTGTTATTGAGGTTTATGCAATAAAATGTTATTTTCATATTAAGTCTAGAATTGCACAATATGACCCAAATCCAATAAACTAAGATCCAAGGTTTTTTACATGAGACTTGGACTAGTATGTGGGGACATACGGGGATCAGTGTTCAAGTAACAACCTAAAAGGTCTATAGTATAGGAATAAGGCTGGGTACCTTATCCTGGTAACACTATGTGATACGACCCGCTTTGTATTTGATACAGACGAATTGATCCAAAGTATCCATGTAGGAGACATGCGAGCGGGGGTATCCTATGCAATGAGTTTGCATAAGACCGGACCACGAAATAGTAAACCACTAGATGTAACACCGTTAACTAGTTAGGTTACTGTTTCAATAGGATGACCTAGGTAACTCGATCTTAATCCTGAGTGTGTCATGAACTCCTTCTCACGAGGGATTTTCCTTTGATTAGTACGGGTGAGAGTGGCCAGCACGCCGACTCAATAATCCTACCTTCTTGGGGACAAGACTGAGTGGGGAGCTGGGGACATGACAATACAAGATGGAATTCACTCCTTCCCCTATTGGGGCAAGTAGATGTGTGTTCCCTTTAGGGCTGATTCCGGGTCTTGAATAAAGGTGCGGCGTCCTCTCCTGGCCCGAGAGGAACTCTTGTTTAGAGGTTTGACCCTAAACAAATTGTTCATTAGAGGGATCAGTGGTACTTAAGGATCCAGAGGTAACCCAGGGGTAAAACGGTAATTTGACCCAGCTGGTATTACGAACACACGTGAAGGATTGACTTACTGCATTGGTCGATATCCGTGGACACAGAAATATTATACAGTGAGAAGAGTGCAGTTGTGGGTCTTTAGTGGAGTGACCCACAGTTAACGAATGTTGATTGACTCGGTTAATGAGTTTAGCTAATCAATCTCGTATCGTTGGAGCTTCTGATCTGTAGGTCCATTAGGTCCACTTGCTAGCTCATAACGGGTTCTGAGATAATATAGTCTTGATTATTAAAGGGAATATAATTTAATTGTATTTTGATACAATTAATATAATGTATGGAGATACATTATAGTATAAGTTTAATTAATGAATTAAACTTTATAATAAAATTAATTTTGGATATGATTCAAAATTAATTAATGAGAGAATTATGAATTTAATTAAATATGGGATATTTAATTAATTGGGGAATTAATTAATTTAATTTTAATTTGGTTAAATGTGATTTAATCAAATTAAAACTATAGTTTATATTGATGTACATTTTGATGCACATTATAACTATAGGTTAAATGAGAGAAATTAAATTGAATATGATTCAATTATAAAATTAATTAAATATTTGATATTTAATTAATGTGGGATCGATTAATTTAGAATTAATTGAATGGCCAATTTAATTTAATTGAATATGATTCAAATTGAATTAAAAACTATATATTAGAATTCATTTAATTTGATTAAATTAATTATAATTAATTAATTAATTAAATATTTATTATTTAATTAGTTAATGGCCGAGATCGTTTTGATTAAGATCTAACGGTCTAGATCTAGTAGGGAGATACTCCCTCCCCACTTATCGTATAGGGGAGAGGGAGTTCCCAACTGATCTGTCATTCCTCTCATTTTCACGAATTACACAGAGAAAGAAAGTTTTTTTTTCTCTCTTCCTCTCTCAACAAAAAATCAGCAAGAACCTTGCTGAAAATTCCCTTCCAAGACGAATTTTGGGTTCCCACAAGCCAAATCTCAGAGATCCAAGAGATATAGCGGGTGATCCATAATGGTGGTGTCGATTGGGAGATCAAGAACGATCAAGAACGAGAATCTTGGAGCATCGTGCTGTATTCTTCGAAAATCCAAGTAAGTGTTCTTGATCTTAAATTAATTTTAGCATGCTTAATCTTAGTAATTTAGAAATATGTTTCTAATTTTGATTTGCCAATGTACTGGTTTTTCTGAAATTGAAATTTAATTCGAGAAAGGTCTTGATTGTTTCCGCTGCCAAAGGGATTTTTATAGGTTGACGGTTTGCATGCAAGTCTTTGTTATAGGTTGACGGTTTCTAATCAATTTTATAACTTATTATAAAAATTTAATGATTAGCCCTATAACATGCTTCTATGGTGTTGGAAAAATAACAATCATATTCTAATTATTAAACATCATATTATTATGACGTCGATAACGATAATATAACGATTATATTAATCTAAGGTGGTGTCATCCTTCATGCAATTTCAATTTCATTTAATTATTATCGATTATATTAATTAAACATCCACGAAATTAAATTACATGAAATGTGACATTAATATAATATAACTCTTATATTAATCTAATTAATGTCATGCTCAATGCTATTCCATTTTCATTTAATTAATATAACATTTTATATTAAATCATACATGAAAACAAGCATTGATATATATTGATTATTTTCATTCATAATATAAATAATTATATTATTTCTCATGAAAATAATCCTAAGCATGCATGCTACATTAATAAAATATAACAATTATATTTAGCTAAATTAATGTCATGCATCATGCTTCACCAATTTCATATATTTAATATAACGATTATATTAAATAACTCATGAAATTAAATTCATGCTTAATTACCATACATTATAACAATTATAACATAAATATGCATGAAAACTTGCTTAACCTATGGTGGGAATTTAAGCTATATGACATCCATAAAGCAAATAAATAGCAATTGAACCGGTTAATTTTGGCCCCTAGGATAAAATAAAGCATAAATTACAATAATTATAGCTAAATTTTATCCTAAAAGTCCTTCTGCAACTCCAAATACTGGTCTAGACCGCCTGAACCGACCCAAACCACTTCGAACTAGCTACGAAAACCACGAACCGAGCCAAATTCCAGCTGAACCGGACCAAATCGGTCCCAACCCAGCCAGACCGCGTGAACCGGACCGCCCAACAACCTTGAACCGTCCTGTTTGCAAATTTCTAACATGTGCTGTAATCGTGATAACGTCGCAATTTCTCCGATTTTTATCTCATAAAAACCTATTCTAGACTCGAACTTACATAGGACTCGATTTTACATAAAATACCCGAAACATCGGACCCTTACATGATCAAATCACATAAAAACAGTAAAATCTATGGCCATAAAATTAACCAAAACAGTTCAATGCAAACCATACATACATTATGCATTAATCAATCCCACCAATAGCAAATGCAAATTTTAGTGAAACAAAATTAGATCTACGATCGGCTCTGATACCAATTGAAGGATTGGAATTCCGTAATTCCGTAAAGCGGAAGCGTGATTGTGACCGATTCGTAATTAATTTTGTTTAATCTAAAAAACCAATACATTGGCAATAATATTAGAACTATTCTAAATATATATTAAGGCTAAGCATACAAAAATATTAGATCTAAATCTAATTTATAAAGTAACAAATTACTTAATCTCGTTGACGACTCATATTAAATTCACCAACTGCATGTGAATTAATCACGAACTAGTGTGAACACCACCACTATGGCTACACCGATATGACTCTGAGACTTCTAGAGGCAGGAGATTGGTGGGAGTCTAGAGGAAGCCTTGAGGGGAATTCTCTGAGAGAAGGAGAATGAATGGGATGCCTTTCACCCCACCTTAGCGGTCCTATTTATAGGTAAAGGCCAAGACCTTTTTCCTAATAGGAAAAGGAAGACATTTTTCCTAATAGGAAAAGGTCTCTAATTTTAATAAATAAATAATTAATTCCATAATTAATTAATTTCCCTAATTAAATATCAAATATTTAATATTAGGGATTTTATTAAAATTAAAATTAGTATGAATCCAATTCATATTAAATTTATTTGAACTCTTTCAAATATTTTCTTTCCTAATAAGAAAAGGTCTCTAATTTTAATAAATAAATAATTAATTCTATAATTAATTAATTTACCCAAATAAATATCATATATTTAATCTTATGGATTTTATTAAATATAAAATTAATATGAATCCAATTCATATTAAATTTATTTGAACTCTTTTAAATATTTTCTCTCAAGAATTAATTTTTGAAATTAATTCAAAAATTATATTATAAAGTTTCATAAACTTTATATTATAATGCATCAATATACATTATACGATTCCCCAAATAAATTGAACACTTTCAATTTACAATTTATACTTAATTGCCTCAAGTCTCTTTACGAGCTACCAGTGGGACCTAATGGACTTACAGATCAGAAGCTCCAACGATACGAGACTAATTGACCAAACTCATTGACCAAGTTTAGTCAACATTCGTTAACTGGTCACTCCACTAAAGACCCAGAGTTGCACTCTTCTCACTGTAGAATATTTTTGTGTCCATGGATATTGACCAAGCAGTAAGTCAATCCTTCACGTGTGTTCGTAACACCAGCTGAGTCAAATTACCGTTTTACCCTTGGGTTACCTCTAGTTCCTTAAGTACTATTGATTCCTCTAATGAACAAGTTGTTTAGGGTCCAACCACTAAACAGAAGTTCATTGGAAAACTGTTACGAATATCCTCAAGTATTCGAGGAGAACAAGGAACTATATGCTCAAGTATGGGACTAAGGATTTGATCCTTACAGGATACACTACCACAGATTTTAAGACTAATAAGGATTTGAGGAAATCTACATTAGTATCTGTGGTCACTCTTTACGATGGAGTTATAGTATGACATAGTTACAGTCTTGACCGTATAGGCCGAAAAAATAGCTGCTTGTGAAGCAGCAATAGAGATGTTGCACGATTTTCCGCAAGCGCACGGGTCGTCACAAGTAATATAAAACGGAAAGTATTCTGAATATCGAATCCTCAGGGAAGCGAAGCGAAGATTAAGCAAAGCAAAAATCTCTTGAGCACTAAAAATACTTGGGCGAAATAATATTTAGGGAATAGCTCATGCAATAAAAAGGATTCAAATTCAAACAATTAAAGAAAATAAATTGATCAATCGAGAAATAAAATATGGAGAAAGAGTTTTCTTTTAATGGGAGGAGGGGTCTTGAAAATCAATTATTAGCTAAATAGTTGTTATAATTATCTTATCTCATTGCCCAACTAATTATAATCCTAGAATCTCCGTTAATCGCATAGGTTCTCCTGTCGGTTTCCCCTAATTAAAATTAATTCATTTTAGCAACCTAAGTGTCCTTAGCGCTATTAAAAATCATTAATTATTACGCTCTGATTCATTTTAGGAATCTAAGTTTAATCAACTAATCTCGGTGTCACAACGGGCAATTAAACTAGTTGCATGGATTACGATCTATCCTAATTTCTCTCTGTCGAGTTTCCATTAAGAATCGAATCATTACACAATTGGCCAGATTGAGTAAAGCATTAAGCACATCCATACAAATAATTAGGACATGGGCAAGAGACAATAAATTTTGATAATATTTGAACTATAATTTCTGTAACGCCCCGCGTTTCGGAATCAAGTCACTTTGAGTTATTGAGCGTTCTTATTCTAATTTGGGAAAATTAGAATTTAACGTTGGCCTTGGGTCGTTAAACTAAATTTCTAAAATTTAGGGGAAAGAGATTTTTAATTAAATCTTTAATTTCCTTAAGTTTGGAGGTTTAATAGTTGATATTTATTTAAAATATCAAAAGACCCAAATTCCAAATAAGTCGGCTTATTTTCTATTTCCAAATCTTTCAAGAATTAAGTTTGGGTTTTTAAATTGGAAACCTAGATAAGATCTCCTTATTTTAATGGAGATTTTCTATTCTTGTGTGTGTTTAAAAATCAAGAAAAGAAAAGAAAGAAAATGGAATAGAATAAAAAAAAAGCCCTAATTCAATCTCTTTTTCCTCCCTCTTTTTCTCTCGTGAGTAGCCGCAAACCAGCCCCCCTTTTCTGTGTTCAATCTCCTCGGCCACCTCCTCCAGCCACTGCTCGAGTACGCCACCTGTGCGCGTCGCGTTGCCGCCGTCAACCTCTTCCTTCCTCTCGCGCGTTCGTCCGTCAGTTGCAGGATTCGCGAAGTCCTTCCTTCCCCGCGCGCGTCTCTCTCTCTTCCGTGGTTGGTCTGCGCCGTCCGCCCTCCTATGGCGTGTGTTGCAGCCGCCGAAAGCCGAGCCACCACCGTCTGAGTCACCGGCCGTCGTAGCCGAGCGTCACCGCCACGTGGGTCTTATGCTCCGCGCGTTTCTGCTCGTTGGTTCATCAGATCTGTGGCTTCTTTTCTCCTTCCTCTGTGTTTCAACCCTATAGGCTCGTGGGTAAGCCGTTTTCCTCCTCCTTATAGGTTGGTTAAGGCCTGATCTAAGAATCCTTGCGTGGTTTTGGTTAAATCTCGCGCAGGTAGCAGTTCGGGGCCCCGTCATTCGCGATTTCGCTTCTGTCCAGTGGTGTTCAACCCCGTTTTGGGTCATTGCGGCATTGTTTAGCGTTTTCGGTAAGTTTTCGTCGTGACCCATGCTTATTCGAATTTAAATTTGGATTACCCACTCTTATTCGCCCTTAGAATTTAGTGTCGTGGTTGGTTTCTTGTTTTTCCAGCACTGTTCGGAGTCGTTTTGGGTTCGAAATCATCTTTGTTTGGTGACCCATCGTCCGTGGAGCCTAAAACTTGAACACCCAGTGCTTAGGGCCTCTAAGCAAGTGGTTTTAAACCTCTTCGCTTGCTGGACAGCACGTGTTCGAGGTCTTTCGGACGCTGAACGGTAAATTCCAGCATCCCTAGACCCTTTCCTCAAGTTTATTAGGTGCTCTAAGTTGTTTTCTAACCCTTAGTAATCGTTGCTTGTAGTTTGAGCTCTTTAGGCTCCTTCGATTGGTTCTGTGAGTCTGTTAGGAGCGTTTAGAGTTTTCGGTAAGTAGTTCCTACTTGATGTTGTCTGTTTGACTGTGTGATGCATGCTGAGTGTTACTCGCTTTATAACTACCCTCATGTTTCTTGTTTCTCTGAATATATGCAAATATATGTGTTATGGTTGAAAAACATGACTTTTGTTGCTTAATGACTGGTTGTAAAACATGAATTGTTGTTGCATGTTGGCTTGATGTAAAGCGTGTTGGTTCGGTTTTGCGTTCGAGAGTCAACCATGAGTTGTGAGATGTGGTCATGTAAATGCTTAGTGGGCATGAACATGAGTCTAGAAGCATGTTGCAGGGCATATGCATTCTAGGAGATGTGAGATATAGGTCAGGGACCTAAAGTGTGAAAGAAAGGAAAGTTGGGTGAGTGTCAGTGCACCTCGGGTACAAATGGTCGAGGGGTGACATGTCACCATGGGTTAAAGGGAACTAGCATTGTGGTTGAGATATCAGGGTCTCGGGTATAAATGGTCGAGGACTGATATTGTTTCGAGAAAAGTAAAGTGAATATCAGGGCCTCGGGTATAAATGGTCGGGGACTGATATATTACTATTGGATGTCGATGCCTCGGGTATAAATGATCGAGGGTCGTTATGCCAATGTTAGATAAAGAGGAGCATCGAGGCCTTGGGTATAAATGGTCAAGGGTCAGTACGTTGCTTAGTCATCGAGGTCTTGGGTATAAATGGTCAAGGGTCGAGGCACAGTTCGAAGCCTTGGGTATAAATGGTCAAGGGTCGAATGCCGAGCTCTGTAGAGAAGTGTCGAGGCCCTGAGTATAAATGGTCAGGGGTCGGTACAACTCGAAGGGTCAGTCTTGGAGAGTTTTTTTGTGGAGCGTGACGCGGAAGTCACGTGTGAAGAGCCATGTGAGGGCTAAATATGCGTTGAATGAGCTCATGGAGCTTGAGTGGTTAGCGAGTTGCGTATAGAGATGCATGAGTCATGGCTTAGGAGAGTCATTCGTTTTACTAGCTTTTGAGCATGACGTTGTGTGTATAGCTTTGAGAAATATGTTGTTTGCGCATGAAAAACATGTTGGTTGCTTGGTTGTTGTTTGATGGTTGCTCAGGTAGGAGGGGCTACTTACCAGTACCAGGGTTGTACTGACCCCCTCCCTTCTCTCCCCCCAACTTTCAGATTATGCAGGTTATGAGGACCGTCATGACCATGGTGATGCAGAGGAGATGCATGAGGAGGGACCATAGCTAGATAGTGCTAATTGTCCTTTATAGTTTCATATGGACCATAGCTAGATAGCATTTTGTTTCCTTTATATTTTCGTTGGTAGGATAGTTGTTGCTTATTATGTTGGACAACTGTTTGTCTTTTTGATTTAGTCTTGAAGTTTATTCTTGTTGATACTGCAGACTTAGTTGAGTTTTAGTCGTGAATGTTCCTATTTATTTAATTTATTTTGTTGCGAGACCTGACTCGCTAGTTTCTGTGAAGTTCTGCTGTGTTGTAGTATGTTGGTGTAGTTGGAATTGTTTTAGAAGTGTTAATCTCGTTCTGGCAGGTCTTGAAATTTTTGGTTTAGTCCGTACTATGCCGTTATGCTGCCGAAATTTTCGGAGCACTCAGTTATTTTAGTTTAAATGTTAGTAATGTCGCTAGGTTAGTTTATAAAATCCTGGGGCGTTACAATTTCATTTCAAGACCCCAAATTGGGGTTTAGCTACACATGGCTAAAATATCCACAATAATTACAATAGAAAGCATAATTAAGAGCATAAAAGGAAAGGAATTGACCGTCGAAAAACCCCTTGCTGGCGCTCAGAGCTCCGCCGACTACTCATTGATCAGCCTCCTAAGATGCTCCCCAAAACTCCCAAAATTTTTCCCACTAAAAGAATCCTCTCAAAAAGGCTAGAAAGCCTAGAGAGGGGCTCCAAAGGAGCCTAAAGAAGAGAGGAAAGAAAGAATTCCAAAAGGAATTGTTGGAATGATGATTGATGCTAAATGAGGCACCTTGGGGCGCCTTTTATAGGCCTGGAATGGGGGTAGCGTCGCGACGCTGCTGCGCACGCGGCTTGGGCAACACGAAAAGGGTAGCGTCGCGACACTGCCTACACAGCGTCTCGACGCTGCCTCAAAATTCCAGATTTTTCAGCTTCTTTTTGGGCTGATTTTTGGGCCTTCTCTTCATTTCTTTTGGGCATTTTTGTCATGATTGTCTTATTTGGGCCCCCAATTGCTCCAAGCTTGGATTTGGGCTTCATTTGCTTCAATTTTGGCACTTTTTCTCCCAAAATCACCAACTTTGCTCCTAGGGACCAAATAACAAAATTCATTAAATATTTTCATTAAAAACATGATTAAAGCACCGAAAAGCTTAATAAATTGGGACTAAAATAGCGACATTTTTGCTCGTTATCACACCCCCAAACTTAAGCTTTTGCTAGTCCCGAGCAAAATAAATTCTAAAGATGCATGAAATAGAATTGCTCAGGCCTCAATGATTTTGGAATTCTTAGGATAGAATGGAAAACATGCAAGTGGAATAAGCAAGCACCGCATACTCTTGAAGAAACCTTAAACTAGTTTGAACTTAAGATTAATGAATAACATGCTCAAGACTTATTTATTGATTATTTTACTAACCTAGATCAGTCTTATGGCTTTCCCCATTTGTTTTCCCCCTACACTGGCTAAGAGCCCCTAATAGGTCGGAGTCCTTCTATCATGCAAAAAAGGAACTAGGGTGCCTGTCATTATTTTTTCTTTTTCATGGGGGAGAAAAACTCACAAATGATTTTTCTTTTTCTTTTCTTTTTCTTTTGCTACTCCCCCAAACTTGCATTTTGATATCTAATGGTACTAGCTTTCACACTACAGTGCAGGGACCCTTAACCCGAATTTTATTCTCTGGTTGGCCTAACTGATCACACCGCAGGTAGCTCTTTTTACCCCTAGGCTTTTTCTTTTGTGCAAGCAAAAATTTTTCTTTTTCAACATATTTTCTTTTCTCTCATTTTCTTTTGTTGCTTTTGCTTTTCTCTCAGCAGGCATAGCATTTTTTCCTACCTAGCTTTCTAGAACAATCAAGCATGAACTTCCTAATATTAGAAACTAAGCCTATCGGGATGACAACAAACTTTAAAAACCATAATAAGAATCTAGATTTTCAAAGACCTCATTAGATAAGACTATTGCATGCTTTAGACATCAAAACTAAGTATCAAAAAATTTTAAAATTTCACAATTTCTGCCGTGCTCCCAGATTCCACAACATATAAACCATTTTCTCCCAAAATTCTAAAATCACATCCTTGGCTATCATGGCTATCTATTCATGCATCCAACAGAATTTAAATATGCTCAACACAGCGAAAGCCTCCCCCCCAAACTTAAATTAAACATTGTCCCCAATGTTTTAAAACAGTAAAGCATAAAGAGGGATACTGAGACTTCCCTGAGCTAGGAGCGCTTCATCCTCTTCCCTTGGATCCATGAAAAATGGAAAATTTGGAATTTTGGGATTTGCTAAGGTGATCCTGCAAAACAAAATTGGATCACGGAACAAAGAAAATTATTTACCGCAAAAACAACTAACTAAACTTTAATCCTTGGGTTGCCTCCCAAGCAGCGCTTTCTTTAACGTCTTTAGCTAGACTAGGCTCGGCACGCTTACGGAGGCTCAAAATAAAAATTTTCATCATCCTCCGGACCCTACAAGAAATCACGCACCGAATTGCATACTACAAACAGGGGAGAAAAAAAACTTTCCCCTGGCCCATCTTCACTAAAGAGATTATCATAATAACATTTCAGAAAATAATCAGCTGCATCAAATCTCTTTTCTAAATCTCTCTTCTCAAAACAATTGTTAACAGAGTCATCAATCGTTATGATATCTACTGGTCTAGGATCTAAAGATGGCCTATCAATCATGCAATCCATTCATCAGAAAAGATATCAACATGCTCAGAAGATTCCTCAGACTTAGTATTAAAATATGATTCAACTAAGCTATCATATGACTCATCATCAGAAGAATTAAAGAATTCAAGAATTTTACGATCAGATTCTATACTATGCACAGATTCGAGTTCCTCTGGGTCAGATTCTATGCTATATACATAATCAGGACACAAATAAAAGGTATTCACATTATCAGGGTTCATGCACTCAGGAATGTCGAGATCGGACTCAATAGATTCATTGTAATCATGATCAGACTCAAAATTATCTATCAAGCAATCTTTCTTATGCATTTCATGCTCATCCTAAGTCAGGAAATTCAATATCATCATCAAAATTATCCATTTCAGGCAGATCTAATTCATTTTCAAAGGAAGGTAAATCATCAACTGCAGATCTTTCATTTTCACAAGCAGGCAAGTCTAATTCATTTTCAAAGTCAGGCAGTTCTAAATCATTCTCAAACAGAGGATTATCTAAATATGCATCATGATCAAAATCCTCATTATCCATAAGCATTTCTCCTAATCCTAGGCCAAGATTATAGTCTACCTCTTCATCATCATCAGTCAAGTATTCAGGACCAACAGAAAAACAAGTGTGCAAACTACAAACAGATTCATCTTGGCCAAAAATACTAAACACGACTTTTTCATCATCAATATTCAAGGTAAGTTTACCTGTGTGCACGCTAATCTCAGCCTTACCAGTGGCTAGGAAAGGTATGCCTAAAATAATTGGTACCTCTTTGTCCTCCTTCATGTCCAGTACCACAAAATCTACGGGAAAGATAAATTTGTTGACTTTCACCAACACATCCTCCACAACACCCATCGGGTGGGTAATCGATCTGTCAGCAAGATGGAGAGTGACGTTGGTGCCCATCATACCTGTTAAACCAATCTTCCTGTAAACAGAGTAGGGCATTAAATTTATACTTGCTCCTAAATCACATAAGGCCCTATCGAAGGATACTTCTCCTATGGTGCAGGGAACAGTAAAACTCCCTGGGTCTTTCTATTTAGAAGGTATCCTACCAGAAATAATGGTACTGCTACTTTCAGACAAATTAAAATTTTCTTTTTTCCGACTTTTCTTTCTAGAAAGCATTTCCTTCATGAATTTCCCATAATTCGGCATATTATACAAGGCTTCTACCAATGGAATATTCACAAACAACTTCCTAAACATTTCTAGAAACTTTTGAAACTGTTCATCTAATTTGACATTTTTAAAGCGTTGAGGAAAAGGTAACTCCCTGTAACCAAAGGTTGGACATTCGCCCCTCCGCTTGGGTGGGCTAATATGCGAACCTCTGTCATGGTGGTTGCATGGAACCACTTCTTCCTCAGTCAGTTTCTTTTTGTCATCCTTCCTTTCATCTTCTTTTCTACCTGCAAAATTGTTAGAAAAATCACATTTTAAATTAATAGAGTTAGGAGGATGTTGAGACCTTTCAGAGGAGGCTTTTTGTGCCTCAGACCTTTCATCTTCATCCATTCTCTTTTCTTCTTCCTTTTTCTTCTATGAACTGCTCTCCAGTCTTCTGCCACTTCTCAGAGCCACCATCTTGCACTGCTCTTTCGGGTTAGGCTCAGTATCACTTGGAAATTTTCCCTTCTGAAGGGCATTCACTGCTGAAGCGATGTGTCCTATTTGCACTTCCATGTTCTTTAGAGCTGCGTCGTGGTTATTTACTGATGTCTGGAGACTCACATTCAATATTCTTTGTTCTTTGATGAATAAAGCCACCATCTCCTCCAGGTTATTTTTCTTTTCGGGCACACTTGATGCTGCAAAACCTGGCGGCGGCTGCAAAACATTCTTTGTATTTGAGTATGAGAAGTTCTCGTGATTGCGTAGACTGGGGTGGTAGAAGTTCGGTACTCCTTGAGCATATGGTCTATTTCCTACGTACTGAACTTCTTCCATATCTTGACCTTCCTTCTTTGAATGACCTTCAGCTAAGGTGGAAATGGACTTGACCACCTTAAATGAAGTCAGCTTGTTCAGTGCATTGGTCAGAGATGCCAGCTGTGCCTTCAGTGAACTTGACTCATCCAATTCATATAATCCAGCCTTCTTTGTAATTGCTCCCCTCTCAGTCGGCCATTGATAACTAGTTGCCGCCATTTCCTCAAGCAGATCTTTGGCTTCTGTCACTGTTTTTGAAAGAAAACTTCCTCCTGCTGATGTGTCTAGGACTGTCTTTGTGGAGGGATTCGATCCATTGTAAAATAACTGTACTTGAAGCCAATCAGGATATCCATGTTGGGGGCACCGCCTAAGCATTTCTTTGTATCTTTCCCACGCTTCCTACAACTGCTCCTCGTCAAGCTGCCTAAACGTTTCGATTTCAGTCTGGAGCTTAGTAGTCTTGGCAGGTGGGAAAATTTTCGTCAGAAAAGCCTGGGCAAGCTCGTCCCAAGTACTAATGTTGCCCGTCTCGACTGATTCGAGCCAATCCTTTGCTTTATCTTGTAGAGAAAATGGAAACAACCCCAACCTTATTGCGTCTGCCGGAACTCCGTTCATCTTCACCGTCCCACAAATTTCTAGGAATGATCTCAAATGTGAGTGGGGGTCCTCGGAAGGATGTCCCTTAAACGAGTTATCACGCGCTATCTGAATCAATCCTGTCTTTAACTCAAAATTTGTAGCTTGGATTGGGGCGTAGACAATTCCAGAATTCTCGGTGGGAAGAACTGGCTGTAAGAAATCTCTAATTGCCTTGGGAGCTTTCTCTTGATGGGCCATCGCTTCTGCTAATCTTTTCTCTCTTCGAATGGATCTAAGAGTCCTTTCAATTTCAAAATCAAACGGAAACAAATTAACCACCTTGTTCCTTCGCATACACTGCTCCCAGACAATCAAAAGAACCAAACAAAAACAGAACTAAAATAATATTCACAAAATAATGAAAGAAAAATATTTACATCTAAATTACTATTTATCCCTTTCTTTTCAATGTCAAGAAAAATTAATTTTGCTTAAAAATCAAGCTTCCCCGACAAAGGCGCCAAAAACTTGTTGCATGATTTTCTGCAAGCGCACGGGTCGTCACAAGTAATATAAAACGGAAAGTATTCCGAGTATCGAATCCTCAGGGAAGCGAAGTGAAGATTAAGCAAAGAAAAAATCTCTTGAGCACAAAAAATACTTGGGCGAAATAATATTTAGGGAATAGCTCATGCAATAAAAAGGATTAAAATTCAAACAATTAAAGAAAATAAATTGATCAATCGAGAAATAAAATATGGAGAAAGAGTTTTCTTTTAATGGGAGGAGGGGTCTTGAAAATCAATTATTAGCTAAATAGTTGTTATAATTATCTTATCTCATTGCCCAAATAATTATAATCCTAGAATCTCCGTTAATCGCATAGGTTCTCCTGTCGGTTTCCCCTAATTAAAATTAATTCATTTTAACAACCTAAGTGTCCTTAGCGCTATTAAAAATCATTAATTATTACGCTCTGATTCATTTTAGGAATCTAAGTTTAATCAACTAATCCCGGTGTCACAACGGGCAATTAAACTAGTTGCATGGATTATGATCTATCCTAATTTCTCTCCGTCGAGTTTCCATTAAGAATCGAATCATTACACAATTGGCCAGATTGAGTAAAGCATTAAGCACATCTATACAAATAATTAGGACATGGGCAAGAGACAATAAATTATTACAATATTTGAACTATAATTTCATTTCAAGACCCCAAATTGGGGTTTAGCTACACATGGCTAAAATATCCACAATAATTACAATAGAAAGCATAATTAAGAGCATAAAAGGAAAGGAATTGATCATCGAAAAAGCCCTTGCTGACGCTCAGAGCTCCGCCGACTACTCCTTGAGCCTCCTAAGATGCTCCCCAAAACTCCCAAAATTTTTCCCACTAAAAGAATCCTCTCAAAAAGGCTAGAAAGCCTAGAGAGGGGCTCCAAAGGAGCCTAAAGAAGAGAGGAAAGGAAGAATTCCAAAAGGAATTGTTGGAATGATGATTGATGTTAAATGAGGCACCTTGGGGCGCCTTTTATAGGCCTGGAATGGGGGTAGCGTTGCGACGCTACTTTGCTCAGCGTCGTGACGCTGCTGCGCACGCGGCTTGGGCAACACGAAAAGGGTAGTGTCGCGACGCTGCCTACACAGCGTCTCGACGCTGCCTCAAAATTTCAGATTTTTCAGCTTCTTTTTGGGCTGATTTTTGGGTCTTCTCTTCATTTCTTTTGGGCATTTTTGTCATGATTGTCTTATTTGGGCCCCCAATTGCTCCAAGCTTGGATTTGGGCTTCATGTGCTTCAATTTTGGCACTTTTTCTCCCAAAATCACCAACTTTGCTCCTAAGGACCAAATAACAAAATTCATTAAATATTTTCATTAAAAACATGATTAAAGCACCGAAAAGCTTAATAAATTGGGACTAAAATAGCGACATTTCTGCTCGTTATCTAGAGACTGTATGACTTAGAAAGTTCTTGATTGATTTGGAATGTGTTCCAAATGTGAACTTGCCAATCACACTTTATAGTGATATAGTGGTGTTGTGGCAAATTCAAAAGAACATCGCAGCCCAAGACAAGCAGGCACATTAAATTGAATGAAATATTGCTTATTCATTTACAAAGACTCTCTCGGCTAAAGTGTTTGAGGGTCATCTAGAAGGTTTAGATCTACGAGTAATGTACAAAGATGAAATCTAGGGCAAGTGGGAGGAATGTAATGGGTATAGTGATACCATTATGTAATGGGTATAGTGATGCCCTAGTTTATTGTATTTGTACATTGTATATGTTTTATACATGTATTTATACACCCACTGCTATATAGATTATTGTACATCCCACTACACTAGAGTTTTAGTTCAAGTGGGAGTTTGTTGGTTTTATGCCCTAAAACTCGTAGATAGTGAATGTAAACAAATTGTATACTTATTTCAATAAAGTATTTTTGAGTTTCTACAATAAAGTGTTATTGTTAAATATTGCACAATTTGACCCAAATCCAATAAACTAATATCCAAGGTTGTTTGTATATAACTTGAACTAGTATGTGGGGACATACGGGGATCGATGTTCAAGTAACAACCTAAAAGGTCTATAGTACAAGGATAAGGTTGGGTACCTTATCCTGGTAACACTATGTGATACGGCCCGCTTTGTATTTGATACAGACGTATTGATCCAAAGCGTCCATGTAGTAGAAATGCAAGCAGGGGTATACTATGCAATGAGTTTGCATAAGACCGGACCATGAAATGGTAAACCAATTACGCTTCCGCTTTAAAGGAATTGGAGAATTCCAAATCCTTACAGGCTCAACATCGTCCTGAGATTGATAGAGCGCACATTCTCGTGTCTGAAAACTGGACTTTAACAGTCAACTGATGGAATGCACGATTGATTGATTGTCAATGTAATTGGTAAAAATAGTCATAGATTTAAATCCATCCAAGTATAAACTGACTAAACCAAGTAGTACCTGATGAGTTCAGGGTCGAATCCAGAGGGAAATGGAACAAAAATTATACATTCACTGATTTAATTTCTCAACGTGCGATGTAAATAAGAAAAAGTGATTGGTATAGTTTGAATAATAAATGTATTGCAGGACGAAAATAAATAACACAAATTGAGGAAAGGAGTTCAATGTGAGAAGTATCAAGGCTGTTGCGGTAGCAACCTCATGCGTTTATAAGAAACTTGTAGTGCTAATTTTAGATTAATTGATCCATTAATGCCTAAGCGAGAAAAGATCATTAAGTTTCCCTTCCGGTACTCCTTATGCGTTTTTAACAATAAACTAACAAGTGATTCTTTGACTAGCTTATGCGTGAAGTTTAGTTCTCTGACTACTTACAAGGGATTGCGTTAGTCACAACGCAATTGAAGCTCAAGCATGCAATATCTTTTAGTGGTAATAATTAAATGCTACCAAGACTACATGACATGCGCTAACTTGTTCTACTTAGAGAGATCCATATGCGTTACCTGTCAAGGATTTATCATATTGATACCGCATCCGGCTGGCCAAACGAGATTTAGCAATGAAAAGATTAAAACAACTAAGTAGAAAGCAATCAATGTTTCAATTGAACCAAAATATGCACTTACACGTTGTACTTATCGCCGCATGAGGCGCTTGTGCTAAGCCTTGAAGAGAAGGTTTAGCTCATGAGAGCAAAACAGAAATTCATTAAATGATACATTACACACAAGTATGCTTTCATTCGCAGGTTTCTACAGTTCCTTCATGAGTTCCTTCTCCTTCCTTCTTCTTCTTTCTCTCCAGTGGTCTGCTAATGATCTAAAATGATGATCTGATTTAGAAAATTTGATATCTTCCTTTGAGTAGGTGACTTCTATTTATAGGCGAGGGAAGCTAACTTCTTCAAGTTATCAACGGCCAACTTGCAATTCCACTTGCGTTAGTTGTGTCAGTGTTTAATCCCACTTGCGCCTTTCTAATCTCCTTTTTCGCCTACTTGCTCTGGCTGCGCCGGCGCTTGTCTTTTTCCCCATCTTTTCCTGTCTCTTGATCCTCTTGGAAAGTGTACCTGTGCTGAAAGAGATACTAAAAATGTCCAGATTAGTTGCGATAGCGCTTTGTATTTATAATTTCTTATCGCATGCATAAATGTAGCTTCCCGCTTATATCAAAGCACTTTTCATTTTCTTTATGCGCTAAGATAACGCATTGGAGGTTCTTTTCGCCTTCTTTTAGCCTAAATTTAGAGGGTATATAGCTTGCATTTCGCAAGCAATCAACGATCATGTGCATGAAAACTGGAATCTACCAGTCAATGATAGGATGCACGATCCCGGGCATGAAAACTGGAAACTACTAGTCAATGATAGAATGCACGAACTCGTGCCTGAAAGGTAAGTTCCATCAGTGTCCTAAGATGGGGAAAGGAATAACCCTAGCTAATATGAGACTTAAGGATCCTTTAAGTCTACTTGAGGCCCTAAAACAATGATTAAGGTCCATATTCAGAGTCTACTCTCATAAACAGATATGGTTCTCAAAAGGTCATACTAAGACATGCTTGGAGAACCTGTCATTAATACTAGCCAGCCAGCTAATTAAGCACCTCACGACCCAAGGCATATTTCTAAACTTAGCCCCTATAGCCACTACAATTGTCTCGAAAATTCGGCAGCATAACGACATAAATATAGGGTCACCCATATTTTTTTTCCACCTAGAAACATGATAATACACTTCCATAGTCACAACGAGCAGATCTCGCATCCAAAACTCAACCACAACATCAACAGACATCCAACCCATCCTCCAATATCATAAACAGAAATCTAGTGAAAATCATAACTAACCAATCTAAACATGCTTAGAAGTGAACCAAAAGTTGCCATAGTAAACTTTAAGATGCTTATATTTTTGTCATGCCTATTAACGAAACATATCATGCTTATTTAATTCCACAAGCAAAGTCAACGCTTAAATCTTGTCCAAGCAAGTATGATAAATTTCAACGAAAAACAAACCAAAGCATGAAAACCCAACAAAAGGCTACATATCAACCATCAATCGTGCAGTGGGTCAAAAGCATAGTAATCATGTCCAAACAACTCATAACCCATGCTTAGTCCAAGTAGAGGCAAAACACACGCTTCAATTAACCAAAAGAGTTCTCATGCTTAGTGCCACATATGCTTATTTACACCAAGGACAAAACTTAAACTTAAATCCAAACCATGCTAGCTTTACAACTTTTCTATCACATGGGTCAAAAGCATAGAATTAAATCCAGAGGCTACTTACCTTAGCCAAACGATTGCTTGATAACACTGTAAATTAATTTCTTAGCTTCCAAAGCCTTTAATCAAACTACACAAAAGGGAAAGAAAAACTTAACTCAATAAGAGATTATTTCAAGCATATAACTAGGAGCCACATGATTTTGGGGACAAATTATACCCCCAAAACTTTCCTAAAACAGAACAAATGCTTGTTGTCCAAGTTCTAAAATCGCTCCAACTCGATGATTGGGCCTTCAAACATTATGGGTACCTTGAAATCAATAGCTAATATTAATGGGTACTTCTCTAAAACACTTTAATCAACCAAAGTGAAGGATTGAAATTCCTCGCAGCGGAAACGTATATCAGACCTTTTCGTTTTTAATTTGGTTTCTTTGAAAACACTGATACATTAGGCCATATTACAGAACGAATTCTATAAATTAAGCATGTTGTACAGAACTCTAAACTATTTAGAATCGATGTACTTACGTGTTTGATGTGACCAAACTTCTCAGCACGATACTCCAATTTCTCGTTCTGTCCTTTTACTCCAAGAACACTACCAATAGAAGAGTACCCGCTATAACTCTTGGGATCTTGAGATCTATGACTTGTGAGAACCCCAAATAGATGTCTTGAAGGGAATAATTTACAGCAAGACCACTGCTGGTTTTTTTAGAGAGATTTGAGAGAAATCGCTTCTCTGCCTTTTTCGTGAGGGGACAGAATGTGGAGAAAGTTGCTAACCCCACCTACACGTACGACAAAGATGGGAAGGGAGTTATCCATAACTCCCTAACCAATCTTAGCCGTTGATTGGATAAAAAATGATCCTGGCCATCAATCAATTAAATAATAAATAATTAATTATTTATTTATTTATAATTAATTTAATTTAATCAATTATAATATAAAGTATTTAATTCAATTTGAATCATATTCAATTGAATTAAATTGGTCATTCAATTAATTCTCAATTAATTGATTCCTCGCATTACTTAAACATCAAATATTTAATTAAGCTTAAAATTGAACCATATTCAATTATATTTCTCTCAATTAACCTATAGTTTTTAATGCGCATCAAATGTACATAAACTATGCTATTAATTTGATTAAATCACATTTAACCAAAATAAATTAAAATTAATTAATTCGGTAATTAATTAATTCATGAATTAATTAAATATCACATATCTAATCTAATTCATATTCTCTCATTAATTAATTTTGAATCACATCCAAAATTAATTATAAAGTTTAATTCTCTAATTAAACTTATATAATAATGTATCTTCATACGTTATATTGATTCCCTTATTATTCAAGACTAAATAATCTAAGTACCCGTTACGAGCTAGCAGGTGGACCTAATGGACCTACAGAAGCTCCAACGATACAAAATTAACTGGCTATACTCATTAACCAAGTTAATCAACATTTGTTAACTGTGGTTCACTCCACTAAAGACCCACAGCTACACTCTTCTCACTGTAGAATATTTTTGTGTCCACGAATATCGACCAATACAGTAAGTCAATCATTCACGAGTGTTCGTAACACCAGCTGGGTCAAATTACAGTTTTACCCCTTGGTTACCTCTGGATCCTTAAGTACCACTGAACTGATCCCTCTAATGAAGAACCTATTTAGGGTCCAACCACTAAATAGAAATTCCTCTCGGGCCAAGAGAGGACAACGTGCTTTTGTTCAAGCCCCGAAATCAGCCCTTAAGGGAACACACATCTACTTACCCCAATATGGGAAGGAGTGAATTCCATTTTGTACTGTTATGTTCCCAGTTCCCATTCGGTCTTGCCCCTGAAAGGGTAGGATTATTAAGTCGGCAAACAGGCAACTCTCACCCATACAAATCTAAGGACAATCCCTCTTGAAAAGAACTTCATAACAGACTCAGGATTGAGATTGAGTTACCTAGGTCATCCTATTGAAATAGAAACCTAAACTAGTCAACGACGTTACATCTAGTGGTTACTATTTCGCGGTCCGGTCTTATGCAAACTCATTGCATAGGATATCCCTACTCGCATGTCTCCTACACGGATGCTTTTAGATCAATGCATCTGTATCGAATACAAAGTGGGTCGTATCACATAGTGTCACCAGGATAAGGTACCTAGCCTTATCCCTATACTATAGACCATTTAGGTTATTACTTGAATACCGATCCCCGTATGTCCCCACATACTACTCCAAGTTTATTGGATTGGATTAAGGGTTTGTTAATGCAAACTCGATTATTTAATAACCAATCTACTGAATCACTCAAATAACGCTTATTGAGATCGATTAATTTGTTTCATTTACTATCTACGAGTTTTAGAGCATGAAACCCAACACAAAGATTGGTTTAATTGCTCTTACCTAAAGCTGGAATTGCTCAAACACGTTGAAACTCGAAGACCCACAGCTCGAATTGTTGAAATTGACAACAAAAGCTTGTTGAACCGAGCTAATAGTGAGTGGGTATTCGATTAAACGTGATAACCAACCACTATAACCCTCAATCCAACTTACCCACGCTGAAAGCTCGCCAAAAAACGCTACCAATGGCCTAAACCCACTTCTGTTCGCGCCTACATAAAGCACCCGCCGGAAAGGATTAAGAATTGAAGCAACCAAACAAGAAATACCCAAGAGGAAGCATCTCGATGCTACCTCACGGCGTCTCAATGCTTGTATTCGATGGACCGCCTAAATCACCGTCGGCGTCTCGACGCCACTCCGTTATTTAAATGCAGCAGGTTCGCGTTTTAGGGCCGATTAGTGGGATTAGGGATTTTTCCAGTCGTTTTTCTCTCCTCTCTCTTGGTTTTCTCTCCGATTTCTTCATTCTCCCTTTATAGTTTATATTTTTAGATTAGTTTAGGTTGGTTTCTCGAGCCTTTGGCTTAGATTAGACTTGTCTATGGTCGTCGAAGCACCGTTCGCTGTAGTTGGAACATTGGGATTGTAAGTACATTTGTCTTTTTATGAGATTTTTGGAGTTTTCTTACTTTAATGCTTTCTTATCTTTAGATTTCTATGCTTAAAGTATGATTTAATTACTGTACGTGACTTTAAATTTCTGCTATTATAATTAGCATGCGTAGTAGGTTAGATTGACGTCCTAACTCACAGCTTGTTTGTTAATAAATTACTAAAGAACTAATTTCCAAGTAGCTAATGGATAGTTAGTTCAATAGTTAGCACATAGACTGATTCATGGGCACGGGTCCCAAGAGCAGTTCTCTGAATTTGTGGTTTGACACGATAGGTCTAGGGTCTAAGTCGATATTTGTAATTAAATTACATTTCTTCTAATTAATTATGGGTATTCTAGCCTAGAGCAACAATTAGTTAATTTATTAATCGTGGTAAGGTTAATTAATTAATCAATTGCATGTTGGTTCAACGGGTTCGTTGAGTTAACGTTCTAGGGGTATCTTGATCTTAATGCAGTTACTTAATTAATTGACTTTGACGAGTTCGTGTGGTTAATTAATTAGTAATAAGTGATTGAGTCGATGGACGGTGGGATCAAGTTAATTAATATAGAGTACCAATTAGACAGGCATGTATGCAAATCACTATTTGCTAATCGATGAGTAAAAAGCAAATGTACCGAACCCGAGTGTCCCCAGCTACAGTGAGCGGCAAGGTGTGATTAGCCAACCCCCCTATTTACTTTTCTATCATTTAATTTCCCGCCATTTACTTTCTTGCAATTTTATCTTTTCTCTCCAAGCTGACCCTTATTTCTTTAACCCCCCTTCTGTTACCAAACACAAAAGAGATTAGAAGTAAGCCAGTTGTTTCCTGTGATCGACCCCAACCACTACTACTGCAAGTAGTTTAGTGATCGTTGATTATAAATTTGCTTTGACACAGACCTTCGACAAGTCCCGTCAAGAATCTACTTTCGGTTTCCTCCTTATTAACTAAGCATGGCATTACGACTCTTCAATAACAAACTCTAACATATTTATCTTATCTCATGTCACTCGGGTAAATAACATTAGTCATGCATTCAATTCTAGTCTAAGCTTCTCTCCATCGAGTTTCCACTTAGTGACAATTCATTTAATTGGTGATCAAGTGATTAAAAGCATTAAGGACAAAATGCACAAATGAATCAAAATGGCAATCAAACCAAATCAAATCATTAAATAAGCAAAGGTTCAACAACTAAATTAAAGCTCATAGAATTTAGGAATTAACTACTCATAATCACTAAACATCCAATAATTCCTAATCACATCTATTACGGAAACTAAAAAAAAAAGAAAAGGGAAGAGAATTGCTCATAATAGTGTCGATCTTCTCGATCCCATGGCGACCTCCATCGATCCCAATCTCCCAAGATCTTCAACAATGCTCCCAAAACTCTCCCAAAACCCAAAATTTCAGTATTGAATCGAGAATATGGTGAAAACCCACAAATTAGCTCCCTTAATTCGACTGAAAATTTCTCAATCTATAGATGTCCAGCCTCTCTAGCGTCGAGACGCTAACGTCACCGCGTCTCGACGTCGTTATGTCATATGCTTGGTGCCCAAGTCGTCTCAGCGTCGAGACGCTGCCCCACTTCTAGATTATTCTTCACAACTCGCTGGCATCGAGACGCCCAAGGCTAGCGTCTCGACGCTAGCCCTTGGACTCCTCTTGACAAGTGGCTCATTGGTCTTCAATTTGGGCCTCCAACTTTCTCTTCTTGGACTTTTGGGCTTGTATTTTCAATGAACTTCTTCACAATGCTCCCAAAACCTCCAAATTCATCGAAAATCTCTCAAAACTCCAGTTTTGCTTTCTTGGCTCAGTTTTCTAAAATTTAAACATATAATGGCATCAAAGCATACAATTGAAGCACAAAACTACCTAAAAATGATAGGAATTAGATAGCATTTCGACATGTTATCAATCACTTCCCAAGGAATAATGTGAGAGGACAAGTAGTCAGACTGAAATTTCCCCTGAATCAGGGTTTGACCACTTCCCAAAGAAGGACACGAGGGGGCAAGTGATCAGACTGAAATTTTTCCTAAATCAGGGTTTGACAACTTCCCAAAGAAGGACACAAGGGGGCAAATGACCAGACTGAAATTTTGCCTGAATTAGGTTTTGATCACTTCCTAAGGAAGAATGTGAGGGGGCAAGTGTTCAGACTGAAATTCTGCCTGAATCAGGGTTTGACCACTTCTCAAAGAAGGATGCAAGGGGGAAAGTGATCAGAATGAATTCCACCTGAATCAGGGTTTGATCACTTCCAAGGTAAGGTGTGAGGGGGCAAGTGATCAGACTGAATTCCACCTGAATCAGGGTTTGATCACTTCCTAAGGAATGATGGAAGGAGGTAAGTGACCAGCCTACATTCCGCCTGAATTAGGAGATGATCACTTCCCAAGATATGATGCAAGAGTGTCAAGTGGCCAGCCTGAATTGCACTTGAATCAAGGGTTAACCACTCCCAAAAAGTTAAGAAAAAAATTAAGAAAATAAAAATAATAAAATAATAAAAAAGGTGAAAAATTAAAATAAAAAATAAAAAATCATGAAAATAAAAAAAAATAATAATAAAGTGTGAAAATTAATAAAAACAAATTTAAAAAAATCGTGAAAATAAAAAATAATAATAATAAACATGAAAAAACGTAAAAAAAATAAAATAAAATAAAATAAAATCTTCTTCCCCAGTTTTCTCTCATTCCTCTTTGTTGTAGCGGGCTGGTAAAAAAAATTATTATGGCATGAAACAAAAAGAAGAGAAAAAAAGAGTGGAAAATACCTTTGGTCTGTTGGAGCTTGGAAATCTTTCTTGTTGAAGGTCTCAATTTATAGTGATGGTTTTCAACTCCAAATTGTAATTCGAATTGGATTTGGGTAATTCCAAATCCTAATTTGATTTGGATTTTAGCCAAAATCATATCTTTTGTATCGTTATCAAATTAAGAGTTTTGGTGTAACGACCCAACATTTATAATGGAATTTACTAAGGGTCGATACTGCATGCATGTTATGGAGGCGTTAAAATTTAAAACAAATTTCAAATCACCACGGTAACATTAAATAAACCTCAACAAAAAAAAAATATTGAAATTTTAGTTCGGGATCCCATGTTTCAAGAAAACAAAATTTCCTCAAGGATAAAACTGAACAAAACATACATGGCCTCTACTAATTCTTAAACAATACATACGTCATAAAATGAAAATAAGTTCTTAAAGCAGAAGTTCAAATTAAACAAAATCCATGCCTGATAGCTCAATTATTGAGCAATATTTTATAGTATTTTTAGTGTTAGTCTTGAGGATTATTTGGACAATTTTATGTCTATTTGGTTTAATTTTGTAGGAATCAAACATTTCAACGAAAATTAAAGTTTCGGTGAATACCGATGATTTGGGAGCATAAGAATTAAATCGAGTGAAGAAATGAATGAAAGAAAGCAAGGTTCAAGGCCTCCATTCGAATGGGTAGCGTCGAGACGCTATCTTTGGGGCGTCTCAATGTTGCCCCCAAAAGGCAGAACGCGCACAATTGCGACATTTCCATATCTGCTAGGGCGTTAAACGTGACAGCGTCAAGACGCTGTCCTTAGCATCGTGATGCTATCGTGGCAGATTTCCCAATATAAATAGAAACAATGCAACTAATTTGGGGATAGCTTTTTTGGAGAGAAAAAGACGATTATATTATGAGGAGAACTCGAGCAAAACATAGAGGAGATCGAGGGGAGTTGATTTTCGGAGCTTAGATCGTGAGGATCGTGACAGGAACGTGCGATTATCACAGCTAGCGAGTTTATTCTTCCTTCCTTTGTTTCTTGTACTGTTATTATGATATTTTGGAAAGATTTTCCTTGTGATTTTGAGACCATGAGTAGCTAATTTTCGTTTCTTAGGGACTTGATGTATCCATTAGAATAATCAATTGCGCGATACCGAGGTGAGGTTAACTAAACTACCTTTACTTCCCTGTTATTTTACTTTATTGCATTTTTATTTGTTTCCAATCAATCCATCTTTCAAAACCCCCTTTTAGTTACTAATTGAGAAATCTAATTAAATTAATTAATTACGTTGCTCCCTGTGATCGACCCCGACCACTATTGCTACAAGTTAGCTTTAGAGGTTGTGGATTATAAATTTATTTGATAAGAGACCTCGACAATCTCTTCCATCAGAGAGGCTTGAGACCTGACCCTGTAGCTCAACCTAACATAGTTCATGGTATTATCGAGCGATGTTGGGAACGTTTCGTGAGCCATCCTAAAGTCGGGGTAGTGTCAGTAGTTTGTGAGTTTTATGCTAATATGGTAGAGGGTTCTTCTTCTTCTTCGTTCGTGGGCACTATGTTCCTTTTGACTCCAAGACCATAAACAATTTTTATAACTTACCCAACTTCGATAGGGATGGTTATAGCACCTACGTTAGTGACCACTTAGACGTTAATGAGGTCATTCAAGTGTTATGTCGGCAAGGTGCAGAGTGGGTTCTCAATGGGAATGAGGTGGTGCATTTTAGGACTAAAGACCTCCACGTAGATCATCGGGTCTGGCACAATTTCCTCTGTACCAAGTTGATGCCGGTGGAGCACCAAGTGACGTCACCAAGATGCGGGTCATCCTTCTCTTTGCTATAGCTACTAGTCGCTCTATTGAGGGTGATCGTTCAGTCTTTGCACCATATTCGCCGACGTAGCTCAACTGTAGGGCTTGGGCACCCTTCATTGATCACTGCCCTATGTCGAGCTGCTAGTGTCGTATGGGACTCCTAGTAGGAGTTGGTCCACCCCAGGGTGATTATAGACAAGAACTTTATCAACAGATACCAAGTGCCTGGACCACAAGGTGCACAGCCTGCTATTCCCATACTTGAGCAGCCAGAGCATCCAGAGCAACCTGAGCAGCACGAGCATCATGAGCAGGAGATCCTGCATCCATCTATTGAGGAGTAGATGCGACTCACCATGCAACATCTTTCGGAGGATCAGCAGCGTATTGCGGAGGATCATCTGCGCTTTTTCTTGGAGTTCCAGCGCCAGCAACATCAGGAGCGGTGTCACATTCTATATAGTACGCGGTTGCAGGCCCTATTCTATTCAGTGTCAGATCACAACCCACACTGGACAGTCGGACCCGTTCCCTCCGTCGCTGTACGAGTCGCCTGAGGACGAGGACGAGTGATGTCCTGCCTTCCTCCTCTTTGCACGGTTGTTTCCTTCCCCCTCATTCTTCTTTTCATTGTATTTGTTCTCCTATTTGTATTTATTTCTTATCTATTTTACATTGAGGACAATGTATCTTTTAAGTTTAGGGGTGGAGTATTCATTTTTGCTCTGTAATTAATTGTTATTTTTTCTTTTGACTGTGGTTTAAGATGTATTTGTTTTATCATTCTGGATGGTTTATCTTGTTTTATCATTATGGATTCTCTTGAGTTTCATTGTGATTTGAAGTTGAATAGCTGTCTGTGAGTTGTTTTTCTTTTTTAGGGTTGTTGCTTTGATTATGACAGCAGATGAGGATACCTAATTTTAGAAAGCAGGTGAGTTATTCTGTTCAATAATAATTAAAGACATGATTCAAGATATTTTTATTTTATTTTATGAATCTCTTGCACCACTTGAGCATGTAGTCTCCTATCTTTAGTTTTGTGAGCTTAGAATAGGATTATATGATTCAGGCCTTATTGTCACCTCGAAAGGTTTTAGGGACTAGTTCGATGGTTAATTTGCATGATAGTTAGTAATGTTACACTTAGGAGAAAATTATGTCTTTCATTACATAATTTGCATGTTATTAAAGAAAAAAAATGATGAAAAAGAAAGAAGAAAAAAAATGAATGAGAAAAAAAAAATGAGCTCAGTAAATGTAATTGAATTAAGGTGAAAAAGAGCTACCTCTGTTGTGATTAGTTAGGTCAACCAAGAGTTAAACTCGGGTTATGGGTCCCTACAATATGTGTGTGAAAGCTAGTGGCCACCATTAAAGACGATTGTTTAATTTGAAAAAGCTCAAAGTTTGGGGGTTGTCTACCTCATCTAGGCACCCTAGTGGCATATTAACATCTTGAGTGTGGAAAGGATTGATAATTGGAACTTAGGACCAGAGTAGGGGAAAACGAGCAAAGGGTTGCATAAAATTGTTCTGGGCTTAAAAGATTAAGATAGGGAGGACTAGTCACACACACACGTAAAAGAGGAAAGAAATAAAAGAGGTTTATATTGATGAATGTGTTTGATCATTATTGTTTCATTGTGAATTATCTGTGATTTGAAAGTCCTGAGGCAAGAGTCATTAGAAACATTCCCTCAATTTTTTTTATTGAAAAATTATTTTGATTCTTACTTTGCTCGGGACTAGCGACTGCTTAAGTTTGGGGGTATTTGATAGCTCAATTATTTAGCTATATTTTATAGTATTTTTAGTGTTAGTCTTGAGGATTATTTGGCCAATTTTATGTCTATTTGGTTTAATTTTGTAGGAATCAAACATTTCAACGGAAATTGAAGTTTCTGTGAATACCGGTGATTTGAGAGCAAAAGAATTAAATCGAGTGAAGAAATGAATGAAAGAAAGCAAGGTACAAGGCCTCCATTCGAATGGGTAGGGTTGAGACATTATCTTTGGGACGTCTCAATGTTGCCCCCATAAGGCAGAACGCGCCCAATGAGGCAGCGTCAAGACGCTACCTCCACAGCGTCTCGATGTTGCGACATTTCTATCAATATATATTATATTGTTTCCCTTAGTAAATTGAACATTTTCAATTTACATTTATTACTCAGTTGCCTCAAATTACTTTATGAGCTACCAGTGGGACCTAATGGACCTGCAGTTCAGAAGCTCCAATGATGTGAGATTAATTGGTCAAACTCATTAACCACATTAATCAATATTCGTTAACTGTGTGTACATTTACTATAGACTCACAGTTGCACTCTTCTCACTGCAGACATATTTTCTGTGTCCATGGATCTAGACCAATATCGACTAGTTAGTCCTTCATGAGTGTCTGTAACACCAACTGGGTCAAATTACCGTTTTACCCCTGGGTTACTTCTATTTCCTTAAGTACCAATTCTCCTCTAATGAACAACCTGTTTGTGGTCCAACCATCAAACAAAAAACCCTCTCGTGCCATTGAGAGGACCCCCTTTGTTCAAGACTCGGAGTCACCACTTAAGGGAACACTCATTTGTTTCCCTAAAGTCGGGAAGGAGTGAATTCCATCTTGTACGATTATGTTCCCAGCTCCCCATTTGGTCTTGTCCCCAAAATGGTAGGCTAATTTAGTCGGCGTATTGGCCACTCTCACCCATGCAAATCAAAGGACAATCTCTCATGAGCAGGAGTCCATAATCAACTCAGGATTAAGACTAAGTTGTCTAGGTCATCCTAGTGAAATAGAAAACCAACTAGTTAACGGTGTTATAACCAGTGGTTACTATTTCGCGGTCCGGTCTTATGCAAACTCATTGCATAGAATACCCCCACTCGCATGTCTCCTACACGAACGCGTTGGATCATAGCTTCTGTATCAAATACAAAGTGGGTCGTATCCATAGTGTCACCAGGATAAGGAACCCAGCCTTATCCCTATACTATAGACCCTTTAGGCTGTTTCTTGAACAATGATCCCATATGTCGCTACATATAGGTCAAGACTCATATTACAGCCTAGGATGTCTAGTTTATTGGATTAGGGTCAAATAGTGCAATATTTAACAATAACATTTTATTGCAGAAACTAAATAACACTTTATTAAATTCAAGTAAAAAATTTGTTTACATTCACTACCTACGAGTTTTAGGGAACAAAAATGATATATTCACTGATTTAATTTCTCCACATGCTAGGTAAGTAAAGAAAATTTGAGTGGTGTAGTTTGAAAAATAGATGTATTGCGGAAAGAAAATAATATAAATTGAGGAAAGGACTTCAATGCGAAAAATATCAAGGCTATTGCGGTAGCATCCTCATGCGTTTATAAGAGACTTGTAGCGCTAATTTTTGATTAATTGATCCATTAATGCCTAAGTGAGAAAAAATCATTAAGTTTACCTTCCGGTACTCCTTATGCGTTTTAGCAATAAACTAGCAAATGACTTTTTGCCTAGTTTATGCGTGAAGTTCAGTTCTCGTAATGCTTACAAGGGATTGCATTAGTCACAATGCAATCGAAGCTCAAACATGCAATATCTTTTAGTGGTAATAATTAATTGTTACCAAGACTACATGACATGCGCTAGCTTGTTCTACTTAGAGAGGTCCATATGCATTACCTGTCAAGGATTTATCATACTAATACCGCATCCAGCTGGCCAAGCGAGATTTAGCAATGAAAGAATTAACACAACTAAGTAGAAAGCAAACAATGTTTCTATTAAGCCAAAAATATGCGCTTACAAGTGATACTTATCGCCGCATGAGGTGCTTGCGCTAAGCCTTGAAGAGAAGATTTAGCTCATGAAAGCAAAGCAGATAAACATGAAATGATACATTACACACACAAGTGTACTCCCATTTACAGATTTCTGCAGCTCCTTTTTTTGTAAGATTCTTCTTCTCTCTTTTTTTTTCCCCTCTTCTCTCTGAATAGGTGACTTCTATTTATAGGTGAGGGAAGCAAACTTCTTCAAGTCACCAACTGTCAACTTGCGAGTCCACTTGCGTTAGTTGTGTCAGCGCTTAATCATCATTAGGCCAACTGCGTCCTTTTTTAATCTCTTTTATCGCCTACTTGCTCTGGCTGCGCCGGCGCTTGTCTTTTCACCCATCTTTTTCTGTCTTTTGATCATCTTGGAAAGTGTGCCTGCGCTAAAAAGATACTTAAAATGTCCAGATTAGTTGCGTTAGCGCTCTGTGTTTATAATTTCTTATCGCATACATGAATATAGCCTGCCGCTTATATCAAAGCACTTTTTCCCTTTTCTTTATGCGCTAAGATAACGCATTGGAGGTTCTTTTTGCCTTCTTTTAGCCTAAATTTAGAGGGTAAATAGCTTGCATTTCGCAAGCAATCACTACCACCCAAGGCTAAGGATCCAGGATCATTTACTATACCTGTATCTATAGGTGGGAAAGAGTTAGGTAGAGCACTCTGTGATTTAGGTGCAAACATTAACCTTATGCCTCTTTCGGTCTATCGGAAGCTAGGTATTGGTGAAGCTAGACCTACCATAGTCACACTCCAACTAGCTGATAGGTCTATCACATATCCAGAGGGTAAAATTGAGGATGTATTAGTCAAGGTAGATAAATTCATATTTCCAGTTGATTTTATTATTTTGGACTATGAGGCTGATAAAGATGTCCCGATTATTTTAGGTCATCCATTTTTTGCTACTGGTAGGGCATTAATAGATGTTCAAAAAGGGGAATTAACAATGAGAGTCTGTAATGAGGAAGTGAAATTTAATGTGTTTAAAGCCATGAAGTATCCAGACGAAATGGAGGATTGCTCCTTCATTAGGATTCTGGAGAGCACAGTTATTGAGAAAGCAATGCAGGATTCGGCTAGTAAGCATTCGAAAGAGCATGGAGAGGTTAATGTAGAGGATTTAGAAGTTTGTTTGTTAGAAAGAAAAAATGAAAAAAAAAGTTGTTTAGGTGTGAGGATGTTTTTGAGTCTTTAGATTTAGATCAAAGGAAGGCTCCTCCCATTAAGCCATCCCTGATTGAGGCACCTACTTTAGATTTGAAGCCCTTGCCGGATCATCTAAAGTATGTGTATCTTGGGGAAGGTGAGACGTTGCCCATTATTGTTGCATCAGATTTAATGTCGGAGCATGAAGAGGCCTTAATAAAATTGTTGTAGCAATACTGCAAGGCTATAGGTTGGACATTGGCTGACATTCAGGGAATTAGCCCATCTTTTTGTATGCACAAAATCACTGTAGAGGAGGGATCCTTTAGGAGTATTGAGCAACAAAGAAGGCTTAACCTTGCAATGAAAGAGGTTGTTAAAAAGGAGGTGATTAAATGGTTGGATGTTGGGATCATTTATCCCATTGTCGACAGAAATTGGGTAAGCCCTGTCCAATGTGTTCCTAAGAAAGGAGGTGTCACCATGGTGAGCAATAAAGACAATGAGTTGATCCCAACCAGGACAGTAACTGGCTGGAGGGTTTGCATGGACTACATGAGGCTTAATAAAGCTACCCGTAAGGACCATTTCCCTCTACCATTTATTGACCAGATGTTGGATAGGTAGGCTCGTCAGGCCTACTACTGTTTCTTAGATGGTTATTCTAGGTATAACCAAATTACCATTACTCCAGAGGATCAGGAAAAAACCACTTTCACCTGCCCTTATGGGACGTTTGCTTTTAGGCGAATGCATTTTGGCCTTTGCAATGCTCCAACAACATTTTAGCGGTGTATGTTGGCAATTTTTTCTGATATGATTGAGTCCACTGTTGAGGTATTTATGGTCGATTTTTCAGTGTTTGGAGGGTCTTTTCAGAGTTGTTTAGATAATTTAGGACGGGTATTAAAGAGGTGTGAGGATACCCATCTAGTTCTTAATTGGGAAAAATGCCACTTCATGGTGAAGGAGGGCATAGTGTTAGGTCATAGGATTTCTAAGAATTGTCTAGAAGTTGATAAAGCAAAAATAGAGGTTATTAAGAGACTAGAACCACCGAATTCAGTGAAGGGAATTCGGAGTTTTTTAGGACATGGTGGATTTTATAGGAGGTTCATAAAAGATTTTTCCAAAATCAGTAAACCTCTTTGTAACTTATTGTGTACTGATCATGCTTTTGACTTTAATGCAGATTGTAGGAAGGCTTCTGAGACTTTAAAGGTTGCTTTAATCTCAACACCCATTCTTTGTGCACCTAATTGGAATTTACCATTTGAGGTAATGTGTGATGCGAGTGATGTTGCGGTAGGTGCTATGCTGGGGCAAAAGCAGGGCAAATTTATCCATTCTATATATTATGCAAGCAAGGTTTTAAATAAAGCACAAGTCAACTACACAACTACTGAAAAGGAGTTGTTAGATGTGGTGTTTGCCTTTGAAAAATTCTGGCCATATTTGGTTGGATCCAAAGTCACGGTGTTCACGGATCATGCAGCAATAAGGTATCAATGGCTAAGAAAGATGCAAAACCTAGACTCATTAGTTGGGTTTTATTATTGCAGGAGTTCGACTTGGAGATAAAAGATAAGAAGGGATCAGAAAATGTCATTGCAGATCATTTATCTCGTCTTGATCCATCATCATCTTTGTTGGAGCAATCTGCCATTTCAGATGCTTTTCCAAATGAACAACTTTTTGCTGTTGAGGTAAAGGTAGTCAGGGATGTCCTGTTAACGCTATCGATGAACGATTTTTCCGCAAGCGCACGAGTCGTCACAAGTAATATAAAACGGTAGTAATACCGAGTATCGAATCCAAAGGGAGGCGAAGCGAAACTTAAGCAAAAAAATTATAATCTCTTGAGCACTAAAAATACTTAGGCGAAATAATATTTAGGGACCACTTCATGCAATAAAAAGGATACAAATTCAAGACAATTAACGAAAATAAATTGATCAATCGAAAATAAAATATGGAGAAAGAGTTTTCTTTAAATGGGAAGAGGGGTCTTGAAAATTAATGATTAGCTAAATAGTTGTTATAATTATCCTATCTCATTGCCCAACTAATTATAATCCTAGAATCTCCGTTAATCGCATAGGTTCTCCTGTCGGTTTCCCCTAATTGTAATTAATTCATTTTAACAACCTAAGTGTCCTTAGTGCTATTAAAAATCATTAATTATTACGCTCTGATTCATTTTAGGAATCTATGTTTAATCAACTAATTCCGGTGTCACAACGGGCAATTAAACTAGTTGCATGGATTATGATCTATCCTAATTTCTCTCCGTCGAGATTCCATTAAGAATCGAATCATTACACAGTTGGCCAGATTGAGTAAAGCATTAAGCACATCCATACAAATATTTAGGACATGGGCAAGAAACAAGAAATTATAACAATATTTGAACTATCATTTCATTTCAAGACCCCAATTCGGGGATTTAGCTACACATGGCTAAAATATCCACACTAATTACAAAGGAAAACATAATAAAGAGCATAAAAGGAAAGGAATTGACCGTCGAAAAAACCCCTCGCTGACGCTTGGATCCCCGCTGACTACTCCTTGAGCCTCTAAGATGCTCCCCAAAATTCCCAAAATTTTTCCCACTAAAAGAATCCTCTCAAAAAGGCTTGAAAGCCTTGAGAGGGGCTCCAAAGGAGCCTAAGGAAGAGAGAAAGGAAGAAATTCCTTGTTGGAATGGTGATTGATGCAAAATGAGGCACCTTGGGGCGCCTTTTATAGGCTTGGAATAGGGGTAGCGTCGCGACGCAACCTTGCTCAGCGTCGCGACGCTGCTGCGCACGCGGCTTGGACAACACGAAAGGGTAGCGTCGTGACGCTATCTACATAGCGTCTCGACGCTGCCCCAAAATTCCATATTTTCAGCTTCCTTTTGGGCTTATTTTTGGGCCTTCTTCTTCATTTCTTTTGGTCATTTCTTCATGGTTGTCTTCTTTGGGCCTCCAATTGCTTCTAGCTTTGATTTGGGCTTCAATTGCTTCAATTTTGGCACTTTTTCTCCCAAAATCACCACTTTTGCTCCTAAAGACCAAATAACAAAATTCTTTAAATATTTTCATTAAAAACACGATTAAAGCACCAAAAAGCTTAATAAATTGAGACTAAAATAGCGACATTTCTGCTCGCTATCATGTCCCTTGGTATGCTGATATTGCCAACTGTTTGGTAAAGGGAGTCACTCCTATAGATTTGGATTGGAGGCAGAAGAAGAAATTTAAGCATGATGCAAAATTTTTCTATTGGGATGAGCCATTTATGTATAAGCAATGCTCTGACGGTATTATTCGTAGGTGTGTTTTAGGTGATGAAGCAAAGGAAATCCTGGAGTAATGTCATTCTTCGCCGTATGGAGGTCATTTGAGCGGTCAGAGGACAGCTATGAGGATTTTACATTGTGGATTCTTTTGTCCTACCTTATTCAAGGATGCCCATTGGTTCTACAAGCAATGTGATGCTTGCCAAAGGAGAGGAAACTTGGGGCCTAGAGATGAAATGCCTCTTACTTATATTTTTGAAATTGAATTATTCGATGTATGGGGTATTGACTTTATGGGGCTATTTCCCCCTTCTAATGGCAATGTTTTTATCTTATTGGCAGTTGATTATGTGTCCAAGTGGGTGGAGGCCATTGCATGCCATCAAAGTGATGCCAAGACAGTAGCAAGGTTTCTTCAATCGCACATCTTTGCGCGGTTTGGGACACCTAGGGCTCTAGTGAGTGATGAGGGTACACACTTTGTTAATAACATCTTGACTAAGCTTTTAGCTAAGTATGGGATTAAGCATAGGATAGCTACCCCTTATCACCCACAAGCAAATGGTCAAGCTGAGATTAGTAATAGGGAAATAAAATCGATTTTAGAGAAAGTAGTCCATCCATCTAGAAAGGATTGGTCTTTTAGGTTGGATGAGGCTCTTTGAGCTTATAGGACAGCCTATAAGACTCCTCTAGGTATGTCTCCCTATAGGTTAGTACATGGGAAAGCTTGTCATTTACCATTGGAGCTAGAGCATAAAACGTTTTGGGCTTTGAAAAAATTGAATTTTGATCTGAGTCGTGTAGGATCAATAAGAATGCTGCAGCTTAATGAATTGGAGGAATTTCGCCAATTTTCTTATGAGAATGCGAAAATGTATAAAGAAAAGACTAAGCTGTGGCATGACAAGAAAATAAAATCTAAAGAGTTTGTCAAGGGTCAAAAAGTCTTGCTTTATAATTCTAGATTAAAATTATTTCCTGGGAAGCTAAAATCTAAATGGTCAGGACCGTTTATTGTGATTGAGGTTTTCCCCCATGGAGCAATTACTTTGCAGGATGAAAAAGATGGGAGAGTGTTCAAGGTGAATGGACAGCGTGTGAAGCACTATTGGGGTGAGGAGTTTCAGTCGAAATATCCTTCCCTAAGGTTGGTTGATGATTGAGAGAGCAGGATTTTTGCGGGAGCATTTCACAGAGCAAAATTTTGAGCTCCCAGTGTTTGTATTGATTTTATGTTTCGCTGATTTGTTTTTAATTTCGGATAGGTTAGATTTGATTTTGCATGGTTTATTAGATTTTTATCTTTAAGTATTTGTTTATTTCTGGTAGTTTAGATTTTATCTATTTCTTTTTTAATTTGATTTTATTTTATTTCCGGGTCATTTATTTGCATTATCTTTGAATTATCTTTGAATTAATTAGATTTTATTAGATTAAATATGGGAAAAATACACTTTTGGTCCCTGAGGTTTGGGTTAAGTGACACTTTGGCCCCCGAGTTTTCAAACTCAACAAAAATACCCCCGAGGTTTGAGATAAGGAGCAATTTGGTCCCTGTCGTCAATTTTTCTGTTAAACCCTAACGGTAAGCTGACGTGGCACTATTATTTTAATTAAAAAAATTAATTTTTAAATTTTTTTAAATAAAAAATATAAATATTAAATATATTATTATTTTATTATTTTTTTTTAAAATTCTCTCTCTTTCTTCTCCACAGAAGAAAGGAAGAGAAAGAAGAAGAAGAGAAGAAGAGAAGAAGAAGAAAGAAGGAAAAAAAAAATTCCGGCGACCGTCGCCGTTCGTCGACAGCCGGCGGCGGCCGGCCACTGGAGCTGAAGAAGATGGGAGGGGGAAGGAAGAAGATGGAGGGAGAAAGAAGGTGGAGAAGAAAGAAGATGGAGAAGATAGAGAGATAATTTTAAAAATAATAATAAAATAATAATCTATTTAATATTTGTAGATTTTTTATTTAAAAAAATTAAAAATTAATTTTTTTAATTAAAATAATAGTGTCACGTCAGCTTACCGTTAGGGTTTAACAAAAAAATTAACGGCAGGGACTAAATTTCTCCTTATCTCAAACCTCGGGGGTATTTTTGTTGAGTTTGAAAACTCGGGGACCAAAGTGTCACTTAACCCAAACCTCAGGGACCAAAAGTGTATTTTTCCCATTAAATATAGATTTTATTTTCAGTTATTTTAATTCTGTTTAGTTTAAATTAATAAAGGTTTTCTCTAATTTATTTGGCTTCTCTTGAAAATAAAAGATAAGATTTGATTTGATCGGTTAAAGTAATTTGAATTTAAAGGAGTTGATTTGCTTATGTTGAAAATTTGAATTTCGTATCTAAGATTTTTTAGGTTGTTGCGGCAAAGTTCCGACTAGAGCGATTTGTCCGAGTAGTAAGGGTTTTTTTGCGAATTAATTACTTTTTACCGTTTGGAATTTTGAATTTTCTGTGGCAGGTAGATTGCAGGGATGCGGCCACGTGTCATGCAGGGATGGTCCAACGGTCTAGCTGTTTGACAATGCATAGTTATTTCCCATGGGCATTTGAATTCCAAATTTTACCGTTGATGGTTTAATTCTACTGATTTCATGCGATTTTAAACGGTAATTTTAATTTAATGAGAGCATGATCTTTGTGTTAGGAATTTGTTTTGCTGAGGCCTTATTTATTGGCAACCCTCGGTACGTTTCTCTAACTTCATCTTCTTGCTTCGATCTTATGCTTTCTTTTTCGTTTTCATTCTCTGTAAAACCCTTGAATCCTTCATGGCAAAAATGAGAGCTAGAAAAGAGAGGGAAAGTGAGGAGGAAGAGGTACTTGTTACCCCCGAAGTTTAGAAAGTAAAAACGAAGAAAAAAAGAACACTGGAGGAGAAAGAAGCTAAAAGAAGAAGACGACAACAGAGGGCTGCTGATAACTGCCCAAAAGGTAGTTATTTAGGCCTCATTTATATAAGGATTTGCGTGTCTTTAATGCTTAATAGGGTTGGTTTTAGAGAGATATTACATGATTTAACCCATTTGGAAGAATGGAAGCTTTGGAAATCACTTTGTGCAGATTATGCTGCTGAGCGACTGGAGGGAGCAAATTCTATGCTGCAGCAAAACTGGGAGCAGAAACTGCCACATCACAGCTCGTTAGCCAACTTCATGAACCGACTTCTGTTGAGTTATTTTCGGGATAAAGGAGCAAGGAGAGCCCTACACGTGTCCAAGTTGACCTAATTCAAGTCTCCTGTCCTTCTATAAAAGGAAGTAGCCGTCAAAGTCAAATTCATTCCATGTTTTCCCTTGGAAGCCGAATAGTATAGGGAGATTGAAGATTATCAAGAACACCATCATCCGCAAGCTGATTAGGGAGTTTATTTTCTTTATCAACTTGTGGTTATGGACATGCATACTCAGATTGTAATTCGTATTCCTATGCCTATTATGAACTAAATAGCTTAGGGTGTTGGTTAGGAATAATGTGATTACTGTGCTTCATCTCTAGTAATAAATTGACTATCGCATTTTGGTTAATTGTTGTGCTTATTCTTATTTTATGCCCGCCTGGCCAGCCGGTGTGAATAGCTCTCTCTAGTTTCAGGGATGATTTAGAGAGTGTGTGGCAATTATCCACACTACGATCATTGTGTATTGGTGAACGCCAGTGACTGAGCTAGGGATAGCCAGTTGCCTAGTGCTTGATCGGTCGCTCTTCATTGGGTTTGAAACATATCCCAAAAGATTCGGAGTTCCGGGAGGAATCCGCTAATAATACTGCGAGAAATGCATGATCAATAATATTGCTAGAGCATATCTTAGAAAAATCACTAAAGCCTAACCAGCACCTGTCTTTAATCTGTCTATCTATTTGTTTACTCGTTGTTCTGTCATTTATTTTGCTTCAGCATAATTCCGATAAAACCCAATAATTTTATTATTCTTGAAACCATTAAAAAGTTACACAAAAATAGGTAGAGTGGAAACTCATTCAGACCTTGGATTGATAATATTAGTTGCTGTAGACTGTGTATACTTGCACAGGAATTCTAGAGTATTTTATACTATATTATTACTCACTCTAGGAGCCCAACAGCTGCAGAGCAAGAAGCTATCCAAGAAGAAGCAGTGAATGATCCAGATACGAACGAAGTTCAAAATCCCGAGGTAGAACCGATAGTCACAGATACGGTTCAAGAGGAAAATGCTGAGGAGAATCCAGAACAACAGGTTGACATGGTGAGAGATGAGCAGGTAGACGTAGTGCCTGAAAAAGGGAACGAGCAGGAGCAAGAAGCTCGTGTTGAGGTAATCATGCCCGAACCACCAAAACGTCACCGCATAAAGCGAAAGGTCGGCCACGTTTAGGTGATTCGGACTGATACCCCATCACCACCATCATCAGATTCTGAGAGAGAAAAGGTAGAACGAGAGGAAAGAGAGAAAAAAGAAGCTGAGGACAAAGTGCGGGAAGAAGCAGAGAAGAAGACTGAGGAAGAGCGGTTGCTCAAGCGCAGGGCGGAAAAGGGCAAAAATGATGTTGGAGCATCAGAGGATCACGATGAAATAGAAGAACAACAGTTACCATTTGATCGCTTCGTCAACAATTTTGCCAGAGCAAAATACACTGAGCTTCTGGAAAGAGATTTCTTATTTGAGCGGGGATTCAGCGGTGATCTTCCCCAGTTTCTGAGGATCGGTATTGCAGACCACGGCTGGGAGTTGTTTTGTGTGAAGCCTGAGTCTGTAAACGCGCAGGTGGTACGTGAATTTTATGCTAACATTGACAAAGAAGATGGTTTCCAGGTAATTGTTCGAGGAGTCGAGGTGGATTGGAGTCCTAGTGCTATCAACGCACTATACAGTCTTCAGAACTTCCCCCATGCGGCATATAATGAGATGGATGTGGCACCATCTAATGCACGGTTAAGTGATGCTGTGAGGGAGGTAGGTATTGAAGGAGCACAGTGGCAGCTGTCCAAGACTCAGAAGAGGACATTCCAGGCGACTTATTTGAAAAAGGAAGCAAACACGTGGATGAGATTTACAAGACAGAGGATGCTTCCAACAACACACGACTCAACAATCTCCAGGGAATGAGTTCTTCTAGCTTTTGCAATCTTGCGGTCACTCAACATTGATGTAGGGAGAATCCTGGCCAGTGAAATTTCTGGATGTTGGAAAAACAAAGTAGGGAAAATGTTCTTTCCGAACACAATCACGATGCTGTGCAGAAGAGCAAGGGTTCCAGGGGATGAGGGAGATGTTATCCTGTTTGACAAGGGAATCATAGACACGTCCAATTTGGCATGGCTCCAACGCATGCAGGAGGTACGTCAAGGTGGGCTTATCTACGATATGAACTCGATTCTAGAACAACTGGCACGTTCGACCAGCAGGCAGGAGTTTGCTGAGAGGCAATCTTCAACCTTCTGGAACTACGTTAAGAATCGGGATGCCAGCTTAAAGAGGGCGCTACAAGAGAATTTTTCAAAACCATATCCAACCCTTCCCGTATTCCCTAACGATATGTTGAAATATGTTTTCTTGTTTCTTTTTAATTCTTTCTGCTACTGAAAAATATATCTTCTTTGTAATTTTTCTTATGTTTTTAATGAAATTTCTGGATGTTTCTATTCTTTGAGCACTGAGTAACTCTAACTTAACTAATTTTCTTCTGAATTTTTGAAGCTTGGACTGGTTAAGCTTAATTTGATCAAGGTATTCTGATCTCAAGAAACCTTTTGCTTGAGCATTTCTTCTAGCCTGGACTGTTGTTGCGGCAAAGAAGATTTTGGAGGTAGTGTTGACTTATATGATCCACTTTAAGCTTAGTTCTAGTCCCACGTTTAGTTTTAAAATTCAGATAGGAAAATTTAAGTTTGGGGGTATAATTGCAATAATTAATTATTCATTGGGGACAATGAATAATTCAAGTTTGGGGGACTTTTTGCTACTCCAATTGTTTTGCTTGAGCATTCCTCTCCTTCAAGTAAAAATTTGTTAGGTTATTAAGTAATCGGGGACATTTGTGATACCCACAGTTTGTCTTCGCGTCAAAAGATGACCTAGAAAATAGGGAAAATGAGAAAAATTATTTGTTGAGAAAACTATTTGTTGAAAATTTTGCTGAAAAAAATTCATGGAGCAAAAGTTTTGAAGGATGAATGATGATCCAGCAGTTTTTTCTGTCTCCCGGAACTTAGGTGAGCTTCATCATAAAATGTCGTCATTCTGAGGGGCAAGAGATGGAATAACTAAGGAGTTTTTAGCTTTATAATGAGTATTAAGCCTAGTTGGTGATGAGCTTATGGCAAGGGTATATTGCACCATAAAGTGGGTCATCCCATGCTTACGAGCTAATGATTGTAAGGTTTCTTAAAGTCTGAAAAATGAAAATTTAAACCCCTTGAGAATATATTTTAAGATGTTTGATAATAGAGCTAGGTTGTGGTAAGTTCTTAGAATTATGTTGAAAGTGGTGATTATTTGTCCATTCCGGAGGAATCATTTTGCTGCAGCAGAGCTCGGTTTTGCAGAGTGCTCAGGTAAAGGTTGAAGGTAGTGTTGGACTGTCTGGTTTGATTAAGCTATTCTTTGTCTAATGTTTTGAATTCTTGAAGGAAGGTTGGTTAGTATTGCTCGGGACGCGCAATAGTTCAAGTTTGGGGGTGTGATAACTGCCCAAAAGGTAGTTATTTAGGCCTCATTTATATAAGGATTTGTGTGTCTTTTATGCTCAATAGGGTTGGTTTTAGAGAGATATTACATGTTTTAACCCATTTGGAAGAATGGAAGCTTTGGAAATTATTTTTTGCAGATTATGCTACTGGGCGACTGGAGGGAGCAAATTCTGTGTCGCAGCAAAACTGGGAGCAGAACTGCCACATCACAGCTCGTTAGCCAACTTCATGAACCGACTTTTGTTGAGTTATTTTTGGGATAAATGAGCAAGGTGAGCCCTACACGTGGCCAAGTTGACCTAATTCAAGCCTCTTATCCTTCTATAAAAGGAAGTAGCCGTCCAAGTCAAAACCATTCCATTTTCCTTGGAAGCCGAATAGTATAGAGAGATTGGAGACCGCTAGAAGACCATCATCCGCAAGCTGATTAAGGAGATTATTATTTTCTTTATTATCTTGTGATTATGGACATGCCTACTCAGATTGTAATTCGTGTTTCCATGCTCATTATGAACTAACCAACGTCTGTCTCTAATCTGTCTGCCTATTTGTTTACTTGTTGTTCTGTCATTTACTTTGCTTCAGCATAATTCTTATAAAACCCAATAATATTTTACCTTGAAACCATTAAAAGATTCATACAAAATAGATAGAGTGGAAGCTAGTTCAGGCCTTGGATTGACAAATACTTATTACTTGTTGCGGACTGTGTATACTTGCACAGGAATTCTAGAGACTTTTCAGATCATAATTTTACTCACTCTAGGAACCCAACACTACCCATTTAGCACAAGGGATGAAAGTTCTTCATGACCACAAACTTGTGGCTAACCGAAAGAAGTGTCAATTCGCTCTTCGGCAGATAGAATATCTTGGGCACATCATTTCAGCCGATGGCGTGTCTGTTGATCCGTCTAAGATCGTCGCTATGGAGCAATGGCCAATCCCTCAAAATATTAAGGAACTAAGGGGATTCTTAGGGTTAACGGGGTACTATCGTAAGTTCGTTCAGAACTATGGGTTAATCGCCCACCCGTTAACTCAACAGTTGAAGAAAGACAACTTTGCTTGGAATGAGGAGGCCACTGAGGCATTCTTCAAGCTCAAGACGACCATGGTCACGGTCCCAGTTCTCTGTTTGCCCGATTTTTCCAAGGAGTTTGTTGTCGATGGTTCAGGGGTGGGGGTCGGGGTTGTTTTAATGCAAGACTCACGACCTATTGTTTATTTCAGTCACGCCCTTCCTCCTCTACACAGAGCAAAGGCAGTTTATGAACGAGAATTGATGGCAATAGTGATGGCTATACAGAAATGGAGGTCGTATCTACTGGGTCAACGTTTCATCGTGCGAACAGATCAGAATAGTTTGAAGTTCATCCTTGATCAGCGATTAATATCAGGGGAATATCAGAAATTGATGACTAAGCTTTTGGGTTATGATTTTCAGGTGGTGTATAAATCGGGTATTGAAAATAAAGTGGTGGATGCCTTGTTTATACTACCCAGCACCTTGGAATTTGCAGCGATCAGTTTGGTAGGCGGCCTAAACACGAGCATTGTGGTTGATCAACAACGCCATGATCTGACGTTGGCCGGCCTACGTAGCAAACTTGTGGAAGGGAAGGAAGTTCCAATTGGGTATTCTTTGAGGGGGAATGTACTGTATTACCGAGGTAAGATGGTATTACCCGAGGATTCTCCTACAATTCCCTTGTTACTGGCAGCTTTCCATTCTTCTCCAGTGGGCGACCATGGGGGTACATTAAAGACATTTCAACGTTTTGCTAAAGAGGTTTATTGGAAAGGGATGAAATCGCGAGTTAAGGCATTTGTGAGTAAATGCACTGTTTGTCAGCAAGCTAAATATTTAGCCTTGGCTCCGGCGGGACTGCTTCAACCATTACCAATTCCGGAGCGTATTTGGGAAGATATCTCCATGGATTTCGTAATTGGTTTACCTCGTGCGAAGACTTTTGATTCGGTGTTCGTCGTGGTTGATCGACTCTCAAAGTATGCCCATTTTATACTAATAAGACACCCTTTCACAGCAACCGGTATGGCTCAAACGTTCATTAAGGAAATTGTGAGGTTGCATGGTATTCCTCGCAGCATATATCCGACCGAGACCCTGTCTTTACAAGTTTATTCTGGGAGGAGCTTTTTCGTTCTCAAGGTACTCAACTGAAGCGAAGCACGACGTATCATCCTCAGACGGATGGCCAAACTGAGGTGGTGAACCGAGGTATGGAGACCTATCTACGCTGTTTTGCTATCCACTACCCGTTTAAATGGGTTCGATGGCTGTGTTGGGTTGAATATAGCTATAACTCGTCTTTTCATTCGGGCTTGAAAGCTTTTCCTTTTGAGGTGGTTTATGGGAGACCTCCTCCCTCGATTTTACCTTACCATCCAAACAAATCACCGGTGTCAGAGGTTGATCATCAGCTCAAAGAACGTGATCGCATGTTGGCTTTGATGCGTGAACGTATGTTGGATGCTCAACAATATATGGCTCGAATGGTCAATGAGAAACGGCGGGATGTAGAGTTTGTTGTGGGAGATTGAGCTTATTTGAAGTTAAAACCTTACAGGCAAGGTACGTTATCCAAGCCGCTGGACGCTAAATTGGCACCTCGTTATGTTGGTCCCTTTTAAGTGGAAGCAAGGATAGGGGCTGTCGCGTACCGATTATCATTACCAGAGTATGTCCGTGTGCACCCTGTTTTTCATGTATCCCAGGTTCGTAAAGCATTGGGAAGTTCATTCCCTGTTGTTCCTTTTCCTCAAAATGTATCCCCAGAGATGCTGATTAAGGTGGTTCCAGTTGAGTTGTTGGGCTTACGGCAAGCAACGGATGATCCATCAAAGCTGGAAGTCTTGATTCGTTGGGCATAATCTGAAGTCTCTGAAGCTACGTGCGAGGACGCGGTTCAACTTGCTACCCAATTTCTCGATTTTCACCTTGAGGACAAGGTGGCGCTTTGGGGACCGGGTAGTGATAAACCCCCAATCAAATATGTGTACAAGAGAAGAAAAGTTAGAAAGGAGAAAAATAGTTAGGAGTGGGTTAGTCGGTTAGTAGTGGGGAACCTTTTTGGTAGATCTTAGACTTGGGTCTAGGCTTGGGAGAGATAGGGGAGCTCTCGAATTCTCCTATTGGCTTGTAATCGTGCCCTAATCAATAAAGAAATATTCAAATCCTATCACATTGCCTGCCAGATATACAAATCAATTGTCCTTTACATTCTGCCTTAAATCACTGAACATCTGAAATCACTTATTTAAAGTGATGTACCTGAATTTTATCTTCAGTTATTTGCTATTCTGCAATTGCAAATTTGCAATGTCCACTACTTTCTTTAAAACGCAGAACTACATTAGTTATTTGGTGGATATTGCATTTCTCTATTCAGCAGGAAAAATAGACTCATAACAGATCCAACAGACAACGGAGAGAATGATCAATATCGGCAAAGAATGCCCCACCATAAATTAATTGTGAATGTACAAATAACTAAACAATAGAGCATTGGAGCGCAAGCCTATGGGAGCTAATTCTATAAAAAAAAATCACTGCTTCAATGATTAAAGTCTGTAATTAATTGGGAAAGAATTCGGAGTCATGGAAACTTATTCATTTGTCCCGGCAGCTTAGTCTCTGAGTCCAACCACGAATCGTCGAGGCCAAAACCTGGAAAAGAAAACCAGCCATAAAGATTGCAAAACAGAGAACAAAGTTTGGCATATTGGCGGAAAGAACAGCAGGGGAAAAGATTCTAAAGTTGCTAACAACATGTATTTATTCTCAGTTACACAAAACAAATATCTTTATTAAAAAAAAAAACAGATATCCATGAAGTACCTACCGCCGCAAAAACATCGAAGAGTGGAAGAAGTTCGGATGCCGTGGATAAGCTTTAGTGAAGACTGATCCATTTGCTAGCCTGAAGTTCGAAACCCTAATTACAGAGATGGTGCTGATGGTGAAGGAATCGAAAAGACGCAGCGACGGCGGTGAAGAAATCACTCGCACACAGACAACATCGACAGTGAAGGAGGGAGACACGAGCGAGCTGGCGTGGAGCGACATTGGAAGGGCAAAGCTTCGAGTGAAAACGCGCAGCAAGGGAGAACTGATGTCAGGAAGAGAGAAAGTCGAAATGGGGACTTTTTTTTGGAAATTGTCAAAATTAACCCAAATGAGTTTTCGGTTTTCAAAATTGACCTAGTTTCTAAAAACTTGTTTTTTTAACCTATTTTATATAAAGTTAGCAACTTTTTAGTGGGACCCACAATGTGAAAAGTCATCTTTATCCTTCTTCAATTTATATTAATAATGGGAATTAAATTTCTTAACCAACTGTTGCAATTCTGGAGTGGTTAAAAATATGAGATAAATTGACTCCAAAATATTGTGCAAGTATACACAATCTAGCAGCAAGTGATAAGTATTTATCGTATCCACAGGGTCTTGAATTGACTACCTCTATTGATTTAATTTGTCTTTTTAGTGATTTCAAATGGTTGGTTAAATTGATTGGGTTTTTAAAATGCTGAAACAAAAGATATGCGAAATCAGTAAATGATTACGACAGAGAAAACAGAATGGAAACAGACACAGGTTAAGACTTCTATAATTGTTTATAAAGATGCTCCAGCAATTCTTTTGATCCGTCAATCTCATGCGGTATTATCAGCGGGATCCTCCCGGAACTCCGAATTTTTTGGAATATGTTTCAAAACCAATGAAGCTCTACCGATCAAGCACTAGGCAACTGGCTATCCCTAACTCAGTCACTGGCGTTCACCAATACACAATGATCTAGCGTTAATTATTGCCACACAACTCCTAAATCATCCCTGAAACTAGGAGAAGCTATACATGTCGGCTAGCTAGGCGGGCACAAAATGAAATTAAAGAACAACAATAATTCAAGATGATCATGATCAAATAGAATTTCCATATTTATAAATATAACAATCACATAATTCTTAACCTATGCCTACAAAGCAATTAGTTCATGATTGAAAACATAAAATACGCTACAATCTCGATAAGCACATCCATATTACGAAATACACAAGAAATACTAATCCTTTTCAGCAAATGGGGATGAAACGGCTGCTCCAAACCACCAAGAACATGGAAGAACTTCCTCTCCTTGAGTGGAATCCCAAATGATCTTCTTCGATCTCCATTCCGCCGTCAATTCGGCCTCCAGCCGATTGATTCGGACTCCAAATCGTGAATGAATTTATCTTTGACGGCTCCTCCTTTTATAAGATGAGAATTAGGTTAAATTGGACACATGGCAGACTCTCCTCGCTCCTTTATCTCGAAAATAACTCAACAGAAGTTGGTTTGTCAACTTGGCTAACGAGCTGTGACGTAGCAGTTTTTGCTCCCAGCTTTGCTGCAGCACAGATTTTGCTCCCTCACGTCACTTAGCAGTATTTTCTGCACAAAATAACTTTCTAAGCCTCCATTCTTCCAAATGGGTTAGAACATATAATATTCATCTAAAAGCAACCCTAATAAGCACAAAAGACACACAAATCCCTATAGAATTAAGGCCTAAATAACTACCTTTCGGACAGTTATCACCAACCAATCCAACCAACTAATTTCAAACATCAACCCACCATTTGACCCACATAGTATTCTAAAAGAAGAAAATCAAACAAGGAGTTTTTATTTTATTTTTATTTTTTTTGAAACCTCAAACAAGGAGTTTGTATAAGATAATTTCAAAATTTTCATATTGTCAACAATTTTTTGAAGTACAATTGAGGATGATTTTACAAGTTTTAGATAATAATGGCTCAGCGACAACTTCATGAGGTTGGTATATAAATTCATCAGCATGCTCCCCTTTTTCTTTTAAAGCCATTGTTAAACTTAAAATCCTTTTGATAAATAGGTTTTCTCTAAAGTTATTGTCTCCTCCATCAGTTTTTTGAATAAAATCAATGACCTTCAGAGCCACAGAGTGCCCCATCGTGAACTCGTCCAAGCTCAAGAGAGCCTTGATCGTGCTAACATGCTCCTTGAAGAGGTTAAAGCTGACTTGGAACTTAACAAGACTGAACTCAGCAGGACTAAGGTCTAGTTGGCCGAGGTAAAAGCTCATTTGGTTGATGCTAGCTACCTTGATGAGGCGTACAAAAGGACGAACAAGTACATCAATATTGTTGGGTTCCTAGAGTGAGTAAAAATATGGTATAAAAGACTCTAGAATTCCTGTGCAAGTATACACAGTCTGCAGCAAGTAATATTATCAATCTGAGTCCTGAATTAGCTTCCACTCTACCTATTTTGTGTAACTTTCTAATGGTTTCAAAGATGGTAAAATGATTTGGTTTTATAAGAATTATGCTGAGGCAAAATAAATGACAGAACAACAAGTAAACAAATAGGTAGACAGATTAAAGACAGGCGCTGGTTAGGATTTAGTGATCGTTCTAAAAGATGCTCTAGCAATATTATTGATCATGCATTTCTCACAGTATTATTAGCGGATTCCTCCCGAAACTCTGAATCTTTTGGGATGTGTTTCAACCCCAATGAAGTACGACCGATCGAGCACTAGGCAACTGGCTATCCCTAACTCAGTCACTGGCGTTCACCAATACACAATGATCGTAGTGTGGATAATTGCCACACACTCTCTAAATTATCCCTGAAACTAGAGAGAGGTATTCACACCGGCTGGCCAGGCGGGCATAAAATGGAAATAAGCACAACAATTAACCAAAATGTAATAGTCAATATATTACTAAAGATGAAGCATAGTAATCACATTATTCCTAACCAACACCTAAGCTACTTAGTTCATAATAGGCATGGAAACACAAATTACAATCTGAGTAAGCATGTCCATAATCACAAGATAATAAAGAAAATATAAATCTCCTAAATTAGCTGACGGACGATGGTGTTCTTGGTGGTCTCCAATCTCTCTATACTATTCAGCTTCCAAGGAAAGTTGGAATGCCTTTGACTTTGACGGCTACTTCCTTTTATAGAAGGATAGGAGGCTTGAATTAGGTCAACTTGGACACGTGTAGGGCTCTCCTTGCTCCTTTATCCCGAAAATAACTCAACAGAAGTCGGTTCATGAAGTTGGCTAACGAGCTGTGATGTGGCAGTTCTGTTCTCAGTTTTGCTGCATCACATAATTTGCTCCCTCCAGTCGCTCAGCAACATAATCTGCACAAAATAATTTCCAGTGCTTCCATTCTTCCAAATGGCTTAAAACATGTAATATTCATCTAAAACCAACCCTCTTAAGCACAAAAGACACACAAATCCCTATATAAATGAAGCTTAAATAACTACCTTTTGGGCAGTTATCAAATATGCAGAACGAGATTTGGACTGATGGGGCCAACTGGGCACTAAAACACGTTAGAAAGCACGACGCATCCTTTAATCCTTCTGTTGTTCGTGGGGAGATCTCTGGCATGCGAGATGATCCTAGTGCCTATCCAGTGTCTGACGGTTCCTCAAGCAGGAGGGAGGACATGGACATCCCCTCTGAAGATGACAACCATTGAGTGACTCCTAGTGTTTCCTTGCTTCACCTGACTTTTTGCTTTCCACTATGTACTGTTTTTTTATGGTTTTAATTATGCATTACTTTTCATGTATATGTACTTTCCTTCTTTTGTTTTAATGAATGAAGAATGCACTTTATTTTCCACCAACTCCTTTGCCACGTATTATGTAATTCGGGTAGCAAGCAAAGCATTAACTAAAAAGTAGGGGAAACTAAAATCACAAGGCTGAAATAATCTCACTATTATATAGAAATCATGCTGTGAAAGTGAGCATCACAACTCAAACAAATTTCGCATGCAAAGAAGTGCAGTAATCATGTGGTATGGACATAATTATCACCATGCATAGTCCCCCACTCAAATCGTGCATTTATCATTAGAGAATTGCATGTTTGAGTAGAAAAAAGTTATTTTGGTAACTTGTCTCTTAAGGTCGGCCGAGGTGCTTTTCTTTGCACTGCTTGCTTATTCCACTTGCACCGTGGTCGGCCTTCTGCATGAACATGCTTAGCCCCAACTGGGACACTCTGTTGAAGCCTCATTTGTGTTAGCTAGAATGCATCAATGTGGAGAGGTTGAGGAGATACATCATCCTCTCTGTAAGAATGAATTTCACGTACACTCTGTTGGGGACTTGGGGATGTTGAGGACATATGTCAACCTCTTTGCAAAAATTGTCTTCATCCCAAGGGTGCATACACTCTGTTGGGAACTTGGGAGGTTGAGGAAATACGTCAACTTTTCTACAAGAATTGTTTTCATCTCAAGGGTGCATACACTCTGTTGGGGACTTGGGGAGGTTGAGGAAATACGTCAACCTCTCTGCAAGAATTGTTTTCATCCCAAGGGTGCGTACACTCTGTTGGGGACTTGGAGAGGTTGAGGAATTACGTCAACCTCTCTACAAGAATTTTTTTAATCCCAATGGTGCGTACACTCTGTATGAGCTTTTTGAAATGAAATTCGGATTAACTTTATTTCAAATAAGCAAAATAAGTACAGTTTTTTCCTAAACTGCCATCAAATAAAAATTCAAACACAGTCCTAACAAATCAACGAAAAAGATGATGGAGGCAACTTAATGCTCCATGGGAAGAGGAGCTTCTGAACCTTGCGTGCCACCAAATGCTCGGTCTCGGCTATTTCTCGAGCCAGGGGCTGGTCGGGTCGTCTTTTCAGTATTCTTGAGTGCCATGAAATAGCATTCTTTAGCCATCTTTTGCTTACCGTGCACCATTCCCACGCCTTCTTCCGTTGGAAATTTCAAGACCAGGTGATAGGTGGAGGCAACTTGAGTCCATGAAAGGTTGGTCGTCCCAGTATGGCATTGTACGTTGGGATGTAGTCCACCACCAGAAAGTTGACCATCTTTGTGATTGCATGTTGTCCTTCCCCAAAGGTCTTTGGTAACTCGATACTACCTTTTGGACTCACTTTTTCTCCACCGAATCCCACCAATGGTGTGAGGCTCGACCTCAGGCGATCCCTCCCTAGTTTCATGGCATCGAATGCTGTTGTTGAGAGGACATCAGCGAAACTTCCTCCGTCGATTAGGATTCGGTGAACCCTCGCATTGGCGATTATTAGGGTTACCACAAGCGCATCATTGTGTGGATGGTGGATTCCTGCAGCCTCCTTCTCTGTAAACTCCAAACTTAATGAATTTTGGTCAAATTGGAGTGAATATATACATTGCTCTCTCGGCTCTAGTTGAGCCTCACGAGCTGCTACTTTTCACTTCCTACCTGAGTCCCCTTCTGATGGTCCTCCTAGGATGGTTCGAATTTCGAGTGGAGGGTCATTGCCTCCTCGGCCTTGCTCTGTCTTTAACAGCCTTTTACCTCTGCCGTTCCCCACAAACTTCTTGAGGTAGCCTTCACTGATCAGGGTTTCTATCTCATCTCGTAACTATACACATTCTCGGGTTGTGTGACTGTGATCTCCATGAAACATACAATATTTGCTCTTGTTCCTCTTATCTGGGTCCGTCTTCAACTTCTCTGGGCGTTTCAATAAGTTCGTACAATGTACCGTTGCAGGACATGTTCGTGAGGAGCGGATAGCGGAGTGTACCTTTCGAACTTCGCCTTTGGTTCTCCTCGACCTCGGACCTCTTTTGCCTCTGCTCGGCCTCGGCCTAAAGAGTGTTAATGTCGGCTCCGGCCACCTTCATCTACTCGACGCCTTCCACCTCTCTCTTCTCTGTGTCGGTCGGAGATAGATATCCCCCAACTTTCTCTCTCTTCTTGTTTGGATTTCAACAGCTCCTCGACGCTTATATATCTCTGTGCTCGAGTCATGAATTCTACATATGTTCGTGGCTGGCTTTCACCGATTGAGTTAAGTAGCCTCTCATCCAGCTGAAATTACAGCAGTTAGTGCAACTCCATCATCGTAGCCTTCCACCTACAGAACTTCATTACTAAATCTGGTGATATAATCTTTTAAGCTTTCCATCGACCCTTGTTTAACCATTAACAAGTTGATTTGTGGCTTCTGTCGATTCCGAGCCCCTAAGAATTGTGTAACAAATGTCGTGCCAACTCTTTGAATGACTCGATTGACCTTCGAGGTATCTTGCTAAACCACTACCTTGCTAGCCCTATCAAGGTTAGTGCAAAAGCTCGGCACCTCGTTGCTTCGTTTGCCCCATGAAAATCATCCAGGTAAGGTATGCGTTCAGATGCTGCACCGGATCCTTCTTCCCATCATACTGCTGGAAGGTTGGTACTTTAAACTTTTGCGATACCTCTCCTCCTATAATGTCATTAGTGAAAGGTGGTTTCATCTGTCCTATTAGTTCCTCTATGTCCTCGTTGTCTGTTCTTTCGTATGAGTCACGGTGGTTGTCCTCTTCCTTCAGCCATTTAGACAGTTCTTGCTCACACCCTCGGCGGCCATGCTCAGTCCTAGACCCTGCTCGAGCCTCCAACCTTTCCCTACCATTGTTTTTTGGTTTGCATACCTGGAGCTGGTTTCGACGGTGAATTTCTGCGGGCCTTTTTGTGGTTGGGTCCGAGTTCTTTGCGAGTCCGATCATCCCTTGGATGGGGCATTCAACTTGTAACGCTCTCCGAATCTCCAACTTCCTCTTCGCCTATTCCTTTTCCCTTCTTGGGATCCTTGTGTAGTCGTTCCTCCTCATGTCTCAAATGCACTTGGATCTTCAGTAAATTTAGGATTTCTGACAAGTTTTGCCCCATCTCGTTCATCCTTCCTTTTATTGCTGCGATCTCGGCTTCCTGGGCTTGGAGTCGAACCTGGGGGTTTGCCTCATCAGTAACTGCTAGATTCTCGTGCTCCATTCTGTTATGGTTGTCTTTGCTTACTGTCATCAGCGTTTGCAAGTCAGCGTCTTCCCCACAAACGGCGCCAACTGTTGATGGTCAAATTTTTCTCCGAGAATTCTCTTCGCTCCATGATAACGCTCCAAAAGGGAGTTATTTAGGCCTTATTTCTATAGGGATTTGTGTGTCTTTTGTGCTAAATAGGGTTGCTTTTAGATAAATATTATATGTTTTAACCCATTTGGAAGAATGGATGCTTTGGAAGTTATTTTGTGCAAAATATATTGCTGAGCGACTAGAGGGAGCAAAAACTATGCTGGAGCAAAGCGAGGAGCAAAACTGCCACGTCACAGCTCGTTAGCCAATTTGATGAACTGAATTCTATTAAGCTATTCTCGGAATAGAGGAGCAAGGAGAGCCATCCACATGTCTAGGTCAACCTAATCCAAGCCTCATATCACTCTATAAAAGGAGATAGTCGCCCAAGTCAAATTCATTCCATCATTGGGAGGAACATTCCACTTTTGGGGAAGAGATCATTCTCATTTCCACCTTTGGGAGCCGAATAGAGGAGAGAAATTGGAGACCTACAAGAAGACCATCATTTGCAAGCTGATCAAGGAAATTAATATTTTCTTGTATTATTTTGTAATTATGGATATGCTTACTTAGATTGTAACTTGTGTCTCTATGCATCTTATGAACTAAGTAGCTTTAGGCGTTGGTTAGGGAACATGTGATTGGCGTGCTTAATTTCAAGTAATAAATATTGATTTGATGCATCTTGATTAATTGTTGTGCTCATTTCTATTTTTTGCCCACCTGGCTAGCCGGTATGAATACCTCTCTCTAGTTTCAGGGATGATTTAGGGAGTGTGTGGCATTTAATCACACTAGATCATTGTGTATTGGTGAACGCTAGTGACTAAGCTAGGGATAGCCAGTTGCCTAGTGCTTGATCGGTAGTACTTCACTGGAGTTAAAACACATCCTAAAAAATCTGGAGTTTCGGGAGGAATCTACTAATAAGACTGCGAGAGTTTTGCATGATCAATAATATTGCTAGAGCATCTTTTAAAACAATTACTAAATTCTGACCAGCGCCTGTTTCTAATCTGTCTGCCTATTTGTTTACTTTATGTTTTCTCATTTCTTTTGCTTCAGCATTCTAAAAAAAACCAATCATTTTAACAGCCTTTGAAACCATTAAAAAGCTAAACAAAATAGATAAAGTGGAAGCTAACTCAGACCTTGGATTCGATAAATACTTATTACTTGCTGCAGACTGTGTATACTTGCACAAAGTTCTAGAGTCTTTTTGTATCTTATTTTTACCCACTCTGGAAACCCAACAAGTTTTTGGCTCTGTTGCCGGGGAACTGAATAAGTTTTTATCTTATCTGTTTTGTGTATGTGTTTTAGTGGTTTGGTGCTATAACTTATTGATTGTTTCTTTTGTTTTTGCAGGCGTGAGTTTGGTGCATGAGCGATCCACCTGGGGTAAGGTTCGAGCTTGATCCAAAAATCGAGAGGACATTCAAGAGAAAAAGGAGAGAGCAGCGTAGACAGCAAAATCAAATGGATAACGTGTCGTGTCTCCCACAGGGTCCTGAAGATCCAACGAACCCCCAGCAGAATCGTTTGCTGCAGCAAAACCAGCCGCTGGAGCAAAATGAGCAGCAAAATAATCAGGCTGAGAATCTTATCTTGGTAGCAAATGATAGGGCCAGAGCCATTCGAGCGTATGCTTTTCCAATGTTTGATGAGTTAAATCCAGGAATTGCACGTCCTCAAATTGAGGCAGCAAATTTTGAAATGAAACCGGTAATGTTTCATATGTTGCAAACCATGGGTCGGTTCCATGGTTTGTCATCTGAAGACCCTCATTTACATCTTAAGTCTATTTTAGGAGTTAGTGATTCTTTTGTAATTCAAGGAGTGCCTAGAGATGCCCTTAGATTAACTTTGTTCCTGTATTCTCTTAGAGATGGAGCAAAGGCATGGTTAAATTCTTTTGCTCCAAGATCAATTAGGACATGGAATGTATTAGCTGAAAAATTCCTTAGTAAATATTTCCCACCAAAAAGGAATGCTAAATTGAGGAGTGAGATAGTAGGGTTTAGGCAACTTGAGGATGAGACTTTTAGTGAGGCTTGGGAAAAGTTTAAGGAGCTTTTGCGAAAGTGTCGCCACCATGGTTTACCACATTGTATCCAGATGTAAACATTTTACAATGGGTTAAATGGAGCAACCTAAGGTATGGTTGATGCTTCGGCTGGAGGGGCCCTTTTGGCAAAAACGTTTAATGAAGTCCATGAAATTTTAGAAAGAATATCAACTAATAATTGTCAGTGGTCAGATGTTAGAGGCACAAATAAAAAGGTTAAGAGTGTGTTAGAGGTTAATGGTGTGTCCACCATTAGGGTTGATATTGCAATGTTAGCTAACGCTCTTAAAAATGTGACAGTGTTTAGTCATCAGCAACCGCCAGTTGTGGAACCTGCTGCAATGGTAAACCAAGTTGTAGAGGAAGCATGTGTCTATTGTGGTGAAGAGCACAACTACGAGTTTTACCCCAGCAATCCAGCTTCTGTGTTTTTTGTAGGTAATCAGAGGAATAACCCTTATTCTAACTTTTATAATCCAGGTTGGCGCAACCACCCCAACTTCGCATGGGGAGGACAAGGAAGTAATGTGCAAGCACAACAAAAGGTGAACCAGTCGGGATTTGCTAAAGCGCATGCATTGCCCCAGAAAAATTCAGAGAGTTCTCTTGAGGCAATGATGAAAGAATATATGGCTCTTACAGATGCCGCAATTCAAAGTAATCAAACTTCAATGAGAGCCCTGGAATTGCAAGTGGGTCAACTAGCTAATGAGCTAAAGGCAAAGCCTCAAGGGAAACTTCCTTCAGATACTGAACACCCTAGAAGGGAAGGTAAGAGCAGGTAAAGGCAATGACTCTTAGGAGTGGTAAGCCACTAGATGAATGAAAAGAGCCTAGTAAACCCCAGGATATAGAAAACAATTGTGATAAAAATGTTGTTATTGAGAAAGAGTTGGGGTCTGGTCAGGGAGCTGGAGGTAGCAAAAATGATGCTAGAGCATCTGGTTCTGTTCCAGATGTGGAACCACCTTATGTGTCGCCCCCACCTTATGTACCACCTCTACCTTTTCCACAAAGGCAAAGGCCTAAGAATCAGGATGGTCAATTTAAGAAGTTTTAGAGATTCTTAAGCAATTGCATATAAATATCCCTTTAGTAGAAGCTATAGAGCAAATGCCTAATTATGCTAAATTTCTTAAGGATATTTTAACTAAAAAGAAGAGGTTAGGTGAGTTTGAAACTGTATCTCTTACTGAGGAATGTAGTGTTATTCTTAAGAATGAGCTACCAACCAAGGCTAAGGATCCAGGATCATTCACTATACCTGTGTCCATATGTGGAAAAGAACTAGGTAGAACACTCTGTGATTTAGGTGCAAACATTAACCTTATGCCTCTTTCGGTCTATCGAAAGCTAGGTATTGGTGAAGCTAGACCTACCACAGTCACACTTCAACTAGCTGATAGGTCTATCACATATCCAGAGGGTAAAGATGTCTATCACATATCTTGGACTATGAGGTTGATAAAGATGTCCCAATTATTCTTCGTCGTCCATTTTTTGCTACTGGTAGGGCATTGATAAATGTTCAAAAAGGGGAGTTAACAATGAGAGTTTATAATGAGGAAGTAAAATTTAATGTGTTTAAGGCCATGAAATATCCAGACGAAATGGAAGATTGCTCTTTCATTAGGATTCTGGAGAACACAATTGTTGAGAAAGCAATGCAGGATTCGGCAAACAAACATTTGGAAGATCATGGAGAGGTTAGTGTAGAGGATTTAGAAGTTTGTTCTTTAGAAAGAAAAAATGAAAAATAAGTGTTTAGGTGTGAGGATGTTTTTGAGTCTTTGGATTTGGATCAAAGGAAAACTCCTCCTATTAAGCCATCCCTAATTGAGGCACCCACTTTAGATTTGAAGCCCTTGCCGGATCATCTAAAGTATGTGTTTGGGGAGGGTGAGACGTTGCCCATTATTGTTGCATCAAGTTTAATGCCAGAGCATGAGGGAGCCTTAATTAAATTGTTGCAGCAATATCACAAGGCAATAGGTTGGACATTGGCCGACATTCAGGGAATTAGCCCATCTTTTTGTATGCACAAAATCACTCTAGAGGAGGGATCCTTTAGAAGTATTGAGCAAAAAAGAAGGCTTAACCCTGCAATAAAAGAGGTTGTTAAAAAGGAGGTGATTAAATGGTTGGATGCTGGCAATATTTATCCAATTGCAGATAGCAATTGGGTAAGCCCTGTCCAATGTGTTCCTAAGAAAGGAGGTGTCACTGTGGTGAGCAATAAAGATATTGAATTGATCCCAACCAGGACAGTAACTGGCTGGAGGGTTTGCATGGACTACAGGAGGCTTAATAAAGCTACCCGTAAAGACCACTTCCCTCTACCATTTATTGACCAGATGTTGGACAGATTGGCTAGTCAGGTCTACTACTGTTTCTTAGATGGTTATTCTGGGTATAACCATATTACTATTGCTTCTGAGGATCAGGAAAAAACCACTTTCACCTACCCTTATGGGACGTTTACTTTTAGGCGAATGCCTTTTGGCCTTTGCAATGCTCCAGCAACATTTCAGCGGTGTATGTTAGCAATTTTTTCTGATATGATTGAGTCCACTATTGAGGTATTTATGGACGATTTTTGAGTTTTTGGAGGGTCTTTTCAGAGTTGTTTGGATAATTTAGGTAAGGTGTTAAAGAGATGTGAGGATACCCATCTAGTTCTTAATTGGGAGAAATGTCACTTCATGGTGAAAGAGGGCATAGTGTTAGGTCATAGGATTTCTAAGAATGGTCTAGAAGTTAATAGAGCAAAAATTGAGGTCATTGAAAGATTAGAACCACCGAGTTCTGTAAAAGGGATTCGGAGCTTTATAGGTCATGTTGGATTTTATAGGAGGTTCATAAAGAATTTTTCAAAAATTAATAAGCCTCTTTGTAACTTATTGTGTTCTGATCATGTTTTTTACTTTAATGCAGATTGTAGGAAGGCTTTTGAAACTTTAAAGGCTGCTTTAATCTCAGCACCCATTCTTTGTGCACCTAATTGGAATTTACCATTTGAGGTAATGTGTGATGCGAGTGATGTTGTAGTAGATGCCATGTTGGGGCAAAAGCAGAGAAAATTTATCCATCCTATATATTATGCAAGCAGGGTTTTGAATGAGGCACAAGTCAACTATACAACTACTGAAAAGGAGTTGTTAGTTGTTGTGTTTGCTTTTGAAAAAATCTGGCCATATTTGGTTGGATCCAAAGTCACAGTGTTCACGGATCATGCAGCAATAAGGTACTTAATGTCTAAGAAAGATGCAAAGCCTAGATTAATTCGTTGGGTTTTATTATTGGAGGAATTCGACTTGGAGATAAAAGATAAGAAGGGATCAGAAAATGTCATTGCAGATCATTTGTCTCGTCTTGATCCATTATCATCTTTGTTGAATCAATCTGCCATTTCAGATTCTTTTCCAGATGACAACTCTTTGCTATTCAGGTAAAGGTAGTCAAGGATGTCCCTTGGTATGTTGATATTGTCAACTTTTTGGTAAAGGGAGTCACTCCTATTGATATGGATTGGAGGCAGAAGAAAAAGTTTAAGCATGATGAAAAAATTTTCTATTGGGATGAGTCATTTATGTATAAGCAATGCTCTGATGGTATTATTCGTAGGCGTGTTTCAGGTGATGAAGCAAAGGAAATCCTGGAGCAATGTCACTCTTCACCGTATGGAGGCCATTTCAGTGGTCAGAGGACAACTATGAGGATTTTGCATTGTGGATTCTTCTGGCCTACCTTATTCAAGGATGCCCACTGGTTCTACAAGCAATGTGATGCTTGCCAAAGGAGAGGAAACTTAGGGCCTAGAGATGAAATGCCTCTTACTTACATTTTGGAAGTGGGGTATTGACTTTATGGGGTCATTTCCCCCTTCTAATGGTAATGTTTTTATCTTATTCGCAGTTGATTACGTGTCCAAGTGGGTGGAGGCCATTGCATGCCATCAGAATGATGCCAAGACAGTATCAAGGTTTCTTCAATCGCACATCTTTGCGCGGTTTGGGAGACCTAGAGCTCTAGTGAGTGATGAGGGTACACACTTTGTTAACAATATCTTAACCAAGTTGTTAGCTAAGTATGAGATCAAGCATAGGATAGCTACCCTTTATCACCCTCAAGCAAATGGTCAAGCTGAAATTAGCAATAGGGAAATTAAATCTATTCTAGAAAAAGTAGTCCATCCATCTAGGAAGGATTGGTCTTTTAGGTTGGATGAGGCTCTTTGGGCTTATAGTACAACCTATAAGACTCCTTTAGGTATGTCTCCCTATAGATTAGTATATGGGGAAAGCTTGTCATTTACCATTAGAGCTTGAGCATAAAACGTTTTGGACTTTGAAAAAATTAAATTTTGATCTGAGTCGTGCAGGGGCAATTAGAATGTTGCAGCTTAATGACTTGGAGGAATTTCGCCAATTTTCTTATGAAAAATTGAAAATGTACAAGGAAAAGACTAAGTTGTGGCATGACAAGAAAATTAAACCTAAAGAGTTTGTAAAAGGTCAAAGAGTTTTGCTTTACAATTCTAGATTGAAATTGTTTCCTAGGAAGCTGAAATCTAAATGGTCAGGACCATTTATTGTGATTGAAGCCTTCCCCCATGGAGCAATTACTTTGCAGGATGAAAAAGATGGGAGAGTGTTCAAAGTGAATGAACAACGTGTTAAACATTATTGGGGAGAGGAGTTCCAGACGAAATATCCTTCCCTAAAGTTGGTTGATGATTGAGAGAGCAAGATTTTTGCGGAAGCATTTCACATAGCAATATTTTGAGCTCTCAGTGATTGTTTTGATTTTATTTTCTCGCTAATATGATTTGATTTTAATTTGAATTAGTTTAGGGTTGTTTTGTTTAAATTTTGTATGATTTATTTTAAGTTTGTTGTTATTTTTAATTCAGTAGATTTTATTTTTTAGTATTTTTATTATTTTTGGTAGTTTAGTTTTTATTTATTCCGATTAGATTTAATTAGATTTTAATTCAGTTTTTATTTTCGGTTATATAAATTTTGTTTAGATTAGGTTTAATAAGATTTTTTTTCTAATTTATTCGGCTTCAAATAAAAATAAAAGATAAGATTTGATTTGCGCGATTAATTCAAATTTCTTGATTTGATTTGATTTTTAATTTGAATTCTTCCGTATCCAAGATTCGTTTTGCTCAGAAGGTTGTTACAGCAACTTTATGGCCGAAGCAAATCTCTCGTCCGAATAGAAAGGGTTTTGTTGTGGATTAATTACGTTTACCGTTTGAATTTTGAATTTTCTGTGGGCAGGTTATTTGCATGAGCCATCTGATAAAGCCACGTGTCACACAGGGAAGATCGAAGGGCTTAGCCGTTGGACAACGCATCATCATTTACCAAGGGCGATTGGAATTCAGATTTTTATCGTTCATGGTTTTAATTTTAACAAATTGCATGCGATTAAAACAAAACGGTAAGATTATTTAATGCAGAGCAAATTTTTTCGGTTAAGATTTTATTTTGCTGAAGCCCTATTTATTTACAGCTTTCGCTAAGTTTCTTTTCCACTTCATCTTCTAGCTCTATTCTTTTGTCGTTTCTATTTCTCTTTCCTTTTCTTCGCTGAAAAAAACCTTCGAGTCTTCAATGGCAAAGACGAGAGCAAGAAAAGAACGAGACAATGAGAAAGAGGAGGTGTCTGTCACCCCTGAGGCATAGAAAGTGAAAACGAAGAAAAAGAAGACGTTGGAGAAAAAATAAGCCAAAAGAAGGAGAAGGCAGCAGAGGACTGAGGACCAAGAAGCTGTCCAGAAGGCGACAGAAGATGTTACTGCTACGGTAGTTGAAGAAGGAAATCCGAAAGAAGCAAAAGTACAGAACCCAGAACAGACCGACTCGATAGTCGCCGATACAGAAGAAGTGCGAGAAGGAAATACAGAGGAAGTTCAAGAAAACCTGACTGAGGATACACAAGAAGGTAAGACAGAGGATGTTCAGGAAACAGGTAATGTGCAAGTGGAGCAAGAGCAAGAGGCTTGTGTTGAGGTTATTATGCCGGAAGTGTCGCGACGTCGCCGTGTGAAGCAAAAAGCTAGACGCGTCAAGGTAGTCCGAACTGATACCCCATCACCACCATCGACAAATTCTGAGAAAGAGAATGCAAAGAGAGAGGAGCATGAGAAAAATGAGGTTGAGGATAGAGAGAGAGAGGAAGCAGGAAAGAAAGCAGCAGAAAAAACTTTGACCAAGCATCAAGAAGACAGAGGCAAAGGAATTGTTGAAGCATCGGATGAACCTGTAGAGGAAGCAGAAGAAGGACTATTCATCCGCTTCATCAATGAACTTGCCCGAGCAAAATACAGGAAGATGCTAAAAATGGATTTCTTGTTCGAGAGAGAGTTTGGTGACGATTTACCATATTTCTTAAGGGCAGGGATTGCGAATCACGGCTGGAGTCAATTTTGTGCGAAACCGGACCCAGTGAATTCAAATATTGTTCGAGAATTTTATGCGAATATTGATAATGCAGAGGAATTTCAGGCCATAGTCCGAGGAGTGACTGTTGACTGGAGCCCAGGGGCCATCAATTCATTATTCAACCTTCAGGACTTCCCACACGCATGCTTTAATGAGATAGTGGTGGCACCATCGAGTGACCAGTTAAATGCGGTGGTCTGAGAGGTTGGCATTGAGGGGGCTCAATGGAGGCTATCAAAGACGGAGAAACGAACTTTTCAATTTGTCTATCTAAAGAGTGAAGCCAATACGTGGTTGGGCTTCATCAAGCTGTGTTTGCTCCCAACTACGCATGATTTAACAGTGTCTCGCGACCGAGTGCTTCTGATATTCGCAATTCTTCGATCCTTAAGTATTGATGTTGGAAAAATCATTTCGAATGAAATCTTTAATTGCTGGCGCAAAAAGGTGGGAAAACTATTTTTCCCAAACACGATCACGATGCTATGCAGTAGGGCAGGAGTGCCCACGGTTCCAAAGGATGTAATTTTTCTTGACAAGGGAATCATAGATACGCCTAATCTAGCGCGGCTTCAACGAACGCAAGAGGCACGTCATGGTGGGTTAGTGTCTGGAATTCATCAAATCATAGAGCAACTGGCACCGTCGGCCAGTAGGCAAGAGTTTGCTGAAAGGCAGGCTCAAACCTATTGGCCCTATGCTAAAAGGAGAGATGACACACTCAGGAGAGCCTTGCAATCCAATTTCTCCAAACCATATCAGGTCTTCCCTATGTTTCCCGATGATTTATTTAACCCTTGGATACCGCCCCCATTTGTCGAAAGAGAAGAAGAGGATGATGAAGATCAGGGTCAGGAAGACTGATGGATGTGATGACCTTGAGCGAGCATTACTTTTGTTTTTCTATTTTTGTTTGCTCGCGTATATCTGACCCTGCTTTCTGTTATGTTTTCTTGTTTTTTAGTTTTTCTGTCTTTAGGCCATCAAAATATCTGCTTTTGTAATTTCTTTCTACGTTTTTAATGAAATTTCCGGAGTTGTTTCTGTTCTATAGGCATTCCTAACTTAACTAATTTTCTTCTGAATTTTTGAAGCTTGGACTGGTTAAGCTTAATTAGATCAAGGTATTCTGATCTCCAGAAACTTTTTGCTTTAGCATTTCTTCTAGGCTGGTTGATTGCTGCGACAAGAAGATTTTGAGGTAGTGTTGATTTATTTGATCCACTTTAAGCTTAGTTCTAGTCTCACACTTAGTTTAAAATTCATATAGAGAAATTTAAGTTTTGGGGTATAATTTTGAAAATTAATGATTCATTGGGGACAATGAATAATTCAAGTTTGGGGGACTTTTTGCTACTCCAATTGTTTTGCTCGAGCATTCCTCTCCTTCATTGAATGATTTGCTAGGTTGTTGAGTAACCAGGGACATTTGTGATACCCACAGTTTGTCTTTGCGTCAAAAGATAACCTAAGGAATATGGAAAAATGAAAAATTAATTGCTGAAAAAGTTGATTGTTGAAAATTTTGTTAAGAAAATTCATGGAGCAAAAGTTTTGAAGGATGAATGATAATCCAGCCGTTTTTCTGTCTCCCAGAACTTAGGTGAGCTTCATCATAAAATGTCATCATTCTGAGGGGCAAGAGATAGAATAACTAAGGATTTTTGAGCTTTTCAATGAGTATTTAGCCTAGTTGGTGATGAGTTTGAGGCAAGGGTATACTGCACCATAAAGTGGGTCATCCCATGCTTAAGAGCTTATGACTGTAGGGCTGCTTTAAGTCTGAAAAACAAAAATATAAACCCCTTAAAAATGTGTTTTAATGTGTATGATAATAGAGTTAGGTTGTGGCAAGTTCTTAGAATTGAGTTAAAAGTGGTGATTATTTGTCCATGCTGGAAGAATTATTTTGTTGCAGCAGAGCTTGGTTTTGCAGAATGCTCAGGTAGAGGTTGAAGGTAGTGTTGGATTGTTTGGTTTGATTAAGCTATTCTTTGTCTAACGTTTTGAATTCTTAAGAGAAGGTTGGTTAGTATTGCTCGGGACGCGCAATAGTTCAAGTTTGGGGGTATGATAACTCTCCAAAAGGGAGTTATTTAGACCTTATTTCTATACGGATTTGTGTGTCTTTTGTGCTAAATAGGGTTGCTTTTAGATAGATATTATATATTTTAACCCATTTGGAAGAATGGATGTTTTGGAAGTTATTTTGTGCAGAATATATTGCTGAGCGACTGGAGGGAGCAAAAACTATGTTGGAGCAAAGCGATGAGCAAAACTGCCACGTCACAGCTCGTTAACCAATTTGATTAACTGAATTATGTTAAGCTCTTCTCGGGATAGAGGAGCAAGGAGAGCCATCCACGTGTCTAGGTCAACCTAATTCAAGCCTCCTATCACTCTATAAAAGGAGATAGCCGCCCAAGTCAAATTCATTCCATCCTTGGGAGGAACATTCCACTTTTGGGGAAGAGATCATTCTCATTTCCACCTTTGGGAGCCGAATAGAGGAGAGAGATTGGAGACCTACAAGAAGATCATCATTTGCAAGCTGATCAATGAAATTAATATTTTCTTGTATTATTTTGTAATTATGGATATGCTTACTCAGATTGTAACGTGTGTCTCTATGCATCTTATGAACTAAGTAGCTTTAGGCGTTGGTTAGGGAACTGTGATTGTCGTGCTTAATTTCTAGTAATAAATATTGATTTGGTGCATCTTGATTAATTGTTGTGCTCATTTTTATTTTGTGACCGCCTGGCCAGCCGGTATGAATACCTCTCTCTAGTTTCAGGGATGATTTAGGGAGTGTGTGGCATTTAATCACACTAGATCATTGTGTATTGGTGAACACGAATGACTGAGCTAGGGATAGTCAGTTGCCTAGTGCTTGATCTGTAGTACTTCATTGGAGTTGAAACACATTCTAAAAAATCCAGAGTTCCGAGAGGAATCTGCTAAAGACTACGAGAGTTTTGCATGATCAATAATATTGCTAGAGCATCTTTTAAAACAATTACTAAATCCTGACCAATGTCTGTTTCTAATATGTCTACCTATTTGTTTACTTTCTGTTTTGTCATTTCTTTTGCTTCAGAATTCTAAAAAAAAAAAAAACCAATCATTTTAATCACCTTTGAAACCATTAAAAAGCTAAACAAAATAGATAAAGTGGAAGTTAACTCAGACCTTGGATTCGATAAATACTTATTACTTGTTGCGGACTGTGTATACTTGCACAGAGTTCTAGAGTCTTTTTGTATCTTATTTTTACCCATTCTGGAAACCCAACACTCCACGTGACGATAATAGTAAATTTGTAGGAGAGCGAGAAAGACGTGACCTGCAAGACAAGCAAACACTGCACACCGGTGTGGTGTAGACCACACACGCTCCGATGCTTAAGCTAGCACTGAAAGGAAAAATCATAGAAAGTTTCTAGGAATTTGCTAGATACATGTGTGTGTAGTAGACTTGATTTTTCGATCCTCTTCTCGGGGTGGCATCTGATGCTTTTATAGATTTTCCCTCGTAGGGTTTCTACCGCCACGCGCCTGTTATCAGCATTTGGGCTTTTAGCCCAGGCCGACCATCTCCCTCAGCCTCTCCCGTGGGCCGAGGCGGAGGGAGTTGATTTTGGGCCGGAATGAGTTCCAACCCTTTTCTTGTTGATCCTGGGTCGTTTCTTCCACATTCGGGCCTGATAAACTCGAGCCTTTCTGAATTAAAAAATCATTGGCTAATTTTGCCCACAACATTACGTAATCAAAATCAACAATATTATATAGATCTAAATTTATTTTAATTAACATATAATATATAATAGAAAGAATGTAAGTATCATATATATATTTATCCCATGATAACTGAAATTTTATTTGTACCATCTCTAACACATTTAAGAAATATTTAAGTCATTGATTGTTCCTTCCTAACCAAACATGATATTGTGTGACACAAACATACATTATTATATTTCATACAAGGTTTGTTTTTCTACCACCATATGAAATTCACTTGTATATTGGAATAGATGCAACAATTGGAGTCCCTCAATTAGACCAATATAATCTTGTTCAACAAAAGATACATATTCAAACTAATTTAATTTTCTTTGAATTAATTCATTTGTGAGATAATAATTTCTCTATAAAATTACCTAAAAAGGGATGGTATTTAAGAATTGAATTTAATCTATAGACGAACAATGCGTCAAATTTTGGAGGAGATAACATTAGTTCCAAGCTTGCAAACTTTTTGTTAAATGTGATTAAATACAAAGAGATCATTGGACCAAAATGTAGAAATATTTTGGAAAAATTGTAATGGGTGGCTAAATAAATTAAATAAGGAAATAGAAAATATAGCAACTTTTAAAAGAAATTGCAAATATGGCAAATATTTTAAATGACTTTTTACATTTGCGTGCATCCCTTCTTTTTTCAGTTTTTTCTTTTCCGTTTTTTTTTTCTTTTTCTCCAATAGACTTCTATCAGCGATAGATTCTATTGCTGGTACAATAGAGCTCTATCAGCGATAGTTTCTATCGATGGTACAATAGAGTTCATAGATTCTATCGTTGATAGATTTTTATCAGTGATAGAAATCTATCACTGATAGACTTCTATCACCGATAAAATTCAAATATTTTTAATGATTTTTTTAGGTTTTCGTTTTACCCCTCATTTTGATTTTAGGGTGCATTTTTCCCTTATTCTTCATTTTTTTTTCTTTTCTCTAATAGACTTCTATCAGCGATAGAATTCTATAGCTGATAGAAGTCTATCGTCGATAGAATTCAAATATTTTTAATGATTTTTTAAATTCTCGTTTTACCCCTCATTTGTGTGCATTTTCCCCTTCTTTCGTTTTTTATTTTCTCTGATAAACTTCTATCAACGATAGATTCTATTGTTGATGCATTAGAACTCTATCGTTGATATAATTTATTAGTGATGGATTACTATCACTAATAGACTTCTGTAACGCCCACACTTTTAAAACCTAAAGACTGACTAAGGACGTTACTACATGCATGAAAGATTCAAAGAACTATGAAGTTAAATTTTTCCTAGAAGTCCAAAATGCATAAAAAAAGGTAAATAATTTTAGTAAAACATTTATTTGGGATTCCAAGAAAACTTTGTAAAACATAAAAATATTTGGACGCCTCAAAATGCAACAAAATAAATAAGTCTTTGAATATTTACATAGAAAATTCAAATAACGAAACTAATATGCGGACGTAACACGACGCCACCAACAAGTGCTCTTGATCAGTCGCCACCAACAAGTGCTCTTGCTCAGTCGCCTATAAAAAATTAAAATAAACAAAGAATGAGTATTAAAAATACTCAGTACGTAACCTCTCTACCAAGGTTGACTATGCAAGCACAAACATTTATGAGGGGACCTAAACATTGCTTTATAACAACTTTACTTCTTGGCCATAACGCCAAACATGACCCTATCGCCATGAACTATATTGTGACCTTATCGCCACTAAAACTTTATCGTGACCATATCGCCACTTATCACCATGGCCATATCGCCAAGTTTTGAAAATAAGTCCTAAAATCATTCTCTTGACCCTATCGCCAAGTTTCAAGAAAATTATGAAAAATCATGTCTTGACCATATCGCCAAGTTTTGTAGTGTTCAAATTTTCAAGATCGCTCGGTACCATGATTCACACATATGCAATGTGAGGTCCCCTAAGTAGCTTTATGATAATCTAAGACATGGAAATTCACATTTCATTCAAATAACTTTTCCATTCATTAGATTGGGGAAAACAACCGTTATCTGTTGGGCGATATGGTCAGACAGAAACAAAATATCGCACGGGGAGAATATCTCACCTATCTCTTTTAGAAGAAAGTGGATCGAGGATTACCTGGATTCACAAACGTTAATCCTCCCCTGACCAGAGCTTCTGCAAATGCTACTTCTTCCTCGTCCAGAGCTATCACCAATCGCCCCCATATTCAAGACAGAAATGGAGATGCATGTTGGATTCCCCCTTCTGATGGATTCTGGAAGCTAAGATCAGATGCTGCGTGCTCCGAGTCTCCCCCTTCCACGGGGTTAGGTATGATCTGCAGAGACAAAAATAGACAAGTTAAGGTGTCTGCATCAAATTTCCTAGATTATCGATTGGATTCGATCATGGGAGAGTTGATAGGTATTTTGGAAGGGATGAGGATGGCTCTGAGTAGGGGTTGTGGAAAAATCGAAGTGGAGTCTGATAGTCAACAAGCCATTAATTTCATTCTCAGGAAATCTATTATTTGGAGTGACGTGGAAGCTATAGTGACATCCATCTAGGAGCTAGCTCAACTGTTCACTGAGATTTCATTCAAATTCATTCCAAGGACGCAAAATGGAGAAGCAGATATGTTAGCTAAATTCGCGAAAATTACAAAATGTAGTGAGACTTGGGCTTCTGTGTGTTCCAAGTTGGCTGTGTAGTGTCAGCCCACTCTCCCTATTCTTGTGACTTTTTTTTTAAAAAAAATAGTTATTATTATTATTATTATTGTTTTAGTCAAAGGGGGTGCTACAACTTCTAGAATTCAAATATTTTAAATAATTTTTTTAGATTCTCGTTTTATCCCTTATTTGATTTGTAGCGTGCATTTTTTCATTCTTCTTCATTTTCTTTCCCTTTTTTTTCCATTTTCTCTGATAGACTTCTATCTACAATAGAATTCCATTGTTGGTATAACTCTTTCAGCCATAGTTAGATAGAAGTCCATTATCGATAGAATTTAGATATTTTTAATGATTTTTTTAAATTCCATCGCAGATAAAAGTCTATCAGGGAAAAGGAAAAAAGAAAGAAGAAAGGAAAAATGCGCACTAAAATCAAATGAGAGGTAAAACGAAAATTTAAAAAACCATTAAAAATATTTGAATTCTATCGACGATAGAAGTCTATCAGTAACTAATAGCGATATATATTTCTATCGCTGATAGAAGGGTATTTTGGTCATTTAGATGATCCGAAGATAATTTTTGTCAATTTTACAATTATTTTTCTCAAATTGCTATATTTGCTAATATTTTGACCCATTTTGTTACCTATGCAACCGACTCCAATTTTTTAGCTACCAGGTGATTTCTCTCATGATGTGATATGATTAGAAAAATATAGCAACTTGTACTTGAATCATTAAAAATCTAGAAGCTCTTAAGTTGTACTTTTCAACTCTTCACAAAATGCTATAAAGGTGTCTTTTTCATCTTATCTTAATAGCATTTTTAACTACTCAATCACATAATCATGATCTCAAAGGGTAGGCAATCGTCTAGGCAATCGTTCTTAGTGCAATTCTCTTCCGTTAATAAATGAAAAATGTATATATAAATATAACTTCGTCCTCGTATTTTTCTTCCTCAAATAACTACATCATATAATTATCAGAGTGTAAGCGAACTACAAATAATTGTGAACAAGATTCATAAGAATACTTATTTTAATCATATTTAAATAGAATTAAACTAGGGAAAAGAAAAAACAGCTAAAGTCTATCCAACATAAATTATAAAAACTTAAATAACATATTGACTAGTTAAAGAAAACAATGATTTTTTTTTCTTTTTTGGTTGACATGGAGTTGAAAAAGTAATCTAAACTAAACGGTTAAAGGTTATTGATAAATCCTCTCCTTCTTGATTCAGGAATGCACAAAAATGCTTGTCTCCAAGTAGTATCCTGAAGCAATTGTTTCAATATTTTTGTATACGCTTTATCATCAATATCCACCATGCTATTTAAAATTTCAAAGCATTTATTTAAGTCTTCATCTACACAATCTTTTGCTCTTGATGAAGTCTCACTGAAGTCTACTGATGAAAAACCAAGAAGTCTTTTTTCAAGTATATCATTTGTCCTCTGTAAATTCCGAACATAAGCTTCCATGATAGATGACATGGTATCATTTAAGACTTCTCTCTTTCTTTTGGGCTTCTTGTCCATGCTGCTCTGACCGTTATTTTCATATCTATTTTGTCCATAACCTTCACTACCTATGGGAGCATCAGCTTCAATTTTATTTTCCTCTTTAGAATCTGATGGAAGTTTTGATGAATGGACAATGAAACCTGTGGTCATTGTCTCTCCATATATTCTTGTCAACTTCTTGTAATGTGGACAACCACTCTTTTTGAACTTCTTAGCTTTCTTGTTAACCTATAAAAATTAACCCATTTAACTCTCTTAATAAAAAAAATTAATAGAATATTAACAAGAATTAATAATAGTTATGGAAAGAATACCTTAAAAAGATTAGTCCACTGCTCATCTTCTAAAGTAATAGTCCCCAATACAGGATCCCAACCTTCTACAGTAATATCATTCAACAACCTTTTGAAATCTTTATAAAGTTGTCTAAGATTGTTATACTTATTTTTCAATTGATCATGGGTATAGAGATATCCCGTTTTAACATATAGTTGTTCCTTTATATAAGTCCAACTAGTTCTAGTGAAGGTCGTAGTTGGACGATTTCCTTTCTCAACTTCTTCTTCCATCAAATCAATAAAAATTGTCTCATTTTTAAAAGACCATGGCCCATCATATTTTGATATATCGATTGGAATAACATCATCATTAGAACTCGTCTCCATGAGTCCTGAATAAAACAATCATACATTCATATCATGATATATAAGCGTGTACGAAAACTAGTGCACATCAACCAAAACAAAAATTATAATCACAACCCATAACACAATGTAAGGCACATTTAAGGCATTGAGAAACACATCTAAATGTTTTAAAAGCTCACCATGATAGAATAATTCTAAAGTTCACCAAATGAGATTTAAACCAATAAATTTTCTTTTTGAATCACAATTCACAATCAAATTTAGGTGATTCACTAACCCTTTGAGTCAATCTTCTTTTCTACAAACAAATAAAGGAACTCGAAGAGAAAACACAGTAGTTAAAAAATTTAACTGTGAACAACTCTTTAACCCTATTGGCCAAAGAAGAAAATGTAGTAGTTAAACAACAATTCAAAAAGAAATTAAAACTAACAGTTGAAAACTTGAAAATAGTTATCTTTAAAAATCATTAAGAAATAAAGGAAAACAATGAACCAGAATTAGTAGGAACAATTGTCCAATTTGCAGGCCCATGTTCTTGAATAGAAGAGACCAAAACAATATTCTCAAGAGTCCAAAGGTCCTTCTTTATCACAACATGGAGGCCTTCCCCATATCCATGAAACTATTTTTGTTAGTCTCTTTTCTTCTTCTTGTTCAAAACTTTCTTGGCCAATTTTCTTTGGACTGAAGTTTTCTTGGCCTACTTCTATAGGAAACTCTACTTGTATTTTGTGAAGTAGTAATAAAATTTGATAGATTATGTAATTGTGAGAAAGACAAGATTGTTTAGTGGTGTTGTGGTTGCCTTTTATTATTGACCCTTTTTACTGAGTTTTATTATTTATTATGTTGGATGACAGAGATGTTCTAAAACAACCCAACAAGAGAGGAAGAAAAAATGTCATCTTCTTTTATCCACACAGCTCCAAATTCTTAGGCCCCGTTTGATAATCATTTAGTTTTTGGTTTTTGGTTTTTAAAAATTAAGCTTATAATCACTATTCCTACCTAGAAGGTTCTTTGTTTTGCTATCTACTTTTCTTTCTATGTTTTCAAAAACCAAGTCAAATTTTGAAAACTAAACAAAAGTAGTTTTAAAAAACTTTTTTATGTTTTTGAAATTTGGTTAAGGATTCAAATGTGTCCTCCACAAAGATGGTTGAAAATTGGGAGAAAACATTTCAAAAACCAAAAACCAAATGGTTATCAAACGGAGTCTTAAAGATCTAAATTAAGCAGTAAGTTTCATAGAAAATACAGCTACCATTATTATTCTTTTCTAGAATACTCCGATTTAAATAAAGACTGTTTGAACTTAATAATAGAATACATATACAAACATCAAAATTTGAACCATGCCAATCAGTATCAGATGATTCGATGATCTTATTTAAAAACAAGAACAAAGTTGAAAGAAAAATTAACAAATGACAAACCCTTAATAGAATATGTGGTTTTTGCAATGGAAAAAAGAAAAGAAAAATACAGATTCTCAATGGACAAATGACAAACCTTGATGTAACGAGTTGAAGAGTTTTTTTTTAATAATTGCTGTCTTGATCGAATCTGGACCTTGAAGACTTCTCGTTTGTTCGTAGATGCATAAGATTTGGGGTTTTGGAGAATGTGTGTTTTCTGAAAACGGAAGTGCGTTTCGGAAACCCTTTTTTTTTCTTTTCCGTTTTTGAAGTTTCTTTATAATTCTCAAAACGTTTTAAAAACTTCTAGAAACCCTATAAAACCTTTTTTTTTTTTTTGACAACTATGAAACTTAATTTGTTAACAAACCGATCCTGTTTTTAAAAATAGGAAACAAAAAACAAAAAACCAACAAACCAAAAAAACAATGGGTTATTAAACCAACCCTAAAATTTGGTTTTTAAAAGCTGTTTTTCCTTTATTTTTTACTCTAGTGATCATCATAATCTTTATTACCTTATGGTTCATTCAAGGGAGTTTTCATGTTCCCTTTCTTTTGTGTCCCTAGGTTGTATGTTAGATTACATTGGGGATATGTCATGTTTTAGTTTGGGAGTGGAGAAGCATATGTCTTAGATCTTCTAGGTTGGGTCTCAAAGCACCTAAGCATCAGATTATTCTTTTTATACATGTTCTGCCATTTTTGTTGATTGCTTTGTTCTGATCTGATTGAGGTCATGAACATGGGATCTACTTTAAGAAAAATTTCTTAAAATTTTTTAGCTTAATTGTGAGATTGAATTGTTTTGCCTAGGGATTGATGTTGACATTCGATAAATTATATGCATGAATATCTATTTTGCTTTTAGGTGAATTCAAGCATGTTTAGCATATTTAGAGCCTCCATTAATTTTTTTTTTAAAATTTCTTGTCTTAATTCGAGCTAATGCCCTTTCTAGCATAGTTTTGTGAATTTTAGATAGCCTTATAGGATTCAGATTTTTGTTGTCACCTCGATAGGCATAAGAATTTGCTTGAAAGTAATCTTGAGTTTGATGGCTTGCAATGTGTTGCTTAGGAAAAATAAAAGAAAAAAATGTCTGCTAGTGCTTTAAAGAAAAATCATTCTGGAAAAGAAAAGAAAAGATTAAGAAAAAGACGTCTTATGTGCACCTTGCAATGTGTTGAGAGTCTAAGGTAAAAAGAGCTACTCATGTTGTGATTAAACTCAAGATATGAGTCGTCCCTGCAGCAGGTGAATGAAAGCTAGTGCCTTCATAAAAATGTAAGTTATTTGTAGCTGCAATGGTTTTCTGGTGCCTAGTAATGTATTGCTTGCTTGATGTGAGTTGCTTGATTGCTTGTTCTTAGTGTCAGTGTAGAGGGAAGATAGAATGTGAGTTCTATAAGTCTATCTCGAACCTTTTCAAAACATCTCTAGGAAAGGCTGAGCTCAAATTTATGCATAGGAAAGTTTCTGAAAGTGCTTTAAGTTGTCTCTATTTATGTTTTAGACGCTTGGTATTTTGGGCAAAATCTTGATCATGCAATTTCTTGGAGTTTAGAGTCATGAATTAGGAAAAGTATGTTTAATCTCTATCATTTAGTCTTAGGCTTGCTCGATGATTAGTAAGATTTAGGTTGGGGGTAATTTTATAGCATTGATTTGTTATACATTTATTTCCCTAGATTTTGTTTATCTTCGATGTATTTTGTGCTAAAAATGCTTTCAAATGACTATAATATTGTTGTAGGCCTAAAATATTAGTTTGGGACCAATCGCGATGAAACCGAGTGTAAAATGGAGCCTAAAATACCCAAAATGCCCTTGGTCAACATGGTCAATAATTTCAGTGTGAGAATACTGAAGAACTAGAAGACGTAGCGTCTCAATGCTATGAAATTAACCCCTCAACACCACAAGTCTAAGAAGTCAGTGTCGAGACGCTGAAAGATCGTTGGAGCCTAACTAGCGTTCGAAGCGTGTCAACGCTACCTTCAGCTTCTCAACGCTGAGGGCGCACACACTTTTCTCTGTGCCGCAATGTCGAAGTGTTGCGACGCATGGCATAGTGTCTTAACGCTCTCGTTTGGGTTTTATATGCTTCTCTTTCAATTTTAGGGTGAGAGGGACTTCTCTTTTCCCTTTTAGTCACAATTCCTCTCTATGTATTCCTTTTAATTTTCATTGTAATTTTAGTTTTAGGATTAGTTTAGTTCGGTGGGTCGAATCTGGGGGACATGTTCATGCATTTCCACGACGAGCTAGGCCTTTTTTATGTAATTGAGACTTGGAGTTTGTAAGTTCAAATTAATTTTATGAGATTTTTGCTCTTTAATTACTTGATTAATTTTCTTTGTGATCTTAGCTCTATAAATATATGTTTAATATTGATAAAAGGGCCTGACAAACTCGACCGCGTCGTGTTAAACATACTTGCTAATTAAAGTAGTACATAGAAGTGCATTGTGACACATTTTCACATGTGACCTAGGGTTAGGAGATATTTTTATTTATTTATTTATTTTAATGTTTAAGGCGCGTTATCCCTTAAATGCAAGCATGGATAATTTGGCTATTTTTCAATGTGATCAAGATTTAATAGCGATGTTAATTAGATTTAGGTTAGAATCAGGCTAGGTGTGTTGGTTTGTCCATGGTTGTGGAAAACGACTCACTGGCTTTTCTCGGAGTATCCCAGACTTAGTTAATTAATCTCATATTTAGATAATCTTGGATTAAAATTACTGAACTTACATCCCAAGTACCGATTGCATATTTTCGAGGTGGGATCTACCATCCATTTACTTTCCCGCACTTTTATTTTATGCCATTTAATTTCTGCATTTATTTTCGTGCATTTATCTTCCCTCACATTTTATTCTCTCTCGCTTCCAAATCCCCCATTAGTTTAGTCATCACAAAAAATCTTGGATAGAGAAATTACAATCGCGCTCCCTATGTTTGACCTCGATCACTACTACTGCAAAGTAGTTAGTAAGTCGGTGATGATAAATTTATTTGATCATAATAATTTTCTTAAATTAGTAACTATAAATGACTAATTCTATAAAAAAAATATTAAGTTAGTTTTGTAATTATTTTTTTTAATATTTATCAATGTGTGAACAAGATACAAAGAAATTCCTTCTTATAAATTTATCATTATAATTACTCTAAAACATGAAGTTTATAATAAGTGCAAATAGTTTTGGAGTTGAATCGATTGGGCCAAAGCCGAGATATGTTTTTAATAATTAATTATCACTGTTCACACGTAACTTCGGGGATGGAGACACGTGGAATAAATAATATATTGTATTGATGTAATATGTATGTGGGTGTACAATCTCTAACTTTAATCCTCTGATTCTCTCTCTTGTGTGTGAATGTGTTTCACTCGAGGACTGGAGCGCTTGATCCCGAGTCTGAAGTTTCAATGGATTCTTGGAGCTTGAAGTCTTCTAGTCTTGAAGGAGTCTTCAGTCTTCAAGAAGTGTTGATGTCCTGAAGAGTTTTTTTGATCTTCAAGGAGTGTTGAGGTCTTGAAGAGCGTTTGGTCTTCAAGAAGTGTTGATGTCCTGAAGAGTATTTGATCTTCAAGGAGTGTTGAAGTCTTGAAGGGTGTTTGGTCTTCAAGGAGTGTTGAAGTCTTGAAGAGTGTTTGGTCTTCAAGAAGTGTTCAACATTTGGACTTGTGGATTGCAGAGAGTCTTCGGTCTTCAGACTTGGTGGAGTCTCTCTGAATTCTCTGGTTCTGCTTGAGAGCTTTGAAACTTTGAACTCTTGTCTTTGTGAGAGTGTAGAATTTCTGAACCCCTGAAATGGAGGAGAACCCCCCTATTTATAGAGTTCTCGCTGGATGGGCCCTGGTGACTTTTGGGCCTAACAACTTGGGCTTGGGCTTTATTGGGCTTGGGTCTGGTTTATATTTGACCCAAAACCATATGACCCAAATATTTAAAAGACCCAAATTTGATCCAATTAATTATTTTCTTTAATTAATTGGTCAAATCAATTAATCTGATCAAAATAATTTATTTTTAATTAATTGATCAAATGGACATTTGGCCCTAAAAATTTATAATTGGCCAACTTTGTCTTCAAATTAAATTTGGGACACATGTCGATTTATAATTGGTCCCAAATTTAATTAATTATAATTTTGTCATTAATTTTAAATAATGACGTGGCAATTTGTCATTGGCCAAAATTTCTCCTTCAACAAATGCCCTTTTCGAGAGTTAGTCACAAGTTATGTGTGAGTGAATCTCGAAAAAGATATTTTGGGATCAAAATGCAAGATATTTGTTTTTGATTTTGACTCCCTTTTGGTGTGTCAATTTAATCAAAATATGAATTTTGGTCAAAATTTTGATTTTTTTTTATTTGACACACTTTTATCGCCAATTAATCAAAATTTGAAGTTTGGTCAAAATTTTGATTTTTTTTTTCTTATTTGGCAGCAAACTTTGATTTGAAGTTTGAGCAAATTTTGGTTTATACCCAAATTTTGATTTGAGGTAAAATCCTACCCAATTTTAACTCGCATTTGGAATAGAATTTGAGGTTTTGACTTTGGTTCATTTGGGATAAAATTTGGATTATGCCCAAAATTTAATTTAAGTAAATTTAAGGGTGCATCCAAAATTTGGTGGGAATTTGGAATAAAATTTTCATATGGAACTTAGAAAATTTGATTTGGGATAAGTGTTTAATTATACTCAAATTCAGTTGAATTCAATCCAAATCTATATAGGAGTTTATCAAATCAATTTGAATTTATCTCCAATTTGATTTAAATCAAATCTCATACTTTTTATTAAAATTTGAAATAAAATCTCCAAATTTTTATCTTTCAATTTGATTTAAATCAAATCTCATATCTTTGGGTTAAACTTTGAACCCATCTCAGAGTTGATGAAGACTGTCGTTGGAGATAAGATTTATATTTGAACTTATCCCAAAATTGATGAAGATTGTCGTTGGAGATAAGATTTATATTTGAACTTATCCCAAAATTGATGAAGATTGTCATTGGAGATAAGATTTATATTTGAACTTATCCTAAAATTGATGGAGATTGACGTTGGAGATAAGATTTACATTTGAACTTATCCCAAATTTGATGAAGATTGTCGTTAGAGATAAGATTTACATTTGAACTTATCCTAAAATTGATGAAGATTGTCGTTGGAGATAAGATTTATATTTGAATCCAACTTTCCATTCTATAAATAAGGTTGAACCTCAGCAGGGGAGAGCACACATCAATTGCAGGGATCATTCAAGAAAGGATTCAAGTAGGAAACTTTCTTCTCCTTTTTTGAATTTTTTTTTTTGAATTTTCGTTTTTTTTCCTTTTTTTACCTTTTTTCGTTTTTTTTTTTTTTTTACACCTTGCCTATATTTCAATTACAAGCACAGTGCCTTCATCCACCATCCAAAAGGTAAGTACGTAGGTAAGTGATTTTTTTTAGGCATACATATCCTTGTTGTCTTCAACTTGCAGGTACAATGTCTTCCAGCATGAGTACAGGGACATGTTCCTTGCTTTGGGACATGTTCCTTGGACTTGTGTCGCCGCCACGCCTTTCAGCATTAGTACAGGGACATATTCCTTGCTTTGGGACATGTTCCTTGAACTTGTGTCGCCGCCACGCCTTTCAGCACGAGTGCAGGGACTTGTTCCTCGCGTTGGGACATGTTCCTTGGACTTGTGTCGCCGTCACGCCTTTCAGCACGAGTGCAGGGACTTGTTCCTGGCGTTGGGACATGTTCCTTGGACTTGTGTCGCCGCCACGCCTTTCAGCACGAGTGCAGGGACTTGTTCCTGGCGTTGGGACATGTTCCTTGAACTTGTGTCGCCGCCACGCCTTTCAGCATGAGTGCAGGGACATGTTCCTTGCTTTGGGACATGTCCTTGGACTTGTGTCGCCGCCACGCCTTTCAGCACGAGTGTAGAGACTTGTTCCTGGCGTTGGGACATGTTCCTTGGACTTGTGTCGCCGCCACGCCTTTCAGCACGAGTGCAGGGACTCGTTCCTGGCGTTGGGACATGTTCCTTGGACTTGTGTCGGCGCCACGCCTTTCAGGACGAGTGCAGGGACTTGTTCCTGGCGTTGGGATATGTTCCTTGGACTTGTGTAGGCGCCACGCCTTTCAGGACGAGTGCAGGGACTTGTTCCTGGCGTTGGGACATGTTCCTTGGACTTGTGTCGCCGCCACGCCTTTCAGCACGAGTGCAGAGACTTGTTCCTGGCTTTGGGATATGTCCTTGGACTTGTGCCACCGCCACGTATTTCAGCATGAGTACAGGGACATGTTCCTTGCTTTGGGACATGTCCTTGGACTTGTGTCGCCGCCACGCCTTTCAGCACGAGTGCAGGGACTTGTTCCTGGCGTTGGGACATGTTCCTTGGACTTGTGTCACCGCCACGCCTTTCAGCACGAGTGCAGGGACTTGTTCCTGGTGTTGGGACATGTTCCTTGGACTTGTGTCGCCGCCACGCCTTTCAGCATGAGTGCAGGGACATGTTCCTTGCTTTGGGACATGTCCTTGGACTTGTGTCGCCGCCACGCCTTTCAGCACGAGTGCAGGGACTTGTTCCTGGCGTTGGGACATGTTCCTTGGACTTGTGTCGCCGCCACGCCTTTCAGGACGAGTGCAGGGACTTGTTCCTGGCGTTGGGACATGTTCCTTGGACTTGTGTCGCCGCCACGCCTTTCAGCATGAGTGCAGGGACATGTTCCTTGCTTTGGGACATGTCCTTGGACTTGTGTCGCCACCACGCCTTTCAGCACGAGTGCAGGGACTTGTTCCTGGCGTTGGGACATGTTCCTTGGACTTGTGTCGCCGCCACGCCTTTCAGCACGAGTGCAGGAACTTTTTCCTGGCGTTGGGACATGTTCCTTGGACTTGTGTCGCCGCCACGCTTTTCAGCACGAGTGCAGGGACTTGTTCCTAGCGTTGGGACATGTCCTTGGACTTGTGTCGCCGCCACGCCTTTCAGCATGAGTACAAAGACAATTGCCGTCTTTGGACTTTAGGAAGTAGCGCAGCAGTGCAGCCGAGCGTAGCATGAGGACCTTCAAACTTGGAGGAAGGAACTGCAGCGAAGCACGTGAGAACCTTCGAACTTGGAGGAAGGAACTGCAGCGAAACACGTGAGAACCTTCGAATTTGGTAGAAGGAACTGCAGCGAAGTGCGTGAACCTTCGAACTTGGGGAGAAAGAACTGCAACGCAGCGCGTGAAAACCTTCAAACTTGGAGGAAGGAACTGCAGCGAAGCACGTGAGAACCTTCGAATTTGGTAGAAGGAACTGCAGCGAAGTGCGTGAACCTTCGAACTTGGGGAGAAAGAACTGCAACGCAACGCGTGAGAACCTTCGACCTTGGAGAGAAGGAACTGCAACGGAGCGCGTGAGAACCTTCGAACTTGGAGGAAGGAACTGCAACGAAGCACGTGAAAACCTTCGAACTTGGAGGAAGGAATTGCAGTGAAGCACGTGAGAACCTTCGAACTTGGAGGAAGGAAGTGCAGCGAAGCGACGTGAGAACCCTCGAACTTGGAAGAATGAGCTGCAGCAGTGGAGAACCTTCGAACTTGGAGGAAGGAACTGCAGCGAAGCGCGTGAGAACCTTCAAATTTGGGAGAAGGAAATGCAGCGAAGTGCGTGAACCTTCGAACTTGGGGAGAAATAACTGCAACGCAGCGCGTGAGAACCTTCGACCTTGGAGAGAAGGAACTGCAACGGAGCGCGTGAGAACCTTCGAACTTGGGGAGAAGAAACTCCAGCAAAGCTGCGTGAGAACCATCAAACTTGAGAGAAGAGGGAACAAAGCAACAACGCACCACATAAGATCCTTCGCACTTGAAGGAGGAACAACGTAGCAGTCGTACAACTTAGAACCCTCGAACTTGGAGAAGGAACAACACAATAGCGTACAGTGTAAGGACCCTCGAACTTGGAGAGAAGGAACTGCAGCGAAGAACCTTTTTTTTTTATAGAGACTGAACTTAAAGTTTTCTTTAAGCTGCCTACGTACCCTTATGGAATAGGGATCAAGTCATAACGTAGTTCAAGATTTTTTTTTGCACTCACCTTTTAAGCTCGTGTGGGCTAGGAGCATCATGCAGTTTAGGCTCTTGCGATAATGAGCTTTTTACATTTTAAAAGCTCTTATCTTCATCATGGTCTTGATCAGGTCCTTGACTTGTAGGATTGGTCAAGATAATTAGATTTGGTTTCACCTTCAAGGAACCTTCTGTATTTATGAGAACAGAGAACTTCCTCTTCATACATGACGGAATGCTACTTTGAAGCTTCTTGTCGCTGTTTACTTCATAGAAAAGTTTAACCTCCAAGTTATCCATCTTTCTTTTAGGTTGATCGCTTGTTACTTTGAGGCGATCAAAAACAGATGTCGAAGGTTGACTTTTCTTCGATGTGGAGACACTTAGCCTTTGGAAAGCTGAAGGTTGAGTGAAGGTGGACACCGAACATTGATTTTCTTCTTCTGTCGTGGCCATACTCATTCTTTGGAATACTGAAGGATGAGTAGTTGGAGGCTTGATGCGATCGAAGACGGAGGTCCTTTGTTCACCCTTCTCAGAATTGTCAACTTCTTCTACGTCGATGCAGTACGAAGTCGCAAAGTTCTTTTTTCCTTTTTGTGGAAATTTTTGGAGAAGGATTTATTCAACATCACCAGTTGTTGAGGTTGAGAAAACTTTTTACTTCTCTTCCTCTTGGGTTGAAGTTTCTTAGGATCCTTCTTTCTTTGATGTTTGCTCTTTCCTTTGATTGTAGCAAGATTTGATTGGGCTACTTCATCAAGGTCGAGCTCAATTTTGCCTTCCTTAGCCAGCTTTAAAATTAAGTCCTTTAGGACGAAACATCTTTCCACTGGATGACCAATAACTCGATGATACTTGCAATACTTGGGATCATCGACTTTCTCCATCTCTTCTGGTCGTTTACACTTAGAAAGCTCTATCAGTTGCGCTTCCAGTAGTTGTTCCAACATATCAGGGATGTCGTCATCAGGGAAAGGATAGATTTTCTTCTGTCTTTCCTTTAAAGTTAAGTGATGCGCTCCATTAGTTTGTCGCTTTTCTTTCGAAGACGACTGGGGAAGGGTTGTGTTTACTGTTGGGTTTTATGCCCTAAAACTCGTAGATAGTGAATGTAACCGTTGACCAGATATTAATGAAATAATATTGATATATTTTTCCATTAATTGTTATTAGTTATTTTATATTTGTCTTTGCCTAATAATAACCCTAATCCAATAAACTAGACATCCGAGGCTGTAATATGAGTCTTGAACTATATGTAGCGACATATGGGATCATTGTTCAAGAAACAGCCTAAAGGGTCTATAGTATAGGGATAAGACTGGGTGCCTTATCCTGGTGACACTATGGATACGGCCCACTTTGTATTTGATACAAATGATGCGATGCAACGCGTTCGTGTAGGAGACATGCGAGTGGGGGTATCCTATGCAATGAGTTTGCATAAGACCGGACCGCGAAATAGTAATCACTAGTTATAACACCGTTAACTAGTTGGTTTTCTATTTTCACTAGGACGACCTAGACAACTTAGTCTTAATCCTGAGTTGATTATGGACTCCTGCTCATGAGAGATTGTCCTTTGATTTGTATGGGTGAGAGTGGCCAATACGCCGACTCAATAAGCCTACCACTTTGGGGACAAGATCGAATGGGGAGCTGGGAACATAATCGTACAAGATGGAATTCACTCCTTCCCGACTTTAGGGAAGCAGATGAGTGTTCCCTTAAGTGGTTACTCCGAGTCTTGAACAAAGGGTCCTACCCTCTCAATGGCACGAGAGGGTTTTCTGTTTGATGGTTGGACCATAAACAGATTGTTCATTAGAGGAGAATTGGTACTTAAGGAAATAGAGGTGACCCAGGGGTAAAACGGTAATTTGACCCAGCTGGTGTTACGGACACTCGTGAAGGACTAACTAGTCGATATTGGTCTAAGTTCCGTGGACACAGAAAAAATATGTCTGCAGTGAGAAGAGTGCAACTGTGAGTCTATAGTGGAATGCACACACAGTTAACGAATATTGATTATTGTGGTTAATGAGTTTAACCAATTAATCTCACATTGTTGGAGCTTCTGATCTGCAGGTCCATAAGGTCCCACTGGTAGCTCGTAAAGTAATTTGAGGCAACTAAGTAATTAAATGTAAATTGAAAATGTTCAATTTACTAAGGGAAATAAATATAATATATATTGATATATTATTATGAGAGAAATTAATATTTGAAGAAGTTCAAATATAAATTTATGGAAGATTGAAAGAGTTCAAATAATGAATTAATTAATTTAAGTCCTAAAAGTGTTTGGGCAAAATTAATTAATTCAAGGCCGGAAATTAAATATGTGATATTTAATTGGTGGTTAATTAATTAAAGAATTCATTAACCATGAATTAATCAATTATGTAAATAATTAATCACTTAAGGAAGTGATTAATCATTTATGGGAATGATCTAATTACTTATGCAAGTAATTAGTCATTTATGGAAAAGATTAATCAATTGGGGAATTGATTGATCATGATTGATTAATTAAGGAATAAGATTGAATCAATTTTGGAAAAGATTGATTTAATTGAATATTTTATTCATGGCCTCTCTTCTATAAATAGAACACTAGACCTAATTGGTCATGACACTTGACACTCTTGAAAGACAAGACCTAGAATTCTCTCTAGCCTCCCTCTTAGAGAAAGACTCCCACAAGTCTTTGGCCTCCTAGACTTAGAGACATACCGGTGTAACCTATGTGGTTATTGTGTCAATCAAGAAGGAATTTCCAGCGAAGAAAAACAAAGGCGGCTGCTGCGTTTTCGTTCGTTGGAGCGTCGTTGGCGAAGAACGGTCAAGTCTACAACGGAGGTTTGTAACGGTTCTTCCTCTTTTCGTTAGAAAAGTTTTTAAAATAAATTTAGATTTATTTTAGCATGTTTAAACCGATTTTACAGCAACTTTAAAGCATGTTTAAAGTTTTGTTTGAGTTATCGTAACGGTATTTTAATGTTAATTAATATACGGCGTAAGGTCCAATCGATGCGCTTCCGCTGCGTGGGGACTTTTATTCCCTTCAATCGGCATCAGAGCCATCGTTGTCCCTATTAATTAATTTTAAAAGTTGCGATAGGCTCTAATAGGTGGGATTTATGCATAATGTATGTTCGGTTTGCATTGAACTGTTTGGGTTAATTTTATGGCCATAGATTTTATTTTTATGTGATTTTGATCATGTAAGGCCCGGTGTTTCGGGTATATTATGTAAAATCGAGTCCTATGTAAGTCCGGGTCTAGAATAGGTTTTTATGAGATGAAAATCGGAGCAATCGTCGCTGAAATCGGGGCCAAAATCGGAGAAAAGTTGTTGTTTCTGCCCAGAAATCGATTCCAGACGCAACAGCGTCGGGACGCTCCTTCAACAGCGTCTCGACGCTGTCTCGATACCGAAGGCGCTCGGTAAGGAAAGCGCACAGCGTCGGGACGCTACCTCAACAGCGTCTCGACGCTGTCTCGATACCGCAGGCGCCAGATATGGAAAACGCATAGCGTCGGGACGCTATCAACACAGCGTCTCGACGCTGTAACGATGGAGGCGCGCACTAGGGTTTCAACAGGCGCGGTTCAAGCGAGGCCGGTCCGGTTCAGACCGGTTCGGTTGGGCTGGGACCTATTTGGTCCGGTTCAGCCAATTTTTGGCATGGTTCGTGATTTTGGAAGCCGGTTCGAGGTGGTTTGGGGCGGTTCGTGCTGTCTAGACCAATTCCGGAGCTGTACATGGATTTTTTAGGATAGAATTTAGCTAAATTATTGTAATTTAATGCTTTATTTTATCCTAGGGGCCAAAATTAACCGGTTCAATTGCTGTTTATATGTTTTATGGATGTCATATAGAATATTTAATCCCACCTTAGGTTATAAACATGCTCATGCATTTTTTATATATTATAAATTGTTATAATGTATGTTTAAATGCATGGATTTGTTTTCATATTTTTTAATATAAGTGTATATTAATTTATATGAAAAATTGGAAAGCATGAAGCATGTCATTACTTAAATTAAATATAAATAGTTATGTTTAATGTGATGAATGAAGCATGCTTGGTTGATTTTCAAATTGGCTTATAATTGTTATAATAAAAGAAAATCAAAATTGCATGAAGCATGAAACATCCATAGTTAATAATATAATTGTTATATTATTCATGCAATTGATGTGGCTTAATTATTCAATTTGAATGAGATTGTTGAATGAATTAAACCCTAGATTCTTGATTATAGGATTAATCATTAAAATTTGAAATAGTTCTTCAATATTAATGATTAGAAACCGTCAATCTATAATCAAGATTTGCATGCAAACATAAGATCATAGGATAAATTGGATTAATTTTAAATTGTTTAAAATTAATTAGACCTAGATCGATTTCTAATAGGATTAAAATCTTTTCTTACTTAGAATTAAAAATAGTTTTAATTTACTAAGTAGGAAAAACATTGCTATGATTATAAGGGAACTCCACCGGTAATGTTCTGTCTAAGGTTGGGGGTATTTAAGTTGACGGTTTACGGAACACCTCCTACCTGGGAACTGACCTGGAATACCGGAGTTGAATTAATCATAGTTAAATGTTAGCATGCAATGTCACTAGGTTTATTAAAAGTGTTTAATGCACCTAGATCTTTAGAGTAAAGACCTTACATTACTGAGGTTATAATGGAACTCTCTCGGTAAAGTTCTGTCTAAGGTTGGGGGTATTTAAGTTGACGGTTTACGGAACACCTCCTACCTGGGAACTAACCGGATTGAGTTGAATTAACCATAGTAATGTTGACTTGCAATGTTGGGTTTATTAAAAGAAGTTTAATTCACCCAAAAGATTGCAGTTGAATCCTTTCCATAATTGTTATAATAGGATCAGACTTAGATAGATTGACTTAGCCGAATACTATCTAAGTTAAACAACCCTATATTAACCTTAGGACATTTTCAGTGGGAGGAAAATTACAAAACGAGATTTAAATCAAGTTTTGCTCCTACGTCCCTATATTCACAACGTGAGATTCATGCTCGGCTTCGAGTCGCCCTAGGAGCGGCCTCCCTTCGGAAAGTGTTTGCATGGATCAATATCAAGGTGAATGGGAAAAATGTCTAGAGTAAGTGGGAGCGGGACACGTGTCAACGTATCCCTCGGTCTCCGCCCATAGTTCACACTGTGAGAGTCCTATGATCCGCCTGCAGGTTGCCCTGGCGCATCCATCCCTTCGGAGGGCCTGGTCATAGGATTCGGAACATCGTGAACTCTTGAAAAGGATAGGAACTCTTAGGCTAATCACCAACAGTTGTCTTTCCCTTCGGTAGCCTGTTGGTGCGTGCCTCTGAGATCTGAAAGTGGGAGGGTTACACTTACGAGGATGAGTTAAAAGTGTTAACAAATCCTTGACCGAACAACGGTGGCTAATGTCCATAGGAATATGAGTTATTCTGGAATTAGAATTAGCTGAGAGGTGTCTCATTTCAAAGGAGGATTACCTGATCACCCTTCGGTGGCTGATATTCTAAACCTCTGAAACGTCGTTGCAAAACTAAATCAATAGTTTTAGGGTTCTGTGATTGTCTGTTTTGCTAAATTGATTGGATTGTGTGCAATTGTTTGCTTGTATGATGGGTTAAGGCAAAGATAACTAATACGGTCATTGTTTGTTTAAATTTCAGCAATGTCTTCCTCAATTGTCTCTCTGTTTAAAAATGAGAAATTAACCGGCGAAAATTATGCTACGTGGAAGTCGAACTTGAATACGATTCTTGTTGTCGATGATCTGCGGTTCGTCTTAACGGAGGATTGTCCTCCAGCCCCTGCTCGTAATGCATCCCAGGCAGTTAAGGATGCTTATGACCGCTGGACAAAGGCCAATGATAAGACTCGCGTCTATATCTTAGCCAGCTTATCTGAAGTTTTGGCTAAAAGGCATGAGGGCATGGTAACAGCGAGGGAGATTATGAACTCTCTCCAGGAGATGTTTGGACAACCGTCCTACCAACTCCACCATGACGCTCTCAAATACGTTTATAGTTGTCGCATGAAAGAGGGCACGTCTGTTCGGGAGCATGTCCTGGATATGATGGTCCAATTCAACGTGGCAGAGGCAAACGGGGTGGTCATAGATGAGCGTAGTCAGGTTGCATTCATCTTAGAATCTCTTCCGAAGGGTTTTCTAAAGTTTCGAAGCAATGCAATGATGAATAAAATAACATTCAACCTGACTAGCCTCCTGAATGAGCTACAGCTCTATCAGTCTCTTCTTAAGAACAAGGGACAGATAGAAGGAGAGGCAAACGTTGTCCACTCTAAAAGAAAGTTCGAGAAGGGTTCATCCTCTAGAACTAAATCTGTAGCCACTTCTTCAAAGAAAACTCAGAAGAAGAAAGGAAATAAGGGGAAAGCTCCCAGTACTACTGCTAAAAGCAAGGGAAAAGCCAAAGCTGTGGCAGATAAGGGCAAGTGTTTTCACTGCAATGTAGATGGACATTGGAAGAGAAGCTGCCCAAAGTACCTTGCTGAGAAAAAGAAGGAAAAGGAAGGTAAATTTGATTTACTGGTTTTAGAAACATGCCTGGTAGAACATGATGAGTTTACCTGGATACTTGATTCAGGAGCAACTAATCATGTTTGCTCTTCTTTTCAGGAAAATAGTTCCTTTCGGCAGTTGAACGATGGAGAAATGACACTCAGGGTCGGAACTGGAGAAGTCATTTCAGCTAAAGCAGTGGGAGCTGTGAAGTTATTTTTTAGAAATAGATTCTTACTTTTAGAAAGTTTGTTAATCGTTCCCAAGATTAAGAGGAACTTGATTTCTATTTCATGTTTGATTGAACAATCGTATACAGTTACTTTTGATATGAATGAAGCGTTCATTTATAAAAATGGTGTACTTATTTGTTCAGCCAAATTGGAAAATAACTTGTATGTTTTAAGACCAACCGAAAACAAAGCACTTTTAAATCACGAATTATTTAAAACTGCTGAAACTCAAAGTAAAAGGCAAAAGATTTCTCCATCAAGTAACAATACTCATCTTTGGCATCTTAGACTTGGTCATATAAACATCGATAGGATCGGTCGTTTGGTAAAGAATGGACTTCTAAGCAAGTTAGAAGATGATTCACTACCACCTTGTGAATCTTGTCTCGAGGGAAAAATGACCAAAAGACCCTTTACTGGAAAAGGTTACAGAGCCAAAGAACCCTTAGAGTTAATACATTCGGATCTATGTGGTCCAATGAATGTAAAAGCTCGAGGAGGGTACGAATATTTCATCTCATTTATAGATGATTATTCAAGATATGGTTACTTATACCTAATGGGACATAAGTCTGAAGCCCTTGAAAAGTTTAAGGAGTTTAAGGCTGAAGTTGAAAACCTATTAGGTAAATCTATTAAAGTACTTCGATCTGATCGAGGAGGGGAGTATATGGATCAAAGATTCCAGGATTATATGATAGAACATGGAATCCAATCTCAACTCTCAGCCCCTGGTACACCTCAGCAGAATGGTGTGTCAGAAAGGAGAAATAGAACCTTGTTAGACATGGTTCGATCAATGATGAGCTATGCTCAATTGCCTAGCTCGTTTTGGGGATATGCAGTAGAGACTGCAGTATACATCTTGAACAATGTTCCCTTGAAAAGTGTTTCTGAAACACCTTTCGAGTTATGGAAGGGGCGTAAACCTAGTTTGCATCACTTTCGCATCTGGGGTTGTCCTGCACACGTGCTTGTGACAAATCCTAAGAAACTGGAACCTCGTTCAAAACTGTGTCAATTTGTTGGTTACCCTAAAGAAACGAGAGGTGGTTATTTCTACGACCCACAAGAAAATAAGGTGATTGTATCGACAAGCGCCACTTTCTTAGAGGAAGACCACATGAGAGATCATAAACCACGAAGCAAAATAATATTAGGAGAAGCTACTGAAGAATCATCAAAAGTTGTTGATGAAGTTGGACCTTCAACAAGGGTTGATGAAGGAACTAGTTCTTCAGATCCATCCCGTCCATCTCAATCGTTGGGAATGCCTCGACGCAGTGGGAGGGTTGTGTTACAACCTGACCGCTACTTGGATTTAACTGAAACTCAGGTTGTCATACCTAATGATGGCATTGAGGATCCATTGTCCTATCGACGGGCAATGAATGACGAAGATAAGGATGAATGGGTCAAAGCCATGAACCTGGAAATGGAGTCAATGTACTCCAATTCTGTATGGGAACTTGCAGATCTACCATATGGGGTAAAACCCATAGGGTGCAAATGGATCTATAAGAGAAAAAGAGATGCAGCTGGAAAGGTACAGACCTTCAAAGCTAGACTAGTGGCAAAGGGTTATACCCAAAAGGAGGGGGTTGACTATGAGGAAACCTTTTCTCCTGTAGCCATGTTAAAGTCCATAAGAATTCTTTTATCCATTGCCACATATTATGACTATGAAATATGGCAAATGGACGTCAAGACTGCCTTTCTGAATGGTAATCTTGAAGAGAATATCTTTATGTCTCAACCCGAAGGGTTCATAGCCCAAGGTCAGGAACAAAAGGTTTGTAAGCTAAATCGATCCATTTATGGATTGAAACAAGCATCCAGATCATGGAACATTAGATTTGATACTACAATCAAATCTTTTGGCTTTGACCAAAACGTTGATGAGCCTTGTGTATACAAGAAAGTCAACAAAAGGAAAGTAGCTTTTCTAATACTTTATGTAGACGATATCCTACTCATTGGGAATGATGTAGGATACCTCACTGACATTAAGAAATGGCTAGCAGCTCAATTCCAAATGAAAGATCTGGGAGAGGCTCAATATGTTATGGGAATCCAAATCATTAGGGATCGTAAGAACAAAACGCTAGCTCTGTCTCAAACAACGTATATTGACAAGATGTTGTCTCGATATTCGATGCAAAACTCCAAGAAGGGACTCCTACCCTTCAGACATGGGGTACACCTGTCTAAGGAACAATCTCCTAAGACACCTCAAGAAGTTGAGAACATGAGACACATTCCCTACGCCTCAGCTGTGGGCAGCTTAATGTATGTTATGCTCTGCACTAGGCCTGACATATGCTATGCAGTGGGAGTAGTCAGTAGGTATCAGTCTAATCCAGGGTTGGACCACTGGGGAGCGGTTAAGAATATCCTCAAGTATCTTCGGAGAACGAGGGACTACATGCTTGTGTATGGAGCTAAGGATTTGATTCTTACTGGATACACTGACTCTGACTTTCAAGCTGATAAGGATTCAAGGAAATCCACATAAGGGTCAGTATTCACCCTCAATGGAGGAGCAGTAGTGTGGAGAAGCATCAAACAAGGATGCATAGCAGACTCAACCATGGAGGCTGAGTATGTAGCAGCTAAGGAGGCAGTATGGCTCAAAAAGTTCTTGACTGATTTGGAAGTAGTTCCGAATATGAACGTGTCCATAACACTATACTATGACAACAGTGGGACTGTAGCCAACTCAAAAGAACCTCGTAGCCACAAACGGGGTAAACACATCGAGAGGAAGTATCACCTGATACGGGAGATTGTGCAAAGAGGAGATGTGATCGTCACTAAGATCGCCTCGGAGCACAACATCGCTGATCCATTTACGAAGGCTCTCACGGCTAAAGTGTTTGAGGGTCATCTAGAAGGTCTAGGTCTACGAGATATATATGTCATCTAATCTAGGGCAAGTGGGAGAAATGTATAATGGGTATAAGGATGCCCTAGTTCATTGTATTATTTTAATATAAATGACATTTCCAGCTTTAGATTATTGCATTTACATCCCACTAACTAGTGTTTTAGTTCAAGTGGGAGTTTGTTGGGTTTTATGCCCTAAAACTCGTAGATAGTGAATGTAACCGTTGACCGGATATTAATGAAATAATATTGATATATTTTTCCATTAATTGTTATTAGTTATTTTATATTTGTCTTTGCCTAATAATAACCCTAATCCAATAAACTAGACATCCGAGGCTGTAATATGAGTCTTGAACTATATGTAGCGACATATGGGATCATTGTTCAAGAAACAGCTTAAAGGGTCTATAGTATAGGGATAAGACTGGGTGCCTTATCCTTGTGACACTATGGATACGGCCCACTTTGTATTTGATACAAACGCTGCGATCCAACGCGTTCGTGTAGGAGACATGCGAGTGGGGGTATCCTATGCAATGAGTTTGCATAAGACCGGACCGCGAAATAGTAATCACTAGTTATAACACCGTTAACTAGTTGGTTTTCTATTTTCACTAGGACGACCTAGACAACTTAGTCTTAATCCTGAGTTGATTATGGACTCCTGCTCATGAGAGATTGTCCTTTGATTTGTATGGGTGAGAGTGGCCAATACGCCGACTCAATAAGCCTACCACTTTGGGGACAAGATCGAATGGGGAGCTGGGAACATAATCGTACAAGATGGAATTCACTCCTTCCCGACTTTAGGGAAGTAGATGAGTGTTCCCTTAAGTGGTTACTCCGAGTCTTGAACAAAGGGCCCTACCTTCTCAATGGCACGAGAGGGTTTTCTGTTTGATGGTTGGACCATAAACAGATTGTTCATTAGAGGAGAATTGGTACTTAAGGAAATAGAGGTGACCCAAGGGTAAAACAGTAATTTGACCCAGCTGGTGTTACGGACACTCGTGAAGGACTAACTAGTCGATATTGGTCTAAGTTCCGTGGACACAGAAAATATGTCTGCAGTGAGAAGAGTGCAACTGTGAGTCTATAGTGGAATGTACACACAGTTAACGAATATTGATTATTGTGGTTAATGAGTTTAACCAATTAATCTCACATCGTTGGAGCTTCTGATCTGCAGGTCCATAAGGTCCCACTGGTAGCTCGTAAAGTAATTTGAGGCAACTAAGTAATTAAATGTAAATTGAAAATGTTCAATTTACTAAGGGAAATAAATATAATATATATTGATATATTATTATGAGAGAAATTAATATTTGAAGAAGTTCAAATATAAATTTATGGAAGATTGAAAGAGTTCAAATAATGAATTAATTAATTTAAGTCCTAAAAGTGTTTGGGCAAAATTAATTAATTCAAGACCGGAAATTAAATATGTGATATTTAATTAGTGGTTAATTAATTAAAGAATTCATTAACCATTAATTAATCAATTATGTAAATAATTAATCACTTAAGGAAGTGATTAATCATTTATGGGAATGATCTAATTACTTATGGAAGTAATTAGTCATTTATGGAAAAGATTAATCAATTGGGGAATTGATTGATCATGATTGATTAATTAAGGAATAAGATTGAATCAATTTTGGAAAAGATTGATTTAATTGAATATTTTATTCATGGCCTCTCTTCTATAAATAGAACACTAGACCTAATTGGTCATGACACTTGACACTCTTGAAAGATAAGACCTAGAATTCTCTCTAGCCTCCCTCTTAGAGAAAGACTCCCACAAGTCTTTGGCCTCCTAGACTTAGAGACATACCGGTGTAACCTATGTGGTTATTGTGTCAATCAAGAAGGAATTTCCAGCGAAGAAAAACAAAGGCGGCTGCTGCGTTTTCGTTCGTTGGAGCGTCGTTGGCGAAGAACGGTCAAGTCTACAACGGAGGTTTGTAACGGTTCTTCCTCTTTTCGTTAGAAAAGTTTTAAAAATAAATTTAGATTTATTTTAGCATGTTTAAACCGATTTTACAGCAACTTTAAAGCATGTTTAAAGTTTTGTTTGAGTTATCGTAACAGTATTTTAATGTTAATTAATATACGGCGTAAGGTCCAATCGATGCGCTTCCGCTGCGTGGGGACTTTTATTCCCTTCATTTACAACCATGGATTCTTCTATAGTCTCTTCATCGTTCCTTCCTTCTTTTCTCATGTTAGGAAGGAGAAGGTCTTGGTTTTCTCGACTAGCAATACTTAGCTCCATATCGTGGGCACGAGTTGCTAGTTCCTCAAAGGTGCGAGGCTTTATACCTTTAAGGATGTAGAGGAGTTCCCAGTGCATGCCTTGAATGCACATCTCAACGGAAGAGAGTTCAGTGAGGCGATCTTTGCAATCTAGACTCATAGCTCTCCAGCGATTTATATAGTTAACAACGAGTTCACCTTTTCGTTGTTTAGTGTTTGTGAGCTCGAACATGCTAACGGTTCGTCTAGTGCTGTAGAAGCGATTCAAAAACTCTCTTTCGAGTTCCTCCCAACTGTCTACTGACTCAGGTTCTAGATTAGTGTACCAGTCAAAAGCATTTCCTTTTAAGTGTTCGAACGAATTGTTTGACTAGCAGGTCCCCTCGAGTACCAGCGTTCTCGCATGTCTCAACGAAGTGGGCAATATGTTGTTTAGGATTGCCCTTTCCATCAAATTGTTGAAATTTCGGTGGCTGATACCTGATTGGCGTTCTCAAATTATTAATCCTCTTAGTATAAGGTTTGGAGTACAAGAGGGAATCTTGAGTAGGTCCACCGTACTGAGCTCTGATACAGTTTGTGATCATATCTTGGAGTTGTTGGATGGATAGTGAAGCGACCGAAACAGAACATTGTGGATGATCATCTTGCACTATAGACTTTCCTTTGTCGTGATTTTTTACGACTTGGGTTTGACTTGATTCGGCGATATGTTGGTTCTCAATTTGGCTCTTTAGTTGCTCAATTTGAGAATCTTTTTCTTCAATCGCCTTCATCAAGTTGTTGATGTGTTCTTGCATCTCAGTCATTCTTTCTTCCATAGTTCTTGTCTTAGTCATCATGACAATCACTACGTCAGAATCAGGTTCAAACAGAGGGTTATACTTAACAAGAAACTTGTCATTGGTATATGCCCCCTACAAGGTTGTTTCTTCGCTTGCAATGATAGAAGTTTTATCTTCTTGCAACCTCAGTTCATTGAAGCAACAATGGGCAGTTGAACCCATGTAAGACTTGATCTCGACACGACCATCGAAGAAGTCTTGAATGACATATTTACTTTTATGTTTTGAGATAAGAGAGAGAGATGAGAGGTAGAGATGATCCCACCGGCCGTGCCAATTTGTTCACACGTAACTTCGGGGATGGAGACACGTGGAATAAATAATATATTGTATTGATGTAATATGTGTGTGGGTGTACAATCTCTAACTTTAATCCTCTGATTCTCTCTCTTGTGTGTGAATGTGTTCACTCGAGGGCTGGAACGCTTGATCCCGAGTCTGAAGCTTCAATGGATTCTTGGAGCTTGAAGTCTTCTAGTCTTGAAGGAGTCTTCAGTCTTCAAGAAGTGTTGATGTCCTGAAGAGTTTTTTTTGATCTTCAAGGAGTGTTGAGGTCTTGAAGAGCGTTTGGTCTTCAAGAAGTGTTGATGTCCTGAAGAGTATTTGATCTTCAAGGAGTGTTGAAGTCTTGAAGGGTGTTTGGTCTTCAAGGAGTGTTGAAGTCTTGAAGAGTGTTTGGTCTTCAAGAAGTGTTCAACATTTGGACTTGTGGATTGCAGAGAGTCTTCGGTCTTCAGACTTGGTGGAGTCTCTCTGAATTCTCTGGTTCTGCTTGAGAGCTTTGAAACTTTGAACTCTTGTCTTTGTGAGAGTGTAGAATTTCTGAACCCCTGAAATGGAGGAGAACCCCCCTATTTATAGAGTTCTCGTTGGATGGGCCCTGGTGACTTTTGGGCCTAACAACTTGGGCTTGGGCTTTATTGGGCTTGGGTCTGGTTTATATTTGACCCAAAACCATATGACCCAAATATTTAAAAGATCCAAATTTGATCCAATTAATTATTTTCTTTAATTAATTGGTCAAATCAATTAATCTGATCAAAATAATTTATTTTAATTAATTGATCAAATGGACATTTGGCCCTAAAAATTTATAATTGGCCAACTTTGTCTTCAAATTAAATTTGGGACACATGTCGATTTATAATTGGTCCCAAATTTAATTAATTATAATTTTGTCATTAATTTTAAATAATGACGTGGCAATTTGTCATTGGCCAAAATTTCTCCTTCAACAATCACTATTTGTTATTTTAACTAAATTCATTAACTATTTTATTTTAAAATTAACATTGATTAATTATTTTTCTTTAACTAGTATATTTTATTAAACATGTAATGCATTTTAGAAGAGTGACTAAAGACAAAATATGTACTATAACAAACGTGATGAGTAAGGGTATAAAGTATAGCAACTAGGGGTGATCATCGATCGGTCGACATCGGTTTTGGGCTCAAACCGACGCCGACCACCGATATCTCAGTTTGAGTCGGTTAGAGGAAGTCGGTTTTGGGAGTTCTATTTGACCGACCGACTGACCACAAGCAAAAATCTGTCGGTTTCGGTCGGTTTTGGATGTTCCAATGGCGTCGTTCCGATAAGGTGAAGGAGAAAGAAAGAACGGAGAAGAGAGGACGATATTTACAACAAGAAAGCACGAAGAAAGAGATGAAGGAGAAATAAAGAACTAAGAAGAAAAAAATACATGACGATTCCGAGGAAGAAAGGCGTTATTCCGGGCCGAAAATGTCTTCAGTCGAAAGTTAAAGAAAGAGACTGAGAGAAAGTTCATGGCTGGAATTTCCGTGTAACACTAAGCTCCAACGAGGAATTTCCGGCATGTTGAAATGCTTGTTCAATGTTCATGGACGAAAGTTAACGAAAGAGACTGAGAGAAAGTTCAAAGAGAGAGATTTAAAAAGAAAAGAAAATGAAGAGTGAAAGTAGGAAGGACGAATCGACTGGAAGAGGAAAATAATAATATATTTTTTTAAAAAAGTAATGATTACCTATATATAATAGGTAATTAATGTTTGGGAGTTGGGAATCTGTGACATCCGACTGCACGCATTTTCTCTGTTTTTTTTAATATATATATATTTTATATAAATAGAGAGATTCGGTCGGTTCGGTCGGTTTGGACCTTTTTAGGCCCACCGACCAAACCTACTATAGAACCGACCGACCGACGTCAATTCGGTCGATTTCGGGCGGTCAGATCGGTTTTTTGGTGTGTTATGCTCACCCCTAATAGCAACCTGAAGAGTAGTACAATATAGCAAACCTAGATTTACAAAACTGCCAACCAAACATTGGTTTGGTTAAGCTAACCCATACTCCCCACTTTCAAAATAGAGAACCAAACACCCCTAGTGATTTTGTTAGCAACATAGCATCTACTTTGGTTAGGTACATTTGCCTCGCCTAAACCTTATTCATGACTCATTTCCGCATCGTCCAAACTTGTCATGTGTTGTCAATTGATTGGTTCACCTTGATACGTCACCCGACTAGGTCTTTTTTTTTTTTTTTTTTGACAACATGTGGAGGGTGGGGGAATTTGATCCACAGACCTATTCATCATTAATATAGACTTCATGCTAGTTGAGCTATGCTCATGTTGGCATCTGACTAGATCATTAACCACACTTAACTGTGTGATGCCATAAAAAATGTGGACTATTAAGATGGTCACATCATCATATATGCCACGTGTTAGCCATTAATTTTCTATTTGTTCATAGAAGGATGATGTCATCGCCAAAAAGAATTTTTGGGGGTTTTTGGAAATGTAGGAAGGATATTAAACAAAAAAAATTAGAGAAAAGGGGGTGTTTTGAAAATAATTCGAGATATAAGGAGAGACGCGACACCCCCATTTTCCCTTATGTCGCGTCTCTACAAGAGACACCACAAGTGTATTTTTTTTTTTTCAGACGGGGGTAGGTCGCGTCTCTTGAAGAGACGTGACTTCAACGGCACGTGTCACCGGCTAATTGTTTCTTTTTTCTTTTTAAATTCTAATGATTTTGTTTTTTTGTTAACTAACTAATAATTAAACGAAATGATTTGTTTTTTTTTTAACTAACTAATGATTAAAAAAAACAACTAATAATTCTTTTTTAATCCCTTTTTATGTTTTCAAATTATTCCATTTGAAAGCTAAAAAAAATCATTGGATTTGGAACTTTTTTCTATGATCAAAAATCTTCTTTGAAACCTAAAAAAAACCATTGGATTGAACCCATTTTATTATTAAAAAAATCTTATTTTATTATTTGTTTTATAAATAAAATGTTTTTTATAACCCTTTTTTTTGTTTCTTTTGAGATATTTATAAACAAGTTTGTTATTTCTTTTAAAACTCTTAGAATTATAAAACGCTTTTTTTTTTCAATTTTTTATTGTTCTTTCGAGTTCTTTTATTAACAACTGATAATTGTTAACCATTTATGTTTTTTTATAATAAAAAATCTTTAGCGATTTGGAACTTTTTTTATTTCCAAAATTTTCACTCTTTCGTAAAAATAATTGATCAATATCACTTTAAAGGGTAAGAAACTTTTTATTTTCTAATATTTATAGTAAGTGAAATACTATTTAGATGATATAAAGTATAAAATGGTTTAAAATAAGATGAGGCAAAAAAAAAAAAAGATTTTTTTTAATATCCTAATGAAAGTTTCAAAAATAAAAAGAGAGAATTGTTTGAATGAGGATCTACTTCCTCAACCTAATTGATAGAACATCCCACTAATCTCTAGAAGAAGTAATAAGCAAAAAACCAATAATAAGAATAATAATAAAAAGATGTCCAAATTTGCATAACAACAAAATCAAAGCTAGATTATAAGTTTAATTCCAACAATTTTAAATATTTCACTATCATTTATATGTTTTATAAATTATCAATTGATGCTTTTATCAATACTAAAAATATAATGGTACTAATAAATTTTTGAGAAATTTTGGTAGATAGGTTGTTTTATATACATATTTTCATAAATGTCTATAGTTTTTGTAGATTTCCAACATTAGATTTCTAGCATTTTTTCCTTACCATTTTAAACTTCTTGTCATATTTTATAAGATTTTGTAAGATATTATCTTAACTAAATCCTTAATATTTTGGAAAATATGATTCTTGAGATTTTATTTCTTGCCATAATGATTCCAACGTATTTTCCTTTTATTTCATTCAAGACATGCACATAATTTTTTTCCTTTTTATAAGATTTGATTTCTTGCCATAATGATTCCAATGTATTTTCTCTCTCTCTTTTTCATTAATTTTCGGTTGATCCATTTTTTTTCTTTTTTTTTTCCTTCTTTATCAATTTATTCCTTCACGTTTTTTTCTTTGTGGCAGCAGTTTTCTATTTTCTTCATTAACCGAACAAGACAACAATATATATAACATATTCGGTGGAATATCTAAAAAATGTGTATATATTTCGATTAATATTCATTTTACTGACATAACTATTTGGGTTATTATATATATATATATATATATATATATATATATTCCCAGCAATATATCGTTTATAATCTATACATATATTGCATTGATTATTATATATTCTGGTTAATATTTGATATATAATAGTTTAGTATATATATATGTCTCATAGTCTACGTACTTTTTTTTAGATTTTTTGTATTTTACAGAAAAACATTTATATTCATATATAACTTCATATATACCAGCTTATATATACTATGTACATAAGTTTTCCTTTTTTTACTCATTATTGTAGCCACGTATACCGAGTTTTTTTCTTGTCTCATTACTATAGTATTAAATATACACTTGTATATTTAGTTATTTGCCAATATATATATATATATATTATATACATGTATGCATGTATATTAAATATACCAATGCATTTAGGAGAAATATAGATATTGGGAAAAAAAAACCTATATATAACTATGAAAAAACCCACGATAAATCAACAACAATTTGAGGGCAATAACTGGGCTAGTGGTATCCATTGATGTATGGGTGCTACTTATTCAAGTTTGCAGTGGCGATGGTTGGACGGCGGCGGTGCTTCCGATGGTGGTTGGTCGTTGGCGACAAGAAAATGATCGGAGATGAAGAAGGAAAGAGAGGTCGAGAGACCATGAGGGAGAAAGATCATGAGGGAGGAATGAAGGGAGGAAGAAACCGTGTGTGAATTGAGAAAAATAGTGAGTGGTTTTAGGGATTTTTTTTTTTTTTTTTTAAATTGGGAGTGATTTTAGGGATCTTTCAAAATTGGAAAGTAATTAAAAAATCTCTTTCCTTTTCTGTTCACTATCTCTCACCCACGGTTTGTGTTTCCTTGTTTGGTTTTATTTTATTTATTTTTATTTTTTAAATAGTTAGTAGTGGATATGAGGGCTGAATCGTAAAAGGGCCATGATTTTTATGAAAAAAAGTTGGACCATTAGACCTTTTCTGTAAAAAAAAGGGAAACTTGGACATTTATGAAATATAGGGTCCAAATTTGGGCTATCTATGTACTTTTCCCTAAATTTTTTAGCCATTATCAGTTTTCTTTTTTCTTTTATTTTTTTTTTGTTTTTGTTTAACTATATATAATATTAAATCAAACGACATTTCAAAAAAAAAAAAACACAAATGATTATATTTTTTTTTTTGTTTAACTAACCTATAAAAATTTATTCAAAAAAATTTATCATGAAAGAAGTTATTTTCTTCATTGGGAAATTAAAACTATTTCAATTACGTATTATATCATGAATCTACTAAAAAATCAAAACAATTGCAATATAATCTTGATTTAAACTTTATAGAAACAATTACAAATTTTCGTTTTAATTGTCATGTAATTTAGAAAATGGAATATATTATTGTCCTTGAAAAAAAAACGTGCTTTCGTGGACATTTGAGTTTTAATTATCATATAATATAAAACATTATATATTGTTTTCATATTTCAAGAACTCATCTAAGTGAAGATTCGAGTTTTAATTATTATGTTATTTTAAAGAATTGAATCTTGCATTATCATACTTAGTAAAAAAATAAAAAATAAAAACTAATCTAATTGAAGATTTGGGATTTAATACACTAAAGTTAGTCAAACTTTCAATTACAAACAATAGTTTATGGGTCTTCACTAGAAGATGGGGTCCTATGGCGCCTAGCTCGTGATTGGTGAGTTACGTATTGGCCTCGATCACCTCGACCTCTTGTATTTGTCGTATCACCTGCATCCCTGATGTGTATTCCCTGACTTGGATTTCGATACGTCACATACTATTCTTCAGGAGCATGGTAAGTATGTGAAGACTAACCTTCTTCCCAATTTCCGAAGAATGTAGGTGTTTGCGACATGAAATCAGAGGAAGAGAAGAGTTATGGGAATGTTTGTTCAAACATCAGGGGTGGTGAAGGCACATATGGGAACAATGGGGGATCATCATGTTGTTGAGTGAGATCAACACGTTGCTCCTGTTGGTCATATTGGTGCTGAGCTGGGGCAGTTTGTCGTTGGATAGGATCATCTACATCAACGTGTTGCTCCTGTGGGTAATACTGTTGTTGCACTGGAGCAGCTTGCTAGTGGATAGGATCATCTTCATTTTGACCCGGGGCACCTCCATCTTCATGTATGATGTGGTATATATCCGTTATATGTTTGAGGGCCCTTCTATTAGCTTCTGTCATTGTGGGTTGCAGACACGAGAACACAGAAAATGAAATCAATGGAATGTTCATAGTTTTTAATAATGTAATATTTTCAACTTACTTATTTTAACAAAGTCTTACCATGAAGTGGTACAAGGCTCCTTCCTTCGTGAGGTACCTACGACTGATAGTTGCGTACCGGTGATTGTATCGTGGGTCCACATCAACACCCCCATCTATTGGTTGCCCGTGAATAATAATATCACGTTGCCCTTCCCAGATTTGAATGGATGGAGCTAGATAAGAAGCCCAATCCCGTTCATGACAACCTCGTAAGTTGTATGAGTGCATGACCATGTCTGTGTTATAATGTATGGGGATATGCTGCACCCACCCAAACTTTCTCATAACGCGGTCAGGGAAATGCCACTCTACTGCGAAGAAGCAAACGAGTGGACTTCTGCTAGTCCAAATGTCCTGACCGATTAGATAGTACTCCAGTAACATATTAATGAGGTGTTGATACAACTCCCATATAATCTACACAACGATAGAATGCAATTGTAGTTGAGATTCATAATTAGGAATGAAAAAGTTGATAAAAAAATAAATTACTGTCTAAACATAACTATACCTGATTTGGCCTAATCGTCTCCAACATATATCTATATTGGACTAGGACATGTGTTGGCGTCCTGATCAACGAAAATTCATCATTCCACCTACAAAGTACAATATTGAATATTAGTTTTGTTGTATCATGTTTTACACAAAGGAATATAGTTGTATTCGCCAAAGGTTCTTACCGGACTGCCAAAGGTCGATCTCCTAGTTGGTACTCGAACCGGTGACGTCGTCGGGGTGCTAACATCGGGAATCGATCCCACGTCCATAATTGCAACAAATTAGGGAACCACCTAGGTCCCTTGCGTCGATAACTGAACCTTTGCAAAGGTTCCTGTACAACCAGGCGAGATAACCCGCACCCCAACTATATGTACCGGCCTTATCAAAATCCTCAAGCAACGGAAGATACATTAGATGGACTTTCGAGTTGGACTTATCAGGAAATAACATGCCTCCGATGGGCGATAAAATGTATGCTCGAGCGTACCGTCGGAGGTCTTGTTCATCGGCATCCTCTGGAAGATGGGTGAAATTGTCAAACTGTTCGGCCAACCATGATAGACTTATGCGACCTCCATCCAGCATATGGTTCCTAGGTGTAACACCCATCAAGTCTTGACATATAACTGACCAGTCTGCGTTCACTGATCCGATCAAAGCTTTGTCGTCTATAGGAAGCCCAAATTGTACTGCGACATCCTGTAGTGTGACTGTACACTCCCCATGTGGAAGGTGGAAAATATGTGTCTCCTGGCGACAACGCTCGACCATGGTCGTAATCAGGTGCCAATCCAGCTGGATGAATCTAATGCACGATACCCCATAAAAGTCAGAAGCCCGTAAGTAGGGCTCAATACGAGGGTTTGGAGTAGAAAACCTCTTCAACACAGCTTCGCGACATCTACAATGCATGGCATTGATGTAGACATCCTCCCAAACCAGTTCGGATTGATGACTGGCCTGTAAGTGTAGCACTGATGGATCATACAGACCCTTCGTAATATCATTGTCTCCCATCTAACAACATTTAAGTATATTAACAGTTAATGTTAGTTTCATTAATAATAAGAAGGTGAGTTTGCACACATGTAATATAGATATTTTTATTCCACATAAATAAATACGTAAATTACACATATTCAATACATAGTAACAAAAAGTTTGGAAACATTCACAGCCTATTGCATTCGTCTGGATACTCTATGAGGACAATTTCTACGATTGTGTCCTTCTTGCCTACAAACTCCACAACGTATCTTGACCGCGGGCTCCCTTCAATCCATCTCATTTCTGATGCGAGAACTACGTGGTCAACCTACACCTCTCACATAAGAGACGTCTGAAACCACTTTTTGACCACTTGGTTCAGGCCAACAACTTTTATCTGGGATTGGTTCAAACTGGGGCACATAACAAGCCAAATAAGTTGGTAGCTTATAGTAAGGTTTAACAAATCGCAGGTAGTCTACTCCAATTTCTTTGCAGGCAGCAATGGCATGGGAAGATAGGATGCCATATGTTTTCCACTTTTTGCAAACACACGATTCATCACACAAACGTACTCGATGTTTCGTTCCACCCTTCATTGTTATTGGGTTAATTGATGTAGTGACATCACATATACCTAGGTCATAATCGAACACATGGATTTTGTGACTGTTTGCTCGTGCTTCCCATGGAATTAGCATGTCAATTGCATACCTAACATAATGGTATAAATTATTATCGAGTTTCATGAAGCAGAACTTATGAACTATGGGTTATAGAATTTTTTTACCGTGTGAATTGTTGTCCAAAATTTAGAGACTATTGTATTTCATGTCGTCGGGTGGCAAAATATGTTACTGTTCGATAGAATGTGGCTTGAACTAATGCAGTGATGGGCAATTTTCTAGCTCCTTTTAAGACCCCATTGGTGCACTCGGCTACGTTCGTTGTCAACCAACCATAATGATGTCCTCCATCGTGTGATTGTGTCCACTGCGTCGGATCTAAGGACGTAAAGAATCTTATGCACTCCTTATTAATTGATTGAAGCTCCTGCATGCAATGGTTGAACTTAGTAACTGTAAACTTCGAACCAGCCCAGTACACTAACTTCTTCAAAACCTTGTCTTTGTACCGTTCATTGAAGTTGCTTGCAAGATGTCGCAAACAAAATCGGTGGTGTGCATTAGTCCAACCGTTCTCCTTGTCACGTACAACCAAGATGATACCCTTATGTCTATCTGAAATCAAACACATCCCATCGGCCCTCGCACCGACCAAATGTTGTCGGAGCGTTTTTAAAAACCAACCCCATGTATTAGAACTTTCTTCTGGTACGATGACATATGCAACGAGGTAGATGTGTCGGTCTGCATCAACGGATGTAGCAATCAACAACTTGCCCTTATATTTTCCATACAAATGTGTTTCGTCAATTTGAAGCAATGGTCTACGATTCTTGAAACTCTCTAGAACCAGACCGAATGACCAGAAAACAGTGTGAAATATTATTTGATTATTATTCCCCTCCATCTTGTACCACCTTCATGCAACTTTTGTACCAGGATTTGTTAGCATTAGGATATTGGTCCAAGATGGCAATAACGTATACGATTCATCCCAATCTCCAAAGATATTTTGTATAGCTTTCCTCTTCTCATCCCATACCTTTGAATATTTTACAGAATATTCGTACTTTTGCACTACGATTTCCTGTAATGTTCGAATGTCTATAGATGGGTTGCACTGGACGACGCTGTGGACTTCAGCTGCAATGAGGTTGGAGTCTAGTTGTCTATGGTCTTGACTCAACCTAGCATAAACACACGAATGTGGCCCATTGTATTGTGTGATTTCAAATTGGCCATGTTTCTTAAGGTAATAGGCACGAAGGCGCCACATACAACCTTCGTCGTATCATTTACATTTTACTGTCCACACCTTTTTCTTCGACTCAACGACGTCAAAGTGTTGATGCTGAATGATAAAGTAGATTTTAACGACATTCATTAAGTCGTTCTTCGACTTATATATCATCCCTTTCACCAATGAATAGTCTCTTCTTGCTTCTCTTTCAATCCCCGTGTTAGGAAGGGAATCGATAGCTCTCATGTCCAACTCTGTGAAAAAGGAAGGGATTTCATGCACTCCGTACATCTGTGGCGCTTCCTCTACACTATCATCAGATGTTTCATCTGTGCTATCATTATCAGACTCCGTTCCAACATCGTCGTTCGTCACAACCATTGAGTCTATGTTCTCTCTGTCCAATGTAGGAATGTTTTGATCATCAAGCTCAAGGTTATCTTCACCTTCAACTTCTGGGCTATAGTCTTGTTCAAGGATATAGTATTGTTCAGGGGTATAATCAACTTCAGGAGCAATACTTACGTTGTTCAGTTGAGAGATAAAAAGCTCTACTCTAGAGGGAAGAGAAGGAGCATGGGTCATCATAAACCTAAGATCAACCTCGCTTCGTAATGATATCAGAAGATAATAAGTAGACCCTTCAAATCCAATAGTTCCATATCTAAATATATGACCTCCAACCCTCCAGTTCTATCAATTGATAGGCCATTGCATAACCCTTGAATAAATTCTTCGAAAGTAATATCCCGATCAAAATTGATCATAACAGATGGCTCGACATTGTACTCTATACCATTCAGACTGTGGACTATATTCCCACCCATGTAACATATAAATCCAACGTCTTCCATGATAACTATGACACTAAATATGATTTTGACACAACGTCCTGGAAGGAAATAGTAACTAAGTCAACAACTAAAATATATTAAAATTATGGATTATGGTTTTTAATTCTTATGAATTTCACACAAGATTTGGGACATTTCGCAGATTATGGTTTTTAATGCTTATGATTCTTAGACAACGTTCTGTAGGTCTTTAGAGTTTTAGAGTTTAGGTCTAGAGGTTTTTTGGGTTGTAAGGACTTAGTATTTTATGGTTTAGAGTTTTTCAGGTTTAAGGGTTATGGTTTGTGGGTTTAAGATTTTAGGGGTTACGATTTAGGGTTCTCTTTATTGGGGTTAGTTTTAGGGTTTAGGGTTTTGGTGGTTAAGATTTCGGGTTTAGGGTTTAGGGGTTTAGGGTTTTGGTGGTTAAGATTTAGGGTTTAGTTTTAGTGGTTAGAATTTAAGGTTTTGGGTTTATGGTTATGTTTGGATTTTGAGTGTTTACTAATATACATTTCGAAAGTTTAGGGCTTATGGTTTAGGGGTTTTGGTTTTAGGGTTTTAGTTTTCGAGTTTTAGGATTTAGGAGTTTTAGGGTTTAGGGTTTTTAGGGGTATTTTTAGGGTTTTAGTTTTAGGGTAAGGGTTTAGAAGATTTAGGGTATAGGGTTTTTAAGAGTATATGGTTTTAGTGGTTGATATATAGAGTTTATGGTTTTTAAGGGTTTAGGGTTTTAGTAGTTAAGATTTAGACTTTAGAGTTTCACGGTTTTAGGATTATAATTTTAGGGTTTTATGGTTTTGGGGTTTTAGTTTTAGGGTTTGTAAGGGTTTAGGTTTTTTAGGGTTTTCTTTGTTGGGGTTAGTTTTAGGGTTTAAGGTTATATTTCGATTTTGAGTGTTTAGCCTATAGTTACTAATATACATTTTGAAAGTTTGATAATTTTAGTGTTTAGGGTTTTTGGTTTTAGGGATTTAGGGTTTAGGGTTTTTAGGGGTTTTGGTTTAAGGGTTTTAGGGTTTAGGAGGTTTAAGGTTTAGGGTTTTTAAGGGTTTATGGTTTTAGTGGTTGAAATGTGGGGTTTAGGGTTTTAGTTGTAGGGTTTATGGTTTTTACGGGTTTAGGGTTTTAGTAGTTAAGATTTAGGCTTTAGAGTTTTACGGTCTTAGATTTAGTGGTTATGGTTTTGGGGTTTTAGTTTTAGGGTTCTTAAGGGTTTAGGTTTTTTAGGATTTTCTTTGTTGGGGTTAGTTTTAGGGTTTAAGGTTATACTTGGATTTTGAAAGTATGATAATTTTAGTGTTTAGGGGTTTTGGTTTTAGGGTTTTAGTTTTAGTGTTTAGGGTTATTAGGGGTTTCGGTTTTAGGGTTTTAGTTTTAGGGTTTAGGAGGTTTAAGTTTGAGGGTTTTTAAGGGTTTATGGTTTTAGTGGTTGAGATGTAGGGTTTAGGGTTTTGGATGTAGGGTATATGGTTTTTAAAGAGGTTTAGGGTTTTAGTAGTTAAGATTTAGGCTTTAGAGTTTTACGGTTTTAGATTTAGTGGTTATGGTTTTGGGGTTTTAGTTTGAGGGTTCTTAAGGATTTTGGTTTTTTAGGGTTTTCTTTGTTGGGGTTTAGTTTTTAGGGGTTAAGGTTATATTTGGATTTTGCGTGTTTAGCCTATAGTTACTAATATACATTTTGAATATTTTGTTGGAGTTAGTTTTTAGTTGGTTATCATACATTTTGAAAAATTGACAATTTATTGAATTATTCTTTTTTTTTTATATATATACGTGAGTGTCCGGGCCAACTTACGCGCACCTCGACTAATCTCACGGGACAACCGCCTGACCCTACTACATTTGGTTGCCAAGGAAACTCGTAGGATATTAAATCCTAGGTAGGTGGCCACCATGGATTGAACCCTCTAAGCCCTTTATTGAATTATTCTTATACAACTATATACAAAAGTAACATACACTATTATCACCAATTTTCGCACAAGCAACATAATAAATTTAATTAACTAGTACAAGCAAGATTAAATGCATATGAACTTCAAATTATTTTTTCAAAATATCCATATCTTAATTATTTGATCACTATTGCTTTGAATTTAACATAGGAACTTCCACAAAAGTATTGGTTTATGACAAATTTAAACAATATGGCTTTCCCCTTTTTATATTTTATCAACATATACACATTATTTATATTATCTTATCTTACTACCTTAAAAAGTGGCTAAGGAGAACAATCATTTTTAGACTATTTTACCCTTTTATCAAATCTTAAATTTACAAAGTATGCCACTAATAATGATTAAATTTATATATTTAATTTAAATCATAAAATAACATTTAAAATTAAAAAAAAAAAAAAGAGTTTGAAAAAAAATAAAAAAATAAAAAAGAATTACTAAAAGAACAACTTATATACACACACTTTCCTCAAAAAAAAAAAAAAAAAAAATCTACACACCCACGTAGGTACTAATAGTTTCTATTATTTTTAATTAATTATATATTTTTAAAATTGTTTTATCACTTATTATTATTTAATTACAAATGCACAATTAAATTAACATTTTTTTTATACAAAGAATTGGTATAACCACCCAAAGAAAGTCCAGAACTAAGCAAAAACAATCAGATTGGATTCCTCTCAATGACGCTCGCTTCCACAACACGAACAACTTCCTTCCAAACCTAGCCACTGGCTTGATTCAGACTGGTTTGTACTCAATGTCAAAACCACAATTCATAGGCATCGGACCCTCAGAACTTTGGCAAGATATGGAACATATGGAACACTGCCACGATCTATCTTCATCAGCACCCCCATCAACCAATTCACACATTCGTCCCCATGGGCTCCTCAGCAAGAGACCACAGAAAGGCAAACGACCTCATCTCTATAAACCTGCAGAAAGGCAATTAAATTAACATTACTTATTTAACACCTTTTCACATTCTCACATTTATATATAACCTATCCATGTAGGTTTTCTTTAATTTAATAAATACCAAAGGTAAATATTTGAGAGGTTAGAATATGAAAAGTTCTATATATTTATTTCTATAATTTAATTACTAAAATTTATGAGTTTATAAGTATGTTTAATGGTGAAATTTCAAAGGTTTTGTAACTTTTATCTCCTACAACTATAAGTCTCTCTTCAACATTTGTCTACAAGCATTTGAATTTTCTCATCTCATGTGTAGGTTTGTCTTGCTTTGCCTTATTAATTTTTGTTTTGTTTGGATTATTTATTTTTGAATAATTGTTTGGATTACTTTATCTAACATTCATCTTGGTTTTTTTTTTTTTTTTTTTTTTTTTTTTTTTTTTGTTTACAATAATGTTGATCCTTTGTAAATTTGTAATTTAAGAAAAAACTTGAAGATATGCGAAAACAAAAGCTTGAAGATGATATTCTACCAATTGAAGTTAAGCGTAGTTATGTTTTAAGTTAACTGATAGGTATTCTTTCTTACAAATGTATTTAGCTTATTTTATTATAAATAATAACAGTTATGAGAAATTATATATACCATGATTTTTTCATTGATTTTCTCCTTAAAATCTCAATAATAAAAAATGATATATTTTTTTTTTATTATTATTATTTTGAAAACATGTGGGGTTGGAGGGATTTAAACTACAAACCTCTTGGTTATTAGTTCAAATTTGATGTTAGTTGAACACTCAGTTGAAGGAGAAATTTTGGCCAATCACAAATTGCCACGTCATTAATATAAATTAATGATAAAATAAATTTGGGACCAGTTACACATTTACACGTGTGCCTAAATTAAATTAATAGACATTAAAATTCGGCAAATCAAAGAATGCCACTTGTCTCATCAGATAACATCAGCCAAGTTCAATCAGATTATGCCACGTGGCAATTGGACCCAAGCCCAAGCCCATATGAGGTCCATCAAACTCTATAAATAGAGGAGGCCACCATTCGTTCTGGTGGATTCAGATTCAGCCAGAGGCAGAGAGGGCAGAGTCTAGAGCATTCTCCCAAGATCCATAGTCGTCAGAATCCAAAGAGTCCAGAGAATTCAGAGATCCGAGATTCAAAATTCAAAGGATTCAAGACTCAGAAGATTGGAAGACTAGAAGACTCTAAAAAGAGATCAACAAGCCAACCGACCGATCAAGAAGATCAACAAGTCAGCAGGCCGATCATCCAAGAGGATCAACAAGCTAACAAGCCGATCCAACAGATCATCAAGCCAACAGGCTGATCCAAGAGATCAACAAGCCAACCGACCGATCAAGAAGATCAACAAGTCAGCAGGCCGATCATCCAAGAGATCAACAAGCCAACCGACCGATCAAGAAGATCAACAAGTCGGCAGGCCGATCATCCAAGAAGATCAACAAGTCACAACAGACCGATCCAAGAGATCATTAAGCCAGTAGACCGATCATCCAAGAAGATCAACAAGCCAACAGGCCGATCATCCAAGAAGATCAACAAGCCAACAGGTCGATCATCCAAGAAGATCAATAAGTCACAACAGGCCGATCCAAGAGATCATTAAGCCAGCAGGCCGATCATCCAAAAAGATCATCAAGCCAACAGGCCGATCCAAGATACCATCAACCTAGCAAGCCGATCATCCAAGAAGCTCAACAAACCAGCCCAAGAAGATCAAGAAGCTACAGACCAAAGTTTATATATTTAAGAGAGAGAATCAGAGGATTAAAGTTAGAGATTGTACACCCACACGCATATTACATAAATACAAATATATTGTTTATTCCACGTGTCTCCATCCCCGAAGTTACGTGTGAACAAATTGGCACGCCCAGTGGGACCATCTCTACCTCTCATCTCTCTCTTATCTCAAAACACAAGTATAAACATGTCGTTCAAAACTTCTTCAATGGTCGCTGTCATGAACAAGTCTTACATGGGTTCTACTGCCCATCGTTGCTTCAACGGAATGACGTTGCAAGAAGATAAAGCTTCTGTCGTTGCAGGCCAAGAAACCACCTTGCAGGGGGCATATACTAATGACAAGTTTTTTGTCAAGTATAACCCTTTGTTTGAACCTGATTCTGACGTAGTGACTGTTATGATGACTGAGACAAGAACTATGGAAGAAAGAATGGCTGAGATGCAAGAACACATCAACTACTTGATGAAGGCGATTGAAGAAAAAGATTCTCAAATTGAGCAACTAAAGAGCCAAATTGAGAACCAACATATCGCCGAATCAAGTCAAACCCAAGTCATAAAAAAACATGACAAAGGAAAGACTATAGTGCAAGATGATCAGCCACAGGGTTCTACTTCAATCGCTTCACTATCCATCCAACAGCTCCAAGATATGATCACAAACTGTATTAGAGCTCAGTACGGTGGACCTACTCAAGATTCCCTCTTGTATTCCAAACCTTATACTAAGAGGATTGATAACTTGAGAACGCCAATCGGGTATCAGCCACCAAAATTTCAGCAGTTTGATGGAAAGGGCAATCCTAAGCAACATATTGCCCACTTCGTTGAGACATGCGAGAACGCTGGTACTCGAGGGGACCTACTAGTCAAACAGTTCGTTCGAACACTTAAAGGAAATGCGTTTGACTAGTACACTGATCTAGAACCTGAGTCAATAGACAGTTGGGAGGAACTCGAAAGAGAGTTTTTGAATCGCTTCTACAGCACTAGACGATCCGTTAGCATGTTCGAGCTCACCAACACTAAACAACGAAAAGGTGAACTCGTTGTTAACTATATAAATCGCTGGAGAGCCATGAGTCTAGATTGCAAAGATCGTCTCACTGAACTCTCTTCTGTTGAAATGTGCATTCAAGGCATGCACTGGGAACTTCTCTACATCCTTAAAGGTATAAAGCCTCGCACCTTTGAGGAACTAGCAACTCGCGCCAACGATATGGAGCTAAGTATTGCTAGTCGAGAAAACCAAGACCTTCTCCTCCCTGACATGAGAAAAAAAGGAAGGAACGACGAGGAGACTATAGAAGAATCTATGGTTGTCAACACAACCCTTCCCAAGTCGTCTTCGAAAGGAAAGCGACAAACAAATGGAGCGCATCACTTAACTTTAAAGGAAAGACAGAAGAAAATCTATCCTTTCCCTGATGCTGACATCCCTGATATGTTGGAACAACTATTGGAAGCGCAACTGATAGAGCTTCCTAAGTGTAAACGACCAGAAGCGATGGAGAAAGTCGATGATCCCAAATATTGCAAGTATCATCGAATTATTGGTCATCCAGTGGAAAGATGTTTCGTCCTAAAGGACTTAATTTTAAAGCTGGCTATAGAAAGAAAAATTGAGCTCGACCTTGATGAGGTAGCTCAATCAAATCTTGCTACAATCAAAGAAAAGAGCAAACATCAAAGAAAGAAGGATCCTAAGAAACTTCAACCCAAGAGAAAGAGAAGTAAAAAGTTCTCTCAACCTCAACAACTGGTGATGTTGAATAAATCCTTCTCTAAAACTTTCCACAAAAAGAAAAAAGAGAACCTTGCAACTTCCTACTGCATCGACGTAGAAGAAGTTGACAATTCCAAGAAAAGTGAACAAAGGACTTCCGTCTTTGATCGCATCAAGCCTCCAACTACTCGTCCTTCGGTATTCCATAGAATGAGTATGGCCGCGACAGAGGAAGAAAATCAATGTTCGATGTCCACCTCCACTCGACCTTCAGCTTTCCAAAGGCTAAGTGTCTCCACATCGAAGAAAAGTCGATCTTCAACATCTGTCTTTGATCGTCTCAAAGTAACAAACGATCAACCTAAAAGAAAGATGAACAACTTGAAGTTGAAACTTTTCGATGAAGTAAACAGTGACAAGAAACTTCATAGTAGCATCCCGTCACGTATGAAGAGGAAGTTTTCTGTTCTCATAAATACGGAAGGTTCCTTGAAGGTGAAGCCAAATCTCATTATCTTTACCAATCCTGCAAATGAAGGATCTGATCAAGACCATGACAAAGATAAGAGCTTTTAAATGTAAAAACTCCTTATCGCAAGAGCCTAAACTGCATGATGCTCCTAGCCCACACGAGCTTAAAAGGTGAGTGCAAAAAAAATCTTGAACTGCGTTATGACTTGATCCCTATTCCATAAGGGTACGTAGGCAGCTTAAAGAAAACTTTAAGTTCAGTCTCTATAAACAAAAAAAATGGTGCATGACAATACAAATTGAAGAAAGTTTTTAGTACCGGGGCCAATACAACAAATTGGAGTTGTGCACCGTTAAAAATATGAAGCTACGAGTTGGACGAATAAAAGAAGATTTTATTCCTCCAAATTCAATGTCTCGTTAGCCTCAAGTTCGGTGTTTCACTCACCCTAAGTTTGTTGCTCCCGCTTCTTTAAGTTCGAAGGTTCCCACATTGCGCTGTTGTGTTGCTTCCTTCTCCAAGTTCGAAGGTTTTGACGCTGCGCTGCTACCTTCCTCCAAGTTCGAAGGTTTTCATGCGCTTTGTTGCAGTTCCTTCTCTCCAAGTTCAAAAGGTTCTCATGCATTCGGCTACAGTTCATTTCCTCCAAATTTGAAGGTGTTCTCACGCGCGCCGCTGCAGTTCCTTCCCTCCAAGTTAGAAGGTGTTCTCATGCGCGCCGCTGCAGTTCCTTCTCTCCAAACTCGAAGGTGTTCTCACGCGCGCCGCTGCAGTTCCTTCTCTCCAAGTTTGAAGGTTCTCTCAAGTTGCTTCGCTGCAGTTCCTTCTTCCAAGTTCGAAGGTTTTCATGTGTTTTGTTGCAGTTCCTTCTCTCCAAGTTCAAAAGGTTCTCACGCATTCGACTACAGTTCATTTCCTCCAAATTTGAAGGTGTTCTCACGCGCGCCACTGCAGTTCTTTCTCTCCAAGTATGAAGGTTCTCTCCTCCAAGTCGAAGGTTCTCACGTTGCTTCACTGCAGTTCCTTCCTCCAAGTTCGAAGGTTCTCACGTTGCTTCGTCGTAGTTCCTTATCTCCAAGTACGAAGGTTCTCTCCTCCAAGTCTGAAGGTGCTCACGTGCTTCGGTAAAGTTCCTTCCTCCCAAGTTCGAAGGTTCTTACGCGCTTCACTACAGTTCCTTCCTCAAAGTTCGAAGGTTCTCACGTGTTTCGCTGCAGTTTCTTCTCCCTAAGTTCGAAGGTTCTCACGCGCTTCGCTGCAGTTCCTTCCTCCCTAAGTTCGAAGGTTCTCACGCGCTTCGCTGCAGTTCCTTCCCCCAAATTCGAAGGTTTCAAAGGCTTTCACGCGCTGCGCTTCGTTGCAGTTCCTTCCTCCAAGTTCGAAGGTTCTCATGCGTTTCGCTGCTACCTTCCTCCAAGTTCGAAGGTTCTCTCACGCGCTGCTGCAGTTCCTTCCTCCAAGTTCGAAGGTTCCCTCACGCGCTTCGCTCGCTCCTTCTCCAAGTTCGAAGGCGCTTCTCTCCACTACTCCTTCTCCAAGTTCGAAGGCGTTTCTCTCCAGCTGCTCCTTCTCCAAGTTCGAAGGCGCTTCCCTCCACTGCTCCTTCTCCAAGTTCGAAGGCGCTTCTCTCTACTGCTCATTCTCCAAGTTCGAAGGTGCTTCTCTCCACCCCTTTTTTTGAAGGTTCGCCACTGAGGTTCTCCTTCTCCAAGTTTGAAGGTTCACCGTTGCTCCTTTTCAAATGTTTGGCGGCGGTTGACGTCCTCGTTCCGCTTCATCTTCAAATGTTGGCAGTTGACGGCGTTCGCTTCGCTTCATCTTCAAAAATTGACTGTTGATAACTTCACTTCATATTCAAAAGTTGACGGTTGAAGTCTTCGCTACATCTGCAAAGATGAACAACTTTAGTGTTGCCTTTATCTTGAAAGTGTCCAGACTGGAAGATGCATCTTAGCTGCAAGTTAAAAAAATGCTTGATATCAAACCACAAAAAAAAAAAAAAGAAAAAAAAAAAGAAAGAAAGACAATAAAAGTGTTGTTAAAAAAACGGTGACCACCCCTGCAGGAAACTACAGTCATCAAAGTGACTGGTCTAGACAGGTGGTGAAATCACTGCAAGTGAAGCTGATGACGACCATGGTGACCACCCCTGCAGGAAACTACAGTCATCAAAGTGACTGGTCTAGACAGGTGGTGAAATCACTGCAAGTGAAAAGCTGATGACGATCGTGGTGACCACCCCTGCAGGAAACTACAGTCATCAAAGTGACTGGTCTAGACAGGTGGTGAAATCACTGCAAGTGAAAGCTGATGACGACCGTGGTGACCACCCCTGCAGGAAACTACAGTCATCAAAGTGACTAGTCTAGACAGGTGGTGAAATCACTGCAAGTGAAAAGATGATGACGACCGTGGTGACCACCCCTGCAGGAAACTACAGTCATCAAAGTGACTGGTCTAGACAGGTGGTGAAATCACTGCAAGTGAAAAGCTGATGACGACCGTGGTGACCACCCCTGCAGGAAACTACAGTCATCAAAGTGACTGGTCTAGACAGGTGGTGAAATCACTGCAAGTGAAAAGCTGATGACGACCGTGGTGACCACCCCTGCAGGAAACTACAGTCATCAAAGTGACTGGTCTAGACAGGTGGTGAAATCACTGCAAGTGAAGCTGATGACGACCATGGTGACCACCCCTGCAGGAAACTACAGTCATCAAAGTGACTGGTCTAGACAGGTGGTGAAATCACTGCAAGTGAAGCTGATGACGATCGTGGTGACCACCCCTGACAGTCATCAAAGTGACAGGTCTAGACAGGTGGTGAAATCACTGCAAGTGAATTTGGTGACGACTGTTGCACGAAGCTTGCACATTCAAGGAAGAAAGAAACAAATTGCACAAAAAAAAAAAACCAAAAAAAAAAAACGAAAAATTAAGAAAAAAACGAAAATTAAAAAAAAAAAAAGAAAAAAACGAAAAGTAAAAATAAAAAAAAAACGAAAAAAAAAAATAGAAGAAAGTTTCTTACTTGGATCCCTTCTTGAATGCTCTCTGCAATTGAGGTGTGCTCTCCCCTACTGAGGTTCAGTCTTATTTATAGGGGGAGTTTTAAGTTCAAATCAAAGGTTTAGATAAAGATTTGACTCAAATGAAATCCTATCTCCGGTTCAAAATTTTATGAGATAATCTTTATCTTTATCTGAACCAACTTAATTAAATTAAAATTCCTAAAAGATTATTTCAATTCAAATCAATTTGGGAATTCAAATTTTATCTAAATAATTTTATTTGGCATACTCCAAATTTTTCTTCCAAATCAAAATTTGAGATTCAAACATCAAATTCTATTCCAAATGCAAGTTTGAATTTGGTAAAATTTTACCTCAAATTAAATTTTGGCCATAATCCAAATTCTATCCCAAATGGACCAGAGTCCAAACCTCAAGATATATTCCATATGCAAGTTAAAATTGGGTAGGACTTTACCTCAAATCAAAATTTGGGTATAAACCAAAATTTTCCCAAACTTGAAATCAAAGTTTCGTGCCAAACAAGGAAAATCAAAATTTTGACCAAACCTCAAATTTTGATTAATTGGCAATAAAAGTGTGTCAAATAAAAAAATCAAAAATTTGACCAAAATTCATATTTTGATTAAATTGACGCACCAAATGGAGTCAAAGTCAAGAACAAATACCTTGCATTTTAATTCCAAAATATATTTTTCGAGATTCACTCACACATAACTTGTGCCTAAATCTCGAAAAGGGGGCATTTGTTGAAGGAGAAATTTTGGCCAATAACAAATTGCCACGTCATTAATATAAATTAATGATAAAATAAATTTGGGACCGGTTACACATTTACACGTGTGCCTAAATTAAATTAATAGACATTAAAATTCGGCAAATCAAAGAATGCCACTTGTCTCATCAGATAACATCAGCCAAGTTCAATCAGATTATGCCACGTGGCAATTGGACCCAAGCCCAAGCCCATATGAGGTCCATCAAACTCTATAAATAGAGGAGGCCACCATTCGTTCTGGTGGATTCAGATTCAGCCAGAGGCAGAGAGGGCAGAGTCTAGAGCATTCTCCCAAGATCCATAGTCGTCAGAATCCAAAGAGTCCAGAGAATTCAGAGATCCGAGATTCAAAATTCAAAGGATTCAAGACTCAGAAGATTGGAAGACTAGAAGACTCTAAAAAGAGATCAACAAGCCAACCGACCGATCAAGAAGATCAACAAGTCAGCAGGCCGATCATCCAAGAGGATCAACAAGCTAACAAGCCGATCCAACAGATCATCAAGCCAACAGGCTGATCCAAGAGATCAACAAGCCAACCGACCGATCAAGAAGATCAACAAGTCAGCAGGCCGATCATCCAAGAGATCAACAAGCCAACCGACCGATCAAGAAGATCAACAAGTCGGCAGGCCGATCATCCAAGAAGATCAACAAGTCACAACAGACCGATCCAAGAGATCATTAAGCCAGTAGACCGATCATCCAAGAAGATCAACAAGCCAACAGGCCGATCATCCAAGAAGATCAACAAGCCAACAGGTCGATCATCCAAGAAGATCAATAAGTCACAACAGGCCGATCCAAGAGATCATTAAGCCAGCAGGCCGATCATCCAAAAAGATCATCAAGCCAACAGGCCGATCCAAGAGACCATCAACCTAGCAAGCCGATCATCCAAGAAGCTCAACAAACCAGCCCAAGAAGATCAAGAAGCTACAGACCAAAGTTTATATATTTAAGAGAGAGAATCAGAGGATTAAAGTTAGAGATTGTACACCCACACGCATATTACATAAATACAAATATATTGTTTATTCCACGTGTCTCCATCCCCGAAGTTACGTGTGAACACACTCACGTTGGCAAAAATGATTTTATTATTATTATTATTATTATGATGATGATGATGGTACATATGTTTTATTTTGTAAGTATTAGATAAAAAAAACAAATTAGTACTTTTAGAAATATTTATTTCTTGAAAATAAATGAGATTTCTATTTGGTATAATTTCTCAAAGTAATAAATAATACAATTTTTTTAATATATAATATATCTCATTAAATACATGATACTATCTTTTATTAAAAATAAATATTTTTAATGATATAATTATTAATCATCCAAAATTTTATATTAAATTGAACTATTTTTTGTTAAGTTGAATTATGTAATAATTATAACTACTAATAATTCATCATTTTAAAATTATAGCATGAATATGGATTTTTTAATATAATATTAACCTAAATATGTATATTGTCCTTATTTCAAAAATGTAAAATACTAATGAAATTAAATACCTTCCTACCTCTCCAAAACTTTCATTTGCATTTCATTTCTCTCACTCCTTTTCCACTTTTTTGAAATACTTTCTGAAATTCTTCAAATTCCACTTTTTTCTCGCTCTCATTCTTCTCATTATTTTCTCTCAAACCATTGAAAAAGTATAATCTAATAATTATTTTCTTTTTTTTAATGTGAATCTAAAAATTTATTAGTTTATCTTTAAATTTTCTTTTTCTTTGAAATAAGTTTATCTTTAAATTTTATGAATTTGTCTCTTATTATAATTAATAATGAAATTTCAAGACTTTTGAAATTCTCTGTCTTCTACGACCATATAAATAGCTTTCTCGAATCGGGATGTGGAAAGATAGAATATTACAATTTTTGTCAATATATTCTTAAAAATGAATTGTAAAATAATTTATGAATTTATCTTTAATTATATAATGAAAATTTAAAAGTTTAAAAATTTTAATAATTTTGAACTTCATAGGTTATTAGTTCAAATTTTATGTTTTTTTTTTTCCTTTTCTCCGTCAGTTTTATTCTCCCTTAAGCATAAAAAAGTCTAGCAAACTATTTTTTTTTTATAAATTGCGAAATAGTGTTATTTGAGAAATCATATATTACTTTATAAATCATTTAGTCTATTGAAGTATAAATGATATAAAAGTTAGATACATGCTCAACGTTTTTAAAAAAATAGTATTAATATATGGTAAAATGAAATGATAATATCATAAAATATGATAAAATAATTGGAAATATCACGTGCAAAGCACGTGTTAAAAGACTAGTATTTTAAAAGATAATTGTTGTATCCAATCAATTATATTAAAATTAAATTTTCTTTTGGATAATTTCTTATTTTACTACAATCTATATTTAAAAAATAAATATCCTCTATTGAAAATAATTACTGTTATAGAAACATAAATTGCATGCATTAATGTATATATTAACTATGTTCGCTATCATATATATTTTTTTCATGTATTTAATAAACATTCCCCTAATAATAATATTTTACACTTTATTAATTAATACATACCTTGAGTGTGAATATTCTTTGTACTCTTTTCCACAAATTTCAAAATTAAGCTTTCAATCTAACGTTTTTGCTGTAAAAAGATAACAAAGCTTCATATTAAACTTATTTCAATATTTTGCTTAACAAAATCATAACAAATATGATATTCTTCTCAATACCTTAGAAACTAAAATTTGGAATTTCATGCATCACATTTTCAAATGTCTATTTTCTTTAAAAAAAAAATTGTTTTCCTTTTTTTTTTTTTTTTTTTTTCTAAAAACCCTTATTTCACGAGTAAGGGCAACACAACAGCGTAAACAAAAAATGTATAGCTTCCATTTTGAATAATGCAATTCAACAAATTATTTTTCTATTTCAAAACTTTAGAATAAAAAACCCTAAACAAACGACTCGAACCAATTAACTTCATGAGGATTTATTTTCACACTTTTGTATATAATGATTTTCTTTCTTATATTAGTAAAAACTAAAGCTTCTATATTTTGAAAAACAACTTCTGTATTTTGAAAAATAACAAAATTTTAAAAAGAACTTCGGTATTTAAAAGAAAAAATATTTTCCTCAACAAAACCATAACAAGACTAACATTTATTCTAACCCCAGCAAATAAATTTCGACTTTCATGCATCACATATTTGTAAACTTATACAAATGTTTATTTTCTTCAAGATAAGTGCAAAAAGAAAATGTATATTCCTTTTACTTGCTTAAGAAAAAATCCTACACTGTATTTAAATCTTCGCTCTTCAAAGATCGTAGACAACTTTTTTTTTTATCTGTGAGTTTGGTCCTGTAAAGAAAATCAGTATAAAAACACACCTAAAACAGGAAAAAAATGAACGTAAAGTACAATGAAATAAATAGAAAAAATCCTACACTGTATTTAAACCTCTGCGCTCAAAGATCGTAGTTAACTTTTTTTTTTATCAGTAGACTTTGGTCCTGTAAAAAAAATAATAAAAACACTAGTAAAACAGAAGAAAAAAAAATGGACGTCAAATACAATGAAAAAAAAAAAGAAAAAAAATTAGATGACTAATAAAACAATATTAGAGATGCACACGGCTGACTTCAACAACCCTTCTACTTTTCTAGCGTCTCTCCTATACAAAAAAAATATTCATAACTCATTATCACTACAAATAATACATCAGTATACAAAGGAATTAACAACAAGAAAAAATATTCAAAGTAACTAGCAACAAGTAGAAATATAGAAAATACCACTAATGAATAAGACGTTCTCTCTCGTTGTGATTGTACAATTTGATCTCCACAAAGATAAACAGAAGTTTGCTTCAACGAGATGGTTTTTATAGTGAGAGTTTTAAATAAAAGGATGTTGTTTGAGGGAGGGTATTCGATTATTGAAGAGATGAAGTATTCGGATATGAGGTATAAATCAAGAAGAAAATCGAACGTTAAGCTGCAATTTATTACCATACAACCACCACTCCATTTAAAATCATTCAACAACTGTTTGAAAAATTAAAACGAAAGTGACTGATGACTGGTCGCCGACGTGATGGGTGACTGACGACACGACGACGCATAGAGATTCCCTATGGTTTGGGGTTCCAAGACTGTCGCATCTCTACAAGAGACGCGACTGGTCACATCGCGCCAGAGATTCCTGACGGAATCCTTCCCAAAAATGTCGCGACTCTTATAGTGACGCGACTCAACTCGCCGTCTGGTCACCATCTCATCGTCGTCTGGTTGAACTAGTTGTCGTCTGGTTACCACCTCGTCAGCTTGGTCGCCTCTCTCCAACAGACGCGGCCTTTCATGTTGTTATGCCCCAGGTTTTAATATAACCTAACCTAGTGACATTACTAAACTCCTATTCAAACCAACCGGGAGCTCAAAAAATTTTGACAGCATAACGGCGTACATATAGGACAAACCCAAAATTTTAAATCACCTGTTAAACACAAAATGTCACTTCTATATCATTTCATTCTACTCCACAACTCCACAGAACAACTACAAAACAGTTTACGAGTCAGATCTCGTATATTCCACCAACAACAGATTCAAATTCTTCTAATGCAAACATGCTCTTAATTTCTATAAACAATTTAGCTTTATTAAACATTAACATATTTACAACCTAACAGAAACATGAAATTCTAAACGAGCTCAACAACTAAAAGAAACCAATCCAACCTATATGCAAGCTAAAGAAACAACCTATCAACAACCAAGTGAAAAAACTACCCTATCTAACAGAAAGAAAATATTAAATACGCAAAGTCCTGTGGTCATTGATAACTGTCCGAAAGGTAGTTATTTAGGCCTTAATTCTATAGGGATTTGTGTGCCTTTTGTGCTTAATAGTGTTGGTTTTAGATATATATTATATGTTTTAACCCATTTGGAAGAATGGAGGCTTTGAAAGTTATTTTGTGCAGAAAATACTGCTGAGCGATGTGAGGGAGAAAAATCTGTGCTGCAGCAAAGCTGGGAGCAAAAACTGCCACGTCACAGCTCGTAAGCCAAGTTGATAAACCGACTTCTATTGAGTTATTTTCGGGATAAAGGAGCGAGGAGAGCCTGCCATGTGTCCAATTTAACCTAATTCTCATCTTATAAAAGGAGGAGTCGTCCAAGATAAATTCATTGACGATTTGGAGACCGAATCAATCGGCCGGAGGCCGAATTGACGGCAGAATGGAGATCTAAGAAGACCATTTGCGATTCCACTCAAGGAGACGAAGTTCTCCCATGTTCTTGGTGGTTTGGAGCAGCCGTTTCATCCCCATTTGCTGAAAAGGATTAGTATTTCTTGTGTATTTCGTAATATGGATGTGCTTATCGAGATTGTAACGTATTTTATGTTTTCAAGCATGAACTAATGGCTTTGTAGGCATAGGTCAAGAATTATGTGATTGTTATATTTATAAATCTGGAAACTCTATTTGATCATGATCATCTTGAATTATTGTTGATCTTAAATTTCACTATGTGCCCGCCTAGCTAGCCGGTATGTATAGCTTCTCTTAGTTTCAGGGATGATTTAGGAGTTGTGTGGCAATAATTCACGCTAGATCATTGTGTATTGGTGAATGCCAGTGACTGAGTTAGGGATAGTCAGGTACCTAGTGCTTGATCGGTAGAGCTTCTTTGGTTTTGAAACATATTCCAAAAAATCCGGAGTTCCGGGAGGATCCCACTGATAATACAGCATGAGATTGACAGATCAAAAGAATTGCTGGAGCATTTTTATAACAATTACAAAAGTCTTAACCTGTGTCTGTTTCCATTCAGTTTTCTCTAGTCGTAATCATTTACTGCTTTCGCATATCTTTTGTTTCAGCATCTTAAAAACCCAATCAATTTAACCAACCATTTGAAATCACTAAAAAGGCAAATTGAATCAATAGAGGTAGGCATTTCAAGACCCTATGGATACGATAAATACTTATCACTTGCTGCTAGATTGTGTATACTTGCACAGTATTTTGGAGTCAATTTATCCCATATTTTTAACCACTCCAGAATTGCAACAGTCATCCCTCGTGAACCTCCTCATCTACATCATCGGGCACATAAAGTTCATCACCTGCATAATCTGAAAATGTTGGGGATAAGAAAGGGGAGGGGTATCATTACAACCACGATACTGGTAAGTAGCTCACACCCGGTGAGCCACCAAACAACTAACAACCACAACAACATACTATGCACACACAACATGCTTGTAAAGCGATAACAACCCAACATGCTCTTAAACACGAAAATAACAACGCCAACACAAGCTCATGCAAAAATGTGACGACAACATGAATCCACGCATCATGCTATGCACCCCCACATGGTTTCTGCGCCATGCCCGCACACTCACGTGATTTCTACGTCACGCTCCGTACTCACAACCCACACGTGATTTTCGCGTTACGCTCCGCAAACCCACCCAACACATGTATTATAATGCGCCATGCGCAGCGCCACTCACACGTGATTTCCGCATCACGCTCCACACTCACACCCACACGTGATTTCCGCGTCACGCTCCGCACACACACCCAGCACATGATTTACGCGTCATGCTCCACCTCTCCCCAACGACCACACACTATGCAGAAACGACTCTTATGCAGCATAGTTATCTTGCATCAATACTTCATGCTCATGAATTAAACAACCATCATACTTATGAAAAAATAGAGCAATATGCTTATTGATAACTGCCCAAAAGGTAGTTATTTAGGCCTCATTTATATAAGGATTTGCGTGTCTTTAATGCTTAATAGGGTTGGTTTTAGAGAGATATTACATGATTTAACCCATTTGGATGAATGGAAGCTTTGGAAATCACTTTGTGCAGATTATGCTGCTGAGCGACTGGAAGGAGCAAATTCTATGCTGCAGCAAAACTGGGAGCAGAAACTGCCACATCACAGCTCGTTAGCCAACTTCATGAACCTACTTATGTTGAGTAATTTTCGTGATAAAGAAGCAAGGAGAGCCCTACACGTGTCCAAGTTGACCTAATTCAAGTCTCCTGTCCCGATGTTTAATGAGTTGAATCCAGGGATTGCACGTCCCCAAATCCAAGCGGCAAATTTTGAAATGAAATCGGTAATGTTTCAGATGTTGGAAACCGTGGGGAAATCCCATGGTTTTTCATCTGAAGACCCTCATTTACATCTTAAGTCTTTTCTAGGAGTTAGTGATTCTTTTGTAATTCAAGGAGTGCCTAGAGATGCTCTTAGATTAACTTTGTTCCCGTATTCTCTTAGAGATGGAGCAAAGTCATTGTTAAACTCTTTTGCTCCAGGATCAATTAGGACGTAGGATGAGTTAACTGAAAATTTTTTGAGTAAATATTTCCCACCTAATAGAAATGCTAAATTAAGGAGTGAAATAGTAGGGTTTAGGCAACTTGAGGATGAGACTTTTAGTGAGGCTTGGGAAAGGTTTAAGGAGCTTTTGCGAAAGTGTCCCCATCATGTCTACCTCATTGTATTCAAATGGAAACATTTTACAACGGTTTAAATGGAGTAACCCAAGGTATGGTCGATGCTTCGGCTGGAGGGGCCCTTTTGGCAAAAACTTTTGATGAAGCTTATGAAATTTTAGAGAGAATATCTATTAATAGTTGTCAGTGGTCGGATGTTAGAGGCACAAATAAAAAGGTTAAGAGCGTATTAGAGGTTGATGGTGTATCTACCATTAGGGCTGATCTTGCTATGATTGCTAACGCTCTTAAGAATGTGACAGTGATTAGTCATCAGCAGCCTCCAGCTATGGAGCCTACTGTAGTGGTGAACCAAGTCACGGAGGAAGCATGTGTCTATTGTGGTGAAGACCACAACTACGAGTTTTGCCCCAGCAATCCAGCTTCTGTGTTTTTTGTAGGTAATTAGAGGAACAACCCTTATTCTAACTTCTATAATCCAGGTTGGCGCAACCACCCCAACTTCTCATGGGGAGGTCAAGGAAATAACATGCAGACGCAACAGAAGATTAACCAGCCAGGATTTGCTAAAACGCAGGTAATGCCCCAACAAAATAAGCCGGCTCTGCCCCAACAAAATTTGGGAAATTCTCTCGAGGCGATGATGAAAGAATTTATGGCTCGCACAGATGCTGCAATTCAAAGTAATCAAGCTTCGATGAGAGCCTTGAAATTGCAAGTGGATCAGCTAGCTAATGAGCTAAAGGCAAGGCCTCAAGGGAAACTTCCATCAGATACTGAGCACCCTAGAAGGGAAGGTAAGAAGCAGGTAAAGGCAGTTGCTCTTAGAAGTGGTAAGCCATTAGAGGAAAGAATTGAGCCTAGTAAAACCCAGGGTATAGATAAACATGGTGATAGAAATAATAACATTGTTGTTGAGAAAGAGTTGGAGTCTGGTCAGGGTGCTGAAGGAAGCAAAGAAAATGCTGGAGCATCTGGTTCTGTGTCAGATGTAGAACCACCATATGTGCCGCCCCCACCTTATGTACCACCTCTACTTTTTTCACAAAGGCAAAAGCCTAAGAATCAGGATGGTCAATTTAAAAAGTTTTTAGAGATTCTTAAGCAGTTGCATATAAATATCCCTTTAATAGAAGCTTTTGAGCAAATGCCTAATTAAGCTAAATTTCTTAAGGATATTTTGACTAAAAAGAAAAGGTTAGGTGAGTTTGAAACTGTATCTCTTACTGAGGAGTGTAGTGCTATTCTCAAGAATGGTCTACCCCCCAAGGCTAAGGATCTAGGGTAATTTACCATACCTGTGTCTATAGGTGGAAAGGAGTTAGGTAGAGCACTCTGTGATTTGGGTGCAAGCATTAACCTTATGCCTCTTTCAGTTTATCGGAAGTTAGGTATTGGTGAAGCTAGACCTACAACAGTTACACTCCAATTAGCTGATAGGTCTATCACATATCCAGAGGGTAAATTTGAGGATGTCTTAGTAAAAGTTGATAAGTTCATATTTCCTGTTGATTTTATTATTTTAGACTATGAGGCTGATAAAGATGTCCCAATTATTCTAGGTCGTCCATTTTTGGCTACTGGTAGGGCATTAATAGATGTTCAAAAAGGAGAATTAACAATGAGAGTCTGTAATGAGGAAGTGAAATTTAGTGTCTTTAAAGCCATGAAATATCGAGACGAAATGGAGGATTGCTCCTTCATTAGGATTCTGGAGAGCACAGTTATTGAGACAGCAATACAGGATTCGGCTGATAAGCATTCAGAAAAGCATGGAGAGGTTAGTGTAGGAGATTTTGAATTTTGATCTTTAGACAGAAAAAATGAAAAAGAATTGTTTAGGTGTGAGGATGTTTTTGAGTCTTTAGATTTAGAATAAAGAAAGGCCCCCCCAATTAAGCCATCCCTAATTGAGGCACCCACTTTAGATTTGAAACCTTTACTTGATCATCTAAAGTATGTGTATCTTGGGGAAAGTGAGACGTTGCCCATTATTGTTGCATCAGATTTAATGCCGGAGCATGATGAGGCCTTAATAAAATTGCTGCAGCAATACCGCAAAGCTATAGGTTGGACATTGGCTGATATTCAGGGAATTAGCCCATCTTTTTGTATGCACAAAATCACTCTAGAGGAGGGATCCTTTAGGAGTATTGAGCAACAAAGAAGGCTTAACCCTGCGATGAAAGAGGTTGTTAAAAAGGAGGTTATTAAATGGTTGGATGCTGGGATTATCTATCCAATTGCCGATAGCAATTGGGTAAGCCCTGTCCAATGTGTTCCTAAGAAAGGAGGTGTCACTGTGGTGAGCAATAAAGATAATGAGTTGATTCCAACCAGGACAGTAACTGGCTGGA